>CM042024.1:3906500-5204500 GCA_023525975.1 Smallanthus sonchifolius | reverse complement strand
TGATCTTTGGCAGACTATTTTGTCTTTCATGCATCGTAATCAGGTAATTACATTCTTATGGGGGATTTTAATGCGGTTCGTTTTGAGTGTGAGAGAATGGGGACGATTTTCTCTAATATTACTGCCAAGTACTTTAATGAATTCATTGATGAAGCTTGTTTGGTAGATACTTGACTTTGAACTTAAGTTCACTTAATGTACAGACTTTTCCAGAACTTAGTATTCATAATTAATTACCACAGGTGAGTTCTAGATGCCCCCTTTAACAAGTTTTATGAAGTTTTAGGCTGAGATGCATACTTGTATGTTAATGAATGTTTTATGAAGTAATGTTTAACGTGCCCTTTTTGTGATGATGTGTATTAAATGGCTAGGCACTTTAATGTACTAATATGATGAATGTTAAACGGTTGTCCTTGTGGAAAACGGATGGAAGACGACTGCTTATGCGGACAAACGACTACTCATGTAGACGGATGGGAAACGGATACTTCGGTAGACGGATGGGAAACGGCTAATTTGGTAGACGGATGTTAAACAGCTAGTTTGGTAGACGGATGTTAAACGGCTACCTCGGTAGACGGATGTTAAACGACTACTTCGGTAGACAGATGATAAACGGTTGCTAATGCAGGCGGATGTTAAACGGTTGTCCTTGCGACAAACAGATGGAAGACGGTTGTGTATACGCACGGAAGACTATATGGCTACTTATGTAGACGGATGGGAAACAGTTGTCTTTGTGACAAACAGGTGAAACAAGATGACCATCTTTATGTGCTAAGTTAAAAGATATGATGTATGACTATGGACTATGGTTCTATATGATGACGTGTTATATGAATGATGATTGTGCCTGATTGCTTAAACTAGAACTCACCGGTGGTAGCTGATCTTTTAGTATGCACTCCAGGTTAAGAGTAAAACGTGTTGGAATGTTTTTGGACTAACTAGATCAGGACTATGATCTGTCTACCTGATCCAAGACCGACATCCCGTTTCTATATTTTAAGTTTAAAAACAATGTTATGATGTTTTAACTCTGTAAGACCTATGAATGTTTTAAATGATGTTTGTGCTGCCATTGTTTTATGATTAATTAGTTTTGAACTATACTGTGGATGAGTAAATCTAACGCGTGAGGTCTCCCGGGAACGGGGCCTTACAAAAAGAAAAGTAAAAAAAAAAAGCTTTTTTAAAGTTTAGGGGCTTAAAAGTAAATCTGACATAATTTAGAGGCTTACGTGTATGATATCTCATATAAGACAAAATAGCTGACATCAACACCATGCATTAAGCACTTATACTCTATGCAGAACTACTTTGATGTTTGACAATTCTAAGTTATATAATTACATTGATATCGATAACATGCATCATTTTTCTCAATATTTGTCAAGTTACCTTCCAGAATCGAAGTTTCTGGAATTCAAACTTAAAGACTTGCGCGTTTTGTAATTCGAATATAAAACAAATTATTGATTACTCTGATTTTTCTTAAATTAAAAAAAAAAACATAAGACACCGTGTAATCTGTAGTATTTCTAGGCCTCAGAGTTTTTGTTCTTGCAGAAGTGATTTAGATTGAACATGGTGATTTGGTACGAACAAGAAAAATAAACAGATGATGATAATGATTTTGTGATTGTACGATAATGGAGAAACAAAACAGAAACGTAAAATTTGGACAGGAAGAAATAAGAACTGGTAAATTCATTCAGAAACTGATGAACGTATATATGGAGATGAAGGGGTGCGACGTTTCAGGGATAACCGTCAAAGCACCGCTTCAAAAGTCCTATACGCCTATTACAATTGTACGCAACCTTTGAAGGCTTTTGTTTCTGTTCAGGTTTGTTGGCCACAGGCCCAAACAAACAACTTAAGGCTAATATGTTACATGACCCGGTAAAGATAGATAAATACATAAATTAAATAGTCTTGACCCATTAGTAAATTAAATATAATCTAAAACAGATCCAGGCCCATTGAAGGGATTAATTTACGTCTAACATCTCCCCTTTAATCCTTCAGTGGCCTGATCACAACAACCTTCCTTCACCGCTCCTTTGTTTCGAATGTAGTATCCGGGTCTTCCTCCATGTCTTCAGTTGGATCTTCCTCTTCAGTGCTTTCATCTTCACTAACTCCATAGTCTTCAAGATCCTCATGCATTTGTGGACCACATCCCTTCGGAAAGTCACGGATTACATTAACACCTCAGCTTTTAAACTTCGATTTTGCTTGACTTGATTCTCCAATATTAGTAGTGCTTCCTTCGGCCATCTCTTGATCTTCATTTTGGTTGCTCGGTTCCTTCTCGGTGTAGTAGCCTCTTTTGATGAGCGTCTTGTAATACCATTCGAACATATCTAGGTATTGTGCATAAGCCTTTTTACCTCTCGTGCTTTATTAATTTCAAACCCAAGCTTTGCAGCGATTAGTGCCCACTTTTCATCCCGTGTCACCGATTGAAAACCGTCTTCCTCTTGTACATAGATGTAGAGACCAAATAGATCAATTTCTCCACCACTTTCAAGTGTTGGTGGAAAGATTCTATCTTGCATGCTTAGGAAGTCTTTAGTAAACCACTTGACCAATCTTGTGAACTTGGTTTTGAAGGCAATCTTGTACTTCATAAATAGAGTATGAACTTGAAGGATATTGAGAAATGTGACACAACTTACAATTGATGGTGTTGCATATGTCTCTCCTTTGTGTCTGATTTCGATGTAGTTCCAAATCCTATCCGCTTCTTCCTCCGTATAGTTCAAGCCTTCAAACTTAAATTCTTTCTTACTTTCTAAACCCTTATTGGTGTTAGGATCTAGATGCTCAAAGTATTCTTCAAGATAGGCCTTCTCCTTTTCAAAGTATTCCTCATTTTTTTGTTGATCAAAGGTTTGTACATGATCATCCTTAAACATCTTGGTGATTTCACATTTTTCATCCTCCATTTTTATTTGAAAACCTTGGCTAACCAATTCTTTTAGACTTAAGATGTTTTTCTTTAGAGTGGGTATATGAAACACACTTGGTATCTTTCTAAATTTTCCACTAATGAAAATTCTAATATTCCCCACACCTTTTGCAAATACTATTTCCCCTTCTTGTGTCATTGTTTCTACACCAAAAGTCTTTGCAAGATTTTCAAAAAAGGATTCATTCCCAATCATGTTACACTTGCTTGTTGTACTAACATACCATATGTTATCTCATGCCCCAAAATCAGTCCCCTTTACAAGGTATTCCTTTCCATCATTATTATCAAGTACTAAAACTTTCGAAATAGACTTACGTGGACATTTAGATGCATAGTGACCATAGTTACTATAGCGATAACACATGATGTTTGTCATGTTCTTGTTCCTTTTGATTTTCTAATCAGGGTACATAGGGTTCGAATTCTTTGCCTTGAAACTCTTGTGACCAAGACCGGATTGTGTTCGAAGTTTGTAAAGTCTAGCCCTCTCGAGAGCCCTTCTTGCAGCCCTTTCCTTATTCTTTCTCCAATGAGGGCGAGCCCAAACTTCCTTTCCTCGTGATGATTCTTGATTGATCTTCATGTTGGAGATCCCTCTAACAATTCTGCCATTCCCAAAGCGCCATCGGTTTAGTGATTCTTCAATAGACTCCATGCTAGGGGCCTTTCCACGTGATGAAGAAGAATAAGAATCATCATAGCGATTTTCAGAACCTGGCTCTGATACCAATGTAGTATTTCCAGGCCTCATAGTTTTTGTTCTTGCAGAAGTGATTTCGATTGAACATGGTGATTTGGTACGAACAAGAAAAATAAACAGATGATGATAATGAGTTTGTGATTGTCTGATAATGGAGAAACAAAACAGAAACAAAAAACTTGGACAGGAAGAAATAAGAACTGGTAAATTCATTCAGAAACTGATGAACGTTTATATGGGGATGAAGGGGTGTGACGTTTCATGGATAACCGTCAAAGCACCGCTTCAAAAGTCCTATACGCCTATTACAATTGTACGCAACCTTTGAAGGATTTTGTTTCTGTTTAGGTTTGTTGGCCACAGGCCCAAGCAAACAACTTAAGGCTAATATTTTACATGACCCATTAAAGATACATAAATACATAAATTAAATAGTCTTGACCCATTAGTGAATTAAATATAAACTAAAATAGCTCCAGGCCCATTGAGGGATTAATTTACGTCCAACATAATCATAGTCGGTAAAGAAGATAACACAATCTTATGATGGTGGGACAAAAAGTCTTGGTCGGCTACTACAACTATCTAGAGGTGTTCTATACATCTTCCTACTTATGGTAACGTCAATACTACATAAGTACATTAGTTCTTTTGACTTTGATGAGCATGTGACATTGAAGATGCCTTACGGTGAAGGGGTTAGGTTCAAATGAGAACTCCAAATATTTTAAGAACTCGTGAGAACTCGTAAACAATAATAAAAAATCATTTATTTATCTAAAATACTAACATTACTATTAAAATACAACAATTTTATATCGATTAATATGTGTAAATTTATATGTATTCGTATATTATAAACATTTACACATGCGTACATGGTAAAGGCTTACACATGTGTACATGAGAGGCTTACACATGTGAAAGTGTTTATAATATACGAGTACATGCAAATTTACACATATCAATTCATATATAAAAATGTTGTATTTGAGTAGTAATTGTAATATTTTAAACAAATAAATGATTTTTTATTGTTTTTAGCGAGTTCTCGCGAGTTCTCAAAATATTTAGGAGTTCTCAAATGATCCATTCTCTATGGTGAAGTTACATACTTCTTGCTCAAATATAATATATGATGACTTGTTTTTGGGATGTGGTGAGAAAAAATACAACCTCGTATTATGAATTCAAGAGAATTTACAAATGAAAAGGCCGATAAAGCGAGTCAGCCCGTGTTGAGTTTACCCGCTAACCTATTCTTTGTCCAAATTTCTTTATTTTTATAAATGATTAAATTATAACAACAATATTGTTAAAGCAGTAATATATTTTTAGAAAAATTAAACAAATTAGGTTATTACTAGCATCCATTTCAACAAGATGGTTGATCAAAACTATACAGAGATGATCCAATAGTTTGATACTCAACCTTGAACCAACTAGATAATGTGTTAAGAGGCTTGGCTTAAAATGAACATACCTTTTGCTCATTGGAGTTATTATGCCCACAAGTAATAGATGAAAAACGTCACTGAAGCGGATGTTTGGAGTTACTAGGCCCATAATTTCTTCGCTTGGAGCCCTAATTTATGAAAAATGTCAATGAACTGGACGTTTGGAGTTACTAGGCCCACAATTTCTTCGTTTGGAGCCCCAATTTGAATTTTAAAATTTTTCCTAAAAACCCTAGTATTTTAATTTGATTCCGTTTGAATGTAAAGCGTGGGAATCATGGTTCTAATAAATTCACGCATTTATTTAGTTACTAGGTTAAAACCCATGTATTACATGAGTTTAATAAATACAACTTGTTATAAAACAGCTGTTTCTATGAAGATTTGTACATTGGATGTTATCAGTCATCGGTAAAATAAGAAATAATGAAGATTTAAGAATTACAAATAACAAATAATGAAAATTTAAGAAATTATAAAATTGTATTTTAAAATAAGATATAATTAAAATTTTCTTATGATTTAGTAGTTTTTAATAAAATATTAGAATAAATTTTAGACATTTAATTATTTAACATCATCATTATTTAATAGGACATAGAGGTGAAAAACAAAATCTACTGTATAGTTATTAATTTATTATAATATAGGTTATAAATCTGGTATATTACACAGGGTGAATAAATACAGTGTTATATATATTTAGTAATAAAAATTTACATATTACATACTAGTTTAGAACCCGTGTCTACACACGGGGTGAAAAAATATCAATACATAAAATTCTTAAACTTTTATGTATATATTTTATATGTATATTACATATACTAAGGATAGAAAACAAAATTCAAAATATGTAAAAATTAATATATAATTGGGTTACGAAAATACGTTAATTACTATTTAATCTAATTTGACTTTCATTTACTATTTGATTGAAAATAAAAGTTACATAATTAGATTTCAAAGTTTTTTATAATAATGAATAATTTAAAATAAATGTGTTTCATTAGTAGTTTCTTTAAAAATATATTATTATTAAAAGATAGAGGTGTATTTAATAAGACAGAGATGCGGTAAAAAATGATAAGAATGGATATGAACACGAGACGTGTCATGAAAAAACCTTTATTTATTATATAGTATAGATTTAACTAGACCTGTTAAATTTAGTTTTATTTTGTAAAAGAGGTGTAACCGTTTCTTCGTTCTAAAGCAATGTTTTCAGAACCGGACCGGACGTCGAACCGGTCTCCTTACCGGTCCGACCGGTCGGACCGGATTTAAGAACCGGACGACGTCATAAATATTATAAAAATATATCAGTCTAAATAGCTTTTAATCCTTTAAAAAACCACCAAGAAGTCAATTCCAATAATTTTAAACTAACAATTACCTACGAAATAAGAAGCAAGAGACTTAAAAAAGATTAAAAAAAAAAAAAATAGTCAAGCGGTTCAACCGGTCCGACCACCTGGTTTCCGGTCCGACCGCCGGTTCAACCGGTCCGACCACCGGTTCGCTGCAGAAACGGTTCAACACATGTAACCGGACCGGTCAGACCACCGGTTCCCGGTCCGACCGGTCCGACCGTCCCGTCCGGTCCGGGTTTCAAAACATTGTTCTAAAGTATATCAAATTTTCCTCCCAAATCAAGAAAAGACATTTCTTCTATTCACATTATATCAAATTTTCCTCCCAAAGAGTAACCCACAAGCTTTATTCCATTCAAGGAATGATAATATAACTTTCATTACAAGTAATTTAAAGGGGTGGTAAAGATACCCTAAACTTAAGTTACTACCATACTTTTATTAAAATAGAGTCGCTAGATTCATGCCTTAAATTGTCTCTTGGGATCGTATAAATAGGGTGCCAAACAACGATAACAAACACAAACTCGATCTATACATAAGAAAAATAATTAAACAACAATGGCTCGTTCTATGGTGATCGGTCATGTTACATTAGTTGCGGTGTTGATGATGATAGCTTTTGTCGAGTCGGTGAGTACTCCACCGGGAATTGCTAAAAATCCGATGATGATTACTTTACACAATAGTAACCAAGTTTTTCAAGTGTTCCATTTAAATACCTTAAAGTTTTTTTGTCCCTCTAAAGTCACTCAACTTTCAGTAGGTGTTCCAATCCTATGTAATATTTTTATAAATTTTAAATTTTTGAATATTGAATGAAATATATGAAACATATATGAATCTTGTTCACTATTTAGCAATTATTTTTTTCTAATTCAACTTAAATATAACAATTTTGAAAATTGTTTATTATTTGATGAACTTTTTTTTCTTCACTATTACCTCATATTTTAAGTTAATTGAATAAAAATTTCACTTATTGGTAACTAATATTCATATATATTTTATTTTCCTAATTCAATTTAAAAAAAATAAACATTTATAAAAATATTACATAAGAGTAGAACACTTAGTGAAAGTTGAGTGACTTTAAAGGGACAAAAAAACTTTGAGATATTTAAATGAAATACTTGAGAAACTTAAGAAACTTATTACTGGATGGAATTTTCCCAAGCAAAATGTGAGGACCCAAGCTACAAACAATGTCACAACTTGGTGCATGTTTGTCCTAAGTTTTGTGATTATGGTTGCTACGTTCATTGTCCCTCCTGCAAACCTATTTGTAACAACTCCACGTTACAATCACCGCCACCGGTGATACAACCTCCCACCGTTACTCCACCAACTCCTCCGTCGCCTCCTACACCTACACCACCGTCCCCTTCACCTCCTACACCTACACCACCTACATGGGTCCCACCTCCAGCACCGCAAAGAACGAAAGCCAGGTGCAAACAACAAAATCATCCACAATGTTACGCCACCGAGCATGCATGTCCTCCTTCTTGTCCTGACGACCTGCAAGCCAGTTTGTAGTAAGTGCTACACCAATCTATCTTGTTATTTTATGGTCTACACAACTTCTTTTTATTTATATAAATAACTTAGTGATGTGTGCCACATCATTAGATCTAGTATCCATGCACCATGCAACAAGATAGTAACTATGCACATCAAGTGAACGTGGGTTATTGGGTCTAGCACAGTGACGGATCCGGAAATTTTGTTGAGTGGGTGCAAAAAATGAGTAGGTTCGAAACAAGTTGAGCCAAACAGGTCAAAACCAATCGATCAAAATGGGTTGGATCATAATGTTGGTTACATCTTTAATCTAACTCAAATAAGTAAAGATAATGAATATGAAATTTTTAGTGATAAAACTCGATACATATCCGGTCTCCGTCCCTAAAGAAACCCGTCCAATCTTGGTTGAGCTTATTCAATTCAAAATTCTACAATTTTACAACTCACCTAAACACTATATAACTGATTAAATACAATAACAATAAAAAATAAGAACACAAAAAAAAAAACTTGTAAACCAAAAATAAGAAAATAAGAAACATTTATAAATTAATGGAGTAATTTAACAACAAAACACGTTACTCGTCTACTCAATTTAATTAGTTGTGGTTAATATTTAATACAAAGTTTAAGTCTAGGGTTGTTTTAAATTTAAATAAAAAATAAATAAATAAAAAACTTTATAAAGTAATTGAATAATTTAATAACAAAACACGTTACTCATCTATTCAATTTAATTAATTATGCTTGATATTTAATATGAAATGTTTATATATAGGGTTGTTTAAAATTTAAATCAAACTAAAAAGTTTAATTTGTAATTTTACATGAATAAAAGGGTTAATATGAAAATATCTTTAATTTATATTACTAGTATACCCACCTCTCCGTACACGGTACTACCCATCTTCCTCAAAATTTCCAAGAATTAAAAACCTGCACATCCATGGCGGAAAAAATCGTTTCATAATCTCTCTCTCTAAGTTTGTTATGATTGGGGGCCTCTCAAATATTTAAGAAGGTGCATACAAAATGTTATTAGGAATTTTTCATTATTGAGATTAATCTCAGTGGGTGCCTCGCCATCCCCCGAAGAAAACATAGATCCGCTCCTGGTCTAGCAACAGTTATTTCTTTTATATTCTATTTCATTAGGTAGCTAGTGGGTGAGTTAGGTAACAGTGGGCTAGTGATTCAATTAGGTTATTGTTATTTCCTTTGTATTCGTAAGCCTATAATGGCATTGTTGGTTTGAGTTTAAACATGAATAAAATAAATTAAGTCTACATATTCTCTCTAAATTTCTATTTAGTTTCCTTCTATTTTCTTTGGCCAACGATTTTACCATTGGAACCACATCACTTAGGTAATTAAATGAACATTAAAATCATCCTTTAAAAGAGAAAATCGTCAAAATCGCCAAAATATACATATTGACCAAAAAAGTTGACAAAATGTACATTGAATATTCAAACATTAAAATAATACCCAAAAGAGATTTCAACCAATAGGAAGGTGACACGTAAGCAAAATTTTTTTGAGGGCTTAAATTTAGCCGGCCAGGTGTCTACACCGGAGGCATCCCACGTGTATCAACCCCGCTAAAATTGAGCCGTTAAAACCCCTACCGGATTACCTGTAGCCGTTAAAATAACAATCCAATTAAACAGCGACACGTGTCACACCGAGCCGAGCCAAGCTGTTCTCGGCTACTCTAAATTCCGGTAATCGAGATGCCTTAACCGCAACATCAGAAATCAGTTTCGCAAACGTCTTACACCCTACCTTCTCCAACAAACTAGTAATATTAGCATCCGACCGCGGTGGTGCCTTCAAAATCCCCGACGCAGCGATCGGGGAACTGATTTCCAAAACAAAGAGATTATAAGGAATCTGCTTCACGGATCTCTCATACAAAGCGTCAAGTCTCGATCTGGTACCACCGGATCCAAATCCGAACTTACCGCCAACCAGATCCGTTATATTAACGAATCCGGTTTCTTCGACGGCGTTTCCAGTAGTCTGATACAACGTCGTTCACGTCATACTACCGCCGCCAATCGCCTAAAGTTTCGGTCTATCGAAATAGTCAAGAAAACAATGAATACTTAAGGCGACCTTAACGACGGAAAGCGGCTGATTCGCTAGGTATTCCGACGCAAATGTGTTGTTGAAAACTAGAACGGTGATCGTTCCCTGGCTGTTGATATTGTCGGCGAGCTTCGTTTGTGTGAGGTAATTGTTAAACTCAGCCGGTAGAAAGGCCGGCCCGGGGGGGGGGGGGAGGGTGACCGTCCAGGGCCGATCTCATCAGGGGCCCGAAGTTTTAATTTTTTTTTTGTATTTTATATACGTATATATTTATATATATTTCCAAAAAATTCTATATATTTTTAGTTTTAAACCCAAGCCCGTTAGTCCATTACTTAAACATGTGGCTCAAATTGTTTAAGAAAAGGCCCAATAGGTAAGAAAAATTTTATTATGATTTTTCATCGATCAATAGCATATTAATTGTTGTTTATTCTCCTTTATAAAATAATTTTTTTTAAATGGCCAACAAAACATAATATATATAAATAGGAACTAGGAAGAACTAGCTCAAAATTTACAACCAGAGCAAAAAGAAAATAAAAAGCGCCAAGTCAAGATAGTAAGAAATTATACCAATTATCCCAAGACAAGCTAGATACCTTACCACGAGATTTGAATCAAAAAAATATGAGAATCTTGATTTTTTTTAACAATCGAGACCAAGGAGATCCGCTTTTGGTTGAAAATAATCTTATCACGGGATTTTCAAATGCACCACAACGACGTTAGCATGATCGAATGGATGGCTTTTTGTCCACCTCTTGGAGCAATGAAAACATTGACTTTTCAAAAAGTCAATCTTCATTTTGAAAACATTGACTTTTTAAAAATGTTTAGTTTGGGAATTTTCCCTAATTATAATCTATGTATGTATGGTAATATGCAGCTTGCGATATGCTTGGAGCGGTGTGCCAAGATCCTCGTTTTATTGGTGCCGATGGCATCACTTTCTACTGCCATGGAAAGAAGGACAAAGATTTTTGCCATGTAACCGACAACAACCCCCACATCAACGGCCACTTCATCGGCAAGAGGAACCAAAATATGGGTAGAGACTTCACTTGGGTTCAATCCATCGGCATTCTCTTTGATAATCACAAACTACAAATCGGTGCTCAAAAGACTTCCACTTGGAATGACTCCATTGACCGTATCTCCATCACATTTGATGGCGAAAACATCATTCTACCGCAAGCCGAAGGTTCCAAATGGCAGTCTTCAACACTATCAATCACTAGGATTCAAGACACAGAAGACGTCGTTGTTGAAGTTGAAAACATGTTCAAGATCACCGCCAAAGTGGTTCCGATTACAAAACAAGATTCAAGAATCCACAAATATGATATAACTGATGACGATTGCTTAGCTCATCTTGATCTAAAGTTTAAGTTCTTCTCGTTAGGTGACGATGTGGACGGGGTTTTGGGACAGACTTACAAGAGCGACTATGTGAGCAAGGTGAAAATGGGTGTGCTAATGCCGGTTATGGGAGGAGATAGTAAGTTTCTGAGTGCAGATTTATTTGCGACGGATTGCTCTGTCGCTAGGTTTAAGGGCAGCCATGAAGATGGTTCGCAGGTGAACGTGCAATTGCCAAGCTTGAGGTGCCGAAGTGGATTGGATGGGCGAGGTGTTGTATGCAAGAGATAGATTGTTCTTGTTCTTGCATCCTGTAACTCCCATAATATTATGTTTTTAACTATATATGTAACGTAATGAATAAGGATCGACCTTGTTGGCCCAGATTCAATAAACACAACCACAAGAAAAGAATTTGATGCCAACGACCGGCTTCGACTCTTTCATTATGATAAACTCAACTCGACAAATAAAACTGAATACATAATCCTATATTTATACTAGACATAATCTAATCCTAACCCAACTCAAACTCAATTAAATAATCTATTAAATCAAACTTCATAAACCTATTCTAATACGAACTCTACCAAACTGATAAACATAAAACAAAAGAGATAATGATTAGACTTAAACTCTATCTTTTCTTCAAACATATTCGGCCCGCTTTCCCAAATCAGAATTTACTCTTTCATTCTCCCCTTAATCCTAATTTGGACCCGCTTCTTTATCAAAGCAACACCATCATCTCTTACTACTCCGATCAGAAGAACCACTCCTGGTTTTTTCATAAATCTGATCACAGCATACATACTAAGTCGAATGATCTCGCCACTCACAGGTTCGATCCGCTATTCTTCGACTATGAACTCTTTCTTCCAACTGAGTTGGATGTTTATTTTTTACACAGAAATTCTCTACTCTTTCTTCGTTCCACTGAATCACACAAATTCCTTTTCCTTTGTTCAGACAGAACACCTTTTTTCTTTGGTCTCCTCTTCCCAATCGATTCACGTAGAATCTTTGTTCACACAGAACTCCTCTTTGATCACACAGATCCGTCTTTTTTTTATTCTCTGCCAGCTCACACAGAACTCTCATCTTAGCTCACACAGAACCCCAGTCTCCTCGGCTCACACAGAACCCTTTATCTCCGACTCACACAGAATCCTTTATCTCCGGCTCTTCTCCGCTCTGGCTCACACAGAACCTTGATCACATGGCTTACGCAGAACCTCCTCTTTACTTGTTCTCTACTGATCAGAAAATAAAGAAAAAAAATGATCTTGGCTGCGTTTTTCTCCTTTTGCTGACTTGCGAATTTTTTCTTTTTGATCTGTGAATTCGTCACAGGCTGCTTACTTTTTCTTGTATGTGGCTACTATAATAAATGTCCTACTTGACTGCTTCTAATATTTTTCTTTCAAATTCCCTGTATAGTAGCCGCCTCTCCTACTTCCTCTAATTCCTCCTTTTTTTATTACTTTCCTTGCCGCCTCAAATTTTCGTCCTCCCCACCTTCTGTTTTTCAACTCCACGTTTCACAGTAGCTTTTTCCAATTTTCTCTCGAGCTTTCCCTCTTTGACTTCTTTTTTCCCATGAATGAATATTATATTTTCACTAAGAAAACACCTCTAATGGAATCTTGACAACAAACTGATGATGCATACTTAAAGAAACACAAATTCTCATCCCTACTTCCTTCCTCTTCGCAGTTTTTTTTTCTCTTCCGGCTACGATAATCAAACATAATTAGTAAACAGATAAAATTACTTGTTAATCCAGTCTTCATCTCTTTCTCTTTTGGTCGAGTTCGGCTCCTATATCTTCTTGATGATCGGATCGGTCTCTTCTTGATCTTTGGCTTGTTCTCTTGGATCATGTCTTCAAGCTCTGATACCAATTGTTGGCCCAGATTCAATAAACACAACCATAAGAAAAAGAAGTTGATGCCAACGACCGGCTTCGACTCTTTCATTATGATAAACTCAACTCGAAAAATAAAACTGAGTACATAATACTATATTTATACTAGACATAATCTAATTCTAACCCAACTCAAACTCAATTAAATAATCTATTAAATCAAACTTCATAAACCTATTCTAATATAAACATAAAACCAAAGAGATAATGATTAGACTCAAACTCTAACCAACTCTTAAACAAACTCTATCTTTTCTTCTAACATATCCGGCCCGCTTTACCGAATCAGGATTAACTCTTTCAGTTTATTATTAGATAGTAAACTGAGATTGTGACATATGCCACTATTATTAAAAACTAGTGGGATGTCACCGTTTTATTTTTTTAATTAAGGTTAGTTACATAAAAAATCGAATGTTTTTTTTTTGCATATAATAATAAAAAATTATAAAGACTAGTTTTAAACTTTTATCGATCTTTCCAATCTTTATGTTCTCCGTGTGTGCATGGGTATGTAGGTGCGTGTGATATTGTGCATGTGCAATAGACGATTACACGAATTCTCAATTCGAAACCTCCACACTCAATTCTTTTAAGAACATCTCCATCGCTTCATCCAAATGGAGACGAACACTGAGATGGCGTTTTAATGGTTTAGAATCACAATTGGAGGAGCCGTGCTCGTTTGGTCTCATCCGAAATTCCAAACAGAGGTAAACACTAGGTGATGGGCCCTTCTCACACAACCATTGAATTATATATATACGAAGAATAATAAGAAAATGATAAAGTTGTGCGACAACCAAGAAACCAATTCTAGCCAACCGGATTATTTTCTTTTTAATTAGAGGGTTAATTATGTAATCTTGACACCTTTTAATTTTGATAGTTATCTATTTTTTTTTTAAATTCCCTATTTCACTACTTGATTGATTGATATTTTAACAAAATCAGCCTTTTGTTACTTCTCATTTGATCTAGAATTAACTTTTCGTTAGTCGTGTATTATGTCACTAATTTTCTCCTTCTGACCTGGGGAAATCATGGTATGGGAAATTGGTAGCAAAGAAAAGCTTGCTCGTAAGAATTTTAAAGTTTGGGATCATAGTGCCTTTGCAGGTCTGCATTCTAGCTCTAACAAAAATTGATTATATTTTGTATACATTTTGACTGTTAACATTTTATGCTAGGCCGCTTTGAATAGTGATTACATTGCATTAATCAATCGTGTGACTTGGAACCCTGATGAAACCCTCTTCAGATCTGAACTAACAATATGAATTTTGATGCAGGTGTCCTGTTGTCTCGAAGTACGTTGTGCAGATATACTGATTCCATAATGTTGGCTGTCTCATTACTGAAGGTTGGTTCCCAGTTCCCTCTGCATTATAATGTTCATTATTAACGATATAAAGTTTGACATCTGATAATATTTATTACTTCTCATTATTATATACAATGCTTAGGATCTCGTGGTGAAGGTTGTATTTTAAGGAACAGTGAAGGGGAGAGATTTATGGAACGTTATGCCCCCACAGCTAAATATCTTGCATCAAGAGATGTTGTGTCAAGGTCAATGACAATAGAAATCTGAGAGGTTCGTGGAGTAGGTATGTTTTTTATCCACAAAATATTAATTAATATGTAAAATTATATACTTTTAACCATATGATTTGTTTTAACAAGGCCCATGAAGGAAGAAGGACCACATTTACCTTCACTTGAATCATTTACCACCAGAAGTTCTCAAGGAGAGACTTCCTGGTATTTCTGAAACTGCTGCCATTTTTGCTGGTGTTGATGTTACCCAACCGACCCATAATCAACCTCCCTATCACCCGTGTCACTCCTCCCCTCATTGTTCTAATCAGAATTTCAAAGTTATGTGACTAATAACCATGCATGAGAATTACGTGGGGATGGTTCAAGTTTATGAGTGATGGGTTATTTTAGTTATTTATTTGTTTTAGTTTTATTAGTTTTTCAATTAAGCATGTGGTGGAAAATAAAGGGAGTAGTGGGGATGCCCATGTTCCCACGTGAGTAAGTCTAGGAGTAGTTTTCGTTGTCAGTTGTTTACTTGTTTTCCTTTAAAAGGGAAATTTCTTGTTTTAGAGAAGATATGCAGAAAATTTATCCCAAAGCTTCCTTCTATTTTCTTCTCAGCTTCTCATCTATTTTCTTGACCTATTTGCAGCAAAGTCAACCGATCAGATACACATCAGTGACCTGCTTGATTTTGTTGGAATTTATGTCACAAGTTTATGAATTTATACTTAGTTTGCTTGAATTGAAATATCACCCCACCCAAACCCAAGTTGTATGCAACATGTATGGTTCTATACATTTTGGCAAGGTATTGATACACTTTAATTGGTTTAGTGATTGTCTGGTATGTTTCTCTACTTTATTGAATCTCTGGTATGTTCTTTTGTGCAGGTTCTTTTATAATAAACCAAAAAAATAAACGAGCCTAGGAAAATTTTAAAAATAATAAAACCAAAAATCTTATAATGATCCTAACTCAACTCAAACTAAATTAAATAATCAAATAAATAAACAAACCCACTCTTAGTCTAATTCAAACTCAGCCAAACAATTAATAAATTAATATTAATAGTTATTTTAATCATGATTAATCCTTCAATTAGTTGTCACATTTAATCTTTAGTTGTTGACAAATGGTTAGAATCTCATATAAAAAGTTTTATAACTTTGAAGTGGATTCAATAATATATCAAATTTTTACCTTAAAGAGTAATTTTCTCTCTTTAAAAAATATTTAAATTGACATGTCCCCATGACATATCTTGGGATAGGTCCGACTAGATTTTACCTTTTTGCCCCTTTAATAGCAACAGAATTAAAAGAAGAAAAATAATTAATTTAATCCAGGTCAAAATTTGAAATCACTTATACCAACGATATGTCGTCGGGATAGGTCGACCTATGCCAATGACTTTTATTGTGGGTATATGTGTCATGGACATAGGGCAAAATACTTGTATTGATGTCCTCGAGATAGCCTTTCCGTCCCTATCCCGACGACATATGGGCCCTATCTCGACGAGCCTTGTCCTCGAGAATGGGTCAAAATCTTATAGTGTATTAATATTGAACAAAACTTCGAAACACGATCTGGAAAATTTTTTTTATCATCAAAGCAATTTTGGAAAAAAATGAACATTAATAAAACATTGCCACATCATCAGAAGTTACAGGATAGAGTTGCTTGAATAGAAGGTTTAACAAGCTGTATGACACACCGAATTAAATGAACAAGAAAGGTAGAATGATGTAGAGTGACCACAGAGTTCATTAACCCAAATAAACTAAGAACACACATGACATATAACCTAAAGAACAAATTAACTGTAAAAAAAAAATTAAGCGTCATCCTCAGCTAGTACTTCATCATAGTCATCCCTTAATGTCCGATACTTGTAGACAAATACAATAGTGAAGATCACAAGATTAACTGCGCTTAGAGCCGCCAATGTCCAATAATATCGCTCCAAACGGCTTTTATTTGATGTATGCTGAAACCAGTTTGAATTGTTGTTTGTCTCACTCACCTTCCCCACAACATAGACCAATAAAACACTAGCCATGCTTCCTAATCCTAAGACAAATCTTTGGAAATGCAATAGATACTTGTGCATCGATGCAGGAACATTGTCTCTTAAAAAACGTTCCAAACCAAATTTTGTAGACTCTCTAACTACTCCAAGAAGAAAAAACTGTGGAAGCAGATAAAACACAGTCATTGGGATTCTCTCATTCGACTTGTCTAGCAACCCATGATTCCTAATCACATCTAGTCTTTTAGTTTCCACGACGGCAGCAATAATGCAACATAATACAGACCAAACCATACCTGTTGCAATGAGTGTTGGTGCAGGATTTGTTTCTAGGAGGGCACGAAAAGTAGCTTCAGATGATTTGTAGAAGGGAGTATCCCAAAGTTTAAAGAATGGAATCGGGATCTTTATTTTTCCAAGTTTACGGTCCATGTGATTAGCTTGCTCGATAAAGTAAGTGTTTCCTAGAGAAAGCACCACTCCTGTCCCAATGAATGTTAGTAACATTGGGACCATACGAATACCAGTCTTGGTGTCTTCTACTTCACGCACAGTGCAAAGTGTCCAGCCTTTTGACATTGCCTGATCAGGGAACTTGATAGCAGCCTTGTCTAACCACCTGTGTTTCATATCAAATTTGTAGCAAAATCAATATCAATTCGTGTGTCCTGTTTTGAACGCAAGAGCGATAAGGAATCATAAAACCTGAGGCTGCTGGTGCTCTGAGTATCATCGTCTTTGTAGATCAGTTTAAAACCTTTTACTTGTTGAAAATCTTTAGTAACAGCAGCTACAAGAACTCTAAGAGCAATTGTTAAAGGGCTCCCCTCTGGCTTACTATATTTATAGAGTGGATATCCAGTGAAGAACAACACAGTTGCTGTCATGGTACATATAGCTGGAACCCCAAATTGGATTGCCCATGGTTTTACATACAGAAATATAATAGCTCCACCTATTAATATAGCTGCCGCTATCACCAGCCCTATCCCGAAGGCCATTGTATGGCTAAATACGGTTATCACAAATACTAGAATTCGTAGTGATAAAGAGGACAATCGAGAGACAAAAGAACCGGTCATTCCGACTTCCTCTTGAGGTTGAGCTTCAGCATCAGCTTGAGCTGGAGCTTCAACTTCAGCTTCCGCATCAGCTTGCGCTTGAGCTTTAGCCAAAGCTTTAGCCAGAGCTTCAACTTCAGCTTCCGCATCAGCTTCAACTTGAGCTTGTGCTTGAGCCAGAGCTTCAACTTCGTCTTGAGGTTGAGCTTCAGCCAGAGCTTCAACATCAACTGGAGCTTGAACCAGAGCAGCTTCAACTTCAGCTCGAGCTCGAGCCAGAGCTTCAACTTCAGCTTGAGCTTGAGCTCGAGCTTCATCTTGTTGTTCTACAAAGGATTGGAATGAGACTACATGACCCGCCATTCCGACTGCTATCAATGGTAAGGCGGTAAAAAACAGGACTTCTTGTTTGTGCCCGATACATTCCTCCTTGTACCGGCTACATGGGCCAAAGAAGGTTGGCGTTGACAAGGACAATAATCCCAATCCCTGCATAAATTCATATTTAATTTCATTGTTTATGGATCCGCTATACATACACCACTGACAATCTAATCACACACCATTGTCAAACGGTTAGGGCTTACGACATTGCCCCCCCCCCCCACCCAACTATTGGAGCTTAATTGTTTAAACTTGTTGGGTCAAAATTAATGAGTCATATATGTAATTAGTGTAAAGTTAAATACTTTGAGTCAGTTTTGTAATTTGTACAAGTGTAATGGGTCCACGTATCAAAGTCAAAGTCTAGAAGCGAAATTAGTCTAAGGGACGCAACGTTTAGTAATAGATGCGTTATAATTAAAAACCCAAACCATCGAGTCTTTAAATCAAGTGTGTTACGATCGTTATTATCAAATCAAGTTCTAGTCGGTGTTATTGTTCAATTTTATGTTCATTGAGATTCTGGGCAACACCAACTTCTCAAACGGACGTTTGAGGTCTTACCGAACGGCCGTTTTGAAGGTTAAGGCTTGCGTTAGCCCCCTTTACTTTTCAAATGGCTGTTTGAGGATTCGTTGAACTGCCCTTTGAAGGTTAGGGATTGTGTCATAGCCCCCTACCTTTAAACGGCCGTTTAAGGATTTGTGGAACGGCCGTTTGAGTTTAGGGGGGTGTAAACTATAACATCACCCTTTTTAAGTTTTTTACATTGTAGAAAGAAATGGTATATACACTCGAATCACTTACGATACTGTAGGCAATGGTAGAGAGTACAAGCATATAGAAGTCACCCAAGAAGGCATCAACAAAAAAGGCAAACACAATGACCAAAGCTGATGAGATTCCATAAAAAATGTTTATGATACCAGCAGCATGTGTAATGCTTAAATTCCAGACATTTGTTAAATAGTTCATCATCACATACATTGCAAATGCAGATAACAGGTCCGCCCCATACATTGCTGCAATTCAGAAATGTACAAATGAAATAAGGTGATTATAAGTTAAAGTACTCTTAGGGGGCGTTACTTTGAAAATATATAATGTGTTTGGTTGATATATATTTGTTAATGGAACTAAAAATGACAAAATTATCCTTTAAAATTAACAAAATATAAAACAAAGATCCAAAACTCAAATATCAGTAAAAGTATGTTTTAGAAAAAATAAAAAAAATGGCTAGGGATATTACGTAAATCATAAGCAATGCTGAGGTTTTTTTTTTAAATGTTGAGAGATTTTGAATTTTATCAATTAAAGGATTTTGTTGGAATTAATTGCAATTGCAATTCCAATTCCAATTCATTTTCTTAGCCAACCAAACACGAAAAAGAATGGAACTTAAATTCCAATTCCATTGAATTCTTATGATTTCTTGCGAACTTTAAAATCTATTTAACTTAAAAAAAACACTGGTATTTGAGTATGCTGAGAATCCTAGACAGGCACAAAAAATTATATTCTGTTTAATCAAGAGTCAAGACCATGAATGTAATTAAAAAATTACTATTGATAACAGATACTTAGACTTTGCATATGCATAAACCTATAAATATTCAAGGTTTTAAACCTTTCTAAGTGACACTTGTAAATAAAAAGGCTTTATAAGAACGTAGAAAACACTTTAATGATAAAAAAAAACAATTATAATTATAGCAAGCAGTATAGTTTATTTCTGATAATAAGAAAAGCATATATCAATGGAATAATAGTTTAACTTTGGTTATGATCAATCACCTGCAAGTCTTGAAGACACATGCCAAAATTCTTTTACTTTGTACACTGCATTTTAGAGGGAAAAAATAAATGATATTGATTTAGCAATTATAAAGGGAAAATCCATCTATAGAAAAGAAAGAAAGAGTCAAGTTGAACAAAAAAGATAATAGACTAGGAAAATCACTAAAATGTATACATGTTTGATCCCATTTTTTTAAATAAACATTTACTTTTAGTTATAACAAAACTAAACATTCAAAAAGAACCAATAAGAAATCGTAACGTAACCTTAGCTTACCTGGCATAAAAAAACATAGGGTCCACAAAAAAAAAACCATTCGGGAACCGTCACATAAGCTCACACGGCTAAAATTTATAGTCTCACCAGCCTGACTAAAATCTAGCCGGCACGTTTCCCACCCGGCTAAAATCTAGGCAGGTTAGCTTACGTAACGTTTTCGGATATTGTTTTTATGGCCCGGCCCATATGTTTTTTCTCCTTTTTTGTGCCGGTGTCGTTTTGTGATTGTTTCTTTTTACATATATTTATTTTTGAATGGATAAAAAGTCAATATACATGTTACAAATTTTATAGGTCTAACATGCTTATTTTCCTGATTTTTCAGTAACTACATTAACAGTGAACCTTTTGTAAAAATGCATGGGTTATATGTAGACCTTTTTAGTTGTCTCAAATAACGATTGGGCTGAATTGAAAAAAAGTTGAATTCAGTGGTTGAGATAGCTAATTCATTTTAATTTTTTTTTTATCAAGTTTTATTTAAAATACAATTTAGTTTTCTTATTTGTTATGTAATATTTAAAAAAAACTAAATAAAGAGTTTTATAATTTGTTAAATACTTTTATTCTGAATCAATATAATACTTATTGAAAATGAGGTATATCTAAAATAAAATATATTTTTGATATTACATGACAAAAAATATTATAGTTTAGATACAATTTAAATATAAAAATATCAATTAATACTGTTTATTTAAATTTGTTTAAATGTTAAACATTTCATATTGTAGGAGAACAATTAAATTATATATGTTAAATTAAAAAACTGGAAAAAAGAAAAACAAAATTAAACTGAATTCGTTATGTGAGTTTGTTTCTTTTTTTTCATTTCAAAGCCTCTGAAATCACTGTTTGAAACAACGAATACCATATTTTGTTAAAACTAAACAAAACAAACCACATATATTTGTGTAACGGGTTTGAAATGCCATTTAAATAATAATGAAATGATCAAAACGTTTGTAGCCTAGCGGTAATATAGTGTATAGTAAAAATGTCATCCCCAACTGATTAAGGGTTATAGTCCTATGATGGACGATGGTTGTAAATTTAGGAACAGGTTGAAGAATGTTAGCCGTTCAAAAATTATAACGACCAGCTGGATTAAATTTTGGTTACATCCAAACTACAATTGATAACAACTATTTAGACATTAAATAGGCATACACCAATAAATATTCATGGTTTTACCCCTTTTTAAGTGGTGTTTATAAATAAAATGGCTTTATGAAAACGTAAAAAACCCCCTTTTTTATGGCACATAATTTATTTCTATTAACTAACACCATCAAACTTGCACACTGAATGTTTGAATCTTAACCAGTTAATGAGGGGAATCCACAATTTACCACCAGGATGTCCCGTGAGAACGTAGAAAACCCTTTAATGATTAAAAAAAATTATAGCAACAAGTATACCTTATTTTTGCTAATAAGAAAAGCATATATCAAATCAACAAAATAATATATAATTAATTAACTTCGGTTAAGATCAATCACCTTTAGCTTTTACAGAATCGGGAATTCTTGGCAGTACATTGTGACCTGCGCACATGTAAATATTCAATTCCAAAACTGTAACTATCATTGTTAGAAGGAAAAAAAGCATTAATTTAGCAATTATAGAGACCTAAAACCATATGTAAAGAAATTAAGAAAGAATGAGCCAAGTTGACCAAAAGGGATAAATGTTGGATCAGACCCTAAAATACTTGCAATCAAAACTCATGAACGTTGTTTACTGCTTTTAATTCACACTTGCTGCACTTTCATTAATTCATTCAAACATACATATATAGGTAAATAAACATAGACTACCTCTAACTTGCTACCACATGCTTGACTACTCCACTACGTGCTAACTACCTATGATCTTTTAAAACACTAAAAACATGTGTCTAAATTAACATCCTGCGGACCCGTACTCATTGACCTGTAACCCGATTTGACCCGATCAAGATTAAACCCTACAATAAATACACTTGGATAACCGCATGACCCGATCAAGATTAAACCCTACAATAGTTCATAATTTTTAATTACTAACTATTTAATATTTCATTTTTTCAACTTGTGTAAACACGGATTTTTAACCTAGTTTTATTTAATATTACGGGACTAAAAAGTATTTTATTTTATATACAATTCAGTTATTAATAAAATTTATATCCAACTGTAAAAAAATATTTAATTATAGTATGTATTTACATTTTATTAAATATTAAATATTATTGAAGAAAAACTAAATTATACGTTAAATTAAAAAAAAAGTCAAATTTAATTAAGTTTGCTTGAATTGAACTTTTTTCATTTCAGCGTCTATATTCACGGATACCATATTTTGTTAAAAAAACAACACAGACAGGTGCAAATTAAGGATTTGAAAAATAATCCAGTTTTGTAAAAAAGAAAACTCCATGAGCAGCAAATCAAAGGAGTGATATGAGATCTTGTTCACAGATTTTGAAGGGACAGTCATCGGTTTTTGAGGCTACCAGAAGAAAAAAAGTGTGGATATATATATGCTGAATGGTGGGAGGAATGGAAGTCAAGTGATGTAGACTTAGAGGTATTAGGCGCGGGATTAGACGATGGTGGGCTGTTAGGAAAATGAAGACTAGATCTAAAGTTTGTTTGGGGGATAACTCATGTCTAAGTTAACTGATTAATTATGACAGAAATGATGGAAATCTACATCAATGTTAAGATCAGAAAGTGAACAGAGAGAGAGAAACCTGGATTAGACAGGGCGCGACCTCCAGCCATTTCCGGAGTCAAGAGAGAGAGAGAGAGAGAGAGAGAGAGAGAGAGAGGAAAAGTTAGGGTCTGATCACAACTTTAAACACAAAATTCTTCGATCTAAGTCAATTTAAAAAGGAGCAGGTGTACCGGTGGAGTTTTTGACCTTTTTTCCATTATTTTATAAGTGTAATGTGGAGTTTAATTAAAACCCAAAAACTTAGACTATTCGTATCTTAACAAATGAACATGACAGATAAAAGATGAAAGCTCTCTATTACTCAAATGAATATTAGCTTACAAATGAATAAGAAATCAACATTAAATAGAAAGATAACTGGGTCTAGGCTAAGGCCCATAACAGCTTATTATGCTAACACCCCCCTCAAATGCAACTTTAGCACCTTGTTCAGCCTCAGTGGAGGACCTAGAGACAACGTCTTGTTTCTTGCTTTTCCATGAGATTAGGGAATCACCAAGGAAAATACAGAAACCAGTAGTGGATTTACGATCATTGGGATCACTATCCCAATCAACATCACTATAGGCACGCAATTCCAGAGAAGACGTAGAAGGGAATAAAGACTTTGAAACTGACTGCCACGAAGATATCTCAAAATACGAAGAACAGCTCCCTAGTGAACAGAAGTAGAAGCGGTAACAAACTAGCTAACCACATAAACAGCATGAGCGATATCAGGGCGAGTAACTGTAAGATAAACCAAACTGCCTACAATGGTACGATATAGGCTCGGATCAGATAGAGGAACACCATCAGTGGGAGAGTAACGTGCATTGGTTTCAAGAGGAGTGTCTGCAATTCTGTTATCAGAAAGTCTTGCACATTGAAACAGATCAGAAATATACTTCGTCTGAGAGAGAATATATCCCTTTTAAGATTGAGTTACCTCAATCCCCAAAAAATACCGTAATAATCCCAAATCTTTCATAGCAAAACGATGGGCCAAGTCACGTTTCAAGGATTCAATGCCATCATAATCATCGCCTGTAATAATCATGTCATCCACATATAAAGACAAGAGAATGCGTCCAGCATTCATACATCGAACAAATAATGCCGAATCATGATTGCTAGGGAAAAAGCCAAGGGAAGTGATGACTGTAGAGAATTTTTCAAACCAGGCACGAGGGGCCTGTTTGAGTCCATATAGAGCTTTTCGAAGCCGACAAACTTCACCGGGCTGATGAGCTATTCCCGGGGGTGGAGTCATGTAAACCTCCTCAAGAAGATCACCATTCAGAAAAGCATTTTTGACATCCATTTGACAGATCTTCCATTGTCGAACGGACGCAACAACAATTAAAGTATGAACTGTTGTCATTTTTGCCATAGGGGCAAAGGTCTCCTCATAATCCATACCATACGTTTGTGAATATCCTTTTGCCACAAGTCTGGCCTTGTACCGTTCAACAGAGCCATCAGACTTTGTCTTAATCTTATACACCCAACGACAACCAACCTTATGTTTACATGGTGGTAGAGGAACCAAATCCCAGGTGTGAGTCTGATGAAGAGCAGTGAGCTCTTCAGCCATAGCATTTTGCCATAGAGGGTCAGAGACAACCTCTCTATATGATTCTGGTTCAGACAGATGATGAATGCCCGCAATAAATGAACTAAACGAAGCAGAATATGTAGAGTATGCAAAATCTGGTAATTGAGTAGACTTGCATGCACGAGTAGACTTTCTCGGAGGTGGATGAGAATCAACATTGGTGCCAGATGACGTGGAAGGTTCATGAACGGGCACATCATGTGCAACAGAGGTATCTGGAGCAGGCATATTAGGATCAACAGACGAAACAGGAACATTAGAGGTTGAGACATCAATGTTGCTAGCAAAAGGATCAATATTATGAAGAGCTGACTTTGTTACATTATGTGAAGAGCTGACTTTGTTACATTATGGGACTTAGCTGGAATCGAATAGAATGGAATATGTTCAAGAAAAGTAACATGTCTTGATACATATAACTTCTGACTTATATGATCAAAACAACGGTATCCTTTTTGTCCCGTGCCATATCCTTTGGGACCACTGGCATAGCCTAAGAAAACACATAAGGCTGACTTATTTGTCAATTTGTCTCGTTCAACATGAAGACGGAGAGCAAAGCAAGTACATCCAAAAACCCGTAATTCACCATAATCTGGGCGTTCACCGAAAAGACTTTCAAATGGAGACATCCCATCATTGTGAGAAGTAGGGATCCTATTAATCACATGTTGGGCGGTCAGAAGTGCTTCTCCCTAAAAGACACTAGGTACTTCAGCAGATAAAAGGAATGAACGAGCGGTTTCCATAAGATGACGATGTTTCCTTTCAGCAACACCATTCTGTTGAGGGGTGTCAGTACAAGGCGATTGGTGTATGGTACTATCTGATGCAAGCAACTGAGTAAAATCATTAGAGGTGTATTCACCCCCTAAGTCACACCTGAAGCACTTTATCACAGCCGAATGCTGCGTTTGAACATAAGCCCTAAATGTTTTATAAATGTCAAAGAACTCAGATCTACGTTTCATAAGGTACATCCAGGTATAACGAGTGTAATCATCAATAAAGGAAACATAATAACGTGAACCACCCTTAGTGGATACTGGTGATGGTCCCCACACATCAGAATGAACAATATCAAATGGTGCAACAAAATGAGAAATACTTTTAGCAAAAGGTAAAGCAGAAAATTTGGCAAGTTTACAACCACAACAATCAGAAATATCACAGGTTTGCAACTGACCCAAAATACCTGTGGAAACCAAAAATTTTAAACGAGATGCGGACAGATGTCCCAAACGAGAATGCCAAATATAAAATTCAGACGACAAAGGACTTAAACGAAAAGAGGATAAATCAACGCTGGAATCAGCAACACCAAGAGCAGGCACTTTGACTTCTTCTAAGACATATAAATCTCCCACCCTACGGCTGATCCCAATCACCCTTTGAGTGTGTTGATCCTGCACAACACAAACAATGTCACAAAAGAAAACCCAAATTCCAGATTTACACAACTGACTGACTGAAACAAGAATTAAGGCAAGCTTCAGAATATAATAGACATCATTAAGAGACACATGAGGTGTAGACACGGATCCAACACCCTCTACCAACATGGATGTAGCACTAGCAGACATGACAGAAACAGGAGAGAGACAGGAGACAAAGAAAGAAAAGAAGACAGATAGGGAGACATATGATGTGAGGCACCAGAATCCAAAATCTATAATGATGACGAAATACCTGAGGTATCAGATGAAGACAGTCCCGCATCAGACATAGTGGTAGGATTGGCAGCAAGAAAATGTCTGAACTGTTCAAATACTTACGGATCCAAAGCAGATGGTGGTTTGTTCATTTCTACAGATGGTGGTTGTAACACCCAAAAATAAAAAGAAAAGAAAAATTCAAAATTTCACTCCCTCGCGGTACGCGAGGGAGATTTTGACAAAACCTCGCGGTACGCGAGGGGACTGCTTATGCGCCAGAAAATCACCTTCTCGCGGTACGCGAGAAGATCTTCGATGAAGTCTCGCGGTACGCGAGGGAATAGTACACGCGTCAGGGCCAGAAAACACGTGTCATGTACACTTGCCACCTGCTGCCACGTGTCATGCTGACTCACCTCGATTCGCGACTTGTCATCCCCTCGCGGTACGCGAGGGATTTCCTTGGCCGGCCTCGCGGTACGCGAGGGACCGGAATTCCAGCCTATAAAAGGCCTTCAAAGGGGATTGAATTCTGTACAGTTTCCAAACGTTCGTTTCACACAAACCCCGTTCTTTCAAGCTCCACGACATCCCGAAGTGCTATCCAAGAGTCCAAACGAAATCCTGCACCAGCCGAAGTTTCGTCCAAATCCCGCGAAGTAGGTATCGTTAAAACTATTCATATATATATAGCCGCAATTATATATATATTCTCTCATATATATTCTCGTTAATCGTGTCTTCCCTAGGAAGAAACGTGTCGAGGTTCTGCTCAAATTCCGAAGCCTACAACCCTACCAGCCATCAAAATCAAGGTGAACACGTTTAACGCTTTTCAAACGATAAAACCATTTTATTTACGAAAACGGCATGAAACAAATTAAATGCTTTAATCATAAGGGTAATCTACGTGATAGCATTCAGGCCATAAGCATACGTAGATTTGATCAAATGGTATACATGTGACGGGTGAAAGTCCGGTCCGTGGCTGGGTACAGATCATGTAATGGGAAATCATAAGACTAAGGATGGGTTTCCTTAGCAGATTATACGAGGGACGAGTTCCTGAGTATCATGTAAGACTAAGAACAAGG
Organism: Smallanthus sonchifolius; assembly: GCA_023525975.1. Lineage (NCBI taxonomy): Eukaryota > Viridiplantae > Streptophyta > Magnoliopsida > Asterales > Asteraceae > Smallanthus > Smallanthus sonchifolius. The sequence goes on along the minus strand of CM042024.1, from coordinate 5,176,907 downwards.
TTCTTAGCATCATCACCCTGGGAATAGGCTATCAGTCTGAGACATAGCGCTCAGCCAGTTGACCCCATGGCAGTTAACCCAGTGTATGTAGGTGGTATATACTTCAGGTGAAATAGACTGCTGAATGTGTAGATTTACCATACAAAAACGTGCTTAAAGGCTTTAATTTGGTTTATGTTAGAAATCATTTTCGTGTCAGTTAAATGTGATTCACCAGCTTTATGCTGATGTTCATTTTCAAAACGTTTTTCACAGGTAATGAAAGAAATCATTAAATTCAGGGTGATGCAGTAAAGACAAGATCTTTAGGCATATCAAAATCCCTGTGGCAGACTAATACAAGACCAAATGTTGGAACGGACGTAGATCCTAGACATTTTGAATGGCTTGTATTATGTAAATTATTTCAATCACTGTACATTATATAATAGACTTTTGAAGATCTATTATCATGAAATGAAAAGGGACGTGGATCCCAAGTTTTGACAAAAAGTACAGAATTAACCCTTGAGGTTATTTACATTACATTTCATTACAAAAAGGCATCAAGTAAAAACAAAGACTTCCGCTGTCCAAATTTATGGGACCTCATTCAGATACCAACATTATCTCGCGACGCCCGGGCAGGGGTAGCCCGGGGTTGTGACAAGTTGGTATCAGAGCCACATTCAAGGGTTTTAGCAAAACTAGATACTTATATGATTGTATCTAGGCTTTAACCAATAGTTGTGCCTACTGAACAAACGATAGGAAGATGCCTTTAACATAACCAATAAATTGCAGGATGTCAGATCCATACTATTATCCTTATAATTACCCAAACTACTTCCCTGGAGAATCATCTAATCAAGTAGTACCAAGATATGACGATTATATCCACTACCTGCCGACCCCGGAGAATTGGAACAGAATGGTCGCAGAACAAGTGGAGCAGACTCAAGCAAGGCTTGAACCTCTGAGAGAAGAATCAGAGTATTCAGTGGAAATGGAAGATTCAAGAGAATCTTTACGTCCTGTTATGACATCTATGCCACCACCTCAATCATTAGACGTGGTAGATCATACCGGAACAATTCCAGAACATCCACCAAGTCCAAGTGAAGAAACTTCGCGTTCATTTGCTGAATCTGACAAGGCTGCCGTTTGTGAAGGCAGTGGTGGAAAATACTTCTTTGACCCTATTCCAGAACATCCCGTTTTCAAGGAACCTTTCTTCTATGTAGATCCCTCCGATGGACGTCAGTATGCAACCGACGGAAAGGTCGTGTGGTCTGTTAATTCAACATATCATGATCTTAGGATGGGACACAGGAAACCACCTCCTTGCTATGGATACCCTGAAGAACTGCCAAACTCAATGGATGAACACCTTGATCGTGCTCTTAGGGAAGCTGACGATCTACGTGCTGAGCTGTTCTTCACCAGACAAGTTGTAGTCCAGAATGAACAAACTATAATTGATTATGAGCTAGCTCAGGAAGACAGGAAGTATGCAGAGCAATGGGTGGCAGATCAGTTGATCCAGAAGGGTGCTATGACCGAGACCCTGGGGAGGTTCTATCAGGATTTGGGAGATGTGTTTCTAGGTTGAAGTTGATAATAGTATTTGTATAATTAGCTAACCTTACGTGATATAGATACATATCTATATTTCTCTATTTGTAATGAATAGATGAAGTTTAACGATAATAAACTTCAAATTTTGACCCAAATTCGTGCTTGTGTTCTTAGATGTCTCAACAAAACAATGACAATAGCGGTCCATCTACCTACATTATCAAGGAAAAAGGAAAAGAAGTTAATAATAATCCTGAAATAACTACTCAACAACCAGAATTGCAACAACTGGTCAAACAAAGCATTAAAGAAATGCTTCCTGCCATAATAAAGGAAGTACAAGAAAACATCAAAACTCCAAGCCACGTAACTCTTCCTTCAAAAAGAATGGAAAACCCTTCGAAAACCCACACAGAGCAAGTAGCAAGCTCTCGTAAACCTCAAACCTCGAAAAGATCCAGAACATCAAGCAATAAGTATTCTGAATCTGAAGAATCGTTAAATCTAAGCAGTGAAAGCTCAGAAGAAGAAAATGAAACAAAAAGGTATAAACACAAGGGGTGTTCTTACAAAACCTTTCAGGACTGTAAACCTTATGAATTTAAGGGCACTGAAGGCGGTATTGCTACTCTTCACTGGCTAGAGAAGATGGAGTCAGTAATAGCAATTAGCAAGTGTGCTAAGAAAGATCAAGTACTGTATGCTTCAAACTCCTTCAAAAATGAAGCGTTGGAATGGTGGAATTCAATCATTTCTGCCAAAGGGAGGAGAAAGACCAATGCTATGGATTGGAAAGAATTCCGAGCAAAGGTGAAAAGGAAATTTTGCCCCAAGAATGAGAAAGAACAAGCTGAAAGGAAATTTTTGGATCACAGGATGGTGGGTACCAATGATCGAGAGTATACTACCAAATTTTTTGAATATGCCCGTTTGGCACCTCACCTGGCTAAACCCGAGTCGGTTCTCATAACTCGATATATTTACGGTTTAGTTCCAGAGATCCGTGATTTGGTGAAGGTTGTCTCACCAAAAACCATTGAGTCCACCGTAGAGCTGACCGGTACCATGACGGCTGGATTGATCAGAAACCTAGAAGAGAGAAAGAAAATGGAATCCTCTACAAAAACAAAACCCGAAGCCAAAAGATTTAGCAAAAGCTTTGGGCAAAAAGGATTTCCATTTAACAATCCACCATGCAAAACGTGCGGACGCAGGCATAGTGGAAAGTGTGTTTTTGAAACTCCATTCTGTAATCATTGCAAGGTCTCAGGTCACACTACTGAGAATTGCTTCAAGAGAAAGGGAATGATTACTTGTTTCAATTGTGGAGAGCCAGGGCACATCAGAACGAATTGCCCTAAGTTTGCAAAGACCAGAGGAGCTGGAGGATCAGGAGTTAAGATAACTCCAGAAACCAAAAAGATCGTGCGAGCATTTGTCATGAATGCTAATCAAGCTGAGAGAACGCCGGACGTAATTACCGGTACGTTTCTTCTTAATAATGTTTATGCTAAGGTCTTATTTGACTCAGGTGCGAACCGGAGTTTTATAGATTATAATTTCTGTAATCTATTAAACGAACCATTAAGTCCCTTAGCTGAAACATATGAAGTAGAAACAGCGAACGGTGATTTGATAAAAATATCCCAATCACTGAACAATTGTTACATTACATTGGCTGGTTTCACTATCCCAGTACAATTGTTACCAATGTCAATAACTGGCTTTGACATTGTTTTGGGGATGGATTGGTTATCCAATAACCAAGCCGAAATCCTTTGTAATCAACAAGTTGTAAAACTCGTTACACCAACAAACAAAACTCTAACTATCCAAGGTGATAAACCCACAAAACCTATCCAGATAATCTTCATACTTAAAGCAACCAAGTGCTTAAGAAAAGGATATCTGGCATGTCTGGTATCAATTACTGCCTTGGAAAAGGAGAAGAAGATAGAATCAGTACATGTAGTATCTGAATTTCCAGACGTTTTTCCTGAAGAACTGCCTGGATTACCACCAGAACGAGAGGTAGAATTTCGAATCAACCTTGTACCTGGTGCAACTCCAATTGCCAAATCCCCGTACAGACTGGCACCCACAGAAATGGCAGAACTCAAGAAACAATTGGATGAATTTCTTGAGAAAGGTTTTATCCAACCAAGTTCTTCACCCTGGGGAGCTCCAATTCTCTTTGTTAAGAAGAAAGACGGATCAATGCGCATGTGTATTGATTATCGGGAACTGAATAAAGTTACCATCAAAAACCGATACCCGCTTCCACGGATTGACGATTTATTCGATCAACTCCAAGGAGCTTGTCATTTTTCAAAGATCGATCTTCGTTCAGGTTATCATCAGTTGAAAGTGCATGATAACGATATCTCGAAAACTGCATTTCGAACACGGTATGGACATTTCGAGTTCACGGTTATGCCATTTGGACTTACAAATGCTCCTGCCGCATTCATGGACATGATGAATCGTGTCTGCAAACCTTACTTGGATAAGTTTGTCATAGTTTTTATTGATGACATACTTATTTATTCCAAAACCCAAGTTGAACACGAAACTCATCTTCGAACCATACTTGAACTTCTTCGAAAAGAGAAATTATATGCTAAGTTTTCCAAATGCGAATTTTGGTTAACGGAAGTACAATTTCTTGGTCATGTCATCAACGTGAACGGAATTCAAGTAGATCCTTCCAAAATTGAAGCTATATCCAAATGGGAAATTCCCAAGTCACCCACCGAAATTCGTAGTTTTCTGGGATTAGCGGGATATTACCGCCGGTTCATTCAAAATTTTTCTCGTATAGCAATCCCACTCACATCCCTAACTCGGAAATCTGTAAAATACGAATGGGGACCCAAACAATCTGAATCTTTTGAAACTTTGAAACAAAAACTGACAAACGCACCTATTCTATCTTTACCAGATGGTATTGAAGACTTCGTAGTTTACTGCGACGCCTCACATACTGGTTTAGGTTGCGTATTAATGCAACGCAAGAAAGTCATTGCTTATGCATCTCGTCAGTTGAAAATTCATGAGAAAAACTACTCAACCCACGATCTAGAGTTGGGCGCTATAATCTTTGCTTTGAAATTATGGCGACACTATCTCTATGGGGTTAAGTTCACAATCTACACTGATCATAAAAGTCTCAAGTACATATTTAGCCAGAAGGAGTTAAATATGAGACAAAGAAGATGGATGGAAATCCTGAATGATTATGATTGTGAAATTTGTTATCATGAAGGAAAGGCAAATGTAGTAGCAGATGCCTTGAGCCGAAAAGAAAATGTCAAGCCAAAGAGAGTACGTTCTCTCAGACTTGAACTACAAATTGATCTTGTAAGTCAGTTAAAAGAGGCACAAGAGTTAGCTTTGAAGGAAGGTAACTTTGAAAAAGAAGGAATGAAAGGAATGCTTGATTTACTGATCAAAGGAGAAGATAATATCCTTCGCATGAATAAACGTATTTGGGTACCAGTTACAGGTGATCTTCGAGAGCGAATCCTCGAAGAAGCACACAAGTCCAAATACACCATGCACCCAGGAAGTGATAAAATGTACAAGAACCTCAAAGAAAGTTACTGGTGGATTGGTATGAAAAAGAACATTGCTATCTACATAGCAAAATGTTTGACTTGTTCCAAAGTCAAAGCCGAACACCAAAAGCCAGCTGGATTATTGCAACAGTTAGAATTACCAGTTTGGAAATGGGAACTGATAACTATGGACTTTATTACAAAACTTCCTCGAACCACTCGTGGAAATAATGCAATCTGGGTTATCATTGACCGTTTAACCAAATCAGCTCACTTTCTATCTATCAAGGACACCATGAGTATGGACAAAATGGCGCAAATTTACGTTAATGAAATTGTAACGTTACATGGTGTGCCTCTATCCATAGTGTCAGATAGAGATAGTCGCTTCACATCTCGATTCTGGCAAAGTTTTCAAACAGCTCTAGGAACTCGATTGAATCTTAGCACTGCTTATCATCCACAAACTGATGGGCAGAGCGAAAGAACCATACAAACCCTAGAAGATATGCTCCGAGCCTGTGTGATAGACTTTGGAGGTAATTGGGATGATCATTTACCTCTAATGGAATTCTCATACAACAATAGTTATCACACAAGTATTCAGGCCGCACCATTTGAAGCATTGTACGGACGGAAATGTCGAACGCCTGTATGTTGGTCAGATATCGGAGAAAATCAGTTATCAGGACCAGAGATAGTCCAAGAAACCACTGATAAAGTATTACAAATACGTGAACGTTTAAAAGCGGCTCGAGATCGACAGAAAAGTTATGCAGATAAACGAAGAAAGCCGTTAGAATTCCAATTCGGTGACAAGGTGTTATTAAAAGTTTCACCTTGGAAAGGTGTTATTCGTTTCGGAAAGAAAGGAAAGTTAAGTCCACGTTTTGTTGGACCTTTCAAAATCATTAAACGAATCGGATCTGTTGCCTATCAGCTTGAACTACCAGTAGAGATGGGTGGGGTACACGATATATTCCATGTATCAAACCTACGTAAGTGTTTAGCTGATGAATCCTTGCTGATGCCTTTACAAGATGTGGAAGTAAATGAAAAGCTCAAATTCATTGAACGACCGTTACAAATTGAAGACCGACAAATCAAAAAGCTTAAACGGAAACAATTGGTGTTGGTCAAAGTAAGATGGGATTCCAGACGTGGCCCAGAATATACCTGGGAACTTGAGTCAGAAATGCGCAAAAAGTATCCACATCTCTTTCAATGAATCTCGAGGACGAGATTATTCTAAAGGAGGGGAGGATGTAACACCCAAAAATAAAAAGAAAAGAAAAATTCAAAATTTCACTCCCTCGCGGTACGCGAGGGAGATTTTGACAAAACCTCGCGGTACGCGAGGGGACTGCTTATGCGCCAGAAAATCACCTTCTCGCGGTACGCGAGAAGATCTTCGATGAAGTCTCGCGGTACGCGAGGGAATAGTACACGCGTCAGGGCCAGAAAACACGTGTCATGTACACTTGCCACCTGCTGCCACGTGTCATGCTGACTCACCTCGATTCGCGACTTGTCATCCCCTCGCGGTACGCGAGGGATTTCCTTGGCCGGCCTCGCGGTACGCGAGGGACCGGAATTCCAGCCTATAAAAGGCCTTCAAAGGGGATTGAATTCTGTACAGTTTCCAAACGTTCGTTTCACACAAACCCCGTTCTTTCAAGCTCCACGACATCCCGAAGTGCTATCCAAGAGTCCAAACGAAATCCTGCACCAGCCGAAGTTTCGTCCAAATCCCGCGAAGTAGGTATCGTTAAAACTATTCATATATATATAGCCGCAATTATATATATATTCTCTCATATATATTCTCGTTAATCGTGTCTTCCCTAGGAAGAAACGTGTCGAGGTTCTGCTCAAATTCCGAAGCCTACAACCCTACCAGCCATCAAAATCAAGGTGAACACGTTTAACGCTTTTCAAACGATAAAACCATTTTATTTACGAAAACGGCATGAAACAAATTAAATGCTTTAATCATAAGGGTAATCTACGTGATAGCATTCAGGCCATAAGCATACGTAGATTTGATCAAATGGTATACATGTGACGGGTGAAAGTCCGGTCCGTGGCTGGGTACAGATCATGTAATGGGAAATCATAAGACTAAGGATGGGTTTCCTTAGCAGATTATACGAGGGACGAGTTCCTGAGTATCATGTAAGACTAAGAACAAGGTTCTTAGCATCATCACCCTGGGAATAGGCTATCAGTCTGAGACATAGCGCTCAGCCAGTTGACCCCATGGCAGTTAACCCAGTGTATGTAGGTGGTATATACTTCAGGTGAAATAGACTGCTGAATGTGTAGATTTACCATACAAAAACGTGCTTAAAGGCTTTAATTTGGTTTATGTTAGAAATCATTTTCGTGTCAGTTAAATGTGATTCACCAGCTTTATGCTGATGTTCATTTTCAAAACGTTTTTCACAGGTAATGAAAGAAATCATTAAATTCAGGGTGATGCAGTAAAGACAAGATCTTTAGGCATATCAAAATCCCTGTGGCAGACTAATACAAGACCAAATGTTGGAACGGACGTAGATCCTAGACATTTTGAATGGCTTGTATTATGTAAATTATTTCAATCACTGTACATTATATAATAGACTTTTGAAGATCTATTATCATGAAATGAAAAGGGACGTGGATCCCAAGTTTTGACAAAAAGTACAGAATTAACCCTTGAGGTTATTTACATTACATTTCATTACAAAAAGGCATCAAGTAAAAACAAAGACTTCCGCTGTCCAAATTTATGGGACCTCATTCAGATACCAGCATTATCTCGCGACGCCCGGGCAGGGGTAGCCCGGGGTTGTGACAGTGGTGTAGCAGCAGCAGTAAACTGAGGTGGTTTAAATGTCCATGAAGATGGACCAGATGAACCAGCAGAAGTGGACGTGCGAAACGAAAATTGTCCACCTGATCTGTTCTGTTGTGGAGGCTTCTGCAAGTTAGAATTCCTTCTACTAAGTAATAATGGACATTGAGACTTCCCATGATTTTTCCCTTTGCAGAATGCACATTCATCAAATGCAACTTTAGCACCTTGTCTAGGCTGATTAGGGGGAACAACAAACATAGCTGGAGTAGTAGTTACTTTAGGACCTTTATCAACCTGAGGTTTTAACCGAGTTTCCTCTGCAATCAACTCGTGAACAACCGAATCAACTGTTGGAAGAGGGGAACGATGAAGAATCGTTCCATGCAGTCTTTCAAAATCTGAACGTAATGCCATTAAAAATTTTACCAAACATTGTTCCTCCCTTCGATCAATATAAGGTTTAAACACCTTCAGTGCTGCAGATTTCGTAAGTGCCAATTTATCCCATAAATCCAACATAGCTCCATAGAAGTCTTGAATGCTCATCTCATTTTGTTGAAGAGCACGGATATCAAACTCCAACTGGTACTGCTTGGCAAAGTTAGACTGAGTTTACTGCTTTTCCAAATGATCCCAAACCTGCTTAGCTGTATCATATTTGGCCAACTGAATACCAATGGACTGACTTACAGAGTTATTGATCCAAGTTATAACTTTAGAGTTATCTGTTTCTCATGTATCGAGAGCTAAGACATATTCAGCAGCCTTAGATTTATCAGTAGGCTTTCCCTTAGTACCTGTGACATAACCCCACATATTTTTCCCTCGAAGAAAGTTTTTCATTACGTAACTCCAGTAGGTGTAGTTTTTACCATCTAGACGAGTACTAATAGACTGAAGAGAGTCATCTTTCCCAGCCATATTATCAAAACCGAATGACAGCAGAATTACCGCAAACTTCAAATAACCGCAAACTTCAAATTAACCGCAAACTTGAGGTAACCGCAAACTTCGATTACCGCAAACTTCGAATAACCGCAAACTTAAATTACCGCAAACTTCGTAACCGCAAAATTGGTAACCGTAAACTTGGTAACCCTAAACTTGGTAACCGCAAACTTGGAGACCGCAAACTTCGTGAACAAACCGCAAACTTTGAAAAACGGGACAGAAACGAGGTCCAAACTGTCAATCTGTCCAGAAGCTCTTCCAAATACACAAGTCAGTTCAAATAAAACGAAATCGGTAACTTTGATACCTCACGAGTCAACGAACTGAGTAGAAGCGACAACGAATGAAACAACCCTTAAAAAACGAACAAACCAAACAACGAACGAACCAACAACTGAGCGGAAGCATCAACAAAGATCTTCAATCATGCATGAATCGAGTTGGCTCTGATACCATGTTAACAAATAAACATGACAGAGAAAAGATGGAGGCTCTCTATTACTCAAATGAAGATTAGCTTACAAATGTAGAAGAAAGCAACATTAAATAAAAAGATAACTGAGCTTGGGCTAAGACCCATAACAGGGTCCATAACAAATTATTATGCTAACACCGTAATGGTAGGGTGAAGGTGGTGGATTTTCGGTGCCACTTAGGCGCCACATAGACCATGGCTTCCCTCACCCTCACCCATGTATGTAATGGTAGGGTAAAGGTGACCACTTTGTTGACCATGGCTTCCCTTCACTTTTCCTATGTGGCACTACGCCCTCACTCTCACCTGGGTACTACAGATAATCTTAGGCAATGGTGATTAGTGAAACCATTTATCAGAGCATAATAACGAGCAATGATTTTATTATCTAACATTTAACTAATCCTTAAAAACAAGCCACCAACACAACAAAAACTTTTGTCTTTATATATTTGATATGTTATAGTATGGACACTAAGCTTTGCTTGGTTGGTTGGTTCATAGGTAATGCCTTAAGGCTTTGGTTTAGTTCAAGGTCATCGGTTCCATCCCCATGGCAACTTTTTTTTTTTGGTTTTTTTTTCTTTTTCCCCCTCAATTTTATAATATACCCTTTAGCTTTATAAATTTTTAACTTTACCCCTGAACTAAATTTTCTAACTCTTTCCCTTAAATTTTTACACTCTCAAGTTTACCCCTCAAGTATTCGTGCCGCAATTTGTCTATTTCTCAATCTCCAGAACCGAGTCACGGCAACTTCATATGTTTCTTTTATTTACTTAGTCACGTTAGTGTAACCGCCGCAACGCACGTAACGAAGTTTGCAAACCCGCCGCATCTCGCGGGGCTTAATTTCTAGTTAATATATTATTCATTAACTAGTAATTGTTATTAATTATTAATTATTGATTTAAACTTTTATTTTTTTATAAAATACTAATGTTTATTTAAAAATAAGACAAAAATGCAAATTAATTTAAAATTTGTGAGCGATTTCTATCAAATCCATGCGAAGGTTGTTATGCGTTTCTCTATTTTGTATTATAATCTAAACTCGTTTTCTGTTAGATTATCAATCTTTTCGTGATATATTGTATAGTACTTATGTTAGTTTTGTTATTCGTAGCATCGGTTTGGTCTATCTATGCCTTACAGATCTCAATTAAATAATAACAAACACCCAAAATAAGAAAATATCAGTCATAAACATTGTAACTTAAATTGATTATGAACTGTTATTCGAAACTGTAGGGTTTAGTTTTTATTTAAGTGCTGCCGTTGATACGTGTTTTGCAGAAATGGAAGAATAACCACTAGAAAATATAGTTTCTTACTAAATTCAGGTTAGCACAATATCATTTTTACTGGGTAAAACATGTAAATATATTCAGTGCATTAATGTTAATTTTTTTTTACCTCATATGGTCGATTTGAAGGCACCGAATTTTTTCATCTGCCTAGATGCACTTTGAAGACAATTTATACATTGTTTTGTATTATATATTTAAGGGTATACTGTTTTTTTCCCTTTTTAATGGGTAGCTACTAAATCTGGGTCGAGTATAATATTCTGTAACTGTTTAGATTCTTCATTCAGTTTTATTTTTTTTTTTATATTTGAAGTGGTCAATATTTAAGCTTCACTCATCCACTAACCTAACTATATTGGGGTTAATGGCGGGCTTTTAAAATTTGATAAATTGACCAATTAAAATGTCATTCTTATTTATTTTTCAAAGTGAATATGTGATATTAACGGAACTGTTTTAAAATGACAATCCATCATATTTATTAATTTTATGAGATGGGTTGTTTATTAAATAAATATAACATTATGTACGGACTTTTACAAAAAAAAATTTGTTAGTGAGTGGGTGCTGTTTATACGGAGACCTAAAAACTGAGAGTACGGTTGTTTTGCTATGTGTATATTTGAAAAACGGTAAAAGTAGTCGTATTTTATATCATTGAATTGAATATTTTTATTTTAGTAGCGTTTGGCGGATTTTAGAATTTTTCGGGATTGCCACGAAGATACCGTCGGTTACTATAGAGTAAACAAAAACGGAGGTGTTGATATGTAATCACGTAACATGTTAATTATTTTATTAAAAAAAACTATAGCAATACCATACTCAAATCAAAGAGAATAAAATGCTCGTTTTTATGGTATAGTTTTTTATAAAAAATATTAAGGTATGAAAAAGTTATGGTCGTTTAAAAATCATGTAGGGTAGTTGGTTTAAAAGTGCAATTATTGTTTAAATAACCAAAAGTTAAGTAAAGTTGATGAAACAAAGGTGTAAGTATTGTTTAAAAGACATATTTACCCTTAAATTTTTTTTATCACATACATTAATTGTTGTAACTTCAGCAATTATATTTGTATTACTTAAAATTTAATATACTCTTTCTTAATGTATTATAATATAGTATAGATTTATAAGAGTAACGTGGAGTTTAATTAAAAAGTGAAAACTTAGGCGATAGTGATTAGTGAACCCATTTTTCAGAACATAATAATTTGTAATGATTTTATTATCTAACATTAATATATTATTCATTAACTAGTAATTGTTATTAATTATTAATTATTGATTTAAACTTTTTTTTTAATAAAATACTAATGTTCATTTAAAAATAAGACAAAAAATACAAATTAATTTAAAAATTGTGAGCGATTTCTATCAAATCCGTGCGAAGGTTGTTATGTGTTTCTCTATTTTGTATTGCGTTACGAATTGCTTGTTATCTTCGACGTTTAGTAGTACCGTCGTCAGTTGGAGGTCATCTTCATAGTTTTGGCAAATCACGTTCCCCTTGTCCTCCGATAGCATATTATGTAAAATTACGCAAGCGAACATAACATTCCTTATTATTTTTTCCTTTCGACCAAATTCGTGTCAGATTGTCCAAAATCCTGCTTAATATCTTTGTGTGTCGATTCTTGGGCTTTCGTGAATAATATTCTTTTATCCTCTAGTTAGATGCTTTGACAAACGTGGCGTAATCTAGATAAATACAATCAACAAGAAAATATTGTACATCATTGACATAAATTGAAGACTCGGTTGCAACTCCGTCTATTACGTGGTCAAAAACAGGCAATTGATTTAAAACATTAATATTATTGTTTGATCCAACAACACCAACGAACACATGCCAAATCCCAAGATCATAAGATGTCGCAGATTCAAGCATTATGTTTGGGTGTGGATGGTCACCTCGCTGATGCTGATCTCACTAATGTTGATCTCACTAAAGCTGACATCGCCATGCTGTGAGGCCGTTTGGCCACTCCCAATGTGTGCAATCGACGATATCAAGCATCCTGAAAAAGCCGTTTACGGCTTCATGCGTCTCGTATATGTAAGGCCCCAAACCGGGTACCATACAGTTGGTTCTCATAATGGGTTATTCCCTTGAAAATGTTCATCTTAGATATATTAAACTACAGCGGAAGTCTTTCTAAAAACATTAACTACTATTTAATGTCATTAAGTTACCTCACAAATGCTTGCACACCAACCCGAGTAGCACCGCTCCCAAGCCAAGATACATCAACGCAACGCTTTCCTACAAAACAATCTATCGCACACACAAAGTCAGCTACGCCGAGTGAGTTCTAATATTTTAGTTTAATTAAAAGCCAACTCGTCCCAAAAGTTATTTGAACTTTACTCATGACTCACGGTCCTTATAAAATAGGTCCACAATTCATTAACCAATAGATAACCCATGTTATCACCCGACATCCCATAATAGCTCATTACCCAAGACTCATCCCATAATAATAATAATCCCGCATTCTCATCGATATAGGTCGAACTTACTACACTAATATCTCATGCTCAAGTACACGTACTAACTCGACACTTGGTTAACACAACAAATCCATAAACGTCAACTTACTCAGCCTTGACCAAGGCTCTTACAAATCAACTGACTTAACAGTTATAAACACTACATCACAATCCTGACGCAACGGTCAATCTAACTCTACTCACCGCATTAATACTATCTCATGCACAATAAATATAACTCAACGCTTGTATGAAATTTAACCCAAATATATAAGCACACAAACACATGCCTCATTACTGCACCCTCGTCAGGGCGTTCGACACACCGAGCTCATCACTGTCTTGCTGGACATCGTCACCTTTGGTGACCTCCCGAAGGACATAGTCCTCCACAATCCCTTTTGCCATGTCATAATGACAACAATGCAAACTCAATACCTGCCGTGTCACAAGGACAACGACATAATGCACACAACACATGTATAATCACATAACATTATACTCTATATACATGATTCATTAACTGCACCTGCACTTCACACATAGCACTAGGACAAAGTATCCTACACATAATCATAAGCGTTTAATTTATATACCGACCCACCCCGACTAACTCATAACACAATACACTACTAATATAGCAACACACATACAAATACTATATCTCATTATTGAAGCACATAATACGTACATGCACCCCCCGTGGCACTTCCTAGTCGTACCCGTACGACCCGTAATTACAATCTCGACTCACCCCTGTTAGGTCACCATACGACCCACGACTATATACCCACCTTTAACCTACACCTCTCAAGGGCAACACATAGTCCCTTAGTCTCGTATTTAAATAGTTAAATTCGTAAACTCATCGATTTAAACCCCAAAGTTCAATACACATTTAATGTAATAAAACAGGTCTCGAAAGTATGTACGATAGCCCCAAAATGTAAAAAAACATTTAAAAGAGGGGGATTAGAAACTCACCGGATATGCCAAGTCCAAGTCCTTGCTTTGCAACTTGCTTGATCACGCTCAAAACCCGAACCTGTCAATGCACGATCACATGATCAGACACGTTCCAAACATGCGTTGAGCAACGTACAAATAAATAACCCTGATACTCAGTCTTATCTGCTCAACCTCTTCGTCTGACCCAAACCCTAGTCTCACATACTTACCCGAACCGGATCGCCCGTGATCAGTTTAGAATCCGAATGTCCGGACTTGTCTCATGCATGCACGATCATGTGGCATGCATACCCTATCCACCAAACGTCACCGTGTAAGTTTTATCCCTTCGAAACGCGCATACACGAGTCAGGTTTTTCCCATGCATGCAAACGACATCATGCTAAAACCCTTGCCCCATGGCTACTCACGTACCCGAGCCGGGTGTTCCTTACACGCGTAACAACCATGCAAACCTAATTGGGTTTCGGCCACCACAACCCTCTCGTCATCCTTCCTCTCCCCACCGTACACCACCATGCTTGCCTCCATTGTCTCCCTTCCAAGCCACACCTAGCCAAGCCCTGCTACGCGCCGGACTCATCCATGTCTCCATCTCCCTTCGCTCACCACCACGGTGCGCCGCCACAGCAGCCACAATGTTCATCGGGCACCACCGCCACTGTTGTGATCAAAACCGTCGAGTTCAGTCGTCACTTTCATGTTGCAAGTTGCTCCTCCGCCACCCTCCTTCTCCCTATTCTCTTCTCGGAGACTGGGCTTCATACCAGTCGGCTTGCCTCCTCCTTTCCTGTTGGCCGACACCTCCACGCGACACCACCAAACCCCCGCTGCCACCTGCTGCAACTTGCCGCCGGCGTGATCACCTCAGTCGTAGTCACCGCCCATACTGCCCTCCTCCTTCCCACTAGATATTAGACAGAGAAACAAACAAGAATGGTCTAAGCATAAGTGAGTCTTACCTTGACGTGAATCGCAAACCCGCATGCCGGACCATTTCACCGCAACGCTGTCTTCTTCTCTCTGCCGGCTCCTCTTTCTCCTTCTCGGCTTGTTCCCACTGCCGTTTCACGCAACCTAGGCCAAAAGTGGCCTAGGGTTTCCCATACTAATGTATTTAAACCATAGATATTTCCATCCGGGTCCCTGGGGTTCCAATACACGCAATAAGGTCTTGACTTGCTAAATAATGACTAATCGGGTCCTTCTAGTTTCCGCCTCGTACGTTTCAATCCCGAAATATCTTTTTAACGACTCTCCGCTTCTTTTCCGTTGTTAAGAAGCTCCTCAATGACCAACCATATCAATCTTCTTATTTAATAAGTATTCAGATCACTTAACCCCTATTTAACGGATTTTCGGGATGTTACAGTATATTTGTTGAATGTCACTATACGTCGGTTACCTTAAATATCTCTTGTTGTAGAAATCAGTCACAACTTAAATAATAATTGTAAAAAAAATTAAAGAATAATAATTATTATGATTGCAACAACAATTAAATAATTAATCATACTTTCACAAAAATTGTGAAGACAATCTCATGAGGATTTTCCAAACATCTTCAAATTTTCACTTGAATCGTACGAAGTGTTGTACGCTAGTTGACGAATTATGAACGTACATTTTTTGTAAAGACGTGGCACGTTGTTTACATCTAACGTCTTCCCTTTGTTGAAAAAAAATAAAAACTCTCTCTCAAAATCTCCAACTATTCGTAAGAATAGTTGGCGGCTCATGCGAAAACAACGTCGAAACGTATCTTCATCATAAATGGGATTGTTAGAAAAATAATCACGTATTAGGCAGTTATTAGTAGCTTAACGATCCCGTATAATTCGAGCTCGTCTTGTAACCCGTTGTGAACCTTCGGCATTTGAAGTACAAGTGCCCGAACCGCACAAAAAGTCTCCCCATCTTCCTCCGGTGTGTTGGGTCTAGTTTGAGAATGCTGTTTATCAATTCAAGCGATCACGAGAAGTTTAAGATCGCGTCACGCGTTTTGGTCTGAGTGTCTGAGAGTCGCTAGGTTGGTATCAGCCGACTTTCTGAGTGTCGCTAGGTCGGTTTCAGCCGACACCCTGAGAGTCACTAGGTTGGTTTCAGCCGACTCTCTGAGTGTCGGTAGGTCGGTTTTAGCTGACTCTCAGTGATTTTACACGCGTGATTGGCGACTCTTTTAGGGTTTTCAAGAAGTGGCGGCTTGCTTGGAGACCAAGGCTCATGGGGCTATAAATAGGACCTTAGGGTTTCATTTGTTGTTGTTGGTTTATGTTTGAGCCACCACCCCGGGGGAGCTCACCTAGGGTGGATGAAAGTTGTAATTTTGTTGTCCAAAATCAATGAAGTTTGCTACTTTCCATTACTACCCGTCTCTGTCTATCGATTTATGTGTTTGTTTGTTTTGGCTCCCAACGACCCGTCTCTACCCATTTCTATAAAAAAACGAAGCTGATCCGGATCTTGGAGGCCTTATCAGGGTGAATCTGACGATATGGATGAAATATCTATTTAAAAAACATTAGAGAGTGGTTAGAGAGAATTCGTATGTAGAATGTAAATGTTATTAAAAAAAGAAATGGTTGTTGTGTTATTTATTGATTTAAATTTATAAATTATTTTTTTTATTAAAATTCACGAGCCAACGACTCTTTTTGATGTGGCTGGTCTTCCTCATTAAGATCAACATCTATATTCTCTAAATCAAGAACTAGACTATTGAACTCATCAGTATGGTCCTCTAGAGTCTTACCAGACGCCATATGAAATGTGTAGAGTCTCTTCTTCAAGTATAGCCTGTTGGTCAAGGACTTAGTCATGTACATGGATTCCAATCTTGACCATATGCATGCAGCATATGTTTCCATTAAGACTTCACGCAATACACGATCTCCCAGGCTTAGAATGATGGCACTATGTGCCTTTTCAAGCACATCCTTCTTCTCCTATCAGTCATCGTAGCCGGAAGATTAGCTTTGCCGGGCATCGCTAAATCCCTGATGAACTAACAGAGCCCTCGTTTTCAATCTCAAGAGGCTGAAATCGTACTTTCCGTTGAATTTCTCCAAATCATACTTCGTGGAAACCATTTCGATTGATGATAACCTCCGATTTCAATCCCAAATTCGATCTCTCTCAATCGAGCCCTCACCAAGCTCTGATACCACTTGTTAAATCGAAATCAATGAACAAGGAATTGAAATAACAATCAAAACACCTCAAACGATTACGAAGCTTTATTCAATCAAAAGGAAATTTACAAGAAACGGAAATCGAATCTCAATCGAACTAACTGTACGTTCTCCCCTTTCACTAACTAACTAATAAAGCAGTTAATCAAGAAATTAACAAACTAACTTTATGAAACTACAGCTGACCCCCTCAGCTATCAGTATTGACAGAACCAGTCCCTGGACTACATTAAACCTACAGTTGGACTTTGACTCAACCTTAACATAAGTATTATTACAGCGTTAACCATAGGGTGTTGGATCAGACTTTACTTAGCAAGTAAAACAGATCAAGGCGAGTTTGAGTTTTTTTACTGCTTACATACTACTTTTCATTCATATTCAAAGACTTGCATTAAATAGGGAAAATACTTGCTCCGAAAAGGAATAAAAACTTACCCACTAACGTACTCCTTTGACCCAACAAATAACTAACCCATGACTCATTAACAATGAAAAACATGTGTCTAAATAAAAACTTCATGATAAGTACTTGACCCATCAATACCGAACCGGAAATTCAGCTCCATGACCCGTACCCATCAAGATTAACCTACATATATATAGGGATCACTCATAACCTAGAGTTCTTGATTCTATTGGTTTAATGGTTTACAGCTAATGAATGACAAAAAACTTCAACTTTATTATACAACTTGTATATTACATTATTTGAACTATTATCATCAAAACACTCATACATACTACTGTGAAAGAAGTTAAAACTCACAATCATAATCTATTAGTTGCTTCCCGCAGGGTTAATGGTAAAGATGGTCTGAACAATGGTAAGAGTGAACAGAACAATTCCAGCAAGTAGAGCAATGAAATTCCATGGATTGTTGAAATAAGTACCCCTCAACCACGCAATATTTTTGGACCAGTAACCATTGTAGTGGCGATCCAATTCCTTCCACTGCTCCGAGTAAAAAAAATCTCTATAGGCAACTTCTTTGCATATGCTGTTTATCATATCTGCAGCCTCTTGGTTTGAGCCTATATGGTTAACAAGGACTTTTGATTCTACCAACTTGGCAATGTCCTCTTCAGTATCAATTAACATATCCACCGCAATGGCATATGACGTAATATACTGTCTTACCTTTCCAGACAACTGCTCAAACGCAATGAGGTTTCTTAAAACCAACTCAGTGAAATCATTAATATCCAATTCTGGCATTATGAGAGTAGGCTTACCCCAAGAGCAAGAAAAGCATGGCAACCTACGCGATTTCACTTCCATCACCAATGGCCATTCTGTATCTCGGGCACGCTTAAAGTTCACCCCTGCCCTGTCCAGTTCTACTGCCGAGGGAAATCTTGAATTTGAAAATCCTAATGACTTAGCACCTTCGTACTGGTAACATTCATGCAGAAGGGAAAGAATATGATGATGAGTGGTATTTGGGCTGCTCATAAGTTTGTGTTCTTTAAAAGGGTTAACATGTTCAAGAACTTTGTGGATAAGGTTAATAAGAGAGACTGTTTGATCAAATTTAGAAATAGTGCACTCAAAGATATCTTCAAGAACAAAGAATGGGATTTGGTTTTCTAGCAGCAGGAGGTCATACATTGTAAACTGGACAAACATCATGTTTTCCAAGTTTGGTTTTTCATCTCTTTTTACCCTGTACAAGAATTCGAGTATGAAACAAGCATCCATAACCATTATTTTGGCAAGTTCATAGTCATTTTCGATTATTGTCTCAGCATAACAACACCTGATTTTGTCTATTGAAGCATTCACCTTCCGGGCACATGCTTGCAATGGTTCCTCTTGTGAGGAACCTAAACGACTCAATAGATTGAAGACATGGGTGGCTTTTTTTCCTTCACTTGCTTGCAGGTTTTCATCTTCTCTGTGCAGAGGTCCAATAGAGACCATCTTAGGTTTGAAGGAACTTGGGTTGTGATCTTTAAGGGTATTCGGAACCATGTAAATAGACGGTGAAAACTGTTTAGTCTGATTTTCTCCTTTTTTTAAACATTCAACAAGACTTTGAACGGTAATACGAACATCAACCTCCCCAAGTTCCACATCCGTATCTTCCGCTAGAATATTTAGCTTTAATTCCTGTGAAATAATAGGAAACTAATTGATTCTCCTGAAACACATATGAAAGTCGCTGCACTATACAATATAGCAACCACTAGATTATTTAAAAATCACTAGATAGGCATCAGATCGGCCAATAAACGACTCCTTCATTTATTTTAGTAACAGTTAAGAGTTTTAATGAATGTAAATTTCTAACACTTCCCCTCCAACCAAACTTGGACACTCCTAGTTTTGAGCAGAGGTCTTCATGCTTTAAACTTTTTAGTTTGATTTTTCCTTTTTCTTCAACTTTCGTATGAAATATAGGATTCTTAAATTCAACATGTTTTATTTGACTATGAAAGATTAGATTCTTTTCCAGCATCACAGCAGATTTGTGTCACAAAATGTTAGTTGCTTCGATTTGTTCTTGTCCCGAATCACACATCTTATAATATTGCATCATTTTATTATGGCAAATTGGATTTTAGTTTGATTTTTCCTTTTTCCCAGATCAAATTGGTCGATAATAATACATACTAACAGTTTGGCTGGTGATAGTCATAACTTTCACTTTTGTTGTCAAGTGCAGTCTCTGTAGCATAATCATCATAGATTTACACTCGGTTCCCACTTAATTTCGCTTGTACGTTTCTCCATTTCATCCAAAATAATAATTTTGAGAGAAATCAAGTATAAATCTATTATGATTACACTTTTGTTCCCAGGAGACTATGAATCAACCCATTCAATCAAGAACAATAAATCAAGGGGATTAACCCTAAACGAAATTTTATTGATCAGCGACTCTATGTTTACAATGAAGATATCGAGGGAACGACGCATCTGTTTGATGCGAATCGTCACCTCCCTACAATCCTATTTACGGTTTCTATCTTTTAAAATGCTACATTAGAACCCTCTACTTCTAACAAATACATACTTGACTTTAAAACTTTAACTTACATCCGGCCCGTTAAATTTTATCCAAACTTGATCAATAATTAAGGCCAATGTGATTGCCCTTGACAACAAAAGTGAAAGTTGGAAATGCCATCAGCCAAATTGTTAGTATAGATTATTATAAGCCAATGGGTCATAGTTTGGATTACTAAAATCCAATTTGCCTCTTATTATTAATACAAATAAATTTAAATATCACAACAGAACTATAGTTTGACGGTAATTACCTTCTTTGATCCTTGATATTCGGTTTTCAGGAGCGACCATGCTTCTTTGGCAGAAGTAGCAGCGGCTATTTTCGAGAAAATTGATTTATCCACTGCTTGTTGGATGAAGAATAGAGCTTTGGCGTCGTGCTTCTGATATTCCTTTTGACGAACCTCGCCATCACTTGCTTCTGCGTAGTCTGTTTCCACAAAGTCCCAAAGGCCTTCAGACTTAAAAAGTGTCTTCATCTTGATGCTCCAGAATTCAAAAGAGTCTCCCTTGAAGAAGACAGGTATTTGTTGTTGCCTTACATGTAGGGTGCTTGACTTTGAAAACATTTTTCAAAAACAAATAATAGAAAGTGAACCCAATGAACCTGAGGATACCAAGATTGTTGGATTATATTGGAAACAAAATGATTTTTCTGATGTGAAAGAAAACATAGGAAAGCTGATAATTATCATCTTTATGAAAGAAAACAAAATTGTTTTACGTCGAAATTCTGTCGAAAACTTTCCTATATATACTTCAATTATTTTAAGTATCGATCTCCAAATCTATTTATTTTGATATCTAAAATATTCAAAAGCACTCTAATCAATATCAACCCACAATCAATAACAAAGAAATGTCTATGATTTATTATGTCATATTTTTCTAATCACTATATAACACATAAATCACAGGCTAAAAAAGATCGAAGCTTCATAATAAAGAAGAAATCTTTTTTTAAAGAGGAATTAATATAGCATACCTTCTTGAGGGCAAGTGCAAGGCGCCAGTAGACATTGAAAATAAGAAATTCAATTCAGTTACAAAATGAAAAATGAGGTTAAACTTACCAGTTAGCAGATTCAAAATCAAGTCTGACGAGAAGCAAAAATGTGATCGGACCTTCGGACTATCGTGAACGAAGGCGATAGGAGGTGGAGCGAGATGCTTAGTCGTTGACTTAGAGAAATTGATGCCAACTTTTTGTTATCGTATATTTTAAAGTCTAACTTATGGTCTTAATATTATATTTTTAAATTTATTATATCCTTCCCTCAAAACTTTTATTTAAGGAAATAGTTGCCACTATCGTATTTTAAATTATGTTTAATTATATGACTATGTTTAATATTAATTTTTTATTTTGAGTAAATATGATATTATGTGATGACGTGGTAGGCTAACACCCACCTGATAAACCCAACATATTATAGTGATGACCCATTAATCTATGGGATGACGGGGGTAGCTCCAGGAAGCTAACCACGCAAGTACACTGCCAGTTACCAAGGAAAGGCAAAAGAGCGAACCTAAGAAGGCCAGGCCGCAGGCCAAGCCAAGGATAAGTCAAGAGACCATCGGGCAATAGGAGGAGACCTGAACTGACAAGACCGCACAAGTAAACAGTGTCAGGTTGGGAAGTGAGCCTCTAAAGCCTCAAGACGGCGCAACACTTCCCAACATAATCCGAATGAGGAAACTGCTGGAGACTCAGAGCCAGAACAATAACCCTTTTACTTTGCAATTCGAGGACAAAGCAAGTCAAACCCTAGGGTAGGGTTCGGCGAAGCAGGTATTGGGAAAGATAGAAGTCCAGTAGTTACACCGTTTTGGGTGTCCCTTATACTATCAAGAAGTTGTCTCTCGGTCAAAGGAGCCCAGGAAGGCCTGAAAATGAAGGTAAGGAACTGTCAAGAATTACCACCATTGCCCCAAGGGATTACATTATAAATAAGAGATCCCCAGCAAGTATGTCCCTAGACACATAGACTTACTCTTACAATTCGCTACTCTCATATTCTCTCATCCCATCCTCATATTAACCATCACTTTTACCTAGTCTCTCCCTCTCGGCACACATGAACTATTACGGGAATTCCTTGCCTGCTTAGGATCAGGATCATGGCCCTCTTACCTGCAGGGGACGCTATCCTTGTCTTCGACACCTCCCTGGCTTAATTCCTCACCTGAAGCTCATTCAAGAGTTCTTAAATAACCTCTTCTATCATCGCTCATTCCTTGTCTCTTATACTTACTTATTTATATATTTGTATGTGTTAAATATATCATGTACTTGATTATTATGAACAAATTACTGACTTGAGCGTCGGAGTGCCCTCGGGGCTAGTCCCCCTGGCCCTCTAACGTAGATCTCCTTTGTCGTTGCAGTTCAGATCCAAGATCGGAATAACTAGACACGGTCCAATCTCATATCAAGCCCGACCCGGATTTGGAAGCTGCAACAAGTGGCACCCACCGTGGGGCACGAGAACTTCAACCCGCATGAATGCCTCGCGCCTTTTGTTACAGTAAAAAACGAATAGATCTGCGTTTTTTTTTTTCATTTGCTCCACGACGATACCCAGATCTATTTTCACCACTCCGATTACCAGGTTCAAAATCTTGATCTTCCTATGTGCATGTGATGATAAGAGTAAAAACTTATAAGGAGGTCAAACCCTATAAGTGTAGCATATTGACTCTTACTAATAAATTAAAAGAAATATTGTGTGAGACATTTTTTTTAAACTTGAGAAAATACAAATATGAAAAAAAATATGTGAGTACTTTAGCTCTTCTTTATCTTATTATCATATTTACAAAAGGCTTACCAAGCACATCAAATCATGAATGACACACCCACTTTTACTTAAAATAAAAAACTACTCCTGTGAGTTTTCATAAACTGTTCACCCTTATTTTACTACTATATGACTTTCACTCTCATTTGATATCATCATAACAATTCATATGTGTTTCAAGATTATGGTATTCACTAGTCCGTGCATTTATGACTTGTAATGTACAAACGATTAGAGTTTAAAATAGCTCCACAAACATGATTCCCCCGACATGCATATATATAGAGATAATTTATGATTTACAATGTCTAATAAATTATTATAAAAAACGAAAGTCAAATCACTTTGAAAGTTAAATTATTATACCAATGTCATAAAAAAAAATTATCATCTTTTCTCTACACATTTTAAGAACCATGTTATCAAGTCAAATTACTTTGAAAGTTAAAATCAACTTTTTTTTTGACACATTTAAAGACTACAAGCAAATTGTATAAGAAGCAGGTTTGAAGAAATGACAAAAAAGTCAATGTGGGGCAGAGCCTCCATTAGGACACGTCCCTTTCCTTGAATAAAGTATAAGCTGCCTTGCCAGAGGCCCAACCCAGCTACCTTGCCTTGCCAAAACGGAAGTCACTTGGCCTTGCCAAAACGAAAGTCACCTGGCCTTGCCAAAGCGCGAGCCACCTTATGTAACAGAGTAATTAAAATAAAATTATTAGGCATTAGAACCGTAATGATTAAACTTCTGGACATTATATATTTTGTGACATTTGTATCACAATTTATTAGACATGGTATTTAAAATTAAAAGTACTTTCTTAAGGCTAGATAAAACTTCGATAGACATAATGAGTTGTCATTATCAAAACCTTTTTTTTAAATACAAGATAATAATAATAATGTGTCATCTTTTTCTGACATATTCTACAACCTTTTTTTATGAAAAGACATGTCATATTTTTCTAACACACTTTGAAGAGTGCAGGTTCAAAGGGGTGACTAAAAAGTCACTATATTTATAAAGGGGAAACCTTTGGCAATGACCAGGTTTTTTACATTCAACAAATGATTCAGCAAATGTCAAGTCTTATAGCCTTGTTAGAGTCCCAACCAAGATTACCATGTCATGCTAAAGCTCCAAGTCATATCAACCTGACTTTTAAAAACTCCAAGCTCAGGTCACCTTGCCTTCTCAAAGCGCAAGTCAACTGTCATCGCCTTGCCTGTCAAGGCCCCATTCACCATGTCATGCTAAAGCTCCAAGTCATATCAACCTGACTTTCAAAATCTCTAGGCTCAGGTCACCTTGCCTTCTCAAAGCGCAAGTCAACTGTCCTCGCCTTGATCAATGCAAGAACAAATGTATTGTTGAATCATCAAAAGCGTGAATCACAACTTTTAGCAGCAACTCACACCATATTACTTAAGGGTGAGCACCTCATAAAACTGCTCCATGAGTTTTGGCCTTGACCTTCTCATGTAAAGGGCGAGCTCCTAATACAATTTGGCTCCGTGGGATCCGGCCTTGACCTACCCATGCATAAAACCGTGCGGTAAACAATAAAAATCCCTCACTAATGAGGCAACAATAAAAAGCCCTCACTGATGAGGTAGCAACAAAAATCCCTCACTAAAGAGGCAGCAATAATAAAGCCCTCACAAATGAGGCAACAATTTTTTCACCAACAGCAAGCAAACAACATAACAAAGCAAAGATGCATAAAGGATAAATGGCACAGGGCCAAACTAGGGAAGCTATTTCCCTTTCAGCAGCAAGTCATGACATATTACTTAAGGGCGAGCACCTCACCTGATGTTCCATTATGAAGTCTAGCCTAAACTAATATATTTATTAAAGGCCAAGCGCCTCGCCTTATGCCGCACCATGAGACCAATGTTTTCAGAACCGGACCGAACATTGAACCGGTCGTCTTACCGGATCACTGGTCGGACCAGATTTAAGAACCAGATAACATTAATATATATACACACATACACACACACACACACACATATATATATATATATAGTTCTCAAATGATCCATTTCCTATATATATATATGTAATTTAAAGGAAAAGTATATAAAACAAATTCTTGAGGGGCTAAAGATAACAATTCTACATTTATTAAGGTTCTTTTTAAAAAAAGGAATTTAACCTACATAAAAAACAGATGGAAATGATTTGCACAGCCATAGCCTGCAATTTCTTTCTACTCTTTTTCTATTTTAATTAAAAGCTCTCCATCTTCTCACTATTTCCTGCGGTTTCTTTTTACTCTTTTTCAATTTTCATTAAAAGCTCTCCGTCTTCTTCACTATGTGATTTCTCCATCTTTTCCGGTATGAATTCATCTCATCTCTTTTATTTCTATTCTCTCTTCATCTCCGAGCATGACAATGATGGAGAGATACCAGAGAAGAGCAACGATGAAGAAAATTTTAAAATAGCCACTGCCCGGTTCGATCGTCGGTTCCCGGTCCAACCGCCGGTTCGCAGTCCGACCGGCCGAGTCTCTGCAGGATCGTTTGGACATATTAAATCAGACCGCTCTAGCCACCGGCCTGGTCCGGGTTTGAAAACATTGCATGAGACATGATGTTCATCACTAATACCTCCCTTGGTGTTATACCATGAGGACTGAACTTCACTTATTATTTGCTCTAGTTGAGTGCATTGCCTTGCACCATTTTACTTGTAGTTCTACTCCGCCTCATAACATGGGCACTCATAGGAGAACCTTACTCACCAACTGACAAGCCAACCTATCATAGCCAAATATGTCATGGCCAGACTTGTCATGTCAAAACATATTATAGCCACACTTGTCCTGGCCAAGCGTGTCAGGGCTAAACCTCAATTGCTTTTTCAAGATTCCAAGTTTGACCTAAAAGACCGGAATGGCCTTCTCTTCGCCATACCTCCAGCATTAGGAAAAACAAGGGAAACTCGGGATAAAAAAGTATTGATCAATTCAGGTAAAACAATGATCAGGATAATGCTCGCACCTGACTGGAGGCTGATGACATAAGTAAGCACCCTGCCAAGGACGACCTAGCTATTTAGAAAGACCAATTTTCTAGCAAGGAGTTCCTAGCCGGTTGACAAGGCCATTTTATCAACAACGGCTTAAGATAAAGATTATAAAAAAATACTTAGAAGGGAACAACTCGTAGAGGGAAATAACAGGAGGTCAAGATTACGTCAGAGGATTCTCCTTTCCTAACACATCACAACATGTATATCAACACATATGACAAGGAGCAGCAACATTGAACCACGAAGTCAAGGTGCTCCACTCAGAGTCAAAGGAAGTCAACATATTGCACCTAAAAGAGAACCTTCATATCCCCAAGACAATTCACACATACCAAGCCTACCTCATTTTGTTCTATATAGAATACTAAAGACCAACCAAGATCTCGCAAATACTGATGAAGAAAGAAAGCTTACGACTATGAAGAAACTCAGCCTACACGTCATTGACTGACGTTACCAAACCATGTCTTGCCTTGTTTTTCCTTGCCTTACCTCAACCTACATAGCATTGCCTGACGTTATCAAAGCATGGCTTGCTTCTCTTTTTACTTGCCTTACCTCAGCCTACATGGCATTGCCTGACATTACCCGACCTTGCCATATGGCCACCTAGCATAGTCTTGCCCAACTTTGACTTTGGAAGATTCACATGATCAAAGGACAAGATTCTTACATAACCACTGGCTAAAAACCTTACCTCGCCACATGCCAAGGAAACCCTACCTGATCAAAGTCCAAGAACATTACCTACATGGTTTCATGCTATAAACACTACTTGACTGCATGTTGTGGGAACTCTATTTCGCTACACAAGATGACAACTTCACAAGTGAGGAGAACCCTACCTTGACCCATACTTGGAAACCTGACTTCGACACATGGCACGGTTACCTCAGTACCTGAAAATTACTAGCCACTTACTCCCCACCACATTAACGGTCATTTCAATTTAACCCCCACGTCATGAACCATATATAACTTTGAAAGGAAGTGTGGGGCAATAGGGCCGAATAAATGTATAGATTGAGTCAGGCATAACCACGCTTAGGATCATGCTCGCACCTGACTGGGGGCTGATGACGTGGGTAGGCTAACACCCACCTGATAAACCTAACATATTATAGTGATGGCCCATTAATCTATGGGATGACGGGGGTAGCTCCAGGAAGCTAACCACGCAAGGACACTGCCAGTTACCAAGGAAAGGAAAAAGAGCGAACCTAAGAAGGACAGGCCGCAGGCCAAGCCAAGGATAAGTCATGAGACCATCGGGAAATAGGAGGAGATCTGAACTGACCAGACCGCACAAGTAAACAATGTCAGGTTGGGAAGTGAGCCTCTAAAGCCTCAAGACGACGCAACACTTCCCAACATAATTTGAATGAGGAAACTGCAGGAGACTCAGAGCCAGAACAGTAACCCTTTTACTTTGTAATTCGAGGACAAAGCAAGTCAAACCCTAGGGTAGGGTTCGGCGAAGCAGGTATTGGGAAAGATAGAAGTCCAGTAGTTACACTGTTTTGGGTGTCCCTTATACTATCGAGAAGTTGTCTCTCGGTCAAAGGAGCCCAGGAAGGCCTGAAAATGAAGGTAAGGAACTGTCAAGAATTACCACCATTTCCCCAAGGGATTACATTATAAATAAGAGATCACCAGCAAGTATGTCCCTAGACATAGACTTACTCTTACAACTCGCTACTCTCATATTCTCTCATCCCATCCTCATATACACCATCACTTTTACCTAGTCTCTCCCTCTCGGCACACATGAACTATTACGGGAATTCCTTGCCTGCTTAGGATCAGGATCATGGCCCTCTTACCTGCAGGGGACACTATCCTTGTCTTCAACACCTCCCTGGCTTACTTCCTCACCTGAAGCTCCTTCAAGAGTTCTTAAATAACCTCTTCTATCATCGCTCATTCCTTGTCTCTTATACTTACTTATTTTTATATTTGTATGTCTTAAATATATTATGTACTTGATTATTATGAACAAATTACGGACTTGAGCGTCGGAGTGCCCTTGGGCCCTCTAACGTAGATCTCCTTTGTCGTTGCAGCTCAGATCCAAGATCGGAATAGCTAGACATGGTCCAATCTCATATCAAGCCCGACCCGGATTTGGATGCAACAACATTATGCAAACCTTAAGGGTAATATATGAAATTGGGCCAACTTTATCAAACTTGATAGATTTAAAATACGATAATTTCATATAACTTCTCAAAACTTGATATAATATTATATTTAATAGGAGATCTGTTAGTGATTAGACTTCCAAGAAATATATAATACGTTTGTTGCCGTGATATGGAGGGAATGGTCCAACAAAGTCATATCCCATATATACATTTCGATCTCACAGACTTGTATACTTTTTTGGGGCATTTCATCTCGTTTTGGTATATTTCCTGTTCTTTGACAAGAGTTACATGTGTTGGTGAGCTTACGTGCATCTTTGAAGATAGTCGGCCAGAAAAATCCTGCCACAAAAACTTTCCTTGCAGTGTTATTTGCTCCATGGTGACCTCTTGTCTGTCCTTCGTGACATTGTCGCAATATTTCACCAGCTTCCTTCCAATACACAACGCATCACTATGTGGTCTATGCCTACACGAAACATATATGGATCTTCCCATAATTAGTGTTTGATGTTTGCAAAGATTTTTTTTTCTTTCTTGGAATGTCATCCATTTTACTAGCACCCCACTTGCTAGGAAATTTGCAATAACCACAAACCACAGTCTGTATCTTGTACGCGTAGTATGTACTCATGGCGGAAGATATCATTTATTGCAAGTTATCATGTTCCCTCAGTACTATCAAGTCGATATAAATGGTCTGCTGCAAAATTCTCTGCTCCTTTCTTATCTTTTATTTCAATGTCAAATTCTTGCAGCAGGAGGATCCACCTGATCAACCTAGGCTTAGCATCTTGTTTATTAAAAAGGTGTCTTAGGGTAGCATGGTCGGTGTAGACAACGGTTTTTGATAGAACTAGATAGGAACGGAATTTGTCAAAGGCGAATACTACGACGAACAATTCTTTCTCAGTAATGGTATGTGATGTGTTGTGTTTTAAATATATAAAAATATAGTTAATATATTTTTAAGATGGTTTCACGAGATCAGGTTTTAAATTTATAAAATGATAAATACTCAAACTTAAAACACTCACAATAGGCAAGTGTACCTATCGCAGCGTAATATAGTTTAGGTAAGAACCAAGTATCGAACCAACGGATACGGTCGAATTCCAATACTCAACTTTTGTTATCGTTTAGCCGGTGTTAATTAGTGAGTGGGTTTTGTGTGCTTGTGAAGCAGAAAGGTAAATAACAGAAAAGTAAATGATGATAGAGTAAATAGCAGAAAAGTAAAAATGTGCGTGAAGTGTGTAATATAAATGTAACGACCAGAATAGTAAATAACAGGAAAGTAAATATGTTGGAAATGATCAGGTTATGAAGAGTATTGCTTTGGGCTTCGAATCTGCTTGGTACATGATAATGTTAAGTTGACTAATACAGTGACATGACTACTACAAACGTATGACCCGGGTCACCGCTAGAGCCTCGTCCTCACCACATTTAATTTGCAAATTTAAAATCTTAACAAGTGGTAGTGCCTCCCGTTAAGATAACAATTACCCTCAACCCTTCGAATGGTCATCTCTGGGTTGTTTTAAAACATCGAACGTAAAATGCTTTGTATTAGAGTTAAATAGGTGATTATATTTTGCACACCGGGAGGTAGTGTAACAATGAGACCAAGTATAAAGACGTACCATTCCCAACATGAGTTCACCAATTATTGGTCGCATAATAAGTTCGTATAAAGACGTACGACCCTACTAGTGTTGACTAAGCCTTGGCTTATCAATCTATGCTTGTATAAAGACGTACAAGTTTCAAAAGAAGTTTGATTAAAAAGGTTTTACGATCTTACACTTTAAAATCAAGAACACTCACAAATATAAAAACTGATTTAGACAATAATAAAAGTCCACCGAAATGGTGGTTTTAAGGACGCATAGTTAAATACATAAACACATTACTTGGATTAATACGTTAAACATTAATATGCACCAAACTTCATCTTCACCCTAGCAATACAAAGAGTCTAGCCACGAATGGCCATACTAACTAGCATAATGCTGAGTTTCGTAGGCTCCCTTATTGCGGAACAAGGAGGAAGAGCCCCTGTACTCACTACTATTGCACTCTAACTACGAAATAAGCTTTCTCTGGTATGTTCTTGGGGTGTGTAAGGGATGCCTCAATGAAGAACTCAAGCCATCTATTTATAGGCCTCAAAATGAGCAATGCACGGCCGTGCATTGGATTGAACGGGCGTGCAAACACCTCGAGAATCAAACATGGTACAAGTGACAGTGTACCGGAGCCTGGGGAGGCTGGACAGGGAATGCACGACCGTGCATGGCATTGCATGGCCGTGCAATGCCCTGCCAGCTCCCTAGCTTCGTCTTTTAGCTGCTAGTTGACTTGGTTTGACATGGTTTGACTTTTTGGGGGTCAATGCTCAAGTTTGGTCCTCCAAAAGCTTGATTTCTTCAAGTTTTAAGCTAGTTTTGCTTTGTTTATCTTGGAGCACCGAATAACCTGCAATTGTGAAATATTAATGCATTAAGTATCATTTGCAAGGCTTTTGTTTGATTAGTACCATAATATGGGGATTATTATACATGCAAAACATGTATAATTTAGGGCATATCAGTATGTAACATCCTGGAATCAGACAAGTTATTTGTTCGGGTTAACGGAGAACCTGAACCATGGGAAAACAATAAATGATTAGCAAGATTCTCACGTACAACCCGAGTTATCAAACATAAAGGACCCGATGGTCGTTATTTCAAGGTTCGGGATAGAAATGTGTCGACGGTGTAGGAAGGGGGACCCAGATGTAAATACATAAGGTATTTAAATCACCTAAACCCCAACCCTAGAGCCATCTCGGCTCTAGGTGTGTTATACGGCAAGAGAGAGAACGAAGGGAGGGGTTCCGACGGTGAAGGGTGGCTCTCGGTGGTGGTTCCGCTTCGGCTTCATACCAAGTGAATCCAACAAGCAAAAGGTAAACCATGTTTATGTTTCTTCATAATATTCATACTCCTATATAGGTTTTTGGTTAGGGTTTCGGGTATGGGCGACAGAGATGATGATGGTGACCCGGTGACGGGATAGACGAGAACGGAAATACGGTGACCAGCCTTGGGGCTGAGGAGGAAGAGGGAAGACAGAAGGAGTGACGGGACGAAGGCGTGGTGGTCAGAGAAGGTGGCCACGGCCACTGTCGGCGTAGGCTGTGAGGGTCGACGGCTGCCGGTGCTCGTTGCGGCGGACTAACGGCCTGCACGGGGCTGAGGTGACGAGAGGATAGGGACGCGATGGCGGAGCAGCAGTGAACGAATGTAATGGTGGACTCGGTTAAGTCTTTGGCTGAAAAGGGTGAGGGCGGTGCTTGGCGGTGTACGATGGGAGGGAGAGAACGGGATGACGCCCGATTAGGATTTCCGATTGCATGATGTGCGTACGTATGAAGAACCCGACTCGCGCACGTTGGTTTCTTGAGAGGGCTAGCATGGGTACGTGTACGTGCATGCCTGGAACCCGGTTCCCACGATCATGTTCTAAACGAGTCACGAATGACTTGACCCTCGTAAACGGGTAGAAACAAAGTGGGGGAAAGAGGGTGATGGACTAAAGAGGCGAGCCATGGGGTGTTAGTTATAATCGTGACGTAAGGTTTACACGAAATCTGATCATGTGATTATATGTATGTCAGGTTTGGGATTCGAGAAGGTGGTCGGGGTGCAGAGCTAGGACTTGGACTCGGCTTAAGCAGTGAGTTTTAATCCCCTACTCTTTTAAATAGTTTTAAATGTTTTTAGGGCTATAGTACATACTTATGAGGTAAGTTTACTCTATTAATCGCATTAAGGGTTTCAGGTTTTAACCCGATGGGTTTTGATATAAAATGATTATTAAGGAGTCATAGGTTTTATGGTGTGTCCCTAGGAAAATGCGCGCTAAAGATACGAGTTAATAATGTGTGACGTGTTAAGGGTTGGTTGGGAGAGTCGGGCTTTAAGCTAAATGCTTAGGATTGCATGTGGTATATATATTGTCCTAATGTTATGTGTGAGGTGCAGGTGTAGTTAATGAGTCATATAAGTGTAGTGTGATATTAAATGTTTATATTTGTGTTGCGTGTTTTGTGTCGTTGTCCTTGTGACATGACGGTGATGTGTCTGCGAAGTTGTCTTTATGACACGGCAAACGGGATTGTGTAGGACGAAGTCCTTCGGGCAGTCACCAACGGTGACAATATTTAACAGGTAAATAATGAGCTCGGGGTGTGTATAGTGCCCTGATGAGGGTGCGGTGATGAGGTATGTGTTATGTGCTTACGTAGATATATTAAATTTGCATGTAAGTGTTGAGTTATGTTTATTGTGCACGAGATGGTGTTAATGTGGTGTACATATGATATTAATGTGATGAGATTAAGGTGACGTGTAAATGATATTATTGTGACGTGTAGAGTTAGAATGACCGTTTAGTCAGGATTGAGTTGTGGCGTTTACAACTGTTACGTCAGTTGATTTTGTGAGAGCCTTAGTCAAGGTTGAGTTGGTGTCACACCCCACGTCATGCACCCCCTGGGTGTGTGCGACTATCGATTGGTATTACCTGCTTTGATTTCAGAGTCTTTGTAAATACAACGGAAGTCTTTCTCAAAAGGATCGTTTCAACATTCTTTCAACCTCAAGGGTTGTATTGGTAAATATCAAAACTCAGTTGGAAGACAAAAGTTTTATATTTACTTTATAAAAATAGGGTCTTAAATACCCTCCTTGATTTGATTACAAAACATGGTTTGAAATCAAATACATATAAGCCACTGGAAATAGTACAACCCATGGTTGATCAATTCCCTGGTTCTATCTCCTTTTCATCTTTTCAGGATTTCCCTTTACACGAGGCCTGAGAATCATACGTGCATTCCATCCTTTTCTTTTCATGGGTCAGATTTCATATCTGCCCGCCATTATTCCTTTTTCCATCATATTTTATTGATTTCATGAAAACATTTTGAAAATGAAACGTCAGCGCGAACACCGCTGAATTCAATTATCTTGACACTAAAAAGAATTTGGCACAAACAAGTATTAATTTGATAATCACAACTTCATTGTTCAATCTACACATTCAGCAGGCCCTCATGTCCTGACTATTGCACCATTGTATACACTGGCAGTATGTCTTTATAACAACGAGGACTCATGTCTCCTCATTTGTTAAAAAGGGAAGTACCAGCCGCGATCCGAGACTTTCACCCGTGACTCGTGTATCCCTTGCAAGTTTTACGTACACCTATGGCCCAAATGATTACACGTAGGTGAACGTTGAGCATTATTCCCTTAACCTTTATTTGGCCATTTTCGTAAACAAAATGTTTAACACAAGTTTTTAGAGAGATAAAGTATTCACCTTGTTTTAGTGGAATGAGCCTCCAGAGTCGAAAGCTTATAGTCTAGCTTCTAAACTTGATTTCTCTAGCGTAACAACACTTCTACGAGCTTTTCTTCTTAGTCCGGGCACTACGAGGAGCGGGAGTTGGACCGGAATCGTTGGAACCGTCTTAGGGGTCACCTTGAACGAGTTTTGAAAGTGGGAATCGTGTTTGGGATGAAGAAATCGACTGAGATCGTCCAACTATTTATAGGCTGAGTTCTGGGTCCATGTCGGTCCGACGTCCAGCTATGCCCACGTCAGCCCTAAACGTCAACTCCTGATTGGACCGCACATGTTTTTGGTTCATGTCGGACCGTTATGAGGACAATGTCGGTCCGACATCTAGACTCACGTCCCATCAACAGAGATGAGTCATTGGACACGTGGCAATACCATAAATTGCGGTTGAGAGGAGGTTTACGGACCGTTATGGATTGATGTCGGTCCGATAATCGACATATCCTTCCATTGCGAACCGCTATGAGATTGGATATCGGTCCGATATCTAACTGAGCTTTGCCACGGTCCGATATCAACATCCTTATTCACTTCGGACCGATATGAAAGTGATGTCGGTCCGATATCTAGCTATTTTCACAATTTTTCATTTTCAACCCTAGACTTATGTACTTTAGATACAACAAGCTCTTAAGGTTCTAACCTTGGCATTTCTCGGATATTTTTGTGGCAAGTGTTACAGTAGTTCAATGTCTTGGGATTGGTTGTGTTAATCAGGTTATTGAGTTGTTATGTTTAGTAGGTTAGGAGTTATTAATGTTGTAAGTCTGATCCATGTCGGTGAGACTTACTAGGTTAACCTGGTAGGTGGGGTCTAGGGTGGTGAACCCTTAGGGGAATGTAACTGGATTTACCTATATGTTTTGAAATGACAAACCTATTTTGTAAGGGACATAAATGTCCGGAGTTGACATAAATATATTTGTGACGAGATGGCTTTTAATTAAATTAAACTATTAGAACTCACTTAGCGTAGTTGACTTTGAGTGTATGTTAGACTGTCTTGCAGGTAAGCTTGGGATCGGCGTATCTTGGCTTGGAAGCGGTGCTACTCAGTTTGGTGTGCCGGCATTTGCGAGTTAAACTTATGATGTTAACAATGTTAAATAATAATTATAGATTTTTTGAAAGACTTCCGCTGTAGTTTGAGTAGTAACATATCCATTTTACAGAGAATGACCGGTTATGAGAACCAACTGTAGGATGCCCGGGTTGGGGTCTTACAAGTTGGTATAAAAGCCGTGGTTTTTATAAAATAAAATACCTTAACTTAAACTGAAAATGGGACGAGGGTGAAATTAATGCCACCACGAGTAACTGCGAGCCAAGAGGTATGTCTTTCGAGTTATGCATTTATTATTAGAGTATTAATTGTTTAGTGTAACAATACGTAGAGTTGTGTGGTATGATTAGGTGAAATTATATTATGTGAGTTGGGTATTGTGGATCAGTACTAATTGTAACTAAATGAGATAAGTTGGTGTGTTAGCATAGTTTAAGGAATTTGTGTGTAACTATATGTGGTGTGCAATTGTAATTATTATGATGATGTGCTAGATTATTGTGTGATGCTATGTCAGTTGTGTGGGATGCATGTGCATCCAATGTGCGCGAAAGATAGAAATCTAGTGTGAGTATAATGGGAAAGATTTAGAATCTGAGCAGTAATGTGGACCACCAAATTGCATTTGATCACCGTGATTTGGCAGTCTATGATTCCTCTCATATTCTAAATTTGTGCTCATACTAATCACTCCAACGTTCTATCTTGTGCAGGTACTGATGGCTAAGACAAAACGGACCACATCGGTCAGACGAGGAGCTCCGGCTAGGGAGAGAGCAGATCGTCAGGACAAGCCGACGGTTGTTGTAAACGAGATGGATAGTGACATGGGAGTAGTGTTGGCGCTTCCTGCGCCAAGTATGACCGGAGCTAAGGATGGCAACATTCTGTGTGGTGTTGTGACCAGAATGACCGGATGGAAAAGAAGGGCGATGTCTGCAGTATGCGATTTCCCTCCGGGATGTAGATCTTCATGGCTGAAGGATCGACCACGTGCGGCAGCTAAGAGCGCTATATTTCAAGAGGATCAAGTGAATGATCCAGGATCCGACGAGGAAGAACAAGAGGAGGATATGGTAGATGCACCTGAGGTGGTCGAGTAGTGATTTTGCGAGCACTGTTTGAGATACTTGATTTCTAGGTGATTTAACGTTTTGACTGATTAGACGCTTACGTGGGGCAATGTTTGATTTGAATGTTGACTATTTGATTCTGATATTGACGTTTGCTTTATCGTATTGTGAATTGGACATGATTAGCAATAAGTGTGTTTGTGACTGTGTAGGATTGTGCTTGCGGTTGGGAGTTATTTGCGGTGTGGTGTGACTATGTGATTGTGTTTTTCATGATGTAAATCAGTACTAAATGCAAAAGTTGATGTGATACTAGCACATGATTGATTAGATAGTGTGAGTAGACTTGTATAGACATGAGTTTTGAATTTGTCTGTGTCTACGGTCTTAAGATCGTGTCACCTATGTGATAACATCTAGGTGATGTTTGAAGTGTAATGAGTGCATTGCACCTTGTGTGAGTATTCAGAACGGGGTCCTATGGAAAAATACGATTATAAATATTATGTTTAGATTGATGAGTTGTATCTAAACTGAGTAGCGTGTCGCCTAAAAACCATGGATACAACCCGTATGGGATACGACCATGCGAACTTTGTGTGAGTATGTGATAACATGTGGCATGGGCCACCCTTGGGATAAATAGGGAGTAGAGGTCAAGGGGTTGTGTGCCTACATATGATGAGGTCATATCATATGCCTGTAGTTTCACTCAGGCCCAGCTACTAGTGTGTGCACTTGGTGCGGGATAGAGAAGTGGGATACTATTTACATAGATATATAAATTGAAATGTTAGGCTATCATTTAAACCTAACTCTAGGTGTCCTCATAGTTTACACTTAGTCGTGCATAGGATGAGTGGCTAGTGTGATCTAGCATAGTATTTCTATCCGGATGTTTTCACAACGTTGATACATTAAGGTGATATGATGAGTTTTGATGCTTTCTAGACGAACAGTGAGGTGATCTTATGAGATGCCTATGCTTATATCTCGGGAGTTTGGAGCACGAAGCCAAGGGGTGGAGCTGTTAGAGATGATGGAAGCGTTATAGAGATAGTTGTGAGGAGATCGAGACAACATCATGAGAGATTCCAAACGCAGAGTAATGAGGTGATGAAATGACCATTGTGGATACATTTCATACGATGGATTTGGTCGAAATGTGTTGATAGAAGGGTGGTGATGTTCTGTCCAAACGAGACGATGGACGGCGGAGACTTGCGATAAGAAGGACTTCATACTCGCTTTTAATGAATGAGACGCGATCGGTGAGCGCATGGCAACGAGTGGGCAATAGCAAGTGGAGCAAAGGAAGGGTAAGTGCAGGACTCCGCATAAGTTCTTTGAAATGGGTACCTACGCTTGCACCCATATGACTAAGCTATGAAGGGGAAAGTTCTTGCTGAGCATCGGGGGAGTTAACGTTGGAATTTTAGAACAAGCATGATTGTGGGGTATATATTGTTAAGATCATCCGAGGACGGAGATCGAGGCACTAACAATAAACGACGTATGCTTACCTATAAGACGCGATGGGCGTAAGTATGTAGTAAAGGAATAACGTAGTGGGGGAAATGCTAGAAGAGATCTATAAAGCCTTGCACAAGTTCCGGGAGTCCATCTGAGGATGAGAGGTGTACTACACCTGTGAGCAAAGCAGGGGAGTCTGAGTTTTAAGAAATCATTACCATGTGGCAAAAAGGTTACGAAACGGGAAGCGGAGGGGATGAATGTTACTATTTTAAAAAGGGCAAGAAGCCATACTTAGAGAAAGGACAGTCAAAGTGATAATATCGTCTGAATTATGCTATTGACGGGGAACAATGGGTTTATATGCTATACAGAGAAAGGTGATAAGTGCATGAGAAGTTGTGTTATCATACCGGCTTAGTAGAAGAGGGAGGACGAGTAACAAGGGAATATGTATATGTAATCGACATGTCCTAAAGCTAAAGGCAGGCGAAGAGAAGGACTCCTTTAAACACCAAGGATGATGGTCGAGTCATAGGGTGGAGAGACAGGAATAATGATTACGAAAAAGGAACGGATGGCACCAAAGGATTTTGAATGCACCAATTGTACCAGAGTGATAGGACGGGTTGGTTGGTAACGACACAGGATTCGAGGACGATCCTCTTTTAAAGGGGGTAGACTTGTAACATCCCAAAATCAGACAAGTTATTTGTTCGGGTTAATGGATAACCCGAACCATGGGAAAACAATAAATGATTAGCAAGATTCTCAAGTACAACCCGAGTTATCAAACATAAAGGACCCGATGGTCATTATTTCAAGGTTCGGGATAGAAACGTGTCGACGGTGTAGGAAGGGGGACCCGGATGTAAATACATAAGGTATTTAAATCACCTAGGTGTGTTCGACGACAAGAGAGAGAACGAAGGGAGGGGTTCCGGCAAGGTGAAAGGCGGTGAAGGGTGGTTCTCGACGGTGGTTCTGTGACGGCTTCATACCAAGTGAATCTAACACGCAAAAAGTAAACCATGTTTATGTTTCTTCGTAATATTCATACTCGTATATAGGTTTTTGGTTAGGGTTTCGGGTATGGGCGACGGAGACGATGATGGTGACCTAGTGACGGGATAGACGAGGACGAAAATGCGGTGACCAGCCTTGGGGCTGAGGCGAGGAGAGGATAGGGACGCGGTGGCGAAGCAGCGGTGTACGAAGGTAATGGTGGTCTCGGTTAAGTCTTTGGCCGACAAGGGTGAGGTTGGTTCTTGGTGGTGCCGGTATATGATGGGAGGGAGAGAACGAGATGACGCCCGATTATGATTTTCGGTTGCATGACGTGCATAAGTATGAAGAACCCGACTCGCGCACGTGGGTTTCCTGAGAGAGGGCTTGCATGGGCACGTGTACGTGCATGCATGGAACCCGGTTCACGCGATCATGTTCTAAACGGGTCGTGAACGACTTGACCCTCGTAAACGGGTAGAAGCAAAGTGGGGGAAAGAGGGTGATGGACTAAAGAGGCGAACCATGGGGTGTTAGTTATAATCGTGACGTGAGGTTTAGACGAAATCTGATAATTTGATTATATGTATGTCATGTTTGGGATTCGAGCAGATGGTCTAGGTGCAGAGCTAGATTTTGGACCCAGCTTAAGCAGTGAGTTTCTAATCCCCTACTCTTTTAAATGTTTTTGGGGGCTATCATACATACTTATGAGGTAAGTTTACTCTATTAATCACATTAATGGTTTCGGGTTCTAACCCGTTGTGTTTTGATATAAAATGATTATTAAGGAGTCGTAGGGTTTATGGTATGTCCCTAGGAAAATGCAAGCTAAAGATACGAGTTAATAATGTGTGATGTGTTAAGGGTTGGTCGGGGAGAGTCGGGCTTTAAGCTAAATGCTTAGGATTGCATGTGGGATATATATTGTCCTAATGTTATGTGTGAGGTGAAGGTGTAGTTAATGTGTCATATAAGTGTAGTGTGATATTAAATGTTTATATTTGTGTTGCGTGTTTTGTGTCGTTGTCCTTGTGACACGACAGGTGATGTGTCTGCATAGTTGTCTTTATGACACGGCAAACAGGATTGTGAAGGACGAAGTCCTTTGGGCAGTCACCAACGGTGACAATATTTAACAGGTAAATGATGAGCTCGGGGTGTGTATAGTGCCTTGACGAGGGTGCGGTGATGAGGTATGTGTTATGTGCTTACGTAGATATATTAAATTTGCATGTAAGTGTTGAGTTATGTTTATTTTGCACGAGATGGTGTTAATGTGGTGTACATATGATATTAATGTGATGAGATTAAGGTGACGTGTAAATGATATTATTGTGACGTTTAGAGTTAGAACGACCGTTGAGTCAGGATTGAGTTGTGGCGTTTACAACTATTACGTCATTTGATTTGTGAGAGACTTAGTCAAGGTTGAGTAGGTCAGCGTCTAGGGATTGGTTGTGTTACTCAGGTTATTGAGTTGTTATGTTTACTAGGTTAGGAGTTATTAATGTTGTAAGTCTGATCCATGTCGGTGAGACTTACTAGGTTAACATGGTGGGTGGGGTCTATGGTGGTGAACCCTTAGGGGATGCTAACGAGAGTTACCTATATGTTTTGAAACGACAAACCTATTTTGTAAAGGACAAAAATGTCCGGAGTTGACATAAATATCTTCGTGACAAGATGGCTTTTAATTAAATTAAACTATTAGAACTCACTCAGCGTAGCTGACTTTGTGTGTACGTTAGACTGTCTTGAAGGTAAGCTTGGGATCGACGTATCTTGGCTGGGGAGCGGTGCTTCTCGGTTTGGTATGCAAGCATTTGCGAGGTAAACTTACGATGAGAACAATGTTAAATAATAATTATAGCTTTTTTTGAAAGACTTCTGCTGTAGTTTGAGTAGTAACATATCCATTTTAAAGAGAATGATCCGTTATGAGAACCAACTGTAGGATGCACGGGTTGGGGTCTTACATGGTATAATTTTCTTTAGCATCGTTGAGGGTCTTACTTGCGTAGTAGAAATGTTTTTCCTTTCTTTGCCCTAGGACTGTTCGAACTGCGTAGTCACTTGCGTCACATATAAGTTTAAACGGTTTTGTCCAATCAGGTGCCACCATGATAGGAGCATCAATAAGTTTTCTTTTCAAGAAATCAAATGCCTTTAAACAATCATCGAAAAATAGGAAAGGACGATATTTTTCCAATAATTGTGTCAAAGGCCTTGCGATTGCTGAGAAGTCTTTTATGAATCTTCTATAAAATCCTGCACGACCAAGGCAGCTTCTAATCCCTTTGACTGAATTTGGTGGAGGGAGCATAGATATAGTTTCCACTTTGGCCTTATCAATTTCAATGCCGTTTTTTGAAATCTTGTGCTCTAGTACTATTCCTTCTTGAACCATGAAATTACATTTTCCCAAAATAGTGCTAGATTTGATTCTTCGCATCTTGCTAACATTTTTTCTAAGTTTTGTAGGCAATAATGAAAAGAGTTTCGAAAGACGGAGAAGTCATCCATGAAAACTTCCATGGAATCCTCAATCATATCATGGAATATGGCGATCATACATCTTTGAAATGTAGCAGGTGCATTGCATAGCCCAAATGCATACGTCTGTAGGCAAAAGTGCCATATGGGCAAGTAAATGTAGTTTTCTCTTTCCAGAGCAATGGGAATATGGAAATATCCTGAGAATCCATTAAGGAAACAATAGAACATGTTTCCTAACAACTGTTCCAACATTTAATCTATGAAAGGTAATGGAAAATGATCCTTACGGGTGGCTTCATTCAACTTACGATAATCAATGCACATCCGCCTTCCGGTAACTGTGCAGATAGGTATTAATTCATTCTTCTCGTTTGTGACTACCGGCATGCCTCCTTTCTTTGGTACGACTTGGCGGGGCTGACCCGTGCGGAATTTGAAATAGGGTAGATTACCTCTGCGTACAGAAGTTTGATCACTTAATTTTTCACGACCTCTTGCTGTCACACCCCGGCCGGCGGTGGATTATACGCTGGGGCTGACGCGGTTGTTCATAAGCACACGATCATCTATTAATAAGTGATAATATTATTTCATCAATATTAAAGCATCTGTTAAGATGAAGAATATATTCTAACTTAAGATGAATAATGAAATTACAATTTGCCGGAATAGTTAAAATAAAGGTCGGAAATTCCTGGAGATTACAGTCTCCCCTACTTTAGGGAATTTCGTCCTGAAATTATTTATG
This sequence comes from Smallanthus sonchifolius, assembly GCA_023525975.1. Classification (NCBI taxonomy): domain Eukaryota; kingdom Viridiplantae; phylum Streptophyta; class Magnoliopsida; order Asterales; family Asteraceae; genus Smallanthus; species Smallanthus sonchifolius. The sequence continues at coordinate 5,135,276 of CM042024.1, read as the reverse complement.
AGGGGGATTTAGGAAAATACTTGTGTGTTTGAATTCTCAACAAGTTTTGCTTGTCGGTTTGAGGAGTATAGTTGATGACAAGGTTCAGGTCAGGTTATCGCGTTAGGTATGGATGGTGGTAGTGGATTTTGTTTGACTGAAAATAAGGAGAAGATTGTCCTAGAATGATTTTGGACTCAAATGATGGGATGCATCACTTGTAATGAGGATGATGGGAATATTAAGATCTAAACTTGTTTAGGATGTAATCTAAGATGTTCGAGTAATTGCACCGGATAAGGATCGGTCAAAGTCAAAGTAATAGGAAACCCTACGTGATTCGAACAACGTTACTTCTGACAATATGATAGGAGCACTTATATACATAGGATATACCAGCGGTATATCCACTATGCCGTTATCATATCCCATTAGTTTTGTTACTGTATATCATCATAGGTTTTATGTCATCACACACGACATAATTTACTATGTTTTCTATGCGCTGACTTTTATAATTACGTGTGCAACCGTAATTACTCAAATCGTCGTATGGTCCGTATAGGTCATTCTATTGTGTGTGGGTACAGAGGGGGGAAACACCCAAAAACATTTAGTTTATTATTGTTTTCATGTATCAGTTGTTAATAAGTGACAGTGTCTCTAGATGGTAAAGTCAGTCAGGAAGTAAAGGCTAACAATGTGGCACAACCCCATACTTGGGTGTCCTGAGTAAATGGCATATCCCTCCCGATTACCCATAAAGTTGATAGTTCTCTCGTGTTTGAACAAGAATACGTCAAACCCCGAGTAACTCAAAGTTTATAGCTCCCTCGTGTTTGAACAAGAATACGTCAAACCTCGAGTAGCTCAAAGTTTATAGCTCCCTCGTGCTTGAACAAGAATACGTCAAACTCTGAGTAGCTCAAAGTTTATAGCTATCAATTTTCATGGATAAAGTGAATGATCATGCCTCATGTATATAGTGGACAATCAATTGTGAACAATGTAAACGGTATAGTTTCGTATGTAATGTAGGCACTCAAGTTTCATGTATAGCGTAAATAATCTAGTATTATGCATAATGTAAATATCCAAGTATCATGTATCGTGTGAACAATCTAGTATCATGCATATTGCAAGTAATCAAGTTCCGTCTATAATGTGATCATTCTAGCATCATGTATATTGCAAGAGATCAAGTTTCATGTATAATGTAAATAATCATGTATATTGTATACAACCAAGTTTCATGTATAACGTGAACAATCAAGTTGCGTGTATAATGTAAAAAATTTAGTCTAAGGTATATTATGAACGTTCATATGCAAATGATTGAACCTCATGAGTAACGTAAACTATCGAATCTTGTCGGTGATCGAGTGCTGCAAACAAGCGTGTTGTATAATGTAGGTAGTTGGGTTTCAAGTTTTCAACTTTGTTGATAGATGGTTAACGCCTGTGTGAAAGGATTTATCTTTTCGAAGTGGCTAGTAAGTTCATACATTTTCGAAGGTGCAAGGTGATGAGAAAGTTCTACAAGTATTTAGAATAATACGCACGCGAATAATTGATTTAAGCTTTTTGTTTGTAAATGACAAGTAATTGAAATTTATCCTTGTTAGTAAATTAATAAGTGAAAGTAATAAGTTGAATAACTAGGTAATTGGGTAAATACAACCTTTCTATTTATGTAGTTATCGAAAGAAAATAATGGTCAAATTATTTCGTAATCAGACCATGTAACGAATTAAGAGGGCGTAATGAAGTAATTAATCGAGTCATAAGTAATTATTAACTAAGATAATAAGATAAATGTTTTTATAAAACATATTGCATTAAGTTCCTTCGCAAGGTAAAGGGTTTGTAAATAATTTATAATCTAAATAAAATTTATAAACAAGGGTTTGATAAAGGTTTTATTTGAACAAAATAACTACATTAGTCAAATCAGGAATTAATAAGATAAATAGTTTACAAAGAAGGTTTAGATGTCAATCATTAAGGATAATAACATTTATATTTGGGTACATGATATGGGTTTCAATTTAAGTTTTAAGAAACGCGAAATAGAATATCCGGCTAACATATCAGATAGCTTTCCACCAGGAAGCATAGGAGCACCAAGACGAACGTCGTTGTCGTTATTCATATTGTAAACCGGCTTCAGACCTAGTTATTTCCGTATGTGCATCAAGTATTCCCTGGCCTCCATTCCTTGCCTCATAAATTCTGCGGTCCTTACCTATAGGTGAGCAGTATCAGCTGGAACTCCTAAGGAGCTGGTAGGTTCCTTGGCTTATCCTGCTCTTGAGTCTGGATGGTATAGATTAGGTGCTAGATAAGGGTCTCGCGGAGGTGGTGATTCAGCTGCTCGGAGTCTCAAGCCTGCTCCTAAGCCCATCTGCCCTGCGGTCAATCTGCCCTGCGGTCAAACATGGATCTGGCAACTAGTCATGCCGGTAATTGGTTTTCTAGTGACGGGGACCCAAAGTCTTCCTCTTGTGTTGACTCTACTTCGGGATGATTTCCAGGGGAGTGAGGAGGGTAAGAGGCCATGTATATCACGAAAAGGTCGTAAGTGTAATGGTAAGTGTTTCATGAGTTTAAAATTTGACTAATCATAACACCCGGTTCTTATAATAATATACCGGGAGTAACACTTGACCTATAAGTAATGTACGCATGAAAAGGATTCTCAGGAAAGAGAGGTGGGTCACAAGGGACACACTGAAGTACTCAGTCTTTCCTTAGTCAGAATCTTCCATGGACTTACACTTACTCTTCCGGCCATCATGTACCGTTAGCATTATTATTTGAACTCATGGTTATGGTGAGAATCGTTAGGGATTGTGTCTTGTGGCTCCAGGGTGTGCTTCACCTATTGAAGCAGCTTCCCTTCCTTAAGGGGTAAGGTCTAAGGGTTTAAATTACTTGCAAATGATAATAAGGGTGATAAAAATCCTCAAGGCATAAGGATGAAGGGGTATAGTTGACTTAAATATGATTAAGTGTAAGGATCAAATAGGAGGTTTAGACTTGTGTACCAAATTATAATAATTAAGCGAATGATATTTAGATTTCCTTCATCTGGCATATAACCAAATGGATGTTGTGACAAATCAAAGTGACTCAGGTTCGTATACTTTCAAGAAGACATGATTTAGCCTATAGGTGAACACTCACTTCAGGAATTCCTAGGAAAGCATACGGATCCTTCGGTTGATTTGGATTTATATGAAATGCTTTCCTACACTGAAGACCCAAAGTACAGGCATTTACCCTTCCAGATTGCGTATGCTCTCTACTAATTTTCAGAACCCAAGACTTTGACGGGATTTTAAAATTTTAATAAGCATTGGGACTAAGATTTTGAATCTTTCCATAGGTGATTAGTGGTGATGTGTAAAGATGAAAGTGTATAAGTGTGTGGCAAAACCTAGGATAGCATTTAATGATATCAAATAGGTATTGTGTAGATAATTCAAATAGTGTAGCAAAGAAGTTATCACAAGGGTAGTAGTTTTTGTAAACATGTAGGTCATCAAGTAACATAACACATAAGATAATTTGTATTGTATCATGCAATGTAATACATTAGATAATATGTAGGATAATTACACAAAGGTATCCTAAGGTTATAGATTATAGACTAAGGATATGTTTCAAGTAATCCATGTAGTTTCAAATAGTTTCATGTAGTCTCTTGAATACTGCAGTTCAGGTATTTACACTACGTAGATAGAAATAGGTAGATGTATATAGGTAAGTGGATGTAAGTATGTGTATAATGAGTATACAGTGGAGTTCCTAGTAAAAGACACGAGTTAAACTCATGTTTGGGACTCCTAGGTTATAGTCTAGGTCATGTGTGTCTAATAACCTAATTCCCTATAACCATGGCTCTGATACCAATCTGTCACACCCCGGCCGACGACGGATTATACGCTGGGGCTGATGTTGTTGTTCATAAGCACACGATCATCTATTAATAAGTGATAATATTATTTCACCAATATTAAAGCATCCGTTACAAATAGAAATAAAAAACAAGGAGTTCAAACATAACACAAGTTAAATTCAATCTTTATTAACGCTAGGTCCATAGTTCTATGTGATCATGTAGTGTCCTCAAACCGGTGCACCTGAAACATGCGAGTAAAAGTCAACTACAAGTAGTTGGTGAGAAACATAGGTTTTGACACCAACAAAGTTGAGTATAGTTTTTACAATTCAATATGTTCAAAGCATGTCTAAAGCATATATGTGAAAACACACAAGGTTTCAAGCGTACAATTCAATCCTGTAATAGAAAACTAGATACGCAATCCCCCTGATTGCCATTTTAAGAGAAAAGGGGTAATATGATACCCAAGTTGTAAGATGATACCTAACAAAACCCGCAAAGGTTTTGTGGTAATTTATAGTTTCGGTTTCCCGTATAAATGATCATACCTTAGGCTTGTTCTGCAAGTTAATGAATGTACTGACATAAACATATGTAATGGTCACCAAGTAGTTTAAGACATAAAGCATAAAGATCAAAGCATAAGAACAAAGGTAGTGAATTGTGTATGAAATATAGTTAACTAACCACAATGTTAACCTATGTTCGATGGAATATATGTATCAATGATTTGTACAAATGAAATAGGGAATCCTAATGGGCGAGGAGATTGATGTGAGTGTCCTTATTTTAATAATAAAATAATTATTTTAGTTGCAAATAATATTTTATGTAAATCTTTGATAAATAATTGTATTGTAATAAGTGAAAGAATGAATAAAGATTTTGTTTGTTTGTAATAATTATATAAATGTATGAATAAATAATTGGGTTTCTTTTGTTAGTAAATAAATACACAAATAAATAAACGAGTAGTTTTCTTTTATTTGCAATCGAATAAATTAATAAATGGATAAATAAATAAATGAGTAATAATTATTTGAGTAATTAAATAATTTACTACATAAATAAATGAATAAAACCTTTCATTTGATTTATGAAGAATAAATGCTAAAAATAATGATTTAATTAATTGGTAATTAAACCAAAATTTAAAGTATAATAATAATGTTCAAATTAATTAATAATTAAACCATAATTAATTATTAATTAAAAGTATAGAATTGTGTTTTAAATTTTTTCATATAATAAAAATAAATAATATAAAAGTTTGTATAAATATTTGGAAAGTGATGTGTTTATAATTATAATCATAATTAGTTGAAAGTGGTTGTTGTACACTAGAATGGTTATCATTCTAGATTAGTATCTCCAACAGAAAAGTTCCCAGGAAAGAGTTGGTTGGATCAGAACCCCGTCTTTTCCTAGCCAGAACTTTAATGTTTGTAAGATAAATACATACTGGTTTGAAATTTACTATATTTGCATACTTAACCAATTTTAGGGTGTGTTTGGAAAGTATATGGGCTAAAGTGGAAATATGAGTTTAGTAAAGATTGAAATTGAATATTAAATAATTTAATTTGAAAATACGGAGTTTTAGTAAAAACATGATTTTTGAAATTGAAATGAACAAGAAAAGATCAAACCAAGCTTTTAAATAAAAGCTTTGAACAAGTTTAATTAAAATAGGGGTTTTGATCTTGGATAGGTCTATGAATATAACATAAACGTGTTAGGGATCATAGATCTAGCTAGTTATGAGGGATTTTTTTTAAAGAAAAAGTATGAACAAGCAAGAACATAAGAAGAACTTACTTAGAATGGAAGGATTTAAGCTAGAATCTTCCAAAAGATGAAAATAACGCCCTTTAGTAGCTAGAGAACCCTAGAGGATCGTTGAGGTGCGAATAATACATTAGAAATAAGGGCTCTATTTATAGGGTAGGATCAGGGGCATATTCATGAAATTTAATTTTTTATAAGGACTATGATTGCAAAAGATGAAGAATAGTTTTTAATTTCATAACATATTCTAACTTAAGTGCTCATTATATTTATGTTTATGACTCCATTTCATCAACATAATTCATATTTAAAATGTTTGATAAATGTAATTATATACTTATTTGTTTTATTTACTTATAATCAAAGCTTGTAAGTTTAGATTTGGTTATTATAACAAGGTATATATATTTATTTCATAACAATCATATAAGTATGTATGCACACTCATGAATTATAATGAATAAATAGGATACTTTCATAAATGCGAATCATAAAATTATGAAATTACAATTTGCCGGAATAGTTAAAATAAAGGTCAGAATTTCCTGGGGATTACACTTGCATCTTAGGGTTTAGCCTTCTTTGGTGTTGTACACTTGGTTTGTAGTTATCCTCCATGAGTATCTTATGAGGGCAAAATAAGGGGCTAATCCCATGAAGGTCTATCAACTTCCATGCCATAGCCTTCTTATGTCTTTTGAGCACTTCTAGCAGTTTTTTTCTTTATTATTCAATTTAGTAGAGACGATAACTGGAAGCTTAGATTCTTCATCTAACAATGCGTAGGTTAGATCCGGTGGAAGCTCCTTCAGCTCCAATGTAGGTGGTTCCTCTATGGAAGGTTTTGTTTTCTCATTTTCAGCCCGATCTTCTAATTCTTCAATGTGCCTTGATTCATTGTCATGATCAGTGCGCTTTATCATGAATCCCTCGCAGACTAGATACGCTTCTTGGTCATCAGCTTGCCATTCTTCTTCTTCATTCCCCAAGACATCATGTATGTAGTATCCTACAAGATAATCAAAATCATTGAAAACAAATGCAAGGTCGTCTTAACTGTTGGGATGTTGCATAGCTCTCTTTAAATCAAACGTGATCTGATCTTGATGAATGCGCAGGGCTAACCTTCCACCCCAAACATCAATAAGTGCGGGGGCGGTATTAAGAAATGGTCTTCTTAATATGAGAGGGATACTTGTTCTTCCTTTAACGTCAACCACCACAAAATCTATGGGAAAAACAAAGTTGTTAGTCATTATCAACACATCTTCAGCAATTCCCCTTGGGTAACGAACGGTCCTATTAGTTAGACATAGTTCTAGTTTTTTAAATTGGAGTTTCTTGAGGTTCATTTTGTCAAAGATAGCCCCATTTAGAATATTGAAACTGATATGTAGATCAGCGATAGCACTTCCTTGGACTGACTCGCTTATAAGACATGAGATCATGAATCGGTCGAGAGATCTCTTCCTTGTGGGATAACCGAGCATTCCTCGTTTAGTGGAATTTGAGGTTGTTCTTCCATCTTCTCTTTCTTGGTCAGCATATCTTTCAGAAACTTGGAATGAGCCGGCATTTTATAGAGGAACAACTCGTAAGGTAAATTCAATTGAATCTGGTTAAGCAAAGACTGAAATCTATTGTATTGTCTTTCTAATCTTGGTGGCCTTAATATCTCGTCAATGTCTGTTTGTGGTAACTTAGAGGCAGTTATGTTGTCTTCGTTGGTATCACTGGTGCTTACGAGGGGTATCATGGCTACTACTTCGGTATCTTGTTCTTTTGATGCTTTGTCAATTCCGATGTTTTGTGGATAATCCAAGATTGCTGAAGGATCTTCATGTGGCTCCGTGGAATAGAGTTTAATAATTTGGCTTTTTATTTCCTCTAAATTACGGAACAACTTGTCTGGTTTCCAAGGATCTGGATCAGAGAAGGAGTACTCAGATTTTAATGGCGGAAGCGGTTATGGAAGTAAGTTTTCAAATGGCGAGGGGTGAAGGTACACGTCATGATCCATAGGTCACCATACAGAAAGGTAACACTCTTCAGTGTAGTATGACCCTCCACATAACTCACACCATGAATCTGTGTAATAACCTTCAGACTCGAAAAATTCTTCTTTGGTAAACTCATTATTGTATGGATCCATGTTGCAATACGAGATGAGAACAATTGCAAAATGTTAAGGTTAAAAGGCTAACCCATTAACTCGAATCTTTCTTGAAATCACTGCGTCCCCGGAAATGGCGCCAAAAAACTTTATGTGTGTTTTATATATATACTAAAAATTAGAACACACAATAGGCAAGTGTATGTCTATGTGATAAGTGTATGATTATGTGTATGGGGTATTGTCGTTTAATTGTAGGTTTACTTGCAAGCAATTGGGGAAGGGGTGTGATGATGTAATATGGAAATCTTAAACTTCCACAGTGGGGGAAAATGGGATCAAGGAATCCTAATGAAAAATATTAATTGAGATCATGAGCCTCACAATGGTATATTGGTGATTGAAGTCTTTGAACTTTACTTGTTGGTAATTAATAAAGTCTAAGAACTTCACAAAGGAGAAATGGTGATTTGCGATCATTAAATCTAGGGAAATTGTATGATTTGGATGGATGTGCATAAGCTAACAAGGGGTGTATATGGGTGTTGTATGAATGTTATAGGGGTCAAATGATAGCTTAAAACTGAAAGGGGATTGAGGTTAATGGGTTGGAAGGGTTGGAAATCAGCAAAAAACCCATATTGTCAAGGGGGTGGCGTAGCCTATGCCAAACCCCTATGTGCTACGTCCTCCCCTACGCCCCTGAGGTGAAAGTTGGGTTTTGGGGTTAAGGCTTGGTTGTTCTTGTATGGGTTTTATATCACTACTAATAATACAACCTGTGAGGTGTTTTGGGTGTAGGTAAAGCTCCGGTGTAGCCTCGGGATTCAAGTCATTCGGTTTTGGATTCTCAAGAAGATTGTTGGCATGTTTAGCTTATGTTTAGACTTAGCCTCCTTGTGAGTACTCTTAAACAATGTTTTGTTGAATTGAATGGATGGTGATAAAACGTTTAGGGTTTGCAATGTCAATTCTTAGATTTTCTAAAGTGTATTAAACATGTCAAATGTTGTTTTTGAGATTGTAAATAGGACCGTCTTCCGATTGTTTTAAAAAGTTTAAATTGGTTTGGATTTTCAGGTGTTACACAATCAAATTGATTAATCGAAGATACAAACACTTTTTGTTACAAAAAACTTATTTTTTTTAAAAAATTTGACTGACCCAGCTCCGTTAATGATAGTTTCGTCACTCAAAAGTTTGTTGTTAAAAGTTTCTTTTTTGGTAGTGTAAGAAAATACGACACTTAAAATAATAACAGCGCATTACACTTAAATTTTTGTTATTGAATCGTAATTTTTTCTTCAAGTCATCCTTCGATATCTCTTGATGTTGGCCTGTTGAAGCTCAACTTCGTCATTTTCCTCTCCAAGGTTTATCGGGTTATGTGCATCACTTGTGTATGGCTCTATGCTTCTATTTTAATATGTTCTTTATCATATAGTTTGGCTGATTGAAATGTCCTCTCCATATTTTGAGCACCAACCATGTGTCACATATGTCTTATTTAATATTTAGTTCGAGTAAATTGTCATTTTCGTTAATGTGATTTACCCATTATAGCCACTTTAATCAAAAACCCTTTTTTAACTTTTTCGTCCCTGATTTTTCAAAATTAATTCTTTTCATTCAAATGACTAACTCCGTCTACATTTTAACATTAAATCAATGGTCGGTTTGAAATTCATATGTTAAAATCTAACCAAATTACCCCTGATTTAACCAATATTGCCCCTACTTTAACATTAAAATGTAGACAAAGGTAGTCAGTTGAATGAAAATTGCTAGATTTTGAAAAGTTAGGGACGAAAAAGCTAAAAATAAAGTTTTTTAGATTAAAGTGACTAAAATGACCAAAACAAAGGGACGAAAATAGCACTTTACTCATTTAGTTATTTACTAATATCAAACTGTTACCTCGTTTCATACTTTATAAACTCATAACTTATTTAATTTCTTTTGAATTGCATATTTATTTACTTAAAATTAATTAAAAAAAACAAACACAAAGTCATTTTGAAAATATCAATTAATTTCTTCCACCACATACCCCACATCAGTTCACATTAGCTCCACTTGGAATAAATTATAAGACTATTATCAAGATAATTTTTTATGGCAATCAGATCTGTCTAAAATTAAAATGTTATAAAATTTTATTATTAAATCATGGATTGACTTTTAGCTTAAGTCGTCTATTTTGTCCTTTCATATTTACGATTACAAAATTAATTAATTCCCTATAAACTACTTTTCATTTTGATATTTATCTTTTCATGTTATTCAAGTATTCAAATCTTTAAAAACAGTTTTTTTTTAAGTTTTAATAACAGCTTACATGCTCTGAATTTTTTCTAGCTATAGCCTATATAGGTGGTTTACAAAAATTAATATAGTTTATAGATGATTTTAAAATCATTTTTTGTTTCTAAGTGATCCGCTAGTTAAAGTAGCAGATGTGAGTGATCCACTACTACAATTAGCGGATGTGAGTGATCCAATAGTGAATAGGTCGATGAACAACAAGGATTGTCTTCATGTGAGGTGGCAGGAGGGATCCACTATTAAACTTATGCAACATTTGATTAGGGTGGTTCAATGGATCTCGTGGGATGAATGGAGGAGATCTAGGAATTAAATAATAAGTTAGTATTATTTAAGTTGAAGTTTATCTTATTTGGTTTGTTTATCTAGTCATCCAATTTTTGAAATGTTAATTAGTATTCAAGTAGGTTACGTGTTAGTATTGTACAGGTAGGGTCGAGTTTTGTGTGTCTCTTCTTCATCTGCAACTGTTCTTGTATTAAGTAATACATAAACAGTCGCACGTTCGTTTTGTGTAACAGGTTTGTGTTCGTGTTTTTGGATTGAATATTACCTGGTTCACTTGTGATAATAGTTTAACAATTGGTATTAGAGCCAAACTGATACGGTTCTATTCGAGACGAACCGCAATCTCCCAAGAATAATTAAGATTAGAAGAGAGGAAAACTTAGAACTTCAATTTCATGCTTCTCAAAACCCACAACGGAAGTTTAAATACAAAAAATCAAGAAGATGTGCAAATCTTCAAAAATTATAAAAAGTCAAAAGAAATAAACTCAACCAAAAACATTTAGTTTATTATTGTTTTCATGTATCAGTTGTTAATAAGTGACTGTGTCTCTAGATGGTAAAATCAGTCAAGAAGTAAAGGCTAACAATGTGGCACAACCCCATACTTGGGTGTCCTGAGTAAATGGCATATCCCTCCAAATTACCCATAAAGTTGATAGTTCTCTCATGTTTGAACAAGAATATATCAAACCCCGAGTAACTCAAAGTTTAAAGCCCGCTCGTGTTTGAACAAGAATACGTCAAACCCCGAGTAACTCAAAGTTTAAAGCCCGCTCGTGTTTGAACAAGAATACGTCAAACCCCGAGTAGCTCAAAGTTTATAGCTCCCTCGTGTTTGAACAAGAATACGTCAAACTCTGAGTAGCTCCAAATTTATAGCTATCAATTTTCATGGATAAAGTGAATGATCATTCCTCATGTATATAGTGGACAATCAATTGTGAACAATGTAAACGGTCTAGTTTCGTATGTAATGTAGGCACTCAAGTTTCATGTATAGAGTAAATAATCTAGTATTATGCATAATGTAAATATCCAAGTATCATGTATCGTGTGAACAATCTAGTATCATGCATATTGCAAGTAATGAAGTTCCGTCTATAATGTGATCATTCTAGCACCATGTATATTGCAAAAGATCAAGTTTCATGTATAATGTAAATAATCATGTATATTGTATACAACCAAGTTTCATGTATAACGTGAACAATCAAGTTGCGTGTATAATGTAAATAATTTAGTCTCAGGTATATTATGAACGTTCATATGTAAATGATTGAACCTCATGAGTAACGTAAACTATTGAATCTTTTCGGTGATTGAGTGCTGCGGACAAGCGTGTTGTATAATGTAGGTAGTTGGGTTTCAAGTTTTCAACTTTGTTGATGGATGGTTAACGCCTGTGCGAAAGGATTCATCTTTTCGAAGTGGCTAGTAAGTTCATACATTTTCGAAAGTGCAAGGTGATGAGAAAGTTCTACAGGTATTTAGAATAATACGCACGCGAATAATTGATTTAAGCTTTTTGTTTGTAAATGACAAGTAATTGAAATTTATCCTTTTTTGTAAATTAATAAGTGAAAGTAATAGGTTGAATAACTAGTTAATTGGGTAAATACAACCTTTCTATTTATTTAGTTATCGAAAGAAAATAATGGTCAAATTATTTCGTAATTAGGCCATGTAACGAATTAAGAGGCCGTAATGAAGTAATTAATCGAGTCATAAGTAATTATTAACTAAGATAATGAAATAAATGTTTTTATAAACCATATTTCATGAAGTTCCTTCGCAAGGTAAAGGGTTTGTAAATAATTTATAATCTAAATAAAATTTATAAACCAAGGGTTTGATAAAGGTTTTATTTGAACAAAATAACTACATTAGTCAAATCAGGATATAATAAGATAAATAGTTTACAAAGAAGGTTTAGATGTCAATCATTAAGGATAATAACATTTATATTTGGGTACATGATATGGGTTTCAATTTAAGTTTTAAGAAATGCGAAATAGAATATCCGGCTAACATCTCACATAGCTTTCCACCAGGAAGCAGAGGAGAACCAAGACGAATGTCGTTGTGGTTATTCGTATTGTAAACCGGGCTTCAGACCTAGTTATTTCCATATGTGCATCTAGTATTCCCTGGCCTCCATTCCTTGCCTCAGAAATTTTGCGGTCCTTACTTATAGGTGAACAGTATCAGCCGGAACTCCTAAGGCGCTGGTAGGTTCCTTGGCTTATCCTACTCTGGAGTCTGGATGGTATAGATTAGGTGTTAGATAAGGGTCTCACGGAGGTGGTGATTCAGCTGCTCGGAGTCTCAAGCATGCTCCTAAGCCCATCTGCCTTACGGTCAAACATGGATCTGGCAGCTAGTCGTGTCGGTGATTGGTTTTCTAGTGACGGGGACCCAAAGTCTTCCTCTTGTGTTGACTCTGCTTCGGGATGATTTCCAGGGGAGTGAGGAGGGTAAGAGGCCATGTATAGCATGAAAAGTTCGTAAGTGTAATGGTAAGTGTTTCATGAGTTTAAAATTTGACTAATCATAACACCCGGTTCTTATAATAATATACCGGGAGTAACACTTGACCTATAAGTAATGTACGCATGAAAAGGATTCTCAGGAAAGAGAGGTGGGTCACAAGGGACACACTGAAGTACTCAGTCTTTCCTTAGTCAGAATCTTCCATGGACTTACACTCACTCTTCCAGCCATCATGTACCGTTAGCATTATTATTTGAACTCATGGTTATGGTGAGAATCGTTAGGGATTGTGTCTTGTGGCTCCAGGGTGTGCTTCACCTATTGAAGCAGCTTCCCTTCCTTAAGGGGTAAGGTCTAAGGGTTTAAATTACTTGCAAATGATAATAAGGGTGATAAAAATCCCCAAGGCATAAGGATAAAGGGGTATAGTTGACTTAAATATGATTAAGTGTAAGGATCAAATAGGAGGTTTAGACTTGTGTACCAAATTATAATAATTAAGCGAATGATATTTAGATTTCCTTCATCTGGCATATAACCAAATGGATGTTGTGACAAATCAAAGTGATTCAGGTTCGTATACTTTCAAGAAGACATGATTTAGCCTATAGGTGAACACTCACTTCAGGAATTTCCAGGAAAGCATACGGATCCTTCGGTTGATTTGGATTTATATGAAATGCTTTCCTACACTGAAGACCCAAAGTACATGCATTTACCCTTCCAGATTGCGTATGCTCTCTACTAATTTTCAGAACCCAAGACTTTGACGAGATTTTAAAATTTTAATAAGCATTGGGCCTAAGATTTTGAATCTTTCCATAGGTGATTAGTGGTGATGTGTAAAGATGAAAGTGTATAAGTGTGTGGCAAAACTTATGATAGCATTTAGTGATATCAAATAGGTATTGTGCTGACAATTCAAATAATGTAGCAAAGAAGGTATCACATGGGTAGTAGTTTTTATAAACATGTAGGTTATCAAGTAACATAGCACATAAGATAATTTATATTGTATCATGCAATGTAATACATTAGATAATATGTAGGATAATTACACAAAGGTATCCTAAGGTTATAGATTATAGACTAAGGATATGTTTCAAGTAATCCATGTAGTTTCAAATAGTTTCATGCAGTCTCTTGAATACTGCAGTTCAGGTATTTACACTACGTAGATAGAAATAGGTAGATGTAGATAGATAAGTGGATGTAAGTATGTGTATAATGAGTATAGAGTGGAGTTCCTAGTAAAAGATACGAGTTAAACTCATGTTTGGGACTCCTAGGTTATAGTCTAGGTCATGTGTGTCTAATAACCTAATTCCCTATAACCATGGCTCTGATACCAATCTGTCACACCCCGGTCGGTGGCGGATTATACGCTGGGGCTGACGCTGTTATTCATAAGCATACGATCATCTATTAATAAGTGATAATATTATTTCATCAATATTAAAGCATCCGTTACAAATAGAAATGAAAAACAAGGAGTTCAAACATAACACAAGTTAAATTCAATCTTTATTAAAGTTAGGTCCATAGTTTTATGTGATCATGTAGTGTCCTCAAACTGGTTCACCTGAAACATGCGAGTAAAAGTCAACTACAAGTAGTTGGTGAGAAACATAGGTTTTGACACCAACAAAGTTAAGTATAGTTTTTACAATTCAATATGTTCAAAGAATGTCTAAAGGATATATGTGAAAACACACAAGGTTCCAAGCGTACATTTCAATCCTGTAATAGAAAACTAGATACGCAATCCCCCTGATTGCCATTTTAAGAGAAAAGGGGTAAGATGATACCCAAGTTGTAAGATGATACCTAACAAAACCCGCCAAGGTTTTGTGGTAAGTTATAGTTTCGGTTTCCCGTATAAATGATCATACCTTAGGCTTGGGCTGCAAGTTAATGAATGTACTGACATGAACACATGTAATGGTCACCAGGTAGTATAAGACATAAAGCATAAAGATCAAAGCATAAGAACAAAGGTAGTGAATTGTGTATGAAATATAGTTAATAACATGTTTCACCGCAAAAGTAAAAAGAGTAAAAAGGGGTTATGTAAACTCAACTTGCAATGAGTAGCTTGAATGTCACACAAGTATGTTGTTTGTTGCACAAATGTTCTAGCTAACCACAAGGTTAACCTATGTTTGATGGAATATATGTATCAATGATTTGTACAAATGAAATAGGGAATCCTAATGGGCGAGGAGATTGATGTGGGTGTCCTCGTTTTAATAATAAAATAATTATTTGAGTTGCAAATAATATTTTATGTAAATCTTTGATAAATAATTGTATTGTAATAAGTGAAAGAATGAATAAGGATTTTGTTTGTTTGTAATAATTATATAAATGTATGAATAAATAATTGAGTTTCTTTTGTTTGTAAATAAATACACAAATAAGTAAACGGGTAGTTTTCTTTTATTTGCAATCGCATAAATTAATAAATGGATAAATAAATAAATGAGTAATAATTATTTGAGTAATTAAATAATTTACTACATAAATAAATGAATAAAACATTTCATTTGATTTATGAAGAATAAATGTTAAAAATAATGATTTAATTAATTGGTAATTAAACCAAAATTTAAAGTATAATAATAATGTTCTAATTAAACCATAATTAATTATTAATTAAAAGTATAGAATTGTGTTTTAAATGTTTTCATATAATAAAAATAAATTATATAAAAGTTTGTATAAATATTTGCAAAGAGATGGGTTTATAATCATAATCATAATTAGTTAAAAGTGGTTGTTGTTCACTAGAATGGTTATCATTCTAGAGTAGTACATCGAACAGAAAAGTTCCCAGGAAAGAGTTGGTTGGATCAGAACCCTGTCTTTTTCTAGCCAGAACTTTAATGTTTGCCAGATAACTACATACTGATTTGAAATTTACTCTATTTGCATACTTTACCAAGTTTGGGGTGTGTTTAGAAAGTATATGGGCTAAAGTGGAAATATGAGTTTAGTAAAGATAGAAATTGAATATTAAATAATTTAATTTGAAAATAAGGAGTTTTAGTAAAAACATGATTTTTGAAATTGAAGGGAACAAGAAAGATCAAACCAAGTTTTTAAATAAAAGCTTTGAACAAGTTTAATTAAAATAGAGCTTTTGATCTTAGATAGGTCTATGATTATAACATAAACGTGTTAGGGATCATAAATCTAGCTAGTTATGAGGGATTTTTTTTAAAGGAAAAATATGAACAAGCAAGAAAATAAGAACTTACTTAGAATGGAAGGAATTAAGCTAGAATCTTCCAAAATATGAGAAGAACGACATTTAGTAGCTAGAGAACCCTAAAGGATCGTTGAGATGCGAAAAATACATGAGAAATAAGGGTTCTATTTATAGGGTAGGAATCAGGGGCTTATTAATGAAATTTAATTTGTTATAAGGACTAGGATTGCAAAAGATGAAGAATAGTTTTTAATTTCATAACATATTCTAACTTAAGTGCTTATTAATTTTATGTTTATGCCATTTCATCAACATAATTCATATTTAAAATGTTTGATAAATGTAATTATATACTTATTTGTTTTATTTACCTTTACTAATTTAAAACACTAGCAATGTTAATTAACAATGTTATATTTTCATAATAAATTGTTTAAATGGTTTATTTATCATGTGTATATATATATAGTTACATATATATTTATAAGTAAACACATAAGGGATATCAATTTATAATCAAAGCTTGTAAGTTTAGATTTGGTTATTATAACAAGGTATATATATTTATTTCATAACAATCATATAAGTATATATGCACACTCATGAATTATAATGAATAAACAGGATACTTTCATAAATACGAATCATAAAATAATGAAATTACAATTTGCCGGAATAGTTAAAATAATGGTCGGAATTTCCTGTGGATTACACTTGCATCTTAGGGTTTAGCCTTCTTTGGTGTTGTACACTTGGTTTGTAGTTATCCTCCATGAGTATCTTATGATGGCAGAATAAGGGGCTAATCCCATGAAGGTCCATCACCTTCCCTGCCATATCCTTTTTATGTCTTTTGAGCACTTCTAGCAGTTTTTTTTCTTTATTATTCAATTTAGTAGAGACGATAACCGGAAGCTTATATTCTTCATCTAACAATGCGTAGGTTAGATCTGGTGGAAGCTCCTTCAGCTCTAGTGTAGGTGGTTCCTCTATGAAAGGTTTCGTTTTCTCATTTTCAGCCCGATCTTCTAATTCTTCAATGTGCCTTGATTCATTGTCATGATCAGTGCGTTTTATCATGAATCCCTCACAGACTAGATACGCTTCTTGGTCATCAGCTTGCCATTCTTCTTCTTCATTCCCCAAGACATCATGTATGTAGTATCCTACAAGATAATCAAAATCGTCGAAAAAAAATTCAAGGTCGTCTTGACTGTTGGGATGTTGCATAGCTCTCTTTAAATCAAACGTGATCTGATCTTGATGAATGCACAGGGCTAACCTTCCACCCCAAACATCAATAAGTGAGGGGGCGGTATTAAGAAATGGTCTTCTTAATATGAGAGGGATACTTGTTCTTCCTTTAACGTCAACCACCACAAAATCTATGGGAAAAACAAACTTGTTAGTCATTATCAACACATCTTCAGCAATTCCCCTTGGGTAACGAACGGTCCTATTAGTTAGACATAGTTCTAGTTTTTTAAATTGGAGTTTCTTGAGGTTCATTTTGTAAAAGATAGCCCCATGTAGAATATTGACACTGTTATGTAGATCAGCGATAGCACTTCCTTGGACTGACTCGCTTATAAGACATGAGATCATGAATTGGTCGAGAGCTCTCTTCCTTGTGGGATAACCGAGCATTCCTCGTTTAGTGGAATTTGAGGTTGTTCTTCCATCTTCTCTTTGTTGGTCAGCATGTCTTTCAAAAACTTGGAATGAGCCGGCATTTTATAGAGGAACAACTCGTAAGGTAAATTCAATTGAATCTGGTTAAGCAGAGACTGAAATCTATTGTATTGTCTTTCTAATCTTGGTGGCTTTAATATCTCATCAATGTCACTTTGTGGTAACTTAGCGGCAATTATGATGTCTTCGTTGGTATCACTGGTGCTTACGAGGGGTATCATGCTTATTACTTCGGTATCTTGTTCTTTTGATGCTTTGTCAATTCCGATGTTTTGTGGATAATCCAAGATTGCTGAAGGATCTTCATGTGGCTCCGTGGCATAGAGTTTAATAATTTGGCTTTTTATTTCCTCTAAATTACGGAACAACTTGTCTGGTTTCCAAGGATCTAGATCAGAGAAGGAGTACTCAGATTTTAATGGCGGAAGTGGTTAAGGAAGTAAGTTTTCAAATGGCGAAGGGTGAAGGTACACGTCATGATCCATAGGTCGCCATACGGAAAGGTAACACTCTTCAGTGTAGTATGACCCTCCACATAACTCACACCATGAATCTGTGTAGTAACCTTCAGACTCGAAAAATTCTTCTTTGGTAAACTCATTATTGTATGGATCCATGTTTCAATACGAGATGAGAACAATTGCAAAATGTTAAGGTTAAAAGGCTAACCCATTAACTCGAATCTTTCTTGAAATCACTGTGTCCCCGAAAATGGCGCCAAAAAACTTTATGTGTGTTTTATATATATACTAAAAACTAAAACACACAATAGGCAAGTGTATGTCTATGTGGTAATTGTTTGATTATGCGTATGGGGGATTGTCGTTTAATTGTAGGTTTACTTGCAAGCAATTGGGGAAGGGGTGTGATGATGTAATATGGAAATCTTAAAATTCCACAATGGGGGAAAATGGGATCAAGGAATCCTAATGAAAAATATGAATTGAGATCATGAGCCTCACAATGGTATATTGGTGATTGAAGTCTTTGAACTTTACTTGGTAATTAATAAAGTCTAAGAACTTCACAAAGGAGAAATGGTGATTTGCGATCATTAAATCTCGGGAAATTGTATGATTTGGATGGATGTGCATAAGCTAACGAGGGGTGTATATGGGTGTTGTATGAATGTTATTGGGGTCAAATGATAGCTTAAAACTGAAAGGGGATTGAGGTTAATGGGTTGGAAGGGTTGGAAATCAGCAAAAAACCCATATTGTCAAGGGGGTGGCGTAGCCTATGCCAAACCCCTATGTGCTACGTCCTCCCCTACGCCCATGAGGTGAAAGTTGGGTTTTGGGGTTAAGGCTTGGTTGTTCTTGTATGGGTTGTATATCACTACTAGTAATACAACCTGTGAGGTCTTTTGGGTGTAGGTAAAGCTCCGGTGTAGCCTCGGGATTCAAGTCATTCGGTTTTTGATTCTCAAGAAGATTGTTGGCATGTTTAGCTTATGTTTAGACTTAGCCTCCTTGTGAGTACTCTTAAACAATGTTTTGTTGAATTGAATGGATGGTGATAAAACGTTTAGGGTTTGTAATGTCAATTCTTAGATTTTCTAAAGTGTATTAAACATGTCAAATGTTGTTTTTGAGATTGTAAATAGGACCGTCTTTCGATTGTTTTAAAAAGTTTAAATTGGTTTGGATTTTCAGGTGTTACACAATCAAATTGATTAATCGAAGATACAAACAATTTTTGTTACAAAAAACTTAATTTTTTTTTAAAATTTGACTGACCCAGCACCGTTAATGATAGTTTCGTCACTCAAAAGTTTGTTGTTGAAAGTTTCTTTTTTGGTAGTGTAAGAAAATACGACACTTAAAATAATAACAGCGCATTACACTTAAAATTTTGTTATTGAATCGTAATTTTTTCTTCAAGTCATCCTTCGATATCTCTTGATGTTGGCCTGTTAAAGCTCAACTTCGACATTTTCCTCTCCAAGGTTTATCGGGTTATGTGCATCACTTGTGTATGGCTCTATGCTTCTATTTTAATATGTTCTTTATCATATAGTTTGGCTGATTGAAATGTCCTCAACATATTTTGAGCACCATATATATGTCTTATTTAATATTTAGTTCGAGTAAACTGTGATTTTCGTTCATGTGCTTTGGCCATTTTAGCCACTTTAATCAAAAAACTTTTTTTAGCTTTTTCGTTCCTGATTTTTCAAAATTTAGTCATTTTCATCCAAATGACTACCTTCGTCTATATTTTAACATTAAATCAAGGGTCGGTTTGAAATTCATACGTTAAAATCTAACCAAATTACCCTCTGATTTAACCAATATTGCCCATGCTTTAACGTTAAAATATAGACAAAGTTAGTCAGTTGAATGAAAATGGTTAGATTTTGAAAAGTCAGGGACGAAAAAGCTAAAAATAAAGTTTTTTGGATTAAAGTGACTAAAATGACCGAACCAAAAGGACGAAAATAACACTTTACTCATTTAGTTATTTACTAATATCAAATTGTTACCTCGTTTCATAGTTTATAAACTCATAACTTATTTAATTTCTTTTGAATTGCATATTTATTTACTTAAAATTAATTAAAAAAAAACAAACACAAAGTCATTTTGAAAATATCAATTAATTTCTTCCACCACATACCCCACATCAGTTCACATTAGCTCCACTTGGAATAAATTATAAGACTATTATCAAAATAATTTTTTAAGGCAATCAGATCTGTCTAAAATTAAAATGTTATAAAATTTTATTATTAAATCATGGATTGACTTTTAGCTTAAGTCGTCTATTTTGTCCTTTCATATTTACGATTACAAAATTAATTAATTCCCTATAAACTACTTTTCATTTTGATATTTATCTTTTCATGTTATTCAAGTATTCAAATCTTTAAAAACAGTTTTTTTTTAAGTTTTAATAACAGCTTACATGCTCTGGATTTTTTCTAGCTATAGCCTATATAGGTGGTTTACAAAAATTAATATAGTTTATAGGTGATTTTGAAATTATTTTTGTTTCTAAGTGATCCGTTAGTTAAAGTAGCGGATGTGAGTGATCTACAAATACAGTTAGCGGATGTGAATGGTGCAATAGTGAATAGGACGATGAACAACAAGGATTGTCTTCATGTTAGGTGGGAGGAGGGATCCACTAGTAAACTTATGCAACATTTGATTAGGGTGGTTCGATCGTGGGATGAATGGAGGAGATCTAGGAATTAAATAATAAGTTTAGTATTATTTAAGTTGAAGTTTATCTTATTTGGTTTGTTTATCTAGTCATCCAATTTTTGAAATGTTAATTAGTATTCAAGTAGGTTACGTGTTAGTATTGTACAGGTAGGGTCGAGTTTTGTGTGTCTCTTCATCTGCAACTGTTCTTGTATTAAGTAATACAAAAAGAGTCGCACGTTCGTTTTGTGCAACAGGTTTGTGTTCGTGTTTTTGGATTGAATATTACCTGGTTCACTTGTGATAATAGTTTAACAACTGGTATTAGAGCCAAATTGATACGGTTCTATTCGAGACGAACCGCAATCTCTCAAGAATAATTAAGATTAGAAGAGAGGAAAACTTAGAACTTCAATTTCACGCTTCTCAAAACCTACAACGGAAGTTTAAATACAAAAAATCAAGATGTGCAAATCTTCAAAAATTATAAAAAGTCAAAAGAAATAAACTCAACCATGAAATGCAAACCATAAATAAAGATTGCCTAAAATAAAAGCTTCTCATTCAATCACTTAACAAAATCTTCTCCTTCAATCAAGCAATTTAGCTGGAAATTTGACAACTCGTTTAGGATTTGACTGCACGGGTTCTTCGGTGAACGGATTTTGCATGGACGGGTCGGACCCTTGGGCATGGGACGTATCAATAGCCCGCACTTCAGAAACAGCCTTGTCCTCAAGGCTGGCGGTTCTCTGCTTGGACCGGGGATAGTAGGTCTGGTGGCAATGGAATCTTTGGATTGGAATGGTTGGGCGTGACACCCATTTCAGAAGAAAGTTGGTGATTAAATATTAGGGAGTGCATGGATGCAATGGCATCATTTTTGAGGAAGTGTTGTATGGTACTAGAAGTAGCAGCATATGATAATGGTTCACTCTTAAGTGTGATTGTCTGACCTTGGTGGTTGAAGGTGATGGAAGGAATTGAGAAATCGGCGGTAATCCAACCCAAAGAACTAAGCCATGCGACTCCAAGAACAATATCAGCACCTTCAATGGGAAGCACAAACAATGGAATTTGAAATGGGCATTTAGCCAGCAGAATGGTAACCTTGGGGCATAATCTTGTGCAATGAATCAATTCTCCGTTACCGACCATCACCAAGAAGGGGGTGATCGGATTGATTGCAGATTAAGGAAGGATGCCACGCGGGGTTGGACTATGTTGTGTGTACTGCCCGAATCAATAAGGATTGTTACCGGATGTCCCGCGATGAGACCTGTGACCCGTAATGCTTTCTGAGATGCCAAACCGAGTAGGGCAGCAGGTGACAACGACAAGAATTGGTTGGGAATCATAGGGTCTGATTGAGATTGATCCGGTTGCTCGACCTGTGAAGGTAGATCCTCCCCGAGATCAATCAGTGGCGGTGGTTGGTAAGGTTCGTCGTTGTTGACTATGAGGTGAAATTGAGGAGGGTTGCATCTGTGGCCAAGGTGATACTTCTCCGGGCATCGAAAACATAACCTGGTGGCTTTTCGTTGTTGAAGGGCCTCGGGAGATAACCGGTTGAGAGGCAAAGTTGGGTTGGTGACTCTGGGTGTCGGAAATAACGGTGTGGAGGTGTTTGTGTTGAATGGTTTAGAAGTATTGGTGGATGGGATTTGTGGTAAGGAAACAGTAGGTGAGGTGCGAAAGGGAGGGTTTGGTTTAGGATGAAAACGGATGTCGTTGAACTTGTCTTCGACTAATTTGGCTAACCCAACAGCAAGGGAAAGAGAGGTACGTTTTAAGATGGCCAATTCTTGTTGAATATCCTTGCGGAGGCCAGACAAAAAACAATTGAGCAATGCTTCTGGTGGGAGGCCAATGACACAGTTACTTAGCCGTTCGAACTCCGTGACAAAAGCGGTGACCATCGAGGTTTGGCGGAGCTTGAAAAGAGCGGCTTGATGGTTGTCATAAGAAGACGGGGATTCTCGAGCAAGCGGGTGAAAGCGTCCCATGTGGTCAACAGTCAGTTGTCTTGTAGGTACCTATACCAACTTAATGCATCACCGGTTAAGCTATATAGGACCATAGTAAGGCGTTCTTGTGGTGGAATTTTATAAAAGATGAAGTATTGGTCTGCTTGAAAAAGCCAATCCAATGGGTTCGAACCGTCAAAAGTTGCCAAGATAATTTTAGGTGGACGGATATCATATTGGTGTGGTGGTATTTTCAGTGGTTTTTTATTGAATGGCGATAAAGGGGCCGGTTTCCGTGTGATGGCGGTTACGATTAGCTTGGTTTATTCAACAAATTGGGCTATGAGGTTATCGAGTTTGGCTGATTGTTCCTGGGAATTGGTGGTGAGGGTGGCGGCTAAGGAAGTCATCGCTTCCTCCATGGAGTCGGTGGCATGGTTATCCTTCTTTGGAGGCATGATTGAGTCAAAGAAAGCACCAATGATACGGTTCTATTCGAGACAAACCGCAATCTCCCAAGAATAATTAAGATTAGAAGAGACGAAAACTTAGAACTTCATTTTCATCTCAAAACCCACAACGGAAGTTTAAATACAAAAAAATTCAAAAAGATGTGCAAATCTTCAAAAATTATAAAAAGTCAAAAGAAATAAACTCAACCATGAAATGCAAACCATAAATAAATATTTCCTAAAATAAAAGCTTCTCCTTCAATCACTTAACAAAATCTTCTCCTCCAATCAAGCAATTTTAGTTGGCAATTTGACAACTCGTTTGGGCCTTGACTGCACGGGTTCTTTGGTGAATGGATTTTGCATGGACGAGTCGGACCCTTGGGCATGGGACGTATAACAAACCCATTGGTTATGGTAGAAATCTAGAGCTTCGGGGGTGTGAAGAAATTGAACAACTCTAATTACAACACGTTGTATGCATGTATGAGTGGGATAATACTTGTAGGATGTTGTCAATGGTGAAAGCACAACGCAACCAAGGATCGACACTAATGTGGCGGTTCACAAGTGGAGGGTGAAGGTTGGTAAAGCCATGTTTATCTTGAAGACGTCGATCGAAGAGGAGCTGCTAGAGTACATTAGATATCAAGCCACACCAAAAGAAGCATGCACCATGTTGGCAGGCCTCTTTTCCAAAAAGAACGATGCCAAGCTTTGATTACCGAAGAACGAGCTACTCTTGATAAGCAAGAAGGATCTATCCATTCCACAATACTTCCATAAGGTAAAAACACTATGTAAATAAATTGGCGAATTAGATTAGCAAGCCCAGAATGGGGAAGCCAGAATGAAACGAATTATAATTCATGGCATAAAACCAGAATTTTGAAGTTTTATAGCAATAGTTCCAGTCTGGAAACAAAGCCATCCTTGCTTGAGTTTGAAAATATGTTGATCGTTCAAGAAGCGTTGGCCAAACATATGGTTGAAAATGCAATCTCCAACCCGCTAAAGAAAGAAAACACGGCTGATGTCGCCCAGACGGTCTATAAAAATACTAACAAAACCTAATCTAGACTCCTAAGTAATAAATGGAGTACCTATGAACTAAACCGCACTGACAGGCAAGTGTACCTATCGAGTGTAGCACAGCTTAATGGTAAACCATAATATCGAACCCTAGAGACACTGAATACTAATACTAGACTCTGACTCGGACTATGAATGATTTGTTTGGGGGGTTTTCTATACTACTCATTAACTAATGAAATCAAAGAAGAAAACTATTGAACGAACTTCAACTATCAAGACAAAGACTTCAGGAAATACCAGGAATGGGAAAGAACACTACCTAGGTCATGAATCCTGATTGTTGGGTTTTGGAATTCTATCGGCTATGGAAACTGTATTGGAACTGGGATCTTAAAATATGACACCTCTAAATCACCTAATGGATTCCTAATCACTCTCAGGATGTGACCAGAAGGGGACTATAAAGGATACTAAACTCACCAGTTAGTTGGATCACCTCTCGGTCTCTCCAACGATACTAAAGAACTCAATAGACAGTTCACCTTTCGGTCTCACTGTCTCAATACATCAGAGATGCAAGGAGTAATCTGAAGGTAACCTGTTTAACTCAAGTTAACAACGACAATAGACTCCTAAAGAAACTTCCTCTCCGACAGATTTCACTCAGGATTCTAACACCGAAGATTAACCGATTGCCTATCACTTTTCGGGAATTTAGACAAGAAGAACACTCAACTTTAATAGATTATCAATCAATATTCCTACGGATTACTACGTCTAGCACACCGTACACAAATCACAAACACGCAGTAGGCGATCTGATACGCAACCAAACATGAAAGACATTCACTAGGACGCGTATGGAATGATTAATCAATAATAAATACAATTCAAGCATGCATATTCATCAAACAATCACAATTAGATCTGTTACAATAGTATCAAACCCAAAACATGAATCCAAAACCGATAAAAACCTAACCTTTAACAATCATTCATCTAAACCTAGGCAGTATTGAAGCTTTAGCCAAGAAACATATTCAAATCATCCAAAACAGAAGTAATAAACATATCCATGGTTCAAAGTAGAAATCAAAGACTAAAGATGAGAATTAAAACCCGAATACGTTAATGTTAACACACCCGAGATCTAAAGCTCCAAACTTTAGCTTCCGATCCTTCTTCAACTCCTAGAATCGCCTCCTAGACTACCTCTAACGGCCAAAATTGCGAACCACAATCATTATGGCTATCTAATTCTATTTAAATGTCGATTAGGGCTTTTTCACAGAATTTAGGTCTCCCGCGTACCGCGAATCAATGTATCCAGCCCCTCGCGTACCGCTTAGGGACAAATTAGTCGGCCGCGCTTCTGAAGATCCTTGCGTACCGCAAGACTCAACCTCTTCTCCTTCGTGTACTGCGAGGGATCTATTTTCACCATTTTCCACTTTATTCTCCCGGCTTTCTTCTCTTGCTCGATTTATTCTGGATTTGACTCGTATTCCACACGAGCACCTGCAAATATACAATAGACTCAAATACAACTAAAAACGAGTAAAAACGAATACGAAACTATATAAAAACGCACGAATACAAAGGAATAAAGATGTGTGGTTTGCATTACATCAACGGACATGTATGTCGACCGAAGCGAGAGTAGTTCCGATCAAGTAAGTCATCGGGTCAGAAAAGTTACTACGATCGATACAAGAAACAACAACACCAAAAGAACAACCAAGAGCATGAAAACAGTGGACCATGTGATAAGAGGGATCGGCACTTGGACAAGCCTTCGGTCCATATGCCATTTAAGGGTAAGTCTTGGGCCCTTACAAGATCCTAGAACAACGTAGATCCAATACCTCTCGTTTCACATCAATTGGGCTTCGTTTGTCCTTCACAAGTTCTTGGAACCACGTAGGTTCCACGACATCTTGCTTCACACCCGGATGGGATCCTTGGACTATGTAAGTTCATGGCCTCCCATTTATTTATTTCATTATTCCAAAACACGTATAGGCATTATAACCTTTCTTTTTCGTAAGTATTACCCGCATAAATTATTCCCTGATAATTTAAAATCGTATTAGGGCGACTACGGTTTCCTACTTACGAGTTAGTGTACTTAGGATAATCTCAGGGTTTGTTTCATTGGATTCTTCGCTTAAATGCCTCACTCAATCTGACCCGCACTCATAACATTTTTTTTGTGTCCAATGAAGGGCTTAAACATTTATTTATAGGCTAAAATTTGGTTTCGTTACGGACCGTTACCACCGGTGATGGTTCGTCAACAATTTGCTTGGCAGCTACGCAATTTCTGCCCACATAACGGTTACCGCTGGTGACGTTCCGTCATGAGCCCAAGTCACAAGTGTTGGAGCACGGTTGTGTGACAAACACTCTGGATGTTGTCTTTGCTTTTGTAATTGTTCTTTTTTGTAATTGTACTTGTATTTCTGACTTTGTATTTATTGTTTTATCGAGTTGTAATCATGTATGTAAGTACTCGTTTTGTGTTCGTCTTTGTAAGTGTTGTGCGCACCTAGCAAGTGTGCAGGTTAACCTGCGTACTTAGCAAGTACGCATGAACAAGTCTGCGTACTTGCTAAGTACGCAGGAACAAAGCCTTGCACACTTGTTAAGTGCGCAGGCATTATGTCTGTTGCTATATATAGCTGATTGTAGAAGTTGATATGTACGTTCTCATTGTAACTCTTGTAATCGGCTGATATTGATAATAGATGAAGTTTTTAGTGGCTTGTGTTTGTTGTCTGTTTACTTGTTGTTGTTGATACTCCATCTAGCCACGGGAATTCTACACCCTGTTTGACTAGTCACACACTTGCATGTGATGATACGAGACACCCGAGGACCTACAAGTGGTATCAGAGCCTTTGCTCTTGATTTCGAGTGTTGTGAGTGTGTTAGGATGATTTTTTGACACATTTAGAAGCCTGTTACTTGGAATTTGATCGATTTTTTGTGGGTTTTTGACACTAAAACAGCCCCTGCTTCCTACGTTGTTTTAGAACTCGAAAACCTTCAAAATCCGACTCATTTGTTGTTTGTTTGAGTGTTTTTATCATCAAGGGTTTGTTAGAAACAAGTTTCTAACCTTTTGGGTGGATTAATTTGGGGATAACATCAACATTTGAAGATTTGAGCATTTTCTGGTGACCGAAAAAAGTTGTTGGGAGCAGGTTTGAAAAGTGAACTACGTACTTACTAGATTTGGCAAAATTTCATCTATTCCTGCGTACTTGTTAAGTACGCAAGACTAATCTTCTGCGTACTTGGTTTATCCCCTGCATACTTACTAAGTGCGCAAGGCCAAATTCACAAGTGTGCAAGCCCGGTTTCTTAAGTACGCAAATTGTGCAGAATTTCCGATTTTTGACTAAGTCTCACACCATGTCGAGCATTCAGAACATTAGTAGTATGCTAAACTATTACAATGAGATAGGGACTCCACAGAAACCACCAAAGCTGCTTAATGTAAATGATTATGCTAACTAGAAAGCACGTTTTGAGGAGTATGTCTCATACACTGATTCCACCATGTGGATACCCATCCTTGAGGGGTACAAGCATCCAACACACTTATTTCTTGAGGAAACTGTTCCCAGACCCATCTCCAGACTTACCGAAGAGGAAAAGAAAGCTTATGATCTAGAGAAGAAAGCTCATGGTTCTATAACTATGGCATTGACAAGAGATTTATTTCATAGTTTCAGGGGTTATGATACTTCAAAAGATCTTTGGAAGGCTCTACAGAAGAGGTTCGAGGGTAACAGTGACGTCAAGAAGAGCAAGAGGGAGATACTGAGGAAACAGTATGAATGCTTCAGATACTTGGAGAATGAATCCATTGATGAACTAATTTCAAGATTCTATCATTTGAAGACTGAGCTGAAGTCTTATGAACTGAAGTATCCTGATGACGAGTTGGTGGAAAAGTTTCTTGATTCAATGCCACCAAAGTTTGACATGTATACTACCCTACTGAGAGAGAACCCAAAATTTTATGAGATGACAATTGATGAAGCGATAGGAAAGGTTCAAGCCCATGACATGAACCTGAAGAAGAAAGAAACCTCTGGATGACCTCAGATTCAAGATCCATCTATGTACTATGGGGGTTCTTCCACGGCAAAGTCATCGGGTTCTGGAATTGCTTTATTCTCAGGGAATCCTACTCAGGATGAAGAAAATTCTAATCTTTGTGGTAGTCATACCTGTTTTGATGCATCAGGATCTGGTTCATACCATCAAATTCTTCAAGAGGTCCTACATCTACATCTTCAACTCACCAAACTGCTATTGCCAAGTTAGCTGAAGATCATGTGGCATTATTCTCATCTTGCCTGCTTGCCTATGAGAACTTCATCGGTGGGAAGCTAACGGATCCTAAAACTATTGAGGAAGATTTTAATCAGGTGGATCCAGATGACATGGAGGATATGGATATTCAATGGAATATGGCTATGATTTTAAGAAGGGCGAATCGGTTTTTGAACAGAACCGGTAAAAAGTTTATCGATGGGCATTTAAATGCTAAGGTGGGATTTGATAAGTCAAAGGCAAAGGTGCTACAAATGTCAAAACTTTGGACACTTTGCAAGACAATGTCTAAAGGATAAAGGACCAGCTTCAGGTTTCACTCGACTGAGTCCGAGAAATAACCAGAACTTCAACAATCAACACAACCGTAGTCAGACTCAAGGAGCAGCGTCCAACGTATTAGTGGTTCATCAGGATGATAGCTTTGACTGGGGAGTACACTTGGAAGATGCCATTATTTCACAAACCCAACTCGGGTTAATGGCAGAAATTGTTGAAATGATGGAAGCTGAGGAACGGGAAGCAGCTGCTGCTGATCAACCAGAATCTTCACTTGCTCTAATGGCCATTGGAGAAGCGTCCAGTTCATCAACTAAGGTAGATTCTAATTCTTTTGTTGTTGTTTCTTGTTCTAAATGTTCAATCTTGAAGGACGAGAATGATCGAACCATGATCAACTCGAATCTCTACGTATGGCGGCTCTAAATTACAAAGAGAATGAAAAACGTTTCATATATTCAATTGAAAACCTTAAGAAAGAAAGACATGAGTTTTTAATTAAAATTAGTGAACAACAGTTTCATTTAGACGTTGCCTAAAAGGGGTTAGAGAAAAGAAATGTTGAGATCGCCCGACTGCAAAATGAGATCCTACAGTTAAGTGGCAAACTTTAAAAGTTAAACAACTCGCGCTTTGTGGTGGAACACTACGAATCCGTGGTACGAAAAGTGAATGGCAAAGGTTTAGGTACTAATGTCATTCCTCCACCAGTGAGCGGCAAGTTTTCCAAATGGCCGGTCGAAATTGATTTGTCTTGTTTAGATGAATCCTCAAGTAAGGCTGATTCAACTTCTAATGAGGAGTTCTATTCTGATGAAGGTTCTGAGGACACCAAAGTTGAGGGTGTTGTCTCAGGGGAGTTGATTGTTGAACATAAAATTGAGAAAAACGTTATCACTGATCGTGATAATTGCATTTTAACTGAACCTGATACAATTGAGTCAAATGATAAACTGAAAATGATGCTTTATGGAGGTTTCAAATCCATTCATCAAACAAAGAAAGAATTGTTTGCAAACAAACTGGGAAAGAATTTTCAAGAAAATATTGAAAAACATTATACCCCCAAAAGTCAATTAACATCAGGTCAAGCACAAGATGATGTTCATGTTCATCAAACAACTCATAGTGCTCATCAAGCTGAATCATCTACATCCAAAATCAGAGAACCTTATAGGAGGGTTTACAAAGAAAGAAGAGCTTGCTTTCATTGTGGTACAGTCGGTCACATCATGGTGAACTGTCATGAAAAGAATCAAGGGAAACGGCCAGCTGTCCCACAACAAGCTGAACTCCCTAAGACACCACCAGTGAAGCAACCCAAAAGCCCAAGATCAAAAGTGGTGAAACCACCGGTGAAGCAAATGGTTAAGTCATCAGCAAAACCTGTAGTTGAACCATCTGTTCCAAAACGGGAAAAGCAACCATCTAATCCCAGTGTATCTACCTTCGGTAGAACACAAACTGGTGAGAAGCATGTGGTGAAACTCTTTAAGCCATAGAGGAGAAGAAGGAATAAGAGATTTAGGAAACTTGAACAACAGCTAGCCGGTTGTTGACCGGGTGAACCTTTTACTAGTTCACCTATAGTTGATGATAGCAAGCCTTCTGTTCAAAAGAAAAAGATGAAAAGATCCTGGAGAGAGAAAACCAAAAGTTCTCAATCTTCTGATTCCAAATCTCCAAAAGTTTCACCAATTTTTGACTCATGCAGGGACATCCGAAGGGAACTACTGCTAACCGTTGGTATGTGGATAGTGGATGCTCCCGATACATGACAGGCAACATGGCCCTACTTCAAGATGTTAAACCATTCAGAGGCGGCTATGTGGCCTTTGTAGGCGAGAAGTGCGGTAGTATAACTTGTTAAGGCGTGGTTTCTAATGGATGTATTAGCTTCGACAAATTTTAATTTTGCAAGCAGCTGAAGCATAACTTGTTGAGTGTCTCTCAAATGTGCGACAAGGAGTACTCGGTTATGTTTGACAAGTCTGAATTCTTGGTTCTCAAGCCTGGTTTTGAGGTTCCGGAAGACTGGATTCTGATGCGAGTGTCAAGAACAAACGACAAGTATTGCATCTACACGGATGAATGGACGAAGCTTCTGGCATCGAGATATAACAGATTAGTCAAGTTATGTCTTGACTACAAGATGAAGATGGGAAGCTAAAGCTGAAGGAGTTTGAAGATCGAAGACAATCCAGAGTTGTTGTCAAGGAGGAGTTTGTTGGAGCACGGTTGTGTGACAAACACTCTGGATGTTGTCTCTGCTTTTGTAACTGTTCTTTTTGTAATTGTACTTGTATTTCTGACTTTGTATTTATTATTTTATCCAGTTGTAATCATATCTGTAAGTACTCGTCTTGTGTTCGTCTTTGTATGTGTTGTGCGCACCTAGCAAGTGCGCAGGTTGTATAACCTGCGTACTTAGCATGTACGCATGAACAAGTCTGCGTGCACTTGTTAAGAGTGCAGGCATCAGGTCTGTTGCTATATATAGCTGATTGTAGAAGTTGACATGTACGTTCTCATTGTAACTCTTGTAATCGGCCGATATTGATAATAGACGAAGTTTTTAGTGACTTGTGTTTGTTGTCGGTTTACTTGTTGTTGTTGATACTCCATCTAGTCATGGGCATTCCGCACCATGTTCGACCAGTCACACACTTGCATGTGACGATCCGAGACACCCGAGGACCTACAACTAGACATGCGTCATTCCTCTTGACAAAACCCTAAACCGCCTCCGGTATTGCGGCACGAACCGTTACATCTTGGAGACGATCTGTCACGATCAACATGGATAGTTACGATCTCATGACGGTCCAACATGGCAACTTTTTTTTCCAATTTTCTCTTTTAGTCCTTGGATTTTGGGTTATTTGCAGTTCCTTTTTTCCAGGTTTTTTTTTCCTTTAAATTTTTAGGGTATTACAGTCCCCCCCCCCCTAAATTAGGTTTTGTCCTCAAAACCTGTTATTCTGCAAATAACTGAGGGTAAGTTCTCATTTCATCTTTGCTTTCCCAAGTCATCTCTGGCCCTTTCATTTGCTTCCATTGAACCGATACTTGTTTAATAGTCTTATGACGCAACTGTTTTTCTTTTATATCTAGAATCTTCACAGGTTCCTCGACGTAAGTTAGTTTCTCATCAACCTCTATCTTTTCTAGAGGTACATAAGTAGTCTTGTCTGCAATATATTTCCGTAAGTATGATACATGCATGGAAAGTTTTATGTATTCTCTTCTGTTCATCTATTAGCTCTAATTGATAGGGCTACCCTTCACACTCGTTTAATGATCCTAAAAGGACCAATAAATCGCTGGCTTAACTTGCCTTGTTTCTTGAATTGAATTAGTCCTTTCCAAGGAGATATTCTTATCAAAATGAAATCTCCAACTTGGAATTCTATTGGTCAGCGCCTTTTATCAGCGTATGATTTCTGCCTGTCTTGGGGAACTTTCATGTTAGCTTTGAACATGTTAAGCTTTTCAGCCGTAGCCTGAACAATTTCTTTGCTCTCCAATTCTTTCTGTCCAACCTTTCCCCAACACACAGGAGTTCTAAATCTTCTGTCATATAACATTTCGTATGGTGGCATACCAATGCTCGCGTGGTAACTATTGTTATATGATAATTCTACCAGAGGTAAGTGGTTATCTCAGCTTTCACCAAAATCGATGATACAAGCACGCATCATATTCTCAAGAGTTTGTATCGTCCTTTCTCTTTGTCTGTTTATCTGAGGATGATATGATGTGCTTATTAACAATATAGTTCCCATCTCCTCTTGGAACTTCTTCCAGAAACGCGTTGAAAAACGTGTATCCCTATCAGAGACAATTGAAACCGGCACTCCATGTCGCGAGATAATTTCTTTTATAAACAAATCTGCTAACTTCTCCGAAGAGTAACTCGGACGTATGGGCAAGAAGTGAGCACTCTTAGTTAGCCTATTTACAACTACCCATATAGTATCATAACCTTTAGTTATTCTCGGTAGCATTGTTATGAAATCCATAGTTATATGTTCCTACTTTCATTATGGGATTTCTAGTGGTCGCAGTCTTCCATAAGGCTTTTGGTGTTATCCTTTAACTTATGAACAAGTCAAGCATTTAGCCACATACTTCATTATGTCAAATTTCATTCCAGGCCACCAATAATCTTTACGCAGATCTTAGTACATTTTGGTAGTACCGGGATATATGGAATAACACGACTTATGGGCTTCATCGAGAATGTTAAGTCTAAACTCGCCCATTCGTGGTATCCAAATATGGCCAAATCGAGTCTTGATTTTATACTTGTTTTCTTCTAAATATTTCTCTTCTCCAACCATTCTTTCTTTTTTTACATTCTCTTCTTTTAGTGCTTCGACTTGCATATCTCTGAGCTTGTTGAAGAGAGTGAACGCAAACTTCTGTGAGTTGTGGGAAGCTTTCTCAATTGAGGAAAATGCAGTAATAATGGCCATTCTATATACTTTTCAAGCGAAAATTTTGTGACTTTAAGGCGAAACTTGTAAACTTTCGAGGGAAAGTTTTGTGACTTTCATTCAAAACTTGTGAACTTTCGATCGAAGCTTTTAGTCGAAAGTTGTAACTTTTGTGGGAAATGTTTTAGTAGAAACTTGTAAACTTTCAATCGAAACCTTGAACTTTCGATTGAAAAATTGTGAACTTTCGATCGAAACTTTCAGTAGAAAGTTGTAACTTCCGTGGGAAAATCGAAACTTGTAAACTTTCAATTGAAACCTTGAACTTTTGATCGAACTTGTAAGATAAATTAGGGTTTTGATCTGCAGTGGCAGTTGTAGTTGCAGAGAAGAAGATGCAGCGATAAACAAAAGCAAAAACAAGAAAAGCAGAAAAAATTTCGATCCGCGAAACAGGTGGAAAAGCTACAACGAGGCAGCAAATAGATCACACTGGGTTGAGCAACGAGACAGCAAAAATAGAACTCACATAAATATACATATTTATATGTCAGACCATTTATATATGTGTAGAAAACTATCAAAGGCAGTTACTTGTTGAGTAGCTAACATATAGCCTAAAATGTTAAGTTTTCGAAACCCTTACACAAGATAATCTCAAACTCACCAACCCAACTTGACTACTCACATCCGGAGACTAGCTAACGTATACACATACCGTAAGACTCACTATTAATTATGTGGTCTTTATTTATCATTTATCTAATTAATTGATCATTGACCTAAATACCTAATAAGTTTATTGGTAATTATTCGATGGACATAATTACACTTACTGACCAGGGTTTTCTCTTGGGTGTATATACAAAGAGAGCTTATTAGAGGGAACCAACTAATCATCAATTCACCACTAAATAACTCGTCTCTCTCTCTCTCTCTAAATCGTGAGATCCCCTCTCACCTAAATCCATCCTAACTGATACATCCTAAACAGGAACCGATCATCATCAAGATCATGACGACTTCCCTCACCACTGTTACTGGATTATCAGGTACACATGTTTATTACTTGTTTTCCATTACATGTTAAAAGAACTGATCAACACATACTAGACATTGTATTTTGATCGAGTATATGAAACTAAGAAGCAAAAAAATAGCCAATTTAGGGTGTTGGTCAAAATATGATGATGAATACGACGATACTCATCTTCTCAAGTTGTCATCGGGAATTCGTAAGGGAAGCAGCGGTTCTGTGAGGTGACAACGATGGTGGGGGAAGGATAAAGATGTTGGTACCTGAGATGTGTGTGCCAGTTATGGGGCAGAGGTGCGCACAGCAGTTAAGTGATTCATTTGTGACTATAAACAGCCATTATGTACTCATTATATTCATCAAATCAAATACAGATATATACACACAAGTTTCTATACTATTTTCTAGTTTCAATTTCTTTATACAAGGGAAGCTGGTAATGCAATACATAATACTTTCTAAAGAATTTTCCCAAAAATTTCTATTTGGAACAAGAAAATATTTTGAGCTATGAAAGCAAGCTTTGCACATTCAAACTAATAACATTTATAGAACATGGATGACTTGCTGAAAGAAGATAGAATCATAATCTATTAGTCGCTTCAAGCAGGGTTAACGGAAAAGATGGTCTGAACCACGGTAAGAACAAACAGTAAGATTCCAGCAAGTAGAGCAACGAAATTCCATGGATTGTTGAAATAAGTATGCCTCAACCACGCGATATTTTTGGACCAGTAACCATTGTAGTGGCTTTCAAATTCCTTCCACTGCTCAAAGTAAAAAAAAATCTCTCCAGGCAACTTCTTTGCATATGTTGTTTATCATATCTGCAGCCTCTTGGTTTCAGCCAATATGATTAACAAGGACTTTTGATTCTACCAACTTGGCAATGTCCTCTTGAGTATCAATTAGCATATCCATGGCCATGGCATATGAGGTAATATATTGAGTTACATTTGCAGAAAACTGCTCATACGCGATAAGGTTTCTTAAAACCAACTCGGTGAAATCATTAATATCCAATTCTGGCATTATGAGAGTAGGCTTACCCCAAGAAAAAGAAAAGTACGGAAACCTACGCAATTTCACTTCCATCACCAATGGCCATTCTGTATCTCGGGCACGCTTAAAGCTCACCCCTGCCCTGTCCAGTTCTACTGCCGAGGGAAATCTTGAATTTGAAAATTCTGATGACTTAGCATCTTGGTACTCGTAACATTGATGCAGAAGACTAAGAATATGATGATTATGATGATGATGACGAGTGGTATTTGAGCTAAAAGTTCTCTTAAGTTTGTTTTCTTTAAAAGGGTTAACATGTTCTAGAACTGCATGGATAACATCAATAAGAATGGCTGTTTGATCAAATTTAGAAATAGTGCACTCAAAGATACCTTCAAGAACAATGAAGGGGATTTGGTTTTCTAGCAGCAGGGTTAACATTGTAAACTGGACAAACATCATGTTTCCCAAATTTGATTTTTCACGTTTTGTAATCCAGTACAAGAATTCAAGTATGAAACAAACCATCATTTTGGTAAGTTCAATGTTATTGTAGATTATTTTCTCAGCATAAAAAGACCTGATTTGGTCTATTGAAGCATTCACCTTCCGAGCACATGCTTGCAATGTTTCCTCATGTGTGGAATCTAAACGGTTCAATAGACTGAACACATGAGTGACTTTTTCTTCTTCACTTTGTTGGTCTTTCTCTTGAAAGATTGAACAATAACAATAATGATCAAACTAATCTTTTATTAAATGAACAAACATTGATTACAGACTTGACATTTACTTCTATTTATACTAATCGATTTCTTCCTAATCGTTGCCTTGAATCGTTGCTTTTCTTGTTGGCACCTGTTCTGAACATTAACAAATACATACACGTGTATATGGTAGGTTTCTAACTTCTATTTTGACACAGTACACCCTTATACTATTTACATGTTTATATAACATACTAAAACATAACTCTAACCTATTAACACTTTGGACCCTTAGACTTTGTCCACATGGATTACTAAATTAGTATCCAGTACTCCCCCCTAATTTATTAATCCATGCCTTCTATATCTTTATTTCTTCAAACTCCATCATCTTCATCACTAGCATGTTGTAGCACGTCTTGGTCCCTGAACTTTGGCTTCTTTCCTCTTTCTTGATAAGTGTTAGCGGTTTTAACTTTGTCTTCATCACTTGAAGCATCAACTTTGTTTTTATCACGACCTGTATCTTCTAAGTCTATGCATCTTTCTTGATCATCTTCAGCTTGTAAGTCATCTTCTTCCACTTGTGTCATTTTATCTTCTTGAACTTTGACTGATCCGTCTTCCTTTGCTTTGACTGGTTCATCTTTGAATGGTAAGTCACCAATAGCTTCTCATTTCTTTCTTTTGCAACTTGATTCAGCATCCTTTGATGTCATCCTTCCATGTCTCTCACATTTCTTTTCTTTTAGTTGCTCATCTTCTAGATGCTTTTGACTTGCAAGCACCTCTTGCTTTTCTTTCTCCAACTTAGCTCTTTCTGACTTTAGCTCTTCTATGTCTTTGTTTGCGGCTTCTTTCAAACTCTTTAGTTTCTCCATTTCTCTGTCTATCTTGTCTTCAAATGACTTCTCTTTGTCATTCATCTTTCTCTCAGACTCTAATTCTCTGTTTCTCAGCTCGGTCTTGAGTTCTTGTTTCCTTAAACTCATGAAGCATGTCTAATCTCCACATTTCCAGTTTTTCCTTTATACCAATCTCTATCTCTGATTTCATCTCTTTCGACTTTGCATCTTCAGGCTTTTGATTCCTCTCAGTAACTAATCATGCATTAAGAGGGTCGGTTCTACATCCTCTTATACTAGATTTGCCTCCTCTTTTCTGTGATCTGGTTATGGACAATCTGATGCATAATGTCCAAACTTATGGCAATTGTAACACTCTACTTCTCTAATATCTCTTCTAAGATGGTTTTGATCTCTAGAGCTTCTCTTCCTACTATCATATCCATCTTCATTCTTGTTCTTAGAATTGTCATGCGAGACATTTCCTCCGCTTTGTCTAAACTTCTCATCACGCCAATTGCCTTGTGATGTATTAAACCTTCCTTGTTCACAGTTTCTAAAATGTCTTCCTTGACTATAGTTCTTGTCGTGTCGTGTGAACAAAAGTCTATTTTGTTTGTCCACCGGGCCTTCATCCATTAGACTGGTTCTTTCTTCAAAGGCTTTCAACCTTCCAATTTTCTCATCTAGAGTTGTTGTATCTAGGTCAGCGAATTGCTCGATGGTTGCAGCTATTTGAGCAAACCTCTTTGGTACAGCACCTAGTAGTTTCCGTACTAAAGTTGGTTCATCATATACTGATCCTAAACCTTTTGCTCTAGTAACAATACTATTTAATTTTGCGGTGAACGTATCTATATTGTCTTCCTCTTTCATTCTCAACATTTCAAATTCTGTTCTGAGTGTTTGTAGACGTGCCTTCTGCACTCGATCTACACTGACATGTCTTGCCTTTAGTGCATCCCAAATCTCTTTTGCACTTTTACAACTTGTCACTTGTAATATCATCTCTTCTGGTAATGCTTGAAATAGATGCGTTGTCGCCTCCATGTCTTTCTTCTCGTCAACTTGCGTACTCGCACTTGGTTCTATCATTTCCCATAGTCCGTTTGCCTTAAGTATGGTTTTTATACAAATTGCCCATACGGCATAATTTGTAGATTTTAGGACGGGACATTTAAAATGGGAAACAGAACTCGTCTACTTATTTATTATTATCTCCTTGTTCGTCTCCTTGCTTGATTCCTCTGGCATCATAACTTAGGTTTTCTTCTAAAATCAAAACGAACTTGTGTATTTTGCTAATACAGTCTCAAATGCAATTCTCTAGTCTAATTTAATTCTCTAAATTGCAATAACTATATAAACTTAAATTCCAAGGTAATTGGAACGTAAAACCTGGAATTTCACGAATCATGTGCGCGTAATTTTAATTCTCTGAATTTTGGTGACGTAAACCACGAACACTTCTCATTCCTTTTTTTCTCGTCTCTTTTGATGTCGTACTCCACGAACACCACTCGTTCCTTTTGTCTCGTCTCTTTTGGTGACGTAACCCACGTACACCAATTATCTTTTCTCGTCATTTCCCGGCTATTCTAATTATTTGGGTCTAAAAATGAGTCCAACCCACTAACAAGCCCACTGGCCTTCTTCTTTTTTATTATATCTGGCCCACCTTTTTTTTCTTTGAACCTCAGACGGCTCACAAATTCTTCTTGTTTCTGGCCTAACACTTGTCCCCTTTTTCTTTCTCTGAGTTTGAACGAACGGCAGAAGGGCACACACTCGGTTCCTCTTTCTTCTTGCTTTCTCTGGTCGAACAGCAACTAGGGCAAAAGTTCCCTCTCTCTTCAGCTTCATGAACGATGACAGCAAGAAGCACACCACTTCTTGTCTCTTAAGTCGTTCTTTGGTTACTGGGTTTTCTCCTCCGGCAA
Organism: Smallanthus sonchifolius; assembly: GCA_023525975.1. Taxonomy (NCBI): domain Eukaryota; kingdom Viridiplantae; phylum Streptophyta; class Magnoliopsida; order Asterales; family Asteraceae; genus Smallanthus; species Smallanthus sonchifolius. Next base: position 5,096,282 of record CM042024.1, on the reverse strand, counting down.
AGCGCACACGGCGGCTGTTTCTGTCTATGGATATAGACCTTCAACCGGTCTTGGTTTCTCTGGATTCTCAAACACAACAGGCGTTCTTCACTTAATCGGCCTGTAATTTCAATCGGTCTCTCCGATGTCTCTGGTTTCCGGCGTCATCTCGGTCGCACACGGGTAAGTCCTTCTCCGTCTCTCTCTCTCTCTCAATCGATTCACACTAAATCGATTTTGAATCTCTCTTAATTTTGAACCGATTCTGTCTCACTCTCTCTGAATTCTCTAATTCGAACCTTGGCTCTGATGCCACTGTTGGACTTTCTCTTGAACGATTGAACAATAACAATAATGATCAAACTAATCTTTTATGAAATGAACAAACGTTGATTACAAAATTGATATTTACTTCATTTTATACTAATCGATTTCTTCCTAATCGTTTCCTTGAATCGTTGCTTTTCTTGTTGGCACCGGTTCTGAACATTAACACACACGTGTATATGATAGGTTTCTAACTTCTATTTTGACAGAGTACACCCTTGTACTATTTACATGTTTATATAACATACTAAAATATAACTTTAACCTATTAACACTTTGGACCCTTAGACTTTGTCCACATGAATTACTAAATTAGTATCTAATACACTTGCTTGCAGGTTTTTATCTTCTCTGTGAAGAGGTCCAATAGAGACCATCCTAGGCTTTTAAGAACTTGGGTTGTGATCTCTAAGGGTACTTGGAACCATGTAAATACACTACAAAAAAATTAACCATTTGAGACTAGTATCTATAGATGGTGAAAACTGTTTAATCTGCTTTTTTTCTTTTACTAAACATTCAAGAAGATTTTTGACGGTAATTTTTACATCTTCAAGCACCACATCCATATTTGACACCCAGAATGTTAGCCTTGATTCCTGTGCAATAACAATAACAGGAAACAAATTGATCCTTCACATCTAAGATCAGCGTCATACTCTCACTTGGTCCTCCCAATTGATAGTACTTTTTCTGTCATGTGGGCACGCCACGTCAGCCTGCTGGGCTTCTCACTTGGCTCTCACTTCACGGGGAATACCCAAGTGAGTGAGACCCAAGTGAACGCAAAATTTATTTTAGTATTCATTTTTAAAAAAGATAAATAAAATTATATTAATAAAATTTCATGAAAAGTAAACATTAAAAAATATTCATTAAATTACAAAATAACATAAAATTACAAAAAAAAACATAAATAAAAGTTACATAAAAAAACTAATATTGTGAACGTTTGAAAATATGGTCAATCAAGTCCGGGTTTAAAGCACCCTTCGTTAAAAATAACACTATCAATCACTAGGATTCAAGACACAAACAACGTCGTTGTTGAAGTTGAAAATATGTTCAAGATCACCGCCAAAATGGTTCCGATTACAAAACAAGATTCAAGAATGGGTGCGTTAATGCCGGTTATGGGAGGAGATAGTAAGTTTTTGAGTGCAGATTTATTTGTGACGGATTGTTCTGTCCCTAGGTTTAAGGGCAGCCATGAAGATGGTTCACAGTTGAAGTTGCAATTGCCAAGCTTGAGGTGCCGAAGTGGATTGGATGGGCGAGGTGTTGTATGCAAGAGATAGATTGTTCTTGTTCTTGCATCCTGTAACTCCCATAATATTATGTTTTTAACTATATATGTAACGTAATGAATAAGGATCGAGCCTAGGTTCTGTTATGATATCGAGAATGATCACTGGAAACAAGCGAGAATGATAAACGAGAGAAAGAAAATAAGAGAGAATGATTGGGGTAAAATTAAATGATTTGATTGATAACTCAAATAATGATTACAAATAGCTATTTATATACAATGAAAAAGAAAACTAACAAACTAATCTGGACCGGGCGAACTTAATAATTTCGCCCTTAACAAGTTCGCTAACACCCCCCCCCCCCAAGTTGGAGGCATATACAACCACAACTTGGAAATGATAGCAGAATGCGGTTGACCAGCCAGACTCTTAGTGAATAAATCTGCAAGTTGATCAAAAGTCCGCGTGTGAGAAAGCAGTATCAAACCGGCTTGAAGCTTCTCACGGACAAAATGACAATCCAACTCGATATGCTTAGTTCGCTCAGGAAAAAATGGATTCTAGGCAATATGATCATAGCCGCTTGACTATCACATTTGAGAGGAACGGGAGTAAGATTGTCAAACCGAAACTCCACAAAGATATTTGACGTGGTATTGGTAACTTTCCACGTTTACCAAAGATTAATAGTTTGAGTTCATCTATACTTTTAACTCAACATACAGATGGCCATAAATAAGCACCGAATCTTTTAAATACAATCTAACATTTGAAAGTGATTGGCCTAAACTTTTATTAATGGTCATTACAAAACATACAACAATTGTATATTTTTCTTCATTGAAATTTAAATGAAATTCTTTTGTCTGAATGTGTTAACCAAATTTTAGAGATAAAATTGTGATGACCAATATTGATTCTAGATATAATATCCGCTTCTATAACGCAATTACCTAGTGATTTGACCTGACGTCATGTTCCATTACATAAACCATTTTTTATCCATATTTCTTAGTAGAACTTGTATACGGAAAATTTCGCTAAACTTTTAATACTAAATCTCTCATTTAAAAAAAATACAAATAAAATTTAAATTTTAACAATATATCATCTTTAAATTCAAAATTTAAAAATCTCACTCCTTAATATATCGACACAATTTAATTTAAAATTCCAAAATTAAAACTAATAAATTATAATTGAAGCCAAACATATTTTTTGAAAAGAAAAATGTCGTTATTTAAAAAATAATTAAAGTTTAAAATATAACATACTTTATAAATATAAATATTTACAAGTTTCTTAATTTTAGTTAAAAACTAACTATTAAAATTTACAAATCAAAATAAAAAGTTTATTTATAAATATCAAACTTAATTAAAAAGCTACTAATTAAATATTAATAAACTTTATTCTAACACATATTTATTTAAAATAAAAAAGTAGTATTTTTAAATTTTATATGTAAAATTTAAAAAATCTTTTTTTTAATAGTAAAATTTTAAAAACTCTTTTTTTTAATAACAAAACTTTAAAAATTCATTTTTTTTAAATCTCCTACTTTTTAATTCTTGATTTTTTTAAAATTTTAATTTTTGATGATAATAAAAAAAATGTGAGTCAATGGTAATAATAATAAATTGATTTGGTAAAATGTTTATTTATGTGATTTTCCAAAAAAAAGGACTAAATATGAAAAGATTAAATGAATAATGTAAATATGGTTTAGGGAAATAAAACCCGTGAGATTGAATATGGTGATAAGAAGTGGCTAGTCACCTTATTTAAATTAAGGTTCATAAACAAAAAATGGTTTCGGACTTTCGATGAGTATGACTAAATGTTAAGTTGGGCTCAATTGATGTTCTTGGATCAATAAATAAGTGGGTAAAGTTAAATCAAGTATGGGCTACGGATTAATAATGGAGCCGGGCTTCTATCACGTGGACTGAATCAAAGAAAGGAAGGGGGGTAATTTTTTGTTTGGATTTATACGAAGAAGACGTATTTTTAACGGATAAGCAAAAATTATTTTTACTAAAAATTTATTTATTGTTTATGTTAAAAAATATGATACAACATCTACCATTCACGAGTCATTTAAAAACGCCACAACAAGTGCAAGTAATAGTCGGAGTTCAATGTTAAACTTATTTAATACTATAGTTAATGAAAATAGTAAACGTCAATGGGGTAATACCCCAAGTAGCGAATTGGGTAGATATATCGGTTCGGATTTTTTAACCGGTATGAATGCTCATGATTTTGAGACATTTGATATCTTGGCTCGGTGGAAAGGGAAGGAAGACCAATTTCTCGTCCTATCCGCTATGGTAGCTTCTACAGTAGCTTCGGAATCTGTTTTTTCTGTTAGTGGCAGAGTTATTTCTTTACGAAAAACAAAACTAACTTCGCAATCGGTGGAAACATGCCTTTTCCTAAAACATTACTTGGACGAGGCGGAAAGAATACAACATTTATCTTCCCTTGAAGGTGAAAACTTAGTCGAGGGAGAGATATATGAGGACGAGGTGGAAGGAGGATTGATTGAAGCAATCGGCGATGAGAGCCTACGAGGGAGTTCGGGATCCGACTAATAGCGACTACCCGGCTTTTCAATTAATGTTTTATCTTTAATATTTATCGACTAGTAGACTTTTATTTTTAATGTATTTTTCAATTTGTAATTTCTAAACTTTTAATTGTATGTTTTATAATTTTTAAATTAAGTTAATGAATATTAAAGTGCATTTTGTTTACAAGCACATAAACCATTTTATTGAAATACAACATTAACATCCCAAATTTATTAAATAAATAAATATAACGAGGCCGGGTATATGGGTGGGGGTTGGGGTCTAGTGGTAAAAAGGGGAGTCCTACAACCAAAAGGTTGTGGGTTCAAACCTTGCATACATACAAAAAAAATTAAAAAAAATCTGTCGTTCAAAAAAAAACGAGGGCGGGTATATAACGAAGATTAAAATAAAAAGGGAAAGGAAAGGAGGACGGGCTTGGGCTTGGCCTCAACGGGCCGAGGGAGCCCAGGCATATAAGGGCAAGATCAGTCCGCCTCCTCATTTCACCCTCATCATTTGATCAAACTAGAGAGAGATTGAGATAGAGAGAGAAACCGAAAGGTGAAGGCTCAAAAGCTCGGGAATCGTCTCTCACCATCACAGCAACGCAAGGCAACGGAAAACGGACCCTAATCAGGTGAACATCTAGCTCAAACCGGAACTTTTATAGTTTTTGGGTTTTGGGTAAAGTTCATGAAAAGGCACGATTTTTACATATGAAATACAAAACAAACCACATATTTAAGTTCATGGATGAAAATAAAACATTTTGAACGTAAAAAGTTCGGAGCTTGAATGAATAAAAGTCTGAGATCTAGATCTAGGGTTTTCTGTGGGGAAGAAGGTCGCGCAGGCGAACTTGTAGATCCATTTAAGTGGCGAACTTAATATGTTCGCTGGGCTATGTTCGCTCAATGAACGATGGTGGCAAACTTGCTTAAGTTCTCCTAAAGCTCCAAAGAAGCGAAATTGCCAAAGTTCGCCTAAACTCATAAATAACGAACTTATCATAATTCAAAGATAGTGAACTCACTAAGTTCGCTTAAGCATGAAACATGGAGAACTTGTTATGTTCGCCTATGCCCAAAAATGGAAAACTTACTTAAGTTCGCCTAACCCTAAGAATAGAAACGTTTAGTGTCGTTTAGGTTCATTATCTTATCTTGTATGACTTGATTATACAGATTGTGTGTAACCTTAGTGACGCTCAGTAACCGGCTAAGTATATTTCAGGAACCGCTCATTAGGTGAGTTCTATGTGCCCCCTATGTGTTACGTGCAAACAATTTTAAATGTTTTGGGGCTGGAGTGTATACATGATATGAATGAATGTTATGATATGTGTTATATGACAATACATGACGATTATAAGTATCACAAGTATGTTTATGGATAAAGAAATATGACAATTATGGTTATAAATAAAAGAAATGAAAGTATGACATAACGCGTAAGAATGAAATCTTGCTTTATATATAAATATATATTGCATGCTATAGTATGAATAAACGATATGGACCGAAACGATGATAACGGCTACTTCGGTAGACGGACGACCACTCGACTAATATGCAGCAAGAAATCAAAGTCTAGAAAGGTAGACTAAACTGTGGCTACTACGGTAGTAATCAGTCCCTAATTCGATGCACGGCTGTATAACTAGTTCGAGTGGGAAACGGATGCCTTAGGGCAGACGGGCGAATAGGACGGCCTATGACGGTAGGACGGTTGTATGTCATGACGGACGGGCGAAAGCGCCGGACGGTTGTAAGAATAAAAGGACGAACAGACACTAGTTTCCGGACGGTTGTAAGTATGGCGGACCACGACGGTGGACCATAGCGTTTTTTTGTGACTTACGCAATCAATGATGGGCTGATCACCTTTATGTGTAACACCAATGAATGTTCAAATGAATGCAAGAATGTAAGTATTTATATACGCACTCACGTATGGATGAAACATGAATGAAAGGATGATTATGGTAAATATATACATATATTTATACTCATGAAAATCTATACTATATAATAAATAAAGGTTTTCACACCACGTGTCGCCTCCATATTCAATCTCATCATTTTTTTCCCGTCTCTCTCTCTTATTAAATACACCTCTATTTTTAATAATAATATATTTTTAAAGAAAATACTAATCTTTACATTAATAAATCTCATAACATATTTTGACGAGTGTATGTGTTAACAGATTATATCGTATTCCACGGGTTTATTCAACGCGTATAAAACACGAGTTTTTAAAAAATAAATTTTTTATTACTTAATATATGATATTATATTTATTCAACTCGTGTAATACACGGGATTTTAACCTAGTATGGTAATAAATAATGATTATACTTACTTGCTTTAAAACTAGAACTCACCCGCATTAGCTGACTTTTAGTATGCACTTCAGGTAGCAAAAGGAAAGGACGTGCTAAGGCGTGACGGCAGCCTGACACATGACTGACATCCCATTTTATGATTATGTGTTTTCAGATAATTGTTTCCCTTAATTGTTAAAGACTTTCGCTATTTATGTATTTGAATAGTTGTACGCTTCCGCTAGGTTTGAATGCTTTATTTAAAGTTCAGTAATGATAACTATGATTTGTGTAAATCCAACGAGTGAGGTCACCAGGGAAAGGGGTCTTACACAACATCAATAACAACTTACATAACACATTACTAAACCATTTTATTGAAATACAACATCAAGACCAACTTACATAACACATTACTAAACCATTTTATTGAAATACAACATCAAGACCAACTTACTAACACATTACTAATTATCCGCATTGTTCGGATTTGCAATCTTCGTCTCGTCATACAACTTGCAATACTTTTCTAAGTGTCGGCTCAAAGTTGTACTGGACTATTTACTAAAAAAATGATTCGCACAGCTTGCAACGACCCTTGTTCGGTCCGCTTGACATCTCACACAAATCAAAATATTGTCAAACACTTGGCTTTCGTGTGGTTTGAGTAACTCTTACAACCGTTGAAGTTAGACCAGCATTTTCGGCCATTTTTGAGATCTTTTTTTGCTAAAGAAATAGAAATGAAACTAGAAAATTGTGTGGTTCAACCCAGACAACCAAGAAGTATTTATACTAAGTTGTGAGTTCCAAAAATCCAAAACAATGGTAAAAAAAAAGGGTCAAAAAACAAAAAAAACGGCTATTTTTTTAAAAAATATAACGGCTATTTTTTCTTTAAAAACCGGTTTGCCCGGTTTGAACCCGAACCGGTTTGGACAGCCAACCCAGTCCCAGCCTGGTCCGAACCGGTTACAGCGGGTTGGGATCGATCTCCAGCTAACCCAGGTCGTGACCTAACCGGTTTGGCCACCAACCTGGTCTAGCCAGGCTCTGCAAAACTCAACCCGGTTTGTACACCTATAGGCAGGGCATTTAAAACAAGAAGAAAAGAATTATAAAGGGGAGTTCACGGCAATTTGAGGGGGGCTTGGCACGCTGCACGAGGCTTAAGCCTCTTGGCGGCTGGCAATTCACGAAAAAGGGAGGATAGCCTTTTTGGTTCCTGTGGCTTGTCCACGCGATCGGAAGAAAACAGAAAAGGAGTTGCAGACTGTGGCTTGAATTCGAGACAAGGTCAAGGGGGTTTTTGTATTTTCTTTTTAATCGAGTTTAGTTAATCGTTAATTTTAATGATAAATTTGATAGTGACAGTATCTGAATTCTATTTATTATGATTGGCTAAAGTTTTTATGATTAGCACCGGGTGTAGGGTTAGTGATACAATTGTGTTCAACTTGGTCTCTATTTACTTTTGGTCACAATTCTTTTGTAAATCAATCGTTTGATTCTTGGTTGTGTGGGTTTGACTTATTTGATTTAAACAGTTATTTTCTATATATTTAATTACTAATCCATCAGTCATTCGTTTTTTTATCATTAACAATTGGTACGTGGTTGTTTATTTGAATTTAATCGGTAGTTTCTTTGATAACATATCAACTTGTGTTCTTGTTCGGTTTCGTATCGTCTGGTCAAGAAGGTCAAATTAAGTAGTCTTTCCTCTACTTATCATTTAAGTCAGTTAGCTATTCATGTCTATATGGATTCCAAAGTGGTAGTAATTAGGTTACACAAAGTGCGTCATAAATTTGAACCCGGGAGTGATCTACTTTCTCATTATTGTTTACAATTCACTCAGTTTAGTTTTAATTATTTTCGATCAATCAAACTAAATAAAAAAATCAAGTTTCCATTCTTAGGTTAATATAGGTAATTTAATTAAGCTTAGGATATATTAGCTAGACATAATTTATTACACTGATCACATTCTTCTCGTGGATACGATACCTTACTTGCCCGAGCTATCTAGGTTTGTTAAGTTTTTGCATAACCCAAACAACGGTCATCAGGTAGCAGTCGGCTACCCTAAGATTTTTAGAATTCTAATTTTTATTTTGTAACTTTCGGGTTTCCGTTAAATCCCGTCATTTCTTATTTATACTTCCGGCAATATTGAGACCGTAAATTGGTAGGTGTCAAATCACCCCCAACTTTTTCGAAATCTCGTCCTCGTGTACTCGGGTCCACGTCTGGAATTCCAATTTACCTTGACTAACAAAAGTCTTTTTCGTTTCAATTTCTTTTCTTGTCAGTCCTCAATTTGCAACGGTTGTTCCACAAACTTAAACCTTTCATTCACTACTACATCCTGTAGTGACATTGCTAAAGTTTCATCTGCTAAACACTTACGCAGATTGTAGATATGGAATACATCATATACTCCATTCATCTCAATTGGTAATTCTAACGGATATGCCACCGGTCCGATTCGTTCCACAATCTTAAAAGGTCCAACGAACCTAGGGCTTAGTTTCCCTTTATTTCCAAATCGAACCACACCTTTCCAAGGTGATACTTTAAGCGAGACATTGTCTCCAATGTTGAATTCTAATGGCTTTCGCCTCTTATCGGTGTAGCTTTTCTGGTGATCACGAGCCGTTTTCAACCTTTCTCTAATTTGTAAAATCTTATCGGTGGTTTCTTGGACTATTTCGGGTCGAGACAGTTGGTTCTCTCCTATTTCTGACCAACACACGGGAGTTCTACATTTTCTGCCATACAAGGCTTCAAATAGTGCAGCTTGAATACTCGTGTGGTAGCTATTATTATAGGAGAATTCCATCAGAGGTAAGTGGTTGTCCCACTTTGTTACAACCCATTCGGCGGCGGAATCACCGAACGTGACGTGTAGGATTGTTCAAAGGCATCGTGGCACTATTGTTGAAATATAAATTTAACCGATTTCATTAAACTAAGAATTTCAAATACAATTGTTCCAATTAAAGGAAATACATTGATAAACAAAAGACAAAAATATTTAAATTTGATATCTAAGGCAAAGTCCCTAGATTTCATTTCCATGGTAGCATCAAACATCTCCTGAAAACATGTAAAATAATATTTGATCAACAATAAAGTTGGTGAGTTCATACAAGTTTCAAACATATAATAATCATGTTTAAAGCAACAATTCACATGCATAGACATACTTTACTAATGTTCATACAATTTGTAATGATATAGTTCAAACCTATTGTTGACATAGCATACCTAGCATCCAAAGAATACTAGTCGAATAAATAACATAACAAGATCGGGGGCTCTATAAAGGTAACGAAAAGCTGACGGGTGTCAATCCTATAGCGCTACACTTGTTAAGTGTGGTTTTACAAGAATTAATGAACTATTGTATTAACAAGTTGTATTTAAGCATGTAGTCAAGTTGTTGTCACATGAGCATGTTAATGAATTGTGTTTGAATAAAGTGTGAATCTTGTAGTGTATGGGTTTTGAATATGTACATGTTTTCAAGTCCCAAAGTGCAAAAATGTAAAAGGGGCAAGTATGAAACTCACGGTTTGGCGTGGTAACGAAAGGATGGACGGGAAGGTGAAGAGTCGGGAATGCCGGTTAACCTAAAAGGTAACGTAGGCATAAGTTCGGTGGAGAAGAAATAATAAATAATATATATGTATAATAGTATCAAGTTGGTCATGCATCGCCGACGACTGACCGAAACACAAACCCCTAACTTAGTTAGGAATTCGGATGGTCAAAAGTTAGTATAGTTAGTAATATACCACTTGAAGTGGCCAAGAGAAAGGTTGGGAAATCCACAAACCTTGTTAGATTTATTTATAATATTTATGTATAGTATTTGAACACCTTGTGGCTATTGGATGTCTTATGGTAGATGAACCTATGTTCATCTACTTCATCCAAATACCTTAGCACAAGGCTTCCATCATAGAATTTTGATGGAAGCTTGGTTTGGTTTTACCACAACTAGATGTAAAATATCCAAACAAGAACATGAAGAAGAAGAAATGTTAGTTGAAAGACCACAACTTGGACCTCAAATGGTGACTTATCTTAGATGTTTACCAAGGTAAACAAATGATAAGATCCTAGAGGTTTATCCAAGAGGGTGAATGAAGAATTGTTAAGAAAAAAAGGAAGAAACTTGAAGAAAAATAAGGTTTTTACCTTATAAAATTCTGCCAAAAATCTTGGAAGAAATGGAGCACTTGGAGAGATTTGTGAGAGAATTTGGAGAGTGTAAGGGTGGAGGAGTGAAAGGGAGTGGGTATTTATAAGTGTGGATTAGGGTTTGGGGTATTAAATGAGTTAGTTGGGAGTTGGTGGTTGAAAGGGATGTGATTCTTTTTTAAAAAGAAAAAATGAAATAATAATAATAATAGTACTAATGATAATAATGATAATAATACTACTACTACTAATAATAATAATAAACCGAGCGTGTATGGACGTGAAACTAGAATATAAATGTAAAAAAAGTGAAACGCGTGTTTGTAATATATAATTTTGTAATATTGCACGTATGATGTTGTCTTGCATATGTATAAATGTAATGTATGTTGTAAACATGTAATTGAATAAATCCAATAAATTCATTGATCATAAGTCTCGGGTTACAATGGATTCAAAAATGAAAGTACAAGGGTACAAAATGTAAATAAACGATGATGTGGAAAGTACGGATATTACAGTCTCCCCGACTTTAGAAAATTTCGTCCCGAAATTTCTTTCATGAGGAAGACTCTGAAAAAAGATGCGGGTACTTGGCTTTCATTTGGTCTTCACGTTTCCAAGTGAATTCTGCACCACGTTTTCCTTCCCAACGTACCTTAATGATTGGAATACGACTACGCTTAAGTTGTTTGACTTCACGATCCATTATCTCAACAGGTTTCTCGACAAAGTGCATTGTTGGGTCGATCTGAACGTCTTCAAGTGGAACTTGGAGATCTTCATTTGATAAGCACTTTCTTAAGTTAGAGACGTGGAAGGTTGGGTGGATGTTGCTAAGCTCGGTAGGGAGATCAAGTTTGTATGCAACAGAACCGACTTTCTCGAAAATCTTGAAAGGACCAACATAATGTGGGGATAGTTTTCCTCGCTTCCCGAAGCGAAAGACTCCTTTCCAAGGTGAAACCTTAAGGAAAACGAAATCTCCAACTTCGAAAGTAACCGCGTTGCGTTTTCGGTCGGCGTAACTCTTTTGTCGACTCCGAGCGGTACGTAGGTTGTCGCGAATTTTGAGGATCTTGTCTGTGGTCTCTTGGATTAACTCGGGTCCGGTAATTTGTGTTTCGCCGATCTCGGTCCAACAAACGGGTGACCGACATTTTCGACCATAAAGTGCCTCAAATGGAGCCATGTCGATGCTGGTATGGTAACTATTGTTGTAAGAGAACTCGATCAAAGGCAAGTGCACGTCCCAATTACCACCGAAATCAATGACACACGATCGAAGTATATCCTCGAGAGTTTGGATAGTACGTTCAGTCTGACCATCCGTCTGAGGGTGGTAAGCCGTACTAAGATTGAGTTGAGTACTCATGGCTTCATTGAAGGATTCCCAAAAACGGGAGGTGAAACGACTGTCACGATCGGATATGATGTCCAAAGGAACACCATGACGACTAACGATTTCCGCGATGTAGATTTGAGCTAGCCTTGCAACGGGGTAGCTCTCGCGGATGGGAATGAAGTGAGCAGATTTGGTGAGACGATCGATGATAACCCAAACGGAATCATGACGAGAGGATGTCAATGGGAGTTTGGTAATGAAATCCATAGCAATGCTCTCCCATTTCCAAACTGGAATCTCCGGTTAAACGAGCAAACCGGATGGACGTTGGTGCTCGGCTTTCACTCTAGCACAAGTATTACACTTCGACACATAGAGCGCGATATACTTTTTCATACCGGGCCACCAGTAGATAGAACGCAGATCCCAGTACATTTTGTCTGTACCAGGGTGGACCGAATACCGAGACTTGTGAGCCTCATGCATGATGGAAGAACGAAGATCGGAACGATTGGGAACCCAAACACGATTCATGAAATAAAGTAAACCGTTAGGTTTGGTCTCGAGTTGGAGTTCGGCACCACAAGACATTTCGTTGTACATGTCGCCTTCGGTGACCGAAAGATGTTGGGCTTCACAAATACAGACATGGATGTCGGATTGCATACGAGCACAAAGGAACTTCACATGGTGCTTTCGGCTGAGGGCATCGGCAACGACGTTCGCTTTACCGGGATGGTAGCGAATTTCGCATTCGTAATCTTTGATTGTTTCAATCCCTCAGCGTTGGCGCATGTTTAGATCCTTTTGGTTATGAAGATGTTGGAGACTCTTGTGATCTGTGAAGACCACGCATTTGGTACCGTAAAGGTAGTGTCTCCAAAGCTTGAGAGCAAAGACGACGGCGGTGAGTTCAAGATCATGAGTCGTGTAATTCTTCTCATGGATCTTGAGTTGACGGGATGCGTAAGCGATGACCTTGCCTCGTTGCATGAGAACACAACCGAGACCAATGTTAGAGGCGTCGCAATACACCACGAAGTCATCGTTTCCGTCGGGAAGAGTAAGGATCGGAGCATTGCAAAGCTTATCCTTAAGTGTTTGGAAAGCTTCCTCTTCATTAGGGCCCCACTCGTAGGGTTTCCCTTTTTGAGTTAATGCGGTGAGAGGAACGGAGATCTTGGAAAAGTTGGCGATGAAACGACGGTAATAGCCCGCAAGACCAAGGAATGAGCGGACTTCGGTAGCAGATTTCGGAGCAATCCAGTTCTTGACTGCTTTGATTTTGGCTGGATCCACATGGATACCCTTATCACTAATAATGTGTCCCAAAAATTGGACTTCCTTAAGCCAAAATTCACACTTGGAGAATTTGGCGTAAAGTTGTTCTTTTCTTAGTAACTCCAATATTAAGCGAAGGTGTTCCTCGTGGGAGGATCGGGATTTGGAATAGATGAGAATGTCATCAATGAAGACGATTACACATTTGTCCAAATACGGTTTGCACACTCGGTTCATGAGATCCATGAAAACCGCGGGTGCATTGGTTAGCCCGAAAGGCATCACCATAAATTCGTAGTGTCCGTATCGGGTTCGAAATGCGGTTTTGGGAATGTCGTCCTCATGAACACGAAGTTGATGATATCCCGAACGGAGATCGATCTTGGAAAAACAAGACGCACCTTGGAGTTGGTCGAAAAGATCGTCGATGCGAGGCAAAGGATATCGATTCTTGATAGTGAGTTTGTTAAGCTCACGATAATCGATGCACATGCGGAACGATCCGTCTTTCTTTTTAACGAATAAAACGGGAGCGCCCCACGGGGTGAACTCGGACGAATGAAACCCTTGTCGGCTAACTCTTGAAGTTGACCGGCAAGTTCTTGCATCTCGGAGGGTGCAAGGCGGTAAGGAGCTTTGGCAATCGGAGTCGTACCAGGCATGAGATCAATTCAGAATTCGACCTCACGGGATGGAGGAAGACCGGATAGGTCCTCGGGAAAGACTTTGGGGAAATCGCAAATGATGGGAATGTCTTTTACACCATTGCCCTTTTCTTTCTTTTTCACTACTTGGGCCAAAAAGGCCACGTAGTTCTTTAGTAAATATTTTTGGGCTTTGGTGCAGCACATGAGTTTGAGTCCACCGGATGGCCTTTCGCCATGGATTTGCAAAACTTAACCGGATGGAAGGGGAATACGGATGAATTTCTCAAAGCAAACGACTTCGGCATGGTTCTTGGCAAGCCAATCCATGCCTACTATGACATCAAAACTCCCCAATTGCATGGGTATGAGATCGATCGAGAAGGGATGACCATTAAGGTCGAGAGTACAATCGAGGATAATCGTGTCACAAAAGGTGGATTTTCCGTCCGTGATTTCGACAGTGAAGGAGTTCTCTAACTTAGATCGGGTCTTAGCTAACATAAGTTCAAATTCTAGCGATACGAAGCTTTTATCCGCACCGGTATCAAATAAAACAGAAGCATACCGACCATTGATAGGAAACATACCGTTCACCACGTCAATATCAGTTTGTGCCTACGTCGCATTGATGTTGTAAGCACGGCCTCTTGGGTTTGTGGGTTGGTTTTGGTTGTGTGGTTGGTTGCGGTTGTTGTTGTTGGTGGGCTTGTTGTTGTGGTGGTGTTGGTTTTGGTTTTGTGGGCATTGTGGGCTCATGTGGTTTGGATCACCACAACGGTAGCAAGCCCGACCATTTGTGATGGCCGGTGGGTTTCGGTTTGGTGGGGGAGCTTGGGTGTTTTGGGGTTGTTGTGGGTTGCGGCATAGGTTGGCAAGGCGTCCGAATTTGCCACACGAGGTGCATTTTCGGCATGTGAGGTTGTTTGGGTGGTGGTATTGGAAAGTGTTGCATAATGGGTAAGATCCACCATACGGTTTCTTTTTGGGTGTCGGGTCTTGGTTCATCGGCACTTGGTTAACGGGGGTGACAACCGCATAGTTCCGGGCTTGGGACTTGCGCTTTTTGTTGTTTTGGTGAGTAGGGGTTTTGGCTGGTTTTGGTTCGGTGACTTTGGGTTCGGTGGGCTCAACGGTGGCTTGGGTGGCGTGCTTCTTGGTGCCTCGAATGGTTAAAGTACCATCCTGAACACGGTTTCGGGAGAAAGCGGCCGCAAGGCGCATAGCCTTGGCGAGGTTGGTGGGTTCGGCGGCGGCGACCGTGTCCTTGATGACGGACGGGAGGCCTTGTATGTACTTGGCCACAGATCGCTCTATGGTGTCAACTTGGCGAGGCGCAAAGACGGAGAGTTGTTGGAAGCGGAGGTTGTAGGCAGCATTGTCACCGCTGTCCTGTTTGAGGGTGAAAAACTCCTCCTCGAGTGCTTGCAACTCGTGGGGAGGGCAGTACTCCTCGCGCATAAACGCTTTGAGTTCCTTCCAAGACAGGGTGACGATATCCTCGTCGAGCTCCTTCTCGCTATCCCACCAAGCGAGAGCTTGCTCTTTGAAGAGGCTAGCGGCGTAGCGAGTCCGGAGGTGGTCCGGGGTCTCGCTTACCGAGAAGGTGTTTTCCATGCTCGCAAACCAGCTAAGGAGCTTGGTTGCACCTTCGAGTCCCGTGAAAGATTCGGAACGACAAGCAAGGAAGGTTCGGTAGTGTTGGGCGTGGGAGTTGGGAGTTTCGGTGTTGGATTCGACCGATCCGTTGGGGGTGAGGTTCTGGATGAGGCCAGGGATGACTTGGGCCATTTGCTTGGCCACGAGTGCGGCCAAACGCTTGTCCCTCTTGTTGTTCCTGGCGGTAGCAGAGTGGCGAGATGAAGACATCTACAAAAGGGGATTGTGAGACTTAGATCAATGGTTTTGCATAAAAAATTGTTGTCATATGAGTATGTAAATTTCACGTATGGCACAAGTAATCAAGTAATTTCATGTAATAGCACGTTTGGTCATGTGAATCATGTATGGAAATAGTGTATATAACAAACATGTGACGATGAAAGAGCATAAATTTAATTGGTTCTCGAATGTATTAGCGTTTTGAAGTTAGTAAGACGAGTAGCGAAAAGCGAGCGTCCACGAGATCGAACCAAGTTAGTATAATAATAGTAGTGAAAATAGTTTATATATAAAAGATAGGCTTTTTTGTAAAAAGTTGGAGTGTCTCGTTAGCTCGGCTCTTGAACTAACGAAAACGTCGACTAACCCAAGTGGTCAAACCTTCTATTGAGTTCGGGAAACACGTTTTGGCCTAATAGATAAAATACTCTCGCCGGTAATTCGGTTAACGGTATTTTACCCTTCCGGTTACTACGTGTCCCTAGTCAATAGTAAAGCCGAGACTTTGGCGAGATTGAAAATTTTAAGAGTGGAACTAATCACCAAATTGTGGATTTCACTCCTAGTTTGGTGGTGTCGTTCCGTTTTGTATAGGGTTGGTGCCTTAACCGTTTGAGATAGGAAATCACTCCTAACTTTAACGGTAAGGTTTCCCAAGAGCGTTTGTGAGTGGAATTCTTTTACCGTCAAGGTGAGGTTTTCACACCTAACTTGATGGTAAATTCCTAAGTCTTAGACGGAGTGAAACTTTTCACCGAATGAGGAATTACCCTCTTTTGGTGAGTTCGTTTCTTTGGTGAAATATGAGTGTCTTGATGTCTTGAAATCCATGACGGTGTATTTAGTCCAAAGAATAAGTAAGAAGTAAAGGTGGTAGAACAAGCGTATTAAGAGTCATAAGGAATGGTCTAAAACGGGTCCTTAGTTATAGGCTAGGTCAAATAAGCAATTTTCCTAATTTCCTATAACCACGGCTCTGATACCAATCTGTCACAACCCATTCGGCGGCGGAATCACCGAACGTGACGTGTAGGATTGTTCAAAGGCATCGTGGCACTATTGTTGAAATATAAATTTAACCGATTTCATTAAACTAAGAATTTCAAATACAATTGTTCCAATTAAAGGAAATACATTGATAAACAAAAGACAAAAATATTTAAATTTGATATCTAAGGCAAAGTCCCTAGATTCCATTTCCATGGTAGCATCAAACATCTCCTGAAAACATGTAAAATAATATTTGATCAACAATAAAGTTGGTGAGTTCATACAAGTTTCATACATATAATAATCATGTTTAAAGCAACAATTCACATGCATAGACATACTTTACTAATGTTCATACAATTTGTAATGATATAGTTCAAACCTATTGTTGACATAGCATACCTAGCATCCAAAGAATACTAGTCGAATAAATAACATAACAAGATCGGGGGCTCCATAAAGGTAACGAAAAGCTGACGGGTGTCAATCCTATAGCGCTACACTTGTTAAGTGCGGTTTTACAAGAATTAATGAACTATTGTATTAACAAGTTGTATTTAAGCATGTAGTCAAGTTGTTGTCACATGAGCATGTTAATGAATTGTGTTTGAATAAAGTGTGAATCTTGTAGTGTATGGGTTTTGAATATGTACATGTTTTCAAGTCCCAAAGTGCAAAAATGTAAAAGGGGCAAGTATGAAACTCACGGTTTGGCGTGGTAACGAAAGGATGGACGGGAAGGTGAAGAGTCGAGAATGCCGGTTAACCTAAAAGGTAACGTAGGCATAAGTTCGGTGGAGAAGAAATAATAAATAATATATATGTATAATAGTATCAAGTTGGTCATGCATCGCCGACGACGGACCGAAACACAAACCCCTAACTTAGTTAGGAATTCGGATGGTCAAAAGTTAGTATAGTTAGTAATATACCACTTGAAGTGGCCAAGAGAAAGGTTGGGAAATCCACAAACCTTGTTAGATTTATTTATAATATTTATGTATAGTATTTGAACACCTTGTGGCTATTGGATGTCTTATGGTAGATGAACCTATGTTCATCTACTTCATCCAAATACCTTAGCACAAGGCTTCCATCATAGAATTTTGATGGAAGCTTGGTTTGGTTTTACCACAACTAGATGTAAAATATCCAAACAAGAACATGAAGAAGAAGAAATATTAGTTGAAAGACCACAACTTGGACCTCAAATGGTGACTTATCTTAGATGTTTACCAAGGTAAACAAATGATAAGATCCTAGAGGTTTATCCAAGAGGGTGAAGGAAGAATTGTTAAGAAAAAAAGGAAGAAACTTGAAGAAAAATAAGGTTTTTACCTTATAAAATTCTGCCAAAAATCTTGAAAGAAATGGAGCACTTGGAGAGATTTGTGAGAGAATTTGGAGGGTGTAAGGGTGGAGGAGTGAAAGGGAGTGGGTATTTATAAGTGTGGATTAGGGTTTGGGGTATTAAATGAGTTAGTTGGGAGTTGGTGGTTGAAAGGGATGTGATTCTTTTTTTAAAAGAAAAAAATGAAATAATAATAATAATAGTACTAATGATAATAATACTACTACTACTAATAATAATAATAAACCGAGCGTGTATGGACGTGAAACGAGAATATAAATGTAAAAAAGTGAAACGCGTGTTTGTAATATATAATTTTGTAATATTGCACGTATGATGTTGTCTTGCATATGTATAAATGTAATGTATGTTGTAAACATGTAATTGAATAAATCCAATAAATTCATTGATCATAAGTCTCGGGTTACAATGGATTCAAAAATGAAAGTACAAGGGTACAAAATGTAAATAAACGATGATGTGGAAAGTACGGATATTACACACTTTCTCTGAGGTCTATAACACATGCTCTAAGCATATCCTCTAAGGTTTGAATCGTCCTCTCATTCTGCCCATCCGTTTGAGGATGATACGCAGTGCTGAGGTTCAATCGAGTTCCGAGAGCTTTCTGGAAGCTCGGCCAAAATCGAGACGTGAATCGATTGTCTCTATTTGATACGACGGATAGTGGCACTCCGTGTTGGGTTACTATTTCGTTTACATACTCGGCTATAGGCCTTTTCATGCCGATCCACCGGTAATTTGGATTTAGATTCTTGTACATCTTATCACCACCGGGGTGCATAGTGTACTTGGATTTATGGTCTTCCTCGAGATAGTGGTTGATGAGAAACTAACTTACGATCAACAGGTTTCGAGGATGAAACCTAATTTAGGGGGGGAGTTGTAACACCCTAATTTCCAAGAAAATATAAAGTACACGGGCTAGAATGCAATTAGTCCAAAGTTCAGGGACTTAAAATGTAAAAATCTGAAAGTTGGGACGTTAGCGGACCGCCACCGGGTTCTCTAGCAGTCCGCTATGTGGAGAGAAAGTTAATGATGAGGGAATGACGCGTGGCAGACACGTTTCTCCTGTAATATCTGAGATATTCCGACCTATCTTTTGCACGTATTTCTAAATTTAAAACTCGATTTCATGATAAATCTATTCTCGTAAAACAATAAATATTGATTTATATATAAAGAATGTACACTTGAAGCATATATATATATATATATATATATATATATATATATATATATATATATATATATATATATATATATATATATATGTATACATATATGTGAAATTTATTTAAAGGTATAAATATATACATATATATAAGCTCTTAAAACCTTGTAAATATATAGATAATATAAAATTATCTTAATTATTTAAAACTTATAAACTAACCTTATGAACTTATAAAACTTGTTTATTCATATAAATATATATATATATATATATATATATACAATAAAACATATTTGTTCAACCCAAAAGTCCAGGGACTAAAACTGTCATTATGGGAAACTTGTTTTAAAATAAAACTTAACTTTTCACACAAAATACTAACTGAGGGAAACCTCAGGGACCTGTCTTGCCAACTGCCCAAACTCCCAATCCCAGAATTCGGTTCCAGGTTCGATACCCGCTAGCCCCGTTTTTGAACCCGATTTATCCAAAACACGAAATTGTCCAGATTCGGATGAACCTCGAACTCGCCTAAGGCGTGCGACCAACATCCGAGGCCATTCAATGCTTGGACACGGCCCGAGGCACACGCAACTTCGAATTTGATCCGCCATACTCAACCGAAATCTCCCCAACCAACTAAGCATTAATGGCGAAATCACCTATAAATACCGACCTCCGAACCTCATCAACATCATCCCTCAACTCTCTTCACTCTCCATTCCTCTGATTAACACCTGCATCCTTCGATTCGGAGCTGCAACCGCCGACGACCACCACAGTCTCGTTCTCCTTCGTTACGACACCATTTCAGGTAATTCTTGAGCCCAAACCTTCGTATCAACATGTAGAACAAAAGCCCTCTTTCGGATTACAACGACAGAGGGATGATCAATGCGTATTTGACGGGTTTCGATCTAGGGTTCATAAGGGATTCGGGTTCAATTGGAGTTGTTGTTTAAATGTTTTCCGTTTCAGCGTATACACTAACGAGCCCGTAGTCGGGATGGTTAGTGTGTGTGTGTGTGTGCGGATTCGACCCGGTCAGTGACCCGAGTTCGAATCCGGGTAACCGGGTTTTGCTTCCTCTAATTTTGTTTAGCCTTTTAATCAAGCTTTTGATTTTTATATTTATTTTTATAAAATCTGTTAAACTGTTATAAACTTAAAAATGAATTTTAATCCTACTTTTATATGCTGAAACTATTTTTTTTCTAATAAAACTTAGTTAAAGTCTATAAAAAAAAAGGGGGGAATTAATTAATCCCTATTAATAGTTTTTAAATTCTTAAAAACTATAAAAATAATTCTGAGTTTTATAAATCTTATACTTTCATCACAAATTATTTTATAAAAGAAATCCATTTGTTTATATAAATTTAAAACATGAGAAAATAAATATACTTTACTCATTTTTTTATGTTGATAAACTTATAAACTTTATAAAATAAAGTAGAAACTTTAAGACACTTGTAAACTTTATTTAAAATA
Source organism: Smallanthus sonchifolius (assembly GCA_023525975.1). Lineage (NCBI taxonomy): Eukaryota > Viridiplantae > Streptophyta > Magnoliopsida > Asterales > Asteraceae > Smallanthus > Smallanthus sonchifolius. The sequence continues at coordinate 5,075,425 of CM042024.1, read as the reverse complement.
CTTATAAGAAACTTTATTTAAGACATCTATAAACTTATAATTTTATTTAAACTTTAAACTTATAATTTAAACTTTATAAGAAGTTCTATTTAACATTTATTAAACTTATAAATGCTTATTTAAACTTATAATCACATTAAATTACAAATGGTTTTGTAAGATAAATGCTTAATTCTTAAATACTTTAAATCTTGAATGATTTATATTTATTAGACAAAGTAATTATTCTTTTGGATAATTATTTGTCCTTAGTAATTATGTATTCTTAAATAATCATTATTTATCCTTACGACTCTAATTATAAAAAACTTAGAAAATTACTTTAAACTGTTACTACCTAACTTGAGCAATTGATAATTGTAAAGCTTTCGAATAATTATTTTAATTAATAATTATTTTAAACTCCAAACCCATAAAGCCTTGAGACTTGTGAAACCCTATTTAAAACTTGGTTTAAACTTTATAAACGAAATCATTCCCGTCTCCCATTTGGAACCCTGGTCAAATCTTGAATCCTAGATCCTCGTCATAGACTTATAGATCATACTTAAAACTTTAGACTTATATTCTTAGGCATATTGTGAGGATATTCTCCCTCAAAGTCTTGCAAACTTACTCTTATCGGATACTCTTCATCAATCCAAGTGAGTATACTTAGCCCCTTTTTCCTTTCTATACTTTTGGGGTGAAACATGTTCAAAACTTTAAACTTATACAATTCTTGTACAACTATGACTAGATGCTTATTCTTATGTTAAACTTGAGACTTGTATGCTTAGATTAAACTTAAAACTAGCACATTCATTAACTTTGATTAAGCCTATAGTAACAATGATAGATCTATTGTATTTGACCAATCCACCTTGATTGATTGACCCCTTCGGGGGGGAGCCCTTGGTGATTGTTACTGAATTAAACTTTAAACTTGAGACTTATAAAGGTAACCTGCGGGTTATGCCTAAACTTGGTTGGAGGGTTGAAGTGCACAATGTTTAAGATACTTGTTTCTCATACTTACATTATAGAATGCATATATCATAGTGAATTGTAATTCTTCTCAAATACTTGTTAAACTGTGTCAAAACCTTTGTATCTCACCAACTATTTTGTAGTTGACAGATTCTTTCACATGTTTCAGGTTTACATCATGAGACTTATTCGTGATCACATAGGATGCTTTGGACCTAGACTACTTAAATTAAATGTTGTATTTGTATTATTCTTCCTTGTATTGAATCTTAAATTATTCATTAATGAAATATCGAAACTTTAATAGTTAACCTTGTGCTATTGAACAACCGCGTCCGCCCCGACGTATAATCCGCCGTCGGTTGGGGTGTGACAGATTGGTATCAGAGCCTTGGTTATGGGGAATTAGGTTATTAGACACATGACCTAGACTATAACTTAGGAGACCCGAACATGAGTTATCTCATGTCCTTTACTAAGAACTCTCTCCTCGTTCTATTCTTAAATCTTATACGTGAACGCTTGAAGATTCTACGATTCTACTTACCTACGTACTACAAGAGGCTACTACATCGAGGACACGTTCTTAGGCTTCAAGCCTAATCCACCACTAAACTCTTGTCAAGAATATTTAAGTTCTAGATAATGTGTGAGAACTTGTGCGGACCGGAAGGGTGGATACCTATATTCTGGGAAATTCTGTCAAGGAAAGCATTTCGTATAAATCCAAATCAACCGTTGGACCCGTATGCTTTCCTGGGAATTCTTGGGATGAGTATCCACTTATAGGAATGCACGACTTCTCTAAACATTAGTGAGCTTAGATCTCTCTTGATATGTCAAAGTACTTACTTAGTGATATGCACTAAATGAGTACCACCTCAAATACTTTACACTTCATAAATTCATGATTTCAAGACTTTCCTCTATAACCTTTACTCTATGATTCTTATGTTCCGTCTTTTCAAAAATGGTCACATGACAGCATGCTTACTTGTCATGACCTGAAGGAGTTACCTTCAATGGAGAAATTCTTACGAGATTATACTTAAAAACTACATACATAAACTTATATTTATAGATACTACCCAGTAAACTTCGTGGTCGTTGTAATATAACTCTTAAAACTATGTATTACCCTACAAATTCTTCTATAAAGCTTCATTACTTTATAAATATGACACCTAAGAGGTAACCTTTATATTCTTACCCTACCCCCTTAGCACTTAACCAAGCTTCATTTGATAACTAACTCAAGACTTTTGTTACACTTTTACACATCTCAAAGTTTTCATACATCCTTAAATTTCATGATCCTTGTAATACCAGCACATTTAAAACCATGTATTATCCTACAAGTCCTTTTTACAAACTTCATTATTTTATGAACTTGGCACATGAGGGGAAACCCTTGTGTCTCATTTCACTTTTCATCACTCAAGCAAACTTCATTTTATGACTAACTCAAAACTTTATTACACTTTTATATATCTCAAAACCTTCATACGTGCTTAAAACTTACACAACACCGTTTCTTGTAAACAAAACTTAACGTCTTTTAAACCTAAAGAACATTAACAAAGGGATTAGTAACCTGGTCGTTTTCCCGCAAGGGAAGGAGCCTACTATAGAATAAGCAAGCTCCACGTTTAAGACTCTAAACCCATAATGAACCTCGACATGGTACCATAAACCCAAACATCGGTGACAACAACTGAGAGAAGTTGTAGGCCCATGAGGAAGTTCTGGCTAGGGAAATAGGGTACATAAGTGAGTCCTCGTGACCCACCCCTTCTTCCGAGAATTCTCTTCGTTAGCCCATTAACCTCCAATCAAAACTATTTTTGAAAGTATTACTGTGATAACTCAGTATTATGAATAAAAAAAAACTTTTGAACATATTTAATCAACTTACTTACACACTTTAATTTTCCGTTTAAATTGTATTATGTAAGGGCTAGAAGTCCCAATTTTGAAACATCTAAATAGAAACTATTTTGAAATTTCATCTTGTCATCATTTACTAGTTTAACTTTCCTTTCATCATTATAAACTTAACACTTCTACCCAAACACTTTCGTCAAGAGTAGCTCACGTTAGTACTAGAGATAATTAACAACGTGGCATTAAACTATAAAAAACCCTAAGTGACACGTATACTTGAAGAATAAAAACTTGAATAGACCTTCTGATTCGTAAGCACCCTTTTAAAACAACACGACTTACGAACCACTGTCGTAATCAACTATGATCCTTACCCTTATATAGACTTCACACTTCTAAACTTGACCAACTTTTCGTTTGACAATCATACATACCTTTTCATAAGTCTTACTTATCCTATTTATCAATGTCCAACTCGTCATTTTTAAACATCCTAATTACACTCTATATAAAAGAAAACTATACATGCTGTTGTGAAACAAGATAAATCATTTGTAAACACACTATCATAAACCTTATCGAAACTTTTCCCATTACCCTATGCTAGGAAATTTTCCTCATTCAACTCTTGTAACGTAAAAGATTTGCTATGAATCATAACGAAAACTAAAAGCTTAAATGCACGTTATTAAAAACATTAAACTTCGTATACACAACTATGAGGTCAGAAACTTTTGAGTCATGTAAAACTTGTACAAATACTCAATCCCGTATTCCTGAAACTAAACACCTTCTAAACCACCAAAGGAAGCATGTCCAATAAGGGATCATGTGAAGCTTAAACTTGAAACTCAACTGACTTATCCTATTTTCAAACTTATACTTGGATTCTTAGTCTTGAAAACTTTTGTGTGTCCATCTTAACCAAACCCTATAAGACTTGATAAACGTACATTCCATATATACGAGAAAAACTTCACTCTTGATACTAGACACTAGCAGGAAGGAAGACATTACTCTCTTTAGCAGAGTACATCCCCTGACTCCTATCTAAACCAAACATTGGGATCCACTAATCTTCGGGACAACTCGAATCTTCTGTGAGAAAGCGTATAACGGTTAATCCTGTTCCAAACACTGTCCCATACCTCTCTTAAATACTAGAGTATCTAGATAACCGCTTTATACTCAAAACGTAATCATATACTTCTGTACACTGAGGCCGAACTAAGAGACTTTAAACTATCCGATGTTTGATATATTCTTGTTCAAACACAATTTAAACTACTCCATGTTTGACGTATTCTTGTTCAAACATGATGAACATATGAGACTTTAAACTACTCCATGTTTGACGTATTCTTGTTCAAACATGATGAACGTATGAGACTTTAAACTACTCCATGTTTGACGTATTCTTGTTCAAACATGATGAACGTATGAGACTTTAAACTACTCCATGTTTGACGTATTCTTGTTCAAACATGATGAGACTTTAAACTACTCCATGTTTGACATATTCTTGTTCAAACATGATGAACGTATGAGACTTTAAACTACTCCATGTTTGACGTATTCTTGCTCAAACATGATGAACGTATGAGACTTTAAACTACTCCATGTTTGACGTATTCTTGTTCAAACATAATGAACGTATGAGACTTTAAACTACTCCATGTTTGACGTATGCTTGTTCAAACATGATGAGCGTATAAGACTTTTAAACTACTCAATGTTTGATGTATTCTTGATCAAACACGAGGAAAGTGTAAAGACTTTAAACTACTCAATGATTGAGGTATTCTTATTCAAACACGAGGAGACTTTGAAACTTTAAATCTTGTCACATTCTTTTCTCTTTAATCATCGAATGACGTTTCTCTCTAAGGGACTCGTAAATCAATGATCACTCCCATGTGGAAACTTTAGTCATGTGTTAAACAAATTCTTATACTCTTTCTTGATCCACACACAAACGGAAGGACCTATGCGGACTATGCGACGATTTAAATGCTTGCGGGTGCACACGTAAGTATGAAAATCAGCGTATGGGAAGACATAGTAAACTCTGTCGTGTGCTATGATCTAAGACTTATCGTAAAAGGTAGCCACGGAACTTAGGCACCGTAGCAATCCTTAGACGTAATAGTCTACAAACTCAAATCGTTACACTATCATCAAATCCATCCCGAGTGATGCATCTCACTCTAAATCATGAATGAAAATTCATCAGTCATTCTCTCAAAATACATTCCTGAAAATAACTCTTCATATATTTCAATGAAACTATATGCTCTTGACAACCATATGCTTTGAAAATGTAGAAACTCAAGCAACAAAAAAAAAAAAAAAAATCTTATTCCTATGGATATTTTCCCTTTAAGAAATCTAAACGTAACCCAGGATTTACTTGGGGACGTAAGGTATCCTTTATCCATTGTCCCTATGCGTACCATAGACTTAAATTCTGAGCTAAACCCTTCTACTTTAATTTCGGGACGAAATTTCCTAAAGTAGGGAAGAATGTAATATCTGAGATATTCCGACCTATCTTTTGCACGTATTTCTAAATTTAAAACTCGATTTCATGATAAATCTATTCTCGTAAAACAATAAATATTGATTTATATATAAAGAATGTACACTTGAAGCATATAAATATATATATATATATATATATATATGTATACATATATGTGAAATTTATTTAAAGGTATAAATATATACATATATATAAGCTCTTAAAACCTTGTAAATATATAGATAATATAAAATTATCTTAATTATTTAAAACTTATAAACTAACCTTATGAACTTATAAAACTTGTTTATTCATATAAATATATATATATATATATACAATAAAACATATTTGTTCAACCTAAAAGTCCAGGGACTAAAACTGTCATTATGGGAAACTTGTTTTAAACTAAAACTTAACTTTTCACACAAAATGCTAACTGAGGGAAACCTCAGGGACCTGTCTTGCCAACTGCCCAAACTCCCAATCCCAGAAATCGGTTCCAGGATCAATACCCGCTAGCCCCGTTTTTGAACCCGATTTATCCAAAACGCGAAATTGTCCAAATTCGGATGAACCTCGAACTCGCCTAAGGCGTGCGACCAACATCCGAGGCCATTCAATGCTTGGACATGGCCCGAGGCACACGTAAATTCGAATTTGATCCGCCATTACTCAACCGAAATCTCCCCAACCAACTAAGCATTAATGGCGAAATCACCTATAAATACCGACCTCCGAACCTCATCAACATCATCCCTCAACTCTCTTCACTCTCCATTCCTCTAATTAACACCTGCATCCTTCGATTCGGAGCTGCAACCGTCGACGACCACCACAGTCTCGTTCTCCTTCGTTACGACACCATTTCAGGTAATTCTTGAGCCCAAACCTTCGTATCAACATGTAGAACAAAAGCCCTCTTTCGGATTACAACGACAGAGGGATGATCAATGCGTATTTGACGGGTTTCGATCTAGCGTTCATAAGGGATTCGGGTTCAATTGGAGTTGTTGTTTAAATGTTTTCCGTTTCAGCGTATACACTAACGAGCCCGTAGTCGGGATGGTTAGTGTGTGTGTGTGCGGATTCGACCCGGTCAGTGACCCGAGTTCGAATCCGGGTAACCGGGTTTTGCTTCCTCTAATTTTGTTTAGCCTTTTAATCAAGCTTTTGATTTTTATATTTATTTTTATAAAATCTGTTAAACTGTTATAAACTTAAAAATGAATTTTAATCCTACTTTTATATGCTGAAACTATTTTTTTTCTAATAAAACTTAGTTAAAGTCTATAAAAAAAAAGGGGGGAATTAATTAATCCCTATTAATAGTTTTTAAATTCTTAAAAACTATAAAAATAATTATGAGTTTTATAAATCTTATACTTTCATCACAAATTATTTTATAAAAGAAATCCATTTGTTTATATAAATTTAAAACATGAGAATATAAATATACTTTACTCATTTTTTTATGTTGATAAACTTATAAACTTTATAAAATAAAGTAGAAACTTTAAGACACTTTTAAACTTTATTTAAAATACTTATAAGAAACTTTATTTAAGACATCTATAAACTTATAATTTTATTTAAACTTTAAACTTATAATTTAAACTTTATAAGAAGTTCTATTTAACATTTATTAAACTTATAAATGCTTATTTAAACTTATAACCACATTAAATTACAAATGGTTTTGTAAGATAAATGCTTAATTCTTAAATACTTTAAATCTTGAATGATTTATATTTATTAGACAAAGTAATTATTTTTTTGGATAATTATTTGTCCTTAGTAATTATGTATTCTTAAATAATCATTATTTATCCTTACGACTCTAATTATAAGAAACTTAGAAAATTACTTTAAAATGTTACTACCTAACTTGAGCAATTGATAATTGTAAAGCTTTCGAATAATTATTTTAATTAATAATTATTTTAAACTATAAACCCATAAAGCTTTGAGCCTTGTGAAACCCTATTTAAAACTTGGTTTAAACTTTATAAACGAAATCATTCCCGTCTCTCATTTGGAACCCTAGTCAAATCTTGAATCGTAGATCCTCGTCATAGACTTATAGATCATACTTAAAACTTTAGACTTATATTCTTAGACATATTGTGAGGATATTCTCCCTCAAAGTCTTGCAAACTTACTCTTATCGGATACTCTTCATCAATCCAAGTGAGTATACTTAGCCCCTTTTTCCTTTCTATACTTTTGGGGTGAAACATGTTCAAAACTTTAAACTTATACAATTCTTGTACAACTATGACTAGATGCTTATTCTTATGTTAAACTTGAGACTTGTATGCTTAGATTAAACTTAAAACTAGCACATTCATTAACTTTGATCAAGCCTATAGTAACAATGATAGATCTATTGTATTTGACCAATCCACCTTGATTGATTGACCCCTTCGGGGGGGAGCCCTTGGTGATTGTTACTGAATTAAACTTTAAACTTGAGACTTATAACTTGAGACTTATAAGGGTAACCTGCGGGTTATGCCTAAACTTGGTTGGAGGGTTGAAGTGCACAATGTTTAAGATATTTGTTTCTCATACTTACATTATAGAATGCATATATCATAGTGAATTGTAATTCTTCTCAAATACTTGTTAAACTGTGTCAAAACCTTTGTATCTCACCAACAATTTTGTAGTTGACAGATTCTTTCACATGTTTCAGGTTTACATCATGAGACTTATTCGTGATCACATATGATGTTTTGGACCTAGACTACTTAAATTAAATGTTGTATTCGTATTATTCTTCCTTGTATTGAATCTTAAATTATTCATTAATGAAATATCGAAACTTTAATAGTTAACCTTGTGCTATTGAACAACCGCGTCCGCCCCGACGTATAATCCGCCGTCGGTTGGGGTGTGACATCTCCTGACTCAGCCCTATAGCGAACCGCTACAGGGGCGCGTAACAGTCCGCTAGCCGCAAAAAGGGTCTGGGTAACCAAAGGGCTACATGTGGCGAGTGACGCGTCTGAGTCAAGGCGGTAGTGGAGACCTGCCTAGCGGTCCGCCACCGATGCCAGATTCAGCCTATAAATTGAGGCAATTGCCGTTCATTTTTAGAGCACAACACACACAAACACTTATACACACACCTCGAGAAACGTGCAAGAAGTCTGTGTGACGCGTTAAAATGCGAGTGCGGTTCGAGTTCGAAGAAATGTTTAAGCGAGAAACCGAGCGTAGGAAACAACCTGAAACCATCGTAAGTACACTTTACCCGTACCTAGTCAATTAGTTATGTAATTATGTGGTATGTGTTATGTGTGAAACTAAGGTACGGGGAAATGGTGAATTAGTGTAAACACTAAACTGGAATAATGGAGTATCCACGAGATATCAAAGGGGTGGTGGGTACACCGTTGGTACACCCTATATATAAACCTCTTTGATACCTCGGGGTGAAACCATTACAAAGGTTTAAGAGTATAGACTAAGGATAAATTAGCATGGCATGAATGCGTGCTTAATAAACGTGAATATATGACATAAGCTTAATTCTAAATAAAGGGGTATTCATGAGACGTTAAAGGGGTGGAGGGTACGCCGCTCGTACACCTTATATATAAACCTCTTTAATGTAATATGGAGAAACCTTTACGAATAACTAGAGGAAGGATTGAATAAAAGCATGACAAGAGATCATGCTACTCATGATAAGTAATCATGTAATACGTGACGAATGTGAATATGTGAATACATGATAATAAATCATGCAATACGTGCTAAATGTGAATATGTGATGGGAACAAGTCTAAACCCTAAAATGGAGTAACGGAGTATTCACGAAGTGTTAAAGGGGTGGTGGGTACGCCGCTGGAAAACCCTATATATAAACCTTTTTAATGCATCGTGGAGAAACCGTTATAAAGTTTTATGGTGTGGACTGGTTGGGATTAAATCAAGCATAAGCATGCATGATAAAATAAACATACATGACATGAATAAATGCTTGATAAATTGGGAGGTTGTGAGTTGATGATACTCAAGGTCCCAATGGGAAACAAGGTGTCGAGCCTACGGGGCGGAAGGGCCTTGTAAATGAACCTACGGGGTTAAAAAGGGTGTCGAGTCTACGGGATGCAAGAACCCTATGAGTGAAAATAAAAAGCTGTCGAGTCTACGGGACAGAAGGGCCTTATGATTTGAAATAGAAAGGTGCCGAGTCTATAGGTGGAAGGGACTAGTTAAGGTGTCGAGCCTATCAGGCGGAAGGACCTGCGATGAATAATACAATAAGAAACGCAGTGTACTTACTTAACGTAAGCTAATGTACAAACGTTTTCCAAACACTGCAAGAAAAAGGCATTTGGAATGAAGCTTCCTAGATACTTGGGCCGTCGGAGTTGAAGAATCCCTAGATCATGAATATAATATTGTATGTAAACAATATTTATAATAAAATATAACTGTGTCACCACTGTGGCAAGATTTTGAAAAACTGGGACCGATTTCCGCGTAATAACTCTGATAAAATAAAGAAATAAAAGTAGGATGTTTCAGATGGGTTTCGGATTGGTGGGTTGGCGAGTTAAATTCTTCAACCCTGACCCAACCCATATATTTATTCGTGTCGTGTCGTCCCACTTAAAATCGGGTCGTGTTTCAGGTCAACCCGTTTTGTTTTCTTTCATGAATATGATTAATACCTTGCGACTTAGTAACAATTTAAACAATTAATACTCCGAATCAAATGAAACCTTTTGTATTTGGTGTCCTTTTTATCGTTTTCGTTTCTTTATCTTTCATTTCCAATGAACAAACTTGGGTTTAAACATTTAGTTCGAGTGAGAAGAAATGAATGGAAAGATTGAAGAATGGGTAGTTAAAACTAATAAAATAAAATTGTTGTAAGTGAAAAGTTGATGAAGTAGTTTAAAAGAGAAAACTAGTTTCACCTTTAAAAATTAATAGTTAGAGGAAAAATTAAAAATCAAAATATTTAACTTTAAGTATTAACACTTTTCATATATAAAATAGAGTAAACTGTCATTTTCGTCCCTATGGTTTGGTTAAAATTGCCACTTTCATCCAATAGTTTGTTTTTTTGTATCTGGGTCCTCGTGGTTTTAAAATATTGCCATTTTCATCCTCGTGGTTTTAAAATATTGTCACTTTCATCCAGTCAGCTAACACCGTCCGTTTTTCTCAATTAAATGAGGGGTATTTCAGTCCTTTTACATATTTGTTTTATTTCTTCATCTTTTTTACTCTCACTTTTTAATCATAGAAACAAGCGACGGAGGTGTTCCAGTGGTGCTCGTCAGAAACTGGTCAGGAAAAGAGGAAGAAGGCCAGCAGGTGGATGATTAAATTAGAGGTTAAATTGAGGATGATTAAAAAGTGAGAGTAAAAAAGATGAAAAAATAAAACAAATAAGTAAAAGGACTGAAATACCCCTCATTTAACTGAGAAAAACGGACGGTGTTAGCTGACTGGATGAAAGTGGCAATATTTTAAAACCACGAGGATGAAAATGGCAATATTTTAAAACCATGAGGACCCAGATACAAAAAAACAAACTATTGGATGAAAGTGGCAATTTTGACCAAACCACAGGGACGAAAATGGCAGTTTACTCTATAAAATATAAATACTAACATTTTTAAAACCCTTAAACGGGTTAACAGGTTAATCCAGTGATTAAGCGGGTCGTGTTCGGGTTGACCCATTTTTTCAAACAGGTAATGTTAGCCGATCCAATACCTAATTTTTTCATGTCATGTTCGGGTCGTGTCAAGAATCGTCACCCCTAAATATAATGCAATGTGTTTAACAATGAATTGATATTGTATAACTAATAACATTTCAAAACGACGTCTACAGTTGTAATTCATGAGTGGTCCACGTGGCAAGGCATTATTGGACCACTTTTTTTCTTTGCTAGCTCATATTTGCAATGTTTTCAGAACCGGACCGGACGTCGAACCGGTCTCCTTACCGGTCCACTGGTCGGACCGGTCCGACCGGTCGGACCGGATTTAAGAACCGGACGACGTCATAAATATTATAAAAATATATCAGTCTAAATAGCTTTTAATCCTTTCAAAAACCACCAACAAGTCAATTCCAATAATTTTAAACTAACAATTACCTACGAAATAAGAAGCCAAGAGACTTAAAAAAGATTAAAAAAAAAAAAAAAAATAGTCAAGCGGTTCAACCGGTCCGACCACCCGGTTTCCGGTCCGACCGCCGGTTCAACCGGTCCGACCACCAGTTCGCTGCAGAAACGGTTCAACACATGTAACCGGACCGGTCAGACCACCGGTTCCCGGTCCGACCGGTCCGACCGGCCGGTCCGGTCCGGGTTTCAAAACATTGCATATTTGTCCTTGAATACGCCCACCATCTCGCCGAACCATTCGTTGCCATCACCGCCTGAGACAGAGAGAAAGGGTTACGAACTCCATCTCTGATTTGCAAACAGAAACATCCAAGGGCAAAAAATATTTAAATCGGTTGAAATTAATTAGCTTCCAGATCTGAAACATTCGTGCGCATAATCATCTGAAACAGAGAGAAAGTATTTAGTGGTGGTGATGGTGGTCGTCGGATTTTATGGTGTTGGTGGTGTTTTACGGGAGTGAAGAGAGAGATATATAGAGAGAGAGGAGCAAAGCGGGTGATGGTAAGGTTGTCGATGCCGACGGTGGTGGCCGGATTTGATGGTGATTGTGGTGTTTTATGAGAGAAGCCAGATCTGGATAGGGGGAAGAAGCCAGATCTTAACCATGGAGACCTGTTAATGTGAGGAACGGCAACAAATCTGACTCTCCTTGATTTACCTTAGCACGGATAAGGGTCTCTTCATCGTAGAGTGGACATCGATAGGAACCGAGCTAACCCTATCGGAATAAATGATCACTCAGTTGATTAAATGTATTAGCAAAATTAAAATAATAGAACCAGACATCAAACACTTAAATAACTAAAGGTGAAAAGTTCAAGTTCCAATAAATAAATAAATTTGGAGTTCAAAAAAAAACCGGACATCAAACTATTGGTAAACTAAATATAATAATGACATAACCAAAAAAAAAACTAAAATATTAAAATGATATTTTGTGGTTAAATCTAGAGGTGTAGACTTGCACGTGATTGTCACTTTCTTTTTCAATTATTAACTAATAATTTGCGAAGGAACAGTGTTACTGATTCGTCCAATTAATATATTTTTTTTATATTTTCATTTTTAACCCTTATAATATATATAATATACGCTTTTATCCCGTTTCATTTTCTATTAATTTCGTTTTTCTTTAATAACTTTCGTTCGTTAACTTTTTTCAAAATACGGAGTGCGCAGCTGTTTATAGTTTTTGTCAACGTTCCGATATATATATTTTTTTAAACGGAGTTGTATTCAAAATCGAGTCTTTTTTATCGTTGTATATAGCGAGTGCCGTTACCGTTGTGGTACCGTTACAAGCCGAACCTATTATGGGCGAACGACGTCATTGTCGATATTGGTATTATCCGACCACCGGGTTTCGCTGCAGGACCGTTTCAACACACCTAACTGGAACGGGCAAGCCTCCGGTTCCGGGTCCGACCGGCCACACCGGTCCGGTCCGGATTTCAAAACACTGGTCAAGAAAGTGAACGGATTCCTAGCACTCTGGCCCTTGTCCTTGGTCTTTGGTGTATATTTTGGCTGCAACACAATTGATTTTTGCATTTTGACGAAAACTTTAAAAACATATAAATACGTTTTCATTTTGCAGTTTTTTTTAAAACTTATCTCCTTGACTCCGGTCGGTTTCAGATTCTGAGGCGTGCTTGAACAGATTCATACGGTCTACAGTCTCAATCTCTCTCCCTCCCTTCATGGCTGGAACTCGATTCTTAATCGGTTACGTGGGCATGCCTGTCTACAATACAGGTCCCCTCATCTCTGTGTTGATATTTTTTCTTTTTGGTCCCCCCTTCTCTTTGTTGATATATATATATATATATATGGGACGTATCGGTTGTAAACCCTGAGTTATTGTGAAAACTTTTAAACTCATTTCTGGCCACACATTCTTCTCTTATTATTTTAATATGAGGTTGTAATTAATTCTGAATTTTTAATATATTCAATGAAAACTTATGGCTTAGATTAAATAAAGGGGTATAAGGGTAATTCAACTTTTTTATTTTTCTTTTTTACAAATTAATGATTATATGTGGACTACTTTTTTCTTTTTACAAATCAGAAAAAATTTTTTTGCCTCCAAATACCTAAATATCTACATAAATCATTAAAAAAATTATATACAAATACTCAAATATATTTACAAATCAGAAAAAAAAACCTTAAATACACATGTGTAATTATCTTTATTAGGATTTATTACACATGTGTAAAAATCAAATACACATGTGTAAAAATCAAATACACAAGTGTAAAAATGAAATAAACAAGTGTAAAACAGAGCCTCAAGTTCACAAACACCAACGTCTTCATATATGCAACTCAATATATGAACGCTTTCAGTTCTGCAACTCCGATCATTCAGATCTGCCAAAATTCAATCAATTAAATCTAGAAAAAATTGTTCTTCTTGCAACGAAATTAAAAAAATACAAAAAAGTTACGTGTAAAAAGAACCGGAAAACTAATTTTAACTTTCTCCGGGTCCGTTTACACTTGTGTAAATTTAATCAAATACACGTGTAATTTCAGTTTACACATGTGTAAACATAGTATTCACAAGTGTAAATTCAGTTATACATGTGTAAAATCAAAATCTGGGTTTTTCAAATCTGAGTTTTATGCTTCCAATCCATAAATTTGAGTTTTAAGCTTCAAATCTGTAAAATTGCATGTGTAAAAACCCATTGCCTACTAAACACAAAAAGCTCTAATAAACTTTATGCTTCCAATCCGTAATTCTGATTGGAGTCAAAGTTTCACCTCTTGGATAAAGTTCCACCATTTTGTAGTCAAAGTTTCACCATTTAGGTTTTTTTTAATACAGATCTTGTTCTTCTGTTTAAATACTCAAAAATTCAGAAATTCAAATAACAAAACAGTTTAAAATACAGTATTCACATGTGTAAACATAGTATTCACATGTGTAAATTCAGTTATATATGTGTAAAATCAAAATATGGGTTATTCACCGGCGAGGAGAACGACTGTTTTGAGGAGGAAACCAATGTTTATCTAATTAAGTATATTCATCCGTTCAAAAAAAAAAGTTTAAGTCCATTTATATATAAACTCAAACCAAACCTTATAGAGAGGGAAGAGAACCGACTGGAGAAAGAGAGAGGAGGAATCACTTTGTGACCATTTACACTTGTGTAAATTTAATCAAATACACGTGTGTAATTTCAGTTTACACATGTGTAAACTTAGTATTCACATGTGTAAATTTAGTTTACACATGTGAACAAACCCTAATTTTAAAAGAACCAAAACATTTGTAAATAACCAAAACTTCACTTAATCTAAAAGTAAGAACAACATATATAACATAATAAAAACCAAATACCTGCCAACAACCTCCAAAGCAGCAATCAAAAGTTTTCTTATTTGGGACCCTTTTGATAACCTGAAAATCAGAACTGTGAGCTGATTGCAAACCCAAGATTTTAATTTACAAAATATTAATATGAAATGATGTCAATTAAAATTGAAAAATTAATACTCTACAAGAAAGTCCAGAAGGCCTATTGTAATAACCCAAATTTTTGGAGATTAAATAATAATAATAACTATGATTTTCTATTACTTAATAAAGTAAACTGCAGTTTTCGTCCCTAAGGTTTGTTGCCATTAACAGGTTCAATCCCTTCTTAACAATATGAGTCCCTGATGTTACATTTCGTAACAGTTTTCGTCCAATTTCGTTAACTTCGTTAAGTTTTTCAGTTAAATAACGTTAAATGACCAAAATACCCTCTTTTAATACAGAAATTTAATCAAAATGTATTTACACCAACAAAACCCCCCAAACCATTTCCTCCGGCCAACAGTTTAACCAATCTCGAAACCTCATCCGTCCGATTAAACGCCACCGCTACGTGTAACTCCGACCACCCTTTCTCCACCCATCAGGCAACAAAGGGTTATTAGGGGAATATCTCATATTCATGTAGCAGAAGCACTTAGAAGGATTAGGATTGGGATCAGGTCGATTAGAGAAAACCATCTTCAAGGGCTTAACAGTGTGCTTCCTGGTTCTGAAACCAATCCGTTGTTGTTGCACAATACGGAGGCTGGCGAAAGTCGCCGCCACCGCTCCCGCCAGTTCTCTAGGGTGATCTCTGAAAGTGCTGCTTCACTTTCTTCCATTTCATCTGCATTGAACAATGCAGAAAGGTTGGTTGAAGATCTTGAAACTTACATTAGTGACCGTCTTTTGAGGAGGGCGGATACACATATTCTACCAAGAAATCAAGAAATGAATACTCTTCTTGGTCATACTGCTGAAATTCAACCCGAGCCCTAGAATACAGAGATGAGTCTTTCTTTACCTACATCTTCTCAAAGATCTGTTGCTATTACTATTGTGCACTCGGATAATTTATCAACTGCAGTGGGTGGATTGACCAGGAATTTGTGAGGGGATGTTGTTTGAATTTTGAAGGCGATTGAGGCGGAGGCGGTGGCGGTGAGGGATCTCAGGCGGACGGTGGCTCTGCACCAAAAAAACACTTTCTTCCTTTGCTTCTTCCAGAAATATCCCCAAACCAAAAATTTTCACGAAGCAATTTCTGTATGATGGTTTGGGATGGGGAGGATCGGCGGTGATGACGGTTTGGGGGGTTTGAGATGGGGAGGATCGCCGGAGAAAATGGATTGGGGTTTTTGTTGGTGTAAAGACATTTTGATTAAATTTCTTTATTAAAAGAGGGTATTTTGGTCATTTAACGTTATTTAACTGAAAAACTTAACGAAGTTAATGAAATTGGACGAAAACTGTTAAAAAATGTAACATTAGGGACTCATACTGTTAACGAGTGACTGAACATGTTAATAGCAACAAATCTCAGGGACGAAAACCGTAGTTTACTCTACTTAATATGTAATCATAAAATAGTTGACCATAAATTTGAAGTGAATTCAGTTTGTATCTTGTGTGGCCAAAATTAGAGTGTGATATGTCAACTAAAAAAATATGGAAAATAAATAATTTAGGAATGTTAAATTAGAATTTAGAAAGAATAATAAATATTATATTTATGTCGGCATTTAAGTTTTCCCAAATGGTCCATTACGCCATTTTTGTCAAAATCAATTCGTAACCATTGTCGAGATTTTTTGGGATTTCCAAGTCTCATGCGTTTTTTTTTGTTTATATTAACGTACCCGAAACCCTAAAAGAGGGGAGGTTCTCCTGTCTCTCGTTGTTGATAACCGTCAACCACCATGGAGCTCTTTTGGACCTCCGATGAACCACCGGTGACAAATCCGGCGAGTGTAAGAATGAAGATGATGACCAACGATTTGGATCTGGATCTTGTTGTTATTCGACTTGGATATGGATCTTGTTGATCGATCCGGTTCTTTTCGCGTTTTGCATTTGAAAGTTGCGTTGCTCCGACGACTGTCGTCAGGTGGTCACAGATGGTGGGGTCTTCTTGCCTAAATCTGGATCTGGTTGACCGATCTCGCTCTTCGATTTGGATACCGGTGTTTAGAGAGAGAGAAAAAGAAGATATAGTTTTGAGTGTTTAGAGAGAAAGATATATGTTTTTTTGTCATTTTGAAAAGAGATTGGTAAAAGTGAGAGTGTTAAAAAGACATAAAAGCCCTCCTTGATTAAAAAAAAGCATAAATAAAATAAATAAAATGTGTGGCTAAGAATGAGTTTATAGGTTTTCACAAAACTCAGAGTTTTCATTTGATACGTCCCCTATATATATATTAATATATATATATATATATCTATATATATATATATCTATACTATATAATTAATAAAGGTTTTTAGTGTCACGTGTTGTCTTCATATTCATTTTCATCATTTTTCCCGCCTCTCTCTCTTTTATTTAATGTACTTCTATTTTTTTATAATAATATATATTTAAAGAAAATATTAATTGTAATAATAAAACACATTTAATTTAAATTATCACTTATTATAAGAAACTTTGAAATTTAATTATGTAACTTTTATTTCAATTTCAATCAAATAGTAAATGAAAGTCAAATTACATTAAATAGTAATTAACGTATTTTCAAAACCCAATTATATATAATTTTACATATTTTGAGTTTGTTTATATTCTTAGTGTATGTAATATATTTTTATACCTGTAAAATATATACATAAAAATTTAAAAATTTTATATATTGATATTTTTTAGTTTTCACCCCGTGTGTCAACACGGGATCTAAACTAGTATATATATATGTAGAAGTAAAATCATGTACAAAATATATTTAGCATAAAAAGTGTAGGAAACAATCTTAACTCTTAATCATACTAATTTAATGGCTAAGATTAATTACAGATTAATTATGCAATTAATTAGAGATGAAATCAATAGAAAGGGTAAAAGAGTAATTTGGCCCACTCTTTTGACTTTTTAAATTAAATAATAGTTCCACCAATTTTTTTAAAATCAAATAAATTTTATATACTTCATTATTTTTTAAAAAAAGTGTACCATCAAATCGAGAATTTTATTCTCTTTAATATGAGTACCATATTTTAATTTTTTTTAAAACGTCGTATAACAACACATGTACATGCAATACCAACAAATAAAAAATCATATCAACACATTGTAAAATGAGATAACAACACACTGTAAACGGGATAACAACACAGAAAAGAGTGTTGTTACAATGTGTTGTTATCTCATTTTAACCGTGCTGATATTTTTTCCCGTATTGTTATCACATGTACATGTGTTATTAGGTGTAGTCCTATTTTTACATGATATTTAAGAAAAAAAAAACATTTAAAAAAATATATAGCAATACTATACTCATATTAAAGGGGATTTTAGGTTTTTGGGGGTGAGTTTAGGTTTTTTGGGGGTGGGGGTTTTAGGTTTTTGGGGATGGGTTTAGGTTTTTTGGGGGTGGGTGGGGTGGGGGTGGTGGTTTTAGGCTTTTTGGGGTAGGGTTGGAGGGGGTTTAGGTTTTTGGGGGTGCGGGTGGAGGGGGGTTTAGGTTTTTGGGTCCGGGTTCGATCAGACGGTTCCAACGCCGATGGTATGAGCTCAATCGGAGTTCGTTTGACCCACTTCTTAGGATTTATTAGCGAAAAACCACTTATTAGTGGAACCCTCCCCTATATATATATATATATATGTCCCCTATATATATATATATATATATATATATATATATATATATATATATATATATATATATATATATATATATATATATATATATATATAGGGGAGGGTTCCAGAGAAAACCATAAGTTAGGCGAAAACCAAGAAAACCACTTTTAAACCATTGATCAAGATTGATCAATGGTTGAAATCCATCAATGCCAAGATTATAAATATTTAATAGACAATGAATTTAATTAAATGTTAAAAGGGTATATTCGGTAGATTGTATTTTTTTAATTTTAGAAACAACCAAAATCCCTTAAATCTCTCTCTTTTATTCAAAATAAAAACTTGTTTTTTTAAAGATGAATTCAACTGCTTTTCTTTTTCATGTTTTCAATAATTACATATATGCTTACGTATATGTAAACATGTACACATATACGTTTACGAGTTACGTAAACATGTACACATATGTGTTTACGTATATGTAAATAGGTTACGTGTTCCATATATGTACGTAGCTCACGAATGGAGATGACGTGGATTTTACGAGTTACGTATTCATAACTAATACAAATTACGTATACAAATCAAAAGAGACAAAAAAAAAACTCAAGTTTATAACATGTGAACATGGGTAAATAAAAACAAGAAAGGGAAAAAGAATTAAGTTACATATACGTAACCCTTACGAGTTACATATACGTAGCTCATACGAAAATAAATTAAAATTAGCATGATGCATCTAAAGTTATTCCAGATAATACAACAAACCATGACACTAGCAATGCAAAGAACTCTTTTCTTGGAATCTAATTCACTTATCAATTTCATACCCTTAACTTCATGTACAGAATCCATTTCATCCGTCCCCATCAAAAACTTTATCACCACTACAATTAAAAATTCACAACAGAAGCTAATTTTTCCAATCCAAAAAAATGACTCCTTCCTCTAATCAAATTCACCATACCTAAACACGAATCTCTCCCCCACTGACAGCTCTCTTCACCGGAGACGACAACTGAGCTTGATTTGCTTGGGGGGGGGGGGGGTGGGGGGATGGGAAGGAGACAAATCATTCACACCCTTCTCGCATATGAAGCCCTGTTTCGCAATAGCCCATCAAATGAGTTCATATCGGAAAACACGAAACCCCACCTTCAGCCTCTTCGCCGGCGACGACGATGGATTTGCTTGGGGGAGGTGAGATGGGAATGAGACAAATCATTCACATCCTTCTTGTATAGGAAACCATGTTTTGCAACAACACATCAAATGGTTCATATCAGAAAACAAAATCGGCTAAAGAAACCGGCTACAGGTCGATGAAGAGAAATTTGAGAAGAAAAAAAATTGTTGAATGTGAAAAATGAAAAAGGCAACAGATTGATTCTTGGAAATGTAACAATTGAGAATAAAATAGTCAAAATAGAAAACGTAAATGGCGGAGAAAAAAAAGGAATTTCCGTTAAAAAATAAATATCAAATATAAATTAATATACATTTACTAAAATACCCTTTTATATAAAAAAAAAATAATTAAAATCTAAATTTTCTGATTGGTTGAGACTGGTTTTCTTGGTTTTCGCCTAACTTTATGGTTTTCTCTTGATCCTCTCCCTATATATATATATATATATAGTACGAGGTTATGCTAGGAAGACAAAAAAGTGTGAGAAGTGTAGGAAGGATTTTTAACCCTTGATCTTGGAGATGGAGGGTTTATAAGAAGTCTACATAAAAAGGAATGAATTTTAAGGTTGGAAGGGTATAATAGTAATTGGTTACAAGAGAGAGAAATAACATACACATGCAAGTCACATGCATTTTCCACACTTATTTTTTAAACGTTTATATCTTTTTTATACGTCATTATTTAAAAAAAAATTATATCATAAAATCGAGCGTTTTTATCTTTAAAACGAGTATGGTCTTCCTATATTAAAAAAAAATCACTGAACTGGGTTTGTAAGTTTTTAACAACGTTTTCATGGTGTTTTTTAATGACGTTTTTTCAAGACGTTTTTCATAACGTTTTTTTCATTGCGTTTTTTAATGGAGTTATTTTTTACTTTTGTCACTGCGTTTTTCATGGTGTTTTTTCATGATTGTTTTTTCATGGCATTTTTTCAAAACGTTTTTCATTGTGTTTTTTTATAACGTTTTTTATGACGTTTTTTTCACTGCGTTTTTCATGGTGTATTTTTCATGTAGATTTTTATCACCGATCGTGCGAAAAACAGAAAAAACGCATGTGAAACCGGGCGTGTTATGGTGTTTTTAAACTGGGCAACTTTATGGTGTGTTTTGAACTGTGATTGTGAAGAAAACAGAAAATGCGTTTTATGGTGTTTTTTGAGGCAATTACTATTATGGTTTTAGGTGTTTTCTTTATGGTGTATTCTTTTATAGTGTTTTTGAACTGGGCGTATTACGGTGTGCTTTGAACTGTGATTGTGCAGAAAATAGAAAATGCGTTTTTCAGATTCTTCAACACCTCCGAGGAATCGTTATCTTTGGTGTTCAGCTCTATGAACGTGAAATTCGCAGGAGCTCGTACGCGATCAAGCAGAAAACAGAACACGCATTTCTGGACGCCATTACCATAATGGTTTTAGGTGTTTTATTTATGGTGTTTTTCTTTTCCAGATGAAACAAGATCTTTTAAAAATATTATAAATTCCTCCGGTTCAAAAACACCAAATACTTGCACAGTTCTAAAAACACCATAACACGCTCACTTCAAAAACACCATAAAATGTCCAGTTTAAATGTTTTTTAAGATTTTTTTTTAATTTATTACGTTTTTATGGTATTTGTACGTCGTTTTTTATGATATTTTATAGAGTTTGTACAACCTAGTGCAAAACACCATATATAAAAAACCACACTTAACACGTAAATTTTTTTTAAAATTTTATATAACAATATTGTACTCATATTAAAGATAAAAAAGCGATCGTTATTATGGTGTAACTTTTTTTTTAAATAATAACGCATTAAAAAGTTATGAACGTTTAAAAAATATGAGAGAATATGCATGTGACTTGCAAGTGACTTGCATGTGCATATTTTGAGCATTTGAAAAATCAAGCGCATTTTCTTTCACGATTTTGCCCTTTCCACTTGGTCCCCTCCTTGTACACATGTCACTCCATGGAAGCTTCCTACACTTTTTAGCCTTCTTAGAATATCCCTCACACACACACACACACACACACACACACACATATATATATATGGGACGGTTCCACTAAAAAGTGGGTTTTCGCTAATAAATCCTAAGAAGTGGGTCAAACGAACTACGATTGAGCTCATTTCAGCGGCGTTGGAACCGTCTCATCGAACCTTAACCCGGATCCAAAAACCTAAACCCCCTCCACCCGCACCCCCAAAAACCTAAACCCCCCTCTAACCCTACCCCGAAAAGCCTAAAAACACCACCCCCATCCCCAAAAACCTAAAACCCCCCACCCCAC
The DNA here is from genome assembly GCA_023525975.1 of Smallanthus sonchifolius. Taxonomy (NCBI): domain Eukaryota; kingdom Viridiplantae; phylum Streptophyta; class Magnoliopsida; order Asterales; family Asteraceae; genus Smallanthus; species Smallanthus sonchifolius. The sequence continues at coordinate 5,053,294 of CM042024.1, read as the reverse complement.
CCCCACCCCAAAAACCTAAACCCACCCCTAAAAACCTAAACCTCCCACCCCCACCCAAAAAAAAACCTAAACCCCAAAAGCTAAACCCTAAGGCTAAACCATAAGGCTAAAATCCTAAAATTCAAACGTAAAATCTAAACCTTAAAAGATAAACCCTAAAAGCTAAGATGGTAGAGTTCAACGAGACGGTTCCAACGCCGCTGAAATTAGCTCAATCGGAGTTCGTTTGATATCGTTTCTTAAGGGTTTTGTCATTTATTAGATTTAATAGCGAAAAACTACTTCTTATTTGATCCTCCCCATATATATATATATATATATATATTTTAAAGGTGCTGTATATGTGTAGTACACCCAAAAACCTAAACCCCCCACTCACCCCCCAAAAACCTAAACCCCCCACCCACCCCTTAAAAACCTAAACCCCCCCTTACCTCCACCCCCACCCCAAAAACACTCTAACTAAAAGCTAAACTAAAACCAAAACCTAACCCTACTACATATATGTAATAGGGCGTTGATTTTTTTTGAAAGAGGACGACGTGGGCAACAAGGTCTCCGAAGCGGTTTTTTAGTTTTTGATTTATATTTTGAGTTATGATTTTTTATTATTTTTTTTATCTTTAATAAATAGTTTTTTAGTTTTCTCATAAATAAATAGTTTTCTTATGATTTTCACACACACACACACACATATATATATATATATATATATATATATATATATATATATATATATATATATTCTGTGTATAATTTTATTACTCTTAATCTGAAGTGTCGGTACAAATTTCTCCCTCAACTATAATCAAATGGCAAAACTCACCCCTATACTTTACAAAGTTTAACTTTAACCCCTTCAAGTTTTTCAATGTTTGAGTTTACTCCCTTAGTATATATAATCTGATTTTTCCTTAATAGCTTTCGCATTTTTTGTTTATTTTTTGTTGTTGATGTCTCGGTTTAAATTTTGTTAAAACCGGAGTCGTATTCAAAATAGGGTATTTTTTAGGTATCGTGGGTTATATCGACTGACAACCGTGAAAAATGAGACCGACGCCGACTGAAAAACATCGGTACCGTTATTTAACAGTTTTTTTCTTATATTTCGACCTCCGCAACCGAGTCGACGTAATTTCATACGTTTCTTTTTGTGTACAGTCATGTTAATGTCATCGACTCAACCGTTTAAATTCCGTCTCATGTCGCGGAGCGCGTTAACCACGTTAATGTCACACCCTCAACCGTTTAAGGTCTGATTCCCGTCGCGGAGCGCGGGGTACAATTTCTAGTTATTTTTAATCATTAAATGGTTCTCTACGTTTATTAAAAAAGAAACCTATGATTTTAAAAATTTTATTTTGCTTTCAGAGCAACTTTAATGTGCCACGTTAAGTTCGCTATCAGGGTTCTGCCCTGGTGGTCAGGGGGTTTCCCAAAGGGTTTCCCCTCTGTGGAGATCTCAGGTTCGAATCTGGCAAGTTGCACTTCATAAAATCTGGAACATACTCCGGGCAGATTTCGAATTCTGGGATAGGAGGGGTTAGCGACATCCTAACCGATATGCCGTTCTAAAAAAATTAAGTTCGCTGGAGGTACACATATTCTTTTTCTTTTTTTAGAGTAGATACGAGGATATTTTTGGGAGATAGATATTATCTAAATCAGGTCCAACTATCATATCAATCCGGATCGAACCCCCAACCCAGGAGAAAACCCACAACTAGGAAAACCCACTGGGTCAACGTAAATAATTGCTTTAGGTGAGACTCAAACCCAAGACCTCCACAATAGGAAGTCTTGAGGTTACCATTGCACCAGATGACCAACGGTGAGATACACATATTCTAATAGTACAAAATAAAAACTTGGCATTTACATGTGAAATATGTTAACTTTTATGTCAACGGGTAGCGATGGTGGCGAATTGAAAGTTTGTTACATAAAACCCGTAGTTTTAATAGTTCATTACATACACTGGCAATTAAGGTGAAGTTAATTATATTTTTAATCATTTCTCTTTGTTACAAGTTAATTGTTAAAACTTATACGGTTTTAGATTTATTATATTTACATAGGCTATTGCCATTCTTTGAATTGGATTATGAAACTTATGCTTTGATGTACCGAACTTTTAAAACTTACTTGCGATGTAAATAACTTTTATTTTTTACCATTTGATGTAACTAACTACATCTTTTTCTACCTTTTGAATAGCCAAAATACATTAGGAATGTACTATTTAAAATACATCAAAAGATAAGTTTTAAAATTTTGATCAATCTACAAGACTTACGATAGCAATATGTGACACTTTTTGGTTAAATTTCCATACATTTTTGGCATTTATACAAGCAGCCCTTTTAGTTCACATATGCACATGACGTCTGATGTTTCTCATGTTCATCAGTAATCAAACATTTTAATCATAATACTCCAATTTCAATACAATAATTGTTTTTGGCCATCCATATATCGTAGTTAATTTTTTTTAAATGCTTAAGCAGAATATAATTATTTATGCCTCATTTGTTGATCAATTCTTGAATATGATAATGGAAAACAATAATATAAATCATACATAATAAGCTAACCGCATAGAGGGAAGACGTCATGACCCGCTAGGAAGATCGAGTTCCCGTTTAGGGTGTACGGTTAGGATGACTAAGAGAGAGAGGGACGAATTTCTTAGTGGTGATATAATTATTCATTAGTCCATTCCCTCTAATAATCTCTCTATTTATATGTACACCCAAGGGAAAACCCATTAATGTCTCATTAAGAGTAATTAGACTTATCAACTAATTACTAGCCATAAGTTAATAATAAATAAATAAAACAATTGATCATTTAATAATTAGATAAATGATTATAAAAGCCACATAATAAAACCGTATCTTACATCATTGTCTAGGATTGTTTTTGCATATTCGAAAATCAGTTTTATGTAAATTGTTTGCCATTTTAGTGTAATTGGTTTGACTTGTTAACCAAGTGAATCATAATATGCATCAAACAAGTCAGGAGGTGTGGAGTGCACACTTGTTTGACTTTATTATGATTTTAGGAACCTAATTGGCACTTAAGGGCGAAACCCCTAGAAACGGGGTCCGAGGGGCAGAGCCCATGCCGAATGCAGTTACTGACCAAACCCCTGCAAAAATTGTTTTGATCAATTTGGTCTCTTCTCTAGTTCACGAAATTCGCTCATACACACATATTCAGTTTCTTGTTTCTCAATTTGTGTTTTATCCGACTAAAGTAATCGGGTGAACCATCGAATAATTTCGATCTCGAAGTGTTTCACGACTCTCAGATATTTCAAGGAAACTAGACGAACCTGGATCAGACTACACTTAGGTGCTCATATTTCAAGCCATGCATTAGATCCCTGATCCTAATGTATCGGATTCATAGCTAGAAACCTAACCCTGATTTTTCTTCTGAGCAGATGCCTTCGTAACTCATGAGGAAATCACCTACCATAAGCTCATGACGAACCGTATACCACCCAACATTAACCGAGTAAGTGATTACTTTTTTGTAGGTTACTAGTTGTAACATCCCAAATTTCAAGGCTCGAGAAACAGGAAACGGCAAACAATTCAAATGTTCAAGATCAAAAATGAAAATTTGGAATTTCAAGCTGTAACGGACTGTCATGGACGGTAATGGTCCTTTACGAGCCATGACGGACCGTCACAAGATGGTAACGATCCTTACGGATTGAGCAAGAATTTGACCGGAGAATGACACGTGTCTTGTGACTCATCATTGCAATCTAACGCGCGTAAACCCTATGACGGACCGTCATGAGTTGATAACGGTCTGATACGAGCATGACGGACCGTCACGAGGAGATAACGGTCCGTTACATGTTGGCGAAGAACTTAACGGCAAAGAAACAAACGGTGACGGACCGTCACCGTTTGGTAACGGTCCGTTACTGACATAGGACTTTGGCTATAAATAGAAAGTATGAGTCGTTTAAATTTGAAAACAACAACAACAACATCACCTTCACTACACACACAAACACATATACCGAAGCAAGGCTAGCACGACGGTTACGAGCGTGGTGGTTGCGAGTGCGGAGCGTTGAAGTTACGAGCCAGGAACGGAGAGATGTTTTAGTAAGAAACGAACCTATGAAACTACCCAAGGATAAAGTAAGTACACTGAACCCGTACCTTATGTCACACCCCCAAATTCCACTAACGGAGTTTTACCGTTTGGAAAGTGACAAACCAGGATCTCAGATATCAGTTACTTCAAACGACACTATATGGGACTCAAAGTGTCATATTATATAAGATCAGAGTAAATGTGCAGAAGCGTTTAAACAAAAGTAAATGCGCAAAACAACGTGCCCAAGTTTAAGTAAAAACAGAACATAAATTGTGTTTGATAGAATGACATGTGATGATAAAAGTCAAATGACACCATGCATGTCCTAACGTGATCCTGCATAACGACCTGAGAAAACATGTAAGAAAATGAGTCAACACTAGGTTGGTGAGTTCAAAGGTTTCAACTTGTAATAATGTTTAACAGATTAATGACCATTCAATATATATATATCGACAGGTAGCTAACTCATGTTCATCTAATAATGCGCTCGCAACCGTAAACTGACTGTTTATGTTTGAATGCCTCCCACCAGGTCTATCAACCATGGTGCATGTTTATGTCAATATTACACCCGTTCGACCTCCAATCGAGTTAGCGCGACTAACGAGGGTGGGGTTTGTCAAACCCAGCAGTACTACTCAACATACCTCGCTATACTCATATTTAAACGGTTCGATGTGAGGACTTTTATGATAGAGTTTACGCATAGTCATAACAAGTGATAACATATATGAATTACAAAAATCAAAAGTGTTTGTGTCATGTTTTCTACCCCAAATTAAAACAGTAAAAGGGGCCGTGAAAACTCAAATATGAGATTTAGAATCTGAAGTGTTAGCCTGCACGGCTTACGTATGCCCTAGAATTATAAACACATAAGTTAGGGACATATGAGATTTGTGACGACGACACGGAAGATTAGAACGTCTTAAAACATTCTAAGGATTAACGGGTAGACGAACGTGTCTGTGGGAATATAGGTTTCTTAATATAATAATTAAGATAAATGCGTTACGTGTCGAACGTCTCTAATACGAATAAAAATAAATTCGTGCGTTTGTATCATTCAATAATGATCTAAGAAAATAATATAACATATATATTATTTTTGAACTCGTAGGAAATATACGATAATTATTTACGTGACAAAATAATAAATATATTATTTTTATTCGAGATAATAAACGTGAGTAAATAATATAAATAATTATATTATTAATTAGTTTGAAACTTTACACGAGGTAAATAAACGAGGTGAAATAATATATAAATATATTATTTCATAATATGAGTCACGGGTTGAAAATAATATAAATATATTATTTTATAATTGGTAAATAATATTAAAATAAATTATAAAAACCAAACCCGAGCCTACGGGTTGTTTCCGGGGCTAAAACACGTTAATATAATATTATAATAATATAGGATAGGTTTTTATATAATTAATTATAAGCAAAAAGTCCCAAAAAAGGAATGCAGGATGCCGGACTCGAACCCGGGTCTCCTGCGTATGGGTCGAGTGCCTTAACCAAGTCCGCCCGCTAGGGTTTCGCAAACAAAACTGGAACGAATTGGTTTTAACACTTAAGTCCATTGTATCTCCTTCCCAAAACCACGCAAGATCGAATCCAGTCCCAAACCCTTCGATTTCGTTTACAATTTAACACAAGGGCATAGGGGTTTTGTTAATCAGATGTTTGCGAACATGTGTGTGTGTTTAATTGCAAAACCAACGTGTTTAAGATCGTCTAATTACAGAAACTAGAACCGAAAAACCCTAGGTTTGATCTTAAATCGATTTGAACAAATCTGATGTTAAAAGTTGTTGGATTCATGGGGTTTTTGACAAATAGAGGGTTGCGAATCCAACCCTGTGGTTTAATTTGATTTAGACAGTCGTTAAGATCAAAACCCCCAAATTAAAATATGAACAAACCCTAGATTACGGATCTTGAAAATTCGATGTTGTTTGATTCAATTAGCATGGGGTTATCGTTAAACGAATGATTGCGAATCTACTTGTACGCTTTAAACTGATTTAAACGGAGCCGGGGGTAGGGTTCGATCAATCCAGAAATGTTAAGAACCCTAGATTCGGATCTTGTTAAATCCGATAATGGAAGCCACAATTATGATAGGGCTTACACTCTATGAATGAGAACGAAGCTAGAGATGTAAGAATTTACCAAATTAGATGACGAATTGAGTGTGGTCGACTAAAACGGAATCCGACTGCGAAGAACTTGATCTCCGGCGACTGTAACTTCTTCTCTGGTCGAATTAACGCGTGCAATAGCTTCAGTGGAGTTCGAATGAGACCTGCATGTATACAATTCGTGTGAATAATAGAGGATTTGAGTCAATTTGATTATCGTTGATGATAGGGACGACGGTTATGGGTTATGGGTCTAAAGTCAAACAAAATTGAGATTTGGTTAATTACCAGCTTAGTCCCTCTAGTTTCATGTATACAAGTTTAGGGAATTGACAGAATAAGTCCCTGGGGTTTGGATTGAGTTAAAAACAAGCTCGTTTAACTTTCAGAAGTCAACAGGAACATGAATATTGAATTTTGACTTTCAAAGTCAAATAGGGTTAAGTTTTGCCTATTTACACAATTAGTCCTTGTGGTTTGAGTTTGGATAATGGCAGAAACAGTCCCTAGTGTTTGAGATAAGTTAACTAAGTTAAGACTTAACTGAATTAGTTAACGGAGTTAGACTAAAAAGTTCGGATTGCACATCATCCCCTAGTTAAAAGAATTTTCGTCCCAAAAATTAAAATAATAAAAAAAGATTTCTGAGGTGTCACATCATCCCCTAGTTGAAAGAATTTTCGTACCAAAAATTAGAATAGTACCTTAAGAGTTTGACATGGATTGCTTGAACAGATGAGGATACTTGCGCATCATCTGATCCTCGCGCTCCCATGTGAATTCCGGTCCGCGTTTCGAGTTCCAAAGAACTCTGACAATAGGGATTTTACTGCGTTTGAGCGTTTTGACTTCCCTATCCATGATTTCTACCGGTTCTTCGATGAAACGCAATTGTTCATCGATGTGTAGTTCCTCAAGAGGAACAACGAGTGTATTGTCTGCTAGACATTCCTTCAAGTTCGAGACATGAAAGACGTCGTATACACTACTAATTCCTTCCGGTAGGTCCAGTTGATACGCTACTGGGCCAATTCTCTTCACTATTTTGAACAGTCCAACATAACGAGAATTCAGTTTGCCTCATTTCTCAAAGCGAATTACACCTTTCCAAGGTGAGACTTTCAGAAGAACCATGTCACCTACTTGAAACTCTAACGGTTTACGACGCTTGTCGGCATACCTCTTTTGACTATCTCGAGTTTCCGCCATGCGGTTTCGGATTTGAACGATCTTTTTAGAGGTTTCAAATACCAGTTCAGGACCCGTAAGTTGGCTATCTCCAACTTCAGCCCAACATATAGGAGATCGGCATTTACGTCCGTACAATGCCTCGAATGGTGTTGCCTTGATGCTAGTGTGATAACTGTTGTTGTAGGAGAACTCCACCAGAGGCAGGTGAGACTCCCAAGTGTTACCAAAATCAATCACACAAGCTCGTAGCATGTCCTCTAAGGTTTGAATGGTACGTTCCGTTTGGCCATCAGTTTGAGGATGGTACACCGTACTCATATCTAGACGCGTGCCTAAAGCTTTTTGCTGGGATTGCTAGAAACGTGATGTGAATCTAGCGTCACAATCCGAAATGATAGATATTGGCACTCCGTGCCGAGAGACCACTTCCTTCAAGTAAACATGTGTAAGTTTTCCCATTTTGTCAGTCTCTCTAATTGCTAAGAAATGAGCGGATTTAGTCAGACGATCTACGATCACCCAGATGGTGTCGCATCCGCTAGGAGTTCGGGGTAATTGGTTATGAAGTCCATAGATATTTTCTCCCATTTCCACATAGGAATCTCTGGTTGCTGCAATAGGCCTTCGTCGTTTATCCGCATAGGATTTCTGACGATCTTGTGCGGCCTTCATTCGCGCTTTGATCTGATCAAACCTTTTCGACGTCTCTCTTACGACTTCGAGACATCCTAATTCCTTCTGTCCAATCTCACCCCAACAAACTGGGGTCCTACATCTTCTCCCATACAACATTTCGTAAGGCGGCATGCCTATCGTCGTGTGATGATTATTGTTGTAGGAGAATTCGGCTAACGGCAGATGGCTGTCCCAACTGCCACCGAAGTCGATAATCCAAGCACAGAGCATATCCTCCAATGTCTGAATGGTCCTTTCGGACTGACCATCCGTTTACGGGTGGTATGCCGTGCTGATATTAAGCCTCGTGCCCATCGCTTCATGAAATCTTTTCCAGAACCTCGATGTGAATCGGGTGTCCCGGTCAGACACAATCGTCAAAGGCATCCCATGCCGTGCTACTACTTCGTTAATAAATACTTCCGCTAACCTTTCCGACGAGAACGTCTCGCGAATAGGTAGGAAATGAGCACTCTTCGTTAAACGGTCCACAATTACCCAAATGGTATCATGACCTTTAGCTGTGCAAGGTAGCTTGGTTATGAAGTCCATGGTAATGTGTTCCCACTTCCATTCCGGTATATCAAGTGGTTGGATCTTTTCATACGGTTTCTGGTGTTCGGCCTTTACTTGTGAGCAAGTCAAGCACTTGCTTACATACTTTGTCACCTCATGTTTCATCCCAGGCCACCAGTATTCCTTCCTCAGATCTTGGTACATTTTATTGGTACAAGGATGGATAGAGTACCGAGACTTATGAGCCTCATCCAATATTTTGGTTCTAAGCTCGCCACCCATAGGTATCCATACCCGTCCAAAACGTGTCCTAACACTAAGGTGTTATATTCCAACTAGTCCTGTTGGCCAACCATCCTTTCCTTCCTTATGTTTTCTTCTTTAAGTGCCTCATCTTGAGCCTTTTCAATCTCTCTCATCACATCCGATGTTACCACCAACTGGCAAGCTTTCACTCTAATGGGAGTAGGCACATCCTTTCGGCTTAGAGCGTCAGCCACCACGTTTGCCTTTCCAGGATGGTATATTATTTCACAGTCATAGTCTTTCAACAGTTCTAACCATCGCCTCTGCCTCATATTAAGTTCCTTTTGTTCGAAGAAGTATTTCAAACTTTTGTGGTCGGAGTAAATAGTAAACTTCACCCCGTACAGGTAGTGCCTCCAGATTTTCAATGCGAATACGACAGCATCAAGTTCCAAATCGTGGGTGGGATAATTAGCTTCGTGAATCTTCAACTGTCGTGACGCATACGCGATCACTCTTCCGCGTTGCATCAACACGCATCCCAATCCCTGACCCGAAGCGTCAGAGTATACCACTAAGTCTTCATTGCCCTCGGGAAGGGCCAAGACTGGAGCTTGAGTTAGCTTTTCCTTCAATTTCTTAAACGCCTCATCCTGGGTCGAAACCCATTCGTACTTTACCTCCTTCCGAGTCAACTTCGTCAACGGCGAAGCTATTTTCTAGAAATCCTGGATGAATCTCCGATAGTAGCCCGCCAATCCCAAGAAACTACGGATTTCAGTTGGCGTCTTTGGAACATTCCATTCCCTTACCGTTACTATCTTTGCTGGGTCAACCATAATGCCGTTCGGGTTAATGACGTGACCTAGGAATTGGACTTCCCTAAGCCAGAATGCGCATTTGGAGAACTTAGCATACAACCTTTCTTTCTTCAGAGCCTCCAACACCTCCCTTAAGTGACATGCGTGATCACCCTCATTCTTGGAATAGACGAGGATATCATCGATAAACACGATTACCGACCGATCCAGCATTGGTCGACAAACTCTATTCATCAAATCCATGAACGCTGCAGGGGCGTTCGTCAATTCAAAATACATTACGCGGAACTCAAAGTGTACATAACGTGTGCGAAATGCCGTTTTCGGTATGTCTCCTTTCCTCACCTTCAACTGATGGTACCCGGATCGAAGGTCGATCTTTGAGAACCAACTTGCGCCTTGTAATTGATCGAACAGGTCGTCGATCCTTGGTAACGGGTGCTTCGTTGGCAGTTAACCAATCCATACCCAGCACGACATCAAACCCTCCCAAAACCATAACAAACAATCTGACAGGGAACCTATGACCTTCTATTTTTATCGTAGAGTTGTCAACTACCTCGGTCACTCTCGCAGTTCTACCCTCAGCGGTTTCTACGCTAAAGGCCCTTTCTAGTATACTGACAGCGTACTTCACTCTCTTACAAAAAGTCGCAGATATAATTAAATCATTTATAAGAATTGTTTATAAAGTTTATAAATGTCTAATTTATTGTTTGCTTTTATTTAAGTTATTTTGGAAGGAGTAAGCTCCTTTTCTAGTAAAGTTTACAAATTGAATACATGGTTTATCAAAACATATATATATATATATATATATATATATATATATATATATATAATCACACATTCATTTAAAAATAAATGCATGTGTATATATATAAGGGGATTGTAAATGTGTGCTTTAAACTCAAAAGTTTTTTTTTTTTATAAAACTAAAAGTTATGGGTTTGATGTAGTTGGTATAGTCCAATATATATATATATGTATGGATAAATAAATACATATGTATGTGGTAAATAAAAAAGAGAAAAAAAAATATGGCCGGAAGATCGTGGATATTACAGGCGGCGTGTCGGGATGAGATTGTCCCTGGGTCTGATAATTCTGCGGTGTGCACCAATGTTAAATAATGTTTGCTGAAATTTAAGGATGAGCATTTCACTGCTGCAGTCAAAGTATTATGCTCTTCAGGGGTTGCTCCTTTAGGTAAGGACACCTTGAAAGCGTTGGTGGCAAAGCATCCCACCCTGCCCCCTCCGGTTATGCATGTTTCCTTGCTTTCTGAACCTCCTCTTGTTGTGGATAATGATACCGTGCTTGGGGGCATTAAATCTTTCCCCAAAGGGACCTCTTGTGGGAGGGACGGATTGAGGGCCCAACATATTTTGGATGCTTTGTGTGGGGAGGGGTCTGTGATAGCTGTTGGTTTGCTCAAGGATATTTATGTGGTGGTTAATTTAAGTTTAGGGGGAGGTGCCGTAGGGCCTTGGCAGAATTTGTTGCGTCTGCCCCCCTCACGCCGCTGCTCAAACCAGATAACGGGATTAGACCTATTGCCGTAGGTGTGATCTGGAGGAAGTTGGTCTCTAAGGTGGCTATGAGGGGTGTCGGGAAGGAGATGGCTAAATATCTTTGTGATTTTCAATTTGGGTGTAAGGCCCCAAACCCGGAAGGCCTCACTTGTTGGATTTACTCATTCACAAACAGTTCTTAAACATGAATATCAAATAACGCAGCGGAAAATTTCATTCAAACATAACGTCATCATTGTTCATACATGCGGAAGCGTAAACATTGTTTAAAACGTAAATACATCATAACTAAAGCATAACATGATGCCAGTCTTCATAGTCAGCCGGGTAACTCCTCTCGCTAGCCAAGCATCACCGTCCACCCTCATAATCTACCTTAACCTGAATGTGCACACTAAAAAGTCAGCTACGCTGGTGAGTTCTAGTTTTCGTTCGATTTAAGAAATGGTTCATCATTCAAAACATTCATTAGGGTTTAACATCACGTATAAGAAAACAGGGCCTTTCATTCATAAACCTTCACACATTTAAACACATTGAACGGATCATTTGTTTAAAACATTTAACATTCATTTAAGTCATACATTACTATCTAAAATCTGTATCGTTACGCGTCTCTGTGTCCCCGAAGGAACCCTGCATGTCGTGGTCAACCGTTACGTATCACCGTCGTTGCCACAACATTCCGTCAATTCCCTTTCTGGTATTGCCCCCAAGGCTAACTGCACGAGGACCGACAATACCCATTCAGTTGCCCCTATGGCTCTCTTGTCCATAGACCGACAACTTCCATCGACGGTTATGACTCTCAGCCATAACATCGTCGGATCATAATTTAACCTCGCATAGGGTCACGTTAACCCCTGAGTAACCGTCGTTACTCCATACCAGTTGTACAACATCAAACCATTGGCAGGCCACTAAGACACTGCCCCTGTTGTTCTTATGGTAACTATGGCTCGCTGTCCATAATCTACCACAAGGCTGGGAATCTCATTCCCAGACTCCATTCATCAATTCCCTTCATTCGACAGATTAGATTTGTAATGACTTCTTTAAAACCTTTGCCCTTTTTCTTTTCTTTTCATAAAACCTTTCGTTCACTTTCGAAACCCTTTACCTTTACTTTAAACCATTTCTTTATAAACATTTGTTCGTAAACATTCCGTTCATAAAACTTTCTTTCCATAAACCGTTCATTCTAAATCATTTCATTTCATAAACATAGTTTCATAAAACATCATTTCATAAAACATCATTTCATATGTATGCACACCAGCCCGAAAACATTATATAAAACATTTAAAATAGGGCTTCTAGAACTCACGTGATAAGCAGTTTCTGAAATACTCTTAGCTAGCTACTTGGCGTTACTAATGTCACTCGCGATCTGCTATAATAAATCCATACATGTAAGGTAGTGATCCTAGATGACACTAGACATCCCTATGCTTAAACCTAGTAGTTTCGATAGATTTGCTTATACCGAAACTTGATAGTTTCGATGGATCTGCACATATCGAAACTAGGTAGTTTCGATGGACCTGCACATATCGAAACTTGTAGTTTCGATGGACCTGCACATATCGAAACTTGTAGTTTCGATGGACCAGCACATATCGAAACTTGTAGTTTCTATGGACCTGCACATATCGAAACTAGTAGTTTCGATGGGGTCTGCACAGATTGTCTTCCCAAAATCCGAAGCTTTTGCATGCGAGTCTGATCGAGTCAGTATCTCAACTTTTCTTAGATTAAAACGTTCGGTTTTCATTCTAGATGCTATACCTAAGCTCATTTTTAAGTTCCATCCGCAAAATCGTTGCCTTTTTAGCCAAAACCCGAAAATCCCAAAAACGAACAAAAACTCAGATTTAGGCGAGATTATTACCTATATCGAGATTCTGATCCGGAGGTTCTTCTCACGAGTTATGGAGTAACACTTTGCTGAAGTCTCGGGTCGATCCGCCAACTTTCTCTCTCTACAGTTTCTCTCTCTAAAAGTTGCAAATGAGAGAAAAGGGGTGGCATAGGCTATTTATAGCCAGCTGACCCATCCGACCCGACCCGCCATGCCTCGTTCGTTTATTCCGTTATTATAACTGTCGTTTTATTTTTGGGATGTTACAAGTCTACCCCCCTTACAATAGGTTTCATCCCCGAAACCTTTCGTAAGTCAAATAGATGAGGGTACGACTCCCTCATTTCCTTCTCCGTTTCCCAAGTGGCTTCCGATCCCTTTCGATGCTTCCATTGGACTTTAACCAATTGGATAACTTTATTACGTAAACGTTTCTCCTTCCGATCAAGGATGGCCACGGGTTCTTCGATGTAATTAAGGCTGTTGTCAACCTCGATGTCAGTAAGTGGTACGTGAGCCGATTCATCCGCCAAACACTTTCGCAAGTGTGATACATGGAAAGTAGGATGAATCCCACTTAACTCATCAGGCAACTCCAACCGATAAGTGACTTCCTCAACCCATGCCATTATCTTGAATGGTCCGACAAACCTCGGACTTAACTTTCCTCTCTTTCTGAATCGTATGATTCCCTTCCATGGTGACACTTTCAGCATTACTCTGTCACCAATATCAAACTCAATAGGCCTTCGTCGTTTATCCGCATAAGATTTCTGACGATCTTGTGCGGCCTTCATTCGCGCTTTGATCTGATCAAACCTTTCCGACGTCTCTCTTACGACTTCGAGACTTCCTAACTCCTTCTGTCCAATCTCACCCCAACAAACCGGGGTCCTACATCTTCTCCCATACAACATTTCGTAAGGCGGCATGCCTATCGTCGTGTGATGACTATTGTTGTAGGAGAATTCAGCTAACGGCAGATGGCTGTCCCAACTGCCACCGAAGTCGATAATACAAGCACGGAGCATATCCTCTAATGTCTGAATGGTCCTTTCGGACAGACCATCCGTTTGCGGGTGGTATGCCGTGCTGATGTTAAGCCTCGTGCCCATCGACTCGTGAAATCTTTTCCAGAACCTCGATGTGAATCGTGTGTCCCGGTCAGATACAATCGTCAAAGGCATCCCATGCCGTGCTACTACTTCGTTAATAAATACTTCCGCTAACCTTTCCGACGAGAACGTCTCACGAATAGGTAGGAAATGAGCACTCTTCATTAAACGGTCCACAATTACCCAAATGGTGTCATGACCTTTAGCTGTGCGAGGTAGCTTAGTTATGAAGTCCATGGTAATGTGTTCCCACTTCCATTCCGGTATATCAAGTGGTTGAATCTTTCCATACGGTTTCTGGTGCTCGGCCTTTACTTGCGAGCAAGTCAAGCACTTGCTTACATACTTCGTCACATCACGTTTCATTCCAGGCCACCAGTATTCCTTCCTCAGATCTTGATACATTTTATTGGTACCGGGATGGATAGAGTAACGAGACTTATGAGCCTCATCCAAGATCTTGGTTCTAAGCTCGCCACCCATAGGTATCCATACCCGTCCAAAACGTGTCCTAACACCAAGGGTGTTATATTCCAACTTGTCCTGTTGGCCAACCATCCTTTCCTTCTTTATGTTTTCCTCCTTAAGTGCCTCATCTTGACCCTTTTCAATTTCTCTCATCACGTCCGATGTTACCACCAACTGGCAAGCTTTCACTCTAATAGGAGTAGGCACATCCTTTCGGCTTAGAGCGCCAGCCACCACGTTTGCCTTTCCAGGATGGTATATGATTTCATAGTCATAATCTTTTAGGAGTTCTAACCATCGTCTCTGCCTCATATTAAGCTCTCTTTGTTCGAAGAAGTACTTCAAACTTTTGTGGTCTGAGTAAATAGTAAACTTCACCCCGTAAAGGTAGTGCCTCCAGATTTTCAATGCAAATACGACAGCAGCAAGTTCCAAATCATGAGTCGGATAGTTTACTTCGTGAACTTTCAACTGCCGCGACGCATACGCAATCACTCTACCGCGTTGCATCAACACACACCCTAATCCCTGACCCGACGCGTCAGAGTATACCACCAGGTCTTCATTGCCTTCGGGAAGGGCCAAGACTGGAGCTTGGGTTAGCTTCTCTTTCAATTCCTTAAACGCCTCATCCTGGGCCGAACCCCATTCATACTTTACCTCTTTCTGAGTCAACTTTGTCAACGGCGAAGCTATTTTCGAGAAATCCTGGATGAATCTCCGATAGTAGCCCGCCAATCCCAAGAAACTACGGATTTCAGTTGGCGTCTTAGGAACATTCCATTCCCTTACCGTTACTATCTTTGCTAGGTCAACCATAATGCCGTTCGGGTTAATGACGTGACCTAGGAATTGGACTTCCCTAAGCCAGAACGCGCATTTGGAGAACTTAGCATACAACTTTTCTTTCTTCAGAGCCTCCAACACCTCCTTTAAGTGACATGCGTGATCACCCTCATTCTTGGAATAGATGAGGATATCATTGATAAACACGATTACCGACCGATCCAGCATTGGTCGACAAATTCTATTCATCAAATCCATGAACGCTGCTGATGTGTGGGTATTCGATCGTGATATTTTGTATAGTTTTAGTCCGTTTTACATGTTTCGAGGTGTTTATTTGTGTCGATATTGGTACTTATTATGTGTTTGGTATTTTCAGGATAAAAGGCGTTTAAAGCTGCTTTAAGAAGTTAAACGAGCTGGAAACTGGAGCAGAAACGGAAAAACGTCAGGAGGTAGTCCCCCGCGCCACGCGGGTAGGTGTGGACACGTGTCACGACGCGCGGGATAGGTTAAGTTCGCAAAGTATTTAAGCAGCTCAAGAATCTTGTCAGGGGTTCCACTTTTGACCTAGCAGCCGTTTTACGAACCCAGGGGCGATTGCAGGCGATTTTACAAGCATTTCTTCATCTAGAAGGCCATTCTTTCATGTCCGATCAATTCCTAACGTTTCTTGAAGCTGCGATGACTGCTATGCGCGGCTAAGCCTCTCGTGACTTCCACTCGGATGAACTTTTACATCGTTTTTGCATTGGACTTGTTTACGGATTTGCTTAACTAGTACAGCTTGACTACTTGTGTTGGATTATTGGTAAACGTTTCTTGTGTTTGAATTACTTGTCGTTTATTAAGCGTATTGGCAACTTACTTGCGTTGTTAGCGGGTTGGTAAACTGTTGGGTAGTTGACATAATTAAGCGGGTTATTAGGTTGCATAGTGATTCTTGAAAATTATCCTTAATAACTAATTAAATTCATTAATTCCGAGGCCATGTCTATGTGGTGTTTTGAATCTCACATTGATCACAACTCTTTTAATTAGTTCGTTTGTTTTTACAATCAAATTTACTAAACCCCCAAGTTAGATCATTTAGTTATTAGATTTAAACTTGACATTAACCACAAATTCCCCGTGGATACGATACCCTACTTACGCTATCTACGTAGTTTAAATAGGTTTTTTGAATGACCCTTACGACAGTCATCAAAATGGCGCCGTTGCCGGGGAATTCGTGCGCTTAGTGTTAGTTGAGAATTAGTTGTTTCTTGTTTTCAAAAAAAAAAAAAATTTTTTTTTTTTTTTTTGTTTTTGTTTTGTTCAGTATTACGCGTAGTTTTCTTGTTTCCTTGTGTGCAGGTGACTTCTTATTGCATGAATACCAGGTTTTCAGGACGATCCTCGCCACTGCTTTACGACCCCGAAATCGAGAAAACCGCCAGGCAGAACCTACTTCATCGTTCAGCTTTGAAAGGGAAAGCTGCAGTTTCAGACATGAATCCCCTAGAAAACCAATCCACCCCACAGCAGAAAACACCACAACAAACGCCAATTACCGAGATGCCACCAATGCCACCACCCCCGTTCACCTCTGAACCACAAAATTACACCCAAACTCAACGAACCTCACCCATTGCACCACCATCAAATATGACCACCCAACCAACATCTGCTCCAACCGGAGATTTTCAAGTTATTGGTGGACCACTTTACTCGTCAGAAAGCCGATTACCACCGCCGCCCGATCCATTGCGGGCTGTGAACCAGCCGAATTTAGTTCCACACCCGAACCGGTCGGGTGTTGTGTTTGATCAAGTGGACAACAGGGCTCGAACCGAGACATGGGATGACGGGTATGGATATGATGAGTGGGGTGTAAATGATGGGTACATAGGATATCAAGGTGGTGTGCAGTATCCGACAGTTAACCGTAATCAGCCGATGTATCAGCAGCAGAGACAACCGCGGGGGGTAGATGCTTTTCAGACCCCGCCACAGGTTCATCGGGTACCGGTTATGCCACGTCAAAGACAAAGAGATCCTCGATTTCCGGATCCGAATATACAAGGAGTTGAGAGACACTTTAGACCACATATTGCTGAACATGCATCACTGATTGTGATGCCAGTTGCACATGGTAATGCGGACCGTTCTTTTGAAGCAAAACCGCACATTCTGAACATGCTACCTACCTTTCACGGGAAAGGTAGTGAAGAGCCATATGCACACATTGCGGATTTTGAGGCAGTTTGTAGCATGATTGGTGGACACGGGTTCACCACGGATTAGGTGAAATTAGTGCTGTTTCAGTTTTCACTAAAGGATGCCGCGAGGGATTGGTTTACATCTTTGCCATATGCTAGTATTCATACCTGGCAAGTGCTGCAGCAACAATTCTTGGAAGAATATTATACCCCACAAAGAACCAAGTCGGGGAGAGCAGCGATTAGAGAGTTCCAACAGTTACCGGGTGAGCTTCTTTATGAGTCTTGGAAACGGTTCAATCAATTGATCCGTAATTGTCCTCACCACGGTATTCAAAGATGGGAATTAATTACCGCATTCCACGATGGGATTTCAAATGAAGATAGACGAGATATTAAGCTACCACCGGGGGTACCTTTTTGAGGAATCATGTGGATGTGGATTGGGACTACTTGGAAATTGTTGCAGCAGATTCAAAGAGACAAGCACAATTGGATAGGAATAAAAAGTATCCGGTTGTAGCACCAACAAATTCGGGAGCTTCCAATGCAAGAGTTGCTCAATTAGAGAGAGAGAAGGAGGCGTTGGAACGCCAATTGGCGAAGTTTAAGGGTTTCGGTGGAAGAGACGCGTTGAGTGCGGCTCAGGCTATTCCGGTATGTGCTTCTTGTGGTGAATTGGGCCATGTCTTGGACGTGTGTCCGGGTCAATTTGTTGCGGCTGAGGACGATGTGAACATGGTTTATGGAGAGCAAAAGAATTATGATATGAATTCTAATACATATCATCCAGGTTTGCGTAATCATCCTAATTTAAGGTACGGTAATACTACTAACCAATTGAATCCTCATTTTCAGGTACAAAATCAAGGAGGTCAACCGTATCAGAGCCGTCAATCAAATTACAACTCGAATTACAACCGGGGGAATCAAAGGAACTATCAGCAAAACCAAGAGCAAAGCAAATCAAACAATTCAACTGAAGGGTCCAATAGCGAAATTATGGAGATGCTTAAGCAAATCAGAAAGGACCAAGAGTTGCAATCCAAGTCTCATCAGGCATTGGAGAAACAAGTTGCTCAGTTGGCGGTCGAGGTGGCACAAGGGAGAAAAGAGTCGGGCCGATTGCCTAGTGATACTACAAAGAATCCATAGCATCAAGGGAGTTCGTCTAATGCTAGAATTAATCAGGTAAGTAGTCTTCGATCTGGGAAGGTTTATGATAACAAGGCTGGTCTCCTCCACAGTTGGTTGAGGGCATTGTGGAGGAGGTTGATGAGGACAATGAGTCCGATGCTGAACCGGAACCTGTTAGCCCTAAACATATTAAAAAAGTGACTTTTGAAGAGAAAAATAATAGGGTTATAGAAATTGAACCGGTGGACACAAAGCAAAAGGGTACGGAGGGTAATACCGTCCTATTTCCTAAAGCTTTAATCAATCCGGAAACAAAAGTCGTCAATAAACGGGGCCCACAACAGGATGAGATGTGGGAAGTTTTTAAACAGGTAAAAATTAATCTCCCATTATTAGACGCAATCAAACAGGTTCCGGCATATGAAAAAAATATTTGAAAGAGCTTTGCACTCAAAAACGGCACAAGAAATTTCCGAAAAAGATAGCTTTAACCGAAAAAGTTAGTGCCGTTGTGTCGGGTGAACTTCCACCAAAGCTCCGAGATCCAGGTGCTCCTCTAATTCCCATTCAAGTGGGTGAATTCAAGATGAGTCGAGCCTTGCTGGATTTGGGAGCAAGTGTTAGCATTTTACCGGGTAGTTTATACGATCAATACGACTTCGGACCATTGCAACAAGCCAACACCACCGTGGTGTTGGCCGATTTGACGGTAAAACTACCTCGGGGGATTTTGCATGATGTCATTGTCAAAGTTGACGAATTTTATTACCCGGTTGACTTTTTGGTTTTAGATTATATGCAATTTGAAAATACTAAACAACCTAATGTCATACTCGGTAGACCGTTTTTAGCAACCGCTAATGCACTAATTAATTGTCGAAATGGTACGGTTGACATCACGTTTGGAAATCGTAAGGTCCGATTAAATGTTTTTTCCCGTACATCTGATTCTCTAGTCAATGATG
Source organism: Smallanthus sonchifolius (assembly GCA_023525975.1). Classification (NCBI taxonomy): domain Eukaryota; kingdom Viridiplantae; phylum Streptophyta; class Magnoliopsida; order Asterales; family Asteraceae; genus Smallanthus; species Smallanthus sonchifolius. The sequence goes on along the minus strand of CM042024.1, from coordinate 5,033,488 downwards.
AATGCTTTATGGCGGACATTATTGACGGGTGTCATCCTCACGAAAGTGGGGAAGGGGCTATAGAGACGTGTTTTGTTTGTGACAGGGAGTTGGCAGAAGTGGAGTTGGAAATGGAATACGCTGAAGAAGGGTTGGAGGTGATGGCGGCTAGGGAATTAAAGTCGACTTGGACGCATCAAGTCGAGAATTTGCCGGATCATATTGATACTCATTTGAAGCCATCACTCGAATCACCTCCACAAGTCGAGTTGAAGACATTGCCAAAGCATTTGAAATATGCTTTCGTTGGTGAGAACAATACTCTACCGGTAATTATTGCTTCCAATTTAACACTCGAACAGGAAAAGGCTTTGATGGAAGTGTTGGTGGCCAACCGGGCCGCAATTGGGTGGACAATTGCTGATCTTAAGGGGATCAGTCCATCCATTGTCATGCATAAGATCATTACTGAAGAGGGAGCAAAACCGGCTAGAGATCAACAACGAAGATTGAACCCGAACATGCGGGAAATTGTGAAGAAAGAGGTCTTGAAGTGGTTGGATGCGGGGATCATCTATCCTATTTCGGACAGTACTTGGGTGAGTCCGACACAGACGGTGCCAAAAAAGGCGGGCATCCAGGTTATTATTGGTGAAGATGGTAAGGAAGTCGCCACCCGGCCGGTAACCGGGTGGAGAATTTGCATAGATTATAGGAAGTTGAATGCTGCAACTTCAAAAGACCACTTCCCACTTCCCTTTATTGATCAGATTGTGGAAAAGCTCGCAAGTCAGAAATTTTATTGTTTTCTTGATGGTTATTCAGGTTATAATCGGATTGCTATTCATCCTGATGATCAACAAAAGACCACTTTTACCTGTCCCTACGGTACCTTCGCATTTAGGCGGATGCCGTTCGGATTGTGTAACGCCCCGGCCATCTTCCAAAGGTGTATGATGAGTATCTTTTCAGATATGGTCGGGGAGTCTTTGGAAATTTTTATGGATGATTTTTCAATCTTCGGCACATCTTTTGAGGCCTGTTTGGAACAGTTGTCACGAGTGCTAAAAAGATGTGTCGAAACAAACCTGGTATTAAGTTGGGAAAAGAGCCATTTTATGGTTCAAGAGGGCATCGTGTTGGGACACGTTGTCTCAAGTAAGGGGATTGAGGTAGACCACGCGAAAATTCAAGTAATTTCTACTTTACCCGCACCCACGAGTGTCAAAGGCGTTCGTTCCTTTCTTGGACACGCCGGTTTTTACAGACGGTTCATCAAAAACTTTTCAGTTATCACTAAACCATTGTGTAATCTTTTGTTAAAAGATGTCCCATTTGTGTTTGATAAACATTGTAAAAAATCTTTTGAGACACTAAAACAAAAGTTGGTTGAAGCACCTATCCTACAATCCCCTGATTGGTCACTTTCGTTTGAAATAATGTGTGATGCTAGTAATTATGCAGTAGGTGCAGTTCTGGGACAGAGAGTTGACAAGAAACCGGTGGCAATCTACTATGCGAGCAAGACTCTCGCGGATGCTCAGTTGAATTACACCACCACTGAGAAGGAGCTTCTTGTTGTTGTCTACGCGTTAGACAAGTTTCGTTCATATATTTGTGGTAGTAAAGTTATTGTTTTTTCTTACCATTCTGCAATCAGGTATCTCATGGAGAAAAAGGATGCAAAGCCAAGGCTTATCAGGTGGATTCTTTTATTGCAAGAATTTGACTTAGAAATACGCGATAAAAAGGGAAGTGAGAACGTGGTGGCAGACCACCTGTCACGAGTGGTGAATGAAATCGAAGGGCCTGAACATGATGTTTTGGAAACTTTTCCAGATGAGCATTTATTAACTATTGATACTCAACCATGGTTTGCTAACTTTGCTAATTATGCTCATTCAGGTATCATTCCGGATCATTGGTCAAGACCTAGGAAGGCACACTTCCTGGCGCAAGCAAAGCAATACATATGGGATGAACCGGATCTGTTCAAAGTTGGAGCTGATCAGATTATCCGGAAGTGTGTTGAAGATGAAGAGATTCCATCAGTCTTGTCTTTGGTGCATGAGTCCGCATGTGGAGGACACTTTAGTGGGCAGAAAACGGCACGAAAAGTGCTTTCATGTGGGCTATATTGGCCTACGGTGTTCAAGGACTCTTTTGAATATGCGAAAAATTGTTTACGATGTCAACAAATGGGTAGCATTACGAAGCGGGATGAGATGCCCATGCAGCCAATCCTTGTTGTCGATATCTTCGACGTATGGGGAATTGACTTTATGGGCCCATTCCTGAATTCGTTCGGTAATCTCTACATCTTGGTGGCAGTGGATTACGTGTCTAAATGGGTTGAAGCCATTGCCACCAAGACCAATGACCATAAGGTGGTTTGCAAGTTCGTTCAATCGAGCATCTTTTCGAGATTTGGTGTCCCTCGCGTGATCATAAGTGATGGGGGATCTCATTTCAAAAATTTTAACTTTAGCAAACTCCTTAAGAGATATGGTGTCGATCATCGAATTGCCACTCCGTATCATCCTCAAACGAGTGGGCAAGTTGAGGTTTCTAATCGGCAAATTAAAGAAATTTTACAAAAAATCGTACGAGCCGACCGTAAAGGATTGGTCCACTAAACTGGATGATGCTTTGTGGGCGTATCGTACGGCTTATAAAACGCCGATTGGAACAACACCATATCGATTGGTTTATGCAAAGGGATGTCACTTACCGGTTGAAATTGCACACCGTGCATTTTGGGCAGTTAAACAGGTTAACATTGATTATGATACTGCAGGTAAGGAGAGACAGTTGACATTGGGAGAGCTTGAGGAACTTAGGAATGAGGCTTATGAGTGCGCCGCTGCATACAAGGATAAGATGAAGAAGGTGCACGATGCGAAGATTAGGCCGAAGGTGTTTGAAGTTGGGCAGCTTGTGTGGCTATACAATTCCAGGTTGAAGTTGTTCCCTGGAAAGTTGAAGAGCAAATGGACAGGACCGTATTGTGTAACAAAAGTTGGAAAGCATGGAGATTTCGAGATTGAGGATTTTGATGATCATATTCGTCAGATGGTGAATGGTCATAGACTGAAACCATATTTCAATGCTCGAGAGATTAACGGTCCTGGTAAGAATGTGGAGGTGCTGTATTTGAGCACCGTTCGTGCAGAGGAAGAGTAATCACACAGGTACGATCTGGCTGAAGATCTAAAACTTAGCGCTCTTAGGAGGCAGCCTAAGGATTTCTTTTGTTTATTTAATTTTCTTAGTTAGTTAGTCGTTTATACGAGTCGTTGATTCTAACCGTGCTTCGTTTCAAGTGTGGGGAAGTTTGAGGAGGTTTGGTTACTCTCTAAGTGCAATTGAGGACAATGCACAGTTGTTTGGGGGGTAGGACAAGACTTTGTGCCCGGAAAATTCATTTTTGGGTGTTTTTCGGTATATTTTCGGAATGTTTCAGGGATATGAGATCGTTCGGAGAAGAAACATCATGAGAAGAGGAACTCCAGGTATGTTTTTATTGAACATTTATCATAAAAATTCGTTTTGGGGGTTTGGGAGGTGAAAACATAAGAAAATTGAAAATTTTCTAAGGCATGGAACTCCAAAAATTTTGGCAAGCCTACTGGAAATTGGTCTCCCAGGCGCCACGCGACATGATCAGACAGATCTCACGCGACGCGCTTGAGTGATCAAGTCAAAAAAGTCAACATACAACTCCCCGCGCTACGCGGGGGTTGTAGTGGTTCATAGAGCGACGCGCGAGGGATCCCCTGCTACGCAAACAGACGTTCATTCTTTCCCCAAAACAATTTCACCTCTTCTCTCTTCCTTCTTCACGAACCCTAACCTAAAAATTTTCAAAATCCTTTCAAATCTACGGGTTTTAACCACAAACCTTCATCTAAAATCGCCATACATTGCTTCTACAACCCGAATCCACCCACCGCAACCACCGGAACCGCCGCCGCCGGTCACCATCTCCGGCCAAGTTCAAAATTTAATCGAGTTTTTGTTAATTTCCAGGTTGTCGTCGTGACTCAGGTACGAAAGCTTCAATTTTTATGTGCTTTATGCAAGGATTCATGCTTATTTCTTGAATGTTGATGATTATTGTGCTGGATTTATTTGGGGTGTTGAAGGTAGTTATACATATGGGTGTTTCTGAGTAGGAATGTGATGTAGCTAGTTGAATCCATGAGAAGGTTAGGAAATTGGAGGTTTGACATAAAGTTGGGTATTTGGTTGTTTTGGGTAGTTTTGAATGGGTCGGGATAACGTCATGAGAGTGATGAATGATTGGGTAATGTTTTAGAACATTACTTTTAGGTACATTATGGTGAGCGAGAGTTCGGACATGGGTTGTTAAGGACATTTCTCGGTTTGGTGACGTTAGCTAAGTAGTAAGTTAAGTGTTGATTTGGTTACTTGTTATGAGGACGAAGTGGTTGTTGGTTGGTGTAGTCGGGACTCGTTTAGTGTAAATATTTATTCTAAAAAAAAAAAAAAAAAAATTTAAATTTCAAAATTCTGAAAAATTATAAAAAGTTGGCTGAGTTGTTCGCGTGTTGTTTGTAAGTCATTGATGGAAGTTAGGCGCTTAAAAAATTCAGATTTTCAAATTCCGGTCGATTCGTTCGTACTCAATCTCCATTCGAACGGGTTGACCGAATTACATGAGTTTTGACATGACTTACGCGCGAATGAAAGATGTGGTTTTATTGAACTTGTACCCGCAATTGAAATGCTATACTGGTGCAAGTGTCACATGCGTGTTACTAATTTGAGAATTTTTGTTTGTAGGATGTCTGGAGAAGGCTCGAGTCAGACTGGTAGCAAGAAAAGGAAGCGCATCCGAGCTCCAATTCAGTACAATGGGCCAGAAGAGCGTCCACTTCCGGAAACACCGATAGTACCATTGGCACAAAGGGTGTTACGGCATCACACTTTGTTAAATTTCTTGATCGGTAGTGCGGAAGATGAGAGACGAGAGCGGTTCTGTCCCATGAAGTTGTATAGGCATCGCACGTTTAATTGGGAGATGTTAGAAGTTATGGGACAGAGACAGAGGATGGAGGAGTTTTTGGGTCCTCGTTGGTTAATGGCTTTGAGGTGTGCGGAGCCACAGTATGCTGAGTTGACTGTGGAGTTTCACTCTACTTTTAGGCATGACGCGGATAGGTATTTGGAGCCGTATTCGTTATCTTTTAGTCTGGGTAGGTAGCAGTATGTGTGGAGTGTAGAGCAGTTTGCTAGGAATGTTGGGTTCTATGCTCCGGGGGAGCGATTTCAGCATGCATTGCGAGGTCCAACTAGGAAGGTGGATCATCGGACCGAGTGGGTATTGGAGTCCGAGTTGCAAACTTTTTGGGGAACCATTGCTGATAGTGTTTGGTCTGCTGATGCGATAGAGTCATCGATTCGGGATCCGTTTTTGAGATATGTGCATAGGATTTTGGCATGTATGTTGGTGGCTAGGAAGAGTGGTACAGATAAGGTGAATATGACGGATCTGTTCTGTTTGTACTGTTTGGTGACGGGAAAGGAAGCCAACTTGGCTACAATTTTACTGTCTCAGTTTGCTAAGGGTAGGAGGAGGGGTATAGATACAAATTTGGAGTTGGGGCCGTATGTTACTAGGCTTGCAATGCATTGTGATGTGTTTGATAGGTACCCAGAGATGCATCTTACTCCAGGGCCTGTTACTGTGCCATTCAGTGTGGACACGTTGAGGCAGGCAAATGTGATTGAATGGGATGATCCAATACGTTGGAAGCCGGTGAGGTTGTCACCGCAAGTGTTGCCACCAGGAGGTACCCCTGCAGCCGATGCTATGCAGGCAGGTTATCGTACCGCTCGACAGACGGTGGTTCCACGACTAGAGCGTCCGCGACCTCAGTATCCGTTGAGGCCACTAGGCCTGATCCATTGACATTAGAAAATGTTTATGATACTATGGTTGATGGGTTTGCTATGCAGACAAGTATGCTTAGGTACATGATGGAGCAGCAGCATATTGGTATACCTGACTGGTTCCCGCCACAACAGTTTCATCAGCAAGGTGGTGGAGATGCGCAGATGGGAGATGATCCAGGTGGTGATGAGCCGGAGGATGAGTAGAGGGTTTTAGCAGCATTCAGCAGCCGGTGATTTTGGGTTATCTTTTGTATTTTCCCTTTTATTTTGTTTTTAACTAATGATGGTCTGTACTTGAATTTGATATTTGACACATTAGGGGAAAATTGTAAGGGTTAACCGGTTGGGCTGATATATATATATATATATATATATATATATATATATATATATATATATATATATATATATATATATATATATATGGTATGATTATGTTTGGTGATGTGCTAGAATGTGTTTATAGTTCGTATTTGGCTTGGAATTGCGATTGGAGAGCTATTGAGATTGGAAGGCTTGGAACTAGGCGAATGCAAAGCAGCAAGGAAATCAGGGGAGTCTGTTCCATTTGTTGTTGTATTTTTATTTTTGTTTTTATTTTTAGTTTGTTGGGTAGTAGTTTCTCGCTCCATTGAGGACAATGAAGGAAATAAGTGTGGGGAGGGGAAACTAGTGTCAAGTTTAGTGTCGTCATGTCATAGTGTCGTCGTTAGTTTTTAGTTGTTTTTATAAAAAAAATTATAAAAAAAAAAATATATTGAAAAAAGTTGAAAATGTCCCGTAAAGGTTTTTGCACAAAAATGGAAAATGATAGGTATAATCGGATCAGTGGCTTTTCGATTATTATATATATGAGATAATGAAACGGTCGAGCATGCGTCTAACTTTGGATATGTGGGTAGGCCCAGCCGGTTGAAAGGTTCCTTAGGATTGATATAATATAATTAAATTAAGAGTCTTGTGGGTTTCCGCCTTAGGGGTTATAGCAAAGTCGAAACTGTAGAGAGTATAAGGGGTACCGTTATAAGTAAAAAGCTTATAAGTTTTTCCGATTAAATTGGCACACCTGTTTCTTTTTGTGAAAACAAATCCGAAACAGTGTGGCGCCCGAAAAAAAAAAAAAAAAAAAAAAGAGGAAAAACAAAGCCTATGGTTTTGCCGCGGGGATAGCGACTCAGGCGGTACATACCCGCTAGGTGAAGTTATAAAAATATATGAGGTTTATGGCATTAATCGCGGGGATGGTGACTCATGCGAGGTATGTCCGCTAAACTGAATGTATACAAAAGCATGCAAAGCTCACCATATCATCCATCTATCCATCATAAATTTAATCGGAATAATATAAGAGCTTTTTATATAAGACGGTAGATAAATTATCTTTTAACCTCATAAGCTCGAAGCGGGACTAGGTAGAGTTGTGGTCTTTTGAGTGTGGGATCCATAGATGACTATAATCACTTGAACTTAACGAATCATGAATGAGGGCTTGGAAACCGGCGGTTGGGTTTAAGTGGATCATATACCCGCAGTCTTGGTTAACGTATGTTTTGATTTGTTATAATAGATTAATCGAATATATTGGAAGCCATTATATCTGATTGTGATTCCATTGCTAATAATTTTTTCGGGGACGGAAAAAGATAAGTGTGGGGATGTGATGTGTGGGTATTCGATCGTGATATTTTGTATAGTTTTAGTCCGTTTTACATGTTTCGAGGTGTTTATTTGTGTCGATATTGGTACTTATTATGTGTTTGGTATTTTCAAGATAAAAGGCGTTTAAAGCTGCTTTAAGAAGTTAAACGAGCTGGAAACTGGAGCAAAAACGGAAAAACGTCAGGAGGTAGTCCCCCGCGCCACGCGGGTAGGTGTGGACACGTGTCGCGACGCGCGGGATAGGTTAAGTTCGCAAAGTATTTAAGCAGCTCAAGAATCTTGTCAGGGGTTCCACTTTTGACCTAGCAGCCGTTTTACGAACCCAGGGGCGATTGCAGGCGATTTTACAAGCATTTCTTCATCTAGAAGGCCATTCTTTCATGTCCGATCAATTCCTAACGTTTCTTGAAGCTGCGATGACTGCTATGCGCGGCTAAGCCTCTCGTGACTTCCACTCGGATGAACTTTTACATTGTTTTTGCATTGGACTTGTTTACGGATTTGCTTAACTAGTACAACTTGACTACTTGTGTTGGATTATTGGTAAACGTTTCTTATGTTTGAATTACTTGTCGTTTATTAAGCGTATTGGCAACTTACTTGCGTTGTTAGCGGGTTGGTAAACTGGTGGGTAGTTGACATAATTAAGCGGGTTATTAGGTTGCATAGTGATTCTTGAAAATTATCCTTAATAACTAATTAAATTCATTAATTCCGAGGCCATGTCTATGTGGTGTTTTGAATCTATAAACGAGTTTTCATGCTAAACGGGTAATTGGGATTCCGGGTGGAGGTTACTGTTTCTCACATTGATCACAACTCTTTTAATTAGTTCGTTTGTTTTTACAATCAAATTTACTAAACCCCCAAGTTAGATCATTTAGTTATTAGATTTAAACTTGACATTAACCACAAATTCCCCGTGGATACGATACCCTACTTACGCTATCTACGTAGTTTAAATAGGTTTTTTGAATGACCCTTACGACAGTCATCAGCTGCAGGGGCGTTCGTCAATCCAAAAGACATTACGCGAAACTCAAAGTGTCCATAACGTGTGCGAAATGCCGTTTTCGGTATGTCTTCTTCCCTCACCTTCAACTGATGGTACGCGGATCGAAGGTCGAACTTTGAGAACCAACTTGCGCCTTGTAATTGATCGAACAGGTCGTCGATCCTTGGTAACGGGTACTTGTTCTTCACGGTACGTTTGTTCAACTCGCGATAATCAATACACATTCTCATCGAACCGTCTTTCTTCTTTACGAACAACACCGGAGCACCCCAAGGTGAGATGCTTGGTTGGATAAATCCTTTCTCAAGTAACTCGTCTAGTTGTACCATAAGTTCTTTCATTTCCACTGGTGCTAGTCGATATGGAGCCTTAGCCACGGGCTGGGCATCTGGTACTAAGTCGATTCGGAACTCAATCTCTCTGTCGGGTGGTATCCCAGGCAAATCCTCTGGAAACACCTCCGGGTACTAGCGTACCATGTGTACATCGTCTAGTTCCTTCACTTCCTTACACTTGTCAATCACGTACACCAGATAAGCCTCGCATCCACGCCTCAAGTAATCTGTTGCCTTAATCATCGAGATGACGTTTGGCATCGGGACGTCACGATCTCCAAAAACCTCGACTTTGCTACCATCCGGAGCCTTGAGTCGGATTATCTTTCGTTTACATATGATTTGTGCTTCGTTGGCAGTTAACCAATCCATATCCAGCACGACATTAAACCCTCCTAAAACCATAACAAACAATCAGACAGGGAACCTATGACCTTCTATTTTTATCGTAGAGTTGTCAACTACCTCGGTCACTCTCGCAGTTCTACCCTCAGCGGTTTCTACGCTAAAGGCCCTTTCTAACTTACTGACAGCGTACTTCACGCGTTTACAAAAAGTTACAGATATAAAACTCTTACTGGCACCCGAATCAAATAACACAGAAACAAGAGTGTTGTCAAGGACGAACGTACCTGACGCCACGTCGGGGTCCTTTCTGGCCTGGTCTTGCGTCAGCGCGTACGCATGAGTCTTTGCTCGGGGCCTCTCTTCCCTCTTCTCCGGGCCTTTCCCCTTCCCGGCTTCACCCATTCTTGGTTTGGTGCATTCCCGGCTCAGATGACCGGTATCCCCACAGTTATAGCACTTGTAGTGTTGTGTGCACTCACGGGAGTAGTGCCCGGTCTTGCCACACTTAAAGCACAAGTTAGATCCCAGTCTACATTCACCTACATGCTCCTTTCCACACTTCTTACAAACAGTCGGCTCATCCACCCGAGCCCTTTTATCGTGAGCCCCAAACATCTTTCCACCAGTTCGCTTGTTTGAGAAGCTCGGTCTCTTCTTTGGTTCCTCGATGGCGGCGACATTCAGTGCCAGATCATCAAATACTACGCCGCTCAATTCTACTACCGAATCATAGGTAGTAGGGGCGTTTGCCTTAACATAGGTGCGAACCTGGTCCGGCAACCCTTGAATGTAGCAGCAAGTTTTTCTCTCCTCCGTCGTAACAAGATGTGGCACCAGACGTGTCAGTTCATTGAATCGGGTTGTGTACTGCCGGTGCGTCATGCTCCCGGCCTTCAAACCCAGAAATTCCCTCTCTACCTTCTCAATCTCGTTCCTCGGGCAGAAATTCTTGATCACCAAAGTTTTCAAGTCAGCCCACATCATCGAGTCAACAACCTCATCCCCCTTAGCCTGACGTACACCTTCCCACCAGTGGGATGCTTCCTCCCTCAAGGAGTTAGCAGCAAACTTCACTACTTGATTAGCTCGACACTCGCTCAGACGGATGGCGGCTTCCATACGTATTACCCAATCAAAAGTAGCCACCGCGTCCTTCTTCCCAGTCAGGACCGGCGAGTCACATGCCTTAAATGACTTATAGTCGCACCCGCGAGCAGGCGGTGCGTTGTCGGTCTCGTTGTTCTGGGCACCAATTGCCGCACTAGATCTGCCTTCCCCACTAACTTTCTTTAATGCTTCAGCCAACAGACTTGGCAGAGAATTCTTCATCAACTCGGAGAACTCTCGAGCTATGGCTGCTCTCACTTCTGGTTCAAAAGTGAAAGGTTGTTCTGCAACTTGCGTCTGTTCAGTTCCATGCACACTAACCGTCGGTTCATTGTGAACACTTCCTTCTTTGATGTGCTCTTGGCGCGCAGGAATCCTGCCACGCCCACCATTTCGATCGCCGGTACGACCACCGGTACGGCCACCACGCCTTCCGTTCCCTCTCCTCGCCATTTCGTTCTATAAGACAAGAAATCTAATGTCATCACGCTAGTTAACAAATAAAATTCAATAAGTACTGTAAGATGTTAATATACACTGGCCATCTGCAATTAACCATTACACTACCTTTCGATTTCCATTTGACCACCTTTGTGATTCCATCAGAACACAAGTCCTTACCTAACCCTTTCTAAGGCATACTATATACGTAAATATATATACTAAGTTCAGACACTGGGAGTGTCCGAATCTCTCAAACTATTGCTCTGATACCAACTTGTAAGGCCCCAAACCCGGGAGGCCTCACTTGTTGGATTTACTCATTCACAAACAGTTCTTAAACATGAATATCAAATAACGCAGCGGAAAATTTCATTCAAACATAACGTCATCATTGTTCATACATGCGGAAGCGTAAACATTGTTTAAAACGTAAATACATCATAACTAAAGCATAACAGGATGCCAGTCTTCATAGTCAGCCGGGTAACTCCTCTCGCTAGCCAAGCATCACCGTCCACCCTCATAATCTACCTTAACCTGAATGTGCACACTAAAAAGTCAGCTACGCTGGTGAGTTCTAGTTTTCGTTCGATTTAAGAAATGGTTCATCATTCAAAACATTCATTAGGGTTTAACATCACGTATAAGAAAACATGGCCTTTCATTCATAAACCTTCACACAATTAAACACATTGAACGGATCATTTGTTTAAAACATTTAACATTCATTTAAGTCATACATTACTATCTAAAATCTGTATCGTTACGCGTCTCTGTGTCCCCGAAGGAATCCTGCATGTCGTGGTCAACCGTTACGTATCACCGTCGTTGCCACAACATTCCGTCAATTCCCTTTCTGGTATTGCCCCCAAGGCTAACTGCACGAGGACCGACAATACCCATTCAGTTGCCCCTATGGCTCTCTTGTCCATAGACCGACAACTTCCATCGACGGTTATGACTCTCAGCCATAACATCGTCGGATCATAATTTAACCTCGCATAGGGTCACGTTAACCCCTGAGTAACCGTCGTTACTCCATACCAGTTGTACAACATCAAACCATTGGCAGGCCACTAAGACACTGCCCCCGTTGTTTTTATGGTAACTATGGCTCGCTGTCCATAATCTACCACAAGGCTGGGAATCTCATTCCCAGACTCCATTCGTCAATTCCCTTCATTCGACAGATTAGATTTGTAATGACTTCTTTAAAACCTTTGCCCTTTTTCTTTTCTTTTCATAAAACCTTTCGTTCACTTTCGAAACCCTTTACCTTTACTTTAAACCATTTCTTTATAAACATTCGTTCGTAAACATTCCGTTCATAAAACTTTCTTTCCATAAACCGTTCATTCTAAATCATTTCATTTCATAAACATAGTTTCATAAAACATTATTTCATAAAACATCATTTCATATGTATGCACACCAGCCCGAAAACATTATATAAAACATTTAAAATAGGGCTTCTAGAACTCACCTGATAAGCAGTTTCTGAAATACTCTTAGCCAGCTACTGGGCGTTACTAATGTCACTCGTGATCTGCTATAATAAATCCATACATGTAAGGTAGTGATCCTAGATGACACTAGACATCCCTATGCTTAAACCTAGTAGTTTCGATAGATTTGCTTATACCGAAACTTGATAGTTTCGATGGATCTACACATATCGAAACTAGGTAGTTTCGATGGACCTGCACATATCGAAACTTGTAGTTTCGATGGACCTGCACATATCGAAACTTGTAGTTTCGATGGACCTGCACATATCGAAACTTGTAGTTTCGATGGACCTGCACATATCGAAACTTGTAGTTTCGATGGACCTGCACATATCGAAACTAGTAGTTTCGATGGGGTCTGCACATATCGAAACTAGTAGATTTGATGGGGTCTGCACAGATTGTCTTCCCAAAATCCGAAGCTTTTGCATGCGAGTCTTATCGAGTCAGTATCTCAACTTTTCTTAGATTAAAACGTTCGGTTTTCATTCTAGATGCTATACCTAAGCTCATTTTTAAGTTCCATCCGCAAAATCGTTGCCTTTTTAGCCAAAACCCGAAAATCCCAAAAACGAACAAAAACTCAGATTTAGGCAAGATTATTACCTGTATCGAGATTCTGATCCGGAGGTTCTTCTCACGAGTTATGGAGTAACACTTTTCTGAAGTCTCGGGTCGATCCGCCAACTTTCTCTCTCTACGGTTTCTCTCTCTAAAAGTTGCAAATGAGAGAAAAGGGGTGGCATAGGCTATTTATAGCCAGCTGACCCATCCGATTCGACCTGCCATGCCTCGTTCGTTTATTCCGTTATTATAACTATCGTTTTATTTTTGGGATGTTACATTGGGGTGGGAGTCCCTAGTGGGGAAGTGGCCGTGCTCCATAGCGCGAACAAGTTCTTAAATGCGTTTCACTCGGATGGATCGTTGGCTATGCTTACCATCGATTTCTCTAATGCCTTCAACTTGGTGGATAGGACTGCCCTCTTGCATGAGTTCCGGACCCGATGTCCTTCCATTTCCCTATGGGTGGCTTTTTTATATGGGCAGTCGGCTAGGTTATATATGGGTGATGATCATATTTGGTCCACCACTGGTCCAGCAGGGGACCCTTTGGGACCTCTTCTTTTTGCCTTAGTTTTTCACCCGCTCGTCCACCAGATCAGGGATTGCTGCAAGCTTCTCTTCCATGCTTGGTACCTTTATGATGGTACAATTATCGGAGACGGTAAAGAGGTGGCTAAAGCATTAGCTATTATCAGGTCTGAGGGTCCCTGTTTAGGCCTTGAACTTAACGTAAAGAAAACAGAAGTATTTTTCCCGTCGTACAACGGGGTAAAGGTGCAGGATGGATTGTTCCCTTGTGGGTTGGAAGGCCGGTGTTGGGTGTGAAACTCCTTGGGGGCGCCGTTAGTTGGGATACGGGGTTCATCGGTTGTTTGGCGGTTAAAAGGGCATCTAGTGCGGTGTAACTGATGAGATGTCTCCCACGTCTGCGGGACCCTCAATGCGAGCTCCTTTTGCTCCGCTCGTGTATGGGAGTTGCACAGTTGTTGTTCGGTCTCAGAACGTGCAAGCCTATGTATGTGGGGGAAGTTGTTTCTGTTTTTGACAAGGGCCTTCGGGGGGCAATCGAGGATATCGTGGTTTGTGGGGGTCCTTTTTTTGGGGATTTTTAGTTGAGGTTGGCATCACTTCCGACCCGTTTTGGGGGTTTGGGTTTATGTTCGGCTGAGGATGTATCTTTTTATGCTTTTGTGGCCTCGACAGCACAATCTTGGAGTTTGCAGGACCACATTCTCCGGGGTTGTAGTATTGATGGTTTGGACTCTGATTATGGGTGTGCGATAGATCGCTTGCACATGTCCCTTCCCGATTTCGATCTTAGCGGTTTCTCTAATAAGGACACCGCTCCCCCTAAACCCCAACATGCTTTAGCGAGTGCCCTATTTAGTATAATCGTCCAAAGTTTGGGAGTGAAGTTTGATCTATCCCCTCGTCAAAAAGAGGTGTTTGAATGTCTCCGGGCTCCCGGGGCTTAGGATTTCCTGACAGTCATCGCCATTGAAGGTCTGGGCCAACATATGTCGGCTGTGGAATACCGAGCTATCCTTAAGTACCGACTAATGATCCCTTTATTTCCGACTGATGAGCCATGCCTAGTTTGTGGCAAGGTTTGTTTGGATTCTTTTGGCGAGCATGCGGTCCATTGCAAGGAGCTACCTGGTTTTAAATATAGGCATGATTTGGTTAGGGATGTCCTATGTGATGTTCTTAAGCGAGCAGGAATCTCTACAAAAAAAGAGGCACATGTGAACTTTTTGACAGATCCGCTTGAAGGGAGGTCTACTCTACGACTAGCTGATACTCTTGTGTTTGAGTGGGCAGGGGAAACACGTTTGTGTGAACCTTACAGTAGTGTCCCCTCTTGTGGGACTAAAGGACAATGGGTTTGTTGCGGGCCAGGCTGCGTTAAAGGCGGAATCAGGAAAACTTGCTAAACACGAGAAAACTTGTGTAGAGAATCAACACGTGTTTATCCTTTTTGTTTTTGATACTTTTGGTTTCATGGCCCCGGAGGCTGTGGAATTTCTAAAAAGGGTTCAGCGGGTCGTGCATTGTGACATCCGGCTATTTAGGTTTAAGTCCGTTATCAAAATCCAGTTAAATCCTAACCTAGTTTACTTATCTTAAACCTCAGGGACTAATCCTGTCATTATCTAAACTAAAACTACAGGGACTAGTTATGTAATTATTCGAAACCAAATATGTTGACTCTCTAAAGTCAAAATAAAAGGGTTTTGGATTCCGTTAACTTTCCAAAGTCAAACTCAAGTTCCTTTTGATCCAAATTCGTAATCTATGACCGAATTATGTCCAAATTGTAACTTTTGGTCGAACACTACTAATTCGAACTCAATTATGGTAATCAAACATTTCTTCAGCTTCGTTTCAATTCATAGATCAAAAAGCCCTATCATGATCAGGGCTTACATTATCGAATTACGAACCGATTCTAGGTTTCATGTGATTTCGGGTTTAATCGAATTGTATCCTAGACTAGATCTCAATGCAATTAAATCATATCATTAGCATCGCAATACCTTGTTTATTGATAACCCTATCCTAATTTGATCTCATAACATCGAATTGTTCAAGATACAGTAACTAGGGTTTGTTCTTAAAACGATTTGGGGATTTCGACCCTAACAACTTTTTAAATACAATTAATATACATGAATAGATTCGCAATAACCTAATTAGTAAAAGCCTTATGTCTTCAACGATTGTTAATATCAGATTCTATCAATTCGATTTTGTGTTCTTAATCTAGGGTTTTGGCATTTCAGGCAATAATTAAACGATCAAAGACTTGGTGTTTTTCAAATTAAACTCTCATGCAGATTCGCAACCACTCGATTAATGAAACCCCTATACTTTTGATTCAAATCATAAACGAAATTGATGAATTTGGGTTGGGTTTGTGGTCCGGCTTCAATGAGGAGTAGGTTCCAGTGTGCTTGTTTGTTAAATCAAATCAGAAACGGATTATGTCGCGATACCCTAGCGGGCAGAACTGGTTAAGTGTGTGTGCTTGTGTGGGAGAGACCCGGTTTCGAGTCTCTCCACCCGTTTTATTTTTAAATCATTTTTTTAGTATTATTTTAATATAAAGACTTTTCCCATTATTATTATATTTATATATTAATGTGTTTTAGCCCCGTAAACCACCCGTATGCTCGGGTTTGGTTTTATAACCTATTTTAATATTATTCCCCGCTTTTAAAATAATATATTTATATTATTTTCAGCTCGTGATTCTAATAAAAAATAATATATTTATATATTATTTTCGCCACGTTAATAAACTTTGTGTAATGCTTCAAACTTATAAATAATATAATTATTTATATTATTACCCACGTTTATATACTTGGATAAAATTAATAGATTTATTATTTTTGTCACGCAATTAATTTTCGTATTATTTCTCTAAACTTAAAAATAATATAATAATTTATATTATTTTCCTAGACCATTATTAAATGGTACAAAAGCACGAATATATTTATTAAATATTATTATTCGTAATTAGAGACGTTCGACACGAAACACTTTTATCTTAATTATTATATTAAGAAATTCTTATTCCCGTGGACATGTTTGTCTACCCGATGATCCTAAGTATGTTGTAGGATGTTCAAATCTTCCGTGTCGTCGTCACAAAAATCCCATTGTATCCCTAACTGTTATGCTTATAATTCTAGGGCATACGTAAGCCGTTCACAGGCAAACACTTGTGGTCCCAATTTCATCCTTGTGTGGTGCTATCTTCTACTCATACGCAACTCAGGTGAGTTTTCACGGCCCCTTTTACCGTTTTAAATTGGGGGAGAAACATGCATACAAATGATGTCGTCCAGACGGTCTATATAAAAACTAACAAAACCTAACCTAGACTCCTAAGTAATAATAGGAATACCTATGAAATAAATTGCACTGACAGGCAAGTGTACCTGTCGAGTGTAGCACAGCTTAATGGTAAACAGAGTTATCGAACCCTAGAGAGACCGAATACTAATACTAGACTCTGACTCGGACTAAAGATTGATTTGGTTTGGGGGGTTTGACTACACTAAATATTAAACTAAGGAGTGCAGCAAACTAAGGTCGACTCAACTATCAAGAACAGAAAACTAAAGGTAATATCAAGAATGGGAAGAATATCACCTAGGTCGGAATCCTACTTGCAAAGCACAACTTCTATCGGTTATGGAAACTGTAATGGATCTGGGTTTCTAAGAAAACAACTCTAGACAGCCTAGTGGATCCCTAATCACTCTCAGTGTGTCACCAACTAAGCTACCTAAAGTGTACTAACTCACCAGATGGTTGGATCACTTCTCAAGTATTTCCAACTATGACAAAGTACCCTAATAGACAGATTACCTCTAGTCTCACTATCCACCAATACACTCGAAGAATGCATGGGGTAATCGCAAGATAACAATTATGACACGAATAGCAACAATCACTAGACACCTAATACCAGCTTCCTCTCAGACAGCTGACACTCGGATTCCTAAATGACGAAGACTAAACGACTAATTCTCACCTCTCGGGTATTGAACTAGGATACACATTCAATTCTAATAAGCAATCAGTGACAACTCCTATGGCTACTACGTCTAGCAAACCACCCTAATCACAAACCCTAAAATCTATGACCACGATACGCTAATCAAACTGGCAGACAACCACAATCAACGCAAGGAATTGAAATCAAACACAAGATCAGATATAAACATCCAAAAACATCACAATAATCAACTCAAGATCGCCTACAAAATCATTAATCCATTAATTAAAATCCAAAAACCGATAAAAATCGAAACTTTAACAAGTATTCATCAATTGACCTAGGCAATATATAAGTTTTAGCCTAGAATCATTCTTAAAACATCCAAACAGAGGTAATAAGAACAAAACATGGTATCAAACATAGAAAACAAAGATAAAGATTGAATCTTGAAAACCGAATAAGCTAATACAACGAACCCGGAATCAAAAGTCTTCAACTTTAGCCTTTAATCCACTTCCAAACTCCCAAAATCGCCTCTAAGAACTGCTCTGACGGCCAAAAATCGAACTCCTTGCATAATGGGATTAAAATTCTATTTAAATTGGAAAATTAGGGTTTTGCGGAAATTAGCTCTCTCGCGTACCGCGAGACATTTGGGTTGGGTTCCTCGCGTACCGCGAGGAACAAAATAGTCGCGGCCGGATTTGGATTCCCTCGCGTGCCGCGAGAACTTTGGTCTCCACTCTTCGCGTACCGCAAAGGACCCATTTTCTTCATTTTTCACTTTTTATCCCTGGACTTTCTTCCGGCTTCGTTCTCTTGCTCGGTTTCTTCACGTATTCACTTGTAATTCATACGATCACCTGCAAACAAGACAAAGACTCAAATGTACATTAAAACGACTCAAAACGAACACAAAACTAGGTAAAAACGCACTAAACAATAGGAATAAAGATGTGTGCTTTGCACTACATCAACAAACGAACATCATTTTACTTGTTTTCTCGTTGGGGAGAAACATGCGTACAAAAGAACATCATTTTACTTGTTTTCCCGTTGGGGAGAAACATGCATACAAATGAACATTCTTTTACTTGTTTTCCCGTTGGAGAGAAACATGCATACAAACGAACATTATTTTACTTGTTTTCCCGTTGGGGAGAAACATGCATACAAACGAACATTCTTTTACTTGTTTTCCCGTTGGGGAGAAACATGCATACAAACGAACATCATTTTACTTGTTTTCCCGTTGGGGAGAAACATGCATACAAACGAACATCATTTTTACTTGTTTTCCCGTTGGGGAGAAACATGCTTGTAGACAAACATCCTTTTACTTGTTTTTCCGTTGGGGAGAAACATCCACACAAACAAACATGGATCACATAGTATTTCACTACCACTTGTTTACTTAAGCGTAACACACTATCATTGAAAGTCCTCACACACATCGGACCGTTAATATGAATTTAGCGAGGTAATGTTTGGTAGTATTACTGGGTTTGACAAACCCCACCCGCGTTAGTCGCGCTAACTCGATTAGAGGTCGAACGGGTGAAATGTTGGCCTAAACACATTGCCAGAGTTGATAGACCTGGCGGGAGGCAAACAAACGCAAACAGTCAGCTTAGGTTACGAGCGCTTAGAGTAACTTGTACATTGTCTAGCTAGCAATAGGTGTGACTTACGTATGTGGATCCTGCAAACACACAAACAATGTATTTACTTAAAACCTGTGAACTCAACAACCTCGTGTTGACACTTTTTCTTACATGTTTCTCAGGTCGGTAAGGCACAGGTTGCACACCTAGGACATGCATGGAGTCCTATTGTCATTGCATCCTTATGCAAACTTTTAAAACAGTTCACTTGCTTTTATTAAACTAAACTTGGGTGGGTTTGTTTTGCGCAGTAACTATTTGACATAAACCGCTTCCGCATTTAACTCTGAACATCTAATGGTTTTGTTTAAACTCATATAGTGTCGTTTGACGTAACTAATGACTGAGATCCTGGTTTGTCACACGCATAACGGTAAAACTCCGATAGTGGATTTTTGGGGTGTGACATGCATAGTAATTTTTCAGCCCCTAAAACGCAAAGCTTTGTTTTTAATAGGATCGGTTTTGTCATCCAAAAGGGGGTTGCGGTGCAGCTTGTTGCCCGTTTACCTGCCACTTTATTGTAATCGTCCTTATCTTCCTTAAGTTATTTTTATAAAAAAAGTATGATTCACATGAAAAAAAAAATTTCAATAATGAGGTTACTTGTTTGTTTGGTTTATTTGTTTTGAAATTTGATGTAATAAACTATTCGGTTAATTTAATAGAAATTTCTTTTGATCATGTGTAATGATTCATTTTCGCCGCACTCCCATGTATAATCCGCTTTCGACGGAGGTGTGACATAAATAATGAAAGTTGTAAAACTTGCATGTTAACTAAGATAATTATAAAACCTTTCAAGGATGGTAAGAGGGAAACACAGGCATTACAACTGATACATAGTGATTTATGTGATTTTCATACACATGCATTATTTTAAACTTTTACTGTTTTGAGGAATAAATACATCGGAATTTGTTTCCGATTGATGAGTTGTTGAACTCATAATCGGAATCGGAAACAAAATTCGATCATAATTTAAATGATTTTTAAATTGTAAACGTTGATTTGTTCTACTATCTAAATATTTCGGCGTTTTGTTCTAAGATTAAAATAATCAGACATTTTGTTCTAAAATTAAAATAATCTGGCGTTTTGTTTCTAAACTCGGCGAGGGCAGTTTCTGAACGCCAAAGCATTTTTAAAACTCGACGAAAACATGTTTCGGCGATTTTGTCAAGTTTTTAAAATTTTTCGTCGAAAATGACACGTGTAAGTTAAAAGACGAAACCACATGAACTCGGCGAAGTCACCGAGTTTAGGTAGTATCTCGGCGAAAATCCATGTTCATTTTGTGGTAGTTGACTTGTCTTTGTTTGTTTTTAGAAAAAACTTTTCAAAAATGTCTATTCTAGGAATTTTCCCGAGATTTTAACGATTATCTTATGTAATTTACATAGCTAGCCCCTTGTATGTGAAACGACTGGAATACCCTCTAACTTAACAGAAAAGTCTAGCAGAGTTAGCGTAAGGGACTGAAACCGTTACATAATACGAACCATAGGACATGATTTGTTAAAAGATCGTTTTATTAAAGTGCCCAAACCATATGGACCAAAATAGTAATGTACTCTTTTCTTTATAAACCAAAGCTTTTGGTCAGCAATGTAGTACTCTAAATAAAACTTTGGTGGAGTCATAAGTTTGAAAATATAAAATTATGACTATAAGCAGGGACGGCGACTAGTTATCTCGAGAACTAACCAGTCGAGGATTTGGCCTCCCTGGCCCTAGTCTGACCATAGTCCGACGGAGTGACGGATCAAAAAAAATATCTGAGTGGGTGTAAAAACGAGTAGGGTCAAAACAAGTCGGGTCAAAATGGGCAGGGTAAAAATAACTCATACTTATTTATTTAATAATATTGCAAAATTGTCCTTTCTCTTTCAATCAAAATCAGACGGGTACAAATAATAAATATAAAATTTATATTGATAAAATTCAATGCAAATCATGTCTACAACAACAAATAAACCGCGTGATCTTCATTGAACTTTTACAATTGTGCAATTAACCAAAAAATAAATAATTAATTACAAACAATAATAAATTAAAAAACAAAAAAAAAATTATTTATAAATCAATTAAATAATCCAATAACAAAATACATTACTTGTCTAGTTAATTTAGTTAAGAGTTAATTATACATATAGTTCAAGTAGTTTGCGGAAAGTAACAAGTTTGGATACTAAGGGTGGAGAGAGTCAATCTCGGGTTGGGGCGGGTTATACGACAACACCGCCGCAAGGGCGACGGGCTAGGGAACGGGTTAAGGACACGGGTTCGCAAAGCCGTGGATTAAACCAAAGAAAGATTTGGTTGAAAAGCAAATTTGGGTTTAGGTTCATTCGGGAACACCGCCGCAACCCTTTCAGATAGTTTAGGGTAAACATGACGTGGCATTAAATGACGTATTTTAAATGGCTAAACCTTGGGGTTCTTAGAGGTTGAAAGGGTTCCACCCCCTCCACTCGAAGGGTTTAAAGTAACATATTTGTTTTTTTTTATGCTTTCAACTTTGTAACAAGTTTGGTATCAAGGCTAACTTTTGTTAATTTTTCTATTAAGTTTGAGTAAAATGACTAAAATACTTTTTGCGAAAAAGTAACAGGTTTGAGTACTAAAGGTTTAAAATAAAAATGTATTTTGGTCATTTCACTCACAGTTAACAGAAAAGTTAACGAAAGTTAGTCTTAATACTCAAACTCGTTACAAAATTGAAACCATAAAATCCAAACATGTTACTTTATACCCTTAATATTAAAACATGTTATTTTTCACAAACCACATAGACTATCTGTGTAATTAACTCTTCAATTAATTATGATTATTGCCTAATATAAAATGTATAACTACATGTTTAAAATTCAAGCTAAATTAAAAGGTTAAGTTTATAAATTTACTAGAATTAAAAGGGGTAAAATGTGAAATATATATTTTTAATTTAATTTCAAACCCCACACATTCAACGATTCCATACTTCCATTCCATGGCCTACTACTGAAATATAGCTCTCCCTCCGTCACTCTCTCTGTCTCCAAAAAAATTATTGAAAATTTTCCATTGTTAAGATTTATCTCAGTGGTGTCTAGCCACCCCTGAGGAACTCATAGATCCGCCCCTAGACTCCGATATCTTTGTTGCTTCTGGTCAGCCTTGATTTTGGATCTGGTAACTCTAACCTCAATTTTAAATTTGTAAACCCTGAATATGAGTGAAATTGTTAAAACGGAATTGTGATTTTGAATCTATCTCAATGTGGTTAAATAATCCGTAGCTATTTAGCCTATTTTCTTATTTTCAAGTATCTACTGGCGCCTTACACTTGCCCTCAAGTATTTTGAATACTGTTTATTTTCTTTGTTTCTTTTATGGAAAATTGGTTTTACATAGGGGTGTTCATTATTCGAATCACACTCAAATAATCTGAAATTCGATTCGAATCAAATTCGAATAAAAATTTTGAATTCGAATTTCGGGTTATTCGAATCTAATAATTATTCTATTCGAATAAATAAGTCGAATTCGAATATCTGTTATTCGAATAACCCGAATAACATATATATATATATATTATTTATAATCATTGGGTTTGTAACTTGTTTAATTGTTTTGGCTTGTCTTATTAGGGCCAAATAAAAAAAAGAAAAGCATAATCCCTAATTCTCTATCACTTATCATTCATCTATCGATTTAAGTATCCAAATTATTTAAAATCCGACATTCATACGTTTTAACCTAGAACTTGACAGCTGTAAGACTGTTTATGTTGATTTTGCAATTATGTATGTGTTATATTGTTAAAAGTTTAGTAAAATACTGATTTAGTTTTTTGTAATATTTTTTCCCCTTATACGAATAAACCGGAATTCGACTCGAAATCGAATAAGCATTCGAATCGATTTATTCGAATATCAGGAATTCGAATACAGTTTTTAAAACTTCAAATTCAAATAACCCGATTTGAATAACTCGAAATTCGACTCGATGAACACCTCTAGTTTTGCATAGTTTTAAGACTTAATTACACAGATAGTCCGTGTGGTTTACGAAAAGTAATAAGTTTGGAAACTATGATTTAAAGTAACATGCTTGAATTTTATGATTTTAATTAAGTAAAATACCAAAATACATTTTTTACTTTAAACCCTTAGTATCCAAACCTGTTATTTTCCCCCAATGGTATTTTATCATTTTACCCCAAACTTAACAAAAAAATTAATGGAAGTTAGTCATGATACCTAAACTCGTTATAAAATTGAAACCATAAAATCAAAACCTCTTACTTTAAACCCTTAGTACCGAAACTTGTTACTTTTCGCAGACCATAGAGACTATTTGTATTAGGGGTGTGCATGGGTCGGTTTAGGTCAGTTTTAGGGTAAAACCAAACCAAAAATCAAAAGTTCAGTTTTTAATTTTTTAAAACCGTTCGGTTTCGGTTTTTTCTGTTTTTACAATGGATTCGGTTCGGTTTTGGTTTATTCGGTTTTAAAACCAATTGGGATTGAATTTTTTTTGGTAAAAGAAAAATGACCCAAAATAATAAACATAGGTTTGAAACTTTGGGCCTATTTTTTTATTAACTAATGATTATCACATATTTTGGCCTACAAAAATTATTAATTTTTCAAAAAGCACTCAACATAAAAAATATAAATTATAATTTATAAATAAAAATAATAACCTACTATTAATGTAAATACGTGTAAAACAAATATTTATAGTAGGTTAGTTGTCATTTCTACCGCTAAAAGAAAACAACACAATAACCGACGGATTATACCATCGGAAAGTTTCCGAAAGTAAAACAATTTTGTTTTCTTTGATAAGATGATAATTATCTGCTTTCCTATGTTTTCTTTCACATCATAAAAATCATTTTGTTTCCTATATATATACTTGAATTATTTTACGTTGTCATATAATCCAACATTAATCTTGGTATTCTCAGGTTCATGTTCCTCGGGCATACTTTCTATTATTTGTTTTAGAAAAATGTTTTCAAAGTCAAGCAGCCTCCATGTAAGGCAACAACAAATACCTGTCTTCTTCAAGGAAGACTCATTTGAATTCTGGAGCATCAAGATGAAGACACTTTTGAAGTCTGAAGGCCTTTGGGAGTTTGTGGAAACAGACGACGCAGAAGCAAGTGATGCCGAGGTTCGTCAGAAGGAGTATCAGAAGCAACACGCCAAAGCTCTATTCTTCATCCAACAAGCAGTGGATAAATCAATTTTCTCGAAAATAGCCGCTGCTACTTCTGCCAAAGAAGCATGGTCGATCCTGAAAACCGAATATCAAGGATCAAAGAAGGTAATTACCTTCAAATTATACTTCTGTTGTGATATTTAAATTGGGTTGTATTAATAATAAAATGATGCAATATTATAAGATGTTTGTGACACAAATCTGCTGTCTATCGTAGTGAAACTAAACATGTTGAATTTAAGAATCATATATATATTTCATAGATGGAAAAAGGAAAAGTCAAACTGAAAAGTTTAGGAGTCTCCAAGTTTGAATGGAGGGGGAGTGTTACAAATTTACATTCATTCAAACTCTTAACTGTTATTAAAACAACTGGAGGAGTCATTTCTTGGTTGTTATTGCTATCTTGTAACTGATAGTGTAGTGCCGGTTTATAGCAGTGACTTTCCTATGTTTTCTTTTTTATTAGATGTGGAGAATCAATTTGTTTCCTATTATTGCACAGGAATTAAAGCCAAATGTTCCAGCGGAAGATACGGATTTGGAACTTGGGGATGTTGATATTCGCATTACCGTTGAAAGTCTTGTTGAATGTTTAAAAATAGGAGAAAATCAGACTAAACAGTTTTCACAATCTATTTACATGGTTCCTAATACCCTTAAAGATCGCAACCCAAGTTCCTTCAAACCTCGGATGGTATCTATTGGACCTCTGCACAGAGATGATGAAAACCTGCAAGCAAGTGAAGGAGAAAAAGCCACCCATGTGCTCAGTTTGTTGAGACGTTTAGGTTCCACACAAGAGGAACCATTGCAAGCATGTGCTCGAAAAGTGAAAGCTTCATTGGACAAAATCAGGTCTTGTTATTTTGAGACAATTATCGACAATGACAATGAACTTGCCAAAATGATGGTTATGGATGCTTGTTTCATACTTGAATTCTTGTACAGGATAGAAAAAGATGAAAAACCAAACTTGGAAAACATGATGTTTGTCCAGTTTACAATGTATGACCTCCTGCTGCTAGAAAACCAAATCCCATTCTTTGTTCTTGAAGATATCTTTGTGTGCACTATTTCTAAATTTGATCAAGTCTCTCTTATTAACATTATCCACAAAGTTCTAGAACATGTTAACCCTTTTAAAGAACACAAACTTATGAGCAGCCCAAATACCACTCATCATCATATTCTTTCCCTTCTGCATGAATGTTACCAGTACGAAGGTGCTAAGTCATTAGGATTTTCAAATTCAAGATTTCCCTCGGCAGTAGAACTGGACAGGGCAGGGGTGAACTTTAAGCGTGCCCGAGATACAGAATGGCCATTGGTGATGGAAGTGAAATCGCGTAGGTTGCCATGCTTTTCTTGCTCTTGGGGTAAGCCTACTCTCATAATGCCAGAATTGGACATTAATGATTTCACTGAGTTGGTTTTAAGAAACCTCATTGCGTATGAGCAGTTGTCTGGAAAGGTAAGACAGTTTATTACATCATATGCCGTTGCCGTGGATATGCTAATTGATACTGAAGAGGACATTGCCAAGTTGGTAGAATCAAAAGTCCTTGTTAACCATATAGGCTCAAACCAAGAGGCTGCAGATATGATAAACAGCATATGCAAAGAAGTTGCCTATAGAGATTTTTTTTACTCGGAGCAGTGGAAGGAATTGGATCGCCACTACAATGGTTACTGGTCCAAAAATATTGCATGGTTGAGGCGTACTTATTTCAACAATCCATGGAATTTCATTGCTCTACTTGCTGGAATTGTTCTGTTCACTCTTACCATTGTTCAGACCATCTTTACCGTTAACCCTGCGGGAAGCAACTAGTAGATTATGATTGTGAGTTTTATCTTCTTTCATAGCAGTATGTATGAGTGTTTTGATGATAATAGTTCAAATAATGTAATATACAAGTTGTATAATGAATTTGAAGTTTGTCGTCATTCATTAGCTGTAAACCAATCGAATAACAAATGCTAGGTTATGAGTGATCCCTCTATATAGGTTAATCTTGATGGTACGGGTCATTGGCACATTGGTTATGCAACGAACTTAACCACTCCAATAATAAAATTCAACCTCCAAACATCAATTATGCAGCAACATCAAGGTTAGTCTTTATTTTTTTTCTTTCTTTAGAGTTGAAAATTGAATAAAAACTTGAAATTTTAGGTATTAGTGATTCTTATTCTTGAATGTTTAGTGATTTTAGGGATTATTGATTCTTAATCTATGAAACATGAATAGTTGAATGTTTATGTGAAACTTGATTCTAGTGGCAATTCAAGACGTTTTCGTCCCGAGTGGTTTAAAGAATATGGAATATGGTTAGAGTATTGTTTAAAAATGGATAGAGCATATTGCTTGTATTGTTACTTGTTTAAGGAAATTGGGCAAAAAGATGCATTTAAGAAAAATTGGTTAGAGTATAGTGTAAAAACGGATAGATCAAATGTATTTTTATTCTTGTATCGTATTTTATTAGGTGACCGACCCGACCCGACCCGATCAACTGAACCGAACCGGCCCGAAAAAATCTAATGTCGGCTTGTTAGAAATTCGAGCATCGAAAACTAGCGACCCCATATGAAAAAGTTTCTGGCTCCGCCTCTGTTAGTGGGTAAGTTTATCTTCCTTTTAGGAGAAAGTATTTTCCCTGTTTAATGTAGTTGTTTGAATATGAATGAAAAGTAGTACGTAAGGAGTAAAGTGAAGTCTAATCCAACACCCTATGGTTGTAAAGTTACAACCAAACCAAGTGTCGAACCAATGGACACGATCGAGTTTCAATACTCAACGTTTGTTATCGTTTAGCCGGTGTAATTAGTTAGTGGGTTTTGTGTGCTTGTGAAGCAGAAAAGTAAATAACAGAAAAGTAAATGACGGTAAAGTAAATAACAGAAAATGCAAAATGTGCGTGAAGTGTGTAACAGATTTGTAAATAACAGAATAGTAAATAGCAGGAAAGTAAATAGCTCAAGAATAATCAGATCACAACGAGTATTGCTTTTGGCTTCGAATCCGCTTGGTATATGATAATGTTATGTTAACTAATCTGATGGAATGACTATTACAAATGTGTGAACGGTACACCGCTAGAGCCTTATTCTCACAACATTTGGTTCACGAATTATGTTCCTTAATAATAAAATAGTAAGACTCCTAGTTAGGGACATCATTACCCTCAACTCTTTAATAGATCCGTACATTCGTATGCTTAAGATCTACCTCCAAGTTGGTTTAAGACATCAAACTTAAATACATTTATTTTTATTAAAAGAGTGATTAGACTTTGTTCACCGGGATGCAATGCAACAATGAGACTATGTATAAAGACGTATCGTTCCCAACATGAGTTCACCAACTCTTGGTTTCATGACAAAGCTCGTATAAAGACGTACGATTCTATCAATATTAATCAAGTGTTGGCTTATCAAAATCCGTTTGTATAAAGACGTACAAGTTTCAAGGGAGATTTGATTAAAATAGTTTTACGGTCTTACACTTTAAAATCAAGAACACTAGCAAGTTTAAAGACTAATTTAGATAATAATAAAAAGTCCATCATGAAAATGGTTTTAAGAGTGAATAATTAACAACATACCATTAGACTAATAAGTTGAACATTAACATACACCAACTTCATTTTCACCCAAGCAATACAAAAGGTTTAGCCACGAATGACCTTACGAACAAGCATGAAGCTAAGTTTCATAGGCTCCCCTATTGCGAACAAAGCGGAAGAGCCTATCTACTCTCTACTTTAAACTATAACTATGAACTCTAGAAATGAGATTTTCTTTGGATTTTGCGAACCCAAGCCATCTATTTATAGTCTTCAAAAATGGCAATGCACGGTCGTGCAAATGCCCAAAAGTACTCAGGGTACGAAGCATCTTGGGGGCACACGGAATCCTCTTGTTTCTCCCTCCTTTTGTCATTTGCTGATTATTGACTTTTGTTGACCAATGTTAACTTCTTGGGGGGGGGGGGGGTCAAAGCTCGGGTGTTTCTTCCCATCTTGCGAGAAAGCTTGATATCTTGATGATTTTGACTTGTTTTTGTTCTTTTTATCTCGAGATGCGGTTTAACCTGCAATTATAAAATATAAGTTGTTTAGATATCAATTACAATGTTTTTATTCAGTTAGTACCATAATATGGGGATTATTATGCATGCAAAACATGTATAAATTAGGACATATCAACCCTCATTGCGAGAAAAGACAAGAATATCATTGATGATCACAATGACCGAACGATCAGGAATTGGTCTACACACCCGGTATATAAGATCCATGAAAGTCACAGGTACATTTGTTAGACCGAAAGGCATGATCATGAACTCGTAATGACCGAGATAGTGTGAGAGATGAGAATGAATGTGTGTGTGAGAGAGGCATAAATAAAAAAATTGGCTTTTAAGAGTGATGAAGCCTTTTGAATATACCGATACCGATATTATGGATGAGATCGGTACCGTACCGGTACCGAAAATACCGGTACTGAATTTATCGGTACGATACAGGTATTCGTTATAAAATGTTCATCTCTAAATGGTATCGGTATCGTAAATACGGGTAACAAAATTATGGAAAAGTGGGTACCGGTATCGGTACTGAATCTCTCGATATGGTACTGGTTCCGGTATTGGTACTTAGTACCAAATGCTTATCACTACATTTTCTTACAATTCTTATTTAATACTTTAAATTCACACCAAACTTAAAGTGTTGAATTCCTTTTTCTTTTCTTTTTTTTAAATTAAACCTTATTTAGATACCGTTTACATGAAAACCTTTTTAAATATTTGAATCAACTTAGTTTACTACAAGTTTATTTTTAAGTTAAGAATAATAACCTAAGGATTTAAACAGATGTTATTTTAAATCTTTTTATTTTGGTTTTATATTTTAAATAATTGAATAATTTTATTCCAATTTTTGTTTACTTTGTTTTATGATTTACTAATCTTGTTTAAAATTCAAGATTTATAAGTTTGTTTAAATAAATTTTTAAAAACATTCGAATAAAACTCTAGATTTTTTTAGAACGACGACTCACACACGCATGTACTCTTACTCCTAAACTACATCAGCTCCTAATCTATAGAATTTGAACTTTGGTCTTCTCAAAAGAGACTTTGACTCTTAATATAATATTATTGATCACATACAATTTTTTTTATTTGATCTGACTCGTTTTTACCTGACTCGTTTTGAATTTCTTGATCCGCCACTGGTCAAATGCTGGGTTTTTAGTCTTTCTGCAGATGCTTCCAGATCCATAGAATCGGGTGAGGTGGGCTAAGAGGTGGCGACTAAGAATGGTGGAGGAGGGTTACGGTGGTGGTGGTGAAGATGAAATAGGCGCCAACGATGGTGGTCGACGGTGATTATATGCCGACGGTGAGAAGTATTCAAAGGAGAAGGAAGAATTGGTGGTGATGATCTAGGTACTTAGCTCTTTTTATTTATATTATATGTTTCATATATATTGAAAACGGAGTGGGCTTCACATGTATTTATTAATTTTATTTTTAGTTTTTTTTAATAATAAAGGGTATTTTGATCATTTCACACCTACTTAATTGAAAAAATTAAGCTCCATCTAGTGAAACAAGTTCAAAGTTTTTTGAGAACAAATTCATAATTTCTTAAAGCTAAGGTATGGACCAAATCCATAATTTAGCCTAAGTACAGGGACCATCCATGCAAATAACTTTGTGTTTAAAGTTCTTTTTTTAGTTAATTTAAAAAAGCTTGTGTTTAAACTTTAAACTTGTGATCAGACCTTTACGTCTCTCTCTCTCTCTCTCTCTCTCTCTCCAGACTCCGGAAATGGGTGGAGGTCCTGCCCAGCGTAATCCAGGTTTCTCTATCTCTCCCTCTCTTGACTTTCTGATCTGAACATGTAGATTTCCATATTTTTTGTCATAATTAATCAGATCTAAGTCTTCATTTTCCTAAAGCCGGAGATCGAGTTCCTCACCAACCTTTTCTTCTCGATCACAGCAGTTACCCCACCATCGTCTAAAACCTCTAAGTCTACAACACGGAGCTTTCTTGGCTTCCATTTCCAACCACTCACCATATATCCACACTTTTTTTCTTGTCAAGGTCGTTAGTTGTGTCTGTGTGCATGTAGCCTCAAGCCGATGACTGTGTCCCTTCAAAATCTGTTGTCCGGCCACTTTATTGTAAATCTTTTTACTTTAAATGAACTATTATTGTTTTGACTAAAAAAAAAATCTGTACAAGATCTCATCTCACTACTTTGATTTGCTGCTCATGGAGTTTTCTTTTTTACAAAAATGGATTATTTTTCAAATCTTTAATTTGCACCTGTCACTTCAATTCAAGCAAACTCAGTTAAATTTGTTTTTTTTTTCTTTTAATTTAACATATAATTTAATTTTTATTCAATAATATATATTATTAAAAAAAAATACATAGTATGATTTAATTTTTTTTTAAATTTCGATATAAATTTTATTGATAACTGAACTGTATATAATATGAAATTTTAGTCACGTAATATAAAAAAACTATGGTAAAAGCATGTGTTTATACTGGTTGAATAAACGAAATATTAAATAGTTAGTAATTAATATTTAGAAATTATAAAAAATATTTAATAATAATGAAGATTTAGGAATTAATAAAAAAATATTAAATAGTATTGAAGATTTAGAAATTAATAAATTAAATATTGAATAGTTGGTAAGAAAATATGAAATAGTCAGTAATAAAGAAAAAATATGCGATAAAAAGAATATTGGGTTCACATGCAGAATTAAACTAATAAAACACATTTTTTTAAATTATCTCTTATTATAATAAACTTTAAAATATAATTATACAACTTTTATTTTTAATAAAATAGTAACGAAAGTCAATTTAAATTAAATAGTAACTAACATATTTTCGAAACCCAATTATATTAATTTTTACATATTTTGAATTTTGTTTTCTATTATTAGTATATGTAATACATATTTACATATGTAAAATATATATATACATATATATATATATATAAAGATTTAAAAATTTTATATATTGATATTTTTTACTCTGTGTGTAGACACTGGTCGTAAGATAGTTGAATAATAAAGAAAAATAAATTATTTATACATGAAAATTTGAAAAATAAAACAAAACTGAATTCGCTATCTCTACAGATGAGTTCAACCTTTTCATTTCAGCCCATTCGCTATTTGTAAAACGAAGACCCTGTTTTTGTAAAACCAACAAAAAAAGCCGATGTAAGCATAGGGGAAGAGAAACAACTTACAAAAAGTTCGCTGCTCATGCGGTTATCCAATTGTATTTATCCCTTTTGTTCAACTTGGCTCATTCTTTCTTTCTTTACATATGGTTTTTAGTCTCTTTATAATTACTAAACCAATGCTTTTTTTCCTTCTAACAATGATAGTTACAGTTTCGGAATTGAATATCTACATGTGTGCAGGTTACAATGTACTGACGAAAATTAATGAGTCTGTAAAAGAGAAAGGTAATTGATCATAACCGAAGTTAAATTATATATTATTTGATTGATATGATATATGTTATTCTTATTAGCAGAAATAAGGTATGGGTTCGGACGTTCGTTCGTTGAGACACCCACCAATTTTAATTCAACACATCGCTGCCACCTATACGGCTATACGAGCTATACAAGACGTATAGGCACAAACCTTAAAAAGTCAGAACTAAATGTCAATTCTTGTATGACGGCTGGTTTATACGAGGCGTATAGGGCTATACGCCACATATAGAAACCTATGAGATTTTAACATCCAAAGTTGGCAGATTTTTGTATTAATAGGCCTATACGTGGAGTATAGGCTTGTACGACAAGTATATGAATTTTTTTTCTTAATAATACCAAATTTTTTATCAAATATTTCTCATTTTGGAGAAAAATAAATATTTTTATAAGTTTCTTATAGGCTTATACGCAATGGCGGAGGATCCCCCGATTTTTCGCTCAGAAGTGTTAATATATACGTATTCGACCGATTTTTCGCTCAGTAGTGTTAATTTATATGTATTCGGCCGAAAATTTTATTGTTGGTTTTACAAAAACAGGGTTATACAAATTTTATTGGATAAAAATTTGGTATTATTAAAATAAATAAAAATTTGGTATTATTAAAATAAATAAAATCTTTGTATAAAACCTATAGTTCCGGCCCCCTGATAGGAAAAAAAAATCCCGCCCCCTCTACATTTTTTTAAGCTCCGCCACTGCTTATACGACATGTATAAGATTTTATTTTAATAATACCAAATTTTTATCCAATATTTATCGTTTTGGAGATAAATAAATATTTTTATAGGTTTTTTATAGGCTTATACAAAAAGTATAAAATTTTTTATTTTATTTTAATAATACCAACATTTTTGGAGATAAACAAAGATTTTTATTGGTTTTTATAAAAATATTTTAACATTAAATGAATAAATATTTTTATAAAATAATATGTTTTAACAATAAATAAAGAAATATTTTTCTAAAATTATATGTTTTAACATTAAATAAATAAATATTTTTAAAAAATAATATGTTTTAGCATTAAATAAATAAATATTTTTATAAATATGTTATAATAACTTTATTAATTATCCAACCAAACAAACTAAACATTCTAAACAAACATTACATATACAAATAACTGCAACTGTAAATAAAATTACATCAGTTTGTACATACATACCAAAAAATACAACTGAATGTGAAATACAAAAAAACATAAGACGACCACGACTATGCGGGCCCTGATCCTGACCTACCTAGCCATGATCCTGACCTGCTGGCCAGGATCCGGATACTGGCATGGCGGCGGTAGTGGTGGAGGCTTGATGTTGAAGGCTCGTGACCGATCGATCTCGTGATCAACCAGTCACATCAAGATGTCCTCGACCTGGTCGATCTAACGACCCTCACGCTGTGACTCCTGAGCAAGCCCGTCGAGCAAGGCATGTGTGGCTGCAGGTAGCCTCAAAGATCGCCATACATAACGTGGATGCTGAGGCGGCTGGTCATGTTGTAGCTCAGGTGCACCATGAGGTGGTATATCATGTAGCAGCGGGGCGTCATGTAATGGCACCGGCATCACCAGGATATTCGGCAATGGCTACGGCATAAAAATTTGGCCTTCCCTGGTGCAAAATCGAAGGCCGAGACCGGGGAACTTGCGCACGATGTCCATGCCAAACACCGTGCACCTGTCTAACTTGATCGGCTCGACCGGGGGGCATATGGTGAAGATGTTGGTCGATAGGCATCAAAACCCCTGCAAGAATGGTGATGTACGCCTCCCGTACAACAGATATCTATGAAAGCCTGAAGCGAAGTACTGCGCCAAACACGCCGCTAACGCGCACGTCCTGCTAGTCAGCACACACAAGAGAAAGAACAGGTTGCACTCCGTGCACCACTCGCGGCTCTTGCCATGCGCCGCGAAGGACGTGGAAATTAGCGGTGCAAGTATCTTTAAAGGGGGTCTACAATATACAAGACCCTCCCCTTGGTCCCCTCCCGGTGACCATCGGCAATCACCAACCAAAAGGCTACGAGGTCATCTGCCTCCACCTCGGTAACCCTCTCCGTGTAAAGAGGGGTTATGGTCTCCGGCTTCGTGTACAAGCCGAGAAGCACCGCAAACCTAGTTGGCGTCATCTCGTACAACTGGCAGAATAAACGAAATGAAATCTCCAGAAGCGGCCCTGGCTCGTCTGGGTCCTCCATCTCCTCTGGCTCTCCTGCCTCAAGTGTTGAAAAGGTAAACGTCGATAAAAACTCGACGACCGGCTCCCAGTGAGATGGCCGGAAGACGATATCAAACAGGCGGTCCCACAACGTATCATGTCCGATAAAGCCACGGGCCAGATCCTCCTCACCGAGCACCCTAAGTAGACCCCAGTCCATTGTTGTCGATGCGCCGACCCTCATCCTCCGTAGCTTCGAGCACCGTGTAAACGCGTCGGTGCCCTGCTTGGACTGTAGAAATGGCCATCTAGCAAGATTGTCACACCCCGTCTAAGGCGCAAACAAGGGTTGAGACAGTTGTTTGGAATCATGAATATATTGTTTATAAAAGAAAGACTAATTGTATTCATTTTCAAAATAATATTACATGAAACTTAGTTCTTAATACATCTTGAAGATTTAATAATACAGACCAACTATCATATGGTAGTCTCTTCTAACTCTTCTATTATACTTGATATCATGTATGCTTGTATGGTAATCATTTGTTACCTGAAAAATATGCTTAAAAGGTCAGCTATAAAGCCGGTGAGTTCGTAGGTTTAAATAAGATATGAAATAAGTGTGTTGGCAAATGAGTAATTAGTTGCATATGAATAATTGTTTTATGTTGAGAAATACACAAATGAATAAGATAATATAAACAATGAGCCCGCAACTAAACCTCATGACCTAATGTTTTTGCCCTAACTTAATGCCTTATCACGGAGCATTAATTCTTGTTTCTAGAATCGGTAATATACATTCACCACGTTTTCTGCTGTTTTAAGCGCGTCAGTCGCAAGGATGAACGGAGCGTCACCCCGATAGATCTATCAATATTAAACTGTCGGCTTAGCAATGTTAAATAGTTGCGTAATGGAAAATGGTACTTAAGTAGTGATAATAGTTCTAGTTCAACTCAAGTTATATAATCAGATAGACATGTGAGTAGTCAACAATATTCGAAAAGTAATTATATTGAGCATATTTCCCCCCAAAAGATTAAGAGAAAAGAGGCTACGAAAATTCACGTAGTATTGAATGTGTAAAGTAAAGTGTAAAGAGTTTTAAGTACAACGAGTAAGTATAGAAATATAGTGAGTAAGTTTAAAAGCATAGTAAACATATCCCCCCCCCAACACCCAAAAAAAAGTAAGGAAAAAGGGGCTACGAAAACTCACCTACTGATGATGAAGATACGATTTCTGGAAGAGGTAATTGTCCTACTCGGGTCCTACAATGGTGGGACTCTATGCGATTTATGGAGTTATTCTAAGTTAAATTGGACCAATACATTATGTCGTCCAATAATAGTAAGTGATAGTTCTTGGTTTCTTGGAAGTTACATAGAAAAGCCATTGGAATCGAGGCGTTAGCCGTCCAATATTATGAGTTTAGAAATTGAGATGAACTCGAATAGTAATGGTAATGAGATTTTGAAAATATGTCAAACATTTGTTAGGGGTTAAAAGAGAGGTCGAATGGATGGAAATAAGTATAAGTTACACATGTGTTAGAATATCGTTTAAAAGACTCGTTTTGGATTTGTGTAAAGCGTTTGAGTGTTGAGGTAACTTTCAAAGAGTTAAACTTTAGAAACTTATAATTCAAGGTCAGAAGTATATATGTTTAGTTTTTATAAGGTTTTGAACCTTCAAAGAGTCTTGAACAAGTTAACTTTAAAACTAGTGGTTTACGACGGTTTTCGGTGTATTACACTTACAAAAAATAATATGGTCGTGATTCTTGATAAAATAGTTTTATGATGATTCGAGTAACTTTATATATATATATAGACAGCTGTTCAATTAAGAACCATAATTTTGGCGAGAACCAAAAGAACCATGCATTTATACACAAATATACACAAATGCATACATGCATCCTTACTGCATATATGCACAAATGCATCCTTAAATATGTGTATAAATGCATGGTTCTTTTTGTTCTTGATGTGTTGCTAATTGCCTATGATTAATTGCGTGTTAACTTAAATGATTCAGGACTATCACAATTGGGGTGAAGCCGTGAAGCAAAAACTTAATGTCGCTTGGATGGTCTATAAAAACTAATATAAAAACCTAACCTAGACACTCTAGTTAAACTCTAAACTCTCCTAAATACTAGACCACAGAACAGGCAAGTGTACCTATCGACTGTTGTAAAGCCTAATGGAAGTCCGGATATCGAACCCACGAGACACTAGTAATAACTATAACTAGACTCTGACTCAACTAACTAACTGATTTATATTGGGGGGATTTCTATGAACTAAACCTAAAATACTTAAACTCAAAAGTACTAAGAAGAACTAACGAATTATCAATCAAAAGACTTAGATGAATTTAGGAATTTGGGAACGACACTACCTAGGTAAGAATCCTATTCTTGAATCTCGTATTTCTCTCGGTTATGGAAACTATGATGGAACCAGGATCTGGAAATACTACACCCTTAGACTACCTAAAGGATCCCTGATCATTCTCAAGGTGTGACCTAAAAGGAAACCCTAAGGGGTGTGTGACGCTCACTGGTTGGTTGGATTACCTCTTAGTCTCTCCAACAACACTAAAGTACTCGGAAAATAGCTCGCCTCTCAGTCTCAGTTCTCACCAAAATTATGGTTTTTAATTGAACATGTCCATATATATATATATATATATATATATATATATATATATATATATATATATATATATATATATATATATATAAGAGGGGCATGTTCTTTTGAGAACCAACAATATGTTAAGAACCGTGAGAACCGCATTAACTCTTCCTCTATTTATAATATAAATTGACTAGAATTCATGTACATTTCAATATGTTTAAGGTTTGGTTTTAAAAGACCTTGAATTTATGGTCGTTTTTTTTAAATGCATATATGCACTCACAATATATGCACAAATGAATGCATATATGCATATTTTATAATTTTCTTAAAAAAATTCAGGAGAGAGGAGATAAACTCAAACTAAGAGTGGGAAGAGATAAATAAAACATTGTTGTTGAATTTTACTTTTTTCACTAAAGCGATATGTACGCGTTTTGTGCGGTTCTTTCGGTTCTCAACCTATGGTTGGTTTTCAAAAGAACATGCCCCTATATATATATATATACACACACACACATATATATGAAGGGTTCCAAAAGTTGGTCGAGTAAAGAACTTGAGTTTAAAGATGTTTTTATCCATTATTTCGGTCGTAAACGCTTAAAATAAGTCATAATTTAGAAAGTATAGCTATCCAACTCCAAACTTAATGAAATTTGGTCAGTAGACCATTTGGTATTTATAAAAGTTAGTGGAATTTTTTGATAGATACCGGAAACCGAAAGCTTGAAATTAAGATAGATAGCCAATTCGAGATGACAATTCTCAAGTTACAATAGGCTTAGATAAACAAATAAACAAGACAAAAAACAATAACATGAAACATCAAATACTTAAACTAAGAAATGGTGGGAACAGTTTTCCCCCACCTTCTGACTTGTGGGCTACCCCCACTTCCTGAATTAAAGTTAACTTGGTCCTGGGTCAAAGAGTGGGGTCCGAATCTGATGTGGAGCAGGACTTAGGTTACTTGGGTTCGTATCAATACTTCCCTCCTGGAGAAACGACTTGTCCTCAAGTCGAGATGAAGCGGTTCGAGCGAAGCCTTGCCGACCTGTATCAAAAACCCAATGGTGTGTTACGGCAGGCTGAAGTTGCAGGTTCGGGAGGCTGTTTTCAGTAGTTGCTATGAGCTGTTGCAAAGGGGCGGACTTGGAAGGTGCTGAAGATACTCCAGATAGCTTGTAGGTTTGGCCATTGATGGTGATAATCAGGAACATCTCGTTCCAATTGGCTTGGACAATGTTCATTAACGACAACCACCTTAAGCCTAGTACCGCATCTACCCCACCCAGTAAAAACGAGTAAAAGTCCTGTTTGATTTCGAGGTTTGATAGATGTACTAAAACATCAAAGGGTGTTACAAGCTGAGTTGACAGATTCAATTGGCGCACGAGAGATTCAGCTATGAAGTTATGAGTGGAGCTACTATCGATCAAAATTAGCACCTTCGTGGAGCCTATGGTACCATGAAGTCTCATCATGGATGTGTGTGACTCACCTCCTCACGAGTCAAGTAAGGGGAAAGAAATATGATCATTAGGTGGCTAGCTAGGGTTGATTTTAACTCTTTTGCTTAAAACCTGTGTTTGCATGGCAACCCATTTAGATATGACATAGGGCTTAGTTTCTTGGGTCTTATCCCAAGCCCATTTTCTTTTCCCTTTGAAAATTACGTTCCTGGCCACACAATCTTCATACTAGGGTTAAACATGTCATTAGAATCCCTACCCTGCTCGACTCTCAAAAACGCCGTCATCTTGCTCGGTACTTCATCCTGCCACCTGTGATAGAGGTGATAAATCCAACCATCATCGAGATCGGATCGGTGTAAGATAGAACCGTCGTCGCCGCTGCTAGTGCTTCGATCTGAAGGGGGTTGGAGAGGCCTCTGTATTATCAACTTTAGGTTTCGATCATCATATACAAATTGGATTCGATCCCGTTCATCCTGGTCCGAAACTTCATGCCTATTCCCTTTTTCTTGATTTTCCCCTGGGTTTTCTTTGGTAAATTCTTCTCCATGTATTTCAAGAGAAAAATTTCCACGAATTGTTTCTTCAACTCCGTGTATGAAATTGTAACCGGTCTCCTCCCCTTTAACCGGAATATCCTCCCCTTTAACCGGAATTCTCAGTGGATTGTGAGGGTCATCCTCCGGTTCCTCACCACGTTGGTCACTTCCATACATCAAACTCTTGATTTCTTCAAAATCGTTCTTCAGGGGTACAAACAAGGCGTCCAGTTGTGCTGCAATGGCCGATAATTGAGCAGCAATCGCCAGACTCCTGGTGTTCTGGTCCATCTTCTCTTAAATTTCCTGGCAATGGAACCAAATGATAGATACCGAAAATCGAAAGCTTGAAATTAAGATAGATGGCCAATTCGAGATGGCAATTCTCTAATTACAATAGGTTTAGATAAACAAATAAACAAGACAAAAATCAATAACATGAAACATCAAATACTTAAACTAAGAAATGGTGTGAACAGTTCTCCCTCACCTCCTGACTTCGTGGGCTACCCCCACTTCCTGAATTAAAGTTGACTTGGCCCTGGGTCAAAGAGTGGGTCCGAATATGATGTGGAGTAGGACTTAGGTTACTTGGGTTCGTATCATTTTTTCAGAATTTACCGGAGAGTTTAAGTATGGTTTCTCCTTTCGGTTATCGTAAAATAGCCATAAATCAAAAAGTATACTTAGACATCTCCAACTGTTACGAAATTTAATTTATAGGCTTGATATTATATTAGAAACTTCCTGCAATTTTTGTAGAACCTTTTGAAATAAGTTAGTATTTTTCCAAAAATCGGATAGCCAAAATTAGAAAAGATAGCTAAGTAGTTCCAAAAATTGGAATTATTATTTTATAACATCCTTAAGACGAGTAGGTCTCTTGGTAAATATTTGAGAATTTTATGAAAAGTCTAAGTATAAAAACGACATTTGTTTTTACAAGATTTATTTTATTAACATAGCTAGCTAGCTCTAAAAATAATGAAATTTAATATGGAGTCTTTTTATAAAGGTTATAAGCTACAGCAAAAATAAGGGAATTTTTGGAAGCCAAGAATTCAAAGTCATATTTTGAGTTGGAAACCCGTTTTTTAAACGGTGTAAGTTTATGTTTAAGTTGCATGTGATTCCAAGCTTATTTAACTCATCCAACCTTCCAAATATACATTATATAGTATGAAATAAGTAAATCTAACAAGTTTTTAGGTGTTTGTGTAAGTTTATGTTTAAGTTGCATGTGGTTATTCCAAGCTTATTTAACTCATCCAACCTTCCAAATATACATTATATAGTATGAAATAAGTAAATCTAACAAGTTTTTAGGTGTTTGACAATTTATGAAAAAGTCACCACATAATGCACGGTTTTAAGTTAACGCATGACATCATGTACTAATGTCTTGTTATTATAACTTAAAAGATTTGATTTTAATGTGTACCCAAACTATATTATGTCCATATAAGTTGTTAATAATGTAGAAACAAAGTAAATGCAAAATATAATGCATATAAAGTAAGTACATGAATTTAAATGGATTAGTTCTTGAATGTTAAATTTATGTTTATGGTTTGGCTTTAGCCATAGATTACCACTTGTTTACACAAGTATGATGGTATCATATCACCCATAAACTTTTTTGTTATCAAGAATCAAGATTTAGAGAAATGTAAAGTAAAATACAAAGTGTATGGACTATTCTTTAATCTTTGAAGGTGTGTTTATGATTTGACCTTAGTCATAGATTACCACTTGTTCTTACAAGTATAATGGTATCATACAACCCATAAACATTTTTTTCATCAAAGATCAAGATCTAGATGGAAAGAAATAAAGAAAGAATGGAAGTTAGAAAGAAGGGAAGTGCTTACAGGTTGAAAGAATTTCAAGACTTTTTGGTGCTTGCTCTTAGCTCCTTGGAGCCGTAACTTTGAGAGGGAGAGAAGGAGTGTGTAGTTTGTTTTGGTGCAAGTGAAAATGAGGGATTCGAGGTGGTATTTATAGGGAAGTTTGAAAGGAATATACTAATCGTATACCATATGTATTTAATGAGATGTGTGAGGCCTGCTTGTAAAAGAAAAAGGTGTAGTGAGGGGAGGGGACATGTTGGCCGAAATTTTCATGGGGAAAAGATGGGGTTGGTTGGTGGTGTAAGAGATTATTGCATGATGGGTCTTGTGTTGGTAAAGCTTTAGGTATAATACTAGTATTTGTATATAGTAAGAGTATAAAGTATATAAAATATATAAAGTATAAAGTAAAGTATGTAGTATGTGTAGGTTGGTGCATGCATAAGTATATGATGTATGGTGAATTATACATGCATAGATATAAATAATGTAGGTGGAAATTATATAAAAGTCTTATCCATTAATATTTATATAAATTCCATGTAGAAATGGTGGAATAGAATTATTTAAATCATGCAATAAATAAATAAATATATATATATATATATTGGTTGTATAAATATAAGATGTATCTATGCATGGATTCTTGTATAAAAGATTTATTATAAAGTCAAAGTAGGTAAAAGTAGGTAAAATAAAATGGTATATAAATGATGTGGATAGTTGCATGCACATGGAATATGGACATTTATGGACATATTTGGATAATTTCATCAAGTTTAGGTTAAATCCATATAATAGTCATAGAATTAGACATAGTTAACTTGTTATAGGAGGATTGTATGTTATAAAACAAAGTTTTATATTAAAACCTCATATAGGTCATATAGTTTACATAGAATAGTTTGTGCATGTTGTTTATTGACCTAGTTTAATATTAACCAAGTTCTAATTAGTGCACATAGAATAATAACCTAGTTTGCATTTAACTAAGTTTAGGTGATGGCATATTCACATATGCTACATAAGTTTGCAAGAACTAAAGTTTGTATTCTTGTTCATATAATACAATACACATTAAACTTATTATTTGAGAATAATACTTTCCATAGTTGTGGTACCGGTAGTTTATTGACCTAGTTCTTAACTCACTAAGTCTTAATTATGTACCTTTCTAGAATTTCAGTATAGATGTAAATCTGAAAATTTGGTAGATGTTACAAAGATCTTCGACCACCTTATGGACATATGCCCTCTCGTCATCAGAACCAGACGATATACCTGCAAAATCCAACATCGATATACGTGCCTCATGGATATACGTACAACATAATTTGAAAAAGAGTAAATTTCGTTTTGAGTCCATGTTGTTTGCGTAAAAATTGCTTTGAGTCAAATAGTTTCAATTGGATTTTTTGCGTCCTTGTGGTTTTATTTTTGTTTCAATTAAACCCACGGCATTAACACCGTTAATTTTTTCTGTTAAATAGAAGGGCATTTAAGTCTTTTTACTGATAAGGACTAATAGTACAATTTTGAATTTGAAGGGACTATTTCTGTAAATACAAAATAATTAAAATCCAACCCCTTCCCACCCCACCCCTTCATCATCCTTATCTCTCACCCAAACCATCTTCCATCCACTACCGTCTCCTTACACCACCGCCTCCCTACACCACCAGTACCACGATGAAAAGGGTGTTGTCTGACCACCCACCACCACAACCACCATTATTGTCGTCCCCGTAACCTAACCTAATCAACCCTTTTGTTATCAAAATCCAGTTTTTGGTGATAAACAGCCAGATACGTTTGAGTCTCCATCGATTAAACATAGTGGGGGTCGTAGGTCGTCAAGCAGATTGGCGGTGAATTCAAGATCGCGCAAAGGTAAGGACACAAGGAATCTCCGATCGGTGTCAGAAATCAAACTAATTTATTCAAATTAACCTAGTAGGCTTCATTTCTGATGAGATTCAAGATCCGACAAACAAGAATACGAGGCAAAGCTCAGCTGGTGGATGATTTAGGCCTGGCATATGTGGAAAATGGAGTTGCGCTAGCAACAAATTCCCAGATGGAGCCTTCAATTTTGAAACTAGCAACAAATGTTTAAGCTCTCTCAAGTCCGGCGGTGTGGGGGTGTTTGAGGATGGAGATGCACAAGTGGGGTGTCCGGTAGTGTGGGGGTGTTTGAGGATGGAGATGTCGCTGGTGGGGTGTTCTCTAAGTTCCACCTCCCATTTGTTTTGCTCTGCGATTTTCCGATGACAGGTTTGGTGGCGGCAAGGGTTTGTAGCTAGGGTGACTGGTTTTATTTTCGTCGGTGGTAGGGTTTCCGACGGTGGTTCAGTGTCTGGAAAAGGGGGCAGTAGTGAGGGGTGGGGTGAAAGGGTTGGGGAAGATGATAAGGAGTGAAGGGTTTATATATATTTATATAAATAGTCTCTTCAAAATTGCATTATTAGTCATTGTCAGTGAAAAGACTAAAATGACCTTTTATTTAATAGAAAAAATTAACGGTATTAAGGCCATGGGTTTAATTGAAACGAAAATAAAACCACAAGGACACAAAAAGTCCAATTGAAACTATTGGACTCAAAGCGATTTTTTAAGCAAACCATAGGGACTCAAAACGAAATTTACTCTTTTAAAAATTTTAAATGCCTAAAATTCAAAGGTCACATGCTATACGTGCAACAATGATATACGTGTAACATCGATATATGTGCAACATTAATATACGTTCAACATAATTTAAAAAAAATAAACCTATACGCCACGTATAGGGTTGTATGTGGCGTATAGGCTCGGCTTTGTTTGGGCTGCGTATGAACTATACGCCACCCATTCCCGAGACCATACGCCACCCATTATCTCCTTAAACTGTCTTATACGATGCCTATACATATGTTCCCGATCTTCTGCAACATCAATTCGGTGCAAACTCCAAAGACCATTCGGTATAACTGACCTATAGCTTCATACTTTGTCGACCGACAAGTACATGGCAACCCACATCTCATGAAAATTTGGTAGCCACATGATGTATTTACTTTTTGCAACATATATAACTTGGTATTCTCGGCTTCTAACAAGTCAAGAGCTTTGTGGGAAACCTTACCACGTAGGTAGTTAAACAATGGAAGAATGTGGTGGTCCATTGTCTTGATTAGA
Source organism: Smallanthus sonchifolius (assembly GCA_023525975.1). Lineage (NCBI taxonomy): Eukaryota > Viridiplantae > Streptophyta > Magnoliopsida > Asterales > Asteraceae > Smallanthus > Smallanthus sonchifolius. Next base: position 4,989,790 of record CM042024.1, on the reverse strand, counting down.
TTTGTTTCAAAACTATGCTTTAAGTGTATCTCCTGAGATGTTACAATTTGATCGACAAACCCCATAAGTTTATCTAGTGAGATGTTAGCATTTCTATGGTATCTCTTTAAGTTATTATGCTAGCTCTTGACTCTATTGGTTGTACGCTGACCGAAGTTGAGGTTTCTATTAGTCCATCCTGAAACAAACTTTTCTTTATTTGGTTTCAACCAAATTTTATACACATAGGTCATAACTCCTGAAAATAGAATATAACCACGGTTATTATGTATATATGTATGTTGTATGAAAACTTACTTTCTCGTTTGGCTTCATACACTTGTTCATAGAGCCGGTTGACGTTATACTCGTATATCTCAGGCGTTGGAGACTCACACAATACCGCCCATGAATACTTAAATTTTGTCGAGTCGTCATCTCTAAAGGTTTCCTTGCAATGTTTTGCGATATTCTCGTGGATATGCCACCTACATAGACACTTTGAAGCGTTGAGAAATATTTTATCACACGCATTCTTGAGAGCTTGGTCTTTGTATGTTCACACGCGGCTCCATACACTTTTGCAACATATATTTGATTCTCTATAGCACCCATATGAAGTTTTCCTCCCGTTCTTTCATTACAAATGCAAGAGCAACACAAAATGTCTGGTGTGTCGAGGTCACACCCACTACTTGAACAGATGGAAGTCTGTACATGTTCGTTTTGTACGTCGCGTCGATCATCAACACATGTGGAAATGCACGTCATATGTCGTACGATATACGTGTAAAAACCGGAAATATTTAATTTTATTATTTGAAAAAAAAAACAAAATAACACAACTTTACCCTATCAACCTCCTACAGTGGAGGATATAATGAATTCGTCCCATCACCATACTCTAAGGAATCAAGTGATCCGTCAAATATTAGATCCATAAAGTGTCACGGGAGAATCTTCCAACTTTCCCCGGTCGAAAACTCCTCCATTCTTAGTATATAATCTAACCGCCAAGCAAGAAGACCGTTTGTCCAAGCTTGAACATGTTGTAAGTTAAACTATAATTATTAACATTTAAAATACATTAATACGACATGCATATTTTATTTTAAACTTACAACTGAACCTATATAACCGTCTCCACAAAACCCTAGAAGGGTACCCCAAAAATCTATGTCAAGTGACGTCCGACCCATACAAGAGACCGTACAACATTGGGAATCTCGGTTGTAAAAGAACTAGACAACATTTTGAGACCAGTTCTGACCATTCTCCCAAAAATGGTTCTCTACCGGTCCCGGAATGTCTATGATGGGTGTAAGGCCCCAAACCTGGGAGGCCTCACGTATTAGATTTACTCATTCACAAACAGTTCTTAAATTTCAAAATATCATAAGCAACGAAAATTAACGCCATTACATTGTCATGAAAACACAACTAATTAAAACTTTGTCTAACAATCACAGTTCACAAAACAATCGCAACGAGATGCTAGACTTCTCATGCTAGGTAAAAGTCAGCTAACGCTAGTGAGTTCAAATCTTTCATTCGTTTAACGAAATGGTTTATCATTCGTTAAATCAATCGTTAGTGTTTTAACATTCATAAGAAATAGGGCATACATTCATTCATCATTTACATTCAGCAAGTCATACATTTATTTGTCTAAATCTGTATCATCGTTCTTTCCGTCTGTTTCGTTTCCTTTCATTCGTCACCCTCACGAATCATAAGTCAATAAGGTAGCATTGTCGCCCTTATGGTTCATAAGCCCGTAAGGTAATAATATCCATCGCCGGTTGATAACCGTTAAACCCATTGATAGGCCACATAGGTGCTACCCATGTTATACTTATGGCAATTCATGCCATAAGGCTGGGGACTTACATCCCTAGACTTCATTCATCAATTCCTTCGTTTAACATATTAGGCATGTAATGAGTTCTCGAAAACATTCACCCATTTTATTTTCATAAAACCTTACATTAATTCACAAAACCATTTTCATTCATTTAAAACCATTCCTTTACATCGTTCCTTTCGTAAACATTCACTTCGTAAAACGTTCTTGTTTCAAACATCGGTTCTTTCAAAAACCGTTCATTCGTAAACATTTCATTTCAATCACTTTTTCATAAATATTCGTTAAGTATGTACATCACCCTAAAACAAGTAAATACAGATTTTTGACTCACCTGCTCATTTGTAACTTAACCTGAATTGGACGTCTAGTTGGTACTAACTTGCTAACCGATCTGCACATAATTCAACACGCGGATTCTATCAGTTAACTTAGTGTCGCCTGTTAGTGTCGTCGGGACAAGATCAGTGTTGCCAGCACACGATCAGTGTTGCCAGCACACGATCAGTGTCGCCGAAACTTTCATTCTAGGCTTAGTGTCGTGAGATTTAGTGTCGTGAGATTTAGTGTCGTGAATATATATGGCGACACTACGTACTGTCGTCAAAACCATGTCGCCGATGGAATGACACATGTCCTAATCATTGGAAACCTAGGGTACGGCGCCACCCGCTAGTGCCGTCCCATCGGACATCATCTTCTCCAAGTGGTCACGACTAGTGTGGCCTCAAGAAATAGTGTCGCCACTTGAGGATCTTCATTTTCAGACCTGTTTTTTACCCCAAGTTCGTAACTTTTTACGTCAAAATCATTTGTTTAACTCCCATGAGCTCAGATCTGGGCGCTTTATACTCCATTTCATATGTAAAAACCATGTTTTTAAAGATCAAACCCTAGTATTATCCCATAACCCATTTAGATTGAAACAGAGAGTTTAGGTTGGATTCTTACCTCAAAATCGACGGTTTATTCTTCTACAACACTGGAGTAACAGGTTGAAGAGATTCTTGTAACAAAACAACTTGGATCTTGACTTTCTCTCTCTAGGATCTTCCCCTTTCTCTCTCTAAACGTTTTAGGTGCACAATCTGGAAATGAGGGTGTGTTGGGGCTATAGTAGGGTTATGGGAAACCCTTCATGGGCCAAGCCCATCATCTTTCACTAGCCAATTAGTCCTCTTTTCTCTCCCCCTGTCCATTTATAAGTGTCGGGTTTTCAGAATGTTACAATGGGTGCATTTGAAGACGACCCGTTCTGACGTTTTCTGTTTCTTCGGCTTCTTCTGTTTCTCCCATTAGACGACGTCTTCTTTTTTTCCGAACGACTCGTATAGGGTTTATCGACTCATGTGACTTGAAAGATAAATTGAATTAACATATAACGGTACGGAATCTATCGATCGAACGAATGGAGAAATTTGTAGGTGGTTTGAAAGAGCCTATACGCCTCATATAACTCTATACGGGGCGTATTACTTTCCTAATTTTCAATGACAGATATCTTGTAGGCGTTACATCGTGCCTTATACGTGATGTATAGTACTATACGACGCGTATAGGGCACGATGCGACCCCTACAAGATGTCTGTCATTGGAAATTAGGAAAGTTATACGCCCTGTATAGAGCTATACAAGGCGTATAAAAGGTGTTAAAATAAAGATTTGGGTGTCTGTATATTAGGACCCTAAGGCATACTTGTTGCAATAATTGTTTTTTATCATTAAAGGGTTTTCTACGTCCTCATTGGGACATTCCGGTAGTAAATGATGTATTTCCCTCACCAATTGATGAAGATTCGAACATGTAGTCAGGTTTGATGGTGTTAGTTAATAGATGTAGATTAATTAGGTGGTGATAAAAAAAGTTTTCTATGTTTTCATAAAGCCATTTTATTTATTAACGCCACTTAAAAACGGGTAAAACCATGAACACTTTTTGGTTTACACCTATTTAATGTCTAAATAGTTATCAATTGTAGTTTGGATGAAACCAAAATTTAATTCAGGTGGTCATTAAAATGTTAATTTTATATTTTTTTAGAATGGCTAACTCACACACTCTGTTACATGCTCTTAAATTTACACCAACGTCCATCATACCACTTGGTGCATTTGTTTGCAAAATGACCGAGTTCTCCACATTCATAGCACCGGAATTTGCTTTTATCTTTAAATCCTTGACCCATACCTTTTCCATAACCATTTTCTCCTTTGTTAAAGTTTCTTCCACGCCCTCGATTGCTTAAACTTGCTATCAGAAGTTTGTCTTATTAATTTTCTTATCATTCTTCCTTACTTTTGACGTGTTCTTCAAATGCTGTTATTCTTCCCGTTGTTCTTCAAATGACATTGTGTCAAGTTCTGAATATTGCTCGATAGTTGCCACGATCGGTAGAAGTTTCTTTGGAACTGAATTGAGCAACTTCCTAACAATTGTCTTATCCTTTAGAGTTCTACCAAGACTTTTAGACTTGGCTCTTATGCTGCCTAATTTGTCCACAAAGTCACTTACTGATTCGTCTGGTTTCATTCTCAAAGCCTCCAATTCACTTCTCAAGGTGCGTAGACGTGCTTTCTTGACTAAATCTGCTCCAAGATTTTGAACTTAAATCGAGTCCCACACCTATTTTGTTGTCGAGTATTGTGCAACTTGCATTAACGCATCTTGTGGTAACGTTTGGAAGATCATTGCCTTTGTTGCATTTTCTTTCTTCTCATCTACTGCTACTTCTATTCTTCTTTAGCATCAATGATTTCCTAAAGACCATAAGCCGTCAATATTGTTTCCATCATTAATATCCAAGTGGTATAATTTGTTTCAGTCAACTTAGGATACTGAAGTGAAACATTTCCTTGTCACGAATTTGTGTTGTATGACTAGATGCATTTTCTGATTTGTTGTCTTCTTTACCAGTCATGTTTCCTTGTTTTCTTGCTTGTTCTTCATGACTATTTTGGAATTCTTGCTATCTTACTTGCTGATTTATCTTGCTAACTTGCTTCTGATCAGATGATCAGTTCCTTGCTTGTTTAATCGAAAGACCAAAACTTCTTGCTTGCTTCTTGCCAAATTGCTAACCAGTCTTTCTTGCTCCTGGCCAACTTGCTAAGTTTTGTGTGCTCCTGACCGACTTGCTAATGAGGTATTGCGTGCTAACTTGCTGAACTTGCTCCTGACCCACTTGCTAATCAGGTTCTGACCCACTTGCTAATCAGATTCTTGTGTACTCTTGACCCACTTGCTATTTAGGTTTTGACCCACTTGCTAATCAGATTCTTATATTGACCAAAGTTTTGGTCTTCACTTGCTAATTCGAAATAGTATGATTCAACTATGCATCACCTGCTTTGCTTACTTGAATCACAATGTTTTTAACTTGCTAATTGAACCTAAAAGGTTCAGGACTTGCTACAAACGACACATGTTTGTTTTGACTTGCTACAAACCAAATAGATTTGTTTTGACTTGCTATGAATCACAAGGGTTTGGTTTTGACTTGTTGTGAACCGAAAAGGTTCTTGTTCTTTCTACTATCTTTAATCAATACAAGGATTCTACTTGCTACTTTCTATTCAGAATTTATGTAACAAAATTGAAGGAAATACTTATCTGAATAGGGATTGCTTCCTTCAAATTGATATTTATGATTCTGATTTATAGAAGAAAAACAACCGCAACCCTTTACAACTTTCTGACGTTTAGAGCCCAAAACCAAACAGTAATCCCTTTCTTATGCTTTTGAATACCGGCTTCAACCGAGTCGGTTTATGTACTTCTGATCGAAAAATAAGGATTCAAGAATGAAGTGATTTCTTGAACGATTGCTTCTGATTTCCATTTTAATTTCCTCCAATCGATGATTGCACAGAAACACAGAACCAAGATCCTTTCGTCTTTCTTCTTGCCTTGATCATCGCTTTGATTCAGAAAAGATAGCCGAAGCCTTCTTCTTCTCTTATTCGATTGATTAAACACATGCTTCGTTATTTTCTTGATCGTCAATTGCACAATGGTACAAGAACGTCGCTTGAGCCCTAACTCTAGTTGACAACACACTTGAGCCACCCATGTATACATGTAATATCAAAAACATATTTTATTTTAGATATACCTCGTTTTCAACAAGTATTATATTGATTCAGATTAAAAGTATTTAACAAATTATAAAACTGTTTATATAGATTTTTTAAAATATAAAATATTACATAACAAATAAGAAAACTAAATTGTATTTTAAATAAAACTTGATAAAAACAAAATTGAATTGAATTAGCTATCTCAACCACTGAATTCAACTTTTTTTCATTTCAGCCCAATCGTTATTCGAGACAACAACTAAAATAGTCTACATATAACCCATTTTTACAAAAAGTTCACTGTTTATGTGGTTACGAAAAAATCACAAAAGTAAACATGTTAGATCTATAAAATTTGCAATATGTATATTAACTTTTTGTCCCTTCAAAATAAATATATCTAAAAAGAACCAATCACAAAACGACACATAAGCTAACCCGGCTATACTTTAGTAGCCGGCACAAAAAAAGAGAAAAAAACATACGGGGACATAAAAACAAACAATCAGAAAGGGCCATGTAAGCTAACTCGGCTAGATTTTAGCCGGGTTGGGAAACGTGCCGGGTAGATTTTAACGGGACTGGGGAGAAGTCGGCTAGATTTTAACCGGGTTGGGGAGAATTTGGCTAAATTTTAGCCGGGTTGGCTTATGTCGGTTCCCAACCGGTTGTTTTTGTGGACCCCGGGTTTTTTTGTGCCGTGTAAGGTAAGGTAACGATTTCTTATTGGTTCTTTTTAGATGTATAATTTTGTTATAACTAAAATTTAATGTTTATTTTGAAAAAAAAAATGGGATCAACATGTATATTTTAGTGATTTTCCTAGTCTATTATCCCATTTGTTCAAGTTGACATTTTCTTTCTTTTCTATAGATGGATTTTCCCTTTATAATTGCTAAATCAATATAGTTTATTTTTTTCCTCTAAAATGCAGTGTTCAGAGTAAAAGAATTTTGGCATGTGTCTTCAAGATTTGTAGGTGATTGATCATAACCAAAGTTAAACTTATTCCATTGATATACGTTATAAATAATAATTATAATTGCTGCCCTCTATATATATATATATATATATATATATATATATATATGGCAGCAATTATAAAAGTGTTTTCCACGTTTTTATAAAGCCTTTTTGTTTATAAGTGCCACTTAAAAAGGTGTAAAACCATGAATATTTATAGGTTTATGCAATTCAAAGTCAAAATATCTGTTATCAATTATAGTTTTTTAATTACATTCATGGTCTTATTCTTGATTAAGCAAAATATAATTTTTCGTGCCCCAGTTGTGTATGATTATTAGAGCATTCACATCAGATCTTTCATTCTCATCCCTACAATTTAACTAAAAATTAACATATTTTAAAGGAATATTGGATTTCAATAATCCCACCTTTTACCAATTGGCTAATAATAATTCCAACTGAGAATATTCTTACCACCGGTCCCTACTTTCAAACTATTTTCTTACATTGGACCCCCTGTTAAAAAAACTTAACGTCGTTAGATTTTATATGATGTGGACATCTGCAAACCGTCAGAAAGTCGAGCCAAGCTAGCAGTGGTCTGGTGATGGGTTTTGAAATTGACTCTGGTGGTGTTTAACTGGTCTCGTTAAACACCATCGTTTTCTCTGTTTGGACTTGCCGGAAAAACGAGACCAGTTAAACACCACCAGAGCCAATTTCAAAACCCACCACGAGACCACTGCTAGCTTAGCTCGACTTTCCGACAGTTTGCAGATGTCCACGTCATATAAAATCTAACGGCGTTAAGTTTTTTTAACGGGGTCCGATGTAAGAAAATAGTTTGAAAGTAGGGACGAGTGGTAAAAATATTTTCAGTTGGGATTATTATTGGTCAATTGGTAAAATGTGTGATTATTAAAATCCAATAATCATTTCTTAAATTTATATCTCACTTTTCAAAAATCTTCCACATCAGACTCCCCGTATCTATCCCTTATTTCAATTAAATATAACTTCTTTATTTATTATTATTTTTTCTTTTTCTTTCACTCACACACTTAAAAAAAGTAAAAAATAATGAATAAGGGGTGAACGATGACCCCTAAATATAAAGAGCGGTTATGGTTTCTTCTAAAAAATATAGAGGATGGAGATGGGGATAAGGGAGCTGATGTGAGCGTAAATTTACATAATTTTTCATGTTTCCTTTATAATTTAGAGATGATGGTAGAGATGGGGGAGCTGATGTGAATGCTCGTAGCATACTCAAATATCAGGGTTGTTTAGTTGACAAGAATTTATGAAATTGAAATTTAAGTTCCATTTCTTGACATGTTTGATTGGCTAAGAGAAGAAATTGGAATTAGAAATAATTCCAACCAAATCCTTCAACTAATGGATATCAGAACCCCTCCTCATTCCAATGGAATTCAGAATCTCTCACCATCTTAAGAAGCAATTGTTTATGGTATTTTTATATTAGAATTCCATTAACAAATATGTTAACCAAACACATTACGGATTTTAAAAGAATCCTTTAAGTTCCAAATCCAATTTCAATGGATTCTGCGTACCAAATTACCCCTCAGTACGTGTTTTGTTAAGTTAAATAGATTTTAAAGTATTGACTAAGGGCATGTTTAAATCATGATAATTCAATGAAATTGAAACTTAAATTCTATTTTTTGCATGTTTAGTTGGTTAAAAAAAGAAATTGGAATTGAAGTTGCAATTAATTCCAACAAAATTCTTCAATTAATGGAATTCAAAATCTTTCAACATTTAAAAAAAATCTTAAGAATGTTTATAATTTACGTAATAACCCTAGTCAGTTTTTGATTTTTTCTAAAACATTTTTTAAATATATTTGAGTTTGAATCTTTGTTTTATAATTTGTTAATTTTAAAGGGTAATTTTGTCAATTTAGTTCCATTAACAAATAAATCAACCAAACATATTATGAATTTTCAAAGTAATCATTTAAATTCCAATTCTACCAGATTTCACAAACCAAACACCTCCTAAGAGTACTTAACTTATAATCACCTTATTTCCTTTGTAAGTTTCATAATATCATTTCTGAACTGCAGCACTGTACACGGCGGACGTGTTATCTGCATTTGCAATGTATGTGATGATGAACTATTTAACAAATGTCTGGAATTTAAGCATTGCACATGCTGCTGGTATCATAAACATTTTTGATGGAATCACATCGGCTTTGGTCATTGTGTTTGCCTTTTTTGTTGACGCCTTCTTGGGTGACTTCTATATGCTTGTACTCTCTACCATTGCCTACAGTATCGTAAGTGATTCGAGTGTATATACCATTTCTTTCTACAATGTTAAAAATAAAACAATGAAAGTAAATATGAATTTATGCAGGGATTAGGATTATTGTCCTTGTCAACACCAACCTTCTTTGGTCCATGTAGCCAGTACAAGGAGGAATGTATTGGGCACAAACAAAAAGTCCTGTTTTTACCGCCTTACCATTGATAGCAGTCGGGATGGCCGGTCATGTAATCTCGTTCCAATCCTTTCTAGAACAACAAAAAGAAGCTCGAGCTGCTGCTGCTGCTGCTGAAGCTGAGGCTCGAGCTCAAGCTGAAGCTGAGGCTCGAGCTCAAGCTGAAGCAGCTCAAGTTGAAGCTGAAGCAGAAACTCCAGCTGTAGCTGCAGCTCCAACTGTAGCTGCAGCTCCAACTGTAGCGGAAGCTGAAGCTGAAGCTGAAACTCCAGCTCAAGTTGAAGTTGGAGCCGAAACTCCAGCTGTAGCTGCAGCTCCAACTGTAGCTGAAGTTGTAGCTCCAACTTTAGCTGAAGCTCAAGCTCAAGAGGAAGTCGGAATAGACGGTTCTTCTGCCTCATTATTTTCCTCTTTATCACTTCTAGAAATTGTGATACTCGTATCTATCTATGCAATGATGTTAGGGATATTGCTGGTGATAACGGCAGTTATATTAATAGGTGGAGCTATTATATTTCTGTATGTAAAACCATGGTCAATCCAATTTGGGGTTCCAGCTATATGTACCACGACAGCAACTGTGTTGTTCTTAACTGGATATCCACGCTATAAATATAGTAAGCCAGAATGTGAAGGATTCAATTGGTAAATATCAAAGCAAAAAACAAGAACAGTTGGTTCAAAAGCTATGAAGTCGGCACAGCTTTGAAATATTATTAGGAAACCAAAAATTGACCACACGTATTGCCTACTACATCATCACCTATTAATAGAAGAGCTGCAACTTGGAAACAAAAGAAAATACCACAAATAGACTCAAAGACTTAAGGAAAGTCAATCAAAAATAACAAACTAAATCATTCAAAAACTTTTGCAGATCTTCAATCTTCAACCCGTGAGAAATATCCATCCAACCCGGGTCAAACAATTAACGGAGCCAACAATCACTCCCCTAATTTTTTACCCGGTTCATCCACCTCCTTTACTCCCAAAAACTTCCTCATTTCCACAAACTTTAACCGAGGCAATGCTTTAGTGAGTATATCCGCAATTTGTTCTTCGCCGCTTACATGCTCCACCATAATTAGCTCCTTTCCAACGCATTCCCGTATAAAATGGTAGCGGGTATCAATATGCTTACTTCTTCCATGGAACACGGGATTCTTCATTAACTCTATGGCTAACTTGTTATCAACTCTTATCATCACTTTGTTCACGTTCCATCCGGTTAGCTCCTTTAGCACACCTTGTAACCAGATAGCTTGACACGCGGTGGCTGTTGCAGCCATAAACTCCGACTCGCATGAGGATAAAGCAACGGTTTGTTGCTTCTGACTAGACCAAGTAACCAGTCCTCCTGCAAAGAAAAATACCATACCAGTTGTTCCTTTTCCATCACTACGATCCACGTCATAGCTACTATCACTATAACCCACCAGTTTTTTTTCGCCACCTTTGTAGTATTGGATTCCAAAATTCAAAGTTCCTTTCACGTACCTGAGTATATGTTTCACTGCCTTCCAATGCTCTTCTCTTGGTGAAGCCATGAATCGACTCACATACCCAACTGCATAATTGAGATCAGGTCTAGTATTGGTAAGATACCTCAAGCATCCGACTACTCTACGGTATTCTGTTTCATCCACAATTGGACCTTCCCCTTCCTTTGCCAAAGTCAACCTGGGCTCCATGGGAAATTTACTTTGATTACAGTCTTGCATTCCGGTTATCGACAGCACCTTCTTTGCATAAGTGCTTTGTTTCAATATTGTTCCTTGTTTGCCTTGTTCAACTTCAATTCCGAGATAATAAGATAGTAATCCAAGATTACTCATTTCGAACTTTGACTCCATTTGCTTCACAAAGGCCTCGATCCCGTTGTTGTTTGAACCGGTCACGATGAGGTCATCAACATAAACTCCAACTATGAGGAGTTCATTTTTGCTTTCACGTTTGTAAACTGCATGCTCCTGTGGACATTTTACAAAGCCAATATCTTTAAGTGTTTGGTCTAGTTTTTTATTCCAAGCCCGTGGGGCTTGCTTGAGTCCATACAACGCCTTGTTCAAACGATACACCCAATCTTCTTTGCCCTTTTTCACGAACCCTTCAGGTTGAGTAACATACACTTCTTCCTTTAAGATTCCATGAAGAAACGCCGATTTAACATCCAAATGTTGGACTTTCCAGCCTTCACTCGCGGCTAGTGCAAGAATAAGACGGACTGTTTCCATTCTCGCCACCGGCGCGAAAACTTCATCATAATCTATCCCATGTTGCTGGATATAACCTTTCGCCACAAGTCGTGCTTTATGCTTTGTTACTTCACCTGCAGCGTCTCGTTTCACTTTATAAACCCATTTCAACCCAATGGGTTTATGACCTGTTGGCAACTTGGTTAAACTCCAAGTCTTATTTTTTTCAATGGAAGCCATCTCTTGTTTCATGGCTTGTTCCCATTCTTGGTTCCCTGCAGCTTCATGGTACCTGGTAGGCTCATCATGAACCATTAGTAGCTCATAATGGGGTGGTTCAACTGGTTCAGTTTGTTCATATAATTCATTAAGCGAACGGTATCCCTTTAGGGGTGTGTGATCGACATCACCTGGACCTCCACCAGGTTGTTTGTGACCTGCTGAATCAGACCCAGGTTCAAATGGGTCAGTGTGAACAACATCTGGTGATTGGGTTGGAATGATTGGCTCGCCATTAGTTGCTACCGCAGAAGTATTCGACCCAAATGGTTCCGACTCATGAGGCTCTTCAACTTGTTCATAATTAGTGGAAATCGAACCACCTTGAACCACAAAATCTGCCCAAAGCTCATCATTCCCATTAGACCGCTCAATGTGATCGTTCCAATCACAGGCTTCTGTCTCATCAAAAATTACATCGCGGCTTACAACAATTTTTCCGGTCGTTACATCATAACATCGATACCCTTTAGTGCCACTTTCAGTTCCCAAATGAACCATCGGTTTACTACGATCTCCAAGCTTCGTCAACTGTTGAGTTGGAACTTTTACATGCGAAAGGCAACCGAATACTCGCACGTGTGACAGGTTGGGCTTCTTTCCTATGAAGGCTTCATACGGTGTCAAGTTTTTGAGCGCTTTGGTGGTCGTTCGGTTCAACAAATAAACCGAGTGCCGGACTGCCTCTCCCCACATATTTTGTGGCATCTTCATTGTCTTTAACAAGCTTCTCGTCATCCCAAGAATAGTTCTGTTCTTCCTCTCTACCACGCCATTTTGTTGTGGCGTGTAGGGAGTAGTCAAATTCCTATTCACCCCTTCTTGTTCACAAAACTCCTTAAACTGATGAGAGGTGAATTCACCACCTCTATCGGTTCGAAGAGTCTTAATCTTGAATGAACTTTGGTCCTCAACCTGCTTCTTGAACTTTTTAAACAGTGTGAACGCTTCATCCTTTGACTTGATGACGTTCACCCACATATACCTGCTGAAATCATCCACAAACAGAAGAAAATACTTGTTTCCACCAAGTGTGGTCGGTGTAATCGGACCACAAATATCAGCATAAATAAGTTCAAGAGGCTTGGTTGCTCGATAATGTGTTTGTACCGGAAATGGAAGACGATGTTGTTTCCCGGCTACGCATGCTTCACAAACTTTAGTCAAGTTATGTATTATGGGGATTCCATCTACTAGACGATTAGTAGACATTTGATGTAGAGCATGAAAATTGACGTGCCCGAGTCGAGCATGCCATAACCAATCTGGGTTATCCAAATGCACAGTCAAGCAAACAGATGAAAGAATGTTTAGGTTTACCTTATAAAGCCGATTCGCTGATCTTGCCACTTTGATCAACAAATTTCGATCCCTTCCATACAGCCACAAGAACTCGTCTTCCATGACTACTTTGCACCCACGCTCGGTCAATTGCCCAAGACTTAAAATGTTACTACGAAGATCAGGAATGTAGTACACATTGGTGATAATTCTTTGTACTCCTGCTTTACCTTCCAAAGTCATAGACCCCTTTCCTTTTATCTCCACCATAGAACCGTCTCCAAACCGTACTTTGCCGGTAACATTCTCATCGAGTTCAGAAAAGAAATCTTTCACACCCGTCATGTGGTTGCTAGCGCCATTATCGAGATACCACATACCGGTTTCGGGTGTGTAATTGCTTGGGACAACCTTTCCTTCATTTAGGAGAACATAGTTCTGATTCTCCCGAACGGTGGCTGCCATCAGGAGTTGAGGCTCATCTTCTTGTGTTTCGGTCAGATGAGTCTCGTCATCTCCTGTTCTCTTCCCTGCACAATCACGAGCATAGTGACCCATTTTATCACACCGGTAACATTTTACATTTGACTTGTCTCGAGTGGCATTGCCTTCCTGTCGGTTATTGTTGGAACTCCCTTGACCACCACGGCCACGGCCATAACTCCTGCCGCGACCCCTTCCACGGCCACGCCCATCGTAGCTGATTGAACCTCGCCCCCTGCCTTGGTTCTTGTGGTCACTACTCCAGTTCCTTCTCTGGCCATCAGCTTGAGTAAACAACAATTTTCCTTGGGTGTCACCGGTCGCAACTCTAAACTTGGCCCTCTCTTCAAACGCCTTTAGGCGTCCGACTACCTCTTCATACTTCATGGTTTCTATCTCTGCAAACTGCTCAATAGCAGCTACAATAGGCAAATATCTATCCGGCATAGAATTTAAAAACTTTCTTACTAGAACCTCGTCTTCAAGGGTAGCCCCAAGGCTTTTGTACCGTGATTGTACACTGCTCAGTTTTGCTGCAAAATCTTCTATTGTTTCGGTTTCTCTCATCTGCAGAGCATCGAGCTCACTCCTCAACGTCTGTAGACGCGCTTTCTGAACACGGCCTGCACCTAAATACCGAACCCGCAGTGCTTCCCACACGTCCTTTGGTTCCGTATACTTGGCCACTTGTAGAATGACATCCTCCGGTATGGACTGAAAGATTAATGCCATTGCTGTGAACTTCTTCTTGTCTTCTACTTCATCCCCCGTCTCGGGATCTATGGTCTCTTGCAAGCCATGAGCGGATAAAACGGTCTTCATGACGATTGACCAGACCGTATAGTTTGAAGCCGTCAGTTTTGGACATTGTAGGGATGGATTGCTCGATTCCCTGGTAACAATCAACTGACCTTGACCTATCGGTTTATCACCCATGTCTTCTTCGAGTCGCCGAGTACACTGATGGATTCAATTGGTCCCTTCCTTTGTGCGAGCGGGTGTTAACCATTCACACGAGATCTTCCTACTCGAAAATCTCCCAAGCTCTGATACCAATTGAAGGATTCAATTGGTAAATATCAAAGCAAAAAACAAGAACAGTTGGTTCAAAAGCTATGAAGTCGGCACAGCTTTGAAATATTATTAGGAAACCAAAAATTGACCACACGTATTGCCTACTACATCATCACCTATTAATAGAAGAGCTGCAACTTGGAAACAAAAGAAAATACCACAAATAGACTCAAAGACTTAAGGAAAGTCAATCAAAAATAACAAACTAAATCATTCAAAAACTTTTGCAGATCTTCAATCTTCAACCCGTGAGAAATATCCATCCAACCCGGGTCAAACAATTAACGGAGCCAACAGAATGGAGCCCTTTTAGAGTACTTGTAGCTGCTGCTACTAAAGATTTTCAACAAGTAAAAAGTTTTACAATGCCCTACAATGACGATCATACTCCGCCCACCCCCAGCCTCAGGTTTTATGATTCCATATTGCTCTTGCATTCAAAACAGGCCGGATACATAATTATTAATATGCATTTTGTTGATATGAAAAACAGGTGGTTAGAAAAGGCTGCTATCAAGTTCCCTGATCAGGCAATGTCAAAAAGCTGGACCCTTTGCACTGTGCGTGAAGTAGAAGACACCAAGACTGGTATTCGTATGGTCCCAATGTTACTAACGTTCATTGGGACTGGACTGGTGCTTTCTCTAGGAAACACTTACTTTATCGAGCAAGCTAATCACATGGACTGTAAACTTGGAAATATAAAGATCCCGATTCCATTCTTTAGACTTTTGGATACTCCTTTATTCAAATCACATGACCCTACTTTTTGTGGCCACCTAGGTATGGTTTGGTCTGTATTATGTTGCATTGTTGCCGCAGCAGTGGAAACTAAAAGACTAGATGTGATTAGGAATCATGGGTTGCTAGACAAGTCGAATGAGAGAATCCCAATGACTGTGTTTTATCTGCTTCCACAGTTTTTTCTTCTTGGAGTAGTTAGAGAGTGTACAAATTCAGGTTTGAACTGTTTGTTAAGAGACGATGTTCCTGCATCGATGCACAAGTATCTATCGCATTTCCAAAGATTTGTCTTAGGAATAGGAAGCATGGCTAGTGTTTTATTGGTCTATGTTGTGGGGAAGGTGAGTGAGACAAACAACAATCCAAACTGGTTTCAGCATACATCAAATAAAAGCCGTTTGGATCGATATTATTGGACATTGGCGGGTCTATGCGCAGTTCAGTTTGTCATCTACGTTACTGTAGTTCGCTACAAGTATAGGACATTAAGGCCGGGATGACGATGATGAAGTACTAGCTGAGGATGACGCATAATGTTTTTTATATAGTTAATCTGTTTTTAGTTTATTTGGGTTAATGAACTCTGTGGTCACTGTACGTCATTCTACCTTTTTTGTTCGGTGTATCATACAACTTGTTAAACCTTCTATTCAAGCAACTCTATCCTGTAACTTCTGATGATGTGGCAATGTTTTATTAATGTTTATTTTTTTTATCCAAATTTGCTTTGATGTTAATTTCTTTTTTCCAGATCGTGTTTCAAAGTTTTGTTCAATATTAATACACTACAAGATTTTGACCCTATCTCGAGGACAAGGCTCATCGAGATAGGGCTCATATGTCGTCGGGATAGGGACGGAAAGGCTATCTCGAGGACATCACTACAAGATTTTGACATATGTCCACGACACCTACACCCACGATAAAATCCGTCGGCATAGGTCGACCTATCCCGACGACATGTCGTTGGTATAGGTGATTTCAAATTTTGACAAGGATTGACTATCCCACGACATGTCGTGGGGATAGGTCTAAATTAATTTTTTTTCTTTTTTTAATTCTATTGCTATTAAAGAGGCAAAAAGGTAAAATCAGGTCAGACCTATCCCAACGACATGTCGTGGAGACATATCGATTTAAATATTTTTTAAAAAGAGAAAAATACTCTTTAAGGTAAAACTTTGATATATACCATTTCAAAGTTAACTTTTTTATAGAAGATTTTAACCATTTGTCAACAACTAAAGATTGAATGTGACAACTAACTAACCGCATGAATTGTGACAACTTGCGATTTGGCTATCAAAGGAAAATATGTGAAGTTATAAAAGTTTTTGCTTGAATCGGATTAGTCTTTATGTTCTTTACAAGTTCTTTTCTTATATTCTTCTTCTAAAGTTGTAAAAGTTTTTGTTCAAGTCAAATTAGTCTTTAAGGTCTTCACTTGTCTGATCTTCAGATGTGATTCTGAGTTCTTAAAAGTCGTGCGACTTTTATCTTCTCATATCAGATATGTTTCTGATAGTCTTATAGAATCATATGATTCTTTTGGTCTTAATCATAATTTGTTCTTCTGATTTCTCTCTTTTTTGTGATGTTACAAAAAGTTGATATATGTCTTGTGATATATCTTAGTCTTGGAAGTCGAGTGACTTTATGTTTCATCAGATATGTGTCTGATATCTGTTATACAATCATATCATTCTCTTGTTATTTAGATATGTTGAGATTTATATTTTCTGTGATAATTATTGGCATTCTTGTGGTTAGTCTGTCAATGGTGGATCCAAAGTGTATTGCTTGAATAAGGATATATATAGGATAACTATGTTGGGAGAAAACTATTCTTATTAAAGGCATTTTATAGCTTGTGTTGGTTCTTACTAGTTGATTTTCTGAAAGTTAAGTGGGAATTACAAACTATGTAAGGTTTCTCTGTTAACACTAAACTATAATTTCAGTCTTGTCTTGGTATGTTGATTAAAAATTTCTCTCAAACATTGTTGTTCGTGTCTCTTATATTTGTTGAAAGATATGGGTGATTCTTTATTGTATGCTTTCTCTGTTTATATCCATTTCTATTCATGTATGCATCACCTCTCTGCCTTTAATCTCTCTGATTGAGACTTGTTTCTTGTCTACTCCTACTTCTATGGTGTTCCTGTAACACCAAGTATCTTTGACTAAATTCTATTTGTTTGTTATATTCTAAAATAATTAAAAGGCATAGTTCCTTAAAGGAGCTCAAATGACTTTATTTGTGAAGAAAAAAAAATTGATTTGTTTGAAGAAAGGGGAAAAATGAATTTAAAAAAATGGAAATTTTTTAACAAAGCATATGTCTGTAGAGTTTGATCAAAAAGAGATGTTTTTTGTGTTGTCCATTGTTGTTACTTTCTGGTTGTGGTTATGAAGTTTCACTTCAGTTTTGTGTACAAGGAAGTCAAGCAAGTCAAATGATATTCATGATTTTTTTAAAATGTTTACCCTTGTTTAAAACTGCTTGATGGTGATAAACGTGTTTTTGAAAAATCACAAGGGTTGGTTTTTAGTTTTTTGTATTAAGGAAAAAATTCAATTTTGTTTCAGGAAAATTCTTATTAGAGGTCTTATAGTTGGAGCTTTAGTAAACTAAGTGTGGATTTTTTTTTGTTATAGCATTCACTACTAGAAAACTGGCCAATTGCGACCGCATTTCTGGTCACAAATCGGTCGCAAAATGCGTTTTGTGACCGATTAGCGACCGGAAATTCGGTCGCAAAAACCTCAGTCGCTAATCCAAATTTGCGACTGGCATTAACCTGCGACCGTTTTTTACGACCGGAAATGCGGTCGCAAAATTTGCGACTGGGAATGCGACCGGGAATGCAGTCGCAAAAATTTGCGACCGCTCTTTTGCAACCGGTTTCAAAATCCACCACGAGAGCCAATTTCAAAATCCACCACGAGACCACTACTAGCTTGGCTCGACTTTCCAACGGTTTGCAGATGTCCACGTCATATAAAACCTAACGGCATTAAGTTTTTTTAACGGGAGGTCCAATGTAAGAAAATAGTTTGAAAGTAGAGACTGATGGTAAGAATATTTTCAGTAGAGATTATTATTAGCCAATTGGTAAAAAGTGGAATTATTAAAATCGAATAATCCTACATAAAATAAATTAATTAAACCTTTTTCATTTCATAATTTATTTATAAATTATTTTTAGAATGATTATATAAATAAATACAAATGTATTATTTAAACTTATTCCATTCCATAACTTTATTTATTAATTACCTTTAGAATAATTATATAAATTACTATATAATTAATTAGAAATCTTAACTAATTATAATTAATTTTATAAACTACTTTTAATCTTATACTAGTCATGAACTCCCATTTTTCCTACAAAATATTTATACAAATCCCATATCCAATACCAAACCCTATAATCTCAAAATTTTCTTATTTTCATTTAGACATACATTGAAAATTTCCTTATTTTCATTTAGACATACATTGAATTTATTAATTACCTTTAGAATAATTATATAAATTACTATATAATTAATTAGAAATCTTAACTAATTATAATTAATTTTATAAACTACTTTTAATCTTATACTAGGCATGAACTCCCATTTTTCCTACAAAATATTTATACAAATCCCATATCCAATACCAAACCCTATAATCTCAAAATTTCCTTATTTTTATTTAGACATACATTGAATTTAGAGTACATTTACCCATGTAGGTTTATTGTGAGAAATCCTCACGAGGCATATCCATCATTATCAATTCATACCATTACTAGCTTCATTACAAGTGAGTTTCATAGCTTCCATTTACTTTACTATTGTTTACAAATACTCGGGGTGGAACATGTTTACATACTATACATACACAATTCAATACATTTGTTCTTTTGCAATAGTTTTTGTGTTTTATGTCTTAAACTGCTTGATGACCACACATGTGTTCATGTCTAGTACAATCATTAACTTGTGTGACATGCCTAAGTTAGTACCTAATATGATCATTTATATGGGAATCCGATTCACTACTTAACACAAAACCTTGGCGGGTTTTGTGTATACATCTTACTACTTTTTCATAACACAACGAGTTGGATTGTGTATACATTTTTCCATTTACACGGCTTGATTGTACGCTTTGAAACCTTGTATGTTTTCACATTTATGCCATAGATTTTGATTTGAACATATTGAATTGTAAACCTTTCTCAACTTTGTTTGGTGTCAACCTATGTTACTCACCAACTACTTGTAGTTTACATTTACTTACATATTTCAGGTGCACCCGTTTGAGGACCAGTCTTGATCACTTCGGACCATGGACCTAGACTTAATAAATTCAAACTTTATTTATGTATGTTTCTTTGAACCATATGTTTTCCATTTTCCTTGTAACAGATATATAATATGAATGAATAAATATTGAAACGCATTTAATAGTTGATCATGTGCTTTTGGACAACCGCGTCAGCCTCGGCGTATAATCCGTCGCCGGCCGGGGTGTGGCAAATGGGGTTTGGACCCACATGTTGAAGTCTTTTTCTAAATTTAATGTCCGTAATATAGTTCGTTTTTGTCAATCTCAAAAAAGATTGGGAATAGAAATAGTTTGAGATTTTGGCTTGATTGTTGGTTAGAGGGTACCCCTTTGGCTCAAAAGTTTGCTCGATTATTTGCTCTTGAACTAGAGAAAGACAGTTTCGTTATTGATAGAGTGGATGGTCACAGCTGGCAGTGGCATCGTCCCATCCGGTCTGGTTTGGAACAAACTCAACTTGATCTTCTGAAGATGAAATTGGATCAGGTCCATCTGGGTCGGAGTGAGGATCGATGGGTGTGGTCGTTGGATGAAGGAGAAAATTTCTCCGTGAAAGGGGTTAGAAAAGTTGTAGAGGATTACTTACTTCCGACGAGTCCTAAGCATACAACATGGAATAAATTTGTTCCTAGGAAGGTGAATATTTGTGCTTGGAGAATTTTAATAAATAGACTTCCTACGTGGATGAATTTGGACCTAAAAGATATAGATGTGCTTTCCATTTTATGCCCGAGTTGTGATTTTTATTCGGAATCGGTGGATCATTTGTTTGGAGATTGTAATCTAGCTATATCTATTTGGGAAAAGGTGGCGGCTTGGTTAGATGTTCGTTTTCTAAGGAATGCTAATCCAAACCCGTTGATGGAGCGGCTCGACACAGTTCGGATGAAAAAAGAGGCCAAAGATGTAATTGAGGTGGTCATTTTGGTGTCTTGGTGGGTGATATGGAGGTGCCGGAATGGGGTGGTGTTTGGAGGTAAATCTCAAAGTCAAGGTTCATGTTTCAAAGAGGTTTTGCATTTTTCGGTCTTATGGTATGGTAGTAGGAACTGTAAGCGTATGTTGAACTCGACTGAGTGGCTTAAAAACCCGCTTCTATGTTTGTAATTTTGTTTTTCTATCTCCTTGCTAGTTTTTTTCTAAAATTACCGCCGCTTCAAAAAAATAACAATAATAATCCATACAAATCTGAACATGAAAATAATTTAATTTGACTTTGACCTCAAAAGTCAAAGAGTGTTCATGATTAATTAACCAAATCATCAATTCAGTTATGCATATCACGGATTAACTTTATTTAATCAATAAACACATATCAACTCCAATTTCATGTAAACAATTATTCTGCATTTAACAAAGGAATCAAGTGAATTTTACCCATCAAGTATTCGACTACATACCCTTCGGCTTCGTTGTCAACGAACGGTGATAAACGTGGTGGTAGAACCTTAATTAAAACAAAATGTTAACCAGACGCCTAAAATATCAAGAATCAATGAAAATTAAATAAAAGTGATGGTTTTTTTAACTTACTTTCCAAACATGTACTCTTCAGTTGGTTGCATGATCGGCCGTGTATGCAGTGAAATACCCATTGTTGTTGTATATAGTGTCTTCAAATGAACCGGTAGCGTTTATGCAGTCAAATACCAATTGTGGCTGTATGAGAAAAATGGCGAGAGATGAACAATTTTAACAAAGAAAATATTGATATGTTCAACTACAATTGATAATATCATGTGTTAGAAACTTTAATATATTTAAAAGAGAAATTTTTGCTTTTGGCCTCTATGGTTTGGCCTGTATAACCATTTTAGTCCAAAAATGAATCTTTGTACCTAATCACTGGATCCTTTCAAAGTCGTTTCTGTCGATTTCATCAGGTATCTTCGTCATCAACCCCTTTAACTTCATTGGAGTTAATTTACGTGTGAGAATTGGATTTATCGTTCATCATGTTTAATATGTTTATCTGTAGATCAGTACCTCTGCTCTCAATTTCGTTTATGGCGAAGCATTGCAATACCACCACCTCAAGTCTTCACCGCTAACCATTGCTGCCGCCGGTAGCAACCCGCCACTCGCAGCCAATCACCGCCGCAAGCTTCATCAGGTGCGATTTTTGTTTCTGTTCAGTCGTTGATTTTTGGGTTTCTAGGGTTTTAGTTTTGACCCTTTCGTCCGTTACATGGCATGCTGTTCGATCGTTCCATTATGTTTTTATTTATCGTGTATTGGTTTGCTTAAGAGTTTTTATACAATTCTTTGATTTCAGATTTTAACTCATGGTTTTCATGAGTTAAATCCTACTTTTTTAGGCCTCATGATTTAAGCTACAACAAGACACCAGGTGATGAAGTGGAAGACATGTTTATTTTTTTTAAAGAAGTAACCTACAAGAAGACCAAGCTACTTGATGTGGCTACTTCTTGGTCTCTTTTATGGTATTTATATGGAAAAGGCATGTTCACGAACTATACCTCATTATCATTTTATTAGTGTTATTAACATTCTTTTGGGTCTAATGATCTGTTTACATCTTTTTTATTTTTAAAAAATTCTACAGGGAATGAAGAGGTTCCTGAAAATTTGATGGTGGTATGAAGAGGTTCATGATCTGCTCGAATCATTGCAATGTCTCTCTCATTTGATTTCAACATTTTCAAGTATGGTTTTAGAGCGCCATTCTCTGATTACAAGTAATGTAGCTGTAGTTAGAAATTGGTGAAACTTCCAACCATTTTTATGTGGTTAAATGAAAGTTGATGCACGTTGTTTTCAGATTACTGTCCATTGCGCATAAGAGCTGTATATTTGTGGGATTTGAGCGTGGTCACAAAGTGTTTATCCCGATCTGATAGAAACTGGTTAACTGGTTAAGCACTTGGTTGATACTCACCATTGACAAAACGGGTGGGTTGTGAAATGGGTCAAAACGAGCTATTTTTTAGTACATCCCTAAAAAATGGGTTGGGTCAGCCCACATGCTAAACACTGTATGCTCAATTATTTTGATGATAAACAAAAAAGTACAATTACTGTTTTTTGTAATAAAAATACTATGATTTATTCATAAGTTATTGTAATTTTCGATTAGGATATGCATTAGTATGAACTTTGTTATTTAAATATATGATTTCTTTAATAACCTGGTGTTTTTAACCTTCTTTTCTTACAGGTTTTAGTTATGAAAGAAAGAGAAATGGATGCACTGAATATGATATGGGAAAAGAAAGACATGACAGAATTAATTTTAACAAATGTCCACATAACATATGCAAAGAGACATGGGATTATCGAGCATATAGAAAACAAAATTAAACTGCAAATCATTTGTAAGTTTCATCCTTTTCTTTTCTGTTCATACACTAAATTAATCAGATTTTTTGTTTATTCTAATACAAGCCTACAAACTTTGTGTCTAATATCCATAATGTACATTTTTGTGTTCTTTTATTGAGTTTAAAAAGGCATGATACAATATTGAACTTTCTTCTCCTTTAGATAGTATTCTCTTCTCTACAAGCTCAGAAAGAGAGCGAATCGAAAAATCAGTAAGCTTGTTCTTCATTTATTTTTTGGGGGTTATTTTAATTGTATTTGAAGAATGTACGGGTAAATTTTTTGTTCGAGTCAAAATGGGTCGGGTTGACCGGAAACACTTTAGTCTAAACTTTTTTAAATCTTATATAAGCAATTAGTGTGCTATTTATGATTACAAAGACTATTATTATTACAATATTAATATAGTATTACAAATTGTGGAGCTGTATGGATTAAAAGCACACTTTTGGCGACTTTCTATTCATTGATTTGGCCCATTTGATGTGTTCATTAGTATATGATTTAAAAATGCAACCTCTAAAATATATAACTATGTCATATCGTTTTTAGTTGTCGGTATACAAAACTATTTTGTGTTTGTCATCCTTAGATATGTGATTGTGGTCTGAATATTTTACTGGCTTTCAGGAATAAACTGCATTTTTTTTGCTGCTGCAAAAGTTTCTTCATCTTTCCCATCTCCTAATCTTCCAGAAATTGCATTTTCATGTGTGTTTCAAGGAGTTTAATGCCGATAATATACGTGATACTTTCTGGGTGATTCTCTAAATAGGTGTTGTGTTGGTGTTCGATGATCAAATGCCTGTCATCAAGGTCAAATATTTCTTTACTACTACACACGTTTTTGTGATTCATTCAATCCGATGATAATGGTAGATAAAGTTAAGCATTTTAAATCATGCAAAAATATGCCATATTATAAAGTAAAAGTCTTTAAGAAAAAATAACTAAAATGTGCAGTTTACTAACAAATTATTATAACCAATTTTACAATAAAGTCATTGACTTTTAAAAAGGCTTGATTAATTTAATCGTTATTAAGGCCAACTTTCATTCATCATAATTATTTGAATAGATATTATTGTATAATTTAAATAGTTTTGAATATTCCAAGAGAGATCCTTTCCACAAATATAGGAACAATTTGTAATTACATATATCGATGTTACCAATAGAGGACAAGATTTCAGCCTCCATTATGGTATTAGAGCGACATGCAGGGGAAACAACATTTGCATCAAAGCCATCAAATGTAAATGGGACTCACAAAATGGAAAGGTCACATGTAAAGATTTCTGGTTTTTTCAGTATTATTTATTTGGTTCTAAATTTTTGGTTTTTTCAGTTGTTAGACTAAGACGGGTAATAACTAGATGTATGGTTTTTTCAGTTGCCGAAGTGAGCAATTGGCCAAATATAACCGCGTATTGTTTCTTATATTATGATATATGGTCATAACTAGATGTTGCAATTTCAACCTCTATTGCTAAATCAATGTGAGAATTGGATCTCAAATGGGTCAAATGTGTTTAATAAAAAAACTAGCTAAAAGTTATCAGATTAGAAGTAGTGTAGGGTTTTAAAGCATAATTCGTGAAATAAAATCCCTAAAACAAATTACGAAATATGAAAGATAAAATTTATTATTAAGTGCCTATAGTTCCTTTAGGATGTGTAATCTTTGATATTTATTTGTTTTATTTATAGATAAAATATACTACATTTTTCAAGACAATTAATTTTAGTTAACATATTATTATGTAAGAATCCTTTGTTATACCTTATATACAGGAAATGTCCGGTAAAGATGCTCTTGCTAACGAACAAGTAAGTGAAGATGAAGATTGGGGACCCCCGACCCACTAACAGAAAACAAAGAGAAAAAGAGTCTGATGCAACCAACACCCTAATGACTCTGTAAAACTGAGGAAATAGATGTAAAGATTACAGATTAGGTAATAAAAATGTAAAAGATAGTGCTGAAACATTTGTGGTTGACACAAAGTTATTGTGCAATGAAAATAAACGATCATTTTTGAAGATTCCAGCTAAAGCTGTAGAGGTACTTTTGTTTTTTTAATGGAGGCAAAATTAACAGGTCAGGCAGGCCGACAATGTGTCAAAAGGTTTAAATATTGAAGCCAATGCATTTTGAAAAATATTTAATTTGATATATGTAATTTCATTTATAACATTTATTTACAAAGTTATTAGTTATATATTTTATAATGTTTAACCCGTGTAATACACGGGTACTTAATCTAGTATTCTATATAACAAAATGAAAGAAAACTAGTGAGGGTGAATATTTATGGGTAATTAATAAAGAAAACAAAATATCGTTAAGCTTCTAGCCCAATATTATCCTGGTGTTGAGTTAGAGTTCAGGACTTTATAGGTCTTGAGTTCGAATATTGGTGCTTGAGTCTTGTTTTCACCTTAGGCTGGACGAGTTGGGTCGGATTTATCCCGATCCTAAATACGAGGTTTAGATTTTCCTTTATAAAAAAATTAGTAAAGAACAATAAACCAACAAAAAGATTTAAATAGAGATGGTGAATGGGACGAGGGCTGAGCTGTAGGAGTCGAGGACGAGGGCCATAGGACGAGTGACGAGGTCGGTAGGAGTTTTGATTCTTTTGAATCTTCAATTTTGATTTTTGATTAGGGACTTAAGGTTTGGGAGGACCTGGGCAGCGTATAAGTTAAAAGGAAAGAGACAAGTTGGGTAAAAAGTGTAAATAAAAGTAAGTAAGAGAACTGTAAGATAAATAAATAAAAAAATAGTAAATTTGAAATACCCGGTTCAACCACTGGTTCGCGGTTCGACTGTTGAATCGCTTGGACCGCCCGGTTCAACCATCAAACGGTCTCAGAGCATGTAAGCAGACCAGGTCACGGTTCCCGGTCCGACCGGCCGGTCCGGTCCGGGTTTAAAAACATTGGTACCATCTGCCTCGCCTTATTGTACACGATTGTGGACCAGTAATAACATGCCACGTGGCCGGTAATGTGGAAACTGACCACGAGTTTTAATAGTTAGAAAATATCTAAACGTAAGAATTCTCCTCTTTATTGAAAAACCTTAAGAATTGAATAGTAAATTTTTTATTTTTTTTTATTAAGGTACCGTGAAGAATCGAACAGATTATGAGCGAATAACATCGTTGTCGGTGACGAGCCAAAAATAACATCATTGCTGGTTCTGATAGCATCGGTATACGCTTCTACGGTTTTTGACGATCTGCATTACGTTAACAGATTTTTTCGTGAAAAATAAGAAATTGTGTTACCTTTTTGTGATATTAACCCACTTTTGTACTTCAAACTTCTTTTTGTTTTACATTCAATTTAACTTGGTATACTTATTTGTATTTTTTAATTATTAAACTATTTATGAAAAATCGTTTTAACACTATTAAAAACGACGAAGCCCCTCCACTGGATGACCTTCAATATTGATAGAGTCGCCGTGTATGTATAATCTTTCTATCAATCTTTACTGTTTTGTTCGTCTTTGTTGATTGATTCAGTTTGTCCGTCTGAGTGTTTGTTCAATTGTTATTGGGAATCAAGTTTTTTTTAGTTCTAATTCAAATTGGGGATTAAGAAAATATTATCAACTAATTTCAAATTGCAGGTAGTGTAAGTGCGAGATGCCTTACAATCTTGATGACTTGATAGGTCAATGTGATGCCTGCACATATTGGTATGTTGTCTTTCACAGAACATCAAATAACATTGTTGGCATTTGAATGCTTGATATGATCTCCATGGTTAAATCTTTTTTCTCTGTTTATGGTTCAGGTTTCATCCTGCAATTGAAGTCGGTTCATTTCTTCATAATTGGTGCTTGAGATCCCATTTTTCTGTTTACGGTAGACTTCAACTTTTAATTACACTTATGAATGGGTCGATTTGTATGTTCCATCTCAAACGAATCACATAAAAATTGAAAAATGGGATCAATCAACTGGTTCAAAGTCACTCAAAGGCTATTTTTAGTGCATACGCTTAGTTTTGTAATCATTAATAACACATTAAATGGTTACAAAAAAAATGAGCAAAATTCAATATGTACAAAATTTGTACCTTTCAACTGTTGGGTCAGACTAAAGTTTAGAGAATGATTTTCATTGGTTACGTACTGATTCATTCATTACTTCTCAAACACTTACATTAAATAGAGAAAAACCTCCAAAAAAAAAGGAAACTAACTTACCCACTACTTGTTAACCACCCATGATCTATTAAAACAATAAAACATCTAAACTAAAAATCTAGCTGACCCATTCTAATTATTTGACCCGTAACATCAAGATTAATCCCTACATCAACTTGATCCTATTTTGACGCATTACCTAACCCGTCCACTTTGACCATCTTGCAGCCTTTATTATTTCTGTGATGTGGAAAGTTGTGCATTTTTGATATTCTTCTGTTGACTTACATAGTGTCAACATGGTTATAGTTCTGTTGATGCTTAATCAACTCCACAAAGGGTAACTTCTTTAAAGTAAAAAATAATTATTGTTGCTGCTGCAAACACAAACACTGCTGTAATTTCTGATTTTGGTGAAGGTTTTACATGGGGCTGCAAGCCTTCAACAAAGAAGGTCAACTCGGTTATGGAACTTTAGACTCAAGGTTAAACTACACTCTGAGAGTTGTTGAATACTTAAAAAGAATGTTATGGTGGTGTTGTATTCTTGCTGCAGCAAGTATCACACTGTGGTTTTAGGCGTGGATGGAAAGGTACATTTCAGACAATAAAAAAAATGAACTAACAATTGGCTTCTCTAAGCCAGTTATACATTTTTATGGTCAAACTAGCAATCTTGCGAAAATGGTGAAAGGACATTATAGTTTGCAAGAATGAGTGATTTGCAAAACGAAGCATCAAGTTTGGCACTTATCCAAAATTGCTCATTATTGAAAGTTGTAGAATTCTTTTACATTCCTGATTCTTGCAAGAACTGTTTATTTGCAACAAAAATCAAGTGTTAGCAGTGGTGCTAATTTCGGCCCACTTCGATTTGGGTTGTGTGTTATCTGAAAATAATTCCCGCCTGCAACGCGCGGGGGAATTTATTAGTTAACAAGTTAAATGTCAGGGTGACACGTGTATCATTCGTACGATAAGAGTCTTTGTATGATAAGTCACATATATCTTTATACTAATAAATAAAAAATCTTAGGGGGACACGTGTCACTTTCTGGTGCACAATCAACTTGCTTTTCCCGCCTCTCTCTCTCCTATTATATTGAAAGAAATATATTTTTAAATATTTAATATAAATCTATTTATGGACATTTATTATTTAATTATGAATAGTTATTATATCATTAACCAAATGAATTAATATGATTTAACATGCATCAATTACATAAAAAATTTAGGAAAATTTACCAATCTAGCCATTTTACCAAATGAAAAATCCAAAACAGCCATTGACTTTTTCTTTTACCAAATTGGCCAACCAATCAGGAGGTGCCATTTGTCAAAATGACGAAAATTTGGGCCAATTTTTCGCCAAAAAACATTTGATTTTTCGCCAAAAAAAAATCAAAATATATAGAATTTTCGCCATTTTGAAAAATGGCGAAAAAATATGGGATATTTTCGCCATTTATTATTAAATTATAATATAATTTTTAATATTAAAATATTATTATTTTTTTAAAATTTTAAATTTTCGCCTTTTTTAATATTTAAATTTTTTTCAATTATTTTTCAATTATTATTTTTTTCAATTTTTGTAAAATAATAAAATATAATTTTTATTTAAAAAACGAATTTTAATAAAATATTATTTTTAAAAAAATATTTATACATTTCCCTACCATTCATTTTTTCACCACTTATCTAACAAACTTCACCAAATATTTATACCCCTCCCTACCATTCATTTTTAAGTAATGTCTTGTAATATTATTTTATGTACCGGTGGAAAATGAGACTTTGTTAACGGTGTTGAGGAGTATATTCCTTTAAAAAAAATGTTTTCGACGTGTTTTTTGTGTTCCTAGTAATATTAGTTACGTGGGTTTGAAAAATCTTATTTGTAAAAAATGTGGGTTTAGCAAAGAAATTTTCGCCACTTTATCAGTACCGGTCAGACTTCAAATTTTCGCCACTTTATCTTAAAATTTCGCCACTTTTTTCAAATTTTCGCCACTTTTTTCAATTTTTCGCCACTTTTTCAAATTTTCACGAAAAAAAAACAACTGGCGAAATTTTATGGCAAATTTTCGTCATTTTGGTAAAAAAAAGTCAATGACTGTTTTGGAATTTTCATATGATAAAATGGCTACTTTGGTGATTTTTCTAAAAATTTAATACCTAGTTGAAAAAAAATGATTTAAAAATGAACTTAAATGTTATAAATCAGATATATATATAAGTGTTTCTCTCTCTTACTAGAAACTGTATTTGACAGTTACTTTATCCATATGTATATATACAACTTTCCTTATTGAGTTAATGATCAGTTTTTAGAGATTGAATAATATTCTCTATCTTTCTTATCATTATTATTTTTTATTTTTTTATTGATAAGAAAGATAGATGATGTGTCGTTTTTAGTATATAAAAATATAATAAATATATTTTTAGGATGATTTTACGAGATCAGGTTTTAAATTTATAAAATGATAATTCCTTTAACTTAAAAACACACACAATAGGCAAGTGTACCTATCGCAGCGTAATATAGTTTAGGTAAGAACCAAGTATCGAACCAATGGACACGGTCGAGTTCCGGTACTCAACTTTTGCTATCGTTTAGCCGGATCAATTTGTGAGTGGGTTTTGTGTGCTTGTGAAGCAGAATAGTAAATGACATAAAAGTAAATAACAGTAAAGTAAATAACAGAAAAGTAAAAACGTGCGTGATGTGTGTAACAGAAATGTAACAAACAGAATAGTAAATAACAGAAAAGTAAATATCTCGGGGATGATCAGGTCACGAAGAGTATTGCTTTGGGATTCGAATCCGCTTGGTACGTGATAATGTTAAGTTGACTAATCCAGTGATATGACTACTACAAACTTGTGACCCGGGTCACCGCTAGAGCCTCGTCCTCACGACATTTGATTTGCAAATTAAAATCTTTAAAACGTAGTATTGTCTCCCGTTAAGGACAACAGTTACCCTCAACCCTTCGAATGGTCATCTCCGGGTTGGTTTAAGACATCGAAAGTAAAATGCTTTGTATTAGAGTTAAATAGGTGATTATATTTTGTTCACCGGGAGGCGGTGCAACAATGGGACCAAGTATAAAGACGTACCGTTCCCAACATGAGTTCATCAATTCTTGGTCGCATACTAAGTTCGTATAAAGACGTACGACCTTAATAGTGTTGACCAAGCCTTGGCTTATCAATCTATACTTGTATAAAGACGTACGAGCTTCAAGAGAAGTTTGATTAAAAAGGTTTTACATTTTAAATATCAAGAACACTCACAAATATAAAGACGGATTTAGACAATAATAAAAGCCCACCAAAATGATGGTTTTAAGGACGAATGATTAGAGACATAAACAAATCACTTGGATTAATACGTTAAACATTAACATGCACCAAACTTCATCTTCTCCCTAGCAATACAAAGATTCTAGCCACGAATGGACATACTAACTAGCATAACGCTGAGTTTCGTAGGCTCCCCTATTGCGGAACAAGGGGGAAAAGCCCCTCTACTTACTACTACTACACTCTAACTACGAAATAAACTTTCTCTGGTGTGTTCTTGTGGTGTGTAAGGGATATCTCAATGAAGAACTCAAGCCATCTATTTATAGGCCTCAAAATGAGTAATGCGTGGCCGTGCATTGGATTGCACGGGCGTGCAAACACCTCGGGAATCAAACAGGGTACAAAGGACAGTGTACCGGAGTCTGGGGAGGACAGATGGGCATTGCACAACCGTGCAAAGGGATGCACGGCCGTGCATCCCTCTGTTTGCTCCCCAAGCTCGTCTTTTAGCTGCTGGTTGACTTGTGTTGACCTGTTTTGACTTCTTGGGGGTCAATGCTCGGGTTTGGTCCTCCAAAAGCTTGATTTCTTCATGTTTTAAGCTGGTTTTTGCTCTGTTTATCTTAGGACACCGAATAACCTGCAATTGTGAAATATTAACGTTTTAAGTATCAATTGCAAGGCTTTTAATCAATTAGTACCATAATATGGGGATTATTATGCATGCAAAACATGTATAATTTAAGGCATATCAATAGAGAATATTATTCAATCTCTAAAAACTGATCAATAACTCATTAAGAAAAGTTGTATATATACATATGGATAAAGTAACTGTCAAAGACAGTTTCTAGTATGAGAGAGAAACACTTATATATATCTGATTTATAACACTCGCTCTCAGATATATATATACATTTATAATCATTATACACTATTAAACAACATGCTTCAGGATGATGTTAAATCGGTACTTCAGGACCTAAAGGTAAAACTGATATTACTGGACCAGTTATGCTGCCTCGTTAAAACCTTACTAAGAAAAACTAGTGGGACAAAACTTAGTCAAGGAAAAAGAGTACATTGTGTATAATGCTCCCCCTCAAATTATCTAACATCTTTTAATCTACGAAGTCCTATCTTGTGTGATAGCTGCTCGAAACTGCTTCTATGTAAAGATTTTGTGAATAGGTCAGCTAGATTATAACATTCATGATTTTCTTGTATTATTATACTTTATTTTATGCAATAATGACATTCTATTTCAATCCCGTATTTTTTTAATACAATGTGTTACATTAATTATCATTTCAACGTGTATCAATTCAAAGTTTCAACCTTGCATTTACATATTATTTTTCTATTATATATATAACATATGTATGTATATTTATATAGATATATATATATATATATATATATATAAATATACTTTGTTTTTATTAAATAAACCATGTATACAATTTGTAATTTTTATGAAGATGGAAGTGCAATCATGAGTGCAAACTATGAGTGCAATTTGTGACTTATGCTTGAACACTATGAGTGCAAACTACAATTACATACATGTGTGCATAGTGCAAGTGCAATCATTAACTCTGTACAAGCCGACGGTAACAATGATAGATCTATTGTGCCTGACAAACCCAACCAGGTAGGGTGATTGTTGCCGGTATTACATTTAAGATAACATTGTGTGCAGTCACAAGGTTTGATTGTACGCCCCGTTTTAACTATAGTGGTTCTCCATAATTGCCTTATTAAACCATGGTTCATATGAATTGTACACAAACTCTTGATATTACTTGTGGTGTCAAACCCTATGTATGCTCACCAACTATTTTTAGTTGACCTCGTTTTCATCATATTTCAGGTACTAATATTTGAGATCATTTACAAGACGCTACACATAGGATTGAGGACTTAGTTAATTAAACAAATGAACTTTGTGGGAATACTTTATTTCTTGTATGTTTGACTGGGTTTGATTGAACTTATGTAATGAAATCTTGATTTAATAAACAATATGAAATTTAGTTGATCATGTGCTTATGAATAGTCTCCATGTCCGCCCCGACATATTCCGCCGTCGGTTGGGGTGTGATAGATTGGTATCAGAGCCATGGTTATAAGTAATTAGGTTATTAGAAACCAATGACCTACACTATAACCTGAGGATGTCCCTTGTGTGATTATCCTACATGTCATCTTATGTGTTATATTGCATGTTACAATACGTGTCATCTTATGTACTGTATTATTTGATATTTTATATGTTCATATTAATTACTACTTATGTGATATCTTATTTGCTACCTTATTTGATTAGTCTACACGTTACCTATTTGATTACACTAAATGTTATCCTAAGTATTACCATATCCTACACTTATTCTTATTTAAGTCCTTATACTCCTTCATTCTTATGCCTTGGGAATTATGTCATCGTCATCATCACTTGTGGAAGATTCAAACTCATAGGCCTAATTCCTATTAATTTTTTTGAAAATCCCGTCAAAGTTTTGAGTTTTAATAATTAGTAAAGAACATGTGCAATCCGGAAGGGTGAATGCCTGTATTTTAGGTTTTCTGTCTAGAAAAGCATTTCATATAAATCCAAATTAACTGAAGGATCCGTATGCTTTCCTGGGAATTCCCGGGATGAGTGTTTACTTATATGCTAAAGCATGTCTTCTCGAAAGTTATATGAATTTAAATAACCTTGATGTGTCAAAGTATTCAATTGGTTATGTTACTAAATGAATACAATCTAAACATCATTTTTTTATTTATCACAATTTGGTACACATGTCTAAATCTCTCTATTTGATCACTCCATCAATAATCTAAGTTTCATGATCCTTTGTTTTTTTTTTCATTATGTTATTCCTCTTATAGAATGCCTCCTCGTCGTGTGAACAACCCCAACAACAATAGACTTGCTTGCTTTTATAGCCCAACAAATGATTGATGTTCTTCCCGGTTTAGTTACCCAACTCAATCAAAACTGTTAACCCCAAGGGTGTTAGTAATTCTAGTGTTGTGAGCAATCCCACTAGTAATGCTAACCTTCCTCAATGCACTTTCAAACATTTTTGCTCCTACTACCCTCAATGCAACATTTGCAAGTATCACCATTTCCAAAATGTACCGTGCCATATATGCACAAGTTGTGGTAAGTTTCTGTCCAAATAAAGAATCATTCTCAAATGTTAATTTTTTTTTCTTAAATATGTTTTCATAAAAAAAAATGGTTTTGCAGGTTGGTCACCGATCAATCAGTCTCTACAACTG
Organism: Smallanthus sonchifolius; assembly: GCA_023525975.1. NCBI lineage: Eukaryota > Viridiplantae > Streptophyta > Magnoliopsida > Asterales > Asteraceae > Smallanthus > Smallanthus sonchifolius. Next base: position 4,955,914 of record CM042024.1, on the reverse strand, counting down.
GATCCAGCCTGAGAGATGAGCTCGCTCTTTTTTTTTCGGGTGTGAGTGGAGCAGGACAGTATAGCCATAAAGACGAATGGATTTGATCTTCAAAAGGTGTGAATTGTCCTTCAGAAAATACACTTGCAGAATTGGAACCTTGCTGAATCAAACAGTCATATGGTGGCGGTTGGTACATTGCTTTCATAACTCGAACATTAATCTTTTTCATTATAACACCATGTATAATTTATTTAACAGAAATGCTGACATTAATAATGTGTAACCTTTTATAATGATTGCATGAACCAATTTGGGGTGTATCTTATGTTTTTGTATGCTCACAAGTCACAACAGCTAAAAGACTTGCAATATGTTTTTTTGTACTTTTTTATTATTTAACTGAAATATCATTACAATTTTACAAATTCACACTTTATAGTTACTCAGTTATATGCATCTTTAGTCTTGTTGTTCAACAAATAAGAGAGTAAATTCATGAGAACTCACTTATTGTCAGGGGTGGATCTAAGTCTTACCCAAGGGGTGGGAAGGACAATTTTACGTTTCCCTCTGCTCTCGCATTTTCCCTTCTTGGTTTCGACTCAAAATAAAGATATGCCAATTTTGTTACCAGATATAAATCTGTAATTTATTTTTGCAGCTTTTCTGAAGCTCAAAATAAGGATTACTCTGAGCAGCAGATGTTGCAAAAATCTCAGGTGCATTTACAACAGTTTTCATAAATGCTTTCTTTTCCATATCTCACGGTTGTGATTTTGACCATAATTATGAAAATTATCTCCTTTTGCAGTTTCTTGCAACGGTTTCTCATGAAACCAGGACCCCGATGAATGGTGTCTTAGGTAACCTGTAGACCTTATAGTTCAAAAGCTTGCCATTAGATGTTGTGGGAGTTTAATATGATGAGATTTCTATATCAGGCATGTTGCAGATGCTTATGGGCACAAATCTAGATGCAAAACAATTTGGTTTTGCACAAACAGTTTGTTTCACTTATTTTGATATGTCAGTGTCTTAAGAACGAATTTAGACTGCGTAGCTTTTTTTAACATGTTCATATGATAGTATTTGATCAATATAAGGCTTGTAGTTAGTAACATAAGAATTAATTAACTAATTTGGTGTAGGCATGAACATAGTGAACTTCAGAGCAATTCAAATGGGCAAGAGGCTGGAACTACCGATGTAGAAGCTTCAATTTCTGATTCTAAGGTGTTGATGGACAAAGAAAAAGTGTCTTTAAAATAGTGATTGTGTTGACTTTGAGAAGCCACTGAATTTTGATCAGTTTAACTCAGCAGCAGAGATGGAGGTATGCTTCAATCTACACTGATTACATTTAAAATTTCTTTCTTTTTTATTTTGCATAATTTGATATTTGTAGAAACCCATGGGGCTAATATCAGTACTTAATGAGACTTCAAATTCCTCCAAAGTCACATATCACATATGACATATTTACTGATAAAGTTAAACAACACCTGAGTTCAAAATTTCAAATTTATGATTCAGTAGTGAAAAGGGAACTTTTAGGGTTGGCCATTATGCTAGCCAGGTTCACCATTGTTTCTATAGTCATGAGCATGTTTGATAATGACTCTCATATATTTTATGTTTTTGTGACAAAGTAATAGCTTTTATGCAGGTAATATATGATGCTTCAGGGTTGTTGAACCAGGTCTAAACAACTTTTGTCATCTTTGCAAAATCCTTTGAACCATTTGGCATCAGATGTGATGAACCAGGTCCAAACAACAGTCAAAGTTTTGTGGCAAAGTTCAAGGTAAAATTCTCTTTAAAGTTCTGAATTTCCTTACACTGTATAATTTGTATTCACTCTTTCAAAACATTAAAACGTCATATATACTCTTTCCTTAATAAATAAAGTAGAATCAGGTTGTCAAGAGCCCGATTGAAAGTCGCCTAAAGTAAATGTTTTCCAGCCTACTAAATTGATTTATTAAATTTGATTTGGGTTAGATTTTATCTCTGATGATACAAATGGGTCAAGTTTAAAAATCTATAAAATGAAACGGGTCAAGAAGATCATGAGTTTGTATTATTTTACTTTTTATTTTTCCATAAACTTCTTTTTTTTTTCACAAATATCTATCTTATTTTCTTAAAACAGGTCAGACTTGAACATATAAAACATTTCCAATAGTATGAGAAAATAATATATAGATACAATTTCATAGGTATATTAATGTGCTTAAAAATATTTAATTTTATAACAATTTTAACATAAAAAAATCCACCCCTTCCCCTTTAAGAAGATGATGATGATGATGTGGGGTTGGGTTCTTTTTCTGAAATTCGGATATATCCTGCTATTATATCCACAAGGGATCTTAACCAGCAGTCCAGCATAACATTCTACGCCTACTCCAGTATTTTAATATGTATTATATATAGATATTTGTATTTTTAGAACACCATACCAATAACCTATAAAAACAAAACTGTTAGAATTATAGGGGGAGGATTGACTGTTTCAAGCAATTTGAGATTATTACAATGGCAAATATGCAAGAAGAAGCATAACAAGCTTGAGTTTTTGGTTCCATGGTGGGACTTTCAAGTCGGTATATCGGTTAACCAGTTCTTGTCTATCTTTGATTCATCAAACTCGGATTTCTTGTAAATAATTCTTGAACCTTGATAGTGAGGTGGCATCTTCAAGCCATTTGCTTTTGAATGGGTCGGTTTGGGTTGTGTTTTATTTCAAACAAGCCATATATAAACAAATTTAGCTAAAAAAAGAAGTATATTTTTAGTGCATACAACCTCCTAAATCTTTTTTGTTTCCCTATTATTACGGTAATGAAATTGCGTTTCATATTCATAATTAACGTAAGAATTATTTACAAAAATGAAAATTAAATGGACAAAAAGTGTTTGTGGGTCAATCCAACTTGAACTTTGATCAGAACCATTTTTGACCCGTTGTGTAACTCGCCCGACCTACGAATCTTGCCACCTTTACTTGTTTAGCTTATAACTGTAACCTTTGATGATGAATGTGGCATGTATGGAGATCATTTTAAAACCTTGGCCCTAAATTTTTTAATCTTAAAAAGGACTTCCAATGGCATGAACTATGCCTGTTAGATGATACGAGTATTTAACAAGAGTAATCACTTAGTTTAGACGTTTAGTCATAATTGTATACATGCTTAATCGTTTGACTCATATATGGATAAACAGATGGTCTTATGTTGTATAACCTATGATGTTTATGTATATGATATTTAATTTCAAGTCTCTCAATTTAAAATCTGATTATGAAATTGGTGTTGTAGTTTGAAGAAATGCCTGAAGTTGCCAAGGGAGGACATGCAGTAAATTTTTTAACACATGTAAATTTGCACATATACATAAATGAACATAACGCTGTATATTTGTAATAATAATCTAACAATAAAAATAATGATTTTTATTTATCTGGATGAGTTTTCTCAAGTTTACACACTAAGGGAGAGTTTACTCATGATACATCTCCTATATGTGTGTGTGTGTGTAAGTGAATACTGTGCTGCTAGGTAGATGTGAAATCCACCAAAACCACGTTGTTTTGTTTAAAACAAATTAAAATTTAGTTTTATCTTGTTTCCGTGCTGTGAACTATCCTGAAACTCACCAGGTACCGGTAAGGCAATCTTCTTCCTCAAATCATCCTCCACAATCGTTTTACTTAAAAAATTCCTAAAGCTTATTAAATTAAAATCACATCTTCAACTCTGGTTAGCATCCGCGCATCTTCTAAAACTTAATTTGGTTTGATTTTCGTCATTTTCATGCTTTCAACCTTCTGTCTGTACTTCGTCATTTTCATCGATTCATTCTTTAATCCAATCTTGCAGAAGTAAGAAACATGAACATATAAGTTTATGGCTGAGGAAATTATACATAATTGAATATAAAGATTTTCTTGCATTGCATGTTTGTTGATTACAATCTTGAATTCACGAAACCAACCTTATAGGAACATTACAGAGAAACCAAAACATCACAATGAATAGTCAAATAAAAATAAGAGAAACCAAAAGCCATAACATCTCTAATATGCCCCCTCAAGCTAAACGGCGGTGACGTGAAGCTTGGACCAAAAAATATCAAACCGCATGGAAGGCGACCCTTTGGTCAGAATGTCTGCGATCTGACTGGCGGTAGGAACATAACGAACTCTAAGACTCTGAGCTAGCACCATATCTCGTATGAAATGTAGGTCAATCTCAAGATGGTTCGTGCGTTGATGAAACACCGGATTGACTGCTAAATATGTAGCACCAATATTGTCACACCACAATGTAGGTGGACTACTGAGAGGTATATGTAGCTCATATAGTATAGAAGTGATCCAATGAAGCTCAGTGGTAGTGTGAGCTAGAGCATGATACTCCGTCTCGGTACTAGAACGAGCAACCGTATGTTGTTTCTGGAACTCCAGCTGATGAGATTGGGTCCAAGAAACACACAATAACCTGTGGTGGATCGGCGATCATCTAGACAACCAGCCCAGTCTGCATCTGCATAAGTATGAACAGTCATAGTAGAGGATCTGCAAATAGTCAATCCATGAGATATAGTACCCTTGAGGTAACGGCGGATACACTTTACTGCAGCCTAGTGACGTTTAGTAGGCGTCTGAAGGAATTGAGAGACCTTACTCACCGCATATGCAATCTCTGGACGAGTCAAGACAAGGTACTGTAAAGCCCTAATTATGATGCAATACAATAATGGATCCTCTAAGGGCACACACCAGAATACCAAGACAGTCGTCGTCCAAGAGAGACAGGAGTAGATAATGGTCGACGCTCATTGAGACTCGTACGATGTAATAGATCTCGTAAATATCGTTACTGCAAAATATGAAGAGTGTCATCTTAAAATGTAGCCCGAATCCCCAAAAAATAGCTCAACGTGCCTAAATCTTTGAGCGCAAATTGAGAATGTAAGCGCCTAATCAAATCGTCCACAAATGATGATGAACTCCCGATGATGATGATATCATCAACATATTTAAGCACATAGCACATAGTAGAATCTCGACAGTAAATAAACACAGATGTATCAGGGGCACACAGGGTAAACCCAAATGTGAAGAGAGTTGTAGATAACTTAGAAAACCAAGCTCTCGGGGCCTGTTTGAGGCCGTAGAGGACCTTTTGTAGAAGGCATACATGATGTGGTAAAGATGAGTCAACAAAACCAGGAGGTTGTGTCTTATACACAGTCTCAGATGAATCTCTATGCAAAAAGGCATTGTTGACGTCCACCTGTCGAATATCCCATCCTCGAGAAAAGGCAACCAATAAAATCAACCGGATAGTGGTTGGTTTAACAACTGGGCTAAAGGTCTCTGTGTAATAAATTCCCTCTTTCTGGTGAAAACCTTTGGCAACAAGTCATGCCTTATATCGACTAACGGAACCATCAGGGTGGCGCTTAATTTTTTAAACTGAGTTATATCCAACAATATTAGCCTAAGAAGGAACATGCACCAATAACCAAGTCCGATTAGAGTGTAGGGAATCAATCTCTGTACGCATAACATCCCACCATATCGGTCAACGTTGTGCCTGAAGAAAGGTAGTGGGCTCGGACATGGGAGTGGATGATACATGGAGAAGAACATGGTTAAGAAAGTGTTTAGGTTGTCGAGTGTGATCACGAGAACGAGTGACCATTGGATGAGAAGGACGAGATGGTGGATGAGTAGGAGGAGGTGGTGGTGGGGGTGTAAGTGGTGGTGGGTGTGGAGATAAGGGTGGTGGTGAGGACGAAGTAGTAGAGGTGGATGGTATAGAAGGTGGAATAACTGAAAGTGAGGGTATGGTAGTAGTAAGAGGCTCAGAAATAGAAGCCGATGAAAGAATCGAGGAGGTAGTCTCATGGAAGACGACATGACGAGAAGTGTGTGCGAAGGCTATAAGGATCATAACATAGATATCCTCGATGATTAGGTACATATCCAAGGAAAATACATGGAATGGATTTTGGTGAAAGTTTATCTGGTTTGATATCCCCAAGGAATGGATAGCAAAGACATCCAAAGGTGCGTACAATGGTATAATCGGGTTGAGATCTAAAAAGAGTCACATGGAGAAGAATAATCAAGAGTCGAAGAAGGTAACCAGTTAATAAGAAAAGCCTATGTGGAATAGGCATCATTCCAAATTTTTTGAGGAAGATGTGCATGAAAGAGTAAAGCACGAGCAGTCTCAGACAAATGGCAGTTTTTTCGCTCAGCTACCCCATTTTGTTGGAGTGTGTATGGGCAGGAAATACGATATGTAATGCCAAATTTGGAAAGAAACTGACCCATTTGGCCTCGTGTAAGATCATGAGCACCATCACACTGTAAGTGTTTGATGGTGCAGGAAAAGAGGTTCTCAACAAAAGATTTAAAATGATGAAAAGAATCTACAGATTGAAAGCGATGAGATAATGGATACATCCATGTTAATCTACTAAAGTCATCAATAAACGTGATGTAATAGCGGTGACCAGAGCGAGAAGTAGTGGGAGATGGCCCCCATATATCACTAGGAATGATGTGTAAAGGAGAGGTACTATGAGAGGAAGATGGAGAAAATGGCAATCATGTAGATTTGGAAGTACTACACGCATAACAATGACTATGTTGTGGTTTACAAGGAACAGGAAGAGACGAAAGATATTGTAAAACAGAGTCAGAAGGATGACCGAGTCGAGAATGCCACAACTCACGAGACTATGATGTAGTAGCAGAAAGTGAATAAAGATGAGGTGGTCTCGGTAGTATGCGATGAAGAGTCTCACCTGTCAAAGTTTGAATATACATGCCACAGTATGAGAACGTAATGGCAAGAGGACTTTTAGTAAGGCCGGGAATTACAAGAACGTTTTAAATGGTAAATTTATGATGGGGTAACGAAAGCAACAGCTTGACCAATATGTGAAATGTTAAGTGTCATACATTACCGATTATCACTCTTTCCGAACCAAGACACGACAACGCATCATGAACCATACACATATCTGAGGCCATGTGAGCCGTGGCTCCGGAGTCAGGAATCCATGTGTCAACTATCGATCGCGTATCCGAAAACGAAGTAGATGCAACAGAACAGTCGATCCAAAATTCGAATTTTGAGGAGTCCAAGTAGTAGAGTTACTAGGTTTCGCCTTTGGGAAACCAAGCCCAAAATAATTATTGTTCATAACCCACGGATCTAACTCATTTGTGGACATTAGAATTTGTGAATGAGAATGGGCTGTTGGTTTAGTGCTCATAATTTCCCTTATACCACGTGGGCCTTTGGGTGACTCAAATCCTCCATTTTTATCAACCGACACATGTACCTTTGCTGCTTCATAAGGGTACTGGGGTTGTCATTCAGGTAGGTGATCGGGTTCTACGGGTTCATCAGGTACACGACCGTAAGGTCACGGGTAGGGGTTCGGCTTCATCACATCAGGTGTTAGTACCCGTGCACAATTACAAGATCTAGCCATTGGATAAAAAAGGCTTAGGGTATTTAGGGTAGTGCCCCCACCCACTTAGGCCAAGGGGAGTACCTCCGTGAGCTTGGCGTGGAGGTGAGGTGGCATCGTGGCCGGCGTGGAACACCACGCCCCCTTGGCATGGTCCACGAGCGTGGAAGCTCCGCGTGCAAATCTCCACGGCGTGGAAGAGAGAATGTGACCGTTTGTGGGTGGGGTCACCTCCTTTGACTTCTTCTTCTTCCCCACAAAAACACCAGTTACGAACCTAAATATCAGTGATGGATCTGGGGGAGAAAGACAAAGAGATTAGAAAACTTGCCTTGGCTCTCATGGTGATCGAAAAGCTTAAGTTGTATTATAAAACTCTAGCCGACGTTGTAAAATTGAGGAGAGATTATGATAAAGAGGTGGGGGGCTATTTACCCAACCCTAAATATCAGTGATGGATCTGGGTTTGTAGCATTTTACAGAAAAACTCAAGTTAATAGTTTTAGGAGGACCAAAAAATAGTGCTGGGCTTATAAAACTTGTAACAAAAAATCTAATTGTTAATTTTTTTCGGAGGCCCAAAGACATGCACGAACATATAATTTTTTGTATTTTTTTTATATTTTTATTTAAATTGTTATATAAAATTAATTGAATTAGAAAAAGAAAATGACGTGGGAGTGTGGAAATGTGGAACAATTTTCCTCAAATGTGGAGGGGTGTGAAAAAGCTGTAGAATCTGATGTGACAATGACGTGGAGGGTGTGGAAATGTGTGGAAAGTCCCCTTGGCCTTAGGGTACTTGGGATTATATTTTGTAAAAATAAGGTGTCACTCGCTTATCGGGCATTTTCTTATGGTAATTCAAAATGTTAGGGTAGTGCCTCATATTATAGTGAGTGTGTATTGACCCCAATTTGGAGAAATGACCTCAATAATTTGCTTTTAGGAACCAAGTGAAGAATTACATATGGATGTAGTTGTTAATTCCATTTAACTTGAATTATGTGACCTGGTTTCGAACCTTGTTGTGTCTATTTTTTTTCCCATTTTGTTTGTTTTTTAAGTTCTTTTCTCTGTTTGCTTTTCATTTCTTTTCCTGCTTGGGCTCTTTTAGGGCTTTCCTCCGTTAGGCAATTTCCATGCCTTACCAATCTCTTGATCCCTATGAATTTTGAAGATAAAAGAATTTTGGTATGATTTTTTTTAAAAGGTGAAATTAAGTTATTGTATCTAATTAATTACTACAATCTAGACTCTTCCTGTAACATCTGGCCTCTCGTAGCAACAATATTGTCCGCTTTGCCCTCTAAAAGCTCACAGATTTGTTTTTTGTTGCCCGGGTTCGCAGGGGTCACCTATCTCTGGATTACTCCCATACGAGCACGTTTAACTGTGGAGTTCTCCTCTCATCCACTACATTAAGCCCCAAAACGCGTTGTGGTATTTGATGAGCCCCAAAACGCGTTGTGGTATTTGATGAGCCCCAAAACGCGTTGTGGTATTTGAGGCGGGACATTCCTTATGAACTCAACATCTCTCTCATGGACAGAACAGAACATAACGATATGAAATTTGCCTAAAGTGTTACAAACACCCCCTGGGACTCATCGTCCTTGATGAGGTTTGCCCCACTATCGTAAACAGAACAGAATGGGAGTGGCTCTGATACCATTTGTAACATCCGGCCTCTCGTACCAACATTATTATCCGCTTTGCCCCCTAAGAGCTCATTAATTTGTTTTTAGTTGTCCGGGTAAAAACTTTCCAGGGGGTCACCCATCCCTGGATTACTCCCATACGAGCACGCTTAACTATGGAGTTCTCCTCTCATCCATTACATTAAGCCACAAACGCGTTGTGGTATTTGAGGCGGGGCATTCCTTATGAACCCAACATCTCTCCCATGGACAGAACATAACGATATGAGATTTGTCTAACATGTTACACTTCATATTGATGTTCCCTTATGAAGTATAAGTAGAGCTAATTAGGTATTAAATAACTTGTATATTTTTAGATGTATTAGTTTTATAGTTTTAGGTTATGGTTAGTTTTAACATATTCAATTAACCGAATAAATTATCATTATTTGACTCGTGCATTTTACTACAATGGATTGGGAATAGAGTTTTTGTAAACTTAGTGCGCACAAATGATTGAGAATTAGAGTTCGTTTGAGAATTAAAGTTTGTCTGGGTCTAACCCGACCCAAAAATATGTAAATCAAGTTGATAGATATTAGAACATTGAAACTTAGTAACCCCACTGAAAAAATTTCTTGGCTCCGCCACTGATCAATGATCTCATTACGGGTGGCCTTAATGGTATTATTATACAATCACCTCTTATTCATATGTAGTGTATCAAATATATGTAGTGGCGGAACCAAAACTTCTTAGTAGGAGGGTCATTATAATGTTCTTTTCTCTATCGGCTACAACTAATGGGTCCACTCATGTTTTGATTTAAAAAAAACTCAACTTTTATGTATAAAAATTAGATAAATTCTGATGGCTAGGGGTTAATCGACCCTCCCCTGGTCCCGACCCTGAATATATGAATTGAAAACACTGAGATCAAACGTATTTCAATCGGACAAAGCTCTCCTCTACAGAATTTTTTTTTGTATACTCTATAATTGAAATAGATTTAAACCGACAAAAATAAATCACTCCCTTTGTTAAAGATTATTGTTTACCTTACTATCTCATTATACATCAAAACGATTGTCTACTTTAAGAAAAAGAAAATTACTTATGGTGTGTTAAGTTTTTCATAATATCACAAACTTAAAGAAATCATTCCATAAATATTCAAATAGTAAAACTGTTACTATGCTAAATAACAGTTACCATTATCTTAATTATTTTATGAGGTGAGACTAATTTATTTTCTAGATTTTATTTATTAAAATAATAACAAACCCTTTAATTGTTGTTAGAGCACTCACATCTGAATCTTCATTTCTATCATTATCCTCAAAATTTAGGAAAAGTCATAAACATTTTATATTTTCACTCCAATCTCATCCTCATACCCCATCTTCATATTTAAAGGAAAAGTAAAGTGAATCTCTTATATTTAAGAAAAACTAAAGTAAAAACCCATAATTTTAGGAATAAGGAATAAGATGCGAAAGGTTTTTAGAAAATAAAAAATAAATTTAGTAAATTATAATTTTTAGTTAAATTATAGGAATAGAGATGTGGAACCTTATAAATGCTTTTAATGATTAAGATTTTGTTTAGAGAATCTTGAAAATAATGTTTTTAGATGTACATATACGTTAGTCTCTACGTTAATTCGTTAAACAACCTTTTACCGCTGGAATGTCACATCAAATTTCCAGTTATCTACTTTTTTTTTATGGATTTGCTTTATATTCTAAAAATAGACTAATTTATGCATTCTAAAACATTTATGATAATGTGTAAAGATAAAATTGGTACATGAAACTATTTCATAAAATAATAGAAATCAATTTGATATGAATTATATACCATAAAATAACTATTTTGGTGTTATTTATTGTAGTTGTAAAATTAGGTGAAATAATAAAAGCATTCTAAAAAAGGCTGTGGTTAAAGATTATCAAATCTGTGTTGGGTTGGGGGTGCTACCAGGATGGAGCAGATTGAAAACACCTTTTCAAACTCCTACAAATTGACTCTTCATCACTTAACATCAAAATTTTCTGCACCATTTCTTCTATTTATTCTTGTATTCATCCAATTTCCAGCCTTTAATTTTCTTTTTTTTTTCTTAAAAAAATTAGTGTTTGAAGCATAATATATGTTAATTGATGTCCCTTTATATCTTTTTTTTTTCAAATATTGAAAATTATTTAGTATTTGATTAAAATAATATTTTGCATCACTATTGTATAAGATAGTTTCTTAACCTAAAGTCCTAAAATCATGGACCGATAGGAGTTCGGCCATATATGGGTTATCTAGTGATCCATTTGATAGCAAATATTTTCAGGACAACATATGATACATGATCTAAATAATACTTTCACAACTCAACTGCACCAGTTGGTGGTATAGGTCGGACAAGTTTAGACTCTTTAACCGCCTTCGTTTGAACTGGAAAGTTATGGTGCCGAGACCGATTGAACTGGCAAACTAGATCAATGTTGGACCGAAATTCCAAAAAGAAAAATTCCAAAGTCTCGTTTACTTGTTCATTTACCACCGAGAATCTATAGTTTGTTTATAAACACATTTAGAAAAAGCTCCTAAGAAAATTACGTAAAAATGAGTTTTTTTATTGATTTTTTCACATGTGAAACACATGGTTCCCAAGTTCCCTAATAAGCATCCCTCTATATATATTTCATAAGTTTATAAGAATATATATGAATTTTTTTAAAAAAATTGAGATTATATTTTATCACCAGTTTGGTTATCCAAATATTAATTTGTAACATTTAGCTGAAAATTCTTTTTAAAGTTTTAGTTACGTCTTACTGTCTTAGTATCCCGACACAAACGCACGGGAATGTTAAACCTTGATCTTTCCAACTTTTGCATTTTTGTCATTAAATAGAAATTTCTTTGCTATTCTATAGTTTTGGAAAATTAGTGAGAAAAAGATATCAGTCAAACGTTGTCGTTTAAACTGTTATAGATTAGGAAACTGGTTATTATTGTTATTTAGTGGAAAACTTGGACACTTTTATCATCTAATCACTCGCTTCCTTTTTCCTAATATGTCAATTAGTTACATATTTTAGCACACCAACCATAACTTTATCGACTAATTTTAAATAAAAATTTGCAAAGAACGTATAATCATTGTACCGTATAATTATTGTACAAAAAAGTTTGAAAAACTTAATGTGTGTGTAATGTTACCATTACGTTAAGAAAGAAAACAATTTTATATAATAATATCAATTAACTGATTAATTTAACACTAAAATAATATTAAAGTTTGAAAATTTTCTTACATTGTTATTAAAAAATTGTATTTAGAAGTGTTTGCATTATAACATAACATACATAAATATGTTTTTGTTGTAAAACTATCCTAAGGGTAAGGGGTATACCCTCATGCGATGGGTTGCATGAGAGCCCTCACGCCGTGAGCTAGGGTAGCACACCACCCCCCTTTGGCGTGAAGGGGGCGTGAGTGTCTTCGTGTGAGATTCTTCACGGGTGAAACTCTTCATTTTTGAACGTTGAACGGCTATATCATTTAATCCATTTTACCGTTGTAAATTAAAAAAAAAAAACTTTAATTTATTTTTTCTAACCTATAAATAACCCATTTAACCAAATTTTTATACACACCAATTTCTAAATAACCCTTCACTCTAATATTTTTATAAAAAAAAAATCATGAATCCTAACGACCCGATGTGGTGGTATCAGCAATACGTCAATCAACAAAACGCCTTCCAAATCTGTGGCCAAGCCCTTCCCTTCAACCAAAACCGTTTGGTTCGACGGAATATGTTCCACAACCACAAGGCCAACCGGACGTTGTTCCTGAAACTCAACCCGTACCACAACCCGAAGAAAACGTCGACGAAACGCAACCCGGACATTCTCGAAAAATCAGAAAGAAAAAGGCCATTAAAGAATCGGCTTCTACACGAGCCACTAAAAAGTGGGATGCGGAGGAGGAGTTGAAGTTGGCTAAAGCGTTTGTCGACGTATCGGAGGATCCCATCATTGGTAAAATTAATACTTTTATTTTACCTTTTTAATACTTATATTATTTACAAAATTAATACTTTTATTTTTTTAAGGAACGCTCAAAGTATGATCGCTTTATGAGAGCGCAATGCGAAAAAATATTGTATCTTGATGGAAGTCGGGCCCGATTACCGCACAACCGACCAGTTGAGTTCTAAATGGACTCATATTAACAAAAAGGTGGTAATTTTCAACGGTATATTCGAAGAATGTGAGCAGACCCGAAAAAGCGGGTCTAGTGATACGAATATTTTGATGTAAGCAACTGAACGTTTTCAAGACGATGTTGGAGGCTTGGCTCCAATTAGAATTTGGGAAGTTTTAAGGAATTTCCCGAAATGGCAACAAATTTAAATAAAAAAGAGCGGACCTGGATCGTCAAAGAAACGCTCCTCAAACGACATGACCGGTAGTCTCGCCGCATCCGATGGGGGATCTAGGTATGATATCAACTTAGAGGACACGGATGAGGAGGACGTAATAGTACGGCCGATCGGGAAGAAAATAGCAAAAGCCTAAGCTCAAGCATCGGCCTCCCGATCAGTTCCGACACACATCGACATCGGTCAACAAATGATCGAGGAAATGCGCCAATTTAATGTGACCCAAAAAGAGAGAAACGATTGGATTATAAAAAGATGAGATGGATATTCTCGCATTCGACCTTGATCGTTTTCACGGGGCAAGACGTGCCTTTTTCGAGAGAAAACAAAACACGATCAAGGCAAAATGTGGGATTGAAGACTAGTTTTTTAAAATTTATGTACTTTTTATTTTATTTTTTTATTTTATTTTTTTTATTTTATTTTTTTATTTAACGTTTTTTTATTTAATGTATTTTTTATGTATTATTTTAATGAAATTAGAATTTATTTTAAATTGATGCATTTAATACTCACTTGGGTATCCCTCACATGAGTATACCTCTTGCCATATGAGAGCCAAGTGAGTGATACACCAATCTTATGTGGCGCCTAGGTGTCAAAAAATATACTCTCACTTGGGAGAGCCAAGTGAGAGTATACCTCATACTCTAATAGCAAAGCAATATGAGAAAGAGAAATATGGAGAGAGCTTTGTATTATTGATGAATGTATATTACAAAGAGATCAATTAGGGTAGAGGGGGCACCCAAGCCACGAAGCCCCAAGAAACCACACACCCTCCAATAAGAGTATGACACGCTATTTGAAGCCACAAGAAGCCCCACGAAGCCATGGAGGTGGGGGCACTCAAGCCACGAAGCCACACACCCACATGCTCTCCAACGGTCAAAAAACGGCCGGATTGCACACCAAAAGCACATCGCTGGGAAGCCGTGAAACGAAACCATGGTGGCGGCGGTGTTGCCGTGAAAGCTGCACGACGCCGTGGTAGGCAAGCCATGGGCGCCCCCACCTTAGGTATATATAGGAGAGGAAAACTTAGGGAACAAGCTAATTTAGTTTAGGTGTTGATAACCATAATAATATAATATATTAATGATATAATAACATCTATATTTATAACACTCACCCTTGGTTATCAACTTCATATGCTTAGAGATGTTGTCTCATTAAAAGCCTTGCAAGAAAAACCTAGTGGGACAAAACCATAGCTAAAGGAAAAAAGAGTGTAATGCATATTGTCTCCTCCTGATACTTCTAGATAAAACTTAGTGAAGTAGAAAAAAGTGTAATTTGTATAATGTTCCCCCTCATTTTAATGTGTATTCTTTAAGTGGCATGTAACTATCTTTTTTGAAAGTTTCTTAAAACTTCTGTAGTGGTTTCTGGCTGATCCCTTGATGTGTAATTCTTTATGATCTTCATGTAAAACTTCCATTGTCTCATCCCGTAAACAATCGCCACAAGATCCATATTTATATTATGTTACATTCTTTGCATCTACAAAACTAACTGAACTTGTTTCGACGGGTTAGTAAAACATAACCCATACTTTTGTACCTTAAAGGTATCTAAATATTTATTTTACCATATTTCAGTGTCTTCTTGTTAGACATGATATAAATGATATATGTAATCGTGCATGACTAGCAAGAAACATTAATTCTCAATTGTACTTAACTTTGGTACTTATGGACCAATATTGTCTTGTTATTTAATAAGAGATGACAAGAGATAATGATCAGACAACCTTTAACATTCTTAGATGATAAGCTTTGTCCATATTAAATGTTTCAACATATTCTGGATATAACTTGATTGGTGGATAAAATTATCATTATATAAATGTTCGATCTATTTAGGAGATATCTCATCAACATATAGTATAATACTTGTAAACCTCATATTGTTTTATTTACTAAAACATGTGGACCAACTACATTGTATTTATATCTCTCTTTTTTCGAGATAATCACTAAGCCGATTATACCATACTCAACCCAACTATTTACTCCATATAGATCTTGCTAACTTTATAAAACATTTATTAAAGTTTTGATATCAATGCTTTAGGCATTTATAGTCATTAGCAACCTTCTTTCCATCTTTTCCAATTATGCATATGCATTCACTTTTTAGGAGTTTTGGTACACAAACTTTATCATTTAGCAAATCAATAACAAAATCAATAACAATCGATTCATTTCCAACCTATATTATACCATTCTTATACATTGACATATCATAATCACCATGTTCAATTTATTTCCTGTATGTTTATCAGTGCATAAGGATTACATCTTTAAGATGTTTCAATTTACCTTTAAATGCTTAACCGCTTTAAGAATCTCATCAGGAGTTCCAATTATATTCAATTCAATAATGTATACAACAAACATATGTATTCGACATGTATGTATGGAGTTCCAATTATATTCAATTCAATAATGTATACAACAAACATATGTATTCGACATGTATGTATACAACAATCATAGAGTTCTCGAGAACTTGAATTACATGATTTTAGCAACTTATATCCTTCGGGGATTTCATATAAATTTCAGTATCACAACATTTATAATACGCATATCAATTATCCCTTTGTATTACCAGACTAATAAGATGTTGGAATACCATTGCATCCACCACAGGAGAATATATCTCCTAGTAATCAATCGTAGGTCTTTAGGAAATCCTTGTGCTACCAATTTTGCCTTATATCTTTCTTTTATTATTTTACATAATTTTTTTTCACAAAATTCCTTGCTTATATCCAACATATTTTACAGCTTTAGGTGTATGGAGAAGAAGTCCAATAATTTTCCATTTCATTAGAGAATTCAACCCTGCCTCATTTACGTCTTTCTATTTTGGCCAAACATTTCTACTTCTCTTTCATTAGCTGCTCTTAATTCTTGATCCTCATCATTTTTATTATTTCAATCGCTATATTATATACAAAAGTATCATCAAACATCGATTTTTTTTATTCTATACCTTTCTAGACATAATATAATTTACCAAGATCTTTTTTTTTTCAGGTACCTAAGGTTCTTCTAGAACCATCTTGTCTAGTGCCTCTTCAGGAGACCGTTTTACTTACCTCGATTGGCCATCTTCATTACTTGCTCCTTTTTTTCTCGAGAATTTTTGTTCTTGGAAACGACTAGTCTACCACGTTTCAGACGTGTCATAGACTCATTGCCAATATGGGATTGTCCTCTCAGACGCTAATATTAGTTGGAGCATTAGCAGTTGATGTAACCTCCAGGAATTTCCGGCCTTTATTTTTACTATTCCGGCACTTATATTTTCATTATTCCATGACTTGTACCATCCTATTTCAGTGAAAGTCATCATAATTATCCATGTAATATACATGCATAAATACTTTGTGTACCATTGTTTAATTTAAAAAATAACAAATATTTATATAAGGGATTATATAAATAATTGTATAAAATTCAAGGAAATAAATACATATATATGTTAAGTGATTACTAAGCCTAGATATATATATGTACAAACTTATACAAACTAAATTATAAATTCTATAAATGAAATTAGGGTTTATAAAAGTTTATAATATTTAATTACAAAGAAAATGATTTTTAATAAAAATGAAATTTCTATTTTGCAAATTAGATTTTTATGTTTATAACATTAAATATAATACAAAGATTTATTAGATTTTAAAAAAATTTATAAAATTTAATGATTCTATGTCTTATAAAAGTTCAGGTTTAACTTTGCAATTTCTAAGACTTAAGTTTCAACTTGAAACTAGGTTTGTGCATAAAATGATAAAGCCTTAGAACATCAGGGACTGAATTGCAATATCAGGAACTTCCTCCCCCATTTCAGTCATGGGTTCGAGTCCCGCACAAACCGGTTTTCAAACCGTTTATCTTGAACTCGTTCTTGAGATATTTTCGTGCGAAACTGAAACCGGCTAAGCGTTGTAGTCACTCAAACGATTCACCCTTCGTGTTTAATCGAATTTTTATGAACTAATCAATGGCTAACTCGTAACCGAAACTTCATTAAAACTCATTTACTCGATCAATCCATTCCCGTGTAATGTGTGTATAAATTGGCACTCACCATTATTGGCGAGAATCATTACAAGTTTCCTGTGCCCTCAATTTCATCGCACATCACCTCTGAAACTCGAATTTCAGTCGACAAATCCGAACATGTTCATCGAGTCATTCTCCTTCTCTACTTGATCATTTCAGGTAATTTTAGTGCCCATGGTTTCGCCTTGGTACGAGGATCAAAAGCCCCATGAATCGGGCTTCAATCGTCTGCTCAGTCGGGCCAATTGAAGAGCTAGGGTTACGGGTTCATTTGAGGAAGAAGATGGGTTGGGGACTAATGATTTTAAATTAAGCAAACCCACTGTGGACAAGGCATCATGCCTTGGTCCAGTGGTCTCGGCGTGGGTTCAAGGCCTAGGTGGCCGGTTTTTGAGATTAAACTTCCTTTTGCCATTTTTAATACATAAAATGTATGTTTTAAATTCCGGTTAAATTTTTTATAAATCAAATAAATACATTCTGGAATTTTTATAAAAACAGAAAATATAAATTACTGTTTTATCTATTTTATTTTATTAAAAACACATTATAAACATTATAAATTCCGAAATAAACAATATAAATGATTTATTTAGACAAATCTAATTATGTTGTTTTATTCATAAAATAGTAATGTTGTTAAACAAATTATAATTAATTGTTTAAAGCATTATTAATTCATTTTAGACATATAAATAATTATTTTAGCAAAGAATAATTATTTAAAACCAATAAAAATACCTAAATGATTATTTTAGTTAAATAATTATACAAGTTCAATTTTATTTCATTTAACACTTGTATTTATTTAATATCTTTTTTTTTTAAATCATTTAAGAAAAGAGACTATTTAAAACCAATAGAAATACATAAATAATTATAATTCAATATACTTTATTTAACATTTACATCTAATTAGTGTCTCTTTTATATTTTTTATGCGTTGTGTGTTTTCTAATCGACCAAGCTGCTGATTATATATAGAGATTATGCTAACTAACTATCCGAGAATCCCGGAATCGACTTAGTCTTCAAATATGACCGTTGGAGGCCAATCTACGCGTCTTCTACACGTTCTCCTTGACTTCAAGAGCGATTCTTTAGGGATGAACTTGACCACGCACGTTTTACCTACGAATAAGTCAAGATAGAAGGAAGATACAACGGTTAGGTAATATATAAATTGAGGATACTGAAACCTGTCTGGATACCGAAGTACGTTAAAGATCCAGGATCCTTAGCTGTAAAATGACCCCTAACAATTGTCCCCAAAATTTGACAGATGTCCAAGGAATTTACAGATGTGAGACTTTCAAAATTCAAAATTCAAAGATTAAACCGGCACATGATAAGACGTGGTGCGGTAAACGAGGCAATGATACGGCGTCGTTTGAGGCAGTATCATTACTTCTTTATAATTACCCTTCTTCTTATCTCCAAGATCGTCTTCTACATCTCTGGGATTTCAGATAAAGACCCTTGTTATTATACCTTAACTTTCTGATTTATATAAAAAATGTCTAAAAAGATGATGTGTTAGTATTTACACATCTTTTTGGCACAAAACTTTTCTCATTTAATGATCAGTTCTTGGTTATATTCAACGTTTAGACACTTGTTTGCTTCATTTCTTGTTTTGTAGGTTTTTGTGAAGCTTGGTGAATAAACAAGAAGATTCCAGGATAAACAAGTGAAGTTTTAGGGTTTCTGTGATGGAGGCACGGTCGTGCCCCTATTTGGCACGGTCGTGCCAAGCTCCAAAACCCTAATCACGGTCGCGCCCACATCTGGCACGACCGCGCCAAGCCAAATTCCAAGGCACAACCGTGCTTTGGCCGCCCACGGTCGCGTGTCATCTCGTGAGTCTGAACAGCCGTACGTCCTCGATCAGTGGTACCCAATGGAAGCTACGGATCAGTCAAACCTCTGTCACACGGTCGTGCCAAGACCTAGACACGACAGCGTCCTTGTACTAGGCATGGTCGTGCCTTCTCTCCTGGCACGTTCGTGCCTCCCCTTTTCTATTTAAACAGAACTTAATTCTCATTCAGACATTCAGCAACCCAGGGGAAAAACCTACTGTTCCAGCTCGAGTTTTCTTTGTTCCAGCCATAATTCAAGATTCTTGGAGAGGATACAACATCAAGAGGATCACCATACATCAACAACAACATCTAGGCTTGGAGGAGTGGTATGATTCTTGTTTTCATATCATGTTTCTCACTATTTTTCCCTGCTTATTTGTAATTTTGGTGCTCATGATGAGCTAAAACTCTTGTTCACTTTGGTTTAGATGAAGTTTAGATACATTTGACAACATTCATGGATTATTGGCAATTATTGTGTTAATGTTATGACAACCGTATGATTATTCTTTGATGAAATTATGTATTCAAGTATTTTGAGTTGTTTACAAGACTTGTATTTGTGTATGCCATTTTATGTTGGAAAACTTGTGGTGTATGCTAATATTCATGGATTGGTGTATGTAATTAATCTAGTTTATGGCATTTGACTAGGAATGGTGAATGAAGTCTTGTATATGAATCATTATATTTGTATGTGTAACCTTATCCTTATGTTTGGAAAGACAAAGTGTTTGTTATGATGTGTCATATTTAGTATTATATTTATCTAGGAATTGTTGACACATCCTCCTAATTTATATAACCTTTATATGAACATTGTATGTTGAAGAAATGCATATTGTTGTCTAAATTAATCAACTTGAGGTGGATAATGTGTTGTTCATAGTATCTTTCCAACTAGTTGTTGGATTAGCGTACCTTAATCGGAAGCTAGTTCAATCTTTATAAACATTGACATGATTATTAAACACGTGAGCTTCATTGTATGACTTTAGGTGGTTGGTTTGTATAATTCATGCTAGCTTTCCGAATAGTCATTTGATTAGATATCTTTGACGAGAATTTAGTCAACAATATGTATCGTGTATTTGTCATGTTTCTATGAGTGTATTGAATGTATTCTAAATGGATTCGACACCGAAGTGATATTTTCTCCTTGATTGTTTGATTTGTGATTTTAGTTTAGTTTAATATTCTTACATATTAGTTTAATTAAAAATCAACTTAAACATCTTTTACCCATACTTGATCGAATTTTAGTCCCGGATTATTATCGCATTCCACCGTGTCCACGGATTGATATCCGGTTCTTACCTTTACTATATTGCTATCCGACGGGTACACTGCCCGGTGTGTGTGATTAGTATTTGATGAAAACCCTTTTTAAAACTAATTGTGTAAAATACTTATAAAAATACATATATAGTTTACACGCATCAAAAGACCACTCGATCATCTTCATCTTCCGATGAACTCTACATTCAACATCTGCTTTCTAATCCTGATTCTGAAAAATGTACCTTTACTGACCGTGATATCAAATCCCTTGAGTCAGGGGGCTCCTTTCCGAAGAACACCATTTTCAGACCTTTCGACCCCAAGACGAGGACCTCCAATTCTTGGGTTTGTTTTTCGTCTTTTCCGTTTACCATTGGTTTCTCATACCCTTTTCCAGCCTTCACCACCAAGTTTTTTAAGAAGTCAAGTTTGAGTTACGCTCAGACCATGCCCATGATTTGGAGAACCCTGCACACTTTGGAGATCTTGATCCGTAACTATGCTTTTGACTTCTCCATTTCTGAATTAGCTTACGTTTATAATCTAAGAAGTCACGGTTCTTCTCGCTTTCTATTCCAAATCAAATCTGGCCAAAGTCATTTGATTCTCAAAACAACCCAGAATGATTCCAACTGGAAAAACAATTTCTTCTTTGTGAGAAGGGAATCGATTCCTGACGGGAATAAACTGCCGGAGAAATGGATTAAAAAGGGTAGGATTCCATCTGCAGGATCCTCGTGATTCTAGCATTCGGGATATTGACTCTTAATTTTCTCTTATCGTTTCACAGCGCCGAGGTTTTCAGAAGTCGATCCTGCTACCGAGGATACTGCAAAAATAGTTGTGTTTTTCTACAGTATCGAGCCGATCGAAAGAACTTTCAAGGTCGGAGCTCCATCAGTGGAAGAAAGCTCATATACCTATCCTTCCGTCTCGGAGATGTCTGGTAAATAAAAATCATAGTACTTTGTTAATCAATAATATGATTAATGATCTAACCTGTTATTTTGATTTAGGAATCCGTAAATCAAGCTCCAAATTTGTGCTTGAGGATATTGACAGTATGCTTTCCAAGGACAAGGCTATCAAAAAGGAGCCTAAGCAATCTGCTACTCCAATGCTCAAATCGGATGCTCCTAAGCCTGAGGTCTCTACTGCTCATCCTAATCCATCGTCTAGAAAGAAGCGAAAAGTTATCGATCCTGCTGAACTGGCCATTCGAGAATGCTCTGATTTTGCTGATGCTCACAAGAAGCTGCATAACCTCAGCCATTTGGTAAGAAATGTCTATTATCCCGGATCTTGAACTTGATCATGCATTTATATTAACATATATGTTGTATATAATAGGCTATGGATAAAATGGCCATGTTCTACGATCAGCTTTTAAAGGAGGTTGAGGTGAGCAAGCTGAAGATTGCCGAATTGCAAAGGAGCGAGGCCGCTAAGAGCAAAAAGCTATTTGATGTCAACAAAGATCTCAGCAATGTGAAAGATGAAATGCAGGATGTGCATCTCCAATATGCCCGGGATCTTGATGAGTCCACCGAACAGGCTAAAGCCTCAGCTGTAATGCCCATTCTTCAAGCAAGGATTAAGATGGCTAAAGAAGCTGAGGATAAGAATTTTGATAGGGCTACTTGGGATGTACAAGGGTGGAAGAGACTTGTTGCTGAGTTGGGAGGTGAGTCGGTGCTGGAGGAAGATGTGAGCAAATTGGTGACCAAAGAAGAGACCGAGGGTTCAGCGAAGGTAGCAGAGGAGCATGGAGCTGTTGTTGCTGGGAATCAAGTTGACCAAGTCGATGAGGGTAATGATGCCTAGACCTAAGCCCTAGTATCTGTGGTTTTTCTACTTGATTGATCTTGATGGTACCTGTTAAAAACAATTTTTCTTTTGTGTTTGGGGATCTTGCATGGGATAGATAATTTGACAGCTTGTGATTTCGGGTGGATGGGTACAGGTTTTGGATGAATCCCGGATCACTTTCTTTTCCTGCACTTTAAATATTAGTAGATGGATGATGACTATCTACCATGATTGCTGCATGTTTGCCTTGATATATTTTTCAAAATTAGGATCCTAAGGTAACTAAAACTTAGAAAAATAGGTTCGAACATATTTTCAGGATACCGAATCTTTAATAATAAATTCTCAGGTTTTTATCAATTTTAGACTTAAGAAAACACAATTTGGTTTTAATAAATAATAGTACCAAATGTATCATGACTTAGCCATCATGCTTTCAAATCTTCTTGTAATTGAGAAATTAGTAACACATACCTTTGTGGAGTACGAAGTCGGATATATATACATACCGAACCAGCATGAAGTTCAGAGCATAACCACTATTAGTTGTCCCCAGTGTTCAGTCGTTGAATACATCCTAGGCTTAATAAGTACACTTCGAGATCATCGTTAGTTTTTAATTTGTTCAAGGATCCTGAGTCAGCATATTGATGCTAAGTCTTTGAATTAACACACAAGTGTTACATATTTAAAATCGTGGGCCAAGCTAGAAAGCGTGGGCTAAGCCAATAACATGGGCTAAGCCAATAACGTGGGCTAAGCCAATTCTGAGTTAGCATGAAAATGCTAAAAACCTTAGCTTTAACACGTAAGTGTTAAATGTTTAGGAGAAACTTGGGAAATAATACGTCTGTTATATTCATAGCACCCAATATATAGCCAACAGTGATGAAATTATCAGTCACTGTTACATGGACTGGTCACACCACCTTGAACTATAATCGGATATCATGCGCTCCTGGCGGGGTGTAGAAACCCAATATACTTAGAAAGGCGAAAGCCGTTTAAACCTTTGAGGTATTCAGGATACCCAAACTTAGGAGAGATGGCCAATCTCTTTCTTCTGTCGTGATCCATGGAGATATTTCCTGCAAAACAGGAAATCTTGGTGAAGGTGGGTGTTAGCCTGGCTAACACCCCTCCGACACTCAAGTCAGTACTTCAATCAAGGGTAATAAGTATAAAAATAGTCAGGGACAGAAGACATACTAGTTTTAGTTAGAATTTAAGTTCTAACTTACATAAAGTAGGTTTTGAGATGGATAGCGTTCCAGGATCTTGGCAGGATATCTCCTTCCGTAGTAGCCAACCAATAAGCACCCTTGCCTGCTGCTGAGTCAATCAAGTATGGGCCTTCCCACTTTGATGCAAGATTTCCATCATTGGGATTGGTAGTATTTTGAAATGCCTTTCTTAATACGAGATCACCTGCTTATAATCTTCAAACCCTTATGTTTTTGTTGTATGACTTTGCTATTCTTTGCTGATAAGCTGCAATGCGAATTTTGGCAAGGTCCCTGAGCTCATCCACAGTGTCGAGATATTGAGCAAGAGCTTCGTTGTTGGTCTCTGAAGATTGAAAGTTGGTTCTGGCAGTAGGGATAACCATTTTTGTTGGGATCATGGATTCTATTCCAAATACCAAGGAAAATGGAGTTTGTCCCATCGCATTCTTCGTGGTTATCCTATCTGCCCAAAGTACAAACGGTAGATCTTCAGCCCATCTTTCTTTCTTTGCTCCTAATCTCTTCTTGAGGTTGTTAACGATGATCTTGTTGCTTGATTCTGCTTGTCCATTGGATTGAGGATGTACTGGGGTAGAAGTTATCATTTTGATTCCCCAACTGGCACAGAAGTTAGTTGTTCTCTTGCCAATGAACTGAGATCCATTATCACATACTATCTCCGTCGGGATCCCAAATCTCGTCAGGATATTGCGCTTGATGAAGGAGATGACTTCTTTCTCTCTGACTTGGACAAATGCCTCAGCTTCGATCCATTTAGAGAAGTAATCTGTCATTGCTAGCATAAAGACCTTTCCTCCTGGTGCTTTGGGAAGTTTGCCAACGATATCCATTCCCCACTTCATAAATGGCCACGGAGAGATGATTGGGTATAAAGGTTCGGCCGGTTGAGGGAGTATGTTGCTGTGTCTCTTGCAAGCGCCACATTCTTTAGAGTAAGTCATAACATATTTCCTCATGGTAGGCTAGTAATATCCTATCCTCAGGATCCTTGAAAATAGCGCTCTGCCCCCGTTGTGATTACCACAATCTCCTTCGTGTAGATCTTTCAGGACTTCACGTGCTTCAGGATCTTCCAA
Organism: Smallanthus sonchifolius; assembly: GCA_023525975.1. Lineage (NCBI taxonomy): Eukaryota > Viridiplantae > Streptophyta > Magnoliopsida > Asterales > Asteraceae > Smallanthus > Smallanthus sonchifolius. The sequence goes on along the minus strand of CM042024.1, from coordinate 4,930,975 downwards.
GCATCTTAAGTATGGACCTGTAATTGATTTTCTATACAAAATATTTTCAAACATTATAAAACGAGACATCCTCATGTGAAAAGCCTTGTGGTTCTTTTCATCACTTGGGATTTCACCATCCTGCAAGTATTTATTAATAGGTGAAATCCAGGATCCTTGATTAGGTTCAAGATTCCGAATGTCTGCTTCTTCAGTGTTGGATACTTCATTCACCTTCTCGATTGTTGGGCTCAGAATGTGTATGATAGGTATTTTGGTACCTTCTAGTATTCTAAGAGTTGAAGCAAGGTTTGCTAAGACATCAGCCTAAGTGTTATCTTCTCTAGGCACCTGTGTAATGTTAAAAGTTTTGAATTCCATGGATAATTGCTTACCTATTGTGAGATATTTGGCTAGATTCTCACCTTTTACTGCATATGAACCATTGAAATGATTAGCAATTGAAAATGAGTCTACATATACCTGAAGATACCTAATCTTGATATCCTTGGCTAATTTTAATCTTGCTATCAGCGCCTTATACTCTACTTCATTATTCATAGCCTGGAACTCACACCTTATGGATTGGGGTAATATGTCCCCTTGTGGCGATTTTAGTATGATTCTCAGACCTGTTCCTCTTAAATTTGATGCACCATCAGTGAATAAGGTCCATTCGTCCTTCGAGTCTTCTAGTTGTTGGACTTCAAGATCTGCTTCGTGTTGGATATCACTGCTGAAATCAGCCACAAAGTCCGCCAGTTCCTGAGACTTTATTGATGTTCTAGGTTCGTATATGAGGTCATAGGCGCTAAGCTTGATTGACCATTTAGCCATCCTTCCCGACATCGCTGGCTTTCTTAAGACACACTTAATAGGGTAGTTAGTCTTAACATATAATAGCATGAGTTTTAAAATAATGTCTAAGATTAGTGGATGCCATTATTAAAGCTAATATTAATTTTTCTAAATGAGAGTACCTTGTTTACGCTAGTAGCAAACTTTTACTTACATAGTATACCGGATGTTGTTGTCCCTCATGATCCTTGAGTAATACAGCACTTATGATGCTTCGGGATACTGCCAAGTACAGGGATAATGGTTCACCGTCTTCTGGTTTCATCAGTAGAGGAGTTGATGACAAGTATCCCTTCAATGATTGGAGTGCTTGTTCATGCTTCTCTTCCCATTCGAATTCCTTGCATTTTTCTAAGGATCTTGACATAAATCTGTTGAGTGCTGCTACTCTGCCGGTCAGTCTCTGGACATCCTTAGTATTTGCTGGGGATTTCAGATTGATGATAGCTTTGATTTGTTCTGGGCTGGCTTCTATTCCTCTCTTGGTCACCATGTAGCCCAAGAACTTTCCTGCCCCCACTACGAAGTGACATTTCGAAGGGTTCAGCTTCGTATTGTATTGGTCCAGGATATCAAATGCGTCTCTGAGATCCCTAAGGTGATCCTCAGCTTTCTTTGATTTTACCACCATGTCGTCTATGTAGACCTCCATGGTGTCCCCTAGTTTCTCTTTGAACATCATGTTCACCGGCCTTTGGTATGTAGCACCTGCATTTTTCAAACCAAAAAGCATAGCAATATAACAATAAATACCTGTAGGAGTCATGAATGTAGTATCCTCCTGGTCTGAGTGTTCCATCTGAATTTGTTGGAATCCTGATGAAGCATCCATGAAAGTCAGCATTTCGTGGCCTGCTGTGGCGTCGATCATAGAGTCAATGTGTGGTACTGGTAAGGGATCTTTAGGACACGCTTTGTTGAGGTCCGTGTAGTCTACACAAACTCTCCACTTCCCGTTCTTCTTCTGGAGTACCACCACGTTGGCTAGCCACCTTAGGAATTTTACCTCCCTTATCATTCCAGATTTGAGGAGTTTTTCTACCTCTTCTTGGATGATCATGTTTCTTTCAGGAGCAAACTTCCTTCGCTTTTTATGTATTGGCCTGAAACTTTTGTCAATTCCAAGTCTATGGGTTATGATTTTTTTGGATATACCTGTCATGTCTTCGTGCTTCCATGCGAAGGTTGCTTTTCTGCCCCTAAGGAAATTCAGGATATCTTTTTCAATATCCTCAGGGATATTGCTCCCTACTAGGATCTTCACATCTGAATTCTCGGCATCCAGGGGTACCTCTTTAATATCCTGTTCTTTAGTTTCCAGAACATCCCTGGACTGCTTCGTTAATTGCTATGCTTCCCTGGTTTTGACGAAGGCTTTCATCGAAGAAGTGTAGCAATCCTTAGCCTCTTGCTGATCACTGTTAATCTTCATTACTCCCCAAGGGGTTGGAAATTTGACACACTGATGGTATGTTGAGGGCACCGCCTTCATATCGTGTATCCATGGTCTTCCTAAAATGATATTATAGCTAGACAAAGAATCTATTACACAAAAAATTTTAATAGAATTTACCCCTTCAATGTACATTGGTAGTTTTATCTCTCCGACTGTGCTTTTACTTCTCCGCTGAATCCAACCAGCACATAGGATTTTGAAATAATTTCATAATCCGGGGTCCCCATTTTCTTCAGGACTTCATGCTGAATTATGTTCACCAAGCTCCCTCCGTCAATCAGTATCCTCCGGATGAAGTGGTTTGCAATGTACAGAGCGATTACTAGACCATCATGATGAGGATCTTGTATGTTATTTATGTCGTCTTCGTCGAAACAGATCACCTTTTCTTCAGTTAAGCTGGAGGTCCTGATAGGTTGTCCCCATTCTCTTTTTTCACTTCTTTGGCATTTCTTTTTGCTTCAGAGTAAGAAGTACCACAAATGTCAGATCCACCAGATATAAAACCTATTACCTTGGCATCCGGCGGTGGGGATTTTGTTCTCTGCGGGATCCTGTCATGATCCTTAGTCTTGTTCTTTCCTTTGCCCAAGAATTCTTTGAGATATCCCTTGCTCATGAGATAACTTATTTCCTTCCGCAAAGCAATACAGTCCTCAGTTACATGACCAAAGTCTTCATGGAATGCACACTTGGACTTGTCCTTTCCTCCTGAGTTCCTCTCAAACTTGCGAGGCCACCTGGCTTTATCTCCAAGATCCTACATAGCAAATAGCAAACCAATTGTATCAAGAGAAAAATATTATTCAGACAACTTAGGATATTCTTCTTCATCCTCGTCATCTTCTATGGCGTTGACCCTATGATTGTCCGGCTTAGAATACGGCTTGGATCTGTACGACCTGAAGGTGCAGGTTTAGTTTTCCGGTTAGGTTGAGTGTAGCTTGCCGGAGCATTCACTCTCTGGTGGATCTTTTTATCATCTTCCAGCCTAATAAACCTCAATACCCGGTTCTTGACTTCATCAAGGTTCCTGCAAGAATTCATAACAAGGTCTTCGTAAAATTGAGAATCCTTCTATAATCCCATCTTGAAGGCCTGGACTGCAGTGGCAACGTCAAGGTTCGGGATATCGAGGGATTCCAGACCAAATTTGCTGACATAGTCTCGGAGGGATTCTCCGGGATTTTGAATTATCCTGTATAAGTCACTTGTTAATCTTTCAAAAGTTCTACTGCATGAGAATTGATTGTTAATCATGTTAATTAAATGAGCAAACGAAATAATAGAATATGGAGGAACATTAAGAAACCATTTTAAGGTTGATCCTGTCAAGGTAGAGTCGAATCCTTTGCATAAGCAGGCTTCCTTTAGGTCCAAGGGAATGGGGTTTATCTCCATCCGTTCCCTGTACTGCACAACGTGCTCCTCAGGATCTATAGTTCCATCGTACAACTTCATGTTAGGAGTCTGGAAGCGCTTGGGGATCTCAGCATCACATAATATGACTGGTAGAGGACATCTCCGGTATAGGTTGGACCACACCTGGTACACTGGAGATCATCTCTCTCAACTTCTTTAACTCCTTGGCCATGGACGGAGTGATTCCTGTCTCCTGCACAAATTCGTTAGCATTTGAAAATTGATTGAATGTGTTACCGTTCTCAGGATTTCGGAATGATGATCCCGGAGTAACTCCAAGATCCTGATTTGTCGTAACTCTGACAGCCGGGGTAGGGCTAACTGCAGTAATCCCTGTTTGCATGGGAAAGAAATCTCCCTTATGGATTTCTGAGGATCCTGAATAATTGAAATCCAAGATCCTTGGTTGTAGCGGGGTCGTCACTTCCACTGGTTTCTTCGATTCCTTAACCTTCTCAATCTCCCGAAACAGCGCTCGGTTAGTCTTCCTCTACTGTTCCATTTATTGTTTCATCTCCGAGAACAGATCGAGGATATCATTGTTTGATACGATCACAGGTCCACCAGCAGGTATTCCAGATCCTTAAAAACCCGCAGGAGTAGTTTTCTTTGGCTGGTTAACACCTTTTTGAAATAGAGGAGGAGGAATGGGGTTGACCAACCCAGAGCTCGAAGATGGAGCAGAGACAGAAATATTTTTGGATTGAGACGACATTTTTGAAAATAGCTTTGAAAGATAGTGATTGAACACAAACTTTAGTAAAGATTTGAAGATGAAAAGCACCACTTGCCCCACGGTGGGCGCCATATTGTTTTGGGTAAAAATTAACAAGGCTAATTTTGTAACCAAACTTAGAAAGTGAGGTAGTGTGCTTGTAAAATCAATGTAAAACAATGTAAAAACGTAAAGAGTGACACGGTTTTTTACGAGGAAAGCCCTTATCGTTCAGGATCTCCTGCATAAAACCTCGAGATGTGACAATCGACACCTGCCTCGTTACTTCAATAAATGATAAAGAATTACACGTGTTGAGCAGCGAATGATCGATATCTAAGTGTCACAAGAGTGATTGCGAGTGTATTCTATTGCTAAGTGCGTTGTTGTGTGTTTTCTAATCGACCAAGCTTCTGATTATATGCAGAGATTATGCTAACTAACTATCCAAGAATCCCGGAATCGACTTAGTCTTCAAATATGACCGTTGGCGGCCAATCTACGCGTCTTCTACACGTTATCCTTGACTTCAAGAGCGATTCTTCAGGGATGAACTTGACCACGCACGTTTTACCTGTGAATAAGTCAAGATAGAAGGAAGATACAACGGTTAGGTAATATATAAATTGAGGATACCGAAACCTGTCAGGATACCGAAGTACGTTGAAGATCCAGGATACTTAGCTGTAAAATGACCCCTAACAATAATTATATTTCAATTTACTTTTTTTAACATTTACATCTAATTAGTGTCTCTTTTATATTTCATCCAAATAAAATAGATTATTTAAATAGTTAAATTAGTTATTTCATTTACATAAAATAAATTATTTAAACATCTTTCATTTCACAATTTATTTATTAAATATTTTTAGAATATTTATATGAATAAATCCAAACGTATTAATATTTAAACATTTATCTATTCCATGATTTATTTATTAAATTATTTTAGAATGATTGCATAAATAAACTCAAACAAATCATTATTGTTATAAATACTATATTATTAATTAGAGTGTCTAATTAATTCTAATTGGTGTTAACTTATCATTTTTAAACATGTATATTTTCCTACAAAACTTGTGCAAATCCCACATACAATCTCAAACCCTATAAAATCCTAATTCTCAAAGTTTGTTTAATACCACTTAGACATACATTGAATTTAGAGTGCAATTATTCATATAGGTTGAATGTGAGTAATCTTGATGAGGCATATCCATCATTAACCAATTGTATTATTACTAGCTTCATTACAAGTAAGTTTCATAGCCCATTTTTTATACTTTTGTTTACAAATACTCGGGGTAAAACATGTTTACAATTACATTACATACACAATTCAATTACATATGTTCTTATGCAAAGTTCATGTGTTTTATGTCTTAAACTGCTTGGTGATACATGTGTTCACGTTAAGTACAATCATTAACTTGCGTGGCAAGCCTAAGGCAGTACCTAACATGATCATTTATATGGGAAACCGATACATTACATAACACGAACCTTGACGGGTTAGTGTATACATTTTGGTACTTCACGCAGTTCGGGGGATTGTGCATACATATTTACACGGTTTGATTGTACACTTTGAAACCTCGTATGTTTTCACATTTATGCCTTAGACTTGCTTTGGACATATTGAATTGTAAAACATATTCAACTTTGTTTGGTTTCAAAACATATGTTACTCACCAACTACTTGTAATTGACATTTACTTACATGTTTCAGGTGCACCTGTTTGAGGACCATGCTTGAACACTTAGGGCTATGGACCTAGTACTAATAAATGCAAGTTTTGATTATGTTTTATTTCTATTTTTCCTTGTAACGGATATTTAAATTGAGGAATAAATATTATTGTCACAACCCCGGGCTACCCCTGCCCGGGCGTCGCGAGACAACGCTGGTATCTGAATGAGGTCCCATAAATTTGGACAGCCGAAGTCTTTGTTTTTACTTGATGCCTTTTTGTAATGAAATGTAATGTAAATAACCTCAAGGGTTAATTCTTGTACTTTTTGTCAAAACTTGGGATCCACGTCCCTTTTCATTTCATGATAATAGACATTCAAAAGTCTATTATATAATGTACATCTGCTGAATTAATTTACATAATACAAGCCATTTAAAAATGTCTAGGATCTACGTCTGTTCCAACATTTGGTCTTGTATTAGTCTGCCACAGGGATTTAAATATGCCTAAAGATCTTGTCTTTACTGCACCACCCTGAATTTACTGATTTCTTTCATTACCTGTGAAAAACGTTTTGAAAATGAACATCAGCATAAAGCCGGTGAATCACATTTAACTGACACGAAAATGATTTCTAACATAAACCAAATTAAAGCCTTTAAGCACGTTTCTGTATGGTAAATCTACACATTCAGCAGTCTTTTTCACCTGAAATATATACCACCTACATACACTGGGTTAACTGCCATGGGGTCAACTGGCTGAGCTCTATGTCTCAGACTGATAGCCTATTCCCAGGGTCGTGATGCTAAGAACCTTGTTCTTAGTCTTACATGATACTCAGGAACTCGTCCCTCGTATAATCTGCTAAGGAACCATATCCTCAGTCTTATGATACCCCCTTACATGATCTGTACCCAGCCACGGACCGGACTTTCACCCGTCACATGTATACCATTTGATCAAATCTACGTATGCTTATGGCCTGAATGCTATCACGTAGATTACCCTTATGATTAAAGCATTTAATTTGTTTCATGCCGTTTTCGTAAATAAAATGGTTTTATCGTTTGAAAAGCGTTAAACGTGTTCACCTTGATTTTGATGGCTGGTAGGGTTGTAGGCTTCGGAATTTGAGCAGAACCTCGACACGTTTCTTCCTAGGGAAGACACGATTAACGAGAATATATATGAGAGAATATATATATAATTGCGGCTATATATATATGAATAGTTTTAACGATACCTACTTTGCGGGATTTGGACAGAACTACGGCTTGAGTTGGGTGTCGTAGGATTCTTGAACAGCGCTTCGGGACGTTGTGGAGTTTTGAGAGATCGGGTTTGTGTATAAGGAATGTTTGGAAACTGTACAGAATTCAATCCCCTTTGAAGGCCTTTTATAGGCTGGAATTCCGGTCCCTCGCGTACCGCGAGGCCAGCCAAGGAAATCCCTCGCGTACCGCGAGGGGATGACAAGTCGCGAATCGAGGTGAGTCAGCATGACACGTGGCAGCAGGTGGCAAGTGTACATGACACGTGTTTTCTGGCCCTGACGCGTGTACTATTCCCTCGCGTACCGCGAGACTTCATCGAAGATATTCTCGCGTACCGCGAGAAGGTGATTTTCTGGCGCATAAGCAGTCCCCTCGCGTACCGCGAGGTTTTGTCAAAATCTCCCTCGCGTACCGCGAGGGAGTGAAATTTTGAATTTTTCTTTTCTTTTTATTTTTGGGTGTTACATTCTCCCCTCCTTTAGAATAATCTCGTCCTCGAGATTCATTGAAAGAGATGTGGATACTTTTTGCGCATTTCTGACTCAAGTTCCCAGGTATATTCTGGGCCACGTCTGGAATCCCATCTTACTTTGACCAATACCAATTGTTTCCGTTTAAGCTTTTTGATTTGTCGGTCTTCAATTTGTAACGGTCGTTCAATGAATTTGAGCTTTTCATTTACTTCCACATCTTGTAAAGGCATAAGCAAGGATTCATCAGCTAAACACTTACGTAGGTTTGATACATGGAATACATCGTGTACTCCACCCATCTCTACTGGTAGTTCAAGCTGATAGGCAACAGATCCGATTCGTTTAATGATTTTGAAAGGTCCAACAAAACGTGGACTTAACTTTCCTTTCTTTCCGAAACGAATAACACCTTTCCAAGGTGAAACTTTTAATAACACCTTGTCACCGAATTGGAATTCTAACGGCTTTCTTCGTTTATCTGCATAACTTTTCTGTCGATCTCGAGCCGCTTTTAAACGTTCACGTATTTGTAATACTTTATCAGTGGTTTCTTGGACTATCTCTGGTCCTGATAACTGATTTTCTCCGATATCTGACCAACATACAGGCGTTCGACATTTTCGTCCGTACAATGCTTCAAATGGTGCGGCCTGAATACTTGTGTGATAACTATTGTTGTATGAGAATTCCATTAGAGGTAAATGATCATCCCAATTACCTCCAAAGTCTATCACACAGGCTCGGAGCATATCTTCTAGGGTTTGTATGGTTCTTTCGCTCTGCCCATCAGTTTGTGGATGGTAAGCAGTACTAAGGTTCAATCGAGTTCCTAGAGCTGTTTGAAAACTTTGCCAGAATCGAGATGTGAAGCGACTATCTCTATCTGACACTATGGATAGAGGCACACCATGTAACGTTACAATTTCATTAACGTAAATTTGCGCCATTTTGTCCATACTCATGGTGTCCTTGATAGATAGAAAGTGAGCTGATTTGGTTAAACGGTCAATGATAACCCAGATTGCATTATTTCCACGAGTGGTTCGAGGAAGTTTTGTAATAAAGTCCATAGTTATCAATTCCCATTTCCAAACTGGTAATTCTAACTGTTGCAATAATCCAGCTGGCTTTTGGTGTTCAGCTTTGACTTTGGAACAAGTCAAACATTTTGCTACGTAGATAGCAATGTTCTTTTTCATACCAATCCACCAATAACTTTCTTTGAGGTTTTTGTACATTTTATCACTTCCTGGGTGCATGGTGTATTTGGACTTGTGTGCTTCTTCGAGGATTCGCTCTCGAAGATCACCTGTAACTGGTACCCAAATACGTTTATTCATGCGAAGGATATTATCTTTACCTTTGATCAGTAAGTCAAGCATTCCTTTCATTCCTTCTTTTTCAAAGTTACCTTCCTTCAAAGCTAACTCTTGTGCCTCTTTTAACTGACTTACAAGATCAATTTGTAGTTCAAGTCTGAGAGAACGTACTCTCTTTGGCTTGACATTTTCTTTTCGGCTCAAGGCATCTGCTACTACATTTGCCTTTCCTTCATGATAACAAATTTCACAATCATAATCATTCAGGATTTCCATCCATCTTCTTTGTCTCATATTTAACTCTTTCTGGCTAAATATGTACTTGAGACTTTTATGATCAGTGTAGATTGTGAACTTAACCCCATAGAGATAGTGTCGCCATAATTTCAAAGCAAAGATTATAGCGCCCAACTCTAGATCGTGGGTTGAGTAGTTTTTCTCATGAATTTTCAACTGACGAGATGCATAAGCAATGACTTTCTTGCGTTGCATTAATACGCAACCTAAACCAGTATGTGAGGCGTCACAGTAAACTACGAAGTCTTCAATACCATCTGGTAAGGATAAGATAGGTGCGTTTGTCAGTTTTTGTTTCAAAGTTTCAAAAGATTCAGATTGTTTGGGTCCCCATTCGTACTTTACAGATTTCCGAGTTAGGGATGTGAGTGGGATTGCTATACGAGAAAAATTTTGAATGAACCGGCGGTAATATCCCGCTAATCCCAGAAAACTACGAATTTCGGTGGGTGACTTGGGAATTTCCCATTTGGATATAGCTTCGATTTTTGAAGGATCTACTTGAATTCCGTTCATGTTGATGACATGACCAAGAAATTGTACTTCCGTTAACCAAAATTCGCATTTGGAAAACTTAGCATATAGTTTTTCCTTTCGAAGAAGTTCAAGTATGGTTCGGAGATGAGTTTCGTGTTCAACTTGGGTTTTGGAATAAATAAGTATGTCATCAATAAAAACTATGACAAACTTATCCAAGTAAGGTTTGCAGACACGATTCATCATGTCCATGAATGCGGCAGGAGCATTTGTAAGTCCAAATGGCATAACCGTGAACTCGAAATGTCCATACCGTGTTCGAAATGCAGTTTTCGAGATATCGTTATCATGCACTTTCAACTGATGATAACCTGAACGAAGATCGATCTTTGAAAAATGACAAGCTCCTTGGAGTTGATCGAATAAATCGTCAATCCGTGGAAGCGGGTATCGGTTTTTAATGGTAACTTTATTCAGTTCCCGATAATCAATACACATGCGCATTGATCCGTCTTTCTTCTTAACAAAGAGAATTGGAGCTCCCCAGGGTGAAGAACTTGGTTGTATAAAACCTTTCTCAAGAAGTTCATCCAATTGTTTCTTGAGTTCTGCCATTTCTGTGGGTGCCAGTCTGTACGGGGATTTGGCAATTGGAGTTGCACCAGGTACAAGGTTGATTCGAAATTCTACCTCTCGTTCTGGTGGTAATCCAGGCAGTTCTTCAGGAAAAACATCTGGAAATTCAGATACTACATGTACTGATTCTATCTTCTTCTCTTTTTCCAAGGCAGTAATTGATACCAGACATGCCAGATATCCTTTTCTTAAGCACTTGGTTGCTTTAAGTATGGAGATTATCTGGATAGGTTTTGTGGGTTTATCACCTTGGATAGTTAGAGTTTTGTTTGTTGGTGTAACGAGTTTTACAACTTGTTGATTACAAAGGATTTCGGCTTGGTTATTGGATAACCAATCCATCCCCAAAACAATGTCAAAGCCAGTTATTGACATTGGTAACAATTGTACTGGGATAGTGAAACCAGCCAATGTAATGTAACAATTGTTCAGTGATTGGGATATTTTTATCAAATCACCGTTTGCTGTTTCTACTTCATATGTTTCAGCTAAGGGACTTAATGGTTTATTTAATAGATTACAAAAATTATAATCTATAAAACTCCGGTTCGCACCCGAGTCAAATAAGACCTTAGCATAAACATTATTAAGAAGAAATGTACCGGTAATTACGTCCGGCGTTCTCTCAGCTTGGTTAGCATTCATGACAAAAGCTCGTACGGTCTTTTTGTTTTCTGGAGTTATCTTAACTCTTGATCCTTCAGCTCCTCTGGTCTTTGCAAACTTAGGGCAATTCGTTCTGATGTGCCCTGGCTCTCCACAATTGAAACAAGTAATCATTCCCTTTTTCTTGAAGCAATTCTCAGTAGTGTGACCTGAGACCTTGCAATAATTACAGAATGGAGTTTCAAAAACACACTTTCCACTATGCCTGCGTCCGCACATTTTGCATGGTGGATTGTTAAATGGTAACCCCTTTTGCCCAAAGTTCTTGCTAAATCTTTTGGCCTCGGGTTTTGATTTTATAGAGGATTCGACTTTCTTCTTTTCCTCTATATTTCTGATTAGTCCAGCCGTCATGGTACCGGTCAATTCTACGGTGGACTCAATGGTTTTTGGTGAGACAACCTTCACCAAATCACGGATCTCTGGAACTAAGCCATAAATATATCGAGTTATGAGAACTGATTCAGGTTTAGCCAGGTGAGGTGCCAATCGAGCATATTCAAAGAATTTGGTGGTGTACTCTCGATCGTTGGTACCCACCATTCGGTGCTCCAGAAATTTTCTTTCAGCTTGTTCTTTTTCAGTCTTGGGGCAAAATTTCTTTTTCACCTTTGCCCGAAATTCTTTCCAATCCATAGTATTGGTCTTTCTCCTCCCTTTGGCAGAAATGATTGAATTCCACCATTCCAACGCTTCATTTTTGAAGGAGTTTGAAGCATACAGTACTTGATCTTTCTTAGCACACTTGCTAATTGCTATTACTGACTCCATCTTCTCTAGCCAGTGAAGAGTAGCAATACCGCCTTCGGTGCCCTTAAATTCATAAGGTTTACAGTCCTGAAAGGTTTTATAAGAACACCCTTTGTGTCTATACCTTTTTGTTTCTTTCTCTTCTTCTTCAGAGTCTTCACTGCTTAAATTTAAGGATTCTTCAGATCCAGAATACTTATTGCTTGATGTTCTGGACCTTTTCGAGGTTTGAGTTCTACGAGAGCTTGCTACTTGCTCTGTGTTGGTTTTCGGAGGGTTTTCTGTTCTTTTTGAATGAGAGGTTACATAGCTTGGAGTTTTGATGTTTTCTTGTATTTCCTTTATTATGGCAGGAAGCATTTCTTTAATGCTTTGTTTGACCAGTTGTTGCAATTCTGGTTGTGGAGTAGTTATTTCAGGATTATTATTAACTTCTTTTCCTTTTTCCTTGGTAATGTAGGTAGCTGGACCGCTATTGTTATTTTGTTGAGACATCTAAGAATACAAGACAAGAATTTGGGTCAAAATTTGAAGTTTATTATCGCTTAAACTTCATCTATTTGTTACAAATACAGAAATATAGATATGCATCTATATCACTTAAAGTTAGCTAATTATACAAATACTATCATTAACTTTAATCGAGAAGCACATCTCCCAAATCTTGATAGAATCTCCCCAGGGTCTCGGTCATAGCACCCTTCTGGATCAACTGATCTGCCACCCATTGTTCTGCGTACTTCCTGTCTTCCTGGGCTAGTTCGTAGTCAAATATAGTTTGTTCGTTTTTAACTACGACTTGTCTGGTGAAGTACAGTTCAGCACGTAGATCGTCAGCCTCTCTAAGAGCACGATCGAGGTGTTCATCAATTGATTTTGGCAGTTCATCATGGTATCCATAACAAGGAGGTGGTTCCCTGTGTCCCATCCTAAGATCGTGATATGCTGAGTTAACAGACCACACGACTTTTCCATCGGTTGCATACTGACGTCCATCGGAGGGATCTTTATAGAAGAAAGGTTCCTTGAAAACGGGATGTTCTGGAATAGGATCAAAGAAATACTTTCCACCACTGCCTTCACAAACGGCAGCCTTGTCGGATTCAGAAATCGAATGTGGAGTTTCTTCACTTGGACTGGGTGGATGCTCTTGAATTGTTCCGGTAGGGTATACTATGTCTAACGATTGAGGTAGTGGCATAGATGTCATAACAGGACGTAAAGATTCTCTTGAATCTTCCATTTCCACTGAATACTCTGATTCTTCCCTCAGAGGTTCAAGCCTTGCTTGAGTCTGCTCCACTTGTTCTGCGACCATTCTGTTCCAATTCTCCGGGGTCGGTAGGTAGTGGACATAATCATCATAGCTTGGTACTACTTGATTAGATGATTCTCCAGGGAAGAAGTTTGGGTAGTTATGAGGGTAATAGTATGGATCTGTCATCCTGAAATTTATTGGTTATGTTAAAGGCATCTTCCTACCGTTCGTTCAGTAGGCACAACTATTGGTTAAAGCTAAGATACTATCATACAAGTATCTAATTTTGCTAAAACCCTTAAATGCGGCTCTGATACCAACCTGTCACAACCCCGGGCTACCCCTGCCCGGGCGTCGCGAGACAACGCTGGTATCTGAATGAGGTCCCATAAATTTGGACAGCGGAAGTCTTTGTTTTTACTTGATGCCTTTTTGTAATGTAAATAACCTCAAGGGTTAATTCTTGTACTTTTTGTCAAAACTTGGGATCCACGTCCCTTTTCATTTCATGATAATAGACATTCAAAAGTCTATTATATAATGTACATCTGCTGAATTAATTTACATAATACAAGCCATTTAAAAATGTCTAGGATCTACGTCTGTTCCAACATTTGGTCTTGTATTAGTCTGCCACAGGGATTTAAATATGCCTAAAGATCTTGTCTTTACTGCACCACCCTGAATTTACTGATTTCTTTCATTACCTGTGAAAAACGTTTTGAAAATGAACATCAGCATAAAGCCGGTGAATCACATTTAACTGACACGAAAATGATTTCTAACATAAACCAAATTAAAGCCTTTAAGCACGTTTCTGTATGGTAAATCTACACATTCAGCAGTCTTTTTCACCTGAAATATATACCACCTACATACACTGGGTTAACTGCCATGGGGTCAACTGGCTGAGCTCTATGTCTCAGACTGATAGCCTATTCCCAGGGTCGTGATGCTAAGAACCTTGTTCTTAGTCTTACATGATACTCAGGAACTCGTCCCTCGTATAATCTGCTAAGGAACCATATCCTCAGTCTTATGATACCCCCTTACATGATCTGTACCCAGCCACGGACCGGACTTTCACCCGTCACATGTATACCATTTGATCAAATCTACGTATGCTTATGGCCTGAATGCTATCACGTAGATTACCCTTATGATTAAAGCATTTAATTTGTTTCATGCCGTTTTCGTAAATAAAATGGTTTTATCGTTTGAAAAGCGTTAAACGTGTTCACCTTGATTTTGATGGCTGGTAGGGTTGTAGGCTTCGGAATTTGAGCAGAACCTCGACACGTTTCTTCCTAGGGAAGACACGATTAACGAGAATATATATGAGAGAATATATATATAATTGCGGCTATATATATATGAATAGTTTTAACGATACCTACTTTGCGGGATTTGGACAGAACTACGGCTTGAGTTGGGTGTCGTAGGATTCTTGAACAGCGCTTCGGGACGTTGTGGAGTTTTGAGAGATCGGGTTTGTGTATAAGGAATGTTTGGAAACTGTACAGAATTCAATCCCCTTTGAAGGCCTTTTATAGGCTGGAATTCCGGTCCCTCGCGTACCGCGAGGCCAGCCAAGGAAATCCCTCGCGTACCGCGAGGGGATGACAAGTCGCGAATCGAGGTGAGTCAGCATGACACGTGGCAGCAGGTGGCAAGTGTACATGACACGTGTTTTCTGGCCCTGACGCGTGTACTATTCCCTCGCGTACCGCGAGACTTCATCGAAGATATTCTCGCGTACCGCGAGAAGGTGATTTTCTGGCGCATAAGCAGTCCCCTCGCGTACCGCGAGGTTTTGTCAAAATCTCCCTCGCGTACCGCGAGGGAGTGAAATTTTGAATTTTTCTTTTCTTTTTATTTTTGGGTGTTACAATTATAACGTATTTAATAGTTGATCACGTGCTTTTGAACAACCGCGTCAGCCCCGACGTATAATCCGTCGCGGGCCGGGGTGTGACGGTTGATATATGTCACATATTTCCTCTTTACAAAAGTGCGGTGAATCATCTCGTATTTCCTCTTCTTTTTCCCCTTCCATCCCCGTAATGTCACATCAATATTACCGTTGTGTCGGACATATGATCTTATGGACCGGGTCCAAGTTGATAATAAACTAGCCCTAATTAAGCATGTATTCAAACTATGTTTTTGGGTTTTGACTTAAGTCGGTTTTCTTAGTGCATAGAAGGTTAAGAGTTTCTACGTAACAAAATTAAAATCAGAGATACAAATGTTTTTAGGAAAATTCATAAATAAGAAAGTTCAATTTTAATAAAGAAAAGACATGATATTGATGCACATAGAGACACAATAATTGGGCATTGCATAATGGAAGGAAAGATAAAATCCAAACTAATATGTGGATGTGAGATTTATTTTCATAAACCATATAGTGTAATTAATTTTCTATACTTTTTAAAATCTTTCCTTATAATACATATTATATGACATCACATAGAATCCTTATTATAATAAATCACTAATTATTATGTTATATGTCATTTTTCTGTGCACCCAATTTTGAGTTTTCCCGTCTCTCTCTCCTCGTTACAATCAATCCTTTTGATTCCTAAAATTACTCCCCTGAGAGCATTCACAACAGCTTTTGTATATGTTTGTGAGTAGCTTTTGTATATTTTATGGAGTGGTTGTGAGTGGAGGAGAGATAAAAAGTATAAATTTTTTGTATATTTGTAAAAACACTGTTCACCTGTATAAATTTTTTAATATTTTTTTAAAGTGGTTGTGAGTGGAGAAGAGAGAAAAGGTGATGATAAATGTATAAAAATGTATTATTTAATTAAAAAGAAGAGAGAAAATGTAGTGATTTATAGTGTAATTATAAAGATGAGGATAAAGAAGCTGATGGGAATGCTCTAATTTCATCATTTAATTTCCATTCAATATTCGTTTTCATTATTTTTCTATGCACCCAAATGAACTTAAAAAGAGTGTAACACTTTATAGTTTTGTAAGAAAATTAATTATTGTTCATATCTATTAGTTAATAACTTTGTTTAATTATAAATTATGTTTCTAAATTCACAATAATCATTTTCAAAACACGAATCCAAACACTTACGAATAATTAATTTTAGCTACAAAATGACACCTATTTCTTGAACTAGTCTTGAAAACGTGAAACTTTAATGTACTAGTAATGAGAAATATATATAAATACATTATCAAATTTTAATTATATTTTTTTAATAATTCAGTTCATGTAAATACATTCCTGACCTAATAGAGTAATAAATTAATCATATCAAAATTTTGATCCCAAATTTTTTACTTATAAACATAAAATAGTAAAATACTCTACTCTTTTCCAAAACAATGACAGGAATGAATTATTTGTGTCACGATATATGTGTATGTTGTGATGTTTGAAAAGGACTACACCAATTGGGGGCTTGGTTGTCATTCACAAGGGGAAGGGCCCATGCAATTTTTGTTTTACCTTTGTGGTGTTGTCCTTTGACCTTTGAGATTTTCAAATCCATTTGATTTCATGTTATGCAATCATCGACTTTTTTACTTGGTCAAATCCCATCAAATTTGTTACATCGCACCATCACCTCTTCCTCTTCTATGGTCCACCGATTTCCCTCTTGTACTAATTAGTTATGTGAACGATGCTACCTAACCATGTTGCGACAATAAGGACATGCCATTAGAGCGCGGTCCAAAAAGATTAGCCTAAGGGAGACGTCTCCGAATGATCTAATTAGTGCAAGTTGAAATGAAGCAATGATACTTTGGTAAAGAAACAATATTGTTGATAGTGTGTAAGGGGTGAGCCATAGATCAAAGTGTATTATAGGGAGAGTGAGATTAGGTGGTTCAAATGACAACACATGATCTTTAAAGGTCGAATTTATAGAAAGGAATTTGCAACACGTCTCATGCACTCATGTGTTCAACGTATGAGTGTATCATGTAGCGTTACCACAAATGTTTGAGCATATAGAGGAGCAGCATGCGCTTGAAGACATACTTCATATACAAGAAAACTAGAGGGTTTTCTCCCCAGCGCGTTGTGCCGTGAATTCCGCCACGATCCCAAGTATCAAGATGCGTGTACCAAAACCCTAAGTCATCAATAAACCAAAAAAAATAATTTTAAACTCAAGAACGGTTAAACTAATTAAATAGAAAAAAGTAAAAAAAATTTTTGAAAAAAACAGTAACTAAATCAGAAAAGGAAAAAGGGAAAAAAGATAAAAAAAAATCGAGGAAGGGGGAAGGGGAACAAATTCGAACCCGGGTCACTAAGGAGGAGGGAAGCGCGCTACCATCCCAACCAAAGCTCTTTTTGGTTTCAAGTGTGTAGGAAACTATATATATGTAGATTGCAGGAAACAAATTTCAAATTTTCAAAAAAAAAACGCCACACAAAATGTCACGTGGCATGACGGTTCAATATGGTTAGAGTACTCTTCCTATCATATAGATATATAATGGGCAAAAATGGTGTAGGAATATCTTGTTAGGTACTTTCTTAGCTAATGTTGGACTAGCCCACTTGGTAAAGGCTCTTGCTTTTAGATGGAAGGTCCTAGGTTCAAACTCAGGCATGAGGTAAATTATTTGATATAATTTAGGAGTATGGTAGATTTGCCGTTAAAAAAATTACTTTGCCGTTAAAAAAATTACTTTGTTAACTCAGGCATGAGGTAAATTATTTGATATAATTTAGGAGTATGGTAGATTTGCCGTTAAAAAAATTACTTTGTTAAATATGAATCTTAGAAGATATTGTGAACATGCACATTTATTTATCAGGGACATATGGTTGTTTTGGGGGAGTGAATGATCTTTTAATAGTGGTGTGGGGCTTAGTAATGTATTTTTTTTGCTTACTTAAACCTTGGAGTGAGGGTTCAAGTTCAAAACCTCATATGAATGACACTAATATCCTTTTAAAGCTCATTTTCTTCACCCTGGAAAAGAACAGAACATTGGTGGGGAAGGTGGTTGTGGCTATTAATATTATCCACATGTGTACATACATTAATGACCTACACGTCCATCCAATTAATTTAAAGAATAATTGTGTAACGAGTTTTAAAAATATAAATAACTCATATGAACTTTAAACTGTTTATTTTAAGTTAAAAGCATTTGGACGATGTTATAACCTTAATAATTTAGCGACGAGTGTTAACCAAATAATAAAACCTTAGCCGCATAATATTATAATAGTGCTTGATTGTAGATTTGTTGTGCAAATTTTCCCAAAAATGAATATATTAATTGGATAAATGGAATCTATAGTTTGATCAAATTAAACGTTTGGCCCTAGATTTTAAAAACTGTAAATTAACCCAAACGTTTGTGTTTTGTTTGTGCTTTTAGCACCTGACATTAATACGAGTTCGTTTTTAATAGAAAATTAGCCCATGTGCTCTCCACGTGACTTATGATTGCAAACTTAACCCTAAAAACGAGTTAAAATCAGTAAAAATAAGCAAAAAAAACTGTAAAAATCAGTAAAAAAATTACTAATTTTAACTCATTTTTAGCGTTAAGATTGCAATCGTAAATCACGTGGATGACACATGGGCTAAAATTCTTTTAAAAACTAACTTGTATTAACGTCAAGGGCTAAAGGCGCAACCAGGTCACAAACGTTTGAGCTAAGTTTGTAATTTTTAAAACCAAGGG
The DNA here is from genome assembly GCA_023525975.1 of Smallanthus sonchifolius. Classification (NCBI taxonomy): domain Eukaryota; kingdom Viridiplantae; phylum Streptophyta; class Magnoliopsida; order Asterales; family Asteraceae; genus Smallanthus; species Smallanthus sonchifolius. The sequence continues at coordinate 4,912,007 of CM042024.1, read as the reverse complement.
CCAAACATGCAATTTGATCAAACCACATGAGCTATTTGTACAATTAAACATTGACGAAAACTGTAAAAGTTAAATATTTCGATTAATAAACATTTAAAAAATATATATATGTTACTGTTGATGATAATTTTGTAAGACCCCAAAACCGAGCACACTACAGTTGATTTTCATCACTAGGTATTCACTTTAAAATACTCGTTTAGTAAATCAAAATTACACCAGAAGTCTTTCTAAAATAATTATTACACTTTAAGGTCATTATCGTTATTACTTTACCTCAAGAATGTCTGCACACCGATCCGAGTAAGACCGCTCCCACGCCAAGATACGTCGACCCCAAAGCTCACCTGCAACACAATCTAACGTACACACAAAGTCAGCTACGCTGAGTGAGTTCTAATAGTTCAATTTAAACAAAAGTCATCTCGTCACAATTAATATTTATCTCCACTTAGGACCCTCCGGTCCTTAATAAAATAGTTTTGATAGTTATTAACAAATAGATAACTCCTGTAATCTTACGATATCTCATAACAGTTCACCACCCAAGACTCATCCAATAATTATAATCCAGTAGTCACACCGACATGGACAGACTTACTACACTAATAACTCATGATCTACCACATGTATTAACTCGACACATGGTTAACTCAACAAATCCCTAGACATCGACTTACTCAGCCTTGACCAAGGCTCTCACAAATCAACTGACATGATAGTTGTAAACACCACCTCACATTCCCGACCCAACGGTTAATCTAACTCTACTCGCCTCATTAATATCATCTACTCATCACAATGGTATCATCTCATGCATAAGAATTATAACTCAACGCTTGCATACAATTTAACACACACACACACACACACACATATATATATATATATATTTGCCACAAACACATACCTCGTCACTGCACCCTCGTCAGGGCGTTCGATACACCTCGAGCTCATCATCAACCTGATCAATATTGTCACCTTTGGTGACTTCCAGAAGGACTTAGTCCTCCACAATCCCGTTTGCCGTGTCACAAAGACAACGATGCAGACACAAAACAACATATAATACATAGCATCACTCTTCATTTAACTACACTTACACCCCACACATAGCACTAGGATAATGTATCCTACATGTATTCGTAAGCGTTTAGCTCATATCCCGACTAACCCCTTAACACGACACACATCAATAACTCTCTCACCCCTAGCTCACGTAATCTCATAGACACCCCATAGACCCTCCGACTCATTAATGAATGTTTTAGTTCATAAACACATCGGGCTAAAACCCAAAACTCTTAACTCGTTTAATATAATAAACACCTCTTGCAAGTATGTACGATAGCCTGAAATACAGTAAAACGTTTAAAAGTAGGGGATTAGAAACTCATTGTCGTGTAGGTCCAAGCCTTGTAAGGTAACTGTTCTCTTGCTCGAACTTCTAAACCTGCCAACGTATAACCACATGATCAGAATACGTTCTACACTCACATCGTAAAATAAATAAAATATATAAATCCCAATGTCATCTCGCCGACTCGACCTTTCTTTCCACAAACTCTAGCTCCACGCGTTTACACAAACCGGTTTATCCTCGACTAGTTTAGAAATCGAATACCCGAATAGGTTGCATGCATGCACGTACGTGATCATGCAATCCCAGTCCCACGAGCACACACATGTACTCGGACCGGATTTCCATACCCGCATATACTCTACCATGCAAAAAAAAACCCCTACCCACCATGCAAACCCTAGGTTCACCAAGTCCCTAGTCGGGTGTATCCCGACTCCGTTCTTCTCCTCGATCCTCACCGTGAAACACCACCGCGTATCACCAACTACCCCCTCATCGCCTTCCTCGTCGTGCTTAACCCTAGACGGATACAATGCCACCAACACCCCTGCCGTTCGCCGACATGGATCACCACCCCAGCAGCCACCGTGACAGTCGTCACCACTCCCCAATGTTCTCCTCATTCTCTACTGCCTCTGAAACCATCACCACGTCGCCCGTTACCCTTGAGTACCACCTAGACCATCACCACCTCACATGCATCCCTCTCCGGCTGACGTTAACGTGGGCCGCAACAACCACCGTAGTCGGCCACTCCCGTGCCTCCGCTCTTGCCGTAGGTCACAGCCGAGGGCACCAAAACCCTCATCGAGCTCTCCTACCAAACACGTAAATAGATGCGTACAAGGATTAAACGAGAATTACCTTAACGTGTAGTGACATCTCGTGCTCCAAACCACCGCGATCCACCGTCACCGGCTTCCCGTCTTCCTCCCTTGCGGCTGCCATCGCGCAACACCCCTAGGCCGGGTTTCTCCAACTCTTTGATTTTAAATGCTACAAGTTACATCCGGGTCCCTGCATTCCCTTTTCGTACGTTTTGATCCACATTGCTCCTCTTTTGGCTAACCGGGTCCCTCGTAATTCAAGAGTAGGGTTTTACGTGAAACCCTCGTTAACCGTCTCATTTACAAGAGACTTAGGTTACCCGCTAGCTCAAATAATAAATGCGTAGATTTTCGGGATGTTACAGATTTGGTCTCAAATTTACGAAAATTACAGGTTTAGTTCTTATTGTCTACTTAATATCTATGACCATATTATGTTAACTATTCGTATTTAGTTCATTCCATCGGTATGCTCCCAGGTACCTGTAATTGTAATCCATTTGCCAGAACCAAGGGGTCTTTATGTGGAAACCTTCACATAACAATCGTCGTTTTTTGATGGTTTTTCTGCTTCTCACAGCTGCTCTTTCACACCTTCGGATATCTGGTGCCAAATCGTCGCCCCTTTCCTTATTTTTTTCGATAATAGAGTTACCTATCTCTGTGGCTACAATTCCGTGAAGAGGGCTGGACGGAGTGGAATGAGGATAACACTTTTGGTTCTTATTATATTTTCTGTTAAAATTTTAAATATCTATATAGCCTTATTAACAAGAAAAAAAAAAGAACAAACTTAACGAGTAGGTTAACAATAAACATTAAAAGTGTAAAATCTGAAAAGTTATGATTAAAATTATAATCTAAACATATACACGTACGTGACCATTCGTATAATTAACTATTAAGTAAAAACTAAACCATTTATGTCGTTGGGGTTGGCGGCCTAATGATAGAGGAAAATCCTCAAGGAATACTAAGGGTGAGAGGGGCACCCTACTCGGGCATGACCGAGTAGGGGAGAGAAGGGCCGAGTAAATGGGGTACACCGCCCCCTTTGATCCGAGTTGGGGCACCGGCTTGTTTGGCTGAGTATTTTTACTCGTGTGTGGAGTGTGATTCGGGTGTAGCCAACGGCTATAATGCCGTTACACATAAAAAAAATAAACTCTATATATATATCTCACTCTTCCCTTATTAAATCACTCTTTCCACCTATATATATCTCAACTTAAACCCAATTTTTTTTTTAACAAAATGTCTTCATCCGATTTTAGCATTCTTGGTTTGCCTTCGGGATTATCTGATTCTAGTGGTTTTGATGATTTTCTTTACGACTCTTCTGAATCAAGTGGCATTGAGTTTTTGTCCAAAGTTGTCGCCGCGGCTAGTGAGCTTGATGATTTTCTTTCCGACTCTTCTGAATCAAGTGACATTGAGTTTCTTTCCGACTCTTTTGATCTTGTTGAACATTTTGCTACACTACCGGAGTGGGCCAGCATCGATTCGGAAGACGATTATATTTAATTTCTAAGTTTTTTTTTAATTTGTAACTTGTTATTGTATTTTGTTATTTTTAGTTGTCTTTTGTATTTTTAATTAATAAAAAACTATGTTTTCTATTTAAATGTTTATTTTAAAAAAAAATTGGTGAGTAAATGAGTAGTTTGAGTATGGTGTTTCCAATGAAATCTGAGTAAATAAATAGTTTTGAAGTGACAGAATTCTATTAAGCAGTTTGATGAGTAAAATTTTTTTGTAAGTTGGGTGCCCCCTTCACCCTAAGGATTGAGAAGGTCTTCGGTTCAAGTTTCACTTCCATATAAATAAAGAAATTTACCATTAAAAAAAAGTAAGTGATTTTTAAAGTTTTTAATAATACAATCCGGTGAAGGTAATGACCAAGTCAAAACGTAGTTATTGAGATCACCGTGGGGCATATAATCTCTTTATGGAATTATAATATTGAACAATAATAATTTAAAGTGTTTTTGGAGGATATCTCTATTGCCTAGACATGGAAACATAAAACAAAACGTAGGACCATTACTTCAATTTTAAATAATTTCTTTGTCTCATGATTTCCGTTTGTCAACACCTTTTTCTTTCCACCTCTTCTCAAAATTATGTATGTATTCAAACTTAAAAAATTTATGTAAACAAATTTTAAAATAATAACACTGTTAGACTAAGTGCAGTGGAGTCACGCCCCTGGTCACTTCACCATTTTTCGGCGCAAACACCAAAACTAGGGCGTCAAAGTGGTGCGCCAAGCCCTTAACGGGTGTGAGAGAGAAGAGATATGGGGCTCACTCTTTGATCAACCAATCACTACATTTTCTTTTTTTATTTTGTTTAATTTTTAGTTAAACCACTACACCTTTGTGAATGTGTAGTTTAGTTAAAGCCTTACTGCCTGGCGTGATAGGTACTTAACACTTTTTAATTAAACCACTACACTTGGTATTAGAAGGTTTACATGACTTAACCCCAATCCCCCACAGACATTTTAAAAATCAAGTTAGTATCCTTATAATAATAAATGAATAACTTTATATGTCATGTGCCGACTTCTGATAAAGTCTAGATTTTTGTTTCTCGGCTCTCTCTTTTATTAAATAACTCTCTTCTAAATAATAATGATTTTAAATAACTAAATATGTAAAATTTATTTTAATATATTATTAAAACTTACTAAATTATAAGAAGATTTCAATTACATTTTATCATAAAATATAATTTTATAATTCTTAAATCTTCATTATTTGTTATTTATAACTCTTAAATCTTTATTATTTTTTATTTCACCATTTACTGATGACATCGAACATACAAATCTTTATGAAAACTGTTTGTTTACAACAAATTAAATTTATTTAACTCGTGTAATACATGAGTTTTTAACATAATACTCAATATATATATGAAGTGTAAACATATGTAGATTTGTAAAAAAAACGCATGAGTGTAACGTGTATAGTCAATAGATGTGGGAAGCATAGTGGAGGTAGAGAGAAGATGTTGATCAAGTGAGACTAGCTTTCTTTTTATAGAGTAGACCAACCCTAATGGGTCAACCGGAAGAGAACTGGGCCCATTGGCTCAGACCCAAAATATGGTACCGTACAGGAAAGAGCATTATTGAGCATATAAAGGAAAGTTACTAAAATACAAGGTAAAATGGCTTTATAAATTGGGATAAATCATAATTAATAAAAATAATATAGTTTATGTAATAATACTTAATATAAAGCGTAGCGCTTCTTTTGTACGAGACTAGTAACATATTGGAGGACAAGGGGTTAGCGATATCAGGTTTATTTGGGAACACTTCATGCTAATCGTATTAATTTGAATATGATTTTGACAACAAAAAAGTTAATTTTATATTTTTTTAAAAACTTAAAACTCACAAAAATGAAAGTAATTGTTCGATTTAAGTTATTTCAATTAATTAAACTTTAGTATACTAATAAGAATACTTTATTATTAATTAACGGGGTTTAATTGAAAAGAAATAAACTAAAATTTGTATATGTCAATTTAGTTTACTATATATGTAGTTGCCCAAAAAGAACAAAAATAAGGTCACCCAACAGGACGGATGATAAAGAAGAAATTAAAAAAAAAATCATATATTAGTTGGAAAGTTAAAGTATATAATAATGATGTCTCAAGATATCCTAGCAAAGCTAAAAAGATAGATGGTGAGATGGGGCAAAAGGGCTTTTGATACGTGTCCATCTTTGATGGGAAAAGCACAGAAACACGTTTTTATAATATAATATACTAAGATAAACGCATTTGCTAATTGTATAATTATATAATTAATAATAGCTAAATAAGGTTTTTGTGTAACAAACTTTAAAAGAGTAAAATAGTTTATACTTAAAGCAAAGTATACTTAAGCACTATATATACCTCCTAATTGTCATGACCCTTTGCTAACGAGGACTATTTTCATATTGATTACGCTTTCGTATAAAAAGATGATACATTGTCATTTATCAGACGCATGAAACTTTATACCATACGACAGTATCAGTCACATATGTATCTACTTCAAAGTTATATTCAGTACGACAAAACAGATACAGAAGTATAAACTTTAAGACGCGATTGACAGTCATGTAACATATATTCAACACTATCACTAAAAGTAAAGTTGATACGCGACCTAATACTACTACATCTAGAAAAGATATATCTATCTATTTTGATTATTATTATTATTATTATTATTATTATTATTATTATTATTATTATTATTATTATTATTATGTGTATACCTGCTTTTCTTGGCATCATCTAATGCATGCATGGAGAGCACTGCATGACAGCTATTTAGCCTTAAAAAGTAGTGGACCATATGTCACGCTACAATTATGAGAACTAGACAACATAAATTTATCAATGAAGCTACTCTTATATGTGTTATACTCCCATGAATTTAATTCCCAATATCAACAATAAATATACGTCCGTTGCTTGATAAAGACTTGACATTACCGAATTTAATTTATCTCACATTAAAACGACCTAAAATCATACAGAAATTGACCAACCATAACGACATATGTATCGACTACAAGTGGTCGTTTTAACCTATATTTTACAGGCCGCGGTTTATATTTAGTAGTGGAGCGTTCGATTAATAGAATGCATATATGCGTGTTACAACTACCCTCGATTAAAGCTTATAAGTGAGCCAAACCCGAACCCGAGTGGTTGATCCACCCTTGTTTTCTTGAATGAAGGTTCGTGGAAGGTATGCGCATTGAATTCGCATGAATCGTTTGAACTTTCGTCACAAGTGAAATCAATCACGCCAGCTGGACTTACCGGATATGTTGTTGTCTCGTTTGCATCATGTTTTCGTTTATTGAAGTTATCCGTAATGAGCTCGTAACACTCGTCTATGTCGTCCTGTGTACAAGTAGCTATGCATGTAAGTACAACTCGTATATGCATGCATTTTGATTTTAAGTTGTGTCAAGTATATCAACAGCATAATCTTGACCAAATATCATGTACATTAGGGTCTAACCAAGTAACCATCACAAAAAGACAAAATTACCCTTCTGTTGGAGTACATAATTAAATGCATAAAGTACATGTTTAAACTATAATGCACCAGCACAAATGAAGCAGGGTGTTGTTTACTGTGACTTTTTCAAACAAAGTACTTTTGCTACCATTTGTTGGACCAAATGTTGTTCCATACGCAATGAGAGTTGTACATAAAACATAAGGACAAAGAAGACAAACCTTAGTGGTTTTGAGAAGATCCAGAAGTTGACTTTTGTAGTCGACCGAATTGGGAGGATCGATTTCATCAACAACACGAAGCATTGCAGCTGTGGCCAATACGGATGGTTTATAACACATGAATCTTGAATCTTAAAACAAAACAACACCAAATTGGGAAAAAAAAAAGTTAGAATTTATAAAGAAAATAAAAAGTCAAAGAGATCTAAGTTTGACCATTCAAATTACCCGAGATTAAACAAAGGATTAGGGTTTCACATTTCTTGAAGAAATCCCAATGAACATGATCTGTTAATCCAAGCCTTCTTACAATGTGATCAAGAAATGAGATTGGTGTCACTGGGTTCATCCTCCATTTCAATGTTGACATCACCAAAAGCTCCATTTTTTGTATGTTTTTGGCCTCAAACAAGAACTTGGTGTTCTCTACCTACAATAAAGTTTCAAGAAAACAAAATCCCACTTCAATTAGTCAAAGATTTTGAAAACCCAGATCTTAGATAAGAAAAAAGGTGGATAAATGTATGATTTTGATAGCAGGGTACAAGTTTTTATGCACAAGGTACAAGTGTACGGTATCATACTTGAAGATCTAGTAGAAGTGGCACTTGAGTTTCTTGAATTTTAGCAGCTAAAGAGAGACAACTAACAGCAACAAGCTGAGTCATCCATGGTTTATCATTCTCAAAATGGAGGCTAGAAAGAAACCTATCAAGATAATTGATGGCTAAAATGGCTGTAAGAGGAGTGAACCCATAATAACATTTAACCTTCAGGATCCAATCCACAGCCTCTTTCCGAGCAGCAAAAACAGAGGGACCAGTTTTGTCAAAAGAGAAAGTACAAGGGGTATCTTGTTCTTTTGTGAAAAGAGATACAAGCTCTTCATGCTCCCAGAACAAATCTAGCGGGTCCAAGGGAGGAGAGTGGAGATCAGATGAATCTGTGAGGGTAGTTTGTGTAAATTCATCCTCATGATCATGATCAAGACTCCATGGATGATCTTGGTCTTCATTGCAAAAGAGTGTGTCTAAGAAAGAAGATGAATATGGTGATAAAATGGCCATTTGGGTTTGATGAATGTTGGTTACAGAAGAAGAAGAAGAAGAAAAGAAGTTAAGTTTCATCCATTTGTGTTTGTGTCTCTCTCTAGAAGACTGTTCTCTCTCTCTCTATACGTATAGGTTTAGGGGTCCCTATGTATGAATGAAGGAGAGAGAGAGAGAGAGAGAGAGGGTTTCAGAAAAAACAGAAAGGAAAAGGAATTGATAGTATCAGAGCGGGTGTCACGCTTGTCCTTTCTTTATATTTATACACACTGTTTTCGGTCGATAATATTTTGAGAATTTAAACAAATCACTAATATAATTAGAGTATTTTGAACCCGTTCTTTATATTTCATATCCTTATTTTTATAATTACACTAAAAAACACTACTTTTTCTACCTTTTATCTTTACTTTTCTCTCTTCTTATCCTTATAATTATACTAAAAACCACTAATTTTATCCTTATATTTATAAAAATCTTATATCTTTTCTCTCTCCTCCACTCACAAACACTTTAAACCACTACATAAAATATACAAAACTCACTCACATAATTATAAAGAACGGGTTATGAATGCTATTATAGGATACGTGCAATTTATATATAGTATTTAATTTCACTCGTGTTGCATTATTTTATTACTCGCACTTAATCATACACAATATCATGTATTGCTTTTATATTATTGGATCAAAATAAAACAATAAAAAGTTTTTGTTTTATTTTTATGAAGTAATATAATAATTATAGTTTTAATCAGTGTAATGAACAAAAAGAAATTAAGTGAAGATAGTATTGATTATTGGTTTCTATTTTGTTTATGTTTTAGTGTCATTAACAATTAGATGATAAATCAAGAATTATTGTGTTTATTGTGGAAGTATATGATGTTTTATCGCTATCGTTAGAACAGTTTTTAATGACATAACATCTACTTTCCCTAGTAAACCGATATAGTTATTACACATTCCGATCTCATCAATTTAATCCTCTCAATAACATATGTTATAGATTGTCATATCCTCGTCTTATTTATGTTAAGAATGTTCCAAGTATGTTATGATCTTGATAACTTAGTGATTGTTTTTAACGACATAATACAACCTTGACATCACAATAGGGATGGGGTGTATTGCATGTTTTCCTAAAAGTGGAAGGTCTTGTGAAGAAGACTCAAGCTAAGTATTTTATTATATGTTTGTACTAATCTATTTTGACAAGATATAAACCCTCTAGTAAAGTGATATTCCCAGTTTGTTCGGCCAAGTTCTTCTCTAATCAGGAGAACGTGTAGTACATCCAAGCATTGCATGTTGGTAATATTACATTATATTTTTATGGCTAACTTCTTCTCTAAGTTCCAGTTCTGTGTCTGAATCCGTTACTATAGGTTTCATGTCCGGTTTAGTTTCACTTGGTTTCTTATTTTTAAACCCTCCAATAGTTGAAGACACTTGACCTTTTATCATTCCATTAGGTAGCAATATATTAGTAGCGTCTACTAAAGTTTTTGGTAATGAATTATTCCTTCTAAAAAAATATAGAGTAAATTACCGTTTGATTCCTTGTGGTTTACACGATTTAACACAATGCGTCCCTAACACGAAGTTTTAACGCTTTGAGTACATGTGGTATACAATCTGTAACACTCTGAATCCCTGTACCTAACTTCGTTAAAAAATTCCATTAAGTTTTTAAACGACCAGGGGTAAAATGCTCATTTGTAGTTTTATATAACCCTAGTTATCACGATGAGTCCCCCACCCCATTTACCTCCCCCGTCCTTTTTCCCCCCACCCGACCTCTTCCTTGCCATCGCCGTCGCCGACCCACCGCATTCCACTCGCCATCACCGTCCCTAATGGCTCTTCACCTTCGACTGGATGCCATCGTAGACAACCAGGTTGTCACAGGTACGATCGATCGGTCCAATTTTTGACCTTTTCCGGATTTAATCAGACATACTAATAATCGTCATTTTTGTGTTTGAAGTCGGAATGCGGGTCCATGCGACCCCTACTCACCTTCGGGTGCGGGCGTGGTGAAGTTCCTTTTTAACTGGGACTTCAATTTTCAGGTGGAATATGGCGGGGGTATGATCGAGTAGGAGACTTTTTGGGTATATAGTTTAGGATAACTTTTTGGGTAGTTAATAATGCCTATTAGTATGTAAGTTGTTAGAATCAAACATTTTGGATAGCGGCATCATCGTTTTAGGGGTTTTTTGTTGATCATTTTAACCAAAATGTATAATAGTTGCATGATCAAGGTGGCACCCACAAATGTATCTAACTTTTGTATTGGATTAGACTGATTCTGTGTAGGATTAGGATTAGCATTGGCATGTTTCTGTTTCTTGTTCTGTGTTGGCATGATCAGGATTAGCATTTGCAGCAACATAAGCATGTTTCTGTTTCTGGATCTATGTTGGCACACTTTCTTGTTGGATGAACAGCAGCAGCAAGCAGGGAAACTAAAACTAACAACAACAGCAAGTAACATCATTGTGTTTGCTTGTGTTTGCAGCAAACTAAATGTAGTTTGGATTAGATTTTTGGTATTTTGGGTTGTAATTGCTTGTGTTTAGAAGTTTGAATTAGGATTTGGATGGTTAGAATTGTTTGTTTGATGATTTATTTGATCGTGTTAGTTGTAATTTGGGAGGGAAAGAGGAGGGAAATCAGTTTTGCCAGCATGGACTCAGGCAGGGACGCAAAAGATATTACATGTTTCTAGGGACGCAGAATGTTATACAGTAAAAGGGTACAACGGACATTTCATCTAAATTTAAGCTGAAATTTTGACGGAGTTAAGTTCAGGGACTCAGAGTGTTACAGATTTTATACCACAGGTACTCAAAGCGTTAAAAATTCATGTTAGGGACGTATTGTGTTAAATCGTGTAAACCACAGGGACGCAAATGGTAATTTACTCAAAAATACATCTCTAAAAACATTTTATTAAGAAGAGTTAATTGTATAAATGGCCTATGTGGTTTGATCAAATTGCATGTTTGGCCCCCAGGTTTTAAAATTTATAAACATAACCTAAACTTTTGTAAACTAGTTGCGTCTTTAGCCTCTTGCGTTAACACCAGTTAGTTTTTAACGGAAAATTACCCCATGTGTCATCCGCATAACTTACGATTGCAAACTTAACCCTAAAAATGTGTTAAAATCAGTAAAAATAATTTTAAAAAATCAATAAAAACTATAAAAAAATCAGTAAAAGTTCATAAAAATCAGTAAAAATAACTATTTTTAATGATTTTTACAGAGTTTTACCTATTTTAACTCATTTTTATGGTTAAGTTTACAATTTATTAGTTATTTTAGTAACGGCATAGCTTATTTATAAGATCTTTTGAGTATCTTAATACACAATAACATGCTCCCTTCAGGATTTTAACCTTCAACCTTTTGGTTATGAGGTACATCACGTAGTGGTAAACGTTAGAACAAGGCAGGTCTGTAAATTTCGAAGGCCCTGTACGACTATTACATAAAATAGAAACTTATATATATAAACAAAATTCATTATTACGACGATAATTGTTTTAAATATGATTGTTCGCAAGCCGAGCCAAGGCTAGCTTAGCTCGACTCGACTCAAATTTAAATTGAGTTGAAATTTTGAGCTCAAGCTCGACTCTTTATAAACCGATCCGCTTTGTTTACCCTTTATAAACAGGCTCTCTATAAACCGAGCCTCATGTTCAAGTACTAATTAAACTTGTTAACCCTTTTCATTTCATACACTTGGGTTCAAGTAGTACTTGAGTGAGATACCCAAGGCGATGTGAGACATAGATAGAGATAAAAGAAGGGAAAACTTTCTCATTTAAGTGATGTGGGATGGGTAAGTTACAAATAGAACAACATGGGAAGAGACGTGAGCGAAAAAGGAAGCGGAAATGCAAGTCTTGAAACCACGACCTCGCCTATGGCGCGGAGTGGTCTTACTAACTCTTGTGCCACTACTTTTGTTTTTAAATCCTGGATATAATAAATAGTTTTTTATATATGTAAAACGAGGAAAAAGAATTTGGACACCCAAAAATTTTGGGTCTTGTGTAGTCGCCCACCCGACACCCTGTGTGCCGGCTTTACGTTTGTATCCATACTATAGGTTTCATGTACGATTTAGTTTCAATTGGTTTCTTATTTTTAAGTTAAATTTTGGGTCACGTGTAGTCGTCCACCCGGTATCGGTACTCGATACCAGATGTTCATCCCTATTTTTAACCCCTTTAATGGTTGAAGACACTTGACCTTATATCATTCCATTAGTTAGCAATATATTAGTAGCGTCGAGACAAGTTTTTGGTAATGAATTCTTCTGATTATAAAATAAAAAATAAAAAAGTCTAAAAACATTATATTAAGAATTTTGAGCAATAATGAATGCAGATAAAGTATAATCAAACGCTATTTATTTTATTAATTATCTAATCCTATTCACGTTACACCATTACAGTGTTAAACATGTAGATAATATCCTCTTTATATACTTTGTTTTTTAAATTATTTTGTTATAATCTAAGTGTTATATGATAAGCAACTTCAGATCTAAAAATATCCTCTTTATATACTTTTTTTAATTATTTTGTTATAATCTAAGTGTATATATGATAAGTAACTTCAGATCTAAAGTTATATGAATAAATTCATGTTATTTTTATGAAAAATATTAATAAATAATAGAATATAATAAGTTAATCATTTTCTTCTTTTTCTTTTTACGTATTTTTACTTTTGTGGCTTTTTAAAATATGGAATATATTTTTATAAAGAGACTAAATTTATTTTTTTTCATTTTTTGTTTTTTGTGTTTGGTGTCTTCTATAAATGTGAAACATGTCATTATAAAAGATATTAACTTGCAGGAAATAATTGCATATATGTGAGAGTTGTCAATTCTCTTAATAAAAAAAGTATTTTTATTTTTTATCTAAGTTAAAAATGCGTTACAGAACAGAAATAATTAAATAAATAGTTGGTAAGAACTTGCCCAAAAAAAAGAGTAATTAAAAAATCTCACAATATGGGTAACAAGTGGAATTTTCGCTCACCCAAGTGTACAGGTTTTAATCCCACAATATGGGTAATATGTGAATTTTAGGAGTAAATTTAGGAGTAAATTTAGGAGGATGTGTGTTTTTGTAAAGTAATTAAAAAATATCAAAATGTAGTGAAATACGTAAATCCAATCTTATGTTGAAAAGAGAAACAACTCTAACATTTCCTAATCTTCTTAGGTTTCACCGGTTTTATACGGTCTGTTTTGTCGGGTTTATTTATGTCTACTTCATTAGCTCATAATCAAACTGTTGGAAATTTTGGATAAAAATAATTATTTGTATTTATTAATAATATAAATATTAATTAGTGCGTGCGTGTGAGAGGATCACAATGAACAAAACGGAGTCCAAAACGGAGCATAGATGAATAAGATATCAATGCTTCAAATGTGTGTTAGAAACTTGAGATATGTGAACTTGTCCCACATTGGTAGGATGATAAAACTTGAATGGGTTTATAAGGGGGAGCCTTTATACAATCATGTTACCTTATAAGGAATTACACCCATCGGCAGTCAAGAGGGTGTGAAACACCCAACACGCATTGGCGCTGGCCTCGGACGAGAACGAGGGCGTAATGTGGCGTTTTAATGGCACCCTTCGCACGCTCGCATCGCCGCGGGCCGCTCGAGAGTCGCACTAGTATTTTTTACCGGTGCCGCATGGCGTGTGGATCTGTGTGCCAGCGCTGAAGTCCGTCGGCGCGGCATGCCGTGTTGGCGTCCCTGTCGGCGCGACTGTCTGTGTGCCACATGGCTAGGAGGCTTCTGTCCGCGTACATTGTCGGGTGTCTGCGTGTGTACTGCGCGGCTAGAGTTAGTGTGTCCCTGCGGGCGTGCCTGTCCACGTGGCGCATGGCTAGGTGGGTGAAGTCCGCGTGCCCTGGCGGGTGAGGGATGACTCCGCGTGCCCTAAAGGGTGTCCTGCGTGGCGGGTGGCGGATGACTTTGCGTGCCTTGGCGGGTGTCCTGCGTGGCGGGTGGTGGATGACTTCGTGTACCCTGGCGGGAGTCCAGACAGCGACTTTTGTGTCGTGGCGAGCGCGACGGGAGCCGGCGTGTGGCTTTGCGTGCGCGGATCATGAGTTTTGTTGTAAACGAACAGTCTGTCTGCTCGATTTCCACTAGTTATAAGACTGTTCAAGTTTCATCACTAATCAGATTTAGTTGTGTATTAACTCAGACCTTTCAGGACATTATTTTCGTGTATGTATACAAGGCATAGGTGCAGTGTTCAGATACATGAAAATAATACAGTTTCATATGTTTTAGAAACCGCACAAGGAATTCCCTTCTGTTTTGGATCTCTTCACTCTTGTTTCAGGTAGTGTTTCAGGTGATTGGTAAACTCCGACAGTACTTCTGCTCTGGATGTTGTACCCTGGGAGACAAACGGGTTCACCTGGGTGACCCGAAATCTGTTTTAAGGGACATCTGTTTAACATAAATACTCAGCCACCACATCTTTCTCTCTTCTTCTTTTGTTTTTTTTTAATTTGTACCAAACCAAACCAAACGTACCCAGTATAATCCCACACATAGCTAACGCTATTAGTAGGGTCTGGGGAGGGTGTGATGAGGGCAAACCTTACCCCTATCCCAAGGGATAGAGAGGCTGCTCCCGTTTAGACCCCCGGCTCCATGGGAAAGAAAAAGATAAAAATATAAATAAAATTAATGAGTAATAAAGTAAAATAAATCTAACAGTAATCTAACAATTAGCAGTGTATGACTAGAGTATATTAGTCACAAGAAACACAACACACCTACAAGAAACAAGACATACGCAAAATCTTTGCTAAACAACTCTACTCTCCCACACAACGGGTCACTCATCCTAAAACCCTAATACGACGTCTCCATGAAATCCTATCATTGATCATGTCCTCTGAGAGGTGTAAATCTAGCAAATCAAGCCTAATCCTCTCATCCCACGTTAATTTCGGTCTCCCCCTGCTCCTTTTCCCCTTTACAACGAGAGTTTCCACCGTTCTCACCGGATCTGTGCTCTGTCTCCTCTTGACATGTCCAAACCATCTCAATCTTCCTTCTCTTATCTTATCTGAGATACATGTGACTCCCAATCTCTTCCGAACAACTTCATTTCTTATTCGGTCCTTTCTTGTGTGTCCACACATCCACCTCAACATCCTCATCTCAGCTACATCCATTTTTCGAGCTTGTGTCTTCTTGATGGCCCAACAATCGGTTCCATATAGCATCGCTGGGCGAACTGCTACCCTATAAAATTTACCCTTTAACCCTATTGGGAACCTCTTGTCGCACAAAACACCTGAGGCCGCTCTCCATTTACACCAACCAGCCTGCACCCGATGGACTACATCATTGTCGATGTCCCCGTTACTCTGGATGACATATCCTAGATACTTGAACTTCAGTGTCTTAGGGACAACCCCACCTTCAATAGAAATCTGGGTCTCCTCGTCGACGTTTGCACCACTAAAGTTGCAGTGAAGGTACTCGGTTTTAGATCGGCTTATCTTCAAATCTTTGTGCTCTAAGACTGTTCTCCATTCCTCTAGTCTATTGTTCAATGTCTCTTTACTTTCTGCAATCAACACGATATCATCAGCAAAAAGCATGCACCATGGAATTGCATCTTGAATCGACTTTGACAACTCATCCAAAACTACTGCAAAGAGAAAGGGGCTTAGTGCCGACCCCTGGTGAACTCCCACTTCCACCGGAAAAAAGTCTGTATCCCCCACGGGTGCTCGGACGCATGTCTTAGCCTCATGATACATATCCCTAATTGCCTCAATATATTTACTAGGGATCCCTCTTCCCTCCAGACTTTCCCAGATCAATCTTCTAGGCACACTATCGTACGCCTTTTCAAGATCGATGAACACCATATGTAAATCATGTTTCTTCTCTCTGTACTTTTCCATTAATCTTCTTAAAATGTGTATCACCTCCGTAGTGGACCGGCCTGGCATGAACCCAAATTGGTTTGCTGTAACCTGGGTTTGTCGTCTAATCCTTGTATCTATAACTCTTTCCCATAATTTCATTGTATGACATAGGAGCTTAATCCCCCTGTAGTTAGCACAACATTGAGCATCTCCTTTGTTTTTATATAGGGGTACTAAGACACTACGCCTCCACTGATCTGGCATCTTCCCGGTTTTGAAGATATTGTTGAACAGTCTTGTCAACCACTGAACGTCTTCCTCTCCCATACACTTCCACGCTTCAATGGGTATGTTGTCTGGACCGACTGCCTTAGCTCTTCCCATCTTCTTAAGAGCACTCCTCACTTCTTCCTGTGTGATATTTCGACAATAACAATTATTTCGTTGACTGGATTGAGTAGTGGGATTCTCCGTTATGGCTAGACTTGGTCTACAACTGTTGAAAAGGGTGTAGAAATAGTTTTGCCATCTCAGCTTGATGTCTCGTCTCTTTACCAAAACTCTTTCATCATCTTCCTTGATAAACTTCACGACCCCAAGATCTTGTCTCCTACGCTCCCTATTTTTGGCAATCTTAAACATATGATGCTCCCCTTCCTTGGTGTCTAGTTTTCTATACATCGTTTCATAGGCAAAATTCTTTGCCTTACTCACTGCCTTTTTAGCTTCCCTCTTTGTCTGTCTATAGTTCTCCCGTAGTGTCATTATCTCCTCTCCATTACTGCACTGCAACATCTCTTTAAAGCGTTGTTGCTTGTCCTTTATCTTGCTCCGCACCTCCTCATTCCACCACCAAGACTCATGATGTCCTCTTGTTGCTCCCAATGTGACTCCGAGGGTTTCCTTTGCTGCCTGCGTAACAGTGGTTGCCATAGCAACCCACATCTGGTTTGTGTCGCCATCCTTAGTATTTGTGTTCATCGCCATGACTTTATCTTTAAACAAATTGATGTTTTCGTCCTTCAAATTCCCCCATCTGATCCAAGGTTTATTTTTTCTTCTCCTCTCCGCCACCCTTTTTCTCAAGGTAAAATCGGCCACCAACAGACGATGTTGGGTCGCTACTGACTCTCCTGGAATTACGTTGCAATCCTTCCACCAAGTGCGATCCCCTTGTCTCATCAGGAAATAGTCGATCTGCGTGTTGCGCCCCCCGCTACTAAAAGTAATCAAATGTGATTCCCTCTTTATAAAGAACGTGTTTATAATACCAAGATCATGCGCAAGCGCAAAGTCAAGAAGCTCCCTACCATTATCGTTTCTAACACCATAACCAAAACCTCCATGAACCATCGGAAAACCATCACTCTCCTTACCAACGTGACCATTAAAATCACCATCACGCTCCCTACCATTATCGTTTTTTTGTAATTTGTACTTTATGTTATTTCGTTGCTGCATTGTAATTCGATTATTGAGAAATAGAAGTGTTATTTATTTATGGGAAATTGGATTTTAATAATCCTACATTTTACCAATTGGCCAATAATAATCTCAAATGAGAATATTCTTACCACCAGTTCCTACTTTCAAACTATTTTCTTACATTGAACCTCCCGTTAATAAAACTTAACGCCGTTAAATTTTATATTACGTGGACATCTGCAAACCGCCGGAAAGTCGAGCCAAGCTAGCAGTGGTCTCGTGGTGGGTTTTGACATTGGCTCTGGTGGTGTTTAACGGGTCTCGTTTTTTCGGCAAATCCAAACGGAGACAACGGTGGTGTTTAACGGTGAAGACGGTGACATACTAGGGTTTGTAGACCACCCCTCCGGCGAAGGCGGTGGCTATGGTTTCGGCTTGTCTCGACTTTCCGGCGGTTTGCAGATGTCCACATCATATAAAATCTAACGGGGTTAGGTTTTTTTAACGGGGGTCCAATGTAAGAAAATGGTTTGAAAGTAGGGACTTGTGGTAAGAATATTCTCAATTGTGATTATTATTGACCAATTAGTAAAATGTGAGATTATTAAAATCCAATAATCCTTTATTTGTTTATTTGAACGGTGTTCCTACACAAACTAACGAGACCAAATGACTCAGATCTAGTTTTCAAAACATGGTTTAAATCTAATAAATTAATTTACTAATAAGAGGAATAGTTGTTATTTTTAAAATATTATTATTATTATATTGAAGGTAATAAATGTTTGCAAAATGGTAAGTACCGGATGGGTCATGGCCCATGGGTGTGGTTTAGGTGTGCGTTTCGTTGGCGGGGCGAAACCTATATTTCCATGAAGGTCGGACCCCACGAACACGACCTTTCATTTCTTGTTGCTTCTCTTGCCCCATAACCAAAAACATTCACAAATAAAGAAACTTAGATAAAGTCCGATTTGTCTACCTAATTTATTTTTCATTATCTATATATGAGAATAGGGTTGTGCATTGGGTCGGAGCCGAACCGAACCGGACCAAACCAAAAACCGACTATTACAAAAATTTGAAATCTAATACTGGACCGAAAGAGGGTCTTTTGACACTTAAAAACAAAATTACATAATTATTATCAAAGCCCATTTTGACATGGTTATATTTGTAGCATGGAAACCTTGTTTCAAGTCTAACCTAAGTTCTGATTGCCATCAATAAACTCGATGGAACTTGCGGCCTTTTTTTCCTCTTATGACGATTCAGACTGTAGGTTTTAGCGGTATTTATTTGATTGTAAGATGTGTTTATGATTTTATGGGATTAAATACTCAGGTTTTACGAGTTTACACGTAGAATTCGAACTCAAGCTAGCTTATATAGGTTATACATGTTTACAGAATTCGGACTTATATGAACCAAGTTAAGGATCAAGTTTTTCAAACGACTCACTTTTGTTTTTAAAAACAAACATATGAACTTAATAAATAAATTCGAATTTTGATATCCCAAGTATACTTGTAATATGATTTAGAACAAAAGTCACATGAATTGTTCATTTGGTATTATGTAAAGATTTTGAAAATGTTTCTTTTAAGTATTAAAGATTACAACTTTAGTTTCATTGATTTGAGATACGTAACTAACTAGCTATTTTGAAAGAAAACACAATTTTTCTTGTTGTATGAAAAAAATGTCTTTATGCATACCACAACCCCTCAACTACCGATTTGCAGGAGTAGGGTGGTATGCATACAGCTATCTCCCTTCCCAATTCCCGCTCCCACATTAAACAATTTCTTCTTCGCTTCCTCTTTGGATCGGGATGGCCATCACGCTAAGCACCCGATTCCATCCCTATTCACCTTCCACCTCACCATCCTGCCCCGCCTACCCCTGTATGCATTCCGCCTACCCTTACATTTTTAGCAATCATCACCTCTCTTATATATTAGTCAAATGGTTCTATTTTCTAGTGTTTTTCTTCTAATTTTTGAACCTAAGAAAAAGCATCAAAAGTCAAGACGGTTTGCGACTTACAACCTTATTCGCTTATTTGTATGATTTCGTTGAATTCTATGTTGACGGAACATGATTTAGGATCTTGCAAACTTGTTTACATAATAGTGCTTTTTTTATGAAGTTGTTGGCTTCCTTCTTGCAAACTTAGTTTTCTACGAAGTTACCATTATTTGATGCAAAGTGCTCTGACAAATTATTTTGTCAGAAATCTAATTATTAAAAATTTAAACATGATAATATTAATTATAACAATAAGTTTTTAAGAAAATATGAAGGTAGATCCAAAAAATCATATAATTTAGAAGGGCTAACAACTTTGTAGTCCACATGAGAGGAGACAATGGGCCTTATTTTGTGGTGTGCAGGGTGCACTATTAACGTGTATGAACCATAAATGATGGATTAATTATATCATAATTACTAATAATTACGTCACTAACGAATCTTTATCTTACGTAATTACTTCGTCAAATTAGTGCATGTTCCTTGAGGAAAAAAAATATGATTTTGATCTCTAATAAACTAACTAGTTTTAAACCCACACACGCTGTGAAACAGGGTGCGCGTCGCGGCAGCTCGGTTCTGAACATCGAAACGTAAATAAAAATAAACGTTTGGCTATGGTATATCTGAAAATCATAAAAAATTCAAGCCGTTATAAAAATTAATGTTAAGAAAGCGAACTTTAAAATACCGTTTAACGAAAATATAAACCGTATAAAACAGTTGCATTTAAAAACTTAAAAATGTAAGATTTAACACTTCAAGAATTAAAATGTAAATGGAAACGTTAAAAATTTATGGCGAAACGTTAACCAAATCGGTTTTGACTAAAGTTTATACCAAAACCATATTTTAAAAGTTGTAAAAGAGAAACAAAATATGTGTAAAAATAATTGTAATATCAAAGAAAAAAAACAAAACCGGTATAAAAAACTGGATTACCTCATAATTAAAGTATAGAAAAACTTCAAAAATTAATATACATTATTCAAGATCTTAGATCCATCATGCTATGATCAACAAACTAATACAAAAATGTCATACTAATACAAAATTATCACAACGGTCATTGCACAAATCTTCAACGTTGTCCTAAAGATTAAAAATAAGAAATCTTGAATTATATATCACGTTTTCCTACACTATGTCTTCTCAAGTATTAAGAAGATTAAAAAAACAACCAAAGAAAATTTTTTATTATAGCCCGTGCATTGTGGCGTGTCAAAAAGAAAAAAATAACTATAAAATAAAAAATAAATAACTATAAAATTAAAAAAAAATCGTATTTTAAGAATTTAAAGAAAAAACAAAAAAAGTAATTTGTTTTAATAAAAAAATTTAAACAATACATATATATATATTTTAAAATGATGACGTCAGCGACAGAGACGACCGGAGGGTGGGATTCAAACCCGGGTGGGCATGCGTTTTAATCACTAGACCACTTGCCCAATCTTGTAAATTCAATGGAACCACACATATGTGTGTGTGCGCGCGCATGCATAAAGAAAATCCATAAAATTCAAATAAAATAAAAAAGTAGTGCATCAGCAACTTATACTATGGGTATAAAAGGCTGGTACGGCGGCACTGTAGCCACCGACCTCCCTTTTTGAAAGTATTATATAATATGTTAGATTTGTTAATTCCTACAATACTTTATGGAGTTTTCATTATTTTATATGGTATTAGAGACTAAGGGAGCTTGCTTTTCTCTCCTTTTCTATTTCTCCCTGTCGCTTTTGCTGCATATATTGGTTGGCCGTTGGTCCTTTTCACCCGTCATCCCCCTTCTATGACAACTTTCTTTTGCTTCTTCTCCTCTCATCGTGCCCAAAGGGATGCTTTGTACAATTATATTGGTTATGTTTTATTTATTCTTTTCTTGTCATCACCGTTGTGCCCCACAGTTGTATCTCCTGCAGCCACAATTGTAGTTTTTGTCACCATAACTTTGTCGTCGTGCCTCTTGCTACCGTTGTTATGGCTTTAAATTTGTCTCCATCGTTTGGCACCGCAAAGTGTTCTTATAGTTTAAGTTTTATGTTTTTTTTTCCGAGGTTGTATGTTCTACCAAAATATTAATTGTTTTTCACTTTAGTCTGAGCATTCGATTTCCTTCTATTCTAGTTGCGGGACTATTTGGCGAGAATATATTAGTTAGTTTATTGTAATAATCTTTACTGTAAATTAAGAGATGACATGGTTTTCATTATTCTATAGTTTGAAACAATATATTTTGTATTTGTGTGTATGTTTTGTGTCACCCATATATAGCATTAGATTCACGATATTTCTTATTGGTGTCATATTTCAAAAATGTTTAGTGAATTGGTGCTATTTGAGTGTCGGATACATGTATATAACACATAAAAAATTGAGTATGTGACATTGGTGCTTCCTACTTACCTACTTCAATGGTAGCCTCAAGACCTCCCATATTGGAGGTATTGGGTTCGAATCCTGGCCACAGCAAAAAAGGGGTCTGTGTCAGGGGGTTTACCCAGTGGGGGGTTCCTCCTGGGGTGGGTTGCCTTGGATGTTCTAGGTGTTGTTTCGGAGAAACTCAATTATCCTAGAATATCTAAGTGTTGCCGTTCAAAAAAAAACTTACCTACTTCAGGTCCACCCTGTGTATATATTATATTTAGGTTATGTGTTATACCCTCATCGCATGGTACGGTGACGATGATGTGGACCTGCGACGAAGGATGAAGCAATACCACCCCTCTCCTACGACGCCGCACTTTTATGTCTTGGCAACCAAAGTTTGCAAATTAAGTAATAAAAGCTTAATATTTTTATGTTTTAAAAGATATAAATATAGTTTTTTTTATAGTTGAGCGCGCTAACAGAACTTTTTCAAAGTTTGTTGCTACTCATATAAGGCATTTTCAGAGAAAAGCAAACATGTAATTGTTTTGACTTTTGTGTCCATTGGGTCGCCCAATCTGATCTATTATTCCTTCACCCAATTTGTAATATAGAGTGAGGCCATTTGACATGTTACTCATAGTCTCATATTGGTCCATGTGGTTTCGTCTTCATAGCCAGCTTTTTAGTAGTAGCCCACTAGGAAAGGGCCTCCAAATATCCAAAAAGGTAAAAAACTTCTTTAAATAAAACATTATATATATAATATATAGGGGACGGTTATCGTACAAATGGCTCAAATCGTACGAAGCGTACGAAGGTTCCTTAACCGTCCGATCAATATGATCGAGGGTTGGGGATAACGCGGTGGCATAAACGTAATTACTTTGAAAAAAATAACGTGTCGTCCATGTTAAAAAGGGCATAAATGTCTATTTGTATCCAAATCGTCGTCTTCTACAACGTCGGCCGAAGAGTATCTCAGAATTTCGCAAGTTTTCAGTGACTTCTCGGCGTGTAGCAGTGATATATCTGGAGAACTGCAGCGGCTCGCTTGCTTGCCGGAGGAATCGAGTGAGATTGATCCGGAAATTCAGAAGACGGAGCCATAAACTTGCTCAGAAGACGTAAAAACGTGATTTTTTTCACGCAATCACGCAAAAACGATTTTTATAATCACGCTTGAAGCGTGATTTTTTATACCGTGAATTAATGTGAATTTCAACCTCGAGTGAATTAATAAGCGTGGATTTCAATAAAAGTATGTCTTTGCAATTTATTAAGGGATCAACGTGTCATCTCGGAAGACGGAAACAGACAGATTGACTTCAAGGTTCTTTTTCTTTTTTTGAGTTAATTACGTAGATAGTCTTTAAACGTGATTTCAAGTTTTTTTAATGTGAATTTCAACTTCAAGTGAATTAATAAGTGTGGATTTCAATAAACGTGAATTTATTGGATTTCAAATGTGATTTTAAGCGTGGATTTCAAACGTGAAATTCAACTTCAAGTTTGGTGAATTCTACGATTCGGTAATTGAATCACGTTTTTTATTAATGAAATCACATAATTACGCATGTATAATTATCCCTTCGTACGCTTTGTACGAAATAAGCCCTTCGTATTTAAAACTTCCCCGTAATATATATTATATAGATTAAAAAGAAAACTGGCTGAATAGTAAAACCTCTAGCAAATTTGTGCCACTTCATGCTATTATTATTATTTTTTTATTTTCATTTTCACCCCTCATACTATGTATAATGTATGCTTTTAACATGTTTAATTTTTTAATAATTTCGTTTTCCTTTAATAACTTTCGTTCGTTAACTTAAAAAAACGGAATGCGCGAATGTTTTTAATTTTTTTTGTCAACGTTCCGGTATAAACTTTTTATTTTAATTTTCATTTTCACTCCTCATCTTACATATAATATACGTTTTTAACCCGTTTAATTTTCTAATAATTTCATCTTTCTTTAATAACGTCCGTTCGTTCACTTAAAAAAATGGAATGCGCCGTTGTTTTTAATTTTTTTTGTGAACGTTACGATACAATTTTTTTTGAAAACGGAGTTATATTCAAAATTGACTGTTGTTTTTTTATATTGAAGCCTATAGCGAATGTCGTTACCATTGTGGTACCGTGACGAGTGGAACCTTTTATGAGTGAACATCATTGCCGATATTGGTATTATCGGAACCAATATCGCGGTATTCGCTTTTATGGTTTTCGACGGCCCAAACTGATAACGAGCAAACTCATGCCGCGTGGCGTTGGCAAAAAAGACCAAGACTCCCGCGACGAAGTGCGGGTATTTGTTTATACAAGCGTATTCAAGTTTTTTTTGTTTTACGTGGATACATCCCGTCGTAAAACGCGAGGAACCAACTAGTTTTATTTGAACTACATGTCAAATTATAAATACAACACTCATAAATAAATAAATAAAATCTACCAACGTTTAAAATAACACTGTTTTACAACAAAATAAAATCAATCAATGAAATGATACATGATACGAGAAGAAACCATAGCGCATGCCAATGGCATTATGGTAAATATCTCAACAATTGTAATTAAATTATATTATTCGATAACTTTTTTAAAACATATTTGACGAAAATTAAACACCACCATGATCCATTTATAGAACTCTAAACATCACATGATTTTGTCAAATATATTTTATTTTATTTTTTTATTTCATACAAAAAAAAATAATATGACATCACACATACGATACGATTATTCATTGCCGGATATTAGTTTGCACCGGCACGTGTGCATCAATAAGGTGGTGGAGGAAACAATCCGGGGAACGGAGAACCTGATAATAAGGTTTAAAAATTGTTAAAATTATATTTAAATCAAGTTTTTCAATTATTTCATTAAAATCATTTAAAGTTTTTTTATACTTTTAAAATCACTCAACTTTTATACACGTTCCAATATTGTAAAATTTCTTGTAAATATTAACTTTTTAAATTAAGCTACGTAAATAATCATATATGAATCTTGGTTGTTGTTTAATGATTATTTTTTTTTTCAAAATTGACTTACTTTGAACTATTATGAAATTTGGTTATTACTTAATAAAGTTTTATTATGAAATTTGGTTATTAGTTAATAAATTTTTATTCTTCACATTTACTTCCTACTTTAAATTAGTTTAGATCACTTAATTTTAAAACTTTTAACATTTATTAAAAAACCACATAATTATAACACCTAATGAAAGTTTAATGACTTTAAATATAAAAAAAAAGTTTAAGCAACTTTAGTGAAACAATTAAAATACTTGATTACTATTACTTGAAGTTTTCCAGCATATATGAAAATATTACCAGGGGGCGGGGGATAATGTGATCCGTAAGCTGGATTTGGGGGATACGGCGGAGGAGGATAAGTAACGTGCTGAGGTGGGTAAGGTGCCGGTGGGTAATTAGCACAGGAATGAGGTGGGTAGGCGGGGTACGGTTGAGGATAAGCACCACCTGGTGGAGGATAAGCCGGTGGCGGTGTAGAGTACATCGCCGCCGGAGGTGCATTATGTGCTACATATGATGGTGCTGATGGTGCAAAACCTTTTGATGGTTTCTGAGCAGAATCTTTAGGTGGTTTCTGTGAAAAGGATAATCAGAAATTTGTTTGGTTCTAGAGAAGTATTAGTGGCAAAAGAGTAATAATGAAGAGTTAACGGAACTTACATTTCCACTAGTATAATGCATTATTATTCGGACCTCTCCGGCATGCCTGTATTGTATAAGTTCAGGTTTGCATTAGAAATCCAAATCATATTTTGATCTTCTATATCTTCAATTTTTTAAGTATTGTAATAAACAAATTTGAATTAATTTCATGTCCCTTTTATATATTTCCTTATAATAATGTGTGATCTTTAAAATTTATATTCAGTTTAATATAAATGATTAATTATATAAGTAAGGACAGATCGGACTGGGAACAGTTTACACAACTGGTCTGGTTGAGTACTTTTAAAATGCCTTGATTTAGACCGGTTGGTTATCACAACAGCTAGGGGCTGCTCGACTATAAAAAAACAAGTTGGAGCTTGGGGCCCCATATTTAAAGACCGATCCGATTAATGCATTACTAAGCTTGTTCCATTATGAAAACATGACTAAAACACAAACCTGCCAGTTTTACTTTGTAACGGCCAACTACTATCATCAAATCCTTGAGAAATAGCTTTTGCCAATGGAATCCTGGTACCAAAATTGTCAGTTTACATAAAACCAAACTGATAATACATTAAACAGAAGACAATAAAAAAGTAATTACTTTCCATTGCCGATGAAATCATCATGTGTGACTGTATTGCTATTCCAAACAGAAACATTCAGCTCTCTTAACCCTTCAATTAGGGTAAAAACGAACTTCTCTTGGAATGTAGGGTTCTTGCCTCCATCTATACCGATTTCAAAATCCAAATCTTTAAATATTTATGCAGGAAACAGGGGCGACTCAATATATTCTGGGGCTTAAAGCAAACTTTGAAATTTAGGCTTAATATATTTTAAAGTGAAAGTTTTTTAAATATGTAAAAATTTTAAAATGTAACTTTATATAACGTCAAAACATGTAATATTAATATTCAGACCGAATGTTATTATACTAACCTCATTAATATGAAAGTTTTTTTTTTATCTTTTCTCATTTTTCTCTAAAAATACAAAAATTGATGGATTATCACATATATTTTTAGCTTGATAAAAATATATATTTTTAAAATTTTTTGAGGACCTTAAAATTTGCGGACTTAAAACGGTTGTTTTAGTTGCTTGTACCGCAGAAAGAGGACGAGAGAGATGACCTGTACAGGTACGAGTGGTGGATCTACTGCTACCGTATTCGATACCGACGTACGGATCTTGCCTCGAAATCCATTCCGTATCCTTCAGTTTACTACAGCTAACAACTAAATTTCCATATGAAAAACAAAATTAGGCTTTGAATCTATATACAGTTAGAACAATTTTCATGATGTTTGATGCTTGCTAACTCATGCAGATTCGATCGGAACTGAAAAATGACGTACCGGTGACTTCAAGGAGGTTGCCGTGGATGCCCTGACTCGCCATTGAAGATCGATTATAATTCAAATTGAGAGCATAATGTATGCAATTCCATTTATATGATTCGAAGTACAGTTGACTTGAATACATTTGAACATTTAAACAATTTTGGCGGCTAATTATTCAGACCAATTTGCTAATTTTGTAAGGGAATTAACCATTTTTTTTTAAATTGTCAAAGATGTATTTGTTTTGAAATTTTATATAAATTATTTAACTATTTGTTGTTAATATCTTTGTAAGACAATGTTACAATTTATTGAAGTCCACAAACCTTCAAATTTTGCTCCATCATAAAATATATTATTTATACTTGTGAGATTAAATTTAGTAAGCTCTTATTTTTGTTCTTGTGATTTGGTCATTTTTGTCACTTTCAATAAAAAGGTTCATTTTTGTCAATTTTTAATGTTAAATTGGATGTGGTTAACCAATTGGATGAAAATGACAAGTTTTGGAAATCCTGATGATACGCAGGAGAAAAATAAACATTTTGGATGAAAGTTATAAACGTGGCCAAACCATGGGGACGAAAATGACAGTTTACTCTAAAATTTATACGTATTCGACGAAAATTTTATAGTTCCGGCCCCCTGATAGGAAAAAAAATCCCGCCCCCCCCGCGCTTTTCTTCAAGCTTCGCCACTGGAACCGATGACTCATGAAGTTGTGATTCAACTGCTATTCACTTTAAAAAAATGGTTTAACTGGTTTATAATTTACGGATCAAAATTTTAGATAATTATCATTAAATGTACAAAAGGATTAAAAACAAACATAGTGTTACGCTTTCAAAAGAATTTTTAATATAAATATGAACACAATATGGGATAATGTAAAAATCAATATTACATAATTTTGTCAACTTTTGTTTTTTAAGGAGTGCGAAATTATTTTCAAAAGCAACCATACGAATCGTGCATTTGTCAAACAATTTAAAATTAAAAGACGTTGCATCATTTTTTTTTTCTTTTGAGATATTATACATTACAAAGACCGGGTCAATTGCTGACTTTATATAGCAATGATGATTTATACAGTTGACTTTTAAGTTTTCAACGATCTTGAATATTGCCTAGTGACGATCATTTCTATCCGATGTCTTAAAAACCAAATCGGATTAGCCATTGGTTAATCGAAACCACTTAATGGAATGGCGCCAACTATTAAATGCATTATTAATGTCAAGTTGACAAAGGACCCAACGGTGTGAGACAGCAAGAGATAGAATAAGACACAATGAAGCAGGTTTAAGAACCGGACTGAAAGTTGTTGTTGTCGGTTTGGTTACAAATGAACAAATTAAGCACAAATCAACCAGCTGGTTAGCAAACCAGACAAAACCGTGAAAATTGAAGGAAACCGGTGAAAATGCATAAACCTAATCTTGAAGTGTGATTGTGATTAAAAGATAATAATAATTTGAATAAGTCTATGTGACCGTTCAGTAAGTTAACATTTACTTCAAGGCAAGCGATATTCAAATCAAGCAATATTGTATCTTATAAATGAAATGAAAAGGAAAATGTACGGTTTTGACCTTTTAATTTATAGAACATATTTGTAACTTAAAGAATAAAAAAGATGGACTTTTTCTAGTGTACAAACAATACATATTGAAATCCTAAACAACAAGTTTCCGGTTATCTAATGTTAACTCCATACTATTTTATTATTTTTGTTTAATTTGATGGAAGAAATCCATCCCGGTTAGGTTTCTTCTTATCTTATTAGTAATCATCATTGGACTTCTTCTTATGTTTCTTTTTTAATATTGAGTATATGTTATCGAAAAACTCACCAGACTCCATCAATATCCTTTTAACTAACGAAATCAAGTAAAAAACAACTTACACTAAGTAAGTGGCGGCAGCCCCTAGTGGGGTCCAAAGGGCAACGCCCCCGACTGTGGTTAAGCTGCCAGGTTAGCTTGGGAAATTATTATTTTTCATGTTTTGTTATGTATTAGAAAATGGTTGTTGAAGTGAAAACTGCTAAAGGATGGTCATCCAGACCAGTTTACTCCTCCGGGTTAAGTTGCTCCTCTGGAGTAAGACTGCTTCTCCGGAGTGGACTGTTCCTCCGGAGTAGATTGCCTCTTTGGAGTAGAATGACTTAGCACTTATGGATTGACAGTTATGACGGTTTTCAGCCAATAATTGTCATGACGAACTATTGTAACACCCCAAATTTCAAGGAAATGAAAGTCCAGGGGCCAAAGTGTAAATAGCCCAAAGTTAAAGGACTGAAAAATGAAAAAATAAAGAAATCGAGCCGTTAGCGGACCGCTACCGGGTCCCATGACGGTCCGCTGCGTACGGATGAAGGAATCATGAGGGAATGACACGTGGCAGTGACGCATCTGGTGACTCAGCCCTATGGTGGACCGCCACCAGGCGGGTAACGGTCCGTCAGCCGCAATTTGGCTCGGACAACGAGAGGACGACACATGTATGATGACTCACTGAATAGGATTGGGTAGCAGACCGCTACCAAAGGCGTGACGGTCTGCCACGTGCGGAGTACGCCAAACAGCTGGCAGTGGGCGGTAGCGGACCGCTACCACCCAGCTTAACGGTCCGCTACGGATGGTGTTTTAGCCCTATAAATAGTTTGCATGAGCCGTTCATTTGCAACATCAAACACCAACATCACTATCACTTTCACACACACACGCATACCGAGGCAAAGGATAGCACGAAGGTTACGAGCGTGGTGGTTACGAGTACGCTGTGTTACGAATATGGTTCGAGTTTGGAGAAACATTTAAAGCGATGAACGAACTTAGGAGCTACCCAAGAATAGAGTAAGTACATTGGACCCGTACCCTAGACACGATTATGTGAAATACGTGTTTAATTAAATATGTGTTATGTGATATAACGAGAGTACGGGGTAATGACAGATTAGTCTAAACACTAAACAGGAATAATGGAGTAATCACGACGTATCCAAGGGGTGGTGGATACGCCGCTGGTACTTCCTATATATAAATCTCTTTGGTACTTCGTGGTGAAACCATTATGAATGTTTAGGTGTATAGACTAATAGATAATAAATATAGTGAACGTACGGGAGAACATCCGACCGGTATGTAGTTATCTGACAAACGAAATGTTCTGTATAAGGAAAGAGTGGTGTATAAATCTCTCCTAGACCCGTCACTCTTTCCTGGGAACATCTCTGTTGGAGGTACTGCTCTGGAAAGAAAATCATACCAGTTTACAATATATGACGAATATGAATATATGATGGAAGTATGTCATGCATGATGAATGTGAATACATGATGAGTATGAATACGTGGAATGCATGATGAATACGTGAATGCATGATGATACATGCAAATATGAATGAGTATGATGGAACGAGTCTAAACCCTAAAATGGAATAACGGAGTACTCACGAAATATTAGAAGGGTGATGGATATGCCGCTGGTACTTCCTATATATAAACCTTTCTAATGCATCGTGGAGAAACCATTACGAAATTTTAATGTGAGGACTTGTTTATGAGTAAATCAAGCATATACATGAAATGAAAACAAATGCTTGATACATTTGGGAGGCTGTGAGTCAAAGATACTCAAGGTCCCAAATGAAATGAGATACCCGGCCTGTAAGGTGGATCTCAATAAATAATAAAGAAGAGAACTAAAAAGAGAACTCCAGGCCTACGGGGCTGAAGGAGAAAAGATTCCAAGCCTATGGGGCTGTGGAATGAACGAGTCTTCGTGACAAATGCGAGAGGTCTATACTGACGAGTATAAGAACCTTGTCAATACTCGGACCGGAGGTACGGCCTAAGATGGTTGCGAGGGGGGTTAGCACACCTATAAAATATACAAATACCGTGATCGGAGGTACGTCCGAAGATGGTCACGGTGGCACCGAGAGCCCGAGAGAACGTGAACAATAACAAGAACCTAAAGGGTTCACAGTGAAATGAAAAGATGCAGTGTACTTACTTAGTGTAAGCTAATTCAAAAACATTTTCCAAACAATGCAGGAAAGAGGCACGTGGAATGAAGCTTCCTGTGGACAGAGCTATCGGAGTTGGAAAATCCCTATATAGGATGATGTAATTATATTATCCTTTGTAAAACGATATTATTATAAATGAAAAAGTTACCTTAGCCGTTATGGCAAGGTTTTTATTAATCTGGGACCGTTTTTCCGCATTAAACTCTGATAAAATAATAAGAAATAAGTAGGGTGTTTCAGGTTGGTATCAGAGCACGGTTTGAGGGATTTAAGTATCAGAAAGGATACTTAAACTCAAACCATAAGTGCTCATGCTATAAATAGGGATTCAATCTGAGGCCGTCCAAGAAAGCATGTATGTTTAAATTCAAGTGCTTAAAAAGAAAGATGTGAGTATACGTGGGTTGAACTTTGTATGAGATAAGCTCCATGTGATAGTTGGGAGTATAATGATACGTAACATACACTGCCTTATGCCTGGCCAGTATAGGAGCTAATGTATGGGACCATCATGATATCGCAAACGTCATATGATAACTTATTTCAGCAGATAGTAAGCCGGGAATGTGATTATGCATGAATGGGTTGGATCTTCGTAACCGGTGATCTTACATTTGGCCTAGGTGGTTTCGTATGGCAACAAGAAGGACGACGAAGGGAAAGGACGCCGACGGCGTTGGTTTGGCGGTGGTTTCGAGCGGGAACTTCACAACAAGGCAAGGTAATCCTCGTACTATGTTTTCTTATCGTGTTTGTTTGCGTTGTGGGGTGAGAAAACCGATTAGGGTTTGGGTGTTTGTTTACGAGGATCAAAGGATAGATGGGGGCGGTAGTCGGCTGTGGTGACGGTCACAGAGGTAGCAAGAAGCGGAAACGGTGAAGTGATAGTGGCGCGCGACTGTGAGGGTGGCCGGTAGTGGGACACAGCAGGGAGGACGAAGGTGGCGGAATGTGGTGGTCCGGAGACTAGGGTGGTGGTGTTGACAGCTAGCCGAAGGATAAAAAGGGTGGTTCACGGCCGCGGGCAACCTGGTGGTGCACGATGGAGGGCCGCCAAGGGCTGCCGACGAGGAAGGTGGTGCATGGCCGATTAGAATTAGGGCTAGACGAGGAAGAAGATGATGGTGAGTGAAGGGAACGATGAATCCAGTGATGACGCGCGGGTGTGATTTACGACGGTGACGGTTCATGGTGGTGAACGGGGAAGAACGTGAGGTCGGGTTACACCCGATTAAGGGTTGTGATTATGGGGTTTGCATGTGGAGTTGGACGTGCATGGGGATCTCGTCTCATGTACGTGTGACCTACAAATCTAAGGCTTTGCATGGCGCGTGAACATGCATACACGTGGGCCCCGAACGGGTCCATGGTGACCCGGTTGGAACGGTTACGTGAATTAGGGTTATGCATGGGTGAAAGGATGCGTAAATGAGACATGTTTCGATAATAATTATACTTTTACGTAATTCACACATGTCTAGGGCGTACTCTGACTATGTGATCTTACGTTGGCAGGTTCGAGTTTTGGGTTGAGAGGTCGTTGCAGTTAAGGGTTGGATCTTCGTAACCGGTGAGTTTCTAATCCCCTCTTTTAAATTTTTTAATGTTTTGGGGCTATCGTACATACATTCAAGACGTGTTTTATTACATTAATTGTGTATCGAGCTTCGGGGTCTAATCTGATGAGTTTACGAAGTTAACTAATTAAATATGGACTAAGGGACTAGATGTTACCCTTTATATGTGTAGGTTAAAGGTGGGTGTATGGTCACGGGTCGTTTAGTGACCTAACAAGGGTGAGTCAGGATTGTAGTTATGGGTCGTACGGGTACGACTAGGAAGTGTCACATGGTGTGCATGTATGTGGTACGTGCTTAAATAATGAGATATAGTAATTGTATGTGTGTTGCTATATTAGCAGCATGTGGTGTTATGAGTTAGTCGGAGTGAGTCGGGATATGAGCTAAATGTTTATGAATATATGTAGGATATCTTATCCTAGTGCTATGTGTGAAGTGCTGGTGCGGTTAATGAATTATGTATATAGAGTATATTGTTATGTGATTATACATGTGTTGTGTGCATTGTGTCATTGTCCTTATGACACGGCGAGTACTGTGTTTGCATTGTTGTCATTATGACATGGCAAATGGGATTGTGGAGGACTAAGTCCTTCGGGAGGTCGCCAAAGGTGACGATGTCCAACAGGACAGCGATGAGCTCGGGGTGTGTCGAACGCCCTGACGAGGGTGGAGCGAAGAGGTATGTGTTTGTGTGCTTATATATTTGTGTTAAATTGCATACAAGCGTTGAGTTATATTTATTGTGCATAAGATAGTATTATTGTGGTGAGTCGAGTAGATTGACCGTTGTGTCAGGATTGTGATGTGGTGCTTACAACTATTATGTCAGTTGATTTGTAAGAGCCTTGGTCAAGGCTGAGTAAGTTGATGCCTAGAGATTTGTTGTGTTAATCAAGTGTCGAGTTAATACATGTACTCGAGTATGAGTTATTAGTGTAGGTAAGTTCGACCTATGTCGATGAGACTGCGGGATTATTATTATTATGGGATGAGTCTTGGGTAATGAGCTATTATGGGATATCGGGTGATAACAGGGGTTATCTATTTGTTAATGAATCGGGGACCTATTTTATAAAGACTGTGGGTCCTGAGTAAAGTTTAAATAACTTTTGAGACGAGTTGGCTTTCATTAAACTAAACTATTAGAACTCACTCAGCGTAACTGACTTTGTGTGTGCGATAGATTGTTTTGCAGGTAAGCGTTGCATGACGTATCTTGGCTTGGGAGCGGTGCTACTCGGATTGGTGTGCAATCATTCGTGAGGTAACTTAATGACATTAAATAACAAATGGTGTTTTTAGAAAGATTTCCGCTGTAGTTTAATATATCTAAATGAGTATTTTCATGGGAATGACCCGTTATGAGAACCAACTGTAGGGTGCCCGTTTTGAGGCCTTACAAGTTGGTATCAGAGCCGAGGTTTAAGAGAAAATCGGTGTTTTTAATAAAATAAAATGCCTTAACTTAAACTGAGAATGGGACAAGGATGAAACGAATGCAACCACGAGTAACCGCGAAGAGGTACGTCTTTTGAGTTGAGCAGTAGTTATTATTTACCATTTGTGTAGTGTTACACTAGGTAAAGTGATTGGTGTGAGTAAGTGACATATGGTCCCTTGTGGGAACATGTTGTGTGCTATGTGATGTAGTAGTATGTAGAACTACGTGAAGTTGTGTGGTGTGATCGAATGAGACTATGATGTGAGTTGAGTAATGCAGAGTAGCATTAATTGTAACTATGTGAGATAGTTTGGTGTGTCGATATGATTTAGTGATTTTGTGTGTAACTTTGGATGGCGTGAAATTTTGATAAATATGATAACTTGCTAGATTATTGTGTGATGCTATATGAGTTGTGTGGGATGCATGTGCATCTGGGGTGTGTGAAAGATAGAAAGCTAGTGTGAATATAATGGGGAAGGTTTAGAATTCGAGCAGTAATGTGGACCACCAAATTGCATTTGATCACCGTGATTTGGCAGTCTATAATTACTCTCATATTCTGAATTTGACGCCCATAGTAATCACCCCAATGTTCTATCTTGTGCAGGTACTGATGGCCATGACGATTCGGACTAGATGGGTCAGGCGAGGAGCTCTTATCAGGAGGTTGACAGAGCGGCGGGCTAGACGTTTGGCTGCCGTTCGCACGGTTATCTTTGGAGGGAGACGAGTCTTAGCACATGTCCTATTGACGGTGGTTCCACCGACGACTGAGGATGAGCAGGAGCTACCAGCACATGAAGTGATCTTGGCGCTTCCGGCGCCTAATGTTCCCAGTACTACCAGGGCAACTACGAGAGATGGACTCAGTAGGTCGTTTTACTAGAGAGATGGTTGGAGAGGAAGACATGCATTTGCAGTCATGAGTCGGCCCTCAAGGCACAACGACGGATCAGGAAATGGATGGTTAGAGGAATCCGATGACGAGGAGCAAGTAGGGTATAACTTCGAGTTGTTTAATGACTAGAGAAGTAGAGGGTACCACGAGAGGACTAGAGCACTTTGAGTAGTGGTTGTCAGGCACTTTTGTGACGAAATATTTGTTCTTGGTTTTTTTTCAATTTCTTGATTTTAACCTTGACATTGAACCTTACCACAGGATGGTTTAAAACGTAGTTAATGATAGTTGCTTGTGTGATAGCTTGCTATTGATGGTGCAGTGTTAATTAAGTGTGACAGTGTCATTACCTTTTTAACGACGTGAGTTCATATTAAATGTAATCTTTGATGTGATGCTAGAACTTGGTTGATTAGACGGTATGAGTAGACCTGTGTAGACCTGAGTTGTGATTACTTGTGCGTGTCTACGGTCTTAATATAGTGTCACCTATGTGTTATGTTTAGGTGATGTTTAAGGTGTAAGGGGGTGTGTATAGCCTTACTATGATATTAAATGTCTTTATATCATAAGGCATAGATCTTCGCGAGGTAAATGTTTTGGTGCTTAAGGGCATGAGAGAGTTTGGTGAATAAACTTGTATGTCGTTAATTGAGTTGCTTATGAGTATGAGTTAATTGTGTCACGTACTTAATAGTCGTGGCGGGAGATCAAGCATAAGCTTGATATTGTGTCTGGCATTAGTCAGGTGGGAAATCAAATGTAAGCTTGATATGGTGTTGACTTTTGTCAACAGGTTATTGTGTCTGACGACAATCAGGCGGGAGATCGTGTTGCTGGTGCCTTCGGGCCAAACAACATGATATACTTGTGTGTCTATAAATGACGAGGTCATGTTGTATGCATGTAGATTTACCCCGATCTAGCTAGTTGTGTATGTGCACTTTGTGCGAGTTAGAAGGTTGAGTTACTAGTACATGTGTAGAACAAGGTGTGTTCTGTAGCTATGTGCGTCGGTGTGTCCTTGTAGTACACGCTTAGTTGTGCATAGAACGGATGGTTAGTATGCGAAAGTATGGTATTTCTATCTTGACGATTTCTCGACGTTGATACGTCGAGGTGATGCAAGGAGTTTTGGCGTCTTTCTAGACGATCGGTGAAGTGCTCTTATGAGATTCCTATGCTTATATCTCAGGAATTCGGAGCACGAAGCCAATGGGCGAAGCAGAGAGAGCATATTATGAAAGCGTTTACGTGGATGCTTGACCAGAAAAGTTTACGATGAGATCAAGGTGATGACGCTGAAGATTTCAGCACAGAGTTAACAAGGTGACGAGGGACCTTCATGGAACACGTTCCATATGAAGAATTCAGTCGAGATGAGACGCCAGAGTAATAGGGATGTTTTCCCTGGACGAGACGACGAATAGCCAAGGCTGGTGAGCAGACAGACTTCATGTTCGTACATAATAATTGAGATGCGATCGGGGATCGCAGGTAATGGTAGAGCAACATAGAGAAAGGTGAAACTCAGGAGGGGCAAGTGAAAGATTGCACGTAAGTGACTAAGAAGGATATGCCTACGCTAGCAAATCCAAAACCAGGTTAATAATGGGCTCCCATGGAGCATTTAAGGGAAGCAAGCGTTTAGATGATCGAAACGGACGTGACGAAGGCATATGAGCCTTGAGAAACACTGAGAGCTATTGAAGATGACCCTAGTGTTGGGTGTAGGTGCAAGTCTAAGGGGCGTATTGAACGCGCAAAACTAAAAGTATAGAGATACTATGATAAAGAAATTTAGTGGAGACTAGGGTAGCTGGGCACGAGCTCATGAAGATCATCGGAGAAAGACATTAGTAATGCCCTTATGGGTAGGGCAACGGGCTAGAGTTTGGGAATCATCACCAGATGACGACCGAAGTATGAGGAAGATGGGTATGAGGAGCATATAGTGGTGAAGCCGTGAGTGCTTCTATCGGTGAAAGTAGGAGCCTACTTAGGGTGATGGTCATCGGAATGACGAAATCATTCAGATCATACAAGAGACAAAAAGGCAATTGTGCCCGTGAGCTGGAATGAAATGATACAACTTCTAGCGAGTGCTGGAATAGCGAGAGTGAAAAAACGCAGCCGTTTGACTAATGGCTGGAAAGACGAGAGACGAAGGAAACATGTAGGTGAAACCTACTAGTCCCAAGTCGAAAGCGAACAGTGAAAAAGATTTCTTTGGACAAAAAAAAGGGGCGGTCGAATTTCTAAGCAAAGTAACAGTTTTGTTAATTGTGCAAGTAAGCGCTTGTCACCAAAGGGGGTTGGTGCACGTTTGAGAATGGAAGGATGTGTTGAGTTGGTTTGTACCGACGCAGGATTCGAGGACGAATCCTCTTTTAAGGGGAGTAGACTTGTAACATCCCAGAAATACGGAAGTTAACAATTCAGGTAATGAGCAACCTGGAACCCTATTTAGCCTAGTGACGAGTAGAGTGAGCCGAGGTATGAATGTTTAACTACCAAATTGGACCTAAATGGTCGTTATCTAGCAATGCGGGTTAATAACGCGCAGTTATGAATTAACAGGGACCCGAGTGTAAAACTTAAGCATTTAAAAGCAAGTTTAAGAGTAAACCCTAGGCCTCATTCGGCCTAGGTGGTTTCGCACGGCAACAGGAAGGACGACGAAGGGAAAGGACGCCGACAGCGTTGGTTTGGCGGTGGTTTCGAGCGGGAACTTCACAACAAGGCAAGGTAATCCTCGTACTATGTTTTCTTATCGTGTTTGTTTGCATTGTGGGGTGAGAACCCCGATTAGGGTTTGGGTGTTTGTTTGTGGGGATCAAAGGATAGATGGGGGCGGTAGTCGGCTGTGGTGACGGTCACAGAGGTAGCAAGAAGCGGAAACGGTGAAGTGATAGTGGCGCGCGACGGTGAGGGTGGCCGGTAGCGGGACGCAGCAGGGAGGACGAAGGTGGCGGGCTGTGGTGGTCCGGCGACTAGGGTGGTGGTGTTGACAGCCAGCCGAAGGATAAAAAGGGTGGTTCACGGCCGCGGGCAACCTGGTGGTGCACGATGGAGGGCCGCCAAAGGCTGCCGACGAGGAAGGTGGTGCATGGCCGATTAGAATTAGGGCTAGATGAGGAAGACGAGGATGGTGAGTGAAGGGAACGATGAAGCCGGTGATGACGCGGCGATTAGAATTAGGGCTAGACTAGCTGACTCGAGCTTTTCACGAGCCGAGCTTAACTTTTCAGCTCGTTAAAATTTTTGAGCCGAGCTGGCTCGGCTCGAACTTTTCACGAGCCAAGCTTGAGCCTATCCTAGTTTGACTCGGCTCATTTACAGCCCTAGTAAGAGCCACAAAAAATAATAAAAGTTGAATGAAAGACTAATATAAAAGAATCTATACTTCTATACTATATAAAAATAAAGGTTTTTCATGCCACGTGTCGCCTCCATATTTATTCTTATCATTTTTTTTTCCGCCTCTCTCTCTTATTAAATATCTATCTTTTAATAATAATATATTTTTAAAGAAACTACTAATTATACTAATAAAACACATTTATTTTAAATTATCCCTTATTATAAGAAACTTTGAAATCTAATTATGCAACTTTTATTTTCAATCAAACAGTAAATGAAAGTCAAATTATATTAAATAGAAATTAACGTATTTTCGAAACCTAATTATATATTAATTTTTACATATTTTGAATTTTGTTTTCTATGCTTAGTATATATAATACATTTTTACACATGTAAAATATATACATAAAGATTTAAGAATTTTATGTATAGATATTTTTCATCCCGCATGTATTTCACGGGGTTCTAAACTAGTTTTAATAATATAGACGAGCCACAACATTATCTTCGAGACATATAAAGCAGTAAAGTTTTTCATTCGAGACGTATAAACAGTAACATTGCTATATTATGTAACAAACCCCAGAAAAACCCTTCTACCATCTCCCTAACCTTTTACAACTTCATATTCACAAATTATGAACTCAGGCGCCACCAACTTAACTCAGCCCTCAACCGGAATATCGCGTCTATGCCTCAAACCGACATCAGTGTCCTGAGGGTCCAACAAATTTGCAGTCTCAACCTCATGTTGTGTATTATCTTCTCCAAAGTTATGAAGCCGTCGGCCAATCAGATATCGGTCATCTCTAATCGAGTTATGGAGGTTGGTGAACCACACATGGAACCGTTTGGCACAAAAACACAACAAACTCAGACCAAGGCACCCAAGCCATGCAAATCTGTAGACAGCTGAGTTAACCACTAACGGGTACCCAAATACAGGAAACACTCCACGGGCTAGCACATAAGGAACACATAGAGCCGTAAGGAGTTTAATGATGATGGGGATTACAATCTCTCGTAGCACCCAAAAGGCTTGTAGCCTGGAGAAACCGTCTTCCCTTACTCTCTCGAATTTCACTCGCCAGCTGTCATCCATAAGAGGCATCACGTGATCCAGCATTACCTGAATATAGTATACCAAACAAATAAGTAGATTAACGTTATGTTTCATGACCAAGTCCCTAAACTTACAAAAACTCAACAAAATGACCCTTTATATAAAGTTACTAATAACGATTTAGAGTAAAGAAGTTACGCAAACTTTACCAGTCGAGTCCAAATCTTAAGGAAAACAAGTCCAAGTGCCCAATCCTGATACAACAGAAACACTGGGCTTTCATCCACTGGCACCCTCATTGGTACAATTACCAAAAGTTCAAAAAGCAGACCAATCAACACCGGGATAACAAAAATCTGCAAAACAATGGCGTTAACGAGGTGAACAATTTTTATTTTTATCTTAAATAAAAAGAAGCGGTGAAAGCAAAAGATATGACTTTACCCAAATTGACAACAGTGCAGAACTCTTGACAACAATGGAACACCATATCCAAATTTGACCTAGTAAAACTGTAGCTCTCCTTGTTCTAATTTGATCAATGCAATATCTTATGCCAGCGAGTGTGGTCCAGATGACATAACTTCCAATAACAAACGCATATATGTCTGAAATATATCGTAACAAATGTAGAGTCAGTTTTCATTACTAAAGCAAAAAAATCAAATATACCAAAACACCAAAACGGTTAAAAACCCTATCCTGCAACGATCTAATTTGAAAATCTTTTCAAATAACCTAAACGGGTTTTTTTTTCACTTTGATATTCTAATGACATGATTCTTGGATAAAAAAGAGAGCTTACATATGCATAAATGGAAAACAAATCCTCACAACAAAAAAATAACACAAAACAGAACAATCATGTCATATAAACCACCTTAAGATTGATTTTGTGTTGCTTGCAAAATCATGCCAGACTATCATTTATAGGTGACTATTTTTTAACACGTTTACTTACGTATGGTTGATTTGGATATGTTTTTTTGAACGAGTCAATAACTTATCAGCTAAAAGGGGAAATGGTCAAATGGGTCGAAAACGTTAAAAGCTACCCAACTAATCTTAATGCAAACAACCTCCTAAGTCGTTTATACAAAGATTTAGATTACTACTGTAACAATATTGTTTCTGTAAACGGATTAATTATTTATAAGATAATATAAAACAAATGGGCCAACGAATCCGACACGGCTGTCTCCATCCTTACTAGAAAATGGCAGGTTTCAACCCAAACTCGTTTGACAAGTTACCCAACCTGCCCAATCCGTACCAAAAAAATGGGGTTTTCGTTTGGACCCATTATCCAACCTTCCCAACCCACCCTCGTTTGACAAGTTACCCAACCTGCCCAATCCGTACTAAAAAAATGGGGGGTTCGTTTGGACCCATTATCCAACCTTCCCAACCCACCCATCTTGCCACCTCTATTATCAGTAGAACCAAGTTTTAAAGCAGTAACTGAACAAAACATCCATGCTTACGAACCACAGTGACATAGAAGTCTTGAATCAGATATTTTACCATTGCATTTGATGCCATGTGTGATAGGGAGAAGGGGAACTGCATTGAACAACATTCGTCCAAGGGATACAGGCACCACAATTAAAGCAGAATTGAAGATCAGCAATGTCATCCAAGCCACCAATAAAAGCAGCACAATACACAGAACAAACATATACCTCCTGTACAATAGGAGAAAAAATCATTAAATAAGCATAAAAGATGTGCCTACATGATCTATATACATATAATGATTGAAAATGTATCCTTCATCCAATCATCTTAATGAACAGCCATGTGAGTTATTGGCATTTCATTGTGCAACTATACTATTCACCGACTTATAGAAATGCACCTTTTATTCTGTAATTGTATGATGCTAATTTAATTAAAAGTGATTTACGCTTTATCTAGAACCTCAGACGAAATCTAAGTTTGCTGCCTGTATATATCTTTTAGAAATCTTATCACAATCTGGAAGTGGAGGTTAACCATCTTATTACCTTTTCTTAAATCTAAAAAATGTCCTTTGCAGGATGGTACTAATATCTAACATACAAATTGTTGGGTGTGGAGACTTGCGGGGGGGGGGGGGGGGGGGGGCAGCCGTCCTTACCCCTTGGTGCGCCCTTGTGGTTAATGATGGCAGGTTGCCATTTAGCATATATCTTAACCTACAAGTTTTCTTTTATTAGGAAAGGTCTCAAGAGTTTAACCCTAATTCTATTATTATAAATAGGACCTCTTGTACATGTAATTTTCATCACCTCTCGATAATAATCCTCTAGTTGTAGCCCGTGGATGTAGGTCACACCGACCGAACCACGTTAAACACTCGTGTTATTTACTTTATGCTATTGTGTTAGTGTGTGTGCTTGCTTGCGATCCAAAAGTCAGCCGCAGGACCACCAACAGCAGCTGCCGCTGCTGTCCTGTCACCAACCAGAAACCGCCGCC
Organism: Smallanthus sonchifolius; assembly: GCA_023525975.1. Taxonomy (NCBI): domain Eukaryota; kingdom Viridiplantae; phylum Streptophyta; class Magnoliopsida; order Asterales; family Asteraceae; genus Smallanthus; species Smallanthus sonchifolius. Next base: position 4,869,820 of record CM042024.1, on the reverse strand, counting down.
CAGCAGAAGCCTTCTGCCGCCGTCACCTGATCAGCCGATAACAGCTTCTGCTGTGTGTTTTTTGGACCAGATCTGAACCGTTTTCTGTTTCTACTCCTTTCTAAACCTATAACCACCCACAAATTACAATATTATAAAATTCTCACTAGTATGATTACTTCAGCAGTAAGGAAAGATGAACCACCTATGTGGCCTACTGTTATACGACTTATGATGTACATACAAACTCTCAACTATATTACCATTCAAATTGGTGAACCAGAGAGTTATTCTGAGGCAGTCAAGACGAATGATTCTCTCAAGTAGGAGCATGTGATGAAGGATGAGATGAGCTCTCTAGATAAGAACAAAACATGGGTCTTAGTCAAGCTTCCGCCAGATAAAAGAGCTCTACAGAACAAATGGGTCTTCAGGGTCAAAGAAGAAAATGATGGGTCTGAACGGTACAAAGCTTGTTTAGTGGTCAAGGGGTTTAAGCAGAAAAGGGGGGTTGATTATGATGAGATCTTCTCTCCAGTGGTGAAGATGACCACCATCAGACTAATTCTGAGTCTTGTACATGTAGAGGGTTTACATTTACATATGCATACACATATACATATATAGGGGTATGGTTCAAATGAAAACGTAACATAGTCTTATGTATACGTAACCCATAGTGTTATACTGTTACGTATACGTAACAACTTCTCATTCAACATAGTGTTATGTGTACGTAACACAGTGGCGGATCTAAAACAAAAGTTCAGGGGTAACGAATTTTTTTTTTTGACCGTACTTTCATGTAAATGAAACAATAAAAAAATTTGACGGTACTTCCATGTAAACAAAATTTTTTTTTTGACCGTACTTTCATGTAAATGAATCAAAAAAAAAATTTTGACAGTACTTTCATGTAAACAAAATTTTGACGGTAACATGCGGTCTCAGCTCAGGTCGAGCGGCTGGTTGAGTGGTCGGTCTCTGGCTCTCACAGTCTCACAGTTCCCGCTCTCTCTGTCTTTCTTCTTGGCCGGCCGCTTGAGTAAGTTGGGTTTGAGAATTGAGACTTTGAGGTATTGGGTTTTAATAAAACATTTGGGCTGGCTAAAGCCCAAATGTTTTATTCAAACCCAATACCTCAAAACCTTTAATAAAATGTGGGGACTTGGGGTAACGTATTGGGTTTTTTGTAAAATTTTGAACTTTTTATAAAGTGTTGAGCTTTTAAAAAAATTTGAGGGGTAACGTAATTTATAACCGGATACATAAAACCGTAAAAACAATTTTTTTTTGCACTGCGCTTAAAAAGTTGAGGGGTAGTGCGGGCTACCCCTGGCCCTAGGGTAGGTCCGCCCCTGACGTAACACATTGGGTTACGTATAAGTAAGACCCCTCATCCTCGTATTTATGTTCAACATATGTAACATATACTTAAATACCCTTTTGAGTTTTGACAACTAAAAGAAAAAATAATTTATGAATTAGGTTATTGGTTTTGTTGGTTTTCTCTAGTTTTCGTGTAACTATGTATATATATATATATACACATATATGTGTGTGTGTGTGAAATTGCTCCATCTGATAAACATGCAACAATCGCATATACACATATATGTGTGTGTGTGTGTGAAATTGCTCCATCTGATAAACATGCAACAATCGCACTACAACTTACTCTGAATCAGATTGCTCATCACCATCATCTTCCGCAAAACTAGCTTGGTTCAAATCTTCGGGGGGTAAATATCCAGCTACAGCTTGATGTTGACCACCTAATTGACCATGTATCCTATCCCGCCTTGCTGGATCATTCTCATTTTCTTGTCCATCAATATCTTCAGGTCTGGGCAATAAGTACTCTGTTAAACCGAGGGCCCACCCAATGGCAGTAAACCAATAGTGCAGAAGTGCTTTGATTGTTGCCCGCGGCTTGAAATGCTCAACAGCAAATGGAATGCAAATTTGGAATAAAAGCATGTCAGCAGGGATCTCGGTGAATGGGTCAGATACTCTGCAAATACAAAGTATATTAGACTATATCACTATTACAGTAAATAAATACTAGTCAGCTGTACAAATAATCTTACAGTTTATTCATGTTACCAATTTTACCCCTATTATAGCTATATTTTTAAAGTCAATATTCTCACTTATTTAACTTTTTCTCCTGTACAAATTTCATTTTTTATTACCTTTTTAAAGTTAATAAACCTTGTTTACTTTCTAGTCAATTAACATATTTAACCTTTTCAGCTCTCACACAAAATCAATATTCACACTTTTTTCCACTCATTTTCTTAGTTTACTTTCATCTACAAAAAATTCCAATTGCATATTTTCATCATCTTAATTTTTTTAGAAATAAAAATATTCGTATTTAATGTGTCAATTCTTTGGCACACATGAAAGAAATGTTCTCTTTGTTTTTTTCGACAATGATTTGTAGAAATTTGCATAGCTTTCTTTCACACAAATTTAATTCGATATTAAGAACTCCTTTATGCATCCTTCCCAAAAGGACCAATATGAATATTTTATTTTTAAAATACAATAATGATATCCAAGTTTCAAAGCTGAAAATAATATAGAAAACTGGGAGAAAATTAAATAATAGTAAGGGCAAGATTGATGGGATAAAGACTAGAAGATTATCAGTAACAACTTCATTTGTAAATAAAAACCATTATTAATTATGGAAACTTGGAGCCCAAATCTAATTGTAATAACAAGAGACGATTATCTAGCCTATAAATATATTCTCTTGTAACCCTATTGACCTATTCACAACCAATCAATGCACAAAAACCATATTATTATTTGGTTTCTGTAACTCTGTAAGCATAGTGCCAGATGAATAGAATTTGGAAAGTCAAAGAAAGTAATCTTACGATATATCAAGAGGGAAGATGGAAGGAGCCATCCGCATAGCAAGTTTAACTGGCAAAAATACCAGCATTACAATTAAGCTCCCATAAACAGCAACTGACAAGAGAACCCTGCGAACATGCTTATACACAGGATCATCGATTAAATCCCTAAAAGGATTGTAATTAGGATCAGCTGGATCCCGCAGAAAGTAAAGGACTCCATTTCGCAAAACCTGCAATGCCGTGTGAAATGTTTACAAAATAAGAGAAATGGTGATTATACATTGGAACTTAAAATGGGGATAGCACAGGTGGAAGTCATCCAAGTATTCAATTTATTTCACAGGTCACACCCCATATGTTAGAACTACTTTATAGGCCACCCCATATGGTTTCATTTATACCAATTCCAGATAAAACATGCAGGATGACGAACAGGCCCTGATATTTTTAGAAGACAAAGGTATTTTTGTCTTCTCAAAAGTTTTAAGGGTACTATCCGCGACATGTCTTTGGTTCAAATGGGTATAAACAAAACAAGAAACATATTCGGTTCAGTAGCCTATAAAGCAGTTTCAATATAAGGGTGACCTTAATGAAACTGAATACTAGGGTAGGCTCCTCATATATCATCTCTTTAAAACAGGGCAGTTATAAAAAAAAATCCTTATAGACTTCTGCTAAATTCACCCAAGTCCCTAGACTCTTGTGCGTGACTAAATTCCTAGACTAATAAATTTTCATGAAAGGGTGGTCCCATAATGAAGTTTAGGGACTTAATCATGCAATAAAAAAATAATTCCCATTGAATATTTGAGAAGTATAGGGATTTAGACATGCAAAAAAGGGACTCTTATGTTAATAAGAAAGTGCAAGGACTTCATCTTTAGGTTAGAAAAGTTAAAGGATTTAATCATGCAAAAAGAAGTCCGCGGACTTATGTGCGAATTCACCAAAACTCCATAGGTTTTTTCGACAATTGCCCTTCAAAAATACAATGAAGTACTAGGGTGGAAGATTATATACCCCTCGAAGAAGACTGACAAATATGGATATTTGCAACATGTAGACAATCCCTACAACCCAATGAATCAATGAGCTTGCCAATGGAGAAACCGAAAAGAAGTCAATTCTTTGACCGATAGACTTCCCAAACATCCTTATAGTACAAACATCTAACCACCATCCACACATTAGAGGGAACACCCCTAGCTCAATGACCAATAAGAAAGCGACCTTTATCATAGTCATTAAATGTCTCATTGCAGCTAAAAACTGCCTAAAAAGGGATGGGATTGTTTCTGCAATTGAAGTAATATCATAAGACCTCCTCATGGTCAAAGGCTCACCCCTGGCGTACCTAACAAGTGATATAGCTCCTAGATAGAGAATAACCAGTGTGAAAATGGAAATATATCCAACTGCAAGAGTTGCAGCGTCAGATAGTCGGGAATCTCCTTTTAAATAATTAACTGAAACGAGAGATGTATCATTTACATTTGGATTTTTGCCAGATGTAAAATTTGTGACTGCAGTAAGTGTGTTTTTTACTGTAATATTGGCTAGTGAAAGGGCTTGTTCTGTAATTGGCAGAACAGTTGAAAACATTGGGCCTGTGGCAGATGATATAATAAATGATAATTGGTAGAGGAAAAAGCGCCCTAGGTGGAAAGGTACAAGTACTACAACACCAAGAAATATCATGTTGCTCGCAAGAACCTGCAGGATAAATTTTTTTTAGAAAGAATTAAGCATAGAAAGGGCCTGTTTGGAATGAAATATAAAAGAACTTATAAACTGTAGTCATGTAGCAGTATTCAAAGATTCCATCAACTGTCTTAATGCTTTAATAAGCAAGCATTAAGAGTACCTCCAATGTATGCACCAAACATTTACAATATTTGGTGTTTAAGTAGCATATTCCAACAAATTTAATTCAACTCTAATGTATGCACCAAACTTTTACAAGCTTATTATCATACCAGATAGTTTAGATTAACACATTAATTTGTTTTAGTTAGTTTTTTATTCTAGTAAATTAAAAACAAATAATTTTTTTATCTAAGATTTACTTAATTACCTTAAAATTAGTGATCTGGTATGATGCTATGATGAATAGTGTTACACCAAAAAGTTACCATGTTAGTGTCTTGTTGAGGATGTTCTACACCATTTCAATGTTTTGGTGTATTCATGTATGCATTGGAGATGGTCTAATAAATTAATAATATTGATTTGAAATGAAGTAACTAGCACTAGTCAACTGTAACCTAATTGTCTGTAACGCAGACAAAAGATAAGGTCTTTAACGAAATCAACTGCAATAAAATTATATGAAAAAATATACTCACAGTAAACGCATTTTCCACCAAATGAAAAATGGGCCCCTGCATACCAACCAATTCATCAAAAGGAACATCCTCTGCACCATCACCATCATCAAACCCATCAAATATCTGTTCTACATGTGCCTCGAGCCGAGCTGCTTGCATCTCCCACCTGGCTGCAACATTTTCTGCATTCCTTCTAATCATCTGACCAGCCCCACCAATACCATGGGCCCCACCAACATCTTCACCATTCCCTTCACCAACAAGGTTTCGATTACCTTGTCTCCTTGCAAGTCGAGCACCGTTTCTATCTAGTTCTTCCTCTCTGTCACCTTCCTGCCCTCCAAGTTCTCTTAAATGTCGGAAATAGTCCCTCAAAGATGTGGCACCAAGAAAAATAAACACGATGCTTGCAGAGAGTAGGAACCCGTGAAGACAGTCGGTGAGAATGAGTATAGTTGAAATGTGACTTAAGAAAAGTCTCTGGGCTTCATTAAAACTCCTAACGAATGAGAATCTCCATATCCAGAAAGTGATGAATGGTATGATTAAAAGCCATATGGATAGCACAAAAATGAAACGTATGAAGAACTGCATCACTGTATAGGCTTTCATTGCTATCCCAATAATAAATTCCCGAAAAGGAAGCCTTCCAGGGGCGTTTGCAGCATATACAGGGGAGAATGAAAAGGGGTGCTTGCATACCTGCAGTACATTATGTTATTATGACAAACCAGTGAAGAAAAGCAAATAAATTCCCTGCATTACGAATTCTGCTGGAAACTTCATAACAAAATTCCTAGTTCACGTGCCAAATATTCATGCACTTCAAGCTAGTCTTTCCGCGTTCCACAAACAAGATCAGCAGAATCACAAAAAGTAAACTTCATCAAATCTACTAACTCATACACTAAGAACTTGATCATAAAGGATGTAGATTTGTTCCACAAACACAATAACATGCAGGACCTGAGCTGTGCACAAAAGACAACTAGGTCTTCTTAAACTAAATTTTATCTTTCTGAGCTTCACATACAAGAAGGTATACCTATATATTTGTCAAATAACAAACAAACAAAAATACCCAGTAAAATCCCACTCAAAGAGTAGGGTGGGGAGGGTGGATGAGGGCAAACCTTACCTCTATCCCATAGGGTAGAGAGGTTGCACCCAGAGCGACCCCCGGCTCGCATATTTGTCAAATAACTCTAATGAAACAATGCACAAGGTAGTATTACTGAAAACAGATTGCAGCCAATCTCCCTAACCCCGAGTGGGCCGGGCTTAGAGCGCATGAGAAATGAGAGAATCAAATCATCAACACTGCATAACACTTGAGATTCATATCAGAACGGATACCCAAATTAAGGAAAACAATAGATCACAATCAGACGGATTAGAACCAGTACTAACCAAAAAGCCTACAAATGCACAAAAAACCAATGCATGCCAATCAAACAACAGCCATCTACTGCCCCTTGAAGAACACAGGATCTCTGTTGAAGCCCCAAGATGGAGAGAAATATCCATATAAGATTTGTGATAAAAAATACCATCTCATTTCTTGTGTGAAGTTATAGGTTCGAAAACCTCCCTTGTCTTGTTTATAAAAAATACCAATTTGCATGCCAGGGATCATAAAAACCAATAAATTTTGAAAATAAAATTGCTACTGCACCATTTATTCTAGCCGTTTACTGAGTCATAATTATACTAGAGATATAAACAATCAGACAGAGAGAGCTTATGCTTCCTGTGCACTTGTACCATGGAATCTGTTAATTTTATAGAGAAATGAAAAGAAGGCAGTAAAGGGTTTTGTAATGTATTTTGTTTTCATTGAAGCGATTGACTAACATATTCATCTCATTATGTAGAGATGATATAGCAGTAACCAAAATCCATAAGACTGAATGTACACTGATATATAATAACTGAATACATAAACTAAATGTAACTGCCTATAGTAATTGGCTAACTGCTCTATTAGAATCACTCTAACAAAAGATGATCTACCAGCCATCAATTGTTAACCCTCACCCAAATAAAAATCAGAGGAGAATGCTTCCCTAGACCCAAGTACCAATTGTTAAATACATTTTCCATATCATATGATATGATTTAATAAATCTTGTCATTCATACCAAAGCCATATATCTAATAAATACAAAGGATGATGGTCTAGGGCTGTTTGCATAAAGATCAAATCAACAAATAGATGATAAATCCGCTTAAAACCTTGCAATCACCATGAGGGTTCCCACACATGCTTGAACGAGCTAAACACAAAGGATTAGAACTTGGGATTCTATCAAATTCACAACCGACAATCCACATAATTGAGCAATCCAAGTCATTTCTTACCATACCATATTTGTATCACAAGCTTGCCACTCTCCTACAGTAAAATGATTTATAACTTCTTATCTGGTTCAAGTTACAAAACTGCGCCCCCTAATGATGATGAAAATATGTACATTGGCTCCGAATATTTAGCCACTAACAGCTTTAACATCCTCTAATTTTTCATAATTTTGATATTGATAGAAGCCGGATTAGAGATCGGCGGTCTCCCAAAATAATCAAAATTTCATAAACATAAAATAATAAACTTTGCTTCAATTTTTCTTCTTCTCCTTCATCAAATGCATAGTACAAATATTTAAAGACTTACATGAACCTAAGAATATGGAAGTAGTGCTACATGAACAAGAAATGGAAACGTGTACTGGATAATTCCTAAAACATGCATGCTAACTGATTAACTACTGCAACGTGGGTAATGGAATTGGGTTTAGGATCGGTGACCCGTATCAGATATCTTGTGTAAATTTCTTCTATTTTTGGAACAACCAGTTCCAGTCATATTATAGTTTCTTATGCTGTAGTATATAGGGCTAAACGTCATGATCAACCTAATATACTAATATACGAAAGGTATAAATTACAAACCACAATTGAATCAAAAGGAAGAGAGAAATGAACCTCGCACTGACGAGCGTTGCTGTGATTAAGCCACTGAAGAAGACAGTCTTGGTGAACAAACTTAATACTGCCGCTACAAGCACAAGGATATCGGAGAGGATTATCGGCGTCTCCTGGATTCCGGCAGATCCGGCAAACATCCTCATCTTCATCATCGCCATCGTACGTGTTGCTCGATAAATTACTGTTATCAATAGACACAGACGAAGCAGGTGAAGAATCCGGTAAATTTCCGACTCCGCCGTGCGGTGCGATATCCATCGGTTGACAACCGGAGGCTACAGTCCGGACACGTTAAACTCTGTATCAAGAAAAGCCCTATATTTGGGATTTGGCGGTGGAGGGTTTGGTGGTAGGACTTGAATGATAGTGATTTTAATGGAGGAGGAAACGGTTAACGGGACGGGAGCTTCTTGGCAGGTGACTCAGAAACTTATGTCTTTTTTAAAGTTTTTTTTTTTAAAGGTAAATTTCTTTATTTGTGTATCTTAAACCCATGACCTCCTTAAACCTTGGTGTTTTTAGAGAATTTTTCTTTATCAATAGGCCATCAACCCCATTGGCTTTTATAAGGTTAATTAATTACTCGGTTAGTTCACTTGGTTTGCGAAAATTAACAGGTTTAAGTACTAAAATTTTAAAATAACATGGTTGAGTTTTATTCTATCAATTTTGTAACGAGTTTGAGTATTAAAACTAACTTCTGTTAACTTGGGGTGAATACCCTTTTACTTTAAACCTTTAATACCAAAACATGTTACTCTTTGTAAAGAGTGTTTTAGTCATTTTAGTATTTCATCCCAACCTTAACAGAAAAATTAACGAAAGTTTAGTCTTAATACCCAAACTCGTTACAAAATTGAAAGTATAAAACTCAAACATGTTATTTTTCGTAAACCACAGGAACTATATGTGTAATTAACTATTTTTATAACATAGATAAGATCTAAATATTTTTCTTTTATTATTATTAAAAAAATATTTTATTTAATCTATAATATTTAATAAATAAAGGTTTTGGTGGGACATTTGTCATTCTCCTATGCGTCCTCAACTTTTTTTCCCGTCTCTCTCTCCTATTAACTATACAAATTTCTTTAATTGTTTTTTTATAAGTTTTTGTTTCCCGTCCCTCTCCTATTAAATAATAATGATTTCTATAATTATTTTTATAAAATGTTTTTTATTTAAAAAAAATAGGTTGTTTATAAAATATTTTTATGAATTGAACATTTCTTTTATTCTTTTAATAAGACATTTTTAAAAAATAACTATATAACGTTTCTAGAATTTTTAATAAAAAAGTATGTAATATGTCGTAAATATGTAGTATGTAAATCTTTATTATTAAGTATATATAGAACATTGCATTTATTCAACCCGTGTAATACATCGGGTTTCTAAAGTTTAATACGAATGTAAATCTTTATTAGTAAGTATATATAACTGTAACAAACCAAAATTCGGGTTTCGTTATAAATAAATAAATATTCTAATAAATATTATGGTGAAAATAATATTTTAGAAATAAGTTAAAACAAGTGGGTTTCAAGTTAGTAATGAGGTTATATTAGTTTTAACTAAATTTGGAATGAAAATGGATGAAATAGAAGTTGAGGGACTGAAAGTGCAAATATGACAAATCTGTCATATTTGACTTATAAGAAGTCAAAATTCAGGATTTTGGTGGGTGTGGGTGTCGATGGTTGCAAGAGAAAAAGGAGGAAGAGGAGAAAATTAATCAAGAACGAAATTAGAGGCTTGCATGCTTGGGATTTAGGGTGTTGATTCATACAATACCTTCCTAACATCAAGTAAGTTCCTCCTTCATCTCTTGAATCCACCATTTATGGTGTTCTTGGTGGGTTTTGGATAAAAAAAATCCAGAATTTTGAATGCATATGATAAATTGGTGCTAGATTGTTGATAATCTAGCTAAACTAAAGGTAAATAATGGTGATTAACATCCTAGAACCCTTTAATTTTGATTATGAAGAGTTAGGGTTCATATGGAGAAATTTGGGGGTGTTTGGATTATGATGATAGAATGTTGAATTAATGATGATTAAGTGTTTGTATGATGTTAGACACTTGAACAAACACCAAATTAACCTAATAATAATTATTGAATAAAAAATTAGTGTTAATGTAAGGATAATGAAACTCAAGTAGGTGAGTTTGGGGTGAAAGAGGGTGTTTGGATATGAGTATAACTCAAACGGGTCAGTTTAGGTTGGAAATGGGAAATTGGGTTGTGAACCTAATTAAAATGTGATTTTGATGTATGTTAGATTACTAAACTAGATGAATGTGTTTAGATAATCAAATTGCAAAACGTGAAGTGGAATCGGGACCTTCAAATCCACAAGGTAAGTGCTTTTGCATTTACTTAGTAATTGATGATAAATGGTGTTATATGCAATGTTGTATGCATAAAGTGTTAAGTTGCATAATGTGTTATGTAGTATGAATATGTATAAAAGTGCATGAATAAGTGAAAGAATGTAGTTATAGTATTAATACTATAATGGATATGTAGATATGGAGTTATAGTCTAAGTACCATAATAGATATGTGGATATGAAGTTATGATCTAAGAATCATAATGGAAATGTGGTGATGAAGTTATGGCCAATGTGTCATAATGGAAATGGAAATATGATAAGCATGAATATGAAACAAAAAGGGTGAAACTTGTATGTGAATATGCAAATGATAGGTTGCCTAATGACAAATTGGGTGGAAATGGGTCAAATGGGTGAATGGGTGAAACAAGTAGAATTTTACTTGTTTGTTATGTTTTATCTTCATTACTAATGGTGATATGTTTATGTGGTTATGTAGGAAAAGCTCTGATGTAGTCCAAGTCAAGTCCAAGGCGTTGGCGGATTCTCGTATGTGTAAATGGTTGATTTTGGGATGTGTATTGAAATCCTCGAAGGGGTGTGAATTTGAGACAAGAATTGATGTTTTGGTGATATTGTGGTGTATGTATACTTTTGGTCAAAATCCTAGGTGTTTGTGAATTTTTGGTGTTATGTTGAAATGAAAAAGTTGGAAAAATGGCTAAGTGTTGAAATCTGCAAGTCCAGAAAACTTTATGTGAAGGAAGGTGCCTCGCGGTACGCGAAGAACCAGGTTGGGTTCTCTTGCGGTACGCGAGAGACCTGGATTCCGGCTTGGCTTTCTGAGGCTCCCCCGCGGTACGCGAGGGACCTATAAAATTTTTTTTGGGATAAATGCTTCCGCGCGTTTTAAATGTTTATTATAACCGGTGTTTTAAAAGTAGGGTGTTACAATAACATTGCATTTATTCAACCCGTGTAATACACCGGGTTTCTAAAGTTTAATATAAATTAACACTTATCAGTTACATAAAAAAAATTAATATATAAAAAAAATATGCTAAAAATTAACTTAACATAATTTATAACTGTCACGTAATATTTTATTTAACCCGTGTAATACACGGGTTTTTAAAGAAATAAATTTTTTATTACTAAGTATATAATATTACATTTATTCAACACGTGTAATACACGAGTTTTTAAAGAAATTTTTTTTTATTACTAAGTATATAACATTACATTTATTCAACACGTGTAATACACGGGTTTTTAAAGTAATAATTTTTTTACTACTAAGTATATAACATTACATTTATTCAACCCGTATAATATACGGATTTTAACCTAATGTATAATATACATTGAAGTTAATAATCGTAAACGTTATCTATATAACTATATACATTTCAACAAGGGTCTAAGCAGTGCACCTTTGTGATTAGTTGTTTTAGGCAATTTGGACACGCGGTATTAGCCCATTGGTGGGTTTTATTTATTTATTCATTTTTATGAAATTACTCGAATTTTTGTGTGTATTAATGATTATTGGTTGGGAAGGATAACACTATTAGGACCTTGACCTGGTGGTGGTGGTGGTGGTGGTGGTATACAAACTGCGTGCATAGTTCCTCACTTCCCACCCCACCCACCTGGGTTCGAACCTTAGGGTGGGTTTTTTACCTTTTTTTTGTTATTTTCTAATGCAACTGTTTTTTCCGTTTGTTTTTTCCAGCTTTTAGTATATGAGAACACCTTATCTTGTCTTTATTTTTACATCATATTATTTTTACGTTACAAATCTTAATGCTAACGTTTTGTTAACATTACCGCAAGTTACGGCACCGCGGCGGTATCCTCCTAGTTGTATTCATTTTAACAAAGCGATAAAATAATAAAATATTCTCTAATTAAGCCGTGTTACATTGGCAGCCTAATTTAAAACTTTGAATATATATAATAAGTCAATTTTGATACATGCATTTTGAAAGTACACATGAGTTTCTGATAGAGATATAATATTTTATATTGTTTTGAAAATGAGTCAAACTGGTTGAATTGATAACGAGGACCATCACCGGTTTGACTTGCTCAACTAAGATGCATAAAATTAAACAAGTTTAGCGGTTATAACCGGGTGACAACGTAAACTGATAACTGGGATTATTTCAATGAAATGTATGCAACTAGTGGGTAGTATCCACACTCTGCGGCAAAGGCAAATCGATTTTTAATAAAATTTAAACAGAAACGCATACGCAACGAGAAAAATATACAGTAAAATTTATAACAAAAAAAAATAAAAATAAAAATAATTAAGTGGCTCTGTGCCTGCCAAGTGGCAGCCCTTGATTGATCCCAGGGTTATTGTTTATCACTCTCACAAACCTTTGGCTTTGTGTGTGAGTATAATGGATGGTTTTCATTGTATGGAAGGCTTTCTTCCGACTTAGAGCATATCCGATGCAGAGATCCTTGTGTAACGAACCAATTTTCAGCTTTGTTAAAAAATATATTTAATCATATTATAGGGGTATAAATAAACTAAATTAAAGTGAATAGTTCCTTTGTAATAAGGGTATACATGGATTTTGGAATAAAAGGGTCTAATTGGATAGCGTAGGGGCTGTTTTGTAAAATCCTCAAAGTTGATTTAGGTGGGGGTGTGGATGGCGACACACACATGTGTGTGTGTCAACCAAAACAAGAAAGGAAGGGGGGAAGATGCAAGAACGAAAATTGAGGAATTGGTGGTGAAATTCCTTGATTTTGGAGTGTTCATCTTCTTCCAAAACTTCAAGTAAGCTACATTCTTTCACTAAATCTTCATTCTTAGTGTTCTTGATGGGTTTTGAGTTAGTGAACCTTAATTGGACTGATTTGGGGGGGGGGGGTGTGAATGATTAAATCCAAGGGTGGAAATGTTTATATTGTGTTATTGATGTTAACAAACACAAATTCCATGATTTAAACAAACAATTTGGAGTTCTTGAGGTTCAATTTGCGGGTTTTTGATTATGGGTGTTAAAATGGAAGGTTAGGGATTTGTAAGTGATTATGGTGTTAGTAAACACAAAATCAAATGAAAATCTTACACAAATTGGTGAATGTAGGATTTAGGGATTTTGGGTGAAAGATGGATAATCCTTGACGGGTCAAATGGGTTGTTTGGTTTGAATGGAGTGTTAATGGTGTTTATGAAACTTGGAGGTCTGGTTAAAGTGGAATTAACCAACATAAGTAGAGAATGTTAACCAATAGGTTAAAGGTGTTTTGAATCCCACTTGGTGGTTATGTTAGGATCATTAGATTACTAAACAATGGTGTAATTGTTTAGGTAATCAAGTTGCAAGGTTGAGGAACAACCAGGATCATCAAAGGCAAAAGGGGGAAATTCAAAAAATAAGGTAAGTGTGCTACACTTACTTAGTAATTTGTGTTATGCGTTTTATGGAGTTCTTGCAAATAATTAGATTGTATACTATGTTTTTGGGTGTTTGGAAATTGTATGGTAATCTTACACATAAGTAGATTGTATAACTATGTATATGGGTGTTTAATGTTTGTATGAAGTTCTTACATATAATTAGGATGTTTGATTATGTGTTTGGGTGATTTGGACGTTTTTGATGTAATATCCGGGATTTTTACGACGTAACTTTTCCTAAACTTCTACACGTTAAAAACTTAAATTCTTATTAAAACTATTTTCTTGAAATATTAAATTAATTAATATGGATTTAAGGAAAAACGATCATACTTATATGTGTGTATTTTATAAATAAAATACCATTTAAATTCTTTGCGAGTTTATAATTATATAAATAATTTATAAACTTATTTCATAAAATACTTAAACTTGAAAATCATAAACCTTAGAAATTATTTTATAAAATAATAAAGGTATAAAACTTATAGAAACGTAGTTGGATTTTATAAAAAAAAACTATTTAAAATCTTAAACTCAAATATTATTGTTTTAAAAGTCCGGGGACTGAAACCGTAAATCACCAAAACCCATTTACACTTGAAACTACTTTTCAACATAAATGTTAAAACCATAAAACTTCAGGGACCTGTCCTGTACTAAACCTAAACTTTCGAAACCCAGAACCGGTCCTAGATTCGAGTCCGGCATCACCGATTTTCCTTCGCGATTTACTCAAATCGCGAAATCCCGTCCGGATTCGTTGAACCTTGGGTTCGCTTCTCGCGTGCGGCCGTAAACCGAGGTGCCTCGTTACTCAATTTCGAGTTTAATAGCTGCGTGAGGTTCGAATACTGACGGGTGGTCCACGGGACAACCTTTAAGTATGTTAAAAGATAATTTAATCTCACATTTGATCATGTAACTATCTTGAATTAGATAACTACAGTTGCGTATGTCTCAGGTATGTTCGGGGGCTTAAAAGGAGTGGAAATGCAGAAGATAATCGAGTGGACGTGCTTTAGCTGTTTATAGGGAGTTTTGCCCAGACTCTACCGTAGCTTACGGTGGCTACCGTAAGCTACGGTAGCCCCTGAAGAATTATCCCCCACCGTAAGGCAGTAGAAGTCTATCGTAGCAACTTAAAAGCTACCGTAAGCTACGGTAGCCACCGTAGCTTACGGTAGACCCTGACGCAGAAAGTGTAACTGCCAATAAAAGAGTGGTTTCAAGGGGCTTTTCAGATCTCATCTTGGTGGGGACGTTTTGCAGAGCTTTTTGGGCGAAAAATTGGAGACTTCTTGTGCTGGAAACATTTTCTAATCATTGGGTTTGTGTTTTGATTCATATGAATATTAACTTTTGTTTGATGATGATGCATCAAACGATGAGTGGCTAATTTCGTGGTGATCATCCTAGATGTAAGGGTTGCTTTTGAAACACTATGTTTATGTTGGAATTTCTAGAATAATAGACTTGCAATGTTTGTTTGTTTATTATGGTGTTTGAATGTTTGTTTGTAAATTGTTAATTGATCTTTTGATCCTAGTCTAAACCATACGTGCTTGGTGCCGTTGGCAATCGAGATATCATGGGAGGGATTAGGGTTGGATAATAGTCAATTGGTCAACGGGTAACAACCTCGCGTTTTTATAATCCGAGTACTTAGTTCCCTTTTATCACAACAAACAATCAAACACGAGCCATGTCTATGTGGTTCTTTCTAGTTGAGCATAAACATTACTGTGGATTAAAAACCTGAAATCTAGGATGGTTGCTTTCTCTTAATCTGTTTACAAACTAATCTTTGATTTGCAAATTTATTTAGTTAACCTTAGTTTTTTGAAACCAAACAATCAAAATCGTGAACTTATATTTCTTGCAATTTAGTTTAAGTTAATTAAATCCGAACTACTTAGTAAGCACATTTTCCACAAACTCCCTGTGTTCGATATCCACTTACCACTATCTATTTAGTGTAATTGGTTTATTTTTTAGTGAGACTACGACCTCACGTCAAATACGAATCTATCGGCCAACTCCCATCTCCCCAACCAACTAAGCATTGAATGTTAAAATCAGCTATAAAATCAAACCTAGTAGCATCAACGACACCACACCACAACTCCTCATACCCTCAATTTCTCAAGTTAACACCTACATTGCTCGATTCTTCGTCTCGGCAGCCGACGGTCACCTTCATCCCGATCTCCCTCGATTCTGCATCATTTCAGGTAACCTCGATGATCAATCGACTCGAAATCTCTCGACGATCAAAAGCCCCCTGTTTAATTCCATTAACAGAGGGCTAATCGTTATGTATTTTGTGGGTTTGAATTCTAGGGTTCATCAAAGGAATAGGGATGAATGGGGAATATAGTTATCTATTTTATTTTCCGTGTATTAAACCAACGAGACCCGTAGTCTGGCGGTTAGTGTGTGCGTGTATGCTTCGACCCGGTCAGTGACCCGGGTTCGAGCCGGTTAAGCCAGGCTTTGCCCTCTTCATTTTTTTTAGCCTTCTAAACAAGCTTTAAACCTTTTAATATTTTTTATAAATTCTGTTAAACTTTTATAAACTCAAAAGTCAATTTTATTTACACTTTTAAATTCTGGAGTTATTTTAATTTAATTAAACTTAGCTAAACCTTATAAAGAACTAATTTTAAATAATAGTTTTAAATCTTAAAAAAAAATCAGAAAAGTTTATAGATTTATTTAAAAAAAATCGGAAACTTATAAATTTATAAATTTATACACTTTATAAAATTTATATAAACATAAATTTATTTGTTTATATAAAAGGAGAGAAATAATTATACTTTATTTATTTCCTAAATAATTTTAGAGTTATAAACTTTATAAAAACACTAAATGAAAACTTTAAACATTTATGAACTTGTAAAACTGTATTTAAACACTTATAAACTTATAAATTAATAGAAACTCTTCTTAAAACCTATTAAACTTATGGTTTTCTTTTACACTTTAAAAAAAAATAGTTATAAACTTATAATTAAGATATAACCATATCCTATTTAATATCTTATAAACTTATAAAATGTTATTATTTATTTAAACGTATTTATATTACGAATTAATTTGTATTATAAATACTTAATACTTAGAAACTTAATCAAATCTCAAATGATTTATGTTGATTAAATAAGTAATTATTCTTGTAAATTATTTATTTCTAAATACTTAGAAAAACTATTTTTGATTATTTTTACCTAACTTGTATAATTGATAATTGTGAAACTTTTAATAATTATTTTAATTAATAATTATTCTAGTCTGTAAATCTATTAAACTTTGACATACAAAGTCTTGTATCATTCATTCAAAACCTTCATTTGAAACTTGATTCAAACTTTATGAAACACAATCATTCCCGTCTCCCATTTGGAACCCTAGTCGATCTTGAAATCCTAGATCCTTACCATAGACTTATAGGATCATACTTAAATCTTTAAACTTGCATACTTAGGCTTATCGTGAGGATATTCTCCCTCCAAGTCTTGCAAATACTTATCCGTGTCGGATACTATTCATCATCCAAGTGAGTATATTTAGCCCATTTTTCCTTTCGATACTTTTGGGGTGAAACATGTTCAAAACTTTAAACTTATACAATTCTTGTACAACTATGACTAGATGCTTATTCTTATGTTAAACTTGAGACTTGTATGCTTAGATTAAACTTAAAACTAGCATATTCATTAACTTTGATCAAGCCTATGGTAACAATGATAGATCTATTGCATTTGACCAATCCACCTTGATTGATTGACCCTTCGGGGGGAGGCCTTTGGTGATTGTTACTGAATTAAACTTTAAACTTGAGACTTATAAGTGTAACCTGCGGGTTATGCCTAAACTTGGTTGGAGGGTTGATATGCACAATGTCTAACATGCTTGTTTTCTCATACTTACATTATAGAATGCATAAATCATAGTGAATTGTAATACTTTTCAAATCTTTGTTAAACTGTGTCAAAACCTTTGTATCTCACCAACTATTTTGTAGTTGACAGATTCTTTCACATGTTTCAATTTCTACATCATGAGACTTATTTGTGATCACATAGGATGCTTTGGACCTAGACTACTTATAAATTAAACGTTGTATTTCTTGTTATGTTCCTTGTATTGAATCTTAAATTATTATTTAATGAAATATCAAAACTTTAATAGTCAACCTTGTGCTATTGAACAACCGCGTCCGCCCCGACGTATAATCCGCCGTCGGTTGGGGTGTGACAGATTGGTATCAGAGCCTTGGTTATAGGGAATTAGGTTATTAGACACATGACCTAGACTATAACTTAGGAGACCCAAACATGAGTTATCTCATGTCCTTTACTAGGAATTCCCTCCTCATTCTATTCTTAAATCTTATTCTACGTTTCTACTTATCCACGTGCTACAAGAGTCTACTACATCGAGGGTACGTTCTTAGGCTTCAAGCCTAATCCACCACTAAACTCTCATCAAGAATATTTAAGTTCTAGATAATGTGTGAGAACTTGTGCGGACCGGAAGGGTGGATA
Organism: Smallanthus sonchifolius; assembly: GCA_023525975.1. NCBI lineage: Eukaryota > Viridiplantae > Streptophyta > Magnoliopsida > Asterales > Asteraceae > Smallanthus > Smallanthus sonchifolius. The sequence continues at coordinate 4,851,331 of CM042024.1, read as the reverse complement.
CCTGTATTCTGGGAAATTATGTCAAGGAAAGCATTTTGTATAAATCTAAATCAACCGTTGGACCCGTATGCTTTCCTGGGAATTCTTGGGATGAGTATCCACTTATAGGGATGCATGACTTCTCTAAACATTAGTGAGCTTAGATCTCTCTTGATATGTCAAAGTACTTACTTAGTGATATGCACTAAATGAGTACCATCTCAAATACTATACTCTTCATAAATTCATGATTCAAAAACTTTCCTCTGTAACCTTTACTTTATGATTCTTATGTTTCGTCTCTTCAAGAATGGTCGCATGACAGCATTCTTACTCGTCATGACCTGAAGGAGTTACCTTCAAGGAGAAATTCTTACGAGATTATACTTAAAAACTAAATACATAAACTTATATTTATAGATACTACCCAATAAACTTCGTGATCGTTGTAATATAACCCTTAAGACTATGTATTACCCTACAAATTTTTCTACAAAACTTCATTATTTTATAACTATAACACCTAAGAGGTAACCCTTGTATTTTTACCTTACCTCCTTAGCACTTAACCAAGTTTCATTTGATAACTAACTCAAGACTTTTGTTACACTTTTATACATCTCAAAGTTTTCATACATCCTTAAACTTCATGATCCTTGAACTAACAGCCCATTTAAAACTATGTGTTGACATACAAGTCTTTATACAAACTTCATTATTTTATAAACTTGGCACATAAGGGGAAACCCTTGTGTCTCATTTCATTTTTCGTCACTCAAGCAAACTTCATTTTATGACTAACTCAAAACTTTGTTACACTTTTATATATCTCAAAACCTTCATGCGTCCTTAAAACTTACACATCACCGTAACTTGTAAACAAAACTTAATGTCTTTTAAACCTAAAGTACATTAACAAAGGGATTAGTAACCTGATCGTTTTCCCGCAAGAGAAGAAGCCTACTATAGAATAAACAAGTTCCACGTTTAAGACTCTAAACCCATAATGAACCTCGACATAGTACCATAAACCCAAATATCGGTGACAATAACAAAAAAAGTTGTAAACTCACGAGGAAATTCTGGCTATGGAAATAGGGTACATAAGTGAGTCCTTGTGACCCACCCCTCTTCCGGGAATTCTCTTCGTTAGCCCATCAACTTCAAGCCAAAAAAAAAACCATTTTTAAAAAGTACTGTGATGACTCAGTATTTTGAATAAAAATCTTTTTGAACACATTTAATCAATTTACTTACAAACTTCTTCCTATTCTCTTCTCTTGCTAGGTCATGGACTCACACTCACATTCTTCGCTAGTGTACCGCCCAAGAGGAGAAGTCCGACCGCGAAGAGAGTAGCGAGTCACCGGTGTATCAACCAAGTCCTTACCCTAATGCTAGGGCAAGAGCTGAACTCAACACTAATTGGACCAGAAACCCTAGGACATCACCACCGAGGAATCCTTATCAAGCATCTCATCTTCACCACCGGTCCTCATCACCACCAAGGGACCCGTATCTAGCACCTACCCCTACCCTAAGGGCTAGGCATGCCGGGGCACCTGCCGTGGCAATGGGAATCCCGATACCTAACATTCCTAGGTTCGTGGAAACCGCGAAATTTTTGAGGCGAGAGATGGAGCATGGGGCTCGGCAAGACCTGTTAAACCAAAGGATCGACGACCTGGCCAATCAAATCTGGATCCAGGAAGAAAAGATCACGACTTTGGAGGAAGACAGGGAAATCCTCGAGCACCGTACCGAAACCACTAGAGCGGAGGCTAGGTTTGCCATCCGGGTAACCCTAGCAGTACTTGTAATAGTATTAATCTGTTTCTTAGTGGAGAGCTACCTAAGGCGTGCATGAAGCCTCTATTTTCCATTAAATTTCAACTTTTGTCATATGTAAGGGCTAGAAGCCCAATTTTGAAACATCTAATGAAAAGTTACTTTGGAAATTTCATCTTGTCATCATTTACTAGTTTAACCTTCTTTTCATCATTACAAACTTAACACTTCTACCCAAACACCTTCTTCAAGAGTAGCCCACGTTAGTAATTAACAACGTTGCATTAAACAATAAAAATCCTAAGTGACACATGTAACCGAAGAATAAATCTTGAACAAACCTTCTAATTCGTAAGCACTCTTAAAAACAACACGACTTACGAACCACTGCCGTAATCAACTATGATCCTTACCCCTTATATAGACTTCACACTTCTAAACTTGACCAACTTTTCGTTTGACAATCATACATACCTTATTATGAGTCCTAATTATACTACTCATCATTTCCTAACTCGTCGTTTTTTAACATCTTAATTATACACTATATAAAAGAAAACTACGCATTCTTTTATAAAACAAGATAAATCATTTGTAAACATACTGTCATTTCCAAAACTTTTCCCATTACCCTATACTAGAAGACTTTCCCCATCAAACTCTTGTCACGTAAAAGATTTGCTATAAATCACAATGGGAACTAAAATCTTAAATGCACGTTGCTAAAACATTAAACTTCGTCTACACAAAGTCAGAGACTTTTTGAGTCATGTAAAAATTTATACAAATACTCAAACCCGTATTCCTGAAACTAAACACTTTCTAAACCACCAAAGGAAGCATGTCCAATAAGGGATCATGTGAAGCTTAATACTGAAACTTGAAACTCAACTGACTTATCCTATTTTCAAACTTATACTTGGATTCTTAGTCTTGAAAACTTTGTGTGTCCATCTTAACCAAACCCTATAAGACTTGATAAACGTACATTCCATATATACGAGAAAATTTCATTCTTGATACTAGAAACTAAAATGAAGGGAGACATTGCTCTCTTTAGCAGAATACCTCACTAGTCTTCCTTTCGAACCCAAACATCAGGATCTACCTAACCTTCTGAACTGTAACATCCCAAAAAAAATAAAATGATAGTTATAATAACGAAATAAACGAACGAGGCATGACGGGTCGGGTCGGATGGGTCAGCGGGCTATAAATAGCCTATGCCACCCCTTTTCTCTCATTTGCAACTTTTAGAGAGAGAAACCGTAGAGAGAGAAAGTTGGCGGATCGACCCGAGACTTCAGCAAAGTGTTACTCCATAACTCGTGAGAAGAACCTCCGGACCAGAAACTCGATTCAGGTAACAATCCGACCTAAATCTGAGTTTTAGTTCGTTTTTGGGTTTTTCGGGTTTTGGGTGAAAAGGTAAGGTTTGAACGGATGAAACTGAAAGATAATCATGGATTTGAGTTCCTTAATGGAAAACGAACGTTTTGAATGCAACAGGTTCGGGATCTTGACATGATCAGACCCGAATGCGAAAGTTAGGGTTTTTCGCGAAGAACAGGTCGTGCGCACTTGCTAAGTGCGCACGGAGCAGGTCCTGCGCACTTGCTAAGTGCGCAGGAGGAGGGACCTGCGCACTTGCTAAGTGCGCAGGAGGAGGGGTCTGCGCACTTGCTAAGTGCGCAGGCAGCAGGGTCTGCGCACTTGCCAAGTGCGCAGACATCAGAACTGGTTAAGTGAAGTCAGTATGTTAGAATGGTTAAACCGTTAGAGTCGGGATTAGTCTGATGTGTATTTAACTAATCAATTCAGATCGGAAGTGACGTTGTTGGACCTTCGTTTAGGACAACCCATATTAGCGTATCAGGTGAGTTCTAGAGCCCTCTTTTAAATGTTTTGTTAAATGTTTTGGGCTGGTGTGCGTACTTACGAAATGATGTTTTAACGAAATGATGTTTTAACGAAACGATGTTTACGAAAGGAAAGGTTATGAAGTGTTTTTGCCAAAAAGGTTTACGAATGTTTATGAACGGTCTAAATGAGGAAATGTTTAATGAAAAGGGAAAGAGGTAAAGGTTTAAAGAAGTCATTATAAATCTAATATGTCGAACATATGGAATTGATGAATGAAGTCTGGGAATGTGATTCCCAGCCTTGTGGTAGATTATGGACAGCGAGCCATAGTTACCATAAGAACAACAGGGCAGTGTCTTGGTGGCATGTCGATGGTTTTGATGTTGTACAACTGGTAAGGGAGTAACGACGGTTACTCGGGTGATGACGATCATCCTAAGTGAATAAGGTAAGGGAAATCAATGACGGCGATACGTAACGGTTGATTCCCAAAGGAAAGATGCGTGTTGGGCAATGACGGCGATACGTAACGGTTGACCCCACGTAGTGAATGGTTGGGCAATGACGGCGATATGTAACGGTTGACCCCACGTAGTGAATGGTTGGGCAATGACGGCGATACGTAACGGTTGACCCCACATAGTGTATGGTTGTAGCAATGACGGTGATACGTAGCGGTTGCCCACAACACCAAAGGTTCCTTCGGGGACACTGTGACGCGTAAAGTAAAATACAGAATTAGATAACGATAATGTATGACTTAAATGAATGTTAAAGTTTTAACGAACGATCCGTTCAACGGTGTTTATGATAATGATGTTGATGATGATATGGGTACGAAACCTTTTTTTTAATGATGTTAGATTATTACATGCTTTTGTGAAAGGTTTTACTAAATGAATGAATGATATGTTTTTGGCAAATGTTGATGTTAAAGTTTTTATGAAATGCTAGAACTCACCAGCGTAGCTGACTTTTTAGTGTGCACATTCAGGTTAAGGCAGGCTATGAGGATGTACGGTGATGCTTGGCTAGCGAGAGGAGTTACCCGGCTGACTATGAAGACTGGCATCCCGTTATGTTTTAGTTACGATGTAGTTATGTTTTAAACAATGTTTACGCTTCCGCATGTATGAACAATGATGACGTTATGTTTAAATGAAATTTTCCGCTGCGTTATTTGATATTCATGTTTAAGAACTGTTTGTGAATGAGTAAATCCAACAAGTGGGGCCTCCTGGGTTTGGGGCCTTACAAGTTGGTATCAGAGCAATAGTTTGAGAGATTCGGACACTCCCAGTGTCTGAACTTAAACTGTGAATGGGACCGAAAGCGGATGCCAGTACGGGTAACTCGAGCCACAACATCAAGTATGAAAAGTAGAGTATGTGTATGTGGTATGCCTTAGGAAGGGTTAGGAAAGGACTTGTGTTCTGATGGAATCACAAAGGTGGTCAAATAGAAATCGAAAGGTAGTGTAATGGTTAATTGCAGATGGCCAGTGTATATTAACATCTTACAGTACTTATTGAATTTTATTTGTTAACTAGCGTGATGACATTAGATTCCTTGTCTTTTAAGAACGAAATGGAGGGTAGAATAGGCGGAAGGCGTGGTGAGGGTCGTACCGGATGACACGGTAGGATTCCCGCCCACCAAGTTTATAGTAAAAAGGCAAGAGTTCTTGCGAAACCAGAAGGTAGTGTGCATGAGACCGTACGAGTGTGATGCGAGATGTCCTCCGTTGTGTTGACTTAGCGCGAAAGTGGTAAGAGGTGTCGAGGAGATTACCGGGACAAAATCTCAACTTTGAAGAGACGCGAGTATTAGGAAGTGTTATAAGAGGAACTAGAATGCTCGAGTAAGGTAAATTGGTAATTTCGTTTGGATCCGCGAAATTGTGAATTTACAGGTGCACGTGCATGATAGCGAATTTTATGGTGTTGATTAATGCTTACGTATCAGAGTTGATCCAATTACTCAACCACGACTACGAGATGTTAGTCACCCGAGTAGCGATTTAAAGAGATTGATGAACATCGTTAGTAATAGTAACGATGTCAGAAATGGTATACCTTACAGAGGTGAATGATGTCAACGAGTACGAGCCACAGACAGGAGGAATGAAACTTCGGTTTACCTAAGTCAGACGAGCATACGTATGAAGGATGCCAAAGAGCTAGGGTGGACTACGCTTAGCACAAACACGTTATGATGAATAAGAATCGGTCTACTGTTGAAGTATGCATGAGCATGAAAGAGTGTAGGTCCAAAGAATATATGAGTGCACGAATGCACAAATGGCATCTTTCCATGTAGAAGACAGTCCAAGACAACTAATAAGAGTATCTGCTGAAACGAGAAAATAGATATACCAACAACAACAAGAGATGGGAACCGCGATGTTAATTAGGGCGTGCAGGCTAAACCAAACCAAACCAGATCCGACCCAAGGATTGTTTGTCTAGAATGAATGTGAAGGACAAGTTTTGACCAACAATGTGAAGTAAGGCATGTGCACTAAGAAGAAATTCAAGGCGACTCAGAGAACGCTCTACTATGTCTAAGTCTAATCAATAGCTGCGAGTGTTGTTAGAATTGGAAAGCCGTTGAGGGACCCACTGAAACTAGAAAGGAAATGAAAGTAAAAGTGTCACCGTACGTGTCATTTATCCATAGTAAGACCAACGAATGTGACTTTAGAAGAAATGCATGCAGAAAAGGCTAACGGAAACGAGTAGCTAGAGAATATATATTGTCGGTCAGATGGGATGCCAATCCCTAAGACCATCCAGTGATATGTAGGAAGAATGGTGTTCAATGAACCAACGATATGAAATGTAAAACCTGACAAGTACGTTTGAAAGAAAAACTAGAAGGAGATTGTGTATGAAAATATGAATGAAAAGTTCGAGTGACTAGTGTGCCATCTGAATGAATACCTTCCCGACAAGTTGAGTGTGATAAGGGATACCTCATATGTTTGGGGGATACCTGATACGATTCCTACGGGAACGAAGCGATACGGTTCCTACGGGAACAAAGCGATACGGTTCCTAGGGAACGAAGCGATACGGTTCCTACGGGAACGAAGCGATACGATTCCTACGGGAACGAAGCGATACGGTTCCTACAGGAACGAAGCGATACGGTTCCTTCTGGAACGAAGCAATACGGTTCCTTCTGGAATGAAGCGGTATGGTTCCTTAGGGAACGAGACGATGTGGTTCCTTTGGGAATGAGATGGTACGGTACCTTCGGAAACTTGATAGTAGGAATCATTCGGGAACGGGATATTATGATTCATTCGAGAACGGCATGGTATGGTCCTTCAAGGATGAATGCACCATGGAAAGCTTATGAGGTATACACAATGATCCAAATAGTCGAGATACGATCGATAGTAACCGTCCAGATGGCAAGGTGGATAACCTTAACGAGGAGTTGAAATTATGGCCATGGAGTCTTCTGTGGACGACTCCGAGTCTGATAAGACATTTCACATAGAATGACGATATAAGTACCCTAACGGTTAAATGTGAAAGACCGACTAGGGATGTATGATGCTGAAAATGATAACGTCTATCAAGAACGAGAGAGGTATAGTCAAGACTACACAAGAATCTATCAACGGGAGAGTGATTGCATATGCGTCGCGGCAGTTGAAAGTTCACGAAGTCAACTATCCGACTCATGATTTGGAACTTGCTGCTGTCGTATTTGCATTGAAAATATGAAGGCACTACCTCTATGGGGTGAAGTTTACTATTTACTCCGACCACAAAAGTTTGAAATACTTTTTCGAACAAAAAGAGCTTAATATGAGGCAGAGACGATGGTTGGAACTCCTGAAAGATTATGACTGTAAAATCATATACCATCCTGGAAAGGCAAACGTGGTGGCTGACGCTCTAAGCCGAAAGGATGTGCCTACTCCTATTAGGGTGAAAGCTTGCCAGTTGGTGGTAACATCGGATGTGATGAGAGAAATTGAAAAGGCTCAAGATGAGGCACTTAAAGAAGAAAACATAAAGAAGGAAAGGATGGTTGGCCAACGGGACAAGTTGGAATATAACACCCTTGGTGTTAGGACACGTTTTGGACGGGTATGGATACCTATGGGTGGCGAGCTTAGAACCAAAATCTTGGACGAGGCTCATAAGTCTCGTTACTCTATCCATCCCAGAACCAATAAAATGTACCAAGATCTGAGGAAGGAATACTGGTGGCCTGGAATGAAACGTGATGTGACGAAGTATGTAAGCAAGTGCTTGACTTGCTCGCAAGTAAAGGCCGAGCACCAGAAACCGTATGGAAAGATTCAACCACTTGATATACCGGAATGGAAGTGGGAACACATTACCATGGACTTCATAACTAAGCTACCTCGCACAGCTAAAGGTCATGACACTATTTGGGTAATTGTTGACCGTTTAACGAAGAGTGCTCATCTCCTACCTATTCGCGAGACGTTCTCGTCGGGAAGGTTAGCAGAAGTGTTTATTAACGAAATAATAGCACGGCATGGAATGCCATTGACGATCGTATCTGACCGGGACACCCGATTCACATCGAGGTTCTGGAAGAGATTTCACGAGGCGATGGGCACGAGGCTTAATATCAGCACGGCATACCACCCACAAACGGATGGTCAGTCCGAAAGGACCATTCAGACATTGGAGGATATGCTTCGTGCTTGCATTATCAATTTTGGCGACAGTTGGGACAGTCATCTGCCGTTAGCCGAATTTTCATACAACAATAGTCATCACACGACTATAGGCATGCCGCCTTACGAAATGTTGTATGGGAGGAGATGCAGGACCCCGATTTGTTGGGGTGAGATTGGACAGAAAGAATTAGGAAGTCTTGAAGTTGTAAAAGAAACGTCGGAAAGATTTGATCAAATCAAAGCACGAATGAAGGCCGCACAAGATCGTCAGAAATCCTATGCGGATAAACGACGAAGGCCTATTGAGTTTGATGTTGGGGACAGAGTAATGTTGAAAGTGTCACCCTGGAAGGGAATAATACGATTCAGGAAGAGAGGAAAGTTAAGTCCGAGGTTCGTCGGACCATTCAGGATAATGGCACGGGTTGGTGAGGTCGCTTATCGGTTAGAGTTGCCTGATGAGTTAAGTGGAATTCATCCTACCTTCCATGTATCACACTTGCGAAAGTGTTTGGCGGATGAATCGGCTCATGTACCACTTATGGACATAGAGGTCGACAACATCCTTAATTACATCGAAGAACCTGTGGCCATCTTAGACCGAAAGGAGAAACGTTTACATAATAGAGTTATCCAATTGGTTAAAGTCCAATGGAAACACCGAAAGGGATCGGAAGCCACTTGGGAAATGGAGAAGGAAATGAGGAAGTCGTACCCTCATCTATTTGACTTATGATAAGGTTTCGGGGACGAAACCTATTGTAAGGGGGGTAGACTTGTAACATCCCAAAAAAAATAAAACGACAGTTATAATAACGGAATAAACGAACGAGGCATGATGGGTCGGGTCGGATGGGTCAGCGGGCTATAAATAGCCTATGCCACCCCTTTTCTCTCATTTGCAACTTTTAGAGAGGGAAACCGTAGAGAGAGAAAGTTGGCGGATCGACCCGAGACTTCAGCAAAGTGTTACTCCATAACTCGTGAGAAGAACCTCCGGATCAGAAACTCGATTCAGGTAACAATCCGACCTAAATATGAGTTTTAGTTCGTTTTTGGGTTTTTCGGGTTTTGGGTGAAAAGGTAAGGTTTGAACGGATGAAACTGAAAGATAATCATGGATTTGAGTTCCTTAATGGAAAACGAACGTTTTGAATGCAACAGGTTCGGGATCTTGACATGATCAGACCCGAATGCGAAAGTTAGGGTTTTTCGCGAATAACAGGTCCTGCGCACTTGCTAAGTGCGCAGGAGGAGGGGTCTGCGCACTTGCTAAGTGCGCAGGCAGCAGGGTCTGTGCACTTGCTAAGTGCGCAGATATCAGAACTGGTTAAGTGAAGTCAGTATGTTAGAATGGTTAAACCGTTAGAGTCGGGATTGGTCTGATGTGTATTTAACTAATCAATTCAGATCGGAAGTGACGTTGTTGGACCTTCGTTTAGGACAACCCATATTAGCGTATCAGGTGAGTTCTAGAGCCCTCTTTTAAATGTTTTGTTAAATGTTTTGGGCTGGTGTGCGTACTTACGAAATGATGTTTTAACGAAATGATGTTTTAACGAAACGATGTTTACGAAAGGAAAGGCTATGAAGTGTTTTTGCCAAAAAGGTTTACGAATGTTTATGAACGGTCTAAATGAGGAAATGTTTAATGAAAAGGGAAAGAGGTAAAGGTTAAAAGAAGTCATTATAAATCTAATATGTCGAACGAATGGAATTGACGAATGAAGTCTGGGAATGTGATTCCCAGCCTTGTGGTAGATTATGGACAGTGAGCCATAGTTACCATAAGAACAACAGGGCAGTGTCTTGGTGGCATGTCGATGGTTTTGATGTTGTACAACTAGTAAGGGGGTAACGACGGTTACTCGGATGATGACGATCATCCTAAGTGAATAAGGTAAGGGAAATCAATGACGGCGATACGTAACGGTTGATTCCCAAAGGAAAGATGCGTGTTGGGCAATGACGGCGATACGTAACGGTTGACCCCACGTAGTGAATGGTTGGGCAATGACGGCGATACGTAACGGTTGACCCCACGTAGTGAATGGTTGGGCAATGACGGGGATACGTAACGGTTGACCCCACGTAGTGTATGGTTGTGGCAATGACGGCGATACGTAGCGGTTGCCCACAACACCAAAGGTTCCTTCGGGGACACTGTGACGCGTAAAGTAAAATACAGAATTAGATAACGCTAATGTATGACTTAAATGAATGTTAAAGTTTTAACGAACGATCCGTTCAACGGTGTTTATGATAATGATGTTGATGATGATATGGGTACGAAACCTTTTTTTTTAAGATGTTAGATTATTACATGCTTTTGTGAAAGGTTTTACTAAATGAATGAATGATATGTTTTTGGCAAATGTTGATGTTAAAGTTTTTATGAAATGCTAGAACTCACCAGCGTAGCTGACTTTTTAGTGTGCACATTCAGGTTAAGGCAGGCTATGAGGATGTACGGTGATGCTTGTCTAGCGAGAGGAGTTACCCGGCTGACTATGAAGACTGGCATCCCGTTATGTTTTAGTTACGATGTAGTTATGTTTTAAACAATGTTTACGCTTCCGCATGTATGAACAATGATGACGTTATGTTTAAATGAAATTTTCCGCTGCGTTATTTGATATTCATGTTTAAGAACTGTTTGTGAATGAGTAAATCCAACAAGTGGGGCCTCCTGGGTTTGGGGCCTTACATGAACGACTCGAATCTTCTGTGAGAGAGCGTGTAACGGTTAATCATGTTCCAAACGCTGTCCCACACCTTTCTTAAATACTAGAGTATTTAGATAACCACTTTATACTCAAAGCGTAATCGTATACTCCTATGCAATGAAGCTAAACTAAGAGACTTTAAACTATTCTATATTTGACGTATTCTTGTTCAAACACAATTTAAACTATTCTATGTTTGACGTATTCTAGTTCAAACACAATTTAAACTATTCTATGTTTGACGTATTCTTGATCAAACACAATTTAAACTATTCTATGTTTGACGTATTCTTGTTCAAACACAATTTAAACTACTCCATGTTTGACGTATTCTTGTTCAAACATGATGAACGTATGAGACTTTAAACTACTCCATGTTTGACGTATTCTTGTTCAAACATGATGAACGTATGAGACTTTAAACTACTCTATGTTTGATGCATTCTTGTTCAAACATGATGAACGTATGAGACTTTAAACTACTCCATATTTGACGTATTCTTGTGCAAACATGATGAACGTATAAGACTTTTAAACTAATCAAGGTTTGATGTATTCTTGATCAAACACGAGGAAAGTGTAAAGACTTTAAACTACTCGATGATTGAGGTATTCTTATTCAATCACGAGGAAACTTTGAAACTCTAAATCTTGTCACACTCTTCTCTCTTTAATCATTGAATGACGTTTCTCTAAGGGACTCGTTAAATCAATGATCACTCTTATGTCATGTGTTAAACAAATTCTGGTACTCTTTCTTGATCCACACACAAACAGAAGGACCTATGCGGACTATGCGACGATTTGAATGCTTGCGGGGGGTGCACACGTAAGTATGAAAATCAGCGTATGGAGAGACATAGTAAACTTTGTCGTGTGCTACGATCTAAGACTTATCGTAAAAGGGAGCCACGGAACTTAGGTACCGTAGCAATCCTTAGACGTATTAGACTATTAACTCGAATTCTTGAACTATCATCGAATCCATCCTGAGTGATACATCTCACTTTAAATCTTGGATAGAAATTCAACAGTCATCCTCTCTAATGCTTTTGAAAACGAATATTCATCTATCTGAATAAAACTATATGTTTCTTAGGGAAACTCTTGATAACCATATGCATTGAAAACTTAGAAACTCAAGCGTAATCTTATCCCTATCCTTACAACTCATTTAAAAATCTAAACGTAACCCAGGGTTTACTTGGAAACGTAGAGCATCTTTCTCATTATCCTTGTGCGTATCATAGACTTAAATCCAGAACTAAAACCTTCTACTTTAATTTCGGGACGAAATTTCCTAAAGTAGAGGAGACTGTAATATCCGGGATTTTTACGACGTAACTTTTCCTAAACTTCTACACGTTAAAAACTTAAATTCTTATTAAAACTATTTTCTTGAAATATTAAATTAATTAATATGGATTTAAGGAGAAACGATCATACTTATATGTGTGTATTTTATAAATAAAATACCATTTAAATTCTTTGCGAGTTTATAATTATATAAATAATCTATAAACTTATTTCATAAAATACTTAAACTTGAAAATCATAAACCTTAGAAATTATTTTATAAAATTATAAAATAATACAGGTATAAAACTTATAGAAACGTAGTTGGATTTTATAAAAAAAAACTATTTAAAATCTTAAACTCAAATATTATTGTTTTAAAAGTCCGGGGACTGAAACCGTAAATCACCAAAACCCATTTACACTTGAAACTACTTTTCAACATAAATGTTAAAACCATAAAACTTCAGGGACCTGTCCTGTACTAAACCTAAACTTTCGAAACCCAGAACCGGTCCTAGGTTCGAGTCCGGCATCACCGATTTTCCTTCGCGATTTACTCAAATCGCGAAATCCCGTCCGGATTAGTTGAACCTTGGGTTCGCCTCTCGCGTGCGACCGTAAACCGAGGTGCCTCGGTACTCAATTTCGAGTTTAATAGCCGCGTGAGGTTCGAATACGAATCTATCGGCCAACTCTCATCTCCCCAACCAACTAAGCATTGAATGCTAAAATCAGCTATAAAATCAAACCAAGTAGCATCAACGACACCACACCACAACTCCTCATACCCTCAATTTCTCAAGTTAACACCTACATTGCTCGATTCTTCGTCTCGGCAGCCGACGGTCACCTTCATCCCGATCTCCCTCGTTTCTGCATCATTTCAGGTAACCTCGATGAGCAATCGACTCGAAATCTCTCGACGATCAAAAGCCCACTGTTTAATTCCATTAACATAGGGCTAATCGTTATGTATTTTGTGGGTTTGAATTCTAGGGTTCATCAAAGGAATAGGGATGAATGGGGAATATAGTTATCTATTTTATTTTCCGTGTATTAAACCAACGAGACCCGTAGTCGGGTGGTTAGTGTGTGTGTGTATGCTTCGACCCGGTCAGTGACCCGGGTTCGAGCCGGTTAAGCCAGGCTTTGCCCTCTTCATTTTTTTTAGCCTTTTAAACAAGCTTTAAACATTTTAATAATTTTTATAAATTCTTTTAAACTTTTATAAACTCAAAAATCAATTTTATTTACACTTTTAAATTCTGGAGTTATTTTAATTTAATTAAACTTAGCTAAACCTTATAAAGAACTAATTTTAAATAATAGTTTTAAATCTTAAAAAAAAAATCAGAAAAGTTTATAGATTTATTTAAAAAAAATCAGAAACTTATAAATTTATACACTTTATAAAATTTATATAAACATAAATCTATTTGTTTATATAAAGGGAGAGAAATAATTATACTTTGTTTATTTCCTAAATAATTGTAGAGTTATAAACTTTATAAAAAAACTAAATGAAAACTTTAAACATTTATGAACTTGTAAAACTTTATTTAAACACTTATAAACTTATAAATTAATAGAAACTCTATTTAAAACCTATTAAACTTATGGTTTTCTTTTAGACTTTAAAAAAAAATAGTTATAAACTTATAAAATGTTATTATTTATTTAAACGTATTTATATTACGAATTAATTTGTATTATAAATACTTAATACTTAGAAACTTAATCAAATCTCAAATGATTTATGTTGATTAAATAAGTAATTATTCTTGTAAATTATTTATTTCTAAATACTTAGAAAACTATTTTTAATTATTTTTACCTAACTTGTATAATTGATAATTGTGAAACTTTTAATAATTATTTTAATTAATAATTATTCTAGTCTGTAAATCTATTAAACTTTAACATACAAAGTCTTGTATCATTCATTCAAAACCTTCATTTGAAACTTGATTCAAACTTTATGAAACACAATCATTCCCGTCTCCCATTTGGAACCCTAGTCGATCTTGAAATCCTAGATCCTTACCATAGACTTATAGGATCATACTTAAATCTTTAAACTTGCATACTTAGGCTTATCGTGAGGATATTCTCCCTCCAAGTCTTGCAAATACTTATCCGTGTCGGATACTATTCATCATCCAAGTGAGTATACTTAGCCCCTTTTTCCTTTCTATATTTTTGGGGTGAAACATGTTCAAAACTTTAAACTTATACAATTCTTGTACAACTATGACTAGATGCTTATTCTTATGTTAAACTTGAGACTTGTATGCTTAGATTAAACTTAAAACTAGGATATTCATTAATTTTGATCAAGCCTATGGTAACAATGATAGATCTATTGCATTTGACCAATCCACCTTGATTGATTGACCCTTCGGGGGGAGCCCTTGGTGATTGTTACTGAATTAAACTTTAAACTTGAGACTTATAAGTGTAACCTGCGGGTTATGCCTAAACTTGGTTGGAGGGTTGATATGCACAATGTCTAACATGCTTGTTTTCTCATACTTACATTATAGAATGCATAAATCATAGTGAATTGTAATACTTTTCAAATCTTTGTTAAATTGTGTCAAAACATTTGTATCTCACCAACTATTTTGTAGTTGACAGATTCTTTCACATGTTTCAGGTTCTACATCATAAGGCTTATTTGTGATCACATAGGATGTTTTGGACCTAGACTACTTATAAATTAAACGTTGTATTTCTTGTTGTGTTCCTTGTATTGAATCTTAAATTATTATTTAATGAAATATCAAAACTTTAATAGTCAACCTTGTGCTATTGAACAACCGCGTCCGCCCCGACGTATAATCCGCCGTCGGATGGGGTGTGACATTTGAATTGTGTGTATTGTTTGCAAACAATGGGTATGATCTTGAGGCTTGACCTCTCCTCATGTGTGTAATCTTGAAGCTTGACTTCATGGGTGTAATCTTGAAGTTTTGACTTCATAGGCCTAATCTTGAAGTTTTGACTTAATGGGTGTAATCATAAAGCTTTGACTTCATGGGTGTGATATTATAAAACTTAATTTCATTTAACCGCCATCTTTTAAATTCGTTAATATAACCATATGTTGATACTCAATGATACAATTTATCAGTCTATGAAGTTTTGAACTCATTCACCCGTTTAACCTATTTTCATTAAAAGTTTAAACTCCAAACGAATTCTTAATTCAACTCTTCAAACACACTTCAATAATCAATACTCATTTTAAACTAGCTAAACTCATAAGTGACCAAATTGACTCTTGTTTTTATCAAAATTACCTTTAGATTAAAATTAGTCAACATTAACAAATTATACCAATTTCGCCACTTGTAAAATTTTGTTTTTATTTCATGATTCAGTCCTCAAAAACACTTCTAATAGTGAAGATTCAATCCTTCATAACACTTCTAATAGTGTTAACCAACATATTTAACCCATAAACTGTTGTCTTAAACATTAATTTCTCAAGATTGCATATTGGGTTGTTCTTAACACATTTCAACTAATTTCTATTACATGAACATCAAAATCTTGTTAAATTCTAAAACTGAACTTGTGTAACACTTTCTACACATCATAAAAACATTTCTAAGCTATTAGAAGGAATCAAGCACACCAAGTTAACTTTTCACAATATTTTACTCGTTTCACCATTTTAACCTACATAACTTTTCACAATATTTCTTTCTTTTAAAACATAATTAACATTGTGTATTTACTTAGATATCCATCTTACACCATTTAAGCATTGTGTAAATATAAATATACACCTTGTTCAATTACTTCCAATTATAAATTTAACAACTTTTACATTAGAAATTTTGAGACGTTAGGATTATGTATATTAGACATGTTATATGTTACATTATATGCTAACAAAAGTAAAAAAAAAAAGTAAGGAAAAAATTATGAGATCATCATGTAAGGAAGGTAGGTGAAGCATTTGGTGGATGTCATTAGACTAAGTGTAGTAGTTTAATTAAAAAGTGAAAAAATTACTGTCACTTCATTGTCACGTAGGCAGTGGGACTCTCACTAACTAAACCTTGAAAAGGAAAAAATAACATTGCATGCATGAGAACAATTCGTTAGTAAATTAAATGTCTTTTGTTTTCAATATCTAAATTGATATTTTAGGTAAAACATTTGTTTACAAGATAATGATAAAAGAAACAAACCTACTACTATACCTTATAGTTCTAAGACACAAGTGTTATAGAATCATAATCATAATGTAGTGTTGGTATAAACTATTAACACAACAAATAAAACTAAATCTTTTACATTAGATCCTTTTTATATATTTCAAAGAAATTTTATCCGGGTTTTTTTATAATTGTACCAGCGTATTCTTTCATTTCTAGCAAAGCATCTTCAAAACATTTTGCTAACTTTTCGGGGTCAGGAATGAGGTCTTTAGCAACTTGAATCTGCATATCGGCCTTTCCTGCATAACTCACCATATGCATTGTGATTGCCTACATTCGAAATCAACACAACCATAAATACACATTTTTTACAAGTGATTAATGCTGGCAGTGTTTGTACTTAGAGCTTAGAAATTTGTACCTGAGGTAAACTTGATGATGTAGTTCTTATGTATGTGACCGGGATGCCCGCAGCCGTGATCTCTTCTCTCGGGCCCACCACATTTGAAATTGTGAAAGTGGTGTTACAAATTACTCTGTAATTAAGAGAGCTTGCAAGCTACAAATACCAATTTATGATCATTACTTAAAAGTTAAAACTCAAATTCAATAGCAAATATGTAAAGAATGATAGTTTTAGTCCATTTATTTATATAATAATAAAAAAAAACAAATACATGTTATTTGTAATGGTAGCAAACTATATTTTAACTTAAAAAAAATCCACTTTAAACCATAAAATATTCATCCTATAAACATAAATATTTATTTTTAGTAAACATTTTGACATTTATGTTTATTTTCAATATGTAAACTGAAATACAACAAATTTGAATACCATAATATGTTATTTTTGTATTTATAAAAATTAGCATTTTAAAATAACAAGTCAACAATAAAATACCCTTTTAAAATAATATTTACATGTTTAAAGTTAATATTTTATTTTTAAAATAAAGATACAGTTTACTCTCATAGCTAATTAGGTCTTATACTATTAACATTTGAAATAACGATGTAAGCGAGTTAAGTCGAGCTAGAGCTTGCCTAAGTTTGAGTGTTACTCATCTCGGGCTGTAAGCCTGTATATCTAAAACTCGAGCTCGACTTATGAATTAAAGACATTATTTTATTTATATACATATGTAATTGTTTAATATATTATATTTATAAATTTATATACATATATATTTCAGTTAACTTTATCAATTATATATAATAATATTCATCATGTAATATATATTATTAATAAAAATTGTTATATTTATATAAATAATAGGTTTATTTAGGCTCGTGAGCCTAATCAAGCTCGGTATATGAAGTCTAGACTTGTTTATTAAATGAGTTGCGGTATAAGTTCAAGCTCTATTCAAAACTTTGAACGAGCAAGTTTTGAGTAGCTCGTTTTGTTACACCCCTAGTTGGAAACGGTTCATTAATAAGTCAAATTAGTCGAGGATATATAAGATCTTGTTAACCAAATTAATGATACTAAAATACATTTCAACCTTTATTAAATTTAAAACGTAATATAATTTCACCTTTGCTCCAAAGAATTTCATAACAAAGTGTCCAATCTGGTGTGATAGAAAAGCCTCCATAGACAACTTCTTTCTATCCATCATCATTTTGGCTCTCTTCAAATACTCAAGTGGATCAGACCGATTACTATGATAGTAGACAGGAAGGAGCATAACACCAAGTTTATTTCCCCACCCTGCTGTCCCTGCATTTTTCTTCATCAATTCTTTTATATCCTGATAAATTTACAAATTATCTTAGAGTTTAGCCATAAAATGTAGCTTTCGAGTATATAGAATTCAGGATTCTCTATGAGTCGTGTAAATCACTTTCACATTGAAACAATTCGATGGTTCTCTCGAATTTTTCAATCGGATAAAACACGGAGAACTCTAGAACAAGAGTATGAAAATTTGATGATTTTCTTGTGAACCAGATATATGGCCAAAACAATGTATTTGTATTTTGGGGAGTCAATAACTGCTATCAAGTAGTTATTTTTCAAATTTAAAACCGTTTGAAAATTAACCGTTCTAAGTTTACTCCGGAGTACCATTTTGATCCGGATGACTAAATCTACTCCGGAGGAACAAATCTATTCCGGATGAGTAAATCTACTTCGGAGGAACAAAATCTACTCCGGATAAGTAAATCTACTCATGATTAACAAGTTAGTCCGGATGACTAATTTTAACAGTGACACCCGTTTTTTATGAAAAAACCATACCATTTTTTTTATCTAAAGAGTAAAGACCCTGATTGGTTGTTCTTAAGTTTGTAATATTTTCTTTTATAAATAAAGTTTCTCGTGGTATAATAAACCCAATCTACTGATATAATGTTTCAAGATATATAACCTGGAGTCCTGGTGATGGTCTTAGATTCACGAGAGCGACACCCGTGATTTGAAGTCCCTCTTGAAGAGCTGGAGTTAAAGACAAGTGATTAACTCGGTAAGCATAAATATCAAACTTGAAATTTGATTTTGATTCGTTACAGTTGATGAAAAATGTAAAATAAAACATACAATTTGGTGATCGGTAATCCAGATATTTTGATAGCCCTGATGATATTACGCCAAAAAGAACGTCGTTTATCGTCTGCATTCAATAATATGTTATAAAGTTTACACCATGAGAATGAAAATGTTACGTATGCTATGATCATGACTGATTTAATCCTATATGGATGATAACATATGCATACACAATGTCTTGTGTGTTTCTTCATTTGTAAAACATATTTTCTATGTATGAAACAACGTTTTATAAAAAAACATGTCTTAACTTATTCTTTAAAACTGTGTATTTTATTTAAGAACATACATATACTAGTAAGTTAATACTATTTTCTAGATTATTTATGTTTTACAAACACTATAATCAAAGTTAATCTCTCTCACCAAAGGACTTATAGTCTAATGTTATCATAGTGTGTAGTAAATGTGTTTTTTTATGAATGGTTGACGGTTCTAGTCAAATAAACAATGTATTCATCTTATAAACATTTGTATCTTTTCTAAATTATCACCAATTTTTATTTTTAATATTTACAACCAATTTGTTTATAATAGTAAACTATTTATTGCTTATAATTTAGCAGGTTATTATAATAATAATCTAGTTTATATTTATAATTTAAATATTTATTACGGGGAAGGTTTCACTAAGAAACAGCGTCAAACGAACTCCGATTGAACTAATTCCAGCAGCGTTGGAATCGGCTCGGCGAAATAAATCCTAGAGCTAAACCTTAAACCTTAAACCTAAACCCTTAAAGCTAAACCTTAAAAGCTAAACGCTAAAACTAAACCCAAAAACCTAACCACCCACCCCCCCCTCCGAAAAAAACCTAAATCTTCCAACCCCCACCCCCCAAAAACCTAAACCTACCCACCCCACCACCCAAAAAATCTAAATCCCCCCACCCCACCCCCCAAAAACCTAAATCCCCCACCCCCCAAAACCTCGACGAACTGGTTTTAACGTCGATGGAATGAGCTCAATCGAGTTCGTTTGACCCGGTTTCGATTAAAAAAGAAAGAGTAAATTACAGATATTGTCCTTTATGTATATATCTTTTTTCATATCCCGTCCTTTAGTAAAAAAATTATCAGGTATCATCATTTTTTTAAACCCTTGCATCCCTTGTCCTTTACCCCAAACGACGTTAACTTTTTAAGTTAAAACCTGTCACATGGATCCCACGTGAGGGCTTTGATTGGGGAAATACTGGCGGTGCTTGGTGCTAGTGGATCTGGTAAATCTACTTTGATTGATGCTTTGGCGAATCGTATTGCTAAAGGAAGTTTGAAAGGTAACATAACTTTGAACGGAGAACGATTGGGATCAAAATTGTTGAAGGTGATTCCAGCTTACGTCGTGCAAGACGATCTCTTATTTCCGATGTTAACCGTGGAAGAAACATTGATGTTCGCCGTCGAGTTCCGGCTCCCCCGGTCGCTATCAAAATCAAAGAAGAAGCAAAGAGTTCAAGCCCTAATTGACCAATTGGGGCTCCGAAACGCCGCTAACACAGTTATCGGTGACGAAGGACACTGAGGAGTCTCCGGCGGAGAACGCCGCCGTGTTTCGATCGGAACTGATATCATTCACGATCCGATTATTTTGTTTCTGGATGAGCCGGACTCGATTCCACCAGTGCGTACATGGTAGTGAAGGTGTTGCAACGTATCGCCCAAACCGGAAGCATCGCCGTAATGTCCGTACACCAGCCGAGCTTCCGGCTTCTCGGCTTACTTGACCGCCTACTGTTTCTATCCCGTGGACAGACCGTTTACCGCGGCTCACCGTCGAATCTCCTATCCTTCTTCGCCGATTTCGGCCATCCAATTCCAGACAAAGAGAATCGAACCGAATTCGCACTCGATTTAAAGAAGAGGGAAATCAAATGGGAGGGTGAAATTACTCTTTTGCCCTCACGTGGGATCCATGTGATAGGTTTTAACTTAAAAAGTTAACGCCGTTTGGGGTAAAGGACAAGAGATGCAAGGGTTTAAAAAAAAGGATGATAACTGATAATTTTTTTACTAAATGACAGGATATGAAAACATGTATAAACATAAAGGACAATATCTGTAATTTACTAAAAAAAATCATTTCTTAGGTTTTTTAGCGAAAATTCACTTTTTATTTGAATAATCCTATTTATTACTTATAATATTTAAACTAAAGACACAAAAGAACAAAAAATGAAAAATAAAAGGAAAAAAGGCTTGTTGGTGAGAGCCACCTCACCATCTTAATGGTTGAAAAAAAAATATAAAAAAATATACCCCCACTTGGTGTCTTCTCCCTGTATGAAAAATTAGATGGATGTTGACGTATAATTATACTTAATAATTAAAAATAAACACATATTTTATTTTTAGTAATTTATAATGTTTCATAAGCTATATGTTTATGGTTTAAAGGTATTAATCATCATTACAAAGTTATATATAGTGCTATAAGAATTAATATTTTACATGGATGCTAATCTTTAGTTTTCAATAGGTTTTTGGAGGCGGTGGTCTCAACGGGAGCTACCTCTCTGTCTTCCAGGACAAATGAAATGCTTGCCGACATACTATAGTTCCTAGATCCTATAAATAACTTTTTTGCTATGAGTAGATTTACCGGGCATGTTTATTCCTACCCATAATAGTAATGAAATTCACGAGGCTGGTTTTTTATGAACTCGTGTTTATTATAGATAAAAATTTTAAACTTTATATAAAATCCTTTATTCTTTGTGTCATGTGTGTTGCACGTGTAACCAGATCCTCTTTAATCGATATAAAATAGTATCTTTATGCAAACACAAGGACGTAAAAGATTAGTCTTGTAAGTTGTAATTTTGAATTTATTCTAGAAGAGAAGCATATATCCATTAAATTTTATTTTACGTAAAAAGTAGTACGCAATTATTTTGTTTTGAATGTTTTAGATTAAATGTATATACAAATTTGTTTTATTATATTTATTAATTTAGTTTAATAACGTATGTAAGTCAAGAGGGGCTAAAGGTTATTGAATATTGACTTTCTTGTAACCAATCTCCGTTTGCGTATAATTTCTATGGTAAATTATAATAAACCAATTAATTCCACCCACTTTAATGGACTTGGAAAAAATAAAAAGTCATCTCTCAATCTCTCACGGATATCTTGATAGAGTTGGCTGGCCCAGGAAATCGGTAATATACGAAAGTCAGGGAAAGCCGGTTCAGGATTTTTTTTAATAAAACGGGTGTGAATTATTGACAAAATACTAATAAATTAGTGGTAATGGTGTATACCCAATATTTCACTAAAATAGAGAGGTGTTGGATCAAGTCTCACTTGTGACAAAAAAAGGGGTCCATGTATACCCTCACGTCATCCCCAAGCGAGCCCCCTCACTTAAGAGGGGAGCGGTATACGTGAAGCCTCTCACGCCGTGAAGACCCCCACTTATGGTCTTAGCCTAAGCAGTTAATGCGGTAAAATATCGGATATCGGTCAAGGACCGATATTTGAGATATCGGTTATCCCGGTGAGATATCGGTGGGATATCAGTAACCATAAATTTATATAAAAATTATATATTAATCATTAGTTTCAATAGTCATAGACTAGAAACATAAAATTTATGTATAAATTTTTAAATTTATAAATATAACATCACTTTTATGCTTTTTATGTATAAATTTATAAGTTTGAGGACCAAATATAAACTAGTAAAATTGTAGAGGGATTAAAAGTTAAAAATCCAAACTTTACCCTCTTCCCCCTCACTTTACCCTCTTCCCCGTGAAGCCCCTCACTTGGATTGCTCACTTGAGCTTCACTTGGGCAAGGGGCCAGTGTGCGTGAAGCCCTCACTTGGGGGTGGCGTGAGGGTATACCGGATACCTTGAGGGAGGTGGAGATAATCGGGTGGGTCAGTGGCCCGTCAGTGATCCAAATTGCCGTTCAAAAAAAATATTTGAGTTTAGTATAAACTAGTTTATATCAAGAAGACACAAGCTCGAAAAATGGATGTAGCTAAGATGAGGATGTTGAGGTGGATGTGTGGACACACAAGAAAGACACAAGCTCGAAAAATGGATGTATGTAGCTGTATAAACTAGGGTAGCAGTTCCAGTGAAAAATGGATGTAGCTGTATAAACTAAGAAAGACACAAGCTCGAAAAACTAGTTTATAAACTAGTATAAACTAGGGTAGCAGTTCGCCCAGCGATGCTATATGGAACCGATTGTTGGGCCATCAAGAAGACAAAAGCTCGAAAAATGGATGTAGCTGAGATGAGGATGTTGAGGTGGATGTGTGGACACACAAGAAAGGACCGAATAAGAAATGAAGTTGTTCGGAAGAGATTGGGAGTCACATGTATCTCAGATAAGATAAGAGAAGGAAGATTGAGATGGTTTGGACATGTCAAGAGGAGACAGAGCACAGATCCAGTGAGAACGGTGGAAACTCACGTTGTAGAGGGGAAAAGGAGCAGGGGGAGACCGAAATTAACGTGGGATGAGAGGATTAGGCTTAATTTGCTAGATTTACACCTCTCAGAGGACATGATCAATGATAGGATTTCATAGAGACGTCATATTAGGGTTTTAGGATGAGTGACCCGTTGTGTGGGAGAGTAGAGTTGTTTAGCAAAGATTTTGCGTATGTCTTGTTTCTTGTAGGTGTGTTGTGTTTCTTGTGACTAATATACTCTAGTCATACACTGCTAATTGTTAGATTACTATTAGATTTATTTTACTTTATTACTCATTAATTTTATTTATATTTTTATCTTTTTCTTTCCCATGGAGCCGGGGGTCTAAACGGGAGCAGCCTCTCTATCCCTTGGGATAGGGGTAAGGTTTGCCCTCATCACACCCTCCCCATACCCTACTAATAGCGTTAGCTATGTGTGGGATTATACTGGGTACGTTTGGTTTGGTATAAACTAGTTTATATCAGTTTCGAGTCGATATATGAGCATGTTTAGATAAATGGGTCATATTCAGATCGACCTCACAAATTTACAAGGTCACGCTTAATTCATTTATTTTTTATGAATTTAAAAAATATGTTTTATATTAAAATTAAACTAGTTGAATAGTTTGTACCACCATTTAAAAGAAAAAAGAAATGAACATTAATTTAAATGTAATTGTTTTCTTACATATGTTTGTATCTTTCATTATAAATTTATAATTTGAGTATTAATATGAAAAAGATATAAAAAAAATCAGGTTAGACGAGAATTGTACATATTAACCTGTGAATATGACTATTGTGTTTGAGTTCATTTGTTTGACTCGCTTTTTAAGTTCGTGTCAAATTTTTAGATTTATGTATGTTCGACCCGTTAACCAACAGAATTAAAATAATTAAATATCTACTATTCTCTTTATGTGTGTTTCACAAGTAGTCTTTACTAGCTTAATGTTTTAAAAAGTTAAGTATTTGTTTGCTTTGGGAGTTTTAGAAATTAAACACAGAAAAAGTAAGTACTTGTTAATGTCTTTTATAGAAATTAATCTGTATAAACCCATAAAATAAGAGTACTAAAAATCACCTAAATTGGTAGGCTCAATAGAAGTTTCTGAAAAACCATTTTGAACGACCTAAAAAAACAGTTTTTAGGGACGGCAAAAAAAAAAATCAAGCATGACAGGAATACCCGAAACATACGGGACGAGTATTCCGGATATGGGATTGGCTATGAGATTTGCTTTAAAACAGAATTATAAGAACAAAAATGTACTTGAAAATCCCAACAGATATTTTTAACAAATTAGCGAGTATACCTGAACCCGACAGGTAGCTTACCAAACAAATACTCGACAGGTACTGGACCGGGTATGGGACTATAATTACCAATGCACGACTTGAACCCGGGCCATTACCATCTCTCTTTTTGTGAAACAAATTAATCATGCTACTTTTAATTAATTACGTCATTTTATATTTTTTAAAATTACATACTTACAAAACCCATAAAGCAAACCAAATATTCATCTAGTACAAGTGTGCATTGCCTTGCTGATATCATCAGAGCATCCACTTCTTCTCTCATTTTTTAAATAGCCCCTCCATTTTATAAATAAGCTCACATCTACCCTCAAACTTAACGTGTCTTATGTAGGAAAACATCTCTTAAATAAAAAGAGGATTCGATTTTACAATTATTCAAATAAAAGTTCAAAAACACCAATCTTTAATAAAAATGCATATTATTATTACATGTGTAAGAAAATTATTACATATGTGTAATTTTCAAGACTTTAAATGGGTTAACGTTTAATTTATTTTTTCTTTCTTTTGAAAAAGTGTAAAGATTTTATTTTCTTATATAAAGTTTCGAATACGTTTATTTGTTTCGTACACAATAACCTTTTTAGTAGTTTCGTTTTTCTATATATATATTTGATATTATCAACGCTCTACTAATGCTTTGGTTTTTTTTTATGTATAACGTGTTTTAGCGCGCCGCTACGTGTGAGTTAACACGCTTCAACGCGTGTGGCTCTTCAAAAGCTTTAATTTATTTAACGGTTTAGTTTTTTATAAAGTTTCAAAGTCACTTTAATTTATTTAACGGTTTAACTTTCCTCTTTTTTTATAAAGTTCAAAGTCGTTTAAAGTCTATTGTTAAACGTACCATGGCGCACGTGGGCCGCAACGCGCCGAGGTAACTTTCTAGTTTAATTTTAAACGAAAACATAACAGAAATTTAAAAATTACCGCGTTAGCGACGACGCTCTTCGCCGCCTTCATGTCTTCAAGGCTAAACTTGGCGGTGACAAGTTTTCTCGGCCACAGCTCCACCCCTTCTCCACCTCTGACCACCGTCTTTCCGTCGTTGACCCATACACCCCGCATCAAAAACTCACACACATAGATCAAAGTAAACCAAATCGTTTTCAACACTTTCAAAACCTTCTCTAGGGTTCCTAATTTCCTAGGTTTTCGTGTCGATGAAATCAGAGGCTCGATCGTCGGCGTTTGTTCTGGATCATCGAGTTTTCTGCACAGAGTTAGCATCAACGACATGAGAGAGATTCCGTCACCTAGCGCGTGGTGAACACGCACCACCACACACTTGTGCGCTGACAGAAGGTGGACCTCCCACAACGGTTTATCGGTGTTCAACGGAGACGATACTGTGAGGTCAGCGAGGTAAGCGTTGACCACTTCCTCATCGTTATCTCCTTCGCCGACGGGATCCGAACGGAGGATGATGTGGCGGCCAATGTCGAGTTCGATTTTGCGCCAGTATTCACGACCTTGATCGTCTGTGACTAACAGGCTGGAAAATCTAGGGTGCTTGATCATGAGAGAGTCGGAGATGACGGTTCGGAGAGCGTCGAGTTCAAGCGGCCGTTCAAGGCCGAGAACGCCGTTTATGATCTGATGAGTTGCCGGCTGAACGAACAAACGGCCGGCCGGCGATAGCGGTTCGTCAATGCCCATTTTTGAGAGCCACAGTGAGATCGACTGGCGTGCTGAATACGCTTTAGTTTATAGTGCTTTTAAACTCGAAATTGTATTAATAAATAAACAAAATATTAAATATTTTTTCTAAAAAAACAGAAGAAATTATCAATTGCGGAACCGACAGCGAAATAACCGTTTTAATGGTCCACTAGTCGGAATGGTCGGACCGGGTTTAAAAAATCGGATGACATCATAAATAATATAAAAATTAAAACTATATATATATATACAAAATATAAAATTACTTATGTTTTGATAATGAATCTGTAATTTTAATAATATATAAAGACTTAAATAAAAAAATATGAAACTTGTAATACTAAATTAATTAGAAAAGGAGATTTTGAAGAGAAATAAAAATAAAAAATGAAAATCTAGTCCGACCACCGGTCCGGTTCATCGGTCTAATGGGTTCAAATGGGCATAACCAGACCGTTTTCCAGTCCGACCGGCGTGTGCGGTCTTGTTCAAAAAACAATGAAAATTATTTAAACGCTAGTTTGTTATAAGAACTTCAACTTTTTGAGAAATTTTCATCATTAAACTCTATATTTTTCTTTGTAAAAGCAAAGTAGGATTAAATTGCCGTTCAAAAAAAAAAGCAAAGTAGGATTAATAAAATTATTTTAACGTTTAATGTTTTTGTTTTAACCAATTATCTTTATATAATGATGGTTTTATTTTTTTATAATGAAATTTGGTTGACGTAAAAGATTTGAATCACAAACAAGTGATGCGAATGGCTCTATTAATACGTAGAATGAAGGCAACTTCTAATGTGGTGTAGTGGTAGGAAGTCTGGATTCTCTAAAAAAGACTCAGGTTCTATCCCCACTAGCATCACTATTGAAAGGGGCATGGTGGCTCAATAAAGGAAGACCTGGATCTTTGTGATCTCCGGTTCGATCCTGAGGGCGTCCGGGTTTTACCACTAGTGTGCTTTCGGGCGGGTGGGTTTTTCCCGGAACTGGAGATAACTTGGGGCGCTTAAGGGCTCCGTACGGCTGGGTTGGGTCAGCTGGCGGTGGCCTTTTGCCAATGGGTTACCCCATACGGAGTACCTAGACAATTCTATGTTTATTGGCCGTTCAAAAAAAATATAGAGAATGAAGAGGCAACCAATCAACATCGTCTGGACCACCAAATTTAAGCACTCTGAGCTAAGTCAAGAACGATACGACCAACAAAATCCAACCAAACAAAATAGGGTAGGCAGCGGCCGATAAAACAAATAAACGAAGATGGTAGAGGCTTGTATGATTTTTTTTTATAGGACATCCTATTTACCTTATTTTTTAGATTTTGTATCATAAAACAATAAGAGGTTGCAAGCAAGGTGCTAGATACTTGTCACATGCACCAGCTAATTCAGCAATTATTCAAGTAAACTAAACTTGCACAATTGAGCCCACTCCATATTTTCCAAGATTGCTCGGTTTTTTATCCGTAAGAATCCAAGTGTATTGGCATCTTCGACGATCCAATAGATTGAGGATGTTTTGTTGGAGAAATTTGTTTCGTTTCTTGTTCTTCAAATACACTAACACGTTGTTAGATCATCCGGTATACCTCTCCATCTCATAGCGTGATCCTATGTGGCCTCACTCTCACGGCGTGATTTTCAGGGGAATAACGCCCCCTTGCCGCGTGATCGGTGACGTGATGGGGTGGCGTGGTTATTTTCACGGCGAGAGGCAAACGAGATATAGTCGTTCAACGGCTATTTTTCAAACAAATAAAAAAAAGTTTTATTTATTTATTTTATATTATCTCATCTCCTCTGTATAAACACAATAAACCTATATTTTAATCACACAAATCTTTATATAACTCAAATACTTACTCCATTTTAAAATGTCTTCTTCAAGCGACGAAGTCCGGCAAATGGCATTCGGCGCTTTCGCATCGGCGGCGGTTATGTGGTGGCAAGAATCGGAATCGTCGTCAAGACCATTAAAACAAAGTGCACGTCTCAACCGTGATCGGGCGGATGCAAACACACTCTTACTCAAATATTACTTTGACGAATGGTGTCTGTACGGAGATGAGCAATTTAATACCCGGTCTCGAATGAGCCGGAATTTATTTTTAAGAATTAATAATGATCGAGAGAGAGAGGCATGCCTTGGTTCCGTCAACGGGTTGACGCGAGAGGTCGGGTTGGTTTTACCTCCATTCAAAATTGTATGGTCGCGATTCGTCAAATGGCATATGGAACCGCTAGTGATTCGTTTGATGATTACTTAAAGATGTCCAAACGAACGATCAGGTCATGTATTTACAAGTTTTCTAAAGCTATAATTCTATTGTATGGTAAGTGATATTTACGTAAACCGTCGGCTAGCAACATTCAAAAATTATATGCTGCACATGAAGCTAAACACGGATTTGTCGTGATGCTTGGTAGCATCGATTGCACACATTGGGATTGGAAAAATTGTCCCAATGCGTGGCGAGGTCAGTTTTCACGCTGGGATCATGCTCTTCCTAGTATTATGCTTGAAGTTGTGGCTTCAAATGACCTATGGTTTTGACACACATTCTTTGGCGTTGCCGGTGCGAACAATGACATTAATGTTCTTAATCAATCGCCTATATTCGACGATATGATCAATGGAACCGCACCCGACTCATCTTTTGAACTTAGAGGAACACATTACAAGCGTGGGTATTATCTAACTGATGGAATATATCCAGAATATGCTACAATTGTCAAGTATCTTACATGTCCAGAAGGTATTAAACGTAATAATTATAAAAAGGCTCATGAGGCGGCAAGAAAAGATATCGAACGAGCGTTCGGTCTCTTGAAGAATAAGTGGCATATTATCGAACGTTCAGCTCGATCTTGGTCTCAAAATAAAATTAGGAACATTATGTATACTTGTGTGATTTTGCATAATATGATTTTAGAGGACCAAGGAGTAACAATTTGTCAATATAACCCAAATGAGAAGGTGCTTACGCACGAAGAAATTGATGAAAATCAAAAGCGAGTAAACCGACAAGAAATACGCAATCGAGAAATTCATAACGCACTAAAGGCGGACTTGATTGAGTATCTTTACGAAAGTTCAAATCATTAGGTTATCTATCTTTTTTTTAACTTTAATATTTAGTGGTTTTTATTTTTTTTTTAGTAATGTAAATTTTTTTTAGTAATTTGATTAATGCATTTTTATTTTTATTAATGAAATATTATTTTGGTTTAATTTTATTATGTTTTACTATTTAAATGCATATTAAAACAAACATTTAATGATCACACCATCTCAATCAGTTGGGTATTTCCCTTGCCAAGTGATGGATGATGTGATAATTGAAGGATGTGACGTGGCGCCACGTAGCGTGCATTTTTCCATCACTTGAGACCCTCATTTCTTGGGTATACCCCTTGCTCTTAGGAAGATCGCTTGTATCTTTCTCCTTTTCTTGTCATTACCTTGCATATTTTTGTGATAATTCAGAATATCTCGAAATGAGAAGGCATACACTGGAGGGAGTTTGCACTATTGAGTTATGATCGTCCGGACTATATTGGTTGTCCTTCGTCTCGAGTAGCTCCCAGAATGAGTATACATAGTTGATCAAATAAGGTGATAATAGGCTCAAAGCCTAATGATCCATAAAGAAAGATAGTTATGCATATCTTAAAGTCAAGGAGGAAGCGAGGCTTATAAAGATGAGATTCGGTCTTGACAATCTGACCTTAAACGAGTCCTCGGATTAGCTATACCCATTCTAATCCAAGTATTGTAGAGGGATTTTCTTTACCTTTTAACTCAATCCAATAAGCCAAGGTCGGTGTCTTTAGTATTTAGCCACTTTCCCAAATAATCCATACCCTTACTCTAAGCCAAATTACAACCCATTCAAAGACCTTTTGATTTATGCAAACAATTCCTGCAAATGGTGGAGATTCGATTCTTTAACAAGCATGTGATTTTCACACGTTTCATATTTGGTAATTGAGTGTCATATACATACATCATTACACGTATGATTACATATATTTAGCTGAGTGTGTGTGAACATTATGAGTAGTGTTAAGTTTTGCATGTCATAAATTTCATAAAACAAGCCATTGTTTATTAGGATATCACTTCATAAGCTCATGTTTGCTCGGTTAGCTTCAGTTTGCTTGTGTCTTTCTCGGAAATCACACCAATCTTTTGATTTATTTAAGCTTTGTTGTTTGTATTGCCATTTGGAGGGTTTTATTTAATTATATTGCTTGAGGACAAGCAAAGTTCAAGTATGGGGAGATTTGATGTGCACTAAATTAGTCATATATTTTACATCAATTGATTCCCGATTTTGGCCATTTTTTTGTAAACTTATATGAATCATTACTTAAATTAGTTCATATTCGAATCTGTAGGCCATTAACCTTCCGGAAGAACAAAATGAAGAAAAAGTGAAAGAAATAGTCAAAGAATGAAGAGGCATGACCTTGCGACAGTCAGAACTTGTTTTTCACTTTCCCGCTTTGTTACAACTCAGAATTGAGCCCCGTTTTCACCCACGGATCCTATTTTCAGTCCTCTACATGTTTATGGAAAAAAGGGTGAAGCACGGGCCATGCTCAACTAGGAATGAGGCCGTGCTTCGTTACAGGCGTTCAGAAATCAGTTTTTTAGAAGACGGGGCCGTGTCCCATGAAGCACGGGGCCGTGCCCCACCCAAGCACGGCCTGTGCCTCACTAGGCACGCCCCCGTGGTCAACTTAAGTGAAGTACTATTATACCATTGTCTCCTGACCAGGTGCAACACGGGGCTGTGCCCCACTAGGCACGCCCCCGTGTCCGGTACATGTGTAGTACGATCGCGACAAAAGACAAAAACAGTTACATTGTGGTACCGGCACAGGCCGTGCTCAGCTTCCCAAACAGCCTATAAAAGGCCATTAACTTGTTTATTTAAGGGAAGGGGGTTCTTGGGAGGAAATACCCACTAGTTACTCTCGGGAACCAGACTTTGGAGGGCATTTGGAAGGCTTAGAAGGTCCATTTATCATCAAGAAGAAGTTCTAGCATCACCACACCATCCTAAGTTAAACTTTTGGTGAGATCATTTTGATTTTATCACGAGTTGCATGTGTTCTTGCTACTTTGTTGTAATGTGTAAGCTCATTATGAGCTTAACTCTTTTATCATCCAAGTTTTGATGAATCTTTACTAATTTATGATGAACTTATGAATCTTGGCAAAGATATTATGTTAATGTAATGATAATCTTGTGTTAATTTCTTGATGGATTTGCATCTCTAAGTGTTTATGAATCAACTAAAGGTTTTTAAATGAGAAATTATATTGTGTTGGAAAACCTATGAGACTATCATTTATTTATAACTTTACTATCTTTTGGTATAATGTTATAGCTTAGAATTAGAAATAAATCTTTGAAACCTTTATTGTGAAATAAACACTAAGGCATGCAATCCCGTTGACTCATGTTTGGAAAAACTAAGAAAAATGTTATGAACCCTCTTTGACAAAGGTTATGTTAATTGAAGTATTGATGACTCGAGCTTATGATTTTCATAAATTTATCTTCGAGTTTTATAAGTCAAGAGAATATATAATCTTTATCTATTTAAACTAGCTTTAGGTGGATGTTATGTAAAATACTCATCAGCATCTTTCTTAATAGATATGGAGTTAGTTACCTTGACATGAATCTAATTCGATCTCTTAAACGAACATTAATATAATTATAAAATTGCTATTCATATGTTTCATCACAATTAGTAAAGTGGATTCTAAACTAGGATGATAGCCTTCATCTTGTTATTTCAAACATTTTAATTACGTGTTTTAAATTACTAATTGTTGTCACTCAAGTTAAACTTTCAAAACAAAACAAAAATCTATTTTAACTCACATGGCTTAATTAATCACAAGGATCAAGTAGTGAAATCGTGTCCACGGATTGATACTCGGTTCTTATCAATACTATATTACCACCCGACAGGTACACTTGCCTTTGTGTGTGTAGTCTAGTTTAGGTGAAAACCATTTTTAAAACCTACATTTGGGTGAAAAATCTTTACAAAAAATATATATACTTCACGCACATCAAGTTTTTTGCGCTGTTGCCGGGAATACGGTTATTTCAAGAATAATCCGAGTTTTTGATTAAGCCATTTGTTCATATTTGTAAATATTTTTATTCGTCTTTATTTTTATCTTTATTCTATTCCTTTCTTAAAAAAAATTATTATTACAAATTATAAAAAAAAACCATGGCGAACCAAGAAGAGGAAAGGAACATGACGTACTACGTCAAACCGTCACTTGTCGGTTATGAGTCTAGTGTAACCCAACCGGCGATTGCAGCCAACAATTTTGAGATAAAATCTAGCATCATTCATTTGGTGGAGAATTCTGCGCAATCCAACGGTCTACCAGACGAGGATCCCAATGCTCACATCGCGCGTTTCTTACGAATTTGCGCGACTTTTAAGATCCATAATTGTTCAGACGACGCCGTTAGACTTAGGCTTTTCCCATTTTCACTTCACGGCCGAGCAATAGACTGGCTAGACGCACTGCCGGCTGGATCCATCACAACATGGGCTGAGATGGCCGAGCAGTTTCTTTCAAAATACTTTCTGCCCAATAAAACTGCCAAATTAAGATCGAGTATTACTGGTTTTCGTCAAGATGACGACGAGCCGCTGCACGCGGCATGAGAAAGGTACAAAGGGCTCCTAAGAAGATGCCCACATCACGGGCTCAATATTTGGCTTCAATGTCAAACGTTTTACGATGCTATCTCTGGAGCACACAAGCAAGCCATCGACCAATGCACCGTAGGAGATTTCGGAGGAGCTACTCCAACCGAAGCATTCCAAGCACTGAAGAAAGCCGCAACAAAGAGCTTTTCTTACAATCCTCCGAGAACCAAATCGTCTCAAAAGTATTTGACTCCGACACCCTCGTTGCAGCACAGATAGAAGCACTCAGCAAGATGTTCGAGCAAATGCAGGTCGAGCTGATGAAAGCACAACTTCAATGCGACACATGTGGCAAACCACACAAGACAAGTGAGTGTCAGCGGACCATGATGGTGGAAGATTTCGATTATGTAGGAGGTCCAAACAATTCATACGAAAACAATTACACCTCGAACTGGAGAAAACTCAAACTTCAGAGAGAGAAACAACTACCAACAACCTCATGGGTTTAACCAAAGACCACCATTTCAGCAACAAAATCAATCTGTCCAACAATATCAAGGTTCAAACAGCAACAACCAAGCCGATGAATTATCCAACATGGAGAACCTGTTGCAGTAACTCTTAGCAAGTAAGCAAACTTCAAATGAGTTGGTTGAGCAACAAAATCAACAAACCGAAGAACGCTTCCAACAGCATGAGGTGGAAATGAAAAATCAGAAAGCGTCTTTACAGATCATTGAGAATCAAGTGGGACAGATAGCCCAACTGCTCTCAGAAATACCGCAGGGCAGTCTACCTAGTAACACTGTCCCTAATCCTAATGCACATGTAATGGCCATCACCTTAAGGAATGGGAAAACCACTAAGAAAGAATCAACACCTACATCACAACCAATTGTTGAGGAAGAAGAGATTCCTGTTGAGGTGCACAAGAAGCAAATTCCAGCAAGTAAAAGACGACCCAAAGAACTAACAAGGATATACGTACCACCAATCCCATATCTAGGTCGTTTGAATATGGATAGGATGGAAACACAATATGGCAAGTTTTTGGGACTCTTCGAACAACTGCATGTTAATCTACCATTCGTCGAAGCTTTTGCTGAAAATGACAAACTCAAGAAAGAAGCGGAAGAAGTCGTGCTTAAAAAGCAAGACGAAGAAGCCAATCAAAAAGAAGAAATGAGTTGTACCCTCTGCGTCAGCAAGCTTCCAATTCAAGTGGAAGTGATTACCACTGATCCAAAGAAGTTGGTTGTTACCTTACAGCCACTTCTTGACTCACTGATAAGGAGCAAATTCAGGAGAACTTAGCATCATGGTTAGAAGAGTCGGTGAGTGAAGAACAAATAATCGAAGATGAGTTGGTGGAGATTCCTGACATGGAGGCACAAGAAGGATGGTCTGACCCGACTAGAATTCCTACTACACCAGAAAGTACCACACAAGTCCCACCTCCTGTTCATGTCATTCTTTCTTGGGAGGATGATTTTGGGGATGAGTTGTTGGGTGTACCATTTGTGGAAGTGAATGGAGAACAGTTTGACCCGATTGGCGATCTTGATGAATTGGAAGATTTGTTGTTTGGAAAACCAACCATGGTAGTCAAGAAAGAACTACATCAAGTGGATGGATTCACCAACAAACAAATGACTAAGGTGATAGCCGTTCCATGGTACTGTATCAAGGAAAGTTCGCCCGCAATCAAGCATGACGCTGATTCCACATGTGGATCGTACATACTGTGGGAGAGGGCACATCATTTTACGGATCATATGACTTTAGAGGAGCGGCAATGTTCCATCAAACATTTTACTACTACAAAACATTGTCGGGATGATCACCTCCTTCACCATATGATCCATATAAAGTTTGGTCCGGGAAAATTTAAGTGTTGGTGGCATGAACCATTAATCGTTTGAGTCTAGCCAAAGACTCGTAAATAAACGTGGCGCTTCCGGGAGGCAACCCGAGGGTTTGTTTAAGTTTTCCTACTATTTTACATTTTTAGTAGTTTTATGATTTAGTGGCAGATGACAATTTTGATAATCACACTTATGGGAACTAACTTAGTCCTCACAAGTTCGCTTAACTGCACTAATCACCTATCGGCTTTATATTTTCTTATTTTTTGGTTGCGTGGTTTGTAGGTCTTGCAATTGCTGAATCTCTTTGGACTATGGCATTTCGGTAGGCTATGGGTATCGACCACAAGTGTTCGCACAACATTGCAGGCAGCTGTGGGCACCGGTCACACATTTTGGACACACTGATGTTCAGGGGAGTTCTTGTTTCCTTTCCTCCATTTACACTTCATAATTGCTTACTTCTTTTCATATTGAGGGCAATGTGAGTTTAAGTGTAGGGAGGGGGGTTCACTTACTTGAACTTGGTCTTGTCAAGGAAAATCATTTTAAGTAAAACACTCCACTTTTAAAGTTTTTGCGGCATCCACAATCATAAAGCTTTACCAATTTTTGATAAAACAAAGGAAAACGTGTATTTTCATAAAGCGCTTGATTTAAACTAGCCACCGAGTTGGAAGTTATTTTTTGTGATATTCGTAATCATGGTAAGTGAAAGGAAATAAAATGACGTGCAAAATCTTACACTTTTACCCAAAATTCATCCGTTTTCGTGAGCATATTTTTGAGCCTTTATAGCTTTGCTTTACCGCACTATGTTTTTGTTTTTATCGGATTATTGAGGGTGCCATATGTTTCATGTAAATTAGAACTTGTTTTGGGTATACGTTTCAAAACCATGAAACGGAAATGATTGCATAAAAATGATCTAGGCATTAGGATACCCACTTTGTTAGCCTTTTTCTTTCGTTTTCCTCACCCAAACACAACCACTAGTTAGCCCCATTGAGCCTTATCCCGTATCGTTTCATTCATAACCTACATTGTCATCATTTTTGTTAAAGACACGACCTTTAAAAAAAACATTGGTCTTTTATCGATTAGAGAACACATTTTTGTCTTGGCAAAAAAAAACGGGTCTTGCAGGTTTTAAATGTAGTTAACGGGTATTACATGTAACCATACTGAAATCGTCAGTAGTGGAATCTTGAGAACCAATCGTACATGGTTATCTTACACAGACGGTCGGTTCTGGCGGGTCGGGTCTACGTCTAAACCCGTAAAATGCACACTCCTAGGTGTGATGAAATAAGTGGATGAGTTTAAAAAATAAAATAAGATAGGATATGATATGGTATGATAGAAGAGTATATATATAATTACAACTTGTGAAGGGAATGAGTATAAGGTTACATTTATTGTTCCAATAAAATAGACATGTTATTCTGTTGTAGTGACTTTATCCAAGAAACATATAATCAGAATAAAATGAATGTTAGATATATGGATTATACCAAATTGAAATTGTCTACTATTTATTTGATTCTAAATAAATGGTTGACTTAACTATATAGTTTAATCACCTAGACAATGATTGAGATAAACATTAATCGATTGACTTTGATTAATCCGTGTTTACTTAATTTATTTTAATCCGTTTTTAGGTTTTTTTTATCGTTAATGAAACCATTAGTTATTAGTTAGCATGTTTTCCGTCAAGTAGGCCAGCTAAGCAATCCTAGAACAATTTAAGAAGAAAATTTTATTTAAACGGTAAAAGTTATGGGATGATTCAAATCTATCCTTGAGTCATAACCTTTTTACTCCTGTTGATTTGAAATCTTTTCCAAATTCGTCAATTCTTAGTTATCATTCTCTCAAATTACCTATCACTTTTCATTATAACGTACGCATTTCTGATTTATAAACTGTTATTCACTTTTTGATTTGCAATCTTTTTTCTGTTTAACTGTTTTTGTGTACCAAATAATCAATTACCATTGTGGTTCCTCTAATTCTTTAAGTTGGTTACACTTAACAAAATGTCATAATGATTCTTTAAAAACGACAACTTTCCGTTCAAAAAATGCACCAAAATCATTTAGTTTATGCCTCCAAGCCCGGAAAAAGGAGCAGGGTTTATTACAATGAAATTTATAAAATGGCCATAAAACTTCATTTCACTTTAGGCATCCAAATAGGTTGAGCCAACCCTACATTCCTCATAACTCTTAGAGCATCGGTCAAAGTAGAGAGAGACTACATGTGGGAAGAGAGAGGGAGCGCTTTGTTCGTAAGGACGGACGCCCAGAGACAAGTTACATTGAGATGGGAAGACGAGATCAAAGAGAGATGACGTATGTGACCAACGTGAAGTGAGAGATGGCGTTCGTAGAGGAGGGTGTTGGAGCTCTTGAGCCAAATGAAGCATCCATATCCTTTTTACTTTTTTTTTAACGTCAAATTTACCTTACTCATACTCCTAAATTACATCAAACAATTCAACTTATGCCTAGGTTTGAACTCATCTAAAAGGCAAGAGCCTTTATCAAGTGGGCTAGTCCCACATTGACTTTACTCTTTTATTTATTTATTTTGTCTTGTTTTAACATATTTTATTCTCTTATAATATAACCCATCGCCATTCTAATAACCTTCTTCACCGCACTCTTCACTAGAGGTGCACAAAAAAACCGGTTTGGAAATCCAAACCGGTTCCGAACCGGAACCCGAACCGCCCCATAACCGGTTTTGTGTGAACCGGTTTCAAACCGATACGAACCGCCAGTTTACAACCGGTTTAACCTATTTGTGCGACGAGCGGTTTACAACCGGTTTTTTGTGAACCGGTTTGAGAAATCGGTTTGGTAAACCGGTTTGAACCGGTTTAACGGTCAAAAAAAAAACTAGCCGTTGGGACCAATTTTTGACCGTTTTTTGACCCATTTTAACCCCCAAACACATTATAAATAGGTAGTGGGTGTTTTGGTTAAATCACACTTCTCAAACGCTCAAAAAACGCTCAAAAAATTTCAAAAAACGCAATGGCAGGTTCTTCAAGTTTTGGTGTTTCCTCTAACGAAGTTAGCGTTGTGAAAATAATACCAACAACGAGGAACCCCGCAATTTGGTCAAACTACGATCTATGTGAGTTGTCTAACGGGTTGGAACGTGCTCGTTGCAAAAAATGTGGTGGTTTTTTTAAAAAGGAATCAAATTCTACTCTAAAAACTCATCTGGAAAAATCGTGTCCGAGTTTGAAGAATATTCCAGGTGAGGGTCAAGCATCTATGACAAGCGAGGGTGGAATTTGGAACTTCGATCCAAATATTGTTCGAGATAGAATGGCGAAATTAGTTATTCAAAGAGGTTTGCCGTTCAACCATTTCGACAACCCGCTCACGACGAGGATGATTCAAGAAGCCCTTCAACCACGTTATCATTAAGTAAGTCGTAGTACTCTTAGACGTGATTGTCTAAAAATGTGGAAAAAAGCAAAAAAAGAATTAATTTTAGGTTTTGAAAAATTGGAAACCGGTGTGAACTTAACCACCGACGTTTGGTCGGCTCCACATGGTATTCCCGACTCATATATTTGCGTTACCGCTCATTGGGTTGATCCCAATACGTGGTAAATGATGAAACGTACAATCGCGTTTGATATGTTTGAATATCCGCACACGGGTCAAAATTTATTTCACATTTTAGATGATGTGATAACCGATTTTAAATTACAAAATAAATTATTTTCAATATCTTTTGATAATGCCTCAAATAATACAAATGCGGTTCAAAAATTAATATTAAAATATAATCCGATTTGCAACGGCGCTTTTTTCCATAATCGATGTATTGCACACATCATCAACTTAGCCGTGCAAGACGGGCTTGGGGTTGAACCCGTTATTGAAATAAGTAATGCATTTCGAGTCATGCTTAAAGACGTTTTTAGTAGTAGTAAAAAAAGATACCATGAATATATTAGATTATGTAACGATACGGGTTTGATTTGCTTAGGTCCCAATTGGGACCTCCCAACAAGATGGAATTCAACTTATAAAATGTTTCATAGTGCTATACGTCAAAAAGATACTTTATCAATTTTTCATGATATGCTTTCCTCAAAACCGCGTCGTAAAATTCAAAGTTTTCCGTCTACGAGTTGGGACATTCTTGAAAATTTAACCGAATTGCTCGAAGTTTTCAAAACCGCCACTACTTTTTTATCCGGGGTTTATTACCCCACAAGTCCCTTGGCTCTTAAACAAATATTTCTAATGTGTAACAAATTAGCCGAACTTGAAAATAAAAATACTCTTTTTACGACAATGATAAAACCGATGAAAGAAAAATTTGTTAAATATTTTAAAGAAATGCCTCCGGTTATAACTTGTGCCGCCGCATTAAACCCTACAATTAATGTTTACGGTGTTGAAACCTTGATTGATAAAATAACTTACGATTTGGATTTGAATTCCGAAGATATTCATTTTTCAACCGTAACAAAAACTTATTTTAACAAATGTTTGCAAGATTTGTTTGATATTTATTTACATAAATATGGTACAACACAAACCCCACATGATACGATGGGCGCGGGCGCATCAAGTAACAGCTCGAGGAATGTGAACTTAAATTTGTATAACGAAATGAGAAATGAATTTACTAAAAGGTATACGGGAACAAACTTTTTATCATTTATGAGTCCGGATGTTTTTGAGGACTTTGATATTTTGGCTTGGTGGAAAGGAAACGAATCTACTTTTCCGGTCCTTTCCGCCATGGCCCGTGATTTACTAACCGTCCAAGCTTCCACGGTAGCTTCGGAATCCGTTTTTTCTCTTAGTGACAGGGTTTTATCTATTCGAAGAACTAGACTCACTCCCGCGGCAATGGAAATGTGCATTTGCTTGAAAGACCATTTGGATGCGGTAGATAGGAGACAAGATAGGGCTTCGCTTGAAGAAGAAATTGAAGTTGAAGAACTCATACACGAATCTGAGGTTAACCAAGGATTGGCGAGCCCACTTACAAATGAAGAACTCGCCGAAGATGATAGACTACGAGGATCCACTAGTAACTCCGAGAATGACGGCTAATATTAAACAAAAAAACTCCAAAAAATAAAAATATATATATTTTTTTCTCGTATTGTAATGTTTAATATTGTAATGTTTTGTGATTTCCGAACCCCTACAATATGAATAAACGTTGAACTATATGTTTTTCTTTTTCTCGTATTGTAATGTTGTAATATTTTTTAATTTATTTTAAAATTTTTTTTTTTTAAAAAAAACCGGTTTAAACCGGTTCACCAACCCGAACCGGTCCAGAACCGACCTGAACCGGTTCAATAGGTTCGACATTTTATACTTGCAAAACCGGTTTAACCCGAACCGGTTTGGGTCAAAACCGGTTTAGTGTTTGCGTTGACCAAACCGGTTCGGGCCGGTTCGAAACCGGTTCGGTTCAAAAACCGCCTTTTGTGCACCTCTACTCTTCACTGCTTCTTTAATCCAATCATCAATAAGAGATATCCGAAAACATTATTTTTCACAATTTCTACCAGACGATCAAATAATAAATCAACAATCTTACCTATCACCTCCAAAATCAAAGGAGAATACCTCAATAGGTCGCCAATATAACCTCTCACCATCTCCGCCGCACTCTCCCATTGTTTCATCAACCCATCAAAAGCCGACGTTATATTCGCCACCAACTCTCTAACGTCCGGCATGATGGCCGCCACCGACGTCAAAACATCTACCCCAAGATTAAACAATAAATATATATATTCTTACTTATAGCCTTCAAAATAAACACCGTTAGTTCCGTCAACTCATCAAAAGCCAGTGGAATCTTCCTATGATGGCCTCCACCGACTGAGGAAGGACATCTACCATTAGGTTAGACAATAAATCGATATTCTTAATTATTGCCTTCAAAATAAACACCGTTAGTTCCGTCAATTGATCAAAAGCCGGCGGAATCATCTCTAGCAACTCCCTTATGGCCGCCATGATGGCGGCCACCGACATAACAACATCTACCACAAGATTAAATAATAAATTAATATTCTTACTTATGGCCTTCGAAATAAACACCGTTAGTTTCATCAACTCATCAAAAGCCGACGGAATCTTCTCCAGCAACTCCCTGGCGGCCGCCACCGACTGAGAAACCACATGATTAAAGAATGAATCAACAATATTAGTTACAGATTTAAAAATAATCTTCAAAGAAAAGACTAATAGATCCATCAATCCAGACATCAACCATCGGGCTGCCGCCTTGATGGTGGCGGCTGACCTAAAAACAGCCTCTACCACAAGATTAAAGAATAAACCAACAATCATACTGATAGCCTTTGAAATAAACTTCAAAAGGAAAACCGCAAGATCCTCAAGAAAACATCTTATCAGACAACCGATTTGCTCGATTGCAAACTGCAGTGCTGCTTCGGGGATTTTTAATGATTTGATTGCCATGACAATGAGGCAGGTGGTGGCGTGGATTAGTAAAGTTGAGAGGAGGTTTGATAGCCTGGTTATGGTACAGAAGATGAGTTTGATGAGGATGGCGACCGCCATTGATGAATGCTTGAAGAACAGAAAGAAGCAATCAAGCAAATATATATTTATGATGAAGGAAAATAAATATATACAATTTGCATGTATAGATTCAACTGTCATTCTTTACCAATTCATGAATGTGCTATGCATACAAAAACAGGTTGACTTTCTCTTGAATATGAGTTGAAAAAATAATGGCGAGTTGCAGTAGCATTTCTTGTGACCAAGCTGAAGAAAATGATCCCATGAATGTATGTTTAGAATGTTTAACAACTTTTCGTAGTTGATTCTGGTTTCCAATTACTTTTCTCTTGAAACCCCTAATCAGCAGTAAATCTTGTTTCCACTGGTTTTCTATCATAACCTCTTGAAGGCCACTTATCTTGTGCAAGCCGTGATTTACCTGATCTCGCTGTTTACAGGGTATTGGCGGGTCCCGTGAATTTAACAGTAACGGGTTCTCATAGTTAAAAAAAACAATGGAAACTTTTTGTGTTGCTAAAATTATTGGCACTTTAAGTCCGTGTCATTTTCATAATTTAGAAATACTAATGTGTTTTAGTTAAGAGTCTAACCCTGAGAAATGGACCAAAATTGCATTTATATAATCAGCAAATCATCACATTGTTTAGATGAACAAGGTTTCATGAAAAAAGACGTTTTTTTTTTTTTTTTAAATATAGCAAGACCATACTCATATTAAAGATAAAAAAGCGCTCGTTTTTATG
Source organism: Smallanthus sonchifolius (assembly GCA_023525975.1). Taxonomy (NCBI): domain Eukaryota; kingdom Viridiplantae; phylum Streptophyta; class Magnoliopsida; order Asterales; family Asteraceae; genus Smallanthus; species Smallanthus sonchifolius. The sequence continues at coordinate 4,808,981 of CM042024.1, read as the reverse complement.
GTATAAATTAAAAAAAATAACGGCGTATCATATGTTTCAGACCCTTTATCATAAGATAAGTTTTCACGACCCCTCTTTTTAAACTTTTGTCATATGTTTTGGGGGAGAAGCATGTTTCATATACAGTTGCACATGAAAACAAAACTTTTTGATGTAAATTGATTGAGAACTAACACACAACTTGATTAACTGTATGCCGATGGATATTATAAATAGTACTATTTGGATTGACAAACCCAATTGACGTGGTAGCGTCACATTGCACACAATTGCATATATCCATAAAAACAAAACCTAAATCTATGTTGTGTTAGTCATAGTACGAAACAGGGCGTTTGTCTGGATAACAAAAACTGTCTAAGTTTCGTTGTGAACTCATATTAATTACAACACCATGTCATAAACTAAATTTGTGTATATCATATTATCAAATCTATGAAACTCATCAACTTTTTAGTTGACTCTCTTTTAAACATGATTTTCAAATACCAATCCAACCCATTAAGCTTTAGGCAAACTTGTTAGTGAAACCATGTAGCAAAACTCGTACCCGTATTATGTATCAAACTAAATTTTAAGATTAATGGTTATGCTTTAAGTTATCTTTATAAACAATGAGTTGTGAAACCAAAATCAGTTATTCCCGTGTTTCCGCCTACGGCGGGATGTGACATTTAAATTCTATTCAAAACCAAATACTTTTTTGAGTAAATTACATATTATGACCTTTAATTATATATGAAATTGCAAATATTGTCCTTTCGCTTTAATAAATACACTATATGTCTTTTTTTAAACCTTTGCACACATTTAGTCCTTTACACTAACTGGTGTTAACTTTTTCTGTTAAATCCAATCATGTACCATTTACATGAGGGTAGTTTAGTCATTTTACCTTATTTACTTAAACAAATAAAATAAAAACATAAGGACTGTTGTGTAATTAACTACTTACCAAATATACTAATTAGAGGGACTGTTTTGTAATTATTTCTAGAACAAAACAACAAGATCAGATCTTCGTCTTCACACCCTGCGCCCACCATCAACCATCGATTCCTGATTTGCGGCCCCTACCACCCGGCACTGCCACTGCCACCCGACGTTCGTCTCCACCCGGCACCACCATGAACAGATCAATTTTTAAGAAGGGGGAGGGGCGACCACCACCATCCACCACCGATTTCTGATTTGCAGCCCCAGCCACCCGGCACCGCCACTGCCACCCGTCGTTCGTCTCCACCCGACCGTCGTTTCAGGCATAGAAGATGGACACCTCCACCACACTCCGTTGAGTTATAGATCTGAACCACAAATCACCAAGGTCGAATTGGGGATCAGAACAAATATTTTGATAAAGCTTCATCCACTACAACAGTAACCGTCTATGTCACACCCTCAAAATCCACCTACGGGGTTTTACAAACCAGGATCATTGTCATTAGTTATACTGAACGACCTCTATATACCTTTGTTGATCATAGTCACGAGACAACATCATTAGTTTGAAAACGTTGTGGAAGCGTAAATAAAATCAAGTGCAAGAAATAACCAAGTGCGCAAAACACGGCGCCCAAACCAAAGTAAATAAAGTAGGAAACATGTTTAAAATGTTTATCAAAACCATGCACTGCCATGCATCCTAATCCTGAGAGTTTACCTTAGCGACTTGAGAAAGACATGCTAAAAGCGTCAACACAATGGTTGGTGAGTTCACAGGTTTGTAAGTAAGTAAAAGTTCGATGTTTGCTAGATAGTGTAATTAATGTATACCGATAGATAGCTAGTCTATGTCATGCTACTACAAGTGTTTCACAACCGAATCTGATTGTTTGGTTTGTTTATTTGTTTGCCTTCCGCCATGTCTACCAAAACAATGGCTAAATGTCTAGGCCAATCTTACACCTGTTCGACCTCCGGTCGAGTTAGCGGGTGGGGTTTGTCAAACCCAGTAGTACTACTCAAAATCACCTCGCTATGTTACAATACTAACGGTTCGAGAATGCAAGGACTTATGTGGTATGTTTGCACTTTAGTACACAAGCGAAAATACAATAATACAAGATCTAAATGTTTGTGTGCATGCTTTCTCCCCCAAAAAGGAAAGTAAGTAAAAGAGAGGGGCCGTGAAACTCATCTTAGATTATGTGCTAGAATGATCGGTGAAAAGACAGGTGGTCCGCTAACGGCTACCTATATTTCATGCGTCTATGAGTGTGTGTTCGTGTTGGTCCGTAAGACCCGTTGCATCCAAACAATCCTATTGTTTAAGTGTTTGAAAAGATTTGTAAGTTTGACTCAAGTAGTTACAAGTTTGACTCAAGTTTGACCCGACGACCCGTTGGTGAATTGGTGTATGAATTTGAGTTTGATTAGCATAATAAACATATTGTACACATAGATCATGCAATAACACTTAGCAACAAATCTTATTGTTCTAGCATGCTAGCATAGTTACCACATATAGCAAGTTTCCATAATTAGCAGGTTTCTATAATTAGAAAGTTTCCACAAATAGCAGGTATGTTCGGGACTCGTGTTTCCTGGAAACTATCATCATTAATATGTTCATAAGGTCACTCTAACATGACCTAGATCATCACATCACATAACAATTGCCTAGAACTTAACGTGCAGATCACAATTCAAGATAAATTTTCTATTTTAGTAACATGTGAATAGTATGCGTGATTTCAAATATCTAACATGTTACAACATGTTATTATGTCCTATCTAACATAGGTTTATCATCAAATCATACTATACGTGTCTAAATAGCAAGATATAAATACTTTTGACGATTGAAGTTTCCTTATTTGGAAAGTTCACAAAACCGAGCTAGGTATTCAAAATCTAATTTCACAATTCCTCTATACATGAATCATATAACATATAAACATCATTATATCATCATAATCATGTCTAACATGCAAGATAGAAAACACATAAAGTTTCCTTTTATAGTAACCCTCGGTTTTAGGCATCTAGGGTTTCACCAAATCATCAAAACTCACAAATAACGTAACAATACTCGATTTATTACCAAAGTTTGCATCTTTATTGAATGGGTCTTTGTTTGGATGAAAATAGGGTTTCACATACCCTTGTTTTCGAAAATCATATAAGTAAATATACATAAAAATCTTACTTGATCCGATAGCAACGAAGATTGGTGCTTGATTTGCCTGAATACACGAACAATTGCAAGATGGAACACGATTTAATGGTGGATTGATGGTGATGGCGATGAAATCGATCCAAGGAGCAAAGCGGGGCTGGATTTTTCGAAAATAATGAAGGGATGGGGATTAGGGTTTTAAAAATCTCTTATATAGTCACTCCATGAGCTTTAGAATGGGTTTAAACAAGTTAGGAGGTTCGTTAGTTGATTTAAAATGGATTTAATTAATTAAATTAATCCTAATAATTAAAAATAGTTTCTACTAAATATTTTTATAAAAACCTTTTTATAAAAAAATACTAATGAAATAAAAATCACATAGTTACGCGTAAACGTACGCAATTTCACGAAAGTTCACGAATTAAGCATAAATCACATAACACGTAATTTCACGTAATTTATGTTAAATATAAATTAATAATTGTCCGAAATATTATTTTTGATTAATCACCAACGTTCGGGGACAGACTCGTGCGATTCGGTAATTCTCCTAATTACCGTTACGTGAGTGTTTGTGCAATGACCAACTCACTTAATTAAACTTAATTAAGTGTAATGCATGAATGAATGTTTGAGATAACTGAGTTTGTATAAACAAATGTTTGAGATAACGGTGTTTGTGTTAATGAAGTTAACCTGAAATAGCCGGATGTCACATCATCCCCTTGTTGAAAGAATTTTCGTCCCGAAAATTAAGTAAAGTCGCTAGTTGTCTGAAACAAAAAGTTTGGGTTGTCACATCATCTATAAATTAATAATTGTCCGAAATATTATTTTTGATTAATCACCAACGTTCGGGGACAGACTCGTGCGATTTGGTAATTCTCCGAATTACCGTTACGTGAGTGTTCGTGCAATGACTGACTCACTTAATTAAACCTATTTAAGTGCAATTCATGAATGAATGTTTGAGATAACTGAGTTTGTATAAACAAATGTTTGAGATAACGGAGTTAACCTGAAATTGTCGGATGTCACAGTCTATTTCATCACAAATTAGTAATTAAAACGAGTAATTACCTTCACAAAGCTAGAAATCCAAGAAATGGTGAAATTCCTAAAAAACCTAACCAAAATAAACAAACAAAACTTCAAAATCTTGAACAAGTAGCTAAAATATGTAACCCGGATGTTACCTCACCTTAAAACCCGAGAGTTTTTGTGAAAATTGCTCCCAAAAAACCTAAAAACCTCAAAATCGTCGGAGAGATGAGTTTGAGAGAGTTTTTTTTTGGGGGGGGGGGTTTGGGTGGAAATGAGGGTCTGCCGTCTGTTTTCCCTATTTGTTTGCGATGAGACCTATCCCGACGACATGTCGTCGGTATAGTCCTGCCTGTCGTCGGTACCGACGACATGTCGTCGATATAGGGTTTGTAGGATGTTGACTGGTCAATAAAGGTAAAACCCCTATGCCGACGACATGTCGTCGGGATAGGGTTTTCCAGATTTTTTTTTATTTAAAAAAAAATTACCACGAAAAATATATTAAATAAAAAAAAACAAAAAAGAAAACCAAAATTGAGGTATAGGTTTTCCCCCCAATAATTCATTGGGAGCCAGTTTCCCTCCAATCTGCCTCAACCTTGTATCGACGATATGTCGTCGGTATAGGGTCTCCCTACTAAATTTTGGAAATGACCTATCCCGACGACAAATGTCATCTGGATAGGCAGCGTCGGGACATCAGACGACCAAACAACCAGACCATTCCCCGTCTCCGTCTCAAACGAATCTTCATCACTAGTCGCCGTCTCCTCCTCAGTTGTTTCCGTCTCAGGCGAATCTTCATCTTGTTGTTGGTGTTGGCGATGGTGGAGTGAAGTGAAACGCCGGTGAGACAGTGGCAGCAACCAATTCCCAATTACTGCATCTTCATGTTCTAGATCTCCTGCGAGGGCAAACCTTAGGGTTTTATTGTCTGAATCGAGAAAGAGAGAGAATAAGAGGAGTGAGATATTTTAAAGAAATTGGTTTTAAATTACACTTTTCATCCTTTTATGGTAAAATGTCTAAATTGCCCTCGTGTACAAAGTATATAACTTGATTTAACTGAAAAAGTTAACTCCATTGTAGAAAGGACGAAATGTGTGCAAAAGTTTCAAAAAAAAGAAATCCAATGTAATTATTGAAGCTAAATGATAATATCTGCAATTTCATGTATAGTTAAAAGACATAAATTGTAATTTACTCTACTTTTTTTAGTTCGCTTTCTTGTTTTTTTTCCGATTGTACCATTGTGACGTGATTTTTATATCTATGTTTCAATATTCAAAACCGAGCCGCCATAACTTTATACGTTTCTTTTTACATAATTAAGCACATCAATGCCACCGTTGCAACATCTACTAGCATATATACAATTAACAAATTATAAATAGTAACTTCTCCACTAACATTCTGCCACGTGGCCTACTACTTAAATAATTTAAGAAACCATCTCAAACATGCTCCACTGGTTTAGTTTTCTGTTTAATTCTGGAAAGAAAATAGATTGTAAATAAACTTAATTAAACCTAATACTCGTATAAATAAATTTTTTTATTTTGTAATATAAATGTCTCACTTTGTATCACGTAAGGAAAATTATACTAGTAACATATAATTTGGATTCACAAGATGAAGACATTCATTTTGCAACAAATGCGAAAGTTAATTTTAACGATGTTTAGAAAATAGGTTTAATACTAATTTACAAAACTACGGTTCAACAATAGATATACACGAGTCAACGGCAAATGCGGAGTCAAGTAGCAATTGTAGTAGTAATTCAATGTTTAAATTATATAATACTTTATGAAATGAAAATCACAACGGGCTTAGGGTAACACCCCAAGTAGCGAGTTGAGGTATCTGGCAACAGATTCTTGAGGAACATGACTTCACATGATTTTGAAAACTTTGATATTTTACCTTGGTAGAAAAGAAAAAAATCTCAATTTCTGATTTTATCCGATATGACGTGTGATGACTTGTTGGTTGATCTACCAACCTCCAAGCTTTTACGACAGCTTTGAAATTCGCTTTTACCGCAGCTTTGAAATTCGCTTTTACCGTTAGTGACATGGGAACTTGCCTACTATAGGATTAATTCGAGCGACGAATAAACACAGAACGACGACAATGACTATAAAGAATTGTAATTGCTATATTTTATTGTAATGTATTCCAAACTATGTTTATATAATTTCTAAACTAAAATAATAAAGAAAAAAAGATAAATTTTATGTTATTATATTTTATTTATTTTGTGGCAAGCAAAGAAGATTTTAAAAAAAAATACAAAAACCAGCTTTATCCCCAGATCAGTTACAACCTGTCCTACCTGGTTTCAGAAGGTTATGGTTTTCATACTCGTAAATCCGGTATGACGCGGTATCGATTCTTGCCTATAGTTGAGATTGTGTGTGTGCTTTCTCCTTTGGGGGTAAAATTCAACACCACCCCTACCTGGCCACCTCCTAAGGTAGTTGAAAATAAATTGGGGTTGTATTGATGTGTACTCTTCTAATTGGTTGGTATAGTGAGGGTACTTGAGGGTTCAACCCTTGCACCCTAATACCTGAAACCAATACCCGCAAGCCTTGGGCGGTGTACCCGAGCTACTTGTTATACCCGTGACCATTACCCGTCAAACGCCCCTTGTACCAATAGAGACTAAGGCAGCTTTACAAAATGAATTAACCATGTAAAACCACAATAACATGAAATTCCATACTGCATTCACATGAATAAATACAGCTTTTGTTTGTAAAGGTAAAATGCAAAGTAGCATCTCCACAGTCTAATTTTAATCCATGTAAAACACACACTTGCAAACTTGCAAGTGTAGTTTAATGTCAATAAACAAATAAACAATCTAAAGCTCAAAAAATGAAATCTAAACAATAAAATGTAAGCAGGTAGTATGTCGGTGAATATAACAAAAAAGTCTCAAATCGATTGCAACATCAATAGCAGTAATCAAGTTTAGACCTAATCGATTTTATAGAAAACAATAAAATTCATCCAATGACGATCATGAAACCAATCGAGCAAAATTAAACATCACAAAAGTCGCAAAAATACTCTGAAAAAAGCAACAGAAATATAGTTTGAAAAGGACGATAAGATTACTCTGTGTTTAACGGTACGATTTCTGGAACCTGGCACGAGCACCACGACCTCCAAACTTCTTCGGCTCGCATCTTCTCGGATCAGCAACAAGCAGAGTCCTATCATACCTGACGAGAATATCCTTGATCTCCTTCTTCTGTTCTTCGTCAACGAACTTCTGGTAGTACGCGACGAGCGCTTTGGAGATGCTCTGACGGATTGCGTAAATCTGAGAAGTGTGACCTCCGCCTTTGACGCGGATCCTCATGTCGACGCCGGCAAACTTGTGGCGGCCGAGGAGAAGGATCGGCTCGAACGCCTTGTAACGGAGGATCTCTGGCTGAACTAGCTCGATTGGGACGCCGTTGATCTTGATAAGACCACGACCGGCCTTGCAGTGAGTCACCGCTACGGCGGTCTTCTTCCGGCCAAAACATTGAACAGAATTCGGTGGAGCTGCCGCCATGTTGTTACAAACCCTAGTTTTCGAGTGAGAGAAACTTCAGGATTGTATCGGTTAGGGTTTTGGAGGAATTTGTGAATTTAAGCCGTGAGTGAGTTCGACTTTGGGCTATCTGGCCCACGTTACTTTTGGAATAATGGGCTTTCAGTTAAATTATAAACCCATAACTCATGACCCTAAAATCTAATATTTGTATTGGATAATACAGGGCCAGCGGTATAAGCCCAGCTCGTAGGAACCATAACATATGTCTTTTTTTTTAGTTAATTACACGTAGAGATGCACAAAAAAACCGGTTTGAAAAACCAAACCGGTTTCAAACCGAAAACCGAACCGGTCGTGAACCGGTTTATACCAAACCGGTTTCAAACTGGTTCAAACCGCCGGTTTAAAACCGGTTTGAAACCCATACATTTAAACCGGTTTGAAACCGGTTTAACCCGAACCGAACCGATTAAAAACCGGTTTCAAACCGTTTTTTAAACCGGTCAAACCGGTTTTTAAACCGGTCAAACCCGGTCAACGGACCATCTCAAACCGGTTTCAAACCGGTCCGGTTTGAACTCAAACCGGTTTTGACTTTTTGTTGACCAAACCGGTTCGGTTCGGTTTTGAACCGGTTCGGGTTAAAAAACCGTTTTGTGCACCTCGAATTACACGGATGGTCTCTGCGGAATGTTTGAAATATTACAGTCTTGGTCTTTACTGTTTACGAAAGTGTAACATTGATGATCCCTCGCTTGGATGGCCGTCTACTTTTGGAGATTACACGTATGTTCAACAAAAATGTGTGTGTGTGTGATTGAGGTGATCGACGACTTAGAGAAGACAAGAAGTTAAGGGCTGGAGATTTTTACAAAATAAGGTTAATAATCAAGGATTTAGAGTTTCAAACATTCCTAAAACAAGGAATAACCCGTGGTAAGTGTTTGTATACCTTAGAACTATATAAAATCTTGTATGGAAGTGGGTATTGGATAGATAAGTAATGTAATATGGAAATCCATGTTGAAAAGGGTTAGTAATGCTTCTATTATGTTGAAAAGTATGAATTTCCATTGTTGGTAAACTGTTGGGTTGGTGCATGTTAAACTATTCTAGTTTAGAATCAATCCATGGGTAAAGTATGAACTTTTATTATATAATGTTGGGGTGTTTCTAATTTGAAGTTAATTTACTTTCTTTAACATCAAATGTGTTGAATTGATCGACTTCACCAAAGGCAATTTGATAATTCCTTAACTCTTTTTTTTGAACGGCGGAATTTATAATTAAAGATGAAACGACTAGCAAGAAGCTAGCCGGACAAAAACCAAATCAGTTACATAAAGTTTAGCAGGTTAACGATGAGCTCGGAGGGTGTTAAACGCCCTGATGAGGGTGTAGTGAATATGTATGTGTTTGTGTGTATATAAATGTGTGTTTAATTGCATACGAGTTTTGAGTTATATATGTTGTGTATGAGATGATATTAATGTGGTGAGTAAATGTTATTAATGTGGCGTGTAGAGCTGGTTTGACCGTTGTGTCGGGATGAGGACATTGTGTTACAACTGTTGTGTCAGTTGATTCGTGAGAGTCAACCCTAGGGTTGGTTAAGTCAGTGTTTAGAGATTTATTGAGGTAACCAGTGCTTGGTTGATATGTGTAGTTAATTCCGAGCTATCAGAGTAGTAAACTCGATCCATGACGAAGAGACTTACTGAGTTAAGTGGTGAGTTGAGTCTGGGGTAGTGAATCGTTTGGGACATCATAAGATAACGGGGGTTACCTATACGATGATAATTTATAAAACTATTTTTATAAGGACCGGAGGGTTTTGGATGGAGATAAATATTAATCCTGACTAGTTGGTTTTTATTAAATTAAACTATTAGAACTCACTCAACGTAGCTGAATTTGTGTGTACGTTAGATTGTGTTGCAGGTGAGCTTTGGGGTCAGCGTATCTTGGCTTGGGAGCGGTGCTACTCGGATGTGGTGTGGGCATTCGTGAGGTAAAATTAATAACGATGATGGCTTTAACGTGTAATAATTATATGAGAAAGAGTTCCGTTTTAGTTTTGATTTAATAAAATAAGTTATTTAAAGAGGATACCTAATAATGAGAACCAACTGTAGGGTGCCCAGTTTGGGGCTTCACTATCCCTTATTTCAATTAAATAATAAATTTTTATTTATTTATTTATTATTTTTTCTCTTTCTTCCACTAACACACACTTATAAAAGGTATAAAATAATGAATAAGGGGTGAATGATGACCGCCTGAATATAAATGGTGCTTATAGTTTGCTCTAAAAATATAGATGATGGAGACGAGGATGGGGTAGCTGATATGAGCGTAAAATTACATAATTTTTCATGTTTTCTTTATAATTTAAAGATAATGGTAAAGATGAAGAGCTCATCTGAATGTCATAAACAAATACAATTAAAAAGGGGTATGGTAGCCTTTAAAAAAAAATTAGGGGTATGATAAACAATTAATTATCAATAAATATGTCATTATTATTCTCACTCGTGTCATTAAACTGAAAAACACTTGAATATTTAAAAAAGAAAAAGATGAAGAAAGCATCCAACGGTTGAAACGTATTCTGAAAATTGTGTTGGTATCAGCATATTCCACATCTCACCGTAAACCCACCAAACACACGAATCTTCTTCTTCCCCATGAAAATTTAACACCCAATCAACTCTCTCTCTCTCTCCCCCCTTCCTTCATCACTGTTCCTGTCGTCTATCCATTTCTGCAACCACAATGAGCTCCGATTCTCTCACCAATCGATTCTTTCGGTATCTTCATCATCCCACCGACTAAACGCCCCCAATTTCAATCCCTTCCGATCATCTCAATCGGTAAACTTTTTGCTCGTTTTTCAATATCTTTGCAATTTTTTGTTGAATTTTGAAGTGAATTATCTGTGTAGATTTTTAATTTGAATCCGAATGTCATCGGTTTAGGTTAGAAAAGAGGATCTATGATTTTATTATTTCTAGGTTTTTTCTTTGATTTATGTTTCACAAGTTGCTAATTTTTATATTTATTTCCATCATTTTTCAATCCACAAATTTTTTTGGATGTCAAAACCCTTACCTGTCAATTGCAAATTTGATCCGGTGTTGCTGCAATTTGATAAAGAATTTAACTATTGGCATTGATGAGATTCTTTCTTGAAGTTTTAATTGCTAAAAAAAATAAAAAAAATTATTATTATTATTATTTTACATGACAAATTAGGTCAAAATTTAGCACTGTTTTTTTCTGGAATGATCTTGCTTTGGGAGCATTGTAAGACCATTATTGGTTAGTGGTTTGAGTTTTTGATCTAAAGGCATGATTTTAGAACTGCAGGTGTAGTTATCATTTTTCGACAATGTAATATTCTTTATCTTTTATCTCTAAATTTTAACTAAAAAGACAAATTTAACCATTTGCTATTCACATATATGCCCTACTTTCGTTAACTATTTATAGATAATAATGTTATGTAACAAGGTTTGATTTATGTTTAATTTGTAAAATTGAAGCTGTCAAGTTCATAAAGTAAGAACCTTTTCTATTATAACAGTTAGGTTGCGTTAATTCTTGTATTATTTGATTCTTTTGGTTAAAAGGTTGCTAATTTGATTCAAAATTTCAAATGTCTTTCTCCTATTCTCCTTGAATGGTCAAATTTATTCTGCTGATATGTTAATTCTGCATTAATGATGTGTAATCTCAGGAACACGATCTTCTTAATTCTTTGGTCCCTTTATGTATCCAGTAAGAGTGAGGAAGTGTGGGGGCTATACCTTGTGAATTGCCAAGTACCTTTTTGTGGTTACCAACTTGGTTAATTTTGTATTTTTGACCTGATGCAAGGTCAAAGGAGCATCTTTGATACTTTCCCAGAGACTGTTGACCTTAATCAGGGGTCAAATTCCAACAGTACTAGTATGGATGAAACTGATGATTGGAATAATATGTTTTCTCCAATGGAAAGACGGTTGTTAAATAACGATCTTTCTAATGAGCTAAATTTCAGTTGTGTGAATACAAACCGCCATAATAATTTTCAAAGTTTTAGAAGCTGGGATGTTGGTGAATCTAGCTCTAGAGCAAGTTTACATGATCAGGTTTCTAATGATGGTCAAAACTGGTCAAATTCAGCAACTCATCTATCAAGTTTAGAACAACAACAACGTGAATCATCAACAAGTCATCAGGTTAATATGCAAAGTTCTGTTTCCAATCATATTCCTATGGATGTAAATTTAAACGTTGGATATGAGAGTACTAATGGTGATGATGATGATATCGGGCCTTCTGATTGTGGACCAGGCTCATCTTTGTGTAATTGGGGTTTATCTTATAAAAGAAAAACCCTAGAAGGTACGTCTACACAGTCCCTCATGGGTGGCGGTTCGGCTAGCTTTCCAGAAGCTTCTAGAAGCTTAAATATATCTTCAGCTGAAGTTAACTCTTTGCCAATGAACCGCCATGAAACACCAAACATAAGAATTGGAGTTCCAGAAAGCTCACCAACACCGCCACCTTTTGGCATTCGAGGCTCGGTTCTTAATCTTAATAATAATGATAATTTATCGTCAACTGGTAACCCTAGTAGGCGTCCAAATATTTATTCATCTTACCAATCATTGAATAGACAAATATTGCTTAATGAGTTTTTGGACCAGTCCCGAGGGCAAATCGGTAATCTATCAAATCAGCAACCCCCTTTAATGCATGTTCCAGATATTCCAAGAAATACACATTATTTCCCTTGGGGTAATAATATCGGTTCAAGAAGCGGGGGTTCATCGAGTTTGTTAGGAAACAACGTGCAATATCATAATTTTGTTCCACCATCTGAGAGTAGAAATTCAGTTCAAGATCCTACTAATTGGAGCTTAGCTACCGGAAGTGGTGGTGTTGGTGGTGCACCATCTAGTTCCAGAAGTGGCGGATCTCGTTCTTTTAATGGTCTATTTACACCTCAGCATAATAACCACACAACGCCAAGTCAGCAAAGATCAGCTGATTTTCCTCCTTGGACTCTTTTTCCATCTGCTGAGGTGGAGTCAGGAGGGCAAAGAGGTCATATTTCTTCGTTTCCTGCTGGCTCCTCTTCATCAGATGATAATCATATTTCATCTGGAGTTTCTAGCCAGAGACACCACCATCAACCTTTTTCAGGGGCAGCATTGTTGATGGAGGTACCTGGTGATGATTGGCGGGCTTTAGCTGCTGATATTGAGGGTAGACAAAGGCTGGTATCTGAGGTTTGTGCTTCTTATTGTTCTTTTTTTTTGCAAAATAAGATAATATACTGTGAAGTATGTGGAGGTCACTTAAATATTCAATTTCTTTCATCAAGTCTACAAGCTACCAACATACTGAAGCTACTTTATAGGCCACCCAAGTACATATCTGGTTTTATTTATAACCAAATCAAAGCTAAAAACATACTGAAATATTAAAATGACAAAAAAGTAAAGTTTTTTACATTGAATGGTTGCTTAGCGGTAGTTCAAACAATGGTATATTTGTCTTTTCAAAAAATTCAATGGAAATTTTCGTCAATATGTATGTTTTGGCCGATTCATTTTATACAAACAAAACTTGATAGATACTAGGGTGGCCTATAAAGTAGTTTCGATAGATATGTGGCTTCCACATACAATATCCCACAATATATGGATTATGGAGATAAAATAAATGTAAATCCACAATGATGATACACTTGAGGCAATGAGATAATACATCAAGAACCATTGAAACATGAATTTTGATGTTGAAGCACTAAAATTGTACATTGACACTTCTCTGGGCATTAAATATCTAGACTTGAACGTGGAATCTTGAAATATTGACTTGAACTTGTGGCACTTGTAATTACATCATTGAAAATTAATAAGGACCAAAAACGCCCAATAGAACAAAGGAACATTGAAGCCATGTGACTTGATATTGTTCGGTTTTTCTAAGTTATATTCTCACGGGACGTGACTTCTATAAATTTCTGTACTTTTTGGTTTGTTGCAATTAGTTTAAGCACTTATAGATATACGACGCCACGATGGACATATTTATGTGATGCTACATAAAACGTTCTTTATATACATGTCTGCTTGAGCCAAAATTTGACATAAAATAGTGAAATTCAAGAATTGAGAGAGAAATTTCCATGCAACATGAAATGGCCAGTCACTTTGCTATTTAGGTTAGGCATGTGCATGTTTCTATTTAACATCTAATCTTGATTATTAAACCTCGAGATACTGCAAACATTTTTATCTCCAAATCAATAAAGCATAATATGAACTTATAACCTTTATTTTGTTCCTCAATCCTAGAATTTGTTGTCAAATCGTTGACTGGAAGTTATCAAAAAATGTCGTATGCCATTAGTAGGGGTGTAAATGAGCAAGCCGAGCCCGGCTCGGCTTGTTTTGTTATTGTTTGATTATTTAACTATTTTTTAGTTATATGTAAAATTATATATATATATAGGGGGAGGTTCAAATAAGAAGTAGTTTTTCGCTAAGAAATCTAAGAAATGACAAAAACCTTAAGAAATGATATCACACGAACTCCGATTGAGCTAATTTCGGCGGCGTTGGAACCGTCTCGTCGAACTCTACCATCTTAGCTTTTAAGGTTTAGATTTTACGTTTGAATTTTAGGGTTTTAGCCTTATGGTTTAGCTTTTAGGGTTTAGATTTTATGGTTTAGGTTTTTTTTGGGGGTGGGGGGTTTAGGTTTTGGGGGTGGGTTTAGGTTTTTGGGGGGGTGGGATGGGGGGGGGGGGGGTTTAGGTTTTTGGGGGGTGGGGGTTGTGGTTTTAGGCTTTTCGGGGTGGGGTTGGAGGGGGGTTTAGGTTTTTGGGGGTGCGGGTGGAGGGGGGTTTAGGCTTTTGGGTCCGGGTTAGGGTTCGATTAGACGGTTCCAACGCCGCTGGAATGAGCTCAATCGGAGTTCGTTTAACCCACTTCTTAGGATTTCTTAGCGAAAAACCACTTTTTAGTGGAACCGTCCACTATATATATATATATATAAACATTGTACCTAAAGTTTTATTGAACATATTAAATTAAAGAAACACAAGATAAACCAAAACAGAAAAAAGAGAAAAGAAAAAAAAAAGATTAAATATGAATTGATTCTGGATTATTTCTGACTAGTACTGGTGTTGATTACAAGTTCTTTGGATCAAATTTGGTTGAAATTGATGGGTTGTTGAAAGTTCTGTTCTTCATGTTCGTAATTTTTTTTACTGAATTTATATATATATATATATGTAGGGGGAGGATCAAATAAGAAGTAATTTTTCGCTAAGAAATGACAAAAACCTTAAGAAACGATATCAAACGAACTCCGATTGAGCTAATTTCAGCGGCGTTGGAACCGTCTCGTCGAACTCTACCATCTTAGCTTTTAGGGTTTAGCTTTTATGGTTTAGATTTTACGTTTGATTTTTAGGGTTTTAGCCTTATGGTTTAGCCTTAGGGTTTAGCTTTTAGGGTTTAGATTTTACAGTTTAGGTTTTTTTTGGGGGTGGGGGTTTAGGTTTTTGGGGGTGGTGGGGGTGGGTTTAGGTTTTTGAGGGGGTGGGGTGGGGGGGTTTAGTTTTTTGGGGGGTGGGGGGTGGTGGTTTTAGGCTTTTCGGGGTAGGGTTGGAGGGGGGGTTTAGGTTTTTGGGGGTGCGGGTGGAGGGGGATTTAGGTTTTTGGGTCCGGGTTAGGGTTCGATGAGACGGTTCCAACACCGCTGGAATGAGCTAATCGGAATTCGTTTGACCCACTTAGTATTTCTTAGCAAAAACCACTTCTTAGTGGAACCGTCCCCTATATATATATATTTATATTTATACTTTTTGTATAAATGCAATATATATATATGTATATATATATATATATATATAAAATCTAATTTTTTATTGTAGTTACATATAATAATATATATTGTGTAATAGTTATTATATTATATAAATATTATTTTAATTATATAAGTTATAGGCTTCTTCTCACGAGCCTAACCAAGCTCGAAGTATGATGCTTGAGCTCCGCTCGATTAGAACTTTTAGCAAGCTGACATCACGAGTGGCTCGGCTGGCTTACATCCCTACTCATTAGGGTGCACCTTTATATTGCACATACATTGTTATCTAAAACTTGGTTGTGAGTGTGAGTTTATAGAAAGAAGAGGAAGTCAATGATTTGATTAGAATACATTGATCGTTGATGACATATTGACATGGGTATTCTTAACCCAAAAATAATATCTTATGCATACATGTTTTCATGTTACATATGTAGCTTGTCATATGAAATTGTTGACTAATCAAGTTTTAGTATCCATTATTAGGGCAGCATTTTAATACAGATCCAATGTGTTAAATCCCAATAGACAAAATAATGCTTGGGTCATGGAAGTTTAGCATTACATAGGGACGTTGTAACTTGCAAGGAGCATATCATATATTTTAGGAAGTTGAAAAAACAGCTTGCCACAGGAGTGCTAACCTTTTTAAATTTCTTTTAATGAGTGCAAAAGGATTCACTTTTAACTAGAAATGCAAAATTTGGAATATTTGGAACTTATACTTATACACCCCACTGCACTTTATTCTCGGGACTTTGCATGGAGATAGCGATATCTACATTCTTGGAAAAAAATTAAGGTTAAAGTTACCTATTTGCTCATTATATCATGACACTCAAATTGATGGCATTGGTTTGTGTACTTCAACTACTTCATTTTACTGGACAAATAGTCAAAACGTGTTAGATTGAACTGTTTTATTTCTGGATTTAACGTCTTTATCCATATTTAACCTGTACGACTCCACAAAAAGCGCACAGTTATTTTTTTTTTATTATCTCATGTAGTAGTCTGTTTGTTATTTTTTTCCTTTTTATTATTAATTTCAAGTTCATCAAGTCTATTAATTTCTTTTTTGACCATGTAACAGATTCGACAAGTGTTAAATGCAATGCGAAGGGGTGAAAATTTACGAGCTGAGGTTTGATTTTGTCTTCCATTTCCATGGCTTGTCATTATTATTTCTTTTGATATTCCTACTTGAGAATTAAACACAATTCTCTTTTTATATAATTTCTATCCATCTTGCAAAAAGAATCCACTTTACAAATTTTCTCTACCGAGGAATAGAGTAATTTCATTTCAGTTGTTAGATTTTGATAAATTAAATAGTCATTATGTTAAGGCGCACTTACTTATTTAAATTACATGAGTGCAATTTGTAATTATTTGGTGAGTAATAGGGGTGTAAATGGATTGCATGTGTATCGGATGTGATTGTAGCCATATTCTACTCATTTGCCTTATTGGTTACTAATATGGATATTTCTGCTCTTGTTGGATATTTTATGCCTTTACATGTGCCTGATATTGATGAAAACCAGGTGGTGACATTAATATTAGTGATAAGAGAACGAGAACATAATGTTTAATGAGCAGTACATGCAGTTTTTTATTTTGGTAAAAGATTTAGGTGGCAAAATGAACAGATTGGGCGGGTCGCTGGTTGGTAACGTGCTTGGGTCTAAATATGAATGTCAATGAACGGGTTGAAATATAACCTAAATAACAGATGTGGATCACTTAAATGACTATGGATGACAATGAATATGTAGATTTATGACATCTTTCACAGCCATAGGTTACATGGTGAACAAGAAATCATCCACAAGATACCCTTTGTGGCAGCATCAATGGTATAAATTTACAGATTTATTTGATTTGATTTTAACAAAAAAAATCATGATATATTCCAGGATTATATGCTATTTGATCCGTTTATCAATGGGGTTGCTGAGCTGCATGACAGGCACAGAGACATGAGGCTAGATGTTGATAATATGTCATATGAGGTGAAAATGGGCCTATTTTCCTCTTTGTTGACCATATTATTATAAAATTTACAATATTATTGCAGGAACTGCTTGCATTGGAAGAACGTATAGGAAACGTGAACACTGGGCTCAATGAAGAAGTTATTTTGAAATCAATGAAACAAAGAAAACACATAGCTTTTATGGCGATCTCAACTCAAAATTTAGAGCCGTGTTGCATATGTCAGGTGAGAATAAGATTTATTTCAAGCATTTCCTTTTCATGTAGGCTAATTACATGACTATCATTTTAAACCCAAATATATGTTGTAGTTCAACTTCCGTCTGATTTCTGTTTTGTGTAAATCGACTTTTTTATGGTAGAAAGAACCATAGAAACTAAGGTAACACCTGCATGTTAACAATAAAGGTCAGTAGGTCACTTTTAACACAATCACTGCACTAAATTTGGTGTGATTAATAGTAGTGCCTAATTTACACTAAATATTACACTCAAACTTTTTAACATTTTCTTTTATAATTTTTAACCATTTGAATCTAGTATTACTATACATATATCATATTTTGATTAACTTGTAAAGTTGCTTCATATAGTCATAAAGATAGTAATAATAATAGTTTAAATTGAATGTAAAATGATTAGATATGGTATAAATGATCTTTTTTTATGTATTTTCTCTATTCATTTATAATTGTTTTTATAACTAATTACTTAGTTTATGCAAGTAAAAAGTAGATATAAGATCATTGAAATAACTTCAACCGATTATTTAGTTTAGTGACTTATCTGGAATTTAATCCTGTACTCTTTCTTTTGTGATTGCCCAATCAAAAATTTTAAACTTTGATTGCTTTTTCTGTAAAAGAATAATCATCTTACATAGAATTTGGTCCAAAGTTCGGTTAGAGACCTAGTTGGGTCTTGGAGTGTAAACGAGCCAAGCTTGAGCTTGTCTAGGCTCGAACTCAGCTCGTTTATTATGTATTAATTATTTAATTATTTTATTTATATATTTGTATATATATTCACAATTATATTTTATATATATTATTTAATTATTTTTATCATATATTTATATATAAATGTATATTTAATACATGAAATAAAATTTATATAAATAAAAGGATTGTTTAGGCTCTAGCCTGCTGCTCGTGCTCGTTTATTAAATCAACTTCAATTTAAGCTCGACTTGATTCGAGGTTTTAGCGAGCCGATCTCGAGTAGCTAACGAGCGGCTCAGCTCGTTGCGTCTAGGTTGGTCCTCTCTCTTTAAAGTTTCTATCATGTTTTTCTTACTTGGAATTTTTTGTACTTTTCAGGAAGAGTATGACACTGGTGACAATATTGGAAGCTTGGATTGTGGACATGATTTCCACACAGATTGCATCAAACAATGGCTGGCACAGAAAAATATTTGCCCCATTTGCAAGATGACTGGTTTGGCTCCTTAAAAGCCCCCCACCCCCACAAAACTTATCTTTAAAAGTGAAAAAAGAAAAAAAAGGATAAAATATTCTAAATCTACCCAAAAAGATGTTACATTTGAATCAAATCTTATGCTTTGACTGGCAGACATTGTTGTAGCTTTTTAGATGTCCTTTTGCACCCTTCTTTTGTGTTGTTACTCTCAAAAAGGTGGATGGTTAAAGAGATTTGGTGTTTTAATTGAAAAATCATAGTATTTATTTTGAGTTTTAAAGATATCAATTGATGGCCAATGGTGAGTTTTTATATTTGAATTGCGTTTCTTGATACAAAATCTCTCTTCTAATTTTGGTTGTAAATAGTAATTATATGGGATAATGTATGTGGATGTAATCGTCTTTTAACTATTTTTTAGAGCATTCATATATTGCTTTATAGGTCATTTATTTTAAACTTAAGTCGAAAATAGGCACAAACTAGTAATGTGCTTTTATGATTCTAAGGCTGTGTGTAATGGGTGGAGTGAGGGGCGTTACCAGGCTAATGTGGAGGGGGTGAGGGGCGTGGAACACCGCGCCGCCCGGGCATGAGAGGGGGCGTAAGTGTGGTAACGGGTGTGAGGGGGAGGACCTGCAGCAAGGTGAGGTGGCCCAATGAGGAGGTTTGGGCGTAGGGGGCATTACGGATAGTCTAACATGATACTATTTTGGTTGAAGTTAGTCAAGAGTAGTCAATAGACATGTCTTCAAAAACAAAGGTGACGTTTTTCATTGGTACCTATATCCATTTAGTCACTAAACATAATATAAATGTTTTATTTTCATCTAATGTCATAACGTCCAAATTGAGAGTAACTTATGGAAAGTTTATCGACATTCTCTAATCAGGTAACCATATCAAACTCGTAATCAAATTGAGAGTAACTGATGGAAATCGTGACAATAATTATATTTGGATTGTTTATGAATTTATGTTAAATAACGATAAAATTATTGAATCTAATTTAAATGGTATTACAAGTACTATTTGGACAGAGACGTATTAATGAATATGAAGGGTGATTTATGGATTATAAGACATGCCATTGCCAACTACTTTGATTCCACCATGGTCAAAGGTGGTCAAAGGTTACAATCAATGGGTAATGAATGTATGAAGCCCATATGAGGTCCAATTGTCCATCAACAGGCCATCAATTCTTGAACAATCCAAGATTTAAGTTGGATATTTTTCCATCAAAATTAAATAAAATAGTATAATAAATACTATTATGAGAACATAAACATGTAAAAATAATTGCATTTTATGTCAACACATTCTTGTAAACTTTAAAAACTATTAAACTTAATATGTGGTTAATACAGTATAAAAATACATAAAAGTATTAATTACGGTAGAACATGTAACTCCACCGGTTTATATGTTCAAACCATTTGTCCGGTTTAAAATTTGGTCCGCCATCAATAGTTCAGTGATGCAGACTGAGAAACTAAACGTATACTAGCATGTTTTTTATTTGTATTTGCTCGTTAAGAAAACGAACCAAACATAGTCAAAATATAAATAGCCGTTCATGATTATAAATGAACGAGCATAACATTTGTAAATAGAGCAAAGTAAATTACAAAATTAACCTCCAAAGTTTTCCATTTAGCAAAAAGCATCCGCACAACCGAAAATTTCTTACGTACAGACCCCAGATACAATTCTCACTCCCTCTTTTATATACCCCACCACCTTCTAGAACCTTAATAATGCCATTTCTTTTTCTTTTTTTATTTAATTTTTGTCTCCCTTTTTCTAAAAACTATTTTTGTTCTTAATATGAAATTAAAAAAAAAAAAAGAGTGGACAATAATCATCCACAGAGAAAAAAGAATCAAAACGGAACGACGTCGCTGCACGCAAAATCATCCGAATTCCGAACCGATTTTTCCGGCCACGAATCTCGGAGCAGTTTCAACAGCATTTGCGCTTTTCGCTTCGCTCGCTCGGTGCAATCGCTCTGTACGAGCAATAACAGCTGCGTCAGCACCCCCACCGCCACCGCCTCCCTCTGCAACCGTTCCGACGCCGAGCACAGCGACAGCAGTGCTCCGGTAGCGTACTCCGTCGCTCGATCGGATATTTTCAGGATGATTTTTACTAACAGAGGTATGGTGAGCGCGTGAGATGCGAATGCCGTGCATCCTTCTGGAATCCGGCATAGAAGCTCGACTGTTGCCAGTGCTCTCTCGGCGTCGCATTTCTCGAAATCTGCTAACCTGTCAATGAGTGCCTCCACCGCTCCGGCTTCCACTGCCTTGTGACGGTGTTGCTTCACTAAGCATAAGGCGAATAACGCCTTGATTCCGACTTTCACTGCACGCGGATAGGTTAAAGGATAATTCAGAATTCCAACTATTCGATCGAAAATCTCGTCGTGATTGCTGATTTCCGCTCTGTGCTCTGGAGATCTCGTGCCGGCGACGACGTTCTCAAGCAACGACGCCGAGTTCACTCTAACGTCAGTTGACGAATGCGATAGAAGAGAAATTAGGTATGAAATCCGATCCGGATCTGACGATACCAACAGACACTCCGATTCTGAAAGCGGAAACGAAGATAGAATCGCCAGCGACTCCAGATTCAACTCCGATGAGTTAGCGTTTGTTTCCGAGAACAATATTCCGAGCAGTACCTCACGTGCGTTATACGTCGATATCACCGAACGATTTTTCTCCGAGTCACGTGCCAGGCCACGGAGGCGCCGAAGAGCTGACAACCTGGCATGCCTAGTATTAGACTCAGAAGCAGCCTGGTTGAGTAACGACCGGACCGTAACCGGATCCGCCGGTTGTTTCGGTGTCGGAATCCTCTCCACACCGTAAGACCGGTTCGCCACACACCATTCCTGGATGAGCCGTCGCAGTGTGTGGTTAGGAATCAGAGTGAAGTCAGTAAGAGGAAGACGGGTGACCGGACAGGTTGTGTTTCCGGTGGCCACCCATGAGTCGATGCTAGAACGGTCGTAGGTCTGACCGGTGCCGACGATGACCGGATCCCTCATAAGCTCAAGAGAAATCGGACACCTGAAATGGTACGGGATCTGAACACCCAAATCCAACGGCTCTAAGCTCCCAGGCATGTTTTCCTATCCTTTTTTGAATTGATTCTATCTTTGGGTTTGGATTTGGATTTTTGACATAAAATATGAAATGGAACAGAGTGTTTTTTGTTGGAGAAGAAGAGAGATTAGGGTGTGGCCCCTTTTATCTGACCATGGTACTTCATTCGTTCTACACACGTGTGTAGCCATTAACTTGAGGTTTACCCATGGTTGTTGAATGGAGTGGGGTCTGGTCAAAGATGACTGGGACCCACATTCATGCTGGAAGGATATCTAACTCCCATTTGCATCAATATGGGATTCCACTTTTTCTTTGCTTTGTTCATTACCCATTTTACTATTTTAGACTTTGGGTTTTTAGGTATTTATATTTTCAAAAGTAGCTTTTGACTCTTAACTCAAAATCATCAAATTAAGAAGTTATAACATAAAAATTATCAAAATAACATTGATTAAAACGTTTTTCTATAAATTTTGACCTTTAAATCAATAAAATCATGACATGTGACATCTCAGAGAGGGAAAATCGCTAAACATTCGTTGGTGATGTGAACCATACATGAAATGACATGTGACATCTTGTTGATTAACAGATTGGTGATGGGAGAAGGTAGCAAAATTTTCATATAGAAAAGACTTATGAGGCAAATTTTCTTCAAGAACCGTCACGTGTCACTTCTTAATTGGTACACATCATTAGCGAAAGTTAGTCTCTCAAAGATGACAGGTAGCATGGTTTTATTGGATAAAATTAATAATTAAAAAAATTGATTTAGTCAATGTTGATTTTGATAACTTTTATAGTAAAGTTCTTCATTTTATGATTTTTCTTTTTTTCTTTCTAATATCACTTTCAATATTTTAAAATTTTAAAATTGGTATTTAAAG
The DNA here is from genome assembly GCA_023525975.1 of Smallanthus sonchifolius. Taxonomy (NCBI): domain Eukaryota; kingdom Viridiplantae; phylum Streptophyta; class Magnoliopsida; order Asterales; family Asteraceae; genus Smallanthus; species Smallanthus sonchifolius. The sequence goes on along the minus strand of CM042024.1, from coordinate 4,785,962 downwards.
AATTTGGTGTAAATCTTTTTAACTATGAGTTTCACCTTTACCAATTTTGAATTGCAAAAAGTTTGATTTTGACACATGATCTGATAACTACATTGAGACCATATATGTTGACCAAATTAAATGCAATATTTTGAGTCATATTTGGGAATGTACATATCATTTCTTATATTTCCGGTTTAAATAAATAAGTAAATGTCAGTTTAGTTTTCCTACAATGGTAGATTTCTTTGACCACTGCTATACCACATGTAGTCAAAAGATCACAAGGAAGATGTCACCACTCACCACCACACAATAATATGTAATAAATATTTACTATAACGAGGTAGATGGGGTAATTGCCTCAATCTTTGAATCCAATAGAATTATATATAGATCTATTGGAAAGGGACATTGATTTTATATAATAATAATTGGAAAGGTTGGTATGGGTGTCTTACACATTGTAATTCCAATGTAGGCAATTTGTAAAATTTATGGTGAAAGTGCTTTACAACTAAATTTTGTTGTCATTTGTGCAAATCACCAAATGAGGTAGACAACTTTTAAAGTGAAGTTGGCCAGGTTTCCATTGGTGTTAGTTCTTTAGAAAAAAGAAATTGGACTTGCATCTTACCACTAAGATTTTATATAGAGAGTTGTTATAATCCATGATCACAAGTAGTTCAAAAATGTGTCATTTAATGTTTTGTGTGAAATCTTTCTTATAACTCCGAAGTCCATTTTAAGGTTTGAAGGTTGAAAGTGTTGGAAATATAGGTCATCTCTTATTAAAATAATAATAACGATATTCTCGTTACATGTAGTAATACATGAGTACAAAACCATATATAAAGTCGAATGAAAAGGATAATTATCTAGTACGCATTTACTTGTGTTTTTAATCATCTAGATAATTTGATTGAGAATCTTATTTATTGTGTTTTTTTTCTCTATTTAATAACTGTAACACAAAATCAACATCTTTGTGTTTTGTTATTATATGACATTAGGATGAGTTAACATAGTTAAAAACTTCGTAAGCAAGTGGAAAGAAGAGAATTTTTTTTTTAATAATCTTCTCTCATATTTTTTTTTTCAAAAATGGACTGGATTGGAGAGAAAGTAATCAAATACAAATATATATATTTCCCTTCCCCTCCATTTCTTTTCATTTATTTTAAAACATGAACTTACATTATATCTTTCCATTTTCTTTCTTTCTTTTCTCTCCTTAATTCAATTTTCTTTCATTTATTAAACTCGGGAACAAAGTGTTAAGAACTATTTTATAGAAGTCCTAAACATATACTTTTCTTTATATCAAATCTAACCAAAAAAAATGTTAGAATGAAGATTTTTCATAAACTTTGTGACGGTCCCACAATTTATTACATTATTATTATTAAACATTAATAGCAACCAAGGATTTTTCATAAACTTTGGGACAGTAGTATGATTATTTTCGGTTGTAATAGTTCTAAAGTGGATTTTCAATTGGCTCAACTTGCTTAGGCGGTTGGTTGTTTTGGTGATTATAATTGGGGTCATTGCTAGTCACCCGTTAGCTTTTATTTGAGTATATCTTATTGTTGCTGTTAAAAAAAAACTAGTTTAAATAGTTTGATAGCTTTAATATAAATAATAAACACGTATAATTTTCTTATCAAATCTGTTTAAAATATAAAGTTTGAAATAAATAATTTTAGAAAAATATCCCAAACGGTTTATTCCATTTGTAAATCAAATAACAAACCGTTTAAATAAACAATCTTTAAAAACACAGTAAGTATTTTTTTATATAAAAAATTACCAATGTTATCCAAAAATAGTAATAATAAGTGTGTGGAATATTTTAAAGTGGTTGAAGAAGAAGACTAATAATAAAACTTTACTGTTGAAGTGTAAGAGGGAAAGAGTTAAAAAAAAATTGGTCAAAAGTCAAAGGTCAAAGATGAAGAGTGTGCGGGGGCCTGGGCCAGGTTGTCTGTTGTTCACTTCTTCTTTTTGTTCGTGCTCCCGCCCGTGGATAACACTAACCCACCGGGCCCCACACCTCAGCCAAAGATGCTCATTCTTTGGTCCCCTTGCACCTCTCATGTTTACGTCCTTGCATCTTTAACTATTTCTTCCATGGTTTAGTATATTAAATGAAAATGATAATATAATATTATATATATAATACTATTTTAGAATCCCGTAGATTACACGGTTTGAATATCTGTAATGTTATATATTTGGTAATAAAAAATTTATGTTTTTAAAATACGCAGGTTGAAAAATATAATATAATCTATTAATACATACGCTCGTCAAAATATGTCTTTAAAAATTGTATTTTAACATAACAGTTATAAATTCAATTTAGTTAATTTTTTTTAAAAAAAATTTTAACTGGGTATTATTTTTTTATGTAACTAATAAATGTTAATTCATATTAAATTTATTTGGTTAATGATATAATAACTATCTATAATTAAATAATAAGTATTCACTATTAGATTTACTTTAAATATTAAAAAGAATATCCTTTTAATATCATTATTTAATATGAGAGAGAGCGGAAAAAGCATGCTGAGAATGTACCAGAAAGTAACACGTGTCCTCGTAGAATTTTATTTATTAGTATAAAGATTTATCAAAGTCAGACTACACACAGAGAAATTATTGTTCACAAGCGTTTCTCCATCAAGAATCTGACTTATCCCGGTAGTTGGAGCGCTCTCTATTAACACAAGGGACTCGAGTTTGAATCCCTGCGATTTCCCCTATACGTTTTTTTTCTTTTTTTTGGGTTTTCTTTTTTATTTTATTTATTTTATTTTCCTTTTTTATATTTTGTTTCCTACTATTATTTTACTAAACTTCTTTTCTATTTTTTTACCTTTCATTTCTATTTTTTTTTCTTTTGTTATTTAACAAAATTTTTTATTAGTATTTATTAATATCTTAATATTTTCATTAAATATATTATTTAACAAACTAACTTTTTAGATGCTAAATGTATGTCGCCGACTACGATTATTTAAAGTTCATTTTTTTATTTGTCACATAGTTTTATCTTTTCATTAAACGATTTTTTAAAGTTTGTTTTCGCTTTTCTTAACATTCATACACCTGATAAGTGCTTTTTTTTATTTACATTCCGGTGTCCAGAAACGGTTTAGTTTTTTATATAAAACATTGCGTCGCGCTTATCATCATCAATGTTTAGATGTTAACTCTTATAACCAGTGGCGAAGCTTGAAGAAAAACGCAGGGGTGGGGGGAACTTAATACCTATAAAATTTTCCGGGGGAGGCGGAACTTAATAGCTATAAAATTTTCGTCCGAATACGTATAAACTAACACTTAAAGGATAAAAGTATTGTTTTTTTCTAGCAATGAAGTGTAATAATGTTACATGAATATACAAGTTCTATTTATTATGATAAATAGTATATTTTTTACTTTTCGTGGCCGGTTATGTATTGAGAATTGATGTATTGATTTATGTATGTTGAAAACATGGCTTAAAATTTGCATTTATTGATGAGTATGCTTCGGAACTACTGTTTTTACTTGTGTTCATGTGCAAGGTGTAATTGGGAAGTATTGAAGATGTCAGATACGGAATTTAGCATCAAATAACAAAGAAAAGGAGAAAAGAAACAGGGAGGCGTAATTTACGCTGGCCCGACGTAAATTACGTCGGGTGGTTTCCAAGTGAGCGTAGATGCCACCGTATACAGGCCCTTGGGGCGTATAACATTGCATACGGGTAAATTATGTCCAAGTGACGGTTTCTGGTAGTTTTCAGCGGTTTTGGACGGGTTTTTTAAGCATGGGTCGTCCATTTTCACACATTTATCATACCTGGAGGCTAGAGAAAGAGAGAGGACGAATTTGAAGTGAAGAATTAGCATTGATACATCGAAGATTGATTATTAACACTTGATAATAATCCAACTGAATGGGGATTACACATCTATTTCTGATTTCCTTCAATTTAAGCATGTGTGGCTAGGCATCTTGATAATCATCAGTGGATTAAGGGTGTCGAAGGCCTGATCAAAATATTAACTCTTAAACACCTTAGCACAATTCCTTGGGGATCTAAGCAAAGGTTCTAAAACCCAAGCCTCAGCTTCTCGCAAGAGAAATAATCCTACCAGTGTGAAAGCTGCCAGTACCTTAAGTGGTCAACAAGGTCAAGATAGAAATGAGGCATTAGAGAAGAAACTTGACTTGGTTATTTGTGGTTAAGATAAGAATATGGGCCATGTAACACAAGTACAAGAAGGTTGTGAAGTTTGTAATGATCAAACACATACATCAAATGCATGTCCTTACCAACCAATGGAGTAGGAGGAAGTCAATCAAGTGTTTGGAGAAAAAAACCATTTGATATGAACTCAAATGTATACCATCCGAGGTTAAGAAATCATCCCAATCTTCGATACGAAAATCCATCAAATCAAATGAACCCTAATTTTTAATGTGCTACTCAACAAGGAGGCTCGTTAAATCAATATCAAAGACATAATTTCCAAGGTAACCAAGGAAATTACAATCAAGGATTTGGTAAAAAAAAAAATCAAAACCAAAATTTCAATCAAGGTCAAGGGATATTCCAAAATCAGGCACAAGTTGGATTGGCAAATCAAGTAGCTTCGTTGACAAATCAAATGGGTGAAATCATGGAAGTTTTGAAGAAGAACAACCAAGACAATGAGATTAGGGACAAGTCCATTGCAGCCATGGGGAAGCAAATAGGACAAATGGCGAAATAAATGCCAACTAGAGCATCGGGAACTCTACCGAGCAACACACAAGTGAATCCACAATATAAAGGTGTAACTTCATCAAATTCACAATCACATGTTAATGAGGTACACATTTTACGTAGTGGTAAGTCTTATAGTAATGTTACTAATCCCTCAACATACACAATTAAAGGCATGGTGCAGAATTGTGAGTCGGAGGATGAACTTGAACCGGAAATCAAACACATCAAACTCCAAAGATTGTCACAAATGAAAAATCAAAAGTTTGAAACACTTGTCAAAAACCCACTTTAAAGAACATCATTGTGGAGAATAATACCATCCCTTATCCCTTTACTTTAGTCAAAATTGAAAACAAGGGTCTTGGTAAAGGGGGGACACAATCTGAACATATTTGGAAAATTCTTAAACAAGTTAAAATTAATATCCCATTGATTGATGTTGTTAAGCAAATTCCGGTTTATGCTAGGTATCTTAAGGAGTTGTGTACATAGAAAAGGAACCATGAAACGCCTAAGGCATTAGATTTAACCTCAAATGTGAATTCTGTATTGTCTTGTACCTCCTACCTAAGTTGAAAGATCCATGAGCGCCTTTAATTTCAATTCAAATTGGTGATGTAAAAATAAAGCACTCCTTGATCTTGGAGCAAGTGTTAACATTCTCTTGGGTAGTTTATACGATCAACTTGGTTTTCGATCTCTGCAAAACACTGAAACAACCATGGTGTTAGTGGATTTATCTCTAAAAGTACATAGATGAGTGTTAAGGGATGTTATAGTCAAGATGGAAGAGTTTTACTATCCTATTAATTTCTTAGTGCTTGATTCTGTGGAAGCTAGCAAAGAGAAACAACCATGTGTAATCCTTGGTCGTCCCTTTTTAGCTACAATTGATGCTCAAGTAAATTGTCGGGATGGGACTGTTGTGATAGATTTTGGTAATCAGAAGCTTACTTTGAATGTGCTTAAATATTCAGCGATTCCTTGTACTAATGATGAATGTTTTATGGTGGATTTGGTTGATGGGTATGTCCAATCATACACTCCTAGTGTATTGGTGGACGACACCCTAGAGTTGTTTTTGATGAATGACATGTTCAAGACATTGGAGATGTCATATTTAATTAATTGGAAGGAAGTGTTTGCAATACCAATGGAGGAGGGAAGGCCACCATGGACTCACAAGATATAGAGTTTGCTAGAAACCATAGATTCAAATCTTAAGCCTTCGTTAGAGATCCCACCAAAGCTTGAATTGAAGACTCTACCAAATCATCTCAAGTATACATTTCTAGGTGAGAATGAAACATTACCGGTTATCATTGCATCAGATCCATAAAGGATCATGAAGAAACATTATTGGAGCTACTATAGGATGGACAATTACAGATTTAAAGGGAATCAATCCCTCTATTTAAATGCATATGATTATCACTGAATCAACATCAAAGCGTGATAGGGATGTACAAAGAAGGTTGAACCCGAACATGAGAGAAGTGGTAAAGAAAGAGGTGCAGAAAAGGTTAGATGCTGGAATCATTTATCCAATCTCGGATAGAAATTTTGGTGAGCCCTACTTAAACCGTACCAAAGAAAGTTGGAATTCAAGTTGTCAAAGGAAAGGATGGGAGTCAACTGCTACTAGACCGGTGACTGGATGGTGGGTGTGCATAGATAACCACAAGTTGAATGTGACGACTTCAAAAGATCAATCCCCTCTTCCCTTTATAGATCAAAATGTTGAAATGCTATCTAGTCAGAAATTTTATTGCTTTTCAGATGGCTATTTATGTTACAATCAAATAGCCATCCATCCAGAAGATCAACAAAAGACAACATTCACCTGTCCTTTGGTACTTTCTCCTTTAGGCGAAGACCATTCGAATTGTGCAATGCCCCCGCCACTTTTCAAAGATGTATAATGAGTATTTTTTTTCAATATCGTGGGGGAGTCTCTTGAGATTTTCATGGATGATTTTTCCATCTTTGGTGCCACATTTGAGTCATGTCTAAACCAACTTGAAAATGTTCTTAAACGATACACATAAACCAATTTAGTTTTAAGTTAGGAAAAAAAGTCATTTTATGGTAAAAGATGGAGTTGTTTTAGGGCATCATTTATGAAAGGGAGATTGAAGTTGATCTCGCCATGGTTAAAATCATTTCTACCTTGCCCGCACTCACAAATGTTAAGGGGGTACGTTCATTCCTAGGGCATGCGTGTTTTTATAGGAGGTTCATCAAAGATTTTATTGTCATTTCTAAACCATTGTGTAATTTACTCTTGAAATATGTGGCATTTTTTTTATGATGCATGTTTGACTGCCTTTGATGCTTTGAAGAAACAACTCATATCAGAGCATTCACAGCAGGTTTTGTATATGTTTGTGAGTGGGTTCTGCATATTTTAGGTAGTGGTTTAAAGTCGTTGTGAGTGGAGGAGAGATAAAATGTTACTGTTCATCTGTATATTTGTGAAAACACTGTTCACCTATATTAATTTTTTAATATTTTTTAAAGTGGCTGTGAGTGGAGGAGAGTGAAAAAGTAATGATAAAGGTAAAAAATATTATTTAATTGAAAATGTGAGAGAAAATGTAGTGATTTTTAGTGTAATTATAGAGATGAAGATAGAGAACCGGATGGGAATGCTCTTATCCCATATTTTGCAATCACCGAATTAGTCCTTATCTTTTGAAAATATTTGTGTTGCAAGTGATACGCGGTGGGGGCTGTGTTGGGACAACGGTGGATAAAAACCCGTTGCAATGTACTGTGCTATTAAGACCCTTTCTGATGCTCAACTTAATTACACAACCACATAAAATGAATTATTAGCTGTAGTTTATGCTCTAGACAAGTTTCGATCATACATTTGGGGGTCAAAAGTGACCATTTATTCGGATCATAGTGCGCCAAACCGTGATTGATTCGTTGGATTTTGTTACTTCAAGAATTTGATTTTGAGGTAAGGGATAAAAAAGGTTGTGAATATGTTGTTGCCGATCACTTGTCCCGAATGCACTTAATGTGTGATGATTATAAGAGAAAAAACCCATATTTCTTTCTAGATGAGCAATTGTTTGCTATGTCTAAATTGCCATGGTTTGCTCACATTGTGAATTATCTTGCTGTAGGTGAAATAGCATCTCATAGGTCACGTCAAAAGAAGAAGCACTTTCTTTCAAGTCAAGCAAAATCTATAGCTCGAGTCGGACCTATTTAAGATAGGCCAAGATCAAATCATTAGGAGATGTGTTCTAGACGAGGAGATTTAGGAAGCTTTGGCTCATGCACATACGCATGCATGTGGAGGCCACTTTAGCATGTGATTTATATTGGCCTACCTTATTTGGCAATGCTTTCTTACTTGCCCTAGCTTGTCTAAGGTGTTTAAGAATTAATATTTTTGATCCGGCCTTCGACACCGATCAAGAATGTAATTTTGTCACATGAAAAAATGAAAAGAAAAGACGAAAAAACCTGAATGATGTTGTGGTGTTACATTATTTATTTATCGAGAGTGTTTATAAATAAAGGCAAAAAGATATAGTATTACCTATTTTATATAAATAAAATATCTTCGATGATATTATACACAATGCATAAAACTAGTTTGAATCCTTAACCTAATGATTATAAAATATGTCATGTGTTTCCCGCCCAAACACTTATAACCCAAAAGAAAACACGCGGATCTATTCTAGACCCGCTAAATGGTACGCGTGGAGCTTTTGACCCATTTAACCAATCTCCACCGATAGGCAACACCCTAAAATCCATCGTCCCTTTTTCTTCAATCAGTTCAATCTTCAACTATCGCCCATAATGAAGATTTTGGAACAGGTCGACCTCATTCCGTCAAATCCTCTGTGCAACAAGATAAAGATCAGGTGATAGCGAAATCGCTGAAGCTGCAGGAGGATGCGAGAGAGCTCCTTATGAAGTCGTCGCCGATGATTGCTGCTGGGAGGCTTTGCCGATGATCCGGGGAAATTGAAGGTATTTTCTATTACTTTTTCGTTGTTCTGGTTCTTGCCTTCTGCACTAGGGTTACGAAAAATGGGTTCTTTTTTGTTTTTTTTTATTAGGCATGATTCAGGAGAAATTGAGGGTATTGCTCTTATCTTTTGGTGATATTTTTTTATTCTGCATTGTAATTGACAGGTTCTCGAATTGGGTGGTTTGCTTATGAACGTTGGTTGGACCGAGTTTTGCTGATGACGGGATTGATTCATTTGTAGTTTCATTGCTTTTCGATCGTGCAAATTGAAGTTTTATTTCAGAATTTAAATGATTGAATTACATCTACTTGTAGCAATATGGGAGCTTTAGATGAGGGTCGCTATCATGTGGTGCTAGAAAATGGTGTGAAGCTTGATGGTTTTCAGCAGATTTCTTTCAAGATGAGCAATTCGTTAAAAAAGAAGGTGCCATCTTACTTATACAATTAAGCATGAACCTGTACTGTAGTTTGGTTATTCATATAATTCAAAGTTTCTGGTATGTGAAAAAAGTCTTTAGAACCACTACGAATTGACACTTCAAACGGGACTGTTTCATAAATTATCATTTTTTAGGATGATAATGGATAGATTTGCCTGAACAAATAAGAAAGTAAGGGACAATAGAACTGCACCTGGTCAATTGAGTGTTCATGAGTCTCAAGTATTGGTATAAAATCATTTGGATGTGGATAATAAGTTCAATTAAATTTAAGATTATTTATATTTTTATAACTTATTGTTGATAGAAACCCATTCATTGTGTATTATTTTATATGCTCAATTTGCTTTTCTCCATACCGTGTTACATGTTTATGTCAAACAAAAGTTAGTGGTTTGCCCCGTCCCCCCACCCTACCTTGCAGTCTCCGTTTTCTTGGAACTTTTGTTTGGTGAATCCTTCTTTCAAGTGTGTAACAAATTCATAAGACCCACCACTTGATAATCAGAAATTCACTGTGGGCTTAAATTATCCAAGAAGGTAACTGATGATGTGAAGAATGGCAACTCAAACCCGAATGGATAATCGAATGGTTGTTGTTTCAATAACTGCCCACCACTTGCTGACTCATAAAAAACCGTAGATTTAATCTGCAGTGCTGATAATCAGAAGAATACTCCAGTTCTGACACCTGTCATTTCTTGTGGGCTTAAATTAACCGAAAAGGCAAGTGATGACATGGAGAAAAATGGTGACTCAAACTCGAATGGAGAATTGCAGGAAACGAAATTGTCTGAATCAAGTGAGATAACACAAAGATTGGAAAATACAGAATAAAGGTGCTGATTCGGTTATATGTGTGTCTGTTGATGATCCATACACTATGAAAGGCTGGCCTGAAAAGCTTGAAGCTGTAAGTTGCTTCCCATGCCTTCTCTTTATTCAAAATGAAAATTTACCATTTGATTATCTTCTTTATACTTATTTCTTAACTTTGAGTGTTCTCTGCAAATGATTATTATTTTAAATTAAGTAAAGCTAAAATAAAATAAGAATACACATATTTATTTAAGGAGGAAATTCGACCATCAAAAATATATTATTTATAATTACACATCTTTAAACTAATTATATATATATATCTCATTTTCTATATACCACACAAAAGGAATATCAAGACTAATGTCTAAAAAGTAAAAACGTATGATATTCCATTATGCTATACAAGACTTTTATAAGGCTGAGGGGTATACCCCGTGGAAACAGCTTATGGAGGCTGAGTTGGCGAACGTGGCCCGTGAAACACCACGCCCCCTGGCGTGGATGTTTTTCGTGGAGTTTTCAACGGGTGTGGAAATGGTGGGGGTGAGGAAGGTGGGACCAAGGGTGTGGTGTGAAGCAATGAGGTGTACACACGTGGTATTTTCTGTGTGAGTGGATCCCTATGTGGAAATGATGTAACGTCTACATGGCAGTTTCAACACTCAATTTTCGTAAAGGTATACCCCTAAGCCTAACCGGCTAAACTGTAAAAGCGTGTACAAGTTCACAATTTCTTGCAAAACATTTTTTTACACACTTTTTCTACATTTTAAAACTATATTTATATTTCTAAATAGCAAACGCAATTGTTCAAAAATAAATTAGTTTAACATATGTTATTATATATGTCTAATTATTATTTAAAAAAAGTTTTTATTTGTATTTAATTATGTTATTATATATGTCTCTTATTATTATTATTATTATTATTATTTATGTTTTATGTAAAAAAGATTTTATTTGTATTTACATTATTTTATAATGTATTATTATATATGTCTCTTACTATTGTTTAAAAAAAGTTTTTAATTGTATTCAAATTATTATATGTGCTAATAATAATATTATTATTTCTTAAAAAAGAGAATAAAAAAAACTAAAAAAAGGACAATATAAAGAAAAGAAAAAAGAGAAAGACGAAACATAATAAATAATTTTTATATTATGAAAACAAAGAACACTATGTTTCATAGTCGATATGAAACATTGGGTCATAGGAACAATGATAATTGAATCGAATTCCAGCATGTCATGTCTGAGTCACATGGCACATGCGTGCCCCGCCCTCACATCCAATGTGGTCCATCACCTATGCATGTGTGACGACCGTCATCATTCCATGCTCCATCCCCACATCCACATTCACTTTCATACTTCAAATTCTTAAATAATAAAGGGTATACCCGGTGTTTGATTTAGTTCCTGTATTTGCACAGGATTTAGGGAGAGGCCGTATCGCTTAGCGATTTGATGTACGCAACCTTACCTTACACTTTGTACAGGAAGATGTTTCCACAGCTCGAACTCGTGACCTCAAGGTCACAAAGCAGCAACCTAGCTTACCAGTTGCTCCAAGACCCGCTCTCTAAATTCTTAAATAATATTTCTAATAATTATATTTGATTTAATTGTAATAGTTAATTAGTTAATTGTCATGTTAAAAAGGTTTACCCAAGTATTCGAGTCATGAATGTCTAGGATCATTTAATTGAAGTCAAGTTTGATTCTCGTCGACTTTAACTTTTTATATGAACTTTTTTTATTTATTTTTAGAGTCATCTTTTTAACAATTTGAAAAGTAAATAACAATTATAATATTCAATTATCTTTTTATACTAGTATAATTTTTTTTTTGAAAGGCAAATATATTCAGAAACACACCAAAGTGGGGCAACCACCAGGAACAAAACAAAGCAAATTACATCAGGGGGAATAAACACCAACCAGACCAAGAAATAAAACTATTCTTAACCCTATTAGAATACCACAAATAACCAAGGGATTTAATACTTTGGATGATATCCTCGATGTTAACCAATTTGCTGTTAAACCTTTTCTCATTTCTAGCACTCCATAAACACCAACACGCCACCAAAACAATCCCATGAAACACCTCCCTAGCCGACTCCCGAAGCCCATAGAAAGCATAAAGATCTAACAATCTCTGACCGCAAAGGCGAAAATAGGAGGAACCCGACACCACCTACTAATAAAATTCCACACCACCGAAGCCACTATGCAAGACGACAACAAGTGCTCTGCTGACTCGTCTTCAGAATCACACAAACAACACTTCAGATCATCAAGAAAGATATTCCTTTTATTTAAAGCCAACAGGGACGGAATCCGATCCATCTCCGCTCTCCAAGCAAAAACGTTACATTTAATGGGAACCCATTTACTCCACTTCATAGCATACGCAGGGTCAAAGTTCTTATTCAGATTCAGTAAAACTCTACACGATCTGACCGAAAAGCAACCTGTCGAGTCCCCCAACCATTCCCATTTGTCTAGATCTCCATTACATCGAACTGAAGTTAAAAGCCCCCTGCAAATATCCCATTCAGAACATTCAATAGCAGCAGCAGGCCTCCGAATCCAATCCCATCGCAAAAAACTATTGAAACAGCCCTGGCCAATCCGATCCTTGACATCACATCTTTTATCTTTTTCCAGCGAAAACAAGTTTGGAAACACATCTTTTAACGGGTCACTGCAAAGCCACGGGTCTAACCAGAATCTAATGCCCTCGCCGTTACCCACTGCCCCTTTAAAAAACCGATGAAAGCGTTTCCCTGAGATCGATACATTCGAGACCAATTTTGAAATATTATTCCAAACTCCAGGAAGGTTAAAATTATAGGGGATGACAGACCAACTTCGATTACTATTACTAAAATGGAACGCGTCAATAACAATTTTTCAAAGGTTTTGGCTCTCCGTCTTGTATCTCCACATCCACTTAGCAAGAAGGGAAGTATTGGAATCCTTCAGATTATTTAGACCGAGCCCTCCCAAGTTCTTAGGAGCCGTCACCCGCTCCCAAGCAACCCAATGAACCTTGCAAGCCTCCAAAGACCCTCCCTCCCCCCCCAAAAGGAATCTTTTGATAATAGATTCTAGGCCATCGATCACTTTAGCTGGGGCCTTGTAAAGAGAGAAGTAGTAAACAGGAAGACTTTCAAGCACCGATTTGATAAGAGTAATTCTACCCCCAACTGATAGAGTAGAAGCCTTCCAATTCGAAAGCCTAGCTTCCATAATATCAAATATAGGCCTCCAATTAGCCACTCTATTCATATTGGCCCCCACCGTAAGGCCTAGGTAAGAAAAAGGGACAGTACCTGCTTTACAACGAATCATCGAAGCTAACGACTCAACATCGGACGAATCCACCCCTAGACCAAAAACATTAGATTTCCCAAAATTGATCTTTAGCCCGAAGCATAAGTGAAAACATATGAGAATCCTCACCATATTTTTGGCATTTAGGAGAGACCATTCGCGAATGAAGATCGTGTCGTCCGCAAATAAAAGGTGAGATAACACCGGACCATTATTCGGGGTACGAACCCCTTCAAAATCCCCCACCTCATAGGCCATCTTGACCATCCCGGATAGTGCCTCCATAACAATCAAGAACAAGAAAGGAGAAATTGGATCGCCTTGCCTTATCCCTTTTTGACACTGGAACTCCAAAGTGGAGAGCCGTTAACAAGAACGGAAGCCCTAGCAGACGAGAGAATACCGAGAATCCAATTGCACCATCTTTGAGGAAAAGCCATTTGAGCCATAACCGAAATCAAGAAATCCTAATGAATATTATCGTAAGCCTTTTCGAAGTCAATTTTAAAAAGCATCATCTTCTTTTTTTCTCTTTTTAGCCCATGAGATAACCTCGTTCACAATAAGAGGCCCATCCAAGATAACGTTGTTAGAAAATTGACGATTAACTATTATAGGCCTCCAATTTTCTACCAACTTACAATAAGAGGCCCATCCAAGATAACATATTATAGGCTCCTCACTTTCTCTACTCTAAATGAAATGATGTAAGTTGTTAGAAAATTGACGATTAACGTCATATTCTCTGTCTAACTTTTGTTGCAATTTCATTAGACAACCCAAGGTAATAAAAGAGACCACTCAACACATATTACATATGAGAATATTTATCATTTCACTTTGCCAAAAGGTAATGTCAATTTTATGGTATCAAATCATGTTTACATGAATGCTGGTTTGATCCGTTAATTTCAAAACGAATCCACTTTCGACTTTATTCTTACATCACGTAGTCTTACTTTTATCGATCTTGAGTATCTCGTTTTGAGATTTGCATCATTTTTTCTTTCGTTAAAAGGATTTTGTTAAGGAAAAGTTTGTATGTTGTGTAAACTTAGATCGGAATCTTCATTTTTATGCCAAGAAGATAATGTTGCTACTTTTACAACATCTAATTTGGTTCAAGTTTAAACAATTGCATAAAATGTATAATTAATCATTATAGAAAGAATTTGTAGAGTAATTATTAAAAAAATACTAAAAATCACTATAAAAGTTGCTTAGATTACCGTTCGTTGAATGTGTACTATAATCATTGTTGATTTTATATATATTTAATAGCCACAAGATGATAATTTAAACATGTCGAAAGATGACTATTGAAATCTTGATTAATGTAGCTTATTGTTTTATGAAACCAAACCATTTTATGTATAAGAAAATCATGAAGATATTTTTTTTAATATTTATATGTTATAAAATATATGGAATCATTCCACATATAATCACAAATTTCTTCTAATAAAAAATTATGGCCAAAAAACTTATTTACACCTGAAATTTTTATCGTACATATATGATTTTTACGTACTCACTACACATTAAAAAAAACGAATACAGTTTGAACATTAAAAGCATTATCGATGTTATGTGAAAATAAATAAATACATTTTTGTGGCTTAAACATAGAATAAATATGCACATTTTAGATTGGAGTTCACGGTGTAGTTTCAATTTCTCGTTGTATCTCTCCTGTAAGATCTAGCATCTTGCTAGTTTTTTAATAAAATATCTGCCGTTCAAAAAAAGATGTAAAATCATATTTCGTATATCTTATTATCATCTTTTTATGTATTTAAGCAATATATACTATATAATATATAAACGTTTTTTATGGGACACTTGTCAATCTCATATGCATCCTCAACATTTTTTCCCGCATCTCTCTCTCCTATTAATTATACAAATTTCTTTAATTTTTTTTATAATTTTTGTTTCCCATCTCTCTCTCCGATTAAATAATAATGATTTCTATAACTATTTTTATAAAACTTTTTTTTATTTAAAAAAATGTTTGTTCATAAAACATTTTTATAATTTGAACATTTCGTTTATTCTTTTTATAAAACATTATTAAAAAATAACTATATAACGTTTCTAGAATTTGTATTAAAAACTATGTAATATGTCATAAATATGTAATATGTAAATCAATATTACTAAGTATATATAACATTGTATTTATTCAACCTGTGTAATATAACGAGTTTCTAACCTATATTATAATAAATAAATAAATATACTTGTTACGTGTCAACTTCTAGTGAAGTCTAAATTTTTGTTTTCCGTCTTTATCTCCTATTAAATAATAATGATTTTAAATAATTAAATATCTAAAATTTATTCTAATATTTTATTAAAAATTACTAAATCATATGAAAATTTCAATTATATCTTATCTTAAAATACAATTTTATAATTTTTAAATCTTAATTATTTCTTATTTAACTAATAAATGATAACGTCCAACATACAAATCTTCATAAAAACTGATGTTTTATAAAAAGTTGTATTTATTAAGTCCATGTAAGGGTATGAGGTGTACCCTCACGCGAGGGTATGCGTGAGGGTCCTCACCGTGATGGTGAGTAGCACACAACCCCCCCCCCCCATGCGTGAAGGGGGCGTGAAGGTGGTGTCGTGAATGTTTCACGCGAGGAAGAGAGCAATTTACCGTTTGAATATAGTCGTTGGGGAGGCTTTTGACCGTTGGAGAGGTTTGACCCATTTTAAAAAAAACTACTATATATAAACACAATCATATGTCAAATCATTATCTCTATTTCACCAATTCAAACACAAACTTATTCAAAATAGCATCATCATCTTCGAAGATAAAAAGCGAAGCAACCGTCAAGAAATACGAAGCCGAGAAGTTCATCACGCTTTGAAAGCGGACTTGATTGAGCATATTTTCGAACGTTCGCAACATTAGTATTTATGTAATTTTTTATTTATGTTTTTTTTATTTTATGTAACTTTTATTTATCTCGAAAATGAATATTTTATTTTAAAAAAAGAATATTTTATAATATATGCATTTAATGCTCACTTGAGTTGGGTATATTCCTTGCCAAATGAGCGTTACACCAATCTGATGTGACGTCTTAGTGACAAAAAAACCTCACTTGAGAGAACCAAGTGAGAGTATACCTTATACTATAATACATGGTTTTAAGCTAGTATAATAATATTTAATATTAACCATGAGTTACGCAATTTCATAAAAATAATATTTTATCTTCATAACTTTTATGAAGTCAATTCAAAAGATTCTCCTCACACCCACATCCACACTAGGCTTCCACTATGAGTGGCTACCAGTATTTTTCTGCAAATGTGCAAAAGGGTGATATACTTGGTTCTTTGTGGAAAAAATATGTTATCTTGTCCCCTCCTTTGATAATATTTAGGCTTTTTCTAACCACACATGGAATATTGTTAATTGGACCCGTCGCCGATCTATACGCCCTCGTATAGGGCAATACGAGGGCGTATAGAATTCAGTCACTGCCAACAGAATGCCACGTGTCATTCTCTGTCTGGCGGCTGGTCCAATACGTGGCGTATTGACCTATACGCAGCGTATGAGGCACGGGTTATATTTTTGCTTCAAAAGTTGGAAGATTTGGAGTTTATGAATCCTATACGTGGCGTATTGACCTATACGCCACGTATAGGTATTTTTTATTTAATTATATTTTTTTATTTATTTATATTTTGTTTATTTTTATTTTAATTTATATAAACATTTGTATATTTTATTTTTTTTAAACATTTGTTAAATTTTTAAAGTATAACCAAGCAAAATATTAAACATTACAAACCAAACAAAATATTAAACATTACAATCAAACAAAATATTAAACATTACAACCAAACATAATATTAAACATTACAACCAAACAAATAAACTAAACATTATATACATTACATCAAAAAATTAAATATATACATCAAAATGTTTTACATACATAACAACGAAAGAAACAAAATACAAATAAAAGAACTAAATCTAACCGTCTCCGCCGTCACCCTGACCGGCTCCGGCGTCACCCTGACCCGCCCCGCCCTCACCCTGAACGGGGTCGTCCGGATAATGACGTGGCGGTGGTAGTGGGGGTGGCTCGATGCCGGCGGCTCGTGACTGATTCACGAGCTGTCCAACCGCCCACATCATCAGGTCCTCCATGCGATCGAGTTGACGACCCTGTCGTCGTGAGTCGGCAACAAGGCCATCAAGCACTGCCTGGGTAGCCCTATCCAGCCTAACAGACCGACGTACGTGTCGGGGATGCTGTGGCGGATGCTCGT
This sequence comes from Smallanthus sonchifolius, assembly GCA_023525975.1. Taxonomy (NCBI): domain Eukaryota; kingdom Viridiplantae; phylum Streptophyta; class Magnoliopsida; order Asterales; family Asteraceae; genus Smallanthus; species Smallanthus sonchifolius. Next base: position 4,768,288 of record CM042024.1, on the reverse strand, counting down.
GGACCTGCTCGACGTGTGGCGGCTCGTCCTCAATCGCTATACCCTGTAGCGGCTGAGGCATATGCGGGTCCCCCTGTCCAGGCATCTGCGGCAACGGCACCGGGACCCAAACCTGGTCCTGGACGGCCCCTACGAACCGAAGGCCCTGCGGGAATCGGTGCGTGATGCGCATGCCGCTCGCCGTGCGACGGTCTAATCGGACAGGGGGAATGGCCGGTAACATCGCAGGCTCATGCTGGTCAAATGGTAAGACCGACCGCATGATATGCGTGATGAAAGCATCGCCATATAAAAGTCCGCGCTTCTGTCGCATATAGGCAGAAGCAAAATAAAGCGCCATGCTAGTGGACAGGTCGCACCGCCTCCCAGTAAGCAGGCAGAAAAGGAAGAAAAGATCTCTATCAGTGCACCACTCACGGCTTTTCAGACGCGGTGCGATCGACGTCGAAATAAGCCGGTGCAGATATCTATACAAAGGGTCTCTAATACCCGAGACCCTCCCCTTGGTACCCAACCAAGGACTATCTGAAATCAAGCCCCAAAAAACAAGGAGTTCCTCCTTGTCCACCTCTGTCACCGCCTCGGTGAAAAGCGGCGTCACCGTCTCAGGCTCGTAGTATAAGCCCGTCGTGACGGCCCACTGACTGAGGGTCTGACGGTAAACGACCCCAAAAATAGAAAAAGAAATACGATCCGGGTCAATATCCGGCGCCTCTCCGGGTAGAGGCTGCAGCCCAGTCTCTGAGTAGATGAACGTCGAAAGAAACTCGACGACCAGCTCTCGGTATGTCTCCGCAAAAGAAAGGTCAAAAAGACGCGACCATGGCGTGTCCTCGCCGATGATGGCCCTGGCTCGCTCGGCCTCTTGCACCTCCTCGAGGAGGGCCCAATCCACCGCCGTACCTGGACCCATCTGCACCTCCCGGAGCTTCTGGCAACGGGAAAAAGCCTCCGTATCGGGCGGAAAATCCAGAAATGGGTAGTGCGCAAGATCGTCTAGCTGATCCATCTCAATATCATTATGATCCGCCATATCTGATAATAATTAATTGTTTTTAATTTTTTAATTTAAATAATAATATAATATTGTTTAAATTTTAAATTATAAATAATAATATAATATTGTTTTTAATTTTAAATAATAAATAATAATAATATATTGTTTTTAATTTTAAATAATAAATAATAATAATATATTGTTTTTAATTTTAAATAATAAATAATAATATTATATTGTTTTTAATTTTAAATAATAAATAATAATAATATATTGTTTTTAATTTTAAATAATAAATAATAATAATATATTGTTTTTAATTTTAAATAATAAATAATTATTAATTTTTTAAAAACCTATACGCCACGTATAGGCTTATACGTGGCGTATAGGCGGTTGCCGGGCAAAATAAGCCATACGCAGGCCAATTAAGCCATACGCGGGCGAGTTGCCGGGTAAACCAAGCCATACGCGACCAGTTAAGACCATACGCAGGCTAGTGACCGAGTAAACCAAGCCATACGCAGCGTATAGATTTATACGTGGCGTATGGCTTCATCGTCTTCCTAGGACGAACTATACGCCACGTATAGCCCTATACGTAGCGTATAGCTCTTAAGTTCAGAACTAAAAATCGCTAATCTACCCAGTTTTACCCGCTAATATTCAATTAAAACCTAACATTAATGATCGTGGGTTGAGACACGTACCTTTACAAAGTTTTTTTGAGGCCACAATCCAAATCAACGAGCGGGTAGCGTATGGCTTTGTGTTTGTTTGTTTGGTTCGTTTGGGTCAGTACGTGAGGCAAAACTGATATAACAAAAGTCTATACGCCACGTATAGATCAATACGTGTCGTATCTTCAGCAACGTTTGGTATTCTATACGCCACGTATTGATCAATACGTGTCGTATATGTCAAAATTTTGAATTCCCTCTGATTTATATTCTATACGCTACGTATTGGACTATACGTGGCGTATAGAATATTGAATAAAAATTAATTATAATTATATTTAATTAAAATTAATCACACGTATTAGTAGTTTAATTATAATCAGCTATAATTAAATAAAAATATTTAAAATAACCATAAAATTAATTCAAAAATAGTTACAATACAATTTTAAACAAATATCATCCGAGATTCGTGAAATATTGTGGAAATCTAGATCTATTAGTAGCCATTATTTTCTTAAATCGTTCAATACGATCATTGTATATATTTTCCCATTTTGCTGCATCATCATTTCGGTGCAAATTCCAAAGTGCATTCGGCGTAGGAATCGGAAATTCTCCGTCTAACTTGACGTGGATGAAATGATCATTGTTGACGTGAACTAACGATACGACTTGATGTTGAGCGTGAACGTTAGGACCAAACCACAATGGAAAAAATGTTTGATTACCGTTGATGCTTAAAAGATGAACAATCACCCCAAATCTTTGAGCAATTAGGAGTCCTGTGTATGGCATCGACATCCAACGACTAACTGGTGCGGCTTTCACATACTGCCAATCTATTGTGTGACGTAGCCTATCATACTCTTGAAAGGCGACTCTGTCAAAAACAGTTCTCCACCATTCCTCTTTATTGTCCATCTCATTTAGAAGTTGTTGTCGGATAAAGAGCCACCGGTTTTCATTTAACCCTAAGCCCAAAGCTACCGATCGAAAACCACAGTTACCGTCTGGATTTACATCCTGTATATGTGAAATGTACGGATGAAACACAGACGGTATCGAATCCTTAAAACATTTTATATTGTTAACCGCATCTTTCCCCGTAATCAATGGAAACCCTAGATGGGCGTTATCATCTTGCGGTTGCTTTCCTTTACCCTTCGTTGAACGACTGTGTTGAAAGACCGAACTCGCTTGTATAGACTCTTGTGACGCAATATACGAGCTGTGTCTCGCATGGTCACATTTGCTCGGTTGGGATCCTGTGAATGAGCTGTTTCTCGCGACATCCTGTTTCCTTTGTTGTTGCTTTTTCAAAGTTGGACGACCGCGAGTATCTTCTTGTACCATAGGCGCTTTCTTGTTACTTTTGCTCGGAAAGACAACCCATGCGATTCTCGACAGCATACTTCTTTTGACCTGATCGGGTTGTGACATGATTTTGTTTCTCACTTGACCCAGTACCTTATCCACGTCTACATTTTCATCATCGACAAACGACGGTTTTAAATCAAGTTTCCTCCAGAAGACGTCCACCGCATCTAGAGGGATTATGCCACCTGTATTTTAAACGAAATAGTCAGAACATTTTGAAAAGCACACGGCAACCCACAAATACTAAATAGTCAGAACAGTTTACCTGTAGCTTCGATATCTGCCAGACGACAAGCACACGGCAACCCACAACTACTGAAAAGTTGGCACCCACACGTTGCATTTTGTTTCCGTATATTTGATAACTTGTACGACTCGTTTTCTATCAAATCTAGAGCTTTATGTGAAACTTTACCGTGCAGGTTATCAAACAATTCAATAGCTATGTGGCTGTCCATTTTCCTTATCAGGCTTGTTCCAAACCCAAACTGTAACTGATAATACTGATCTGATACAATTTCATCAACAAACCCAACAAGTCTATCTAGCGAGCTGTTAGCGTTTCTAAGATAGCTCTTTAAGAGCGAATGCTGGCTCTCGACTCGGTTCGTTGTATGTTGACCAAAATTGAGGTTTCTGTTGGACCACGCCGATACAAACTTTTCTTTATACGGGTCCAGCCAATTTTTAGTCACATAATCTATAACTCCTGGAAAAATATTTAATATTGAATAAATATTTAAATACTGAAAATATTAAATATTTAATATTTAAAACTTACTTCCTCGTTTGGCTGCATACAGACGTTCGTAAAGCCGGTTGAAGTTGTACTGGTATATATCTGGCGTGGGAGACTCACATAATACCGACCATGAATACTTGAAATTTTTCCAGTCTTCGTCTGTAAATGATGCCCTGCAATGTTTTGCGATATTCTCGTGTATGTGCCACCGACATAGGTTCTTGGAACAGCCCGGAAATATTTTATCACACGCGTTCATAAGAGCTTTGTCCCTATCTGTTACTATCACACGCGGCTCCATACACTTTTGCAACATTGCTTTTATTTGAAGTAGCACCCAGACGAAGTTTTCCTCCCGTTCTTTTGATATAAATGCATGAGCGACGCAAAACGACTGGTGTGTGGAGGTCACACCGACCACTTGGACAAATGGAAGTTTATACATGTTTGTTTTGTAGGTCGCGTCGATCATCAACACGTGCGGGAAAGCACGCCACATCTCGTACGATTTCGGATGAACAAAGAATATCTCCTCCACACTATTTGTGACAGGATCTTCTCGAGTATAGTAGACGTATTTTTTAGAAGAAAGCAGGTTTTCCAGAATCTGTATTGGAGTTTCACCGACTCTCGTTTCGTTTTTTATCTTTTGTATAGCATTATAAATGTCCTTTTTAATGCAACTACTCTCTGGGTTTTGTTCCCTTATAGTTGCCAGAATGTTTCGTGGCAACATGTTTTGCGAGTACAACTTCCCCACCAAAAGTTGTTCCGACTGACACAGTCTCCTTGCAAACGAGTGCGCCACAAGATGTTGACTAGGATCGTGGTTATGACTGTCATCCTTCACCGTTAATTTCCAATCACCAGTATTTTCTTGATACTCTCCTTCCAATTTAAAGGGACAACCTATTTTTTTGCTACCGGCACGTCTAACCGTGGCAGTAGACGCACGTTCGCCGTGACGGTCACACACAAGCCACACCTTGATAAACGGTTCCGTCGGATCGTCGCCTTTTCTCCTCGATCGTCGGGTGACAAGGACGTAACCATTCTCACGTCCTCTCCGCATAGCCCAATCCACCAACTGTTCACGAGACTGAAAATTCTGGTCAGTTTTATACGACACATTTTGATGGTTTTGTTCTTCGTCTTTGGAGTCGTCGGTTTGTTGTGTCGGGTAAGAGACTTCACCGCACACGAAGTTGTTAGTTTGTTGTGTCGGGGAGGAGACTTCACCGTATACGAAGTCGTTCGTGGGTTGTGTAAGGTAAGACGGTTCACCGTATACGAACTCGGGATTGCTCAGTGGCTCGTTCAAATCTGGAAGCCTTACCCGTTGATTAGAATAAACGTCGGACGAGACCTCCTCCCAGTTCACCTCTTGAACGCCAGAACTTTGCGGGTTGTTTTCCAGCGACTCGTTAGAATATACCTGAAAACCGTAGTTACCATCCCACCACCAAGACATGTTTATAATTTTTGAGAGATTGTTTGAAATTTTTTTGAACGATACGTTCGAATGAGAATTTTGCATGGTTAAATACACAAAATTTGGCCCCTATACGCATCGTATAGGGCAATACGGTGCGTATAGGATTCGGGTCAAACCTGGTCAAACCTCGTATACGCATCGTATAGTTCAATACGATGCGTATAGCGTACGAGGTACTTTCTGCAACTAGTCAACATCACATCGCTATACGCTCCGTATAGATCTATACGTGGCGTATAGCGATGTGATGGTTGACTAGTAGCAGAAAGTACCTCGTACGCTATACGCATCGTATTGACCTATACGATGCGTATACGAGGTTTGAATGACCAGGTTGTACGAGGATGTCAGGCATGGGAAATTGTGAAGGGCTATACGCATCGTATTGCCCTATACGATGCGTATATGGCCAAGTCCATTTAGCAATTCCCGTGTGTGGTTAGTAGTCCCCAATATTTAAAGACTCATTTCAATTTTATTTTTTATACATTTTACTGTTTGATTGGATGATGTGTTTGTTTCAACATAATAAGTGATTTAGTATAAAACTTGTTATTCATATTTTATACATTTATATATTGAAAAATAATAATATATTTTCACGGTTAGCATGGTGCTAACATATCAAGTGTTATAAAATAAAAAATATAAACCACAAAATAAAGAGTAAATTATACGAACGATCCTTGTATCTTGACCCAATCCAAGACTCGAATCCGAGCCAGATCCATACTTGTCGAAAACAGGTGTGGGGAGTCGTTTGGAACATTAAGGCTTGTTTGGGATCAGTGGCGAAAAAAAAACCGATCAGTGGCGGAACCAGAATGTCTTAATCGAGGGTTATTCTTTTCTTTACCGACTATAACTAGGTGTCCAACTCATGTTTGCTTAAAGAAAAACACAACTTTATATATATTAAATGGAAAAATTATAGTCTTATATATCTAGCTTATAGAAACAACTTTGACAAAAAAAAAAGTTAGTCCAAAGTTGAACATATAGTAGTTGTAGGTTCCTTTCAAAAATTCATTTAAACAGAGAACCAAAGTTAATATTTCTATTTTTCTTTGAACATTAAAGAGTTGGTTATAAACTCATACATGCTCAATCTAATATCTTAACCGCAAGAGCAGATGATAGGATATGACCCAGCACCCCCAAACCAATCACCCAGAAGAAGGGTAAAAACAAACATACACCAAAATCGCCCAGACAATTTATGGCTGGGTGTCACATGGTTAGGGCCGGGCCACACGACTCGTTAACGGGACGGGTCAAGGCCCGGACTATAATCTGACAGAACTTAATTGTAACCTTCATGGGAATTAAATTTCAAAGATATTATGACACAGAGAATCCTCTACCTCGTAATATTAATCGATGGGTAAAACCAAGGTCTAACAGTCCAGGCAGTGAACCTTCGGATAAACTCTGACCCCCGCAAACCTACAAACCGGCACCATGATGAAGGGCATTTAATGCACAAGGAAGTTAACTTGCTCAAGGTACATCTTCTGAAATAAGAGAGACATTCAATTCTCTCAACCACTCACTTAGTTAATATTTATTACAGTAAGCCCACCATTTACTTATTCTCACATTAGAGGCTGGTCACATCGAAGACCTGTGGGCCTTTCCTGTGACGAGACTAACGGTGTTCTGTTTTGCAAAGCTTAAACCTGCTATAGGTGAATCCGGATTTTGGAACAACTGATATCCTACAACTAGGGGTGGGATTTTGGAGCTTCGGACTATAAGTTAGGAGGAGTGGAGTTCGTTTCAATTTAATGTTCCATGATGGGTGTTTTTTTGTAATTTTGGTTTAGCCATCCAGTGGCTGTGTTTGTATCTTTACCTCCCTTTAGCCACTTGCTTCGGGGTGGTTTGTTTTGGTTTTAATGGATTCTCTTACTTTAAAAAAAATTAAAAAATCTATGAACCCTTTTAAACCAATATAGAGCACGATCTCCACAAATATCAAGCAAACGACCTGTTAAGATCAAAACGACGTTAACTAAATAAATTTATAATCTTTATACCGGTTTAAATTTATTTATATCTTTTAACTTTTATAACTTTATATTTTTTTACACTTTAAAACTTTAATTTTTTTCTTAAAATTTAGGAGGTGTTATAGATACACCAATGATGATATAAGTTCCGTTAAATTTAGAGTACTTTAAATACTATGTTCTAAAATATTTTTCTACAAAGTTTTATTTAATCTTAATAAAAAAAATATGAAACGGGAATATATCAAAAAAGGGATTGGAATCCTTAATCACGGGACAGATATGTTGCGCCGGATTCCCCCTACCAACCTACAAACTCCACATTCTTTTGTTTATTATGTTCATACATGGATTAATAATTCGTTATCAGTTTATTAGTTAATTAAATACTTAATTCAGCTAATTAATTATTTAATCAGAAAATTGTTTTTGTCTCGGTATTTGTGCTTACCTATTCACTAAAATCTTTATGTTTAGATTATATCCAATTCTTTATTCACTCATTTTTCATTGGTTATCTTTAGAACTTAAAAAGTAAATAAAAACTTATTTTAAATGATCACTTAATTTAAGATATAATTAAAATGTTGGTGGTTCAGCCATAATTAAAAGTGAAATAGTGTATATGGTCCCATTTTTTTTAACAATTTTTTTACACCTAAATACCACCTAACTTTGTAATTCACGTCACTTTTACGAGGGGCAAGCATCATATCACCAGATCACTAGGTCGGTTTAAATCGATGAAACAGATTGATATCAGTTTTGTGTTGTTGGCTTTTTCTAAATACCTTTTTAAGTAGATGGTGTTTTTCTTCAAACTTAGACCAAACGGTTTGGTTTATAGATTGATTCAAAACTCATCATGTATCAAGTCGAAGTAGCCCCATCACATAACCTTAGTAATATAACAAAACTAATAAAATGTTATAGCGTTAAACAACTCTAGAACTCTTTTCTTTACTTGAAGTTGCATTTAAAAAAATTAATATATGTCAATTGTATTTTACAATATTACATAGTCATAGACGCTTCAAGTCGAACCAACTCGTCATGCAAAGCAAATCCTAGTAACGAATTGATTTGGTTTCAATTTAGAACAGTTTGGTTTTAGTTTACAAAATTATGAACATTACTAATAGTGTGGCATACGGTTCAACTTAAAACCATTAAACCTATACACCCTTATCCGTCTCCAATAGCTGCATAAAAAACAAATATAATGGGAGAACCAGTTTTGATAAAATTTTTTAAAATGGTCTATTTTAAGGCGAACATATTTTGATCAAAACCTGCTTTGATTCAAACCAATATGATATTTTTAAGTATGTTTGGGATGTTAATATCCTTTTCTTTTATATGCATCAATTTCTAGTTTCAAAGAATGAATAATAAAAAAGTACGTAATTTTGTGCTTCTCTTTGGGTATTATTTGTTTATAATAGACTAGCTTAGATCCCGTGTAATACACACAGGGTGAATAATATTAAAACATAAAATTCTTAAATTTTTATGTATATATTTTGAACGAGTAAAAAATGTTTATTAAGGATAAAAAAAAAAATTCAAAATATATAAAAATTAATATATAATTGTGTTTCGAAAATACGTTAATTACTGTTTAATGTAATTTGACTTTCATTTACTATTAGATTGAAAATAAAAGTTACATAATTAGATTTCAAAGTTTCTTATAATAAGAGATGATTTAAAATAAATATGTTTTATTAGTATAATTAGTATTTTCTTTAAAAATATATTATTATTAAAAGATAGAGGTGTATTTAATAAGAGAGATGCGTGAAAAAAATGATAAGAATAAATATGAAAGCAACACGTGACATGAAAAAACATTTATTTATTATATAGTATAGATTTGTAGATTAAGGAACAAATTAGGTGCCTCGAGCCTTGTAATTAATTTAAGTTAATGCAATTTAATATTTTAATTAATCAAATTGGACAATAATCATGTGCCTTCCACCCTTCCTATGTAGGTTCATGAACTCCCTTTCACATTGTTTTGTCTACATTTTTTTACCGCATAGAGACACTCTATAATTACCATGCTTCTAAAATCACCCACTCTATAGGATTTAAACACACAATTATTTTGTACCACCCCAAAAATTCGAGAACACAAAAGTATAAAACTAGAACCGTCAGTGGCACTAAACCCCAAGGACCAAAAAATGAAAAAATCTGAAAATTTGATCGCTACGAGGAAGTGAGTAATGATGAGCTGCCACGCGTCAGCTGACTAGCGGGTGCATGGGAACCCTATCGCGGACCGTCATGAGATCCTTAATGGTCCGTTACGCCGCAAAAGGCTTAGCGGTCCGCTAATGCCCTCTTTTACGGTCCGCAACGTGTTGCACAAGAACCTTATCCGGATACCTGAGGCGGTAGCAGTCCGCTACCCCCCCTTGTTAGCGGTACGCCACGAGTCCATTTTAAGTCTATAAATTTGATCAATTGCTCGACCATTTCTACACACAAACACACAACATTTACACACACTATCTCTCTCTCTCTCAAAAAACGTCTAGCCAAGCCCCGGTTCGCGTCTGCGAGTGAGATTAGTCTTCAACCCGACCGCAAATCACCATAGATAGTTCTGAGGTAAGTTTATCCGACCGTTTAAGATGTAATTATTTACCATTAAGCTAGGTATGTTTATTCAAGAAGTATTGGTATGAATTAGGATATTGTACGAGATATTTATCATAGTGAACAAATCGAGATACTGTAATTTGTTTTCAAATACTATTTACAACGGTTGATATCTTGGAAACATTTTGTCAGACTTAGTCGGATAATTCCATGTATATATATACGTGCATATCGCTTAGTACGTTCCTATGGGTTGAGGCTTTGTTGTGCATCATTGCCAGTCGGTGTTGTGCAATGTTGCCAGTCGATAAGTCGTCATTTATATATAAAAAGAGCCAATATTTGTCGCTAATTGGGTGAGAATTATGGGATTATTATCTGATAAGCCAATAGTCTTACAGAAATTTTTAAACCAATAGTCGTTGCTATGGGATGGAACCATTAGTTGTTGCTAATGGGTTTCGGGTAATATGTTTTCAACGATGGTTTTAAACAATGATTTTATTTATTAACTCATCAACTTATGTTTACCCAGTTTTCTTTAATATTTTTGAGCACACATTCCAGGTGAACGATAGATAGATGGCTTTTAGCATTTGCCATTCCAGATCGACTGATGATTATCAAGATGAGGGGTTGTATGGCTAAAGGCATGTTTTGGAAGAACAATAAGACCTATGGATTTGAGCTAGTATTATTAATGTAATGGTTGTTTATAAGATTTTGTAAACAATTATTTTATTAATAAGAAAGACTTGCAGTTTCTAGCTTCTGTTGTGTGTTTGTATACTATTCGTCACGATTAACCGGTGCTTGGGACTGGGGTGTAACACATTTGGTTAGAGAGTACACCATTTTACTACCAAAATGTCTCTTGAGGACGTTTTGCCTCATTTTGTTAATTATTTATCTAGTGTTTTTATTTTATTCTGTTCATAAAAGGATTTATAAATTTATAGGTGAATCGTTTAAAAATATAATAAAAAAATTACATAAATTATTAATTTATCTAAAGAACCCTTAAATTTACCTTTATTGTGACGTCGATAAAACTTTGATAGTGAAAACTTGACTCAAATTTTTTAAAATGTCAAACTTGTTTTTATAATATGTTGTATTTACAACCCAAAAGGATATATAAAGTTTGACACATTTATTATGGCACCCATTATTCACAAAAGTGGTGCTCGATAAACCCATTTCGACACTGATCTTGATTAAAAGCTTACATAAATTTTCCTTGATTAAAACCGACTAGCAAGAAACTAGACGGACGAAAAAAAGCTTACATGAATATTAGAGGGTTTTGTAACCACTCTATCCACTTTCGTTTATGCTTACTGTTCCTACTTGAATACCAAATAAACGAAAAATAAACAACATCATCAAATAAACTCTCGTCCTTTGACCGATCCTTCATAAAGACCGCATCATTTCGAAGCCTCCAAATAGCCCACCAAGAGACAAAAATAATTGCCCCAACTAACTCCCTCTTCGCCACATTGAGATTCGAAACATCAAGCCAATTCATAAGGTCCACAGGAAATCTTAGAACCGTAAACTTCACCTCAAGCTACCTTTCAATCAAATCCCAAATCTTCCTAATCAACCCACACTCGGAAAAAATATGAATATTTGATTCCGTCCCATCATTACACAAGGGGCAAATGATAGACGGAACATCAATACCCTTTGCATCCAGATTCACCCGAGTAGGGAGTCGATTTCCCAACACACGCCATCCACAAATATTGATCTTCCTAAGAAGACATGCGAACCAAGTTGTTTTCCTCGCGTTAGAAGGCAAAGAATACTCATCAATCCGTTCTCGAACCCCCTTAACCGAAAAATCTGCCACCCCCATCATTGACCAAACCCAACGATCTCTTCCCGAATCGAGAGACACATCCGGAAGCAAATTAGACAACTCAACGAGTTGGGCTAATTCTCCCCCACCTCTAATATCCCTACGCCACTTCCACGCATCGCCCGCCACCCTATCCACCACCAAACACTCCTTATCCAACTCTAAAGCAAACAATCTCGGGAACTTCTAAGCTAAGCATAAGTGTTGACACCAGATATGTTTCCAAAATTTAGTCTCATTACCACACCCAATTTGTCTATGAATCGAATTAAAAGGAACAATACCAGATTCATGCAGTTTACGAAAATCTTTCACCATTCTCTGCCAAACACTATTCCCTTTAATGGTAGAACTAAAAACCGCATCCGGCCCATATAAGGAAGAAATAATTTGCACCCAAATAGAACACGGTTCATTTACAAATCTCCACATCCACTTTTGTAACAAAGCACTATTAAGACTAGCCAAAGATCCAATGCCAATGCCACCTTTTTCTTTCGGCGCCAAAACTAAATTCCAATTTGCCCAATGCATGTTCTTCTCCCCGTGGCTACCTCCCAAAAAAAATCTAGATCGAATAGTGTAAAGATGAAGAATAGCGAATCGGTGGATTTGGATAAGAATACAAATTCCAATTGTTACTTAACATAAAAATAATGGTGGAATCCATATTGATTGAGTTCGTATTAGACTAGGAGTGCGTTTGTTTATTTATTTGATTATTTAAATGAGTTTGGGTTTTGATTAGTATAGGGTTTATTATAAATAGATTGTTAGTGATTAATTGTAAAGTGTGAGTTGAGTTTTATTAATATAAGAGTCGATCCTGGTTGAGATCAAATTTTGTGTTCGTGTTCTTGGGCCTGGTTTCCAACAATTGGTATCAGAGCTCGGGGGAAAAAAATTCCGTATTCGTATTCTTATGCCTGATTTCCAACAATTGGTATATGAGAGAATTTGCGATCAAAAGGAAACAATAGAAAGTTGTTTCGTTTTTACTGTTAAATCAAGGAGAAAACAAAGGAGAGGAATAACATGAATTTTTTGAGGGCAAGTTTATTGAAGGCAACAGCCTTTAGGTGTTTGCTGTTGCATAAAAATAAATTCGAGAATGCTGCATTCAGATTAATTTGTGGAATCTAATGCAATTTATTAAAGAGCAAAATTGTAAAATTTTCACGTGAGGATCAAACAATTTTGTCGGTAACTCAAATTGAAGATTTGTTGAATGGCGTAATAGTAAATTTATAATTGAAGATTAGTTTACATAGTGAATATTTAGAGTGTAATTAATATATTAGATTAAATAATAATTAATGTAACCAACACTATAACAATTAATGTGGCTCACAAACAATGAGTTGATTTGAACTTTGATTGATGTGGTTATACTCAAAACTAATTAATATAGTAGATTAGGGTGTAATTGTAAAATAGAGTGGGTGCAATTAGAACAACCCAATACATCAGGTTATACAATCAAACCATCATAATTACTCATTTTGATGTTTGCAAATCTCATTCCCCCTTTTAAATTTATGTCACCAACCCGCAGTGATTCTCGATTATGTTCACCTATTCATGACGATTCTTGTGCCACCTATTCATGGTGATACGTGTTATTATCACCTACCCACGGTAATTTTACGTTCTATATACTCATGGTGATTTCCATTTATATACACATATACCCATGTGTTTCACATTTATATTCACCTTACTAACGACGATTCAAATTTGTCCACTTACCCACGATGATGCACGTTATTATTCATTTTATTTACAGTGATTCAACATGTGTCCACTACCCATGGTGACACGTTATTTTTCACGTTACTCACGATGATTCAACATGTATTCACCTACACACAGTGATACACATTATTTTTCACCTTGCCCATTGTGATTCAGCCTATATCCACCTACCATGGTGATATACATTATTATTCACCTTACTCATAGTGATTCAGTCTGTGTCCGGCCACCTACTCACAGTGATACACATTATTTTTAACCCAAGACAATTTACTCGTATTTCTAACACATTAATAACCCAAGACAATTTACCCGCATGTGTAACATGCTAATAACCAAGACAATTTATCCGCATGCCTAGCACGTTAAAAACCCAATGTAATATAAACCCATATATTGAAAATATGTACTTTCAGATTTTGGTTGTGTAACTCATCTATGTTCGATTATGCGAACAAGTTGACTCCCACACTTAGCTGATATCTCGTTTATCGCCGACAATCGATCACACCGGTAGCCAATTACCATCATCACCGACGATCACCACCACTTGCTAATGTCATTGACAGCCGATCACCACCACCCCACTCGGTTTTCTCTCTCGAAATGGTTTTAAAACACACTCGATTGTTTCCTAGGAGCTTTTTGACCATAGATCCCGAAAATGAAACCTTCTGATCAGCTTTTATAGCCAAAATCGGTGGTGAGGCAACTTGTTGAAATGAATTTAGGTGATTCATACTCATATATTGTATATCAGTTCGCAAGAAAATATGGCAAAAATCATTTTTTGTGATATATCATATATGATATATCCCATGTATACGCCCTAACCCTTATACAATTTCTTTCTTTAAAAAAAGTTAGGTGTTACAAATACTTACTATTTAATGTAATCGGTTAGTACCTTTTGTTGTAAACCGATTTCAAACTAGCAGATCGGATCGGGATGGTTTCACCCAAACCGGTTCCCCTATTGGTTTCGAATCGGATCGAATACCGGTTTCGGATCCCCAATCAATTTAATATGCACTTCTATATGATCTAAAACTGTTGGTCACATTCTTGTCGAGAATCCAGCTACTTATTATTGTCTTTAGGGTTCGCATGTTTTCTGAAAGGACTCATTTATTATCTTCGGTGGTTAAAAAATACATGTTGTGATTCTCATCATCCGAAACCCGTTCTCAAATCATCCTGAAAAACTGACTACGGTTCTAATAATTATAATTTAACTTTTTTTAAGATTCTCACATCAATTTTAACAAATTCAAATAGTATTTGTTATATTACATATTCAGGTTTTTTTTTCTTTTTATTTATAACAACTAGATGGTTATACCCACGATTCGCGGCGGGTGTAGGCCCATCGTTATTAAAATTTAAACGAAAAGTAGGCGTAACGGTAAAAATTATGTTAATAAAAAAGAAACATAAAACTAAATAATAAAAAAGGGGAAAAACAAAATAAAAAAATGACCGGTTCGGGTCATCGAAAACCGTAAAACGAATACCGATACGGGTTCCGATAATACCAATACTGACAATGATGTTGTTCGCTCATAATAGGTCCGGCTCGTGACGGTACCACAACGGTAACGGCACTCGCTATAGGCAACGATAAAAAAAACTTGATTTTGAATACAACTTCGTTTTCAAAAAAAAATTATATCGGAACATTGACAAAAAAACAAAAAACAGCCGCGCACTCCGTTTCTTGAAAAAAGTTAACGAATGAAGGTTATTAAAGGAAAACATAATTAATAGAAAATGAAACGGGATAAAAGCGTATATTATATATAGTATAAGGGTTAAAAATGAAAATATAAAAAACATTAAAAAAAAAGATGTTGCAACATCCTATCGGAGAATCTACTGTTCACTGCCTTTCTACTTTAAACTTAGTTAGTAATAGTAATGGCGAATATATTTCCGAGTAATGAGTTGGATATATTATAATACAACCCCGGTACCCATACCGGTACTTGAACCTAATTTTATACTTAATATCATATCCGGTTACATACCAAATACCGTATCGTTACCCGCCCCAAATATTGAAGAGTTCCCGGTCTAGTTTGAGTTTTTCTTAACAAGAGACCATTATCATCCGTATATTTATGGCATCATCTTTCAAACTTCACATCTTTTCTCTATATAATAATCTCTAAAACTAAAAGTTTAGATTTTATAACTTTAGTTCATAAGCATCTATGCAAATGTAATCGTTAATTGTAGATCTTTTGGAACATAGATCCATTTCTTTTTATCTTTCAACCCAGCAGGGATTAGTTTTAAAAATTTCACTACCAACTATGATCAATACCCGTCAGATTGCCGAAAACTTGCATCGAAATCAAATATATTAATATATCATATAATTTTTAAAATATAATAAAAATTGTTATAAATTATTAAAATTTAATAAATTTTAGAAATATAGTTAAATATCTGATAGTTCAGAGAAGGTTTTTATGCTAAGTTTAAGATTGAGTTCTAGGTAGTGGGAATCCAAATAGGTAATTTTTACCCGCATGAGGTCATAAACTCGAGTAAAGGCAAGTCGGGCTTTGGAACTCTAGTTCCATACCCGATTATAAAACCATGAATGTATCAGTTACTCATTACCAATCTGGTTTACCGTTTATGATCTTATGTGATTAAATATATTTGACATCAGTCTTCTTCATACTCGCCCACTCTCGACATACATTGATTCATAATAAATGGCCAAATGGAATCAAACACAAGACTTGAAATGATTTATACAATTTATCGATCGGTTAAAAGGGAGGGTGAGTTGCTAATTTGCAGATATAATATGTTTGGCTACCTTATCTCTAATAAAAATGGGAAATTTCTAAAGTCTAAACTACTTAAAAACACAAGGTTATAGCAATCAAACCTGACCCAAACAACCATCCAAGTTGACCCGGTCCAGCACCGATGTTTCCGGAGCTTTTTATTGCTGAAGTTGGGGTTGGAGCAGCCCTAGCCTCTGGGAGGTTACACGCTCCAAAGGTCATGTTTGGCTGCACATTAATAAAATTCAAATACTGATGGTGGTGTTTTTGGTACATTTATTAAAAATAATGCTGTTTCCTCCCAATTTTACTCCTTTCATGATAAATAAGTGTTTAGGGGTTGACTCGAACTAAAAGTGACCCATTTCCCAACTTGTCACCTTTAGTCCTGATTAGAGAAAGCAATTTCATTCCATTTACGTATGAATAGGTCAATTCCGATTGTGTTTTATCTCAAATATGTCAAACAAAAATAGCTAAAAGGTGAATGGGTTAAACAGATCGAAAGTCGCGCACAATTTAGTATTGATGCATATCACCTCCTAATCCTTCTATGCAAAAAATTTAGATTATTACTTTAATTACATGGTTTTGGTAAATTATATTTAGTACATAATTATTTACAGAAAAGGTGAATGTCATAAAATATAAATATACTTTTGGTGTAATCTATTTTGGTAATTGTAACTTTTTGATCCATTTTGAATGTTTGATAATTATTAGTTTTTTTTTCTAAACGATTTACTTGGGTCACTAAAGTTTTTTATATCTATGTATGGTTCTAAAGTGGATCTTTAAAAGATATTTAAATACCAAAACTGATCAAAGAAAGTTATCATTACCAAAACAAATCATAGCCAAAGTATATTATTATTTTATGACATGTGACCTAAATTGGAAAAAAAGTGTGTGTGGGTCTACCCATCTGATCCGGCTCATTTCAGCTCAAACTAAAAGTGACCCATTACCTAACCCGCCTATCTTGTCACTACTGATTAGAGGTAGAAATTTCATCCCATTTAGTTATGCATGATGTGTTATATCTCCAATGGGGAAAATAAAAAATTTAGTTAAAAGAGGAGTGGTCAAATGGGTTAAAAGTTGCCCACAGTTAAGTTTTGATGCATACTACCTCGCAAATTGTTTTTATTCAAAAAATATATATTAGTATTGTTAAAATTTTATTTTTGAAATCAAAATTAATGCAAACCTATTTATAAAAATGGGGAAAATGGGCTGTTGTCCAAAAATTCTGTTATCTTTTAAACTTGATGTAAGTCCCTGCATTTGATTCTTAACATAAAAGTCCTTTCTTGCATGATTGAATCCCTAAACTTTTTATTAAAAGATCTTAGAAGCCTAGGGATTCAATCATCCAAAACTGAAGTTCAGAGACTTATGTGTTCCAATTTAGCAAAAGTCTATGGTGTTTCTTTGACAATTGCCCAAAAAATTGTTTGTGGGTCAACCCAACCCTGATCGGCCCATTTCTGCTCGAACCACTTTACTTATAAATGTTGCATACCCTGCATGCTGAAATGGTGTTACAACCACAAACCAGCTGACCATTAGCCATATCTACAGCAGCTGGTGCACCCCCACCATTACTCCTCTGCAAAATTTTAATTAATTTATTAAAATGAAGCAACTGAATCCATTCATATCATGTATATCAACTAATAATACATTAAAATTACCAAACATATGGTTAATAATAATACCTTGTAAAAGTCAACAGCAATGAAGTTAGGCCAACGTTTACCAGCTACGTCATGGCATGTGTTCACCATGCTTATTAATGGGTCTGAATTGTGATTGCAAGCTTCGGTAATATCAGGGGTATCTGGGAAATAATTCATTAAAACCAGTGATCTTGATGTAGTGTTCATTGCTGCTGATTCAGCACGGTTAGGGCATAAACCACTTTTCATCCCATCTGTTCCATCTGTAATTTCAGAGTTTATTAAGAGCAATGATACCCATACTTTCATATGTGTTCACAGATAAGATATTTAAAAAGGGCAAATTGCATTAAAATGTAACCAACTTTTGTTAAATTTCTATTTCATGTAAGCAACCTTCTTTGTCCAAGAAATTATCAAATTTCTTGATTTAGGATAATCTTTAACCTTGACAGCAGGCAACCGACATATAATCACACCATTGGCGCCATGTAAAAAAGTTTAACATGCTCTTTCCTTGAAGTTATTGATGACATTTATCAAATAATTTCAAATTTTTTAATGTTATATTGAAAATTTTTGGAGTTAAAGATTTTGTTAAAACTTAGAGGGATTTATCGAACTTGGGCTCTTGAGGCACATGTTAAGAACCATTTAATGAACGTAAATTTCATAGACGTACTCCTAAAAAGTTCAATACACACACATACATACATATAGAGAGAGCATGCCCCAATATATATGTATATTCTTTTAAATTTCATAATATCTTATTTAGACTTTCATATTTACCCGCTTCGTTGTAACAAAGATAAAATCACATACTTATAATATTGTTTCACTGATTTAAAGAACAGGAAAACAATGTTATTACTATGGATCATATCAACACATAATGATCTCTTCGTTTATTCAGTATAGGTAACTGGTTTTATATTATTTATTGTTGAATTGGTAAATATGAGATTATAAAAATTTAGAAGGAAATATATGAAATTTTGAACTCACATTGATTTTCAACTAAGTACTTCCACTCGTATGCAATCCCTTCAGTAGCCTGTTTAGAAGATTTGGAAGTGAAAACTACCAAACGGTAATTTTGGCGGACCATTGAGTCAACTGTGGGCCAGTCCCTACCATCACTTGGCATTTGGGCTGCTGGAAACCAGTATTTCCTCAGACCAGCAGCATTGAAGACGTTAGTTAGACCCTTTGGTGAGGTAACATAATCTTCAATGATTATGGTTATGATTTCAGTAGGATTCTTTTCTAGGAAAATTCGAATCTCTTTCAGAACATTGATAGCAGGTTGCTGATAGAAAAAAAATTGTCATTAGTGATTTTATGAACAGGCAGCCCTCTGGCAAACCAGGATCTGTGGGCAGGATGGGAGTTAAACCTTGTAATATGATTGTATTAGAATGTGATTGTGTGATTAGGGTTTACATAAGGAGGTGTTTATATAGAACACCATATTACAAGTCTAGTCCCTATACTATATCACTTAGTCTAATATTCCCCCGCAAACTAAGCTCGGAAAGATTTAGGTTGAAAATATAAAAACATAAAACTAAAAAGATAGTTGGTCTTCTCCTTCTCCACCATGCTTTCGCCCGTCCCACGCCTTTTTTTTTTTTTTTTTTTACAGCAATGGTAAATGGGCTTGTGAGGCCCAGACGAAACTAGGCTCAAAGGCCCAATCGAAACTAGATAAGGAAAACCCTAATCTTCTTCCGGTCGTCACCACTTCGCCGGTCGCCGGAGTTCTTCAACAACTATGGGTTTGTTCCCCCTTTTTTTTTCTTCTACTCCCAGATTGTAGATCTCAATTTTTTTATTTTTTTTTTTTATGCAACCCTCGAATAAACGGAACTGAAAGCATTGTGGCTTTCGCGAGGTGCACGTCGCCGGAAAAACGACCACTGTTGTATAGTGGCGGCGACGGTGGTGTTTGTGGTGGCGGATAGGGTACCGCCGCTGTGGCGGCTAGGGTTCCGCCGCTGTGGCGGCTAGGGTTCCGCCGCTGTGGAGGCTAGGGTTCCGCCGCTGTGGCGGCTAGGGTTCCGCCATAGGTGGAGGCGGCAGTGGTGGTTGACGGCGGCAGTAGGAGTGGATAGAGAAGACTAAGCGCGGTTGTTTGGTGGTGGGGGATCTGGTTATTGAACAATTAAAAAAAAGGCTTGTAAAGAAAAGAGAGAGGTGTGGCGGAGCGGCGGCGGCCGCCCCGCCGGAGATGTTTTAAGGTGGTTGTAACCTAGCTCTGATACCAAGTTAAACCTTGTAATATGATTGTATTAGAATGTGATTGTGTGATTAGGGTTTACATAAGGAGGTGTTTATATAGAACATCATATTACAAGTCTAGTCCCTATACTATATCACTTAGTCTAATAATGGGTAACGGGTCAAAAAATCAAAATGGGTTAGGGGCATAACATGTAGTTTTATGTGCGGGTCAAATAGGTTGGGCTGGGTTTCGCCAACTCACCAACGTTTTTTGTCCTTTTATTGTAACAATGTAGTGTTTTGATAATAAGGGAACTTCTATTGAAACGATTTAGGAGTTAGGACATTGTAAGAATGTGATTATGTGAATACTCGTTAGGTGACTTTTGACCCGATCATTTGACATGTTTCAGTTAGCTAATTTTAACATTCGACTCGTTATCAGGAAAATATAACACAAATAACCCAATCCGCCCGTTTCCATATAAATGAGTTGAAATTTGGGGCCTCTACTTCGTATTATTTTAGGTTTAAGTACAGCAACTAAAATATGTATGTTGATGTTGGTGACAGAAGTAGGCTTTGTAAGTTTATGATATAAAAGACATTATTTGATTTGTGTCATTAGCCTTAATGCCACAAAGGTTCAGCTGCAGTGCCGATTCGCATGTTATTATGGCATGCAATATGTTACACTAATCTTGCTTAGTAACCAAATTTCATCTGGAAAGTTAGAAATCTGGTAAGCCAGGCGTTAAAGTGGCGTTTGGTTTGCAATCAGGAAACACAATGGGTATGGATTTAAAAGTAGGCTGGAATGGAAATGAGAAACAATTTTAAACCTGCCCAAGGTAGGGGGAATCCCCATTTTCCTAATTTTAAAACACATACCCTCAAACCAAACACATTTTTATCATTCCACATTCCCAAACCCTTAGTCCAAACACACCCTAAATCTGAAACGGTCTAATCGGTGTAAAGTGGAGTATAAGGAAGATACAGGAATTGCTTACAAAAGCTGTGTAGTTGAAGCATTTGCCACCAAAGGAATGACATAACCAAATGTCATTCTCAAAGTCATACATATCAAGCATCAGCCCTCTCACACCATTCTGCAGGAGCATCGGAAAACAAATTTCATTTAGATGGTGAAATGATATAATACAAATTTTACGCTTTCTAAAAGTAAACAAATATGTTCAATAATGTGTCTACATTTAGAATAGCATATGTAAATCAGAGTTTGTTGGGTAGTTGTTGAATTTATAAATATATTAACATTTTTATTTCAGAATTAGAGTTATTGATTTTAAAGGCTAAAAGAGTATATTTGTTCAAAAGATAACATTAGGGTAAGGTTGTCGATAACAATAGCCTTTTTTCTAACTGGGCATTAGGAGGATGATTTTAAAGCTAATTTGGATGAATATCATTTCTTAAATTTGTCATCTATTTTAAGGCTTCCTATTGGCCAATGAACAAGGCTAAATGCCTTCAAAACATTTACACTTTCTGAAACTAAAATATGAATGATACCATGCTTACATTTAGAATAGCATATTAAATCAGAGTGGTTGTGTAGTAGTTGATGTTTTGACAAAATTAACTACAACAAGTAGGAAATTACGTATGCGTGGCTTACGAACTTTTCATATATATTCAACAACCCTCATCTGTTTAGTGATCAGTTTCATTAAATTGTAAAAATTGGGGTTTTCAACATTTGTTAATAAAAGTGAACTTCGTACTTGGAGTAGAAAACTTTAAGATAAATCATTTGGCTGCTGAAGAATAACATAACCCTTGAAGAAAAGAAAAATATGATTATCTATGAGATTTTTAACAGGCTGTTCTAAGTTAATGTACTGTTATGCCATCACATAATTTCCAGCTAACTCTTTTTCTTTTAACCCAATATATTATTTTGTGGTGTAGAGAGTCCCCTTTGTGCCAAATAAAAAAATGGCAACCACAACATATACTAGCAATATATTCTACGCATGCCTTTTCTTAATGAATATTTTATGCAAGACTATCCCACTACTTCACCCATTAGACATTATTTAACAAAGAAAACCATTAGAGATTATGCCTTTTCTTTATACACTCCATCCAACTTGTGAAGGAATATTTACCATCCCCTCCATCATACTCCCATGTGGTTGGTAGGTGCATACTAATATGAACTCAACAACTCCCATGTTTTATGTCAATATTCAGTTGATCACAAGTAATCATTATAAGAAATTAAGAATCTTTCACGTTGATATGAAATTCCACGATTACTTCAGGACAATATATTTCACGCTCCGGTGTACAATTTGAACATTTGGCTAAACATCAAACATTTCTATTGTTAAGCATGTTAAGTGAGTGGTTGCAATTATCATGCTAAAAGAAATACATAAGTGGCTATAGTTGTTATTTCGTTGTAATGTTAAGTGTTAACACCTCAATTTATCGGCAAATAGAAGATCAAATAAGGAAACTAATTAACCTAAACTAGGGACCAAAATAACCTAATTAAAATAACAAATAAGGCAATAAATCCCTAAACCCTAATACAATTATTGTTGTCCAATACCACCATAGCATTATTTCTCTACATAGGGCAGTTACAATCCATTTAAATTTTCTTACATGGTAAACAATTTGTTTGTAAGCCCTAACTTCCTCCTTGTGAATGATTAAGATTTAACTAATAATTAAACATATAAACTTTCCGTGCTAAAATACAAGATAGGCCCAAAATATCCTTAAATCCCTAAATTCCCCGTCAATTTCGAAGTTGAAAACAGCAATTGAAATTATACTTCTTCTGTGAACGACAATTACTTAAAACAACAAACCTATTCGGAATTATTTCAGAAGAGAAACGATAACGATAAATGCTTACATCGAGCTGAGAACTAACAGAATCCTGCTGGTTCGTCGGAGCTAGAACGACGGAACCGGTAGCCGACTTCTCTCCAAATTTCGCGAACGAATTATGCGCCGTTAACCACGAGTACCGATTGAACGGCAATCCTTTCACCTGTAGTCACTCCAAATCACATCAATCGCAAATTTAAACCCTAACATAACACACACACACATAAAATATACCTTAGAAAAAGGACTGAGAGGCTGAAGACGAGTACACCGAGGGCG
Organism: Smallanthus sonchifolius; assembly: GCA_023525975.1. Taxonomy (NCBI): domain Eukaryota; kingdom Viridiplantae; phylum Streptophyta; class Magnoliopsida; order Asterales; family Asteraceae; genus Smallanthus; species Smallanthus sonchifolius. The sequence continues at coordinate 4,744,885 of CM042024.1, read as the reverse complement.
AACATTGCCGTCTGCAACACAAGCCTCACAATGTAATCCTGAGTCACAATTGCTATTATCTACGCACGTTTGTCCTTCCTGTTAGATTAACCAAATTATACATAAACAATACCTTCCAAAACACTCATCAATCATCAGTTCATTACACATTTGAGAATCAAAATCGACCTTGAGTGCTGAAGCATATGTGAACAGAATAACTGTGGCGAAGAACATATTGCATCCAGATTTGATTTTCTGCAAAAATTCAGGTTGCATATTTAGTTCGTTGTTGACGAAAGCAAAATCAACGATAAGGACAGAGAGATAGATAGAGTCCTTGCCGCCATTGATAATCTGAAATGGAATTTGAGGGAGCACAGAGAGAATGAGATATATATGTATGTATAGATTTTGATGAAGAATTAATAATCGGAATGTCGGTCCTGGTACAAAAGATGGTAAAGATGATCGTGGTTTTCAAAATGCCGTACACGCAGCGCCCTGTCCACCAAACTTCCTTTATTTGAGGGTGGTAAGTTGTAAATCATTAAATCTTAGTAAAGATAAGATCTTGTATTTTTATTTTCTTTAAGTGTGAAGGGAGTGGTTAACGATAAGTCCGTGGAACTCTCTTATTTTACCCAATTAAAATGTGTCATGTTATTTTTATTTTTTTGAACTCTTTCCAACCATAAGAGGAGGATGTGAAACCAATAAGCTCCAGAATTTTTTTATTAAAATAATATTTCATTAAAAAAACACATCTTATTAAATGAAAATACAATTAATAAAAAATATACAATCAATAAAAGGTTATTGTAGGATTTGAGATATATTTGAATTTTGTGGGATTTGAGATATATTTGATGTTTTAAGAAGAAGTTATTGTAGGTGAAAGATATTGTTTGGGTAAATATATTTGATTTTTATTTATAGGAGATTTTTTTTTATTGAAATCGCCCCTCCAACGTTCAAATCCAACGGTAACATCCACGGCTTCCAACGAGTTAAAATACCCGTGCCATCCAACCCGTGACAAACCCGCAATGGTTGCGGCGGTGTTACCCGTCCAACCAGTGAAACCCGTCCAACCAGTGAAACCCGCCGTTAACTCGTGCCTCCACTCCGTCCCCCTAACCACTCACAAAAGGTATAGACTTAACCGATAACAAAACGAGATATGTTGGTTTAACAAAATATTATCTAGATGGCAAACAATTAACTCATCTACATTATAATAAAATAAAATATTTAATTTTTATTAAATTTATATGATGGTGTATAGCTGTATATATAATATAAAATTTTACCTAGAGTATACTGTCATTTTCGTCCCTATCGTTTGGTCACTTTCATCCAAAAGGTTTATTTTATGAGCGTATCCTCGTGCTTTCCAGTACTTGCTATTTTAATTCAATTAGTTAACCAAATCCATTTTTTAACGTTAAATGAAAGATATTTTTCTCTTTTTTATATATTTGTTTATTTTATTCATTTTTTAATGTTTACTTGAAACTTGTTCGATTGATAATTGTCTAGAAGCATCCTTGCATAACATCTTCTGTAACAGACCTTTCACTTCCGGTTAAACCGACCTGAAAATCCTCGATGGAAACCTCAAATTCCCTCGCAAAACCGTCTCAAACGTTTTCACCAGCTTCTCATCATAAAACGGAGGAACTCTAGTCAATAATATGTACAAAATCACGTCAGCAGTCCATACATCAATTTTCTCATTGTGCTCTTTCCCAAACAACACCTCCGACGCAACATAGTACGGAGTCCCAACAACTCCGGTCATCGTCCCACGCTCACTTATCCTGAACTGCTCCGACAATCTGAAGTCAGCCAACTTTTGTTTCCCCGTCGAATCAAAAAGATTATTCGGTTTTGCGATCGGTGAAGTCCGAGAGGAGACGCTTGTCGATTGATTTACACGCGAACTTCACCGGAATTTAATGAAATACAACGACGTATGATCCCGGATTGACCTCGGCCGAGTTGTTTGCAGAGGATGTTACCGTTCTTCAAGCTCTCTATCATGGCTAAGGACCACCGTGAACGTGAATTAGGGTTTAGGAGGGATGGGGGAATAATGAAGTGTTTAAAATGAATAAAATAAATAAATATATAAAAAGACAAAAAAAAATACCTATCATTTAACGTTAAAAAATGTATGAAGTTAACAACCGAATGAAAATAGCAAGTTTTGAAAAGCAAAACAGGAGAAAAATAAGCATTTCAAATGAAAGTGACCAAATATCATGAACGAAAATAAGAATTACTCTTCTTATGAAATATGAAAATTATCTTATGTATATACTTTATATTAATATATTATAAAAGTGATTTTAAATGTACAAAAATCACTTAATTTTTATTTTATTTTATTTTTTCGTGTATCTATTACTCTTAAAATTGACTTAGCATTAGTAATTAACTAACTATTATTTACCTTGGGATTGAACAGTGTTTGGTTTGTTTTATTGAAAAAAAAATGTTTTGTTTTGTTTTGTTATATAAGATTTGCTTGCTGCTTCCTTTACCTTGGCCTGAGTTCGAATCCGCCTAAATCATTTTTTTTTATTTTTTTTTTGTTCTGTTTTCTTTATGCCACGTTTTTTCTTTAGTAAACTTTAGGTTTTTTTAATTTTTACGAATTGTAACAAAAGTTTAGTGGGTTTATCTTTTTAGTAAAGTTTAAGTTTTTTTTTTAATTTTTTTTGCTTCAAAACTTCGGTTATTTATAAATTTGCTAATATACTCTTTTAACCAGTTTGATTTTTATAATAGTTTCGTTTTTCTATAATAACTTTTGTTCGTTAATTTTTTGTAAAACGGGATGCATAACTTTGTTTATTATTATTTTTTTGTCAGCGGTCCGGGTATTTTTTTGGTATCGTACGCTATAGCGAGTCTGTGTTTCAACGTAGGTTTTATCTATTTGAACGAGCCGAACCGATAACTAGCAAACTCCCGCAGCGTAACGCGGGAGAAAAAACTAGTTAGATTAAACGAAAGGTGTCTTGAACAGTGGCATAACTTTGTTTTTCTATAATAACTTTGATTTTTATAATAGTTTCGTTTTTCTATAATAACTTTTGTTCGTTAATTTTTTGTAAAACAGGATGCATAACTTTGTTTATTATTATTTTTTTGTCAGCGGTCCGGGTATTTTTTTGGTATCGTACGCTATAGCGAGTCTGTGTTTCAACGTAGGTTTTATCTATTTGAACGAGCCGAACCGATAAATAGCAAACTCCCGCAGCGTAACGCGGGAGAAAAAACTAGTTAGATTAAACGAAAGCTGTCTTGAACAGTGGCAATACCACACAAATTTTTACACGTAATCTTTTTTTTTTCAATGTAACATCCCAAAAATAAAACGACAGTTATAATAACGGAATAAACGAACGAGGCATGACGGGTCGGGTCGGATGGGTCAGCGGGATATAAATAGCCTATGCCACCCCTTTTCTCTCATTTGCAACTTTTAGAGAGAGAAACCGTAGAGAGAGAAAGTTGGCGGATCGACCCGAGACTTCAGCAAAGTGTTACTCCATAACTCGTGAGAAGAACCTCCGGATCAGAAACTCGATTCAGGTAACAATCCGACCTAAATCTGAGTTTTAGTTTGTTTTTGGGTTTTTCGGGTTTTGGGTGAAAAGGTAAGGTTTGAACGGATGAAACTGAAAGATAATCATGGATTTGAGTTCCTTAATGGAAAACGAACGTTTTGAATGCAAACAGGTTCGGGATCTTGACATAATCAGACCCGAATGCGAAAGTTAGGGTTTTTCGCGAAGAACAGGTCGTGCGCACTTGCTAAGTGCGCAGGAGGAGGGACCTGCGCACTTGATAAGTGCGCAGGCAGCAGGGTCTGCGCACTTGCCAAGTGCGCAGACATCAGAACTGGTTAAGTGAAGTCAGTATGTTAGAATGGTTAAACCGTTAGAGTCGGGATTGGTCTGATGTGTATTTAACTAATCAATTCAGGTCGGAAGTGACGTTGTTGGACCTTCGTTTAGGACAACCCATATTAGCGTATCAGGTGAGTTCTAGAGCCTTCTTTTAAATGTTTTGTTAAATGTTTTGGGCTGGTGTGCATACTTACGAAATGATATTTTAACAAAATGATGTTTTAACGAAACGATGTTTACGAAGGGAAAGGTTATGAAGTGTTTTTGCCAAAAAGATTTACGAATGTTTATGAACGGTCTAAATGAGGAAATGTTTAATGAAAAGGGAAAGAGGTAAAGGTTTAAAGAAGTCATTACAAATCTAATATGTCGAATGAATGGAATTGACGAATGAAGTATGGGAATGTGATTCCAAGCCTTGTAGTAGATTATGGACAGCGAGCCATAGTTACCATAAGAACAACAGGGTAGTGTCTTGGTGGCCTGTCGATGGTTTTGATGTTGTACAACTGGTAAGGGAGTAACGACGGTTACTCGGGTGATGACGATCATCCTAAGTGAATAAGGTAAGGGAAATCAATGACGGCGATGCGTAACGGTTGATTCCCAAAGGAAAGATGCGTGTTGGGCAATGACGGCGATACGTAACGGTTGACCCCACGCAGTGAATGGTTGGGCAATGACGGCGATACGTAACGGTTGACCCCACGCAGTGAATGGTTGGGCAATGACGGCGATACGTAACGGTTGACCCCACGTAGTGTATGGTTGTGGCAATGACGGCGATACGTAGCGGTTGCCCACAACACCAAAGGTTCCTTCGGGGACACTGTGACGCGTAAAGTAAGATACAGAATTAGATAACGATAATGTATGACTTAAATGAATGTTAAAAGTTTTAACGAACGATCCGTTCAACGGTGTTTATGATAATGATGTTGATGATGATATGGGTACGAAACCTTTTTAAAGATGTTAGATTATTACATGCTTTTGTGAAAGGTTTTACTAAATGAATGAATGATATGTTTTTGGCAAATGTTGATGTTAAAGTTTTTATGAAATGCTAGAACTCACCAGCGTAGCTGACTTTTTAGTGTGCACATTCATGTTAAGGCAGGTTATGAGGATGTACGGTGATGCTTGGCTAGCGAGAGGAGTTACCCGGCTGACTATGAAGACTGGCATCCCGTTATATTTTAGTTATGATGTATTTATGTTTTAAACAATGTTTACGCTTCCGCATGTATGAACAATGATGACGTTATGTTTAAATGAAATTTTCCGCTGCGTTATTTGATATTCATGTTTAAGAACTGTTTGTGAATGAGTAAATCCAACAAGTGGGGCCTCCTGGGTTTGGGGCCTTACATTCAACCATTATACTATATATAATATACGCTTTTAACCCGTTTAATTTTCTATTAATTTCGTTTTCCTTTAATAACTTTGTTCGTTAATTTTTTTCAAAATACGGAGTGCGCGGTTGTTTTTTAGTTTTTTTTTGCAACGTTCCGATATAATCTTTTTTTAAAAAGAAGTTGTATTAAAAATCAAGTTTTTTTTATCGTTGTCTAAAGCGAGTGCCGTTACCGTTTTGGTACCGTGACGAGCCGAACCTATTATGAGCGAACAAAATCATTATCGGTATTGTTATTATCGTAACCTGTATCGGTATTCGCTTTTATGGTTTTCGACGACCTAAACCGGTAATTTTTTTTTGTTTTCTTCCTTTTTATTATTTAGTTTTTTGTTCTTTTTTATTAACAAAATTTTTACCGATGCGTCTACGTTTTCATTTAAATTTTATTAACGATGAGCCCGCCGCCCGCCGCGAAGCGCGGGTATAAGCATCTAGTTTATATAAAAAAAGCAAGTATTTTAATAGTTTTTTAAGAAATGAAAAGCAATTACATTAGAGCATCCAGTACGGGGCGTGGAACACATGAGGGATGTGAACACACCACCCCATTCCCCGTTAAAGGGGCGTGAGCGTGAGAATTCTCACGGGTGTTGGTGTCTCTCTCTCTCACACACAATACTCACACTACTCAATTAAATTTTATAAAAATAACTAATTTTCACACATTTACTTTCACACGGGTATACTCCTTTCCACGTGAAAGTGGTGTGAAAACTCCAAGTGGTGAGGTGTCGTCTACATGGCATGTACTTTATTTTCACATGAGGTATACCCCCTGCCCTTAGGCCATCCGTAGTGGATTCACGCCACCCTCTTTCACGCCCCGCCACGTCAGCGCCTCATCAGCACAGGGGCAATAACTGTTCAAAATCACTAAGGTGCGTAGTGGTTTCACGTCCCGCATTTAATTTTTAGTCATTAACTAATAATTAACTAAATATAAAGTATTCATTTTTAATAAATAAAAAACTACATTATAATATAAAAAATACATTCTTAAATAAATAAAAATAAAACTACATTCATAAAAATAGAAATAAAAAAACTTCATTCAAAAAAATAAAAATAAAACTACTCGTCGTCCTTATCGTTTAAGTTGTTTCTTTCGTATATATCTTTTTTTGCCTCTCTGCGAGTTTACGAGCACTTCCGGTAAAGTTCTCGAAGTTCATAGTTAGAAACTTGAGATCTTGTTGTTATTGTTTATCCTTTATAAAATAGAGTAGTTTATCAAGCTTCGAGTCTATGCTTTCAAACCGTTCGTCCGAGGCGGACGAAGAAGTAGCCCGTTTACCTTTGTTTCTTCCGGGCGGACGAACCGGTTCTTCCGGTGTTTCAACTTCGTCATCGGTTTCATTTAAATTAATGTGTGAAGATATACCGGGCGAAAAATCGTCGGTCGATGACGTTTCCACATGGCTTTGTACTCATCACAAGCTTCTAAATAAATATCGTGGTCGCTTTGTCTACTTTTACGACTGTTGTAGTGTTTGTTATCAAATTTGTTAAACTTAGCAAGCTTGTTGTTATAGTCTCGTCATTCACTCGAGATCTTGTCGGCGTTACGGTATTCGCCTCTCCCCATTGCGGCGTGAAATCTTTCACAAACACGTCACCAAAAATCCTTTCCTTTTTGATTATTTCCTATACAAATATATAAAAAATTAAAACAAGTTATTAAAAATTAAAAAAAAATACATAACAACTTATAAAAAAATATAAACGCCTTACCAATTATTGGGTCCTCTGATATGTCTACCCAAGCTTGTGTCAATGCAAATTTTTCCTATGGTGTCCACTTTTCATGAACACGTGACGGTTCTTTGGTTGTGTCGACGTTTATTAGTTGTTTCTTTTTTTGAGAACGTTTCTTTGGTTGAATAGACGTTGTGTCTCGGGGACGGATTCGATGAATGCTTGTAAATTGTTGAGTAAAATGGGTGAAAGATAATTTGATATTTTTAGAGAGAGATGGAAAGATGGTTTTATAAATTGTTGAGTAAAATTGGTTGTTATTTATAAGTGAAAATTTTTTTTTATTTAAATCTAACAGTCATATAGCCGTTGGTTTTTGGAACGTTGCTTGCCCCTCCACCGTGATTGCCCCAACGCCCCCCCCCCCCTATTCACGCCCGAATCACTCCTAGGGGCGGTGTTCCTGGGTCACGCCCCCTTTTCACGGGCTCCACTACGAACACTCTTATGAGATGTGAAACTCAATTAAAATATTTCATGTGTAACCGAGTTAGTTATGAGTATAAAATGCAGTTGTTATGGTTTTTTTTATTGTTGATAGCATAAATACAATTAAGGTAAATTACATTAGCTATTTGAAATAGCTGGATGGTAATTTATTTAATCTATAGTATGGATTTATTAAGTTATTATTCTACAGTACGAAATAACATAAAAACATATTCATTATCATTAAAAAAAATATGGATTAATATGTAATCGATCGAACACTACTTGAAAACGGCTCTTCTGCTCAGGTTCATCCGGGGGAGAGATCGAGCTTCAAGAAATAGTGAATGGTAACGGATGCTGCTTCCCATATTGGGTAAAAATTTTCAAATTTAACATGGATTTTTAAGTTATCTCATATTTAACAATTTAATACATGAATTTTAGTTGAGTTCTAAAAGGTTGAATTCCGATAATTCTAACCGCTTATGTTAAACTGTCTTAGACCCATCACGTGAAAGGTAAAACAAGCTAAACGAACGGCAATTCAAACTAATCCAACGTCACATCTCATTTTATATTATTATATAAATCTTATAATTTTACACATGTTATAGCATTTAATTATGAAAACGTGTGGTTGGAAAGCAATAAGAATTTACGAAACGTAACACACTCAATTTGGCCATTTTAAGCCTTCGAAGCAACATTTGCTTGACCGAAAATGTGCAACAATATGGACTTTTGCCGGTGGACTGATGATTTGCATGTTACATTTTTGCCCTCTCTCAAGCTTCTGGATAAACAAGAACATTTCATCCAGAGTTGAGTTGCAAGCAAACAGAACGAACACAAACAAGATCTTGTTGGTGTTCGTTTATTAAGAAAATGAACATATTCGTGTTCGTCCGATAATTCTATGTAACGAACGTAAACAAGCACAAATGAACGTAAACGAACACAAACGAACATTCATAAACACACACGAACAAAAATTCATTTGAGAATAAAATCAACATTTTCATCTCAAATTAACATTACACAAAATCTACCAAAAATATCTATACTATATAATAAATAAAGGTTTTTAGTGCCACTTGTCACCTCCATATTCATTCTCATCATTTTTTTCCCGCCTCTCTATCTCTTATTTAATACACTTCTATCTTTAAATAATAATATATATTTAAAGAAAATATTAATTACACTAATAAAAAAATTTATTTTAAATTATCCCTTCTTATAAGAAACTTCAAAATTTAATTATGTAACTTTTATTTCAATCAAATAGTAATTGAAAGTCAAATTACATTAAATAGTAATTAATGTATTTTCGAAAGCCAATTATATATTAATTTTTACATATTTTGAGTTTGTTTATATCCGTAGTATATGTAATATATTTTTACACCTATAAAATATATACATAAAGATTTAAAAATTTTAAATATTGATATTGTTCACCCCGTGTATAGACACGGGATCTAAACTAGTTTGAGAATAAAATCAACATTTTCATCTCAAATTAACATTACATAAAATCCACCAAAAATAAATACAAAGCACTTCACAATTGACATAATTATCTCCACATACTTGACATAATTATCATAAAACAATTATCAAATTTTTTTAATTGATAAATATAAAATATAAAAACCTTTAAAGACCGAACGAACATGAACGAACATAAACGAACACATTACCGAACGTTCACGAACATAAATGAACGACACGACCTCTGTTCATGTTCGTTCATTTAACTAAACAAACAAAATTTATTGTTCATGTTCGTTCATTTATTAAATGAACGAACATGAACGAACTTCCTGCCGAACGGTTCACGAACTGTTCGCTGAACGCTCGATTCGTTTGCAGCCCTAATTCCATCTAAATTCTAATAAGCAATAATTACAATCTTAACTTGTTTAGGAACTTATACATAAAAAAAACAGTATATTATTATTAATTTATGTTTTGATATCGAAAATATGATTCTTCTTTTTTTAGGTATTAGAGTTTTAGAAACCTTTACTTTTATGAATAAACTTAATAATAACATGAATACAAGGGATTCATAATATCCAACAGATGATAATAAACAAAATGTTTTATCTGTTTTTACATTACTCTCTAACTAATTACCATATTCATCAAATCAAATAGGCATACACTACCTCTAATCAATCAAACTAAATAGAGACAAAATGTAGCTTTTATTTCCTATCGTTTTTCTGGGTAGTCATGGTCACATAGTTGACAAGGTTTTTTTCAAAAAAACTGTATTCTTATTAATCTATAATCTATATCTATAACATATAATAAAGGAAAATAATGTGGGATACGTGGCAGCACCACCACATTCACTCTCATACAGTTTTTCCCGCCCATTGTCTTTTAACCCATTTAAGTTTGACGCGCGGGTCTATACCCGACCCATTACCCTTTCCTCGGATCTAACTTCTGATTCATTCGTAACCCTAATTTTACAACCGCCCCCTTCACCTTATTCTCCTTCTCACCCTCATCGACCGCTTCGTCTCCAACCTTGGATCTTCATACGGCGGCTCTTATTCTGATCGACAGCTTCCTCTTCATAAGGGATTTTGATTAGGGTTTTTAATTGTCGTTCGACGGAGGAGGTGGTGTGAGCTACGGAGGTTAACTGATTTGGTGAGTTACGTTTTGTTCTTGATTACTATCTTACATCTCCGATCTTCTCCTCTTTCCCTTGCATCGTCGTATTTGGTGATTCACAGGTGGTTAACGGTGACGCCGATTTGGTCTTCTTGCAGAGGTATTGGACTTTTTGTGATGTTTTGGATTTTGATTTAAGTTCTATTTCTATGTGGATTTTGATTCATGCTTAATGTCTAGGTTTTTGATTGTTTGTTTCTCTGGACCCATATTTTGATGACTTTCATCCAACGGTTTTTGAAATCATTTGGGCTAATAAATCTGTTTCTTTCAAGATTACCCCTTTTCAAATAAGCCATTTTTTTGTTGTTATCTCAAATTCAACTATGCTTTAATTCAGTTATGTTTTTCTAACACAAACACGCTCGCAAATAAGCATCGCTTGCAAACAGATTTCACTGCAGTTGAGGCTGGACATGTTATTAGAGACTGTATCAATAATTATCTGATATTATCTGCATATTAAAGGTCAAATATTTTCAATTTGGTTTATTTTTTTTGTATATAATTGTACAGTTCTTAGTATTGACATGAAATGTGATTAGTTATATGAGTGTCTACTTGGAGAATTCTTGATTTTATTGGATTATCAGCTTGGTTTTTAACAATTTATAGTTTCTTTAACTTTGATTCATGTTCTAATTTTATTTTTTTCAAATATTCAGTAACTGCTATATATATCAGTGAACTGATTTGGGGCTAACTAGAGTAAAGGACTGATTCTAATTTTAATAGTTTTGTGTAATTTCTAATCTTGATGCAGCACAAGCTCTTGGATCCAACCAGCATTCCACATCTTTTCCCAATCACTAAGTTTCTTGGATTATTGGTTATTGGCACAACAGATTGTTGTTTAATGATTTCAGCGTCAAATATATCATCCTTTGATTCCATTTTTTGTGCATTTGTGATAACGGGTCAAGGTAAAGGTTTTAACTGAAAATGAAATAGAATAAACATGTCAATTAGGTCAAAATTATTAAACTAAGCAATATGCTTGATATATGGTTAGTATAACAAATTCACTTCTTTGTTATCTGTATTCTGATCAGAAGACAAAAACACTACAAAAATGTTTTGCAGACCCGCAGCCGGAAGCAGTGGGAGGAGGAGACAACATCCTATGAGTGCGAATTTTCCAATGGCAATTAATTTATTTAACTGCAAATATTGTGGTGTGCAAAGTACTTTTTGTGTGTACAATATTGTAGCGTGCAAAGTAATTTATTTAACTGCAAATAGGGTGGTTGATTTGTACAGCCATACAAAAATTTTAACTTTTTTTTACTATGGTTACAGCTGACCTGCTTAATGCTACCCACAAATGTAGTCCATTGATGCATCTATATTCAATTTAGAGTGCGAATATGAATCTTAATACACGTGCATCTGCAGAACACATATTTTCCTTGGACCCAATGGATTTATGTGGTACTGTTGACCCAAATTAGTCATTTTGTATCTATTAAAGTTTAATGGTTTATTTTATGTTATGTCTTTACCAATCCTCTCAGTTACATAATACCATCAGTTTGTGTATATGCTACTCTTTAGCTACCCACAACTTGTGGTTTTTGTAATAATGCCACAAATTAGAGATACATTTTTAACATTTTGCAAAAAAATTAGAAACTTCTTCAACCGAACTTGATGCATACTTTTTTTTGGTACATGCAACTATAAATATTGCAAACTATCTAAAAGGTTTTGTTGTTCATGTATCTATTGTTTTCGGTAGCTAAAGCTCATTTCCTTACCAACTATTATGGTATTACCGGTGTGGCGGTATTACCAAGAGAAAAAATTCGGTTGTAATTACCAACTTCGGTCACCTAATTTTTTCTCTTGTAACCCTAGATGCCCCCGGTGTGGCGGTGCATGTATCTAACTAGAGTTTGATTTTTTCCCTAACTTTTCACATATAAAATTATGAAAAATGGGAATTACAACCGAATGTTGGTATTTTTGAACTTCTTGCTTAGAGTATTTATCCATGTTACTTATTTAAAGTTGCACTATTTCTGTATCTTTTGTACAATTAATTTGGAATCATGTTCAAATTAGAGAGCTTCGATCAAGTTTAGTTTTGTTTGTTTCAAGGAGAACACATTTAGAGGAATCACCTTCAAAGGAGCTCCAAAATCTGGTAAAGTATACGTGTAAGAAGCTTCATACAATATGACGATCACCCTTACTATTTATAAAAGTCACATGTGGTATTACTTTACACGGAGTTGTGCATTTATTATAAGTATTTACAGATTTATGAATTATATCATTTTCCTTTAAACACCCCGTGAATTAATCTGATTCCTTCAAACAAGAAGATCCCTTTCAAGTTTCCACTATCTGTATGTTTTGCAATGACAATCAATAAAAGTCAAGGACAATCATTATCTAGAGTTGGTTTGTATTTAAAACAACCGGTATTCACCCATGGACAGTTGCATGTTGCACTATCAAGAGTAAAGACTAGAGACAGGGTAAAGCTACTGATGTTAGATAAAGATGATAAAGCTACAAACCAAACAACAAATGTAGTATATAAGAAAATTTTTAGAAATTTATGAAAATCTATAGAAACTTGTCTTTTTTTTTGTTATTTAATGTAGTATGTAATTTCCTTTATGTTTCATTTATTTCTAGATTTATGTTTTATATAATTTAAATTTTTGTAACCCGTGTAACACACGGGTACATAACCTAGTTAGGTAATAATCCAAAAGTCTTACTCTTTCCCTGAGATCACAAAGAAGATTATTTAAATGAGCTAATTTAGATAAAGAATGATTAGAGATAAGTCGAGGATATAAGTATACATTTTTTATGCAAAGATTTTTCTATAGCTTCTAATAGAATAAAAACATCAAATAAATTACTAACACAAATAAACAAATTACTTCAACAATGCAAAGATTTTTCTATAGCTTCTAATAGAATAAAAACATCAAATAAATTACTAACACAAATAAACAAATTACTTCAACAATGCAAAGATTTTTCTATAGCTTCTTATAGAATAAAAACATCAAATAAATAACTAACACAAACAAACAAATTACTTCAACAATTTCATTAATCCTTTTAACTTAGTTAAACAATTAAGTAAACAACATTAAATGGTACACAAAACAAAAACAACAATTGTTAAGCAAAATAATGATGTGTTGTTAGGGGGAGGGTGTCGTTCCTACCATCCCTCATATCGTTAAGACTCTCTCCCTTTCACATCAGATTTCTTATTCCATCCTTAAACCATTAAACTAGTCATCTTTCACATCCCTCATATTTTTTGTCGTACATTGAGTTGAATATGTTGTACATAAGCATGCAACATTAGCAATTTACTCGTCAAGACTCTACCAATGAAAACCACCCCCACACCGAAACCGCATGGGTGTGGGCGTTGTTCATCGCGGGAAAAAAAGATGAGGAAGCATTGTTCCAACCAGTTCATGCGTCTACACCCTTCAGCCTTAGAGACTCGGGCATTAAGCACTGCATGAGATGGTGTGGTGATACGCGTAAATCACGATCCCATGAAGCCATACCACATCACCACTGCTTCCACGCCCGCCATGCATCACTCACCTTATTTCCAACATCTCCTTCTGTTCATTTTATTTATCTTATGCCTTTCAATATTGAAAAAAGGAAATTTGGAAATAAATGCATCACTCAATATTGAAAAAAGCAGGCGAGGGAGACCTTCGATGAATATGTCTGCATACGATGATGAAAATGGAACATGCAACACTCGAATATGACCAATACGAACTTTCTCCCGGACAAAATGAATATCAATATCAACATGTTTTGTGCGTTGATGTTGAACTGGATTATCGGACAGATACACTGTAGAAACGTTATCACAATAGAAAGCGGTGGTTTTGCATAATGGAACATGCAATTCAAGAAGTAAGTTCCTTGATCAACTCCTTGCTACCACCGCGTTTGCAACCCCATATATTCTGCTTCGAAACTTGAACAAGAGATGTATTTTGTCGTTCAGAGGACCATGAGATCAAGTTATCTCCGAGATACACATAGTAACCCAATGTGGATTGCTTAGCGTATGGACATCCTCCCTAGTCCGCATCGGAATAAGCGGTTAAGTTATGAATCGAAGATGGGGTAATGCGTAGACCATAGTCAAGAGTACCCTGAAGGTAACGTAGTATGCGTTTTATAAAGGTAGAATGCGGTACATGAGGGTGATGGGTGGTTGATTTTCGTATGATAATCGTGTTTAATTATACGTTCTTGATCTTAAATATGCGTGGTAGTTGTTTAGATAGAATCTCACTTGTGTTCTTGTTCGGTTTCATATTGTCTGGTCAACACAATCAAATTAAGTAGTCTTTCATCTATCTATCATCTAGGTCAATTAAGCTGTTCATGTCTATGTGGATTTCAAACTGGTAGTAATTAGGTTACACGAAGTGCGTCACAAATCTAAAACCCGGGTGTGATCTGATTTCCAAATATATTTTTCAAACCAATCTTAAGTTTACGTTTTTACAATCAAACATATGCAATTTAATCTGAAGGATTTTAAAACTCACTCCAACACTCAAGTTTTAAGGTTAGGTTTTTAGTTAGTTTAGTTAAACAATCAAATGAGATTCAACAACGTCCATAGACTTCTCGTGGGATCGACACCCTACTTGCCCTAACTAATTAGGTACTTAGGAACACACACTTTAAACTCTTGTTTGACCGATACTTCGACACTGATCAAATTTTGGCACCGTTGCCGGGGAGATTGTGCGCTCGGTGTTAAGTTTTAGTTGATTTCGTGATCAAACTGTTTAAAGTTTTGTTTTGCTTCTTTTGTTTCTTGTTACGCGGGGTGTGTTGATTTGTGAAATGTTATATGCATACGCGGTTTTCAGGAAAGTCATCACCATTTCTGTTTGACCCGGAGATTGAAAGAACAGTAAGACTGAACATAATTCTTCAAAGACTTTCACAAGTTACCGACAACACAAGCAGTAGCTCATCTATAACAATGGAGAATCAAAATAACCCAAATCAGTATAACCAAAACCCACCTCATCCCAATAACCAAAACAACCAGAATCCGCATCAGCCAAACAACCCTTTACCAAATTTTTTTTTGTGGGATAAATAATTTGGGCTAATAGATCTGCATTTTATCCTAGCAGGTGAAGAAGAGTTCACAATGCATAAGACCGGAAAGACGTCTCTAGAGCGTATGCAACCTACTCCAGGTGCGGATTTACAGGGGGGGGTCACCGGACCCTCCGGCCAACTAAATTTTCTAATAATAATGATATGTACTTTAGTCACCTTTTCTAGTTTGACCCTTTAAAATGTGGTTGCTAGAGTAGTTATACTAATAAAGAATAGTATCGGAAAAAAATCCGGCAGCATAGCGGCTACGAAAGGCAGTGTAGGTGGTGTAAAGAGAAAAAAAGGAAGAAATAATAAACCTGGGAGATGAGAGAGATGGGTATTTGTTGTAGACTTGTAGTCAAATTCTGGGCTTTTAAAACTTAAAAGTCCAAACTATAAAAGAAAACTAATATTTTTTTGTTCGAGGGCTACATCCTACATGAGTGATATAGTTGTATAGTGTAAAAGAAGTGATATATATGACTAGATGTCTGCTCACTAAAAAGAAGATTTTATACTCCATCTATCATCTTAATTGGAATATCTGACTTTTAAATATTTGAATTGTAAAAAATATTTAAATTGTAATCCATATTCGCTTTTTCAGTTCGTGATGTACTTGAAATGGCTAAGGTCACTCCGGCGGACACAAAACGTGACAAAACATTTCAAGTGGTTATTCTTACTACAGTGTGGTGCCTATGGAAATTAAGAAATAGAGTTATTTTCGACAGCAAAAGAGCAAACTTGAATTGGCTTTTTGAAGATCTCAAGAGCTCCAGTTTCTTATGGGTAAAGAACAGGCTTGGTCTTGGTTCTTTGAAATTGGTGTGCTTTTAGAATTTAATCTCTAAATGTTGTGATGCTTAGTTCTCTTTTTTTTTTTTTTTTGTCTCTTAGCTTCTATTAGTGGACTTCTTTCTTTTAGTTTTTAATAAAGCTTCCGCCTTTCAAAAAATGTAATTTATGTTTTAATTTTTTTTAAATAGTTTTTAAAAAATGACTAAATTTCTTATCCATATGTTCTATTACTTTAGCACTTTATTTGACTCGAAATTTATTACTTCTTTTATTCTTTTAAAAATATATTTCAATTGTAACCATGGTTTGAATGTAAAAAAAGTTATATTGCGACCGCCGTTTAAAAAAGTACTAGCTTCACCATTGACCATTTGACCAACTCCTCAATTGTCAATAAACCTTTACTCAAGTCAATGAACACAAAAATAGGCACCTAACACTATAAGGGTGAAGGGGACATCCTACTCGGCCAGATATAAAGAACGGGTAAAAAGGGTACACCACCCCCATTACCCCGGGTAGAACAACCGAGTAACTTCGTCCCCTCGTTTGTGGAATTGACCGGGTAAAAAGGCTGCGCCTTCTTTTGTTATATTCTTGCTATACATCTTCTACCATAATAAAGGAATATCTAGGGTGACACGTGGCAGCACCATAACAAGTCTTTGATCACCTTTTCCCGCCAAAACTCACATATTCTTGTCAAGAAACGAGGCAGCCTTTTATTTTAGGTATAAATTATTCAAATTCTTCTAGGGGTATGTTCTTTTGAGAACCAACAATACGTTAAGAACCGTAAGAACCGCATTAACTCTTGCTCTATTTATAATATAAATTGACTAGAATTCATGTACATTTCAATATGTTTAAGGTTTGGTTTTAAAATACCTCGAATTTATAGTCGTTTTTTTAAATGCATATATGCACTCACACTATATGCACAAATCTATACTATATAATAAATAAAAGTTTTTGCATGCCACGTGTCGCCTCCATATTCATTCTCATAAATTTTTTCCCGCCTCTCTCTTTTATTTAATGCACTTCTATATTTTAATAATAATATATATTTAAAGAAAAAAAATACTAATTATACTAATAAAACACATTTATTTTAAATTATCTCTTATCATAAGAAACTTTAAAATTTAATTATATAACTTTTATTTTCAATCAAATAGTAAATAAAAATTTATATTAAAAAATAGTAATTAACGTATTTTCGAAACCCAATTATATATTCTAATTTTTTCATATTTTGAATTTTTTTCTATCCTTATTATATGTAATAAATTTTTACACATATAAAATATATACGTAAAGATTTAAAATTTTTATGTATTGATATATTTCACCCCGTATGTAGATACGGGATCTAAACTAGTGAATTCATATATGCATATTTTTATACTTTTTTTAAAGAAATTCAGGAGAGAGAAGATAAACTCAAACTAAGAGTGAGAAGAGATAAATAAAACAATGTTATTAAATTTTACTTTTTTCTTTAAATCGATATGTACACGTTTTGTGCGGTTCTTTCGGTTTTCAAAATATGGCTGAACATACACCAATTCCTCTATTCAAAAACCGTCAACGCTTTAATATGGAACCCTAATTGTATGCGTCAAATCCTCCATTCAACCTCAAATATTCAATTTCTTCTCAAATCCTCCATATTCGATTTCTTCTCCATGACTCCTAAATTAGGAAACAAGACTCTGCAACTCATTTGATTTCTATTTCAATTCAATCACCCGAACGGATCTTGCTCTCAATTCGATTTATGTCCTTCTCTGTTAATCGTTCGTGTGTTGTTAGATGGAGAAATCAAAGGAATATATCATCTCGCACAAGATTATCTTCACACCGTTTATAAAGTTCATCCCCGCTTTGCTTCGTTTTCATCATCGTATTCCTACTCGAGGCTTGCAATCCCTTTCTTCATAATCTACCAGGTATTATCTCTTTTTTCTTAAAATTCTAATTTTCTTAATCCATTATTGCTGTAATTTTAGATTTTTAGTAATGAAAGTTTCTAAAGTTTAAACATTTGATGAACAAACTGAGTTACAAATAACTGTAGTAAAGTTTTAGGTATGTCATTTCACTGATTTGCTTATAGGCTTCAGCTTCACTAAGGAGCTCTTTCTTGTGTTATTTCGAGTGCATTTATACCAATTCAAAAGTAAAAGGTTTAATTCAGATGCTTTGAAATGTTTTTCAGGCCAAAGGGTATGTTTTATATCATGCTGCCATCCAGAATCCTTGGAAGCTTTTAAGAAATAGTATACCCTTTCATTTGTCAAGATAAAATATTATCCATAGCATTTTTAATATTATATATATTTTTTTTCAAAAAACTATAAACAATCAAATCCTCATTTACAATGATTTAGCTCCTTTATGTCGTAGAATGTAGAAGATATGAAGACACGGTTTGATGGCCAAGTTGGTAAAGCAGACAATTCTTTTATCTTTTTCCTTAGAAGCTTTACTTGGGTTTTGTAAATTTTACACAAAATTGTTAACTATTTTCAGCTTTGTGGTAGAAAAAGAAATAAGAGAAACAGAAATGTTTATTTATAATGCTAACTGCCTAATCTGAAGTAGCTTCCACATATGAATATTTAAATTTGAATTAGCCGTGTGGATCATATGAGATTGGTTTGTAGTTTTAAGGAGTTTAAATGAATGAGTCACAGGTCAGGACACACACATACAAACTGATTATTTATGTTAATAAATTCTGCAGTTTCATGTACAGAGACAAAATACGGATACCTAGATCCAGATCTGTTGTTGAACGAAACCCGGATTGTTGTTATCGACAGTGAACACACATGAGGCATTTGGTCTAGACATTTAACAATGTGTCATCAGTTGTTTTAATGATTTTACCTTTCAAGCTTCATGTTATGACTATCAAAATCAACATTTATATTCATTGCTTAAATTTTGCCTTTCAGGTAATTATATGGTTATATGCCTTTCAAGTAATTATATGGTTATAAAATCAACATTTACTGGTTTATCTACTTTATCTCAGAATGCAGAGCCTACTCAAATAAATCAAGATTGCAGTTGGGCACCTATATTTGTTAATTCATCAAACTTCAAGCTTCCAGCTGAACCTAAAGTCCCTATTATCATGATTTGTGTTGGAACCGGATTGACTCCAATAAGGGGTTTCCTTCAAGAAAGATTTGCTCTTTGGGAATCTGGAACCGAACTAGGTTTATCTATTTTGTTATTTAGTTGTAGAAATTGTGAAGTGGTAATTTGTGTCTACAAACTTTTTATTCTTTTTAACATGTAAAAATATTCGGGTTCGCTTAAATCCTAAGTTGTATAATTTATTTTGAAATATTTAGGATTATATAATAGATAATAGATTTCCTTTCTCAACTATCTTTTTAATTTCTTTTCAGTTATTAACTATTTAATATTTCTTTATTCAACCCGTGTAGTACACAAACCTAGTGTTATAGTATAATAACATAATTAAAAAATTGAAACATGTTATATTTCATTTCCTCTCTTTTTATATTTAACTTTAGTTTATTATTTATTTCAATCTTCTGATTAGATTAATTTTTAAATTAATAAATTAGATTGAAGGGGGTACCTTACTCGGCTTGTATTTTTCTAGTTTTTTAATTGTATTATGTTAATTTTTAATTGACTTTTTTTTATTTAAATGTTTATTTTTTTTAATAAAAGTTGGTGAGTAAATGAGTAGGGTATTTCCAATAAAATCTGGGTAAATGAGTAGTTTTGAGGTGGCAGAATTCTATTGAACAGTTTTGATGAGTAAAAGGGTAAATGACCTCCTTCACCCTAAAGCGATCCGATAAACAATTATTAGAAGTGGCTTCTTCGTGAGAGGGGGGGGGGGGGATGCATTCCCTCCTATGGCACCATGTATTTTAGAGAAAAACCAGTGAAAAGTGATGGAAACCAATCAAAACAAGGAGGATATGTGTTGGGTTGTCTAGTTTTGAAAACTGATCACTCCTTCAAATTGATAAATTATAGAGTTGTCGGTGCGATGACGGACCACAAAGTATATAAAAAGGTTGAGAAAAGCGTTACCACGTTTATAATTAAAAACGTGACGCTCTTATCCATTATTGGCAATCATTGCTATAAAACAAACAAAAAGAAATAGAATTTTAGCATATCCCGACATTTTTTTTGAACGGCTAACATCGAATGTTGTGACGTCGCACCCCACTGTCACATGGGAGAGTCTCGTCTAACTCCGGCTAATATGTTGTCTTAACCGGGCCCACTTGGTATCAGAGTTGGAGAGCATCCAGAGAAAAATCTCACCCAATACGGCCCCTTCCGGGCTTGAGAGAGAGCCGAGACTCGAATCCTGGATCGGCGTGGGTAAAACCCAGGTGCATCAGCCTAAGAGCTAGGCCTCATTTGCATGCCTCAGAAACTAATGGAGAGAGCAGGGATTGAACCTGTATCACAAGGAACATCAGGTTTCTCCCTTAACACTCCACCACTAGCTTATTGGCATATCCCAACATTTGATATTGATATTAAAAAAAAAAATGTTACAATTCATAAATTTGTATTTGTAAGATAAGAAAAGCCCGATCCATTAAAAGTATTGAATTTATTTGTATTTCATAAAAAGCATAAAAAAATTATTAATCAGTTTATTGAATCTCTAATTGATATTTGTCACGATAATGTATCTCAAGTGTGAAATTTTAATTCTGCGATCTTTAAATCATGATTTATTGGATTTAAAAAAAAAGTAGTTATATTAAGATATAACTTACTTTCATTAGTTTTGTTAGTCTAAGGGGGCCTCCGTGGTGCAGGCGTGAGCCACCTGGCTCAACCACCGGCGTAAAACACCGCCCGCCCAGGGCGTGATCCAGAGCGTGGGGCTCCGGCTTGAGGGTTTTCACGGGCATAATTCATGTTGTGTGTCGATAAACACTACGCACCTTAATGATTTGTTTTAGTGATTGCCCCTGTGCTAATGTAGCAGTGACATGACGGGTGAATCACTTTTCAATATAACCATTACGGATGACCTAAGTAAGAAAAATATGTTTTCTACACCCGTGCATCTATATGTTCAGTCGGGACACTAGACACTAAAGGTGATAACATAAACAAGTTGTGTTATGAATCAAATAAATATTCCTAGTTTGTCATCTTCTCAATATTACAACTAAATAATCACACATAATATATGATACTTGCTAAATAACGAGAGATAACAATTGTGCTACATAAATAAAAAATAATAATTAAAGGGCTTGTAGCCCAATGGTATTAAGGTGTTATATTGACGTCCTTCTCCCAAGTAGTAAGGGTTTAAATCTCATTAAAAGCAAGTTGTGTAGATTTTAAGAGTAAATGTAGTTTGCCGTTCAAAAAATAAAATAAATAATAATTTCATTACATATACAAAAATGAAAAGAAAAAAAGAGAAAATTTATTCATTCGCCTGATAATACATTATACATCGTACATTACATTTATATAGTGATAGATCCTAAAACCCATAAATAAATATTAGACTGGACCTAAAGCATGGTTTGCATTCAGAAAAAACAAATACTTTTTTTACGTTTATTTGGAAGTGAAGTTGACTTTTTGGTGAAGACCTCCTTATTTGTAGAATAAAAAATAAAATTTATTAATAATTTAAGACTTTAAACAATGTTTGGTAAAAGTGTTCCTCATCGTCTTTATTTGGACCCGCCTTAAATTATGTGTAATTATATGCAAGTAAACTCTTATAATAGCTAAAATTATATTAAATTTAAACCACATTTTAAGGAAAAAAAAGTTACACTTTAATTTAATAAATTTTAGAAAATCAAAATGATAATGGGGCGAGGGTAAAATCGTAAAAATACTAAAATTCGCGAGTGTAACAAACAAACAAACCCATACGACTGCCTTCTTCCTTGATATTAAGAGCCGGGGAGAAAACGGTCAAAGCATACCTCGCGGCTTACACACGCATCTGTAACGTAAGCAGACTTTGCTAACCTACGCATCCACGATTCCATTCCTTCTTCATCTCACTTACTAGCTTACGCAGTCACGATTCCATTCTCTTCTTCATCTCATTTACTAACATACGCAGCCACAATTTACATCCTCTCTGCATCTAGTTCTCAACAACGATGGCGAGATACAGGTGGATGCTACTCTTACCGTCTCTGCTGTTGCTTGTTGATATGCAGGTCTCTCCTGCAATGGCAGCTTCAGGTGAATCCTGTTACGAATTTAAAATACATATAGTTTTAGTCTCGTTAGATTATTATTCGATTTCTGGTTTGAATTTGTTTGTTTTGCTTCTTTTTTGATCAATTTCATAAACTATATGCCATGTTTGTGTTCATGTTTATGCCTCAGAGTATTTGAGCTGTAATTATTTCCGATTCTTGATTACGTGAGAGTAGCGTAGCTACGAATGTTCGTCCTTATTTGATAGAATGCGTAGATTTAGTATTCGGAAACAATGCGCAAGTTAGTAAATTATAACCGGTTGGAAAAAGGTTAAAAAAGTGATGTAAACTCGATATCGCTCAATTTAGGGTTTTAGTCGGCTATCGTGGCCGAATCTGGATATCTTCGGAGTGAGTTTTGGTGTTAGAGAAGATGCCGGAAAGACCAGACAGTTGTACTGTACAAGTTATGGTGTGCTTCTGAAATCAGTTGTAATTTTCAACTTGTGAACTATTTCCTGCTCAAAATGTATGGCTCGTAAAATTGAATTAAGTTCTTGCCCTAGGATTTATGAATATGTATTTGTGGTTGGTGATTTGAATAGCTTGATCACATTGTTGTTTCTCTAATTTGCAAAATACCTAAACAGATGTGTTGCATTAATTATTCCCTTTTTTAGTATTACTATGAGGACCTTTTCATATATGAGCATTAAATACAAGTAGATTAGGTCAAATTTGAAACTGATGTTACTTCATGGAATTACATTAGTATGTACAAAACTCATTATGGTACCTTTTAGTTCTGAAGTCCCTTTACAAACATAAAGTGTTAAACAACTAATATATTATAGAACTACAGAATAACGAAGGGACTTTATAAATTGAAGAAGCAACCTGACTTAGTTTCCTGCTTCATCTTTAGAAATTCGGTGAGTGGACTGTGGTTGTGGAACAAAAGGGAGCGCAACAACAGCAGAGTTCCTTATGCCAATTTTAGATCCAAATTAGTAAATGATGACATGTTTTAGGGGGAAAAAGAAAAATGCATTGCTAGTTTCAGAACAGAATTAAAAAAATGTTTTCTCTATTCCTGTAGATATCTTAATAAAGATGTTATAGCTGTTATGTGCTATATCTGCAATTTCTTTTGGTCATTGATTTGCTTTGTATTTACATCTTTGTGTTTCAAATTGTGTCTCATAGCCAATATTCTCCCTTTTTCACTCAGCAGGTTGTCCATTAGACCTAAGTGGCTCTAATATTACACGAGCTGCCATGATTTGTTCGGACACAGAATCTAGAGCAAGTTGTTGTCGTTATATCAATGCCCTTATTGCAGTTTCTATTGCTCGTTATGCAAACACAACTAACAACCTAGGTGTTTCTCCAGAATTATCCAATATATGTCTTCAAAATATATCCCAAACTTTAGAATTACATGGAATGACAAAAAATGCTCCAGCATTTTGTGGATTTGGGACAAAAATTTCTGTTAATTATGAGTGCCTTGGAATAACAACAGTCAACCAGATGCAGCAATCCCCAAATTTGTCTAATGTGACTTTAAATTGTAGAGCACCATTAGGCGAAGGACGTTGTAAAAAGTGTATAAATGCTGGAATTTTGTTTTTAAGGAGTTTAGTGAAAGCAGGGAATAATATGACATTGAGCATTTGTAGGGATGCAACATTTGTTGCTGTTGCTAGCCAAGTTGATGATGTTGCGGCTGTTGAGATTGCTGACTGTTTTTTTGGAGTTCAAGGACTCAGTAGCACTCCCGGTAAGGCTGTACTTGGCGAAAATTTCATGATTTTTTAAAAATCATATTATACTATTGAAACGGGGAATACTTCTACGCTGGTATTACTTTGGGCAAATTGCTTAAAAAGGTAAACCAACTTTGATCTGATTTCTATTTTGGATAACCATCTTTGTTTTCACCCGTAAAAAGGTAACCCAGTTTCAAATTTATTGATAAAAAACCTTGAACTTTCACATTTTTTGATTCAAGGTAATCTGACCGGGTTATCCGGTCAAAATGATGGCATGGCTGCTGACGTGTTTGTAACTTTGACCATGCTGACTTGTCCTAATGTCATGCTGATGTGGTGTTAACATGGCGCCAAAAACCATTTAACATTTAAGATTACCCTACTTGAACACTTTTTGAAAGTTTTCAGCCTCTTTGTGAGTGCAAGTAAATTGTGTTACTGTCTTACTGGAAAAGAAATCAGACCAAAATTCATTACCCTTTTATTTTATTTTCCTTTACTTTTAGGGGGTGTTTGGGGACTGCTTATTAAAAACTTAAAAATGCCTATCTGCTTGTTGATACACCGATAAGCTATTTGAGGTTGTTTGGGATTCCTTATCCAAACTGCTTATCTGAGTGAAATAAGTTACTTTGAATAAGCAGTTTGAAGTTGCCTATTTCAAAAAGCAATAAGCAGTCCCTAAGTGTAAGGCTGAAATGAAAATTTTATTTATTTGATCTTATATTTAACTTTTTTCTATTTTGTAGGTGGATAATTGTAATGTTAACTGTATTTGTTGCACATGCTTGTAGTTTTTACAGGATCCTCTCCCCCTAAATTTTCACCTGAGTCATCTCCAAGCCCGTTTGTTGCTGTGGGCCCAAGTCAATTCTCTTTGACCGTACCTGAAATTAGACACCATTCCTACCATCTGTCACTGGTTCCTGTTGTTGGCATTGCAGTTACAGCTCTAGCCACTATCATGCTGGTATTAATGGTTTTCCTTATTCGTAGAAAAACTAAAGAACTTGAAGGACATGAGATGACAACTAATAAAACCTCAATGGAAAGAATATCTCAGCCAACAAAAAAGCTCCAAGAAGGTAACTGATTTTTTAATCTAGAGGTGACAGATTGGAGTTGGGTTAGTTGGGTAATGGGCAATCTTCCTAACACTGCGCGGGACGGACTGAGCTTAGAGCGCGTGAAACTCATCATTGAAACAAGTTCAGTTCGTAAAAGGATGCCTTTTAGAACGAGTCAAAACGGGTTGGGTTGGACTGACCCTAAACACTTATTTTGTCCTTTTCTCTTGAAATTTACAAATAATCAATGATTTATATTATGATTGGAAAAACATTAGGGATTATGCAAGTCGAGGACACAAGCATTCCAATATTAAAACTACTTAAAAGGCCACCCAAGTATGTATCTTGCAATTTTGGCCACAGGCATACCTAATTATGAAAATATCCTTATTTTTTTTTCTGAAAAGACAACAATTTTAACCAATAACACGTTGACACTTCATCAGACTTTTTTGTCTTCTCAAAATATTCAAGGATGTTTATGTCGTCCAATAAGTGTTTGGCCATAATTGGTATAAATGAAACCAGTTATATACTTTGGTGACGTATAAAGTAGTTTCAATACATTAGTAGTCTTAATGAAAGTGGTTGAATACTTGGGTGGCCTCCACCATATGTTATCCCAAAACTTTATTATTACAATGATAATTAAATTTTGAAATAAAATGATTTAGGAGGTTGGGGGTGACTTTCGACCCGGTCAACCTGTTTCCATTTTAACCAAAAGTTTACTCATTTGATACGCTAGTAGCAAGTTATAACCAAATCGATCTGTTTAGGCGTTACCCGTAAATGGGTTGAAATTGCCAGCTCTACTCTAATATGACTACTCTCTCTCTCTCTCTAATGTTTAGACTTTTATATAAACAAGTTGGAATTTCATGCAGGTCCATCATCTATGCTAACAAAATTCAGTTATAAAGAAACCAAAAAAGCAACCAACAATTTTAATACTGTTATTGGACAAGGGGGATTTGGGACTGTATATAAAGCTCAATTTGGTGATGGTTCAATAGTAGCAGTAAAACATATGGATAAAGTTTCTGAACAAGCGGTAGAAGAATTCTGCAGAGAAATTTTGCTTCTTGCTAGGCTCCATCATCGTCATCTTGTTGCCTTAAAAGGATTTTGCATTGAAAAACATGAAAGGTCATTTATACCCCATACATCACCATATGTTTCTTCATCTGCTTATTATTAATTTAGAGGCGGTGATGTCAACCCATTTCTTATGAATGGGTCGATTTTTATGTGTTTTATCTCAAACGGGTCAAATAAAAAAATTTATAGAAAGGGGAACATGTCAAGCGGGTTGGAAGTCGCCCAATATTTATTTTAATGCGTACAACTTTGTAAATTCTTTTGTTTAAAGATATGTATTGTTATTCTAACAATATGCTTTTGTAATCACGATTAACACATTAATTATTTATAAGAAGTTTTTGAAAAAATGAACAAAAAAGTGTTTGCAGCTCAACCTAACCCGACCCACTATGTTTCTACCCTACTAAAATAGTCGTTTCAACCCGAAACAGTTACCAACTTACCCGACCCGATCCGCCTTGCCACCTCTAATTGTAATAGATATTGCAAACGAAGATTCTTTTATTTGGGGGCAGGTTTCTCATGTATGAATATATGGCAAATGGGAGCTTAAAGGACCATCTTCACAGTATGCATCTTAATTTCTTTAATTACTTAATTCTTTAACTCTTCTTCTTTCTAAATTCCTTATGCTTTTGTGCAGCTCCGGGTGTGGCTCCGTTGACTTGGCACACACGAATTCAAATTGCAATTGACGTGGCAAACGCTTTGGTAATAATAGTCAACTTATAAGAGCTTTGACATTTATTTGGAAATGAATTTCTTCTTTTTGTAAGACATTTGTTTTCCCTCATTTAATACTTTTGCATTCAGGAATACCTCCACTTCTACTGTGATCCTCCTCTGTGTCATAGAGACATCAAGTCCAGCAATATATTGCTTGACGAGAATTTCGTAGGAAAGGTAATGACAAATTGTAGGGTAAACTGCTTGAAATAGAAACAAACTTTAAACTTTTTGTTGATTTTAGCAGCCAACTTTAAATCAGGTACAAAACAGAAGCCAGCTTACAACTTATTTCTGATGTAGGAACCAACCTCATTTTAACTGATTTTACTTGTATTTTGTTGATGTGGCACTAGTTGATGCCATGTCATTCACCTCATCATATGCCACATATGCAAAAAAAATGCTTCTATGATATTTTTTAAATAAATATGTTTGCAAATCTGAAAAAGTAAGTGTTTTGTTTAATTTATATTTAAAATAATTGTTAAATGTCAAATCAGATGTCACGTGACACACACACATATATATATATATGTGTGTGTGTGTGTGTGTGCAGACACACTAAAATGTTAAATAAGATACATCTATAAAAAAATGCAAACCTAACACGTCATTTGTTGCTAAAATTGGTAATAAAATGTAAGTGTTTTGTTTAATTTATATTTAAAATAATTGTTAAATGTCAAATTAGATGTCACGTGCCACACACACACACTAAAATGATAAATAAGATACATCTATAAAAAAATGCAATCCTAACACGTCATTCGTTGCTAAAATTGGTAATAAAATGTAACTTGGCTGCTAAATCTGTAATAAAATGCAAGTGATTTTCTATTATGTGCCTAAATTAGAGTTGGTTGCTAAAGTCAAGAAAAGTGTAAAGTTCAAAGAAATTAGAGCCTCAGAAATATATTGCTGGGACATGGACAACCTTTATGAATATCCCATGTGTCAGTTTTTTAAACCAAACTTTTAAAATAAAAATAAAGTTTCATGTTCTAATATATGTGATCCAGGTTGCAGACTTTGGCCTTGCATATGCATCTAAAGATGGATCCATTTGTTTTGAACCAGTTAACACAGAGATCAGAGGAACTCCTGGTTAGAAGATATTTATTTTCTATACAGCAAAAATGCATAAAAAAGGTAACCGACTTTGGTCAAAATTCTATTCTTGACATTTTCAAGTAAATTGGACCAAAAGTTGGTACACTTTTTATCCAATTAGCACATTTCTATAACCATAATTACATTAAAAAAAATCTAAATTCTTTTTATTAAACTCAGGTTACATGGACCCTGAATACTTGGTCACACAAGAACTAAAAGAAAAAAGTGACATCTACAGTTACGGTGTAGTTCTACTAGAATTAATAACCTCTAAACAAGCCATACAAGACAACAAAAACTTAGTAGAGACATGCCAACCCTTAATGACATCAGAATCAAAACTCGTAGAACTTGTGGACCCTACAATCGGAGACGCCTTTGACTTTGACCAACTTCAAACACTAGTCACACTTGTGAAATGGTGTACCCACAGAGAAGGGCGGGCCCGGCCTTCAATCAAACAGGTATTAAGGCTTTTATACGAGTGTGCAGACCCCACACATAACGGTTTTATTGAAGCTGTGGTAACTGAAACTGGGAGAACTAGTAAAGGTAAAATGCATAGGAGAGATGGGATTTTGAACCAAAGTTGGGACGCCGGGGGTTTGGCTTCTTCGTCTAGTACTTCGCGGTCTTATTGTAGTAGAAGTTTTCTGCTTGAAACTGGATCACCTCAGTCTCCTTCAAATATACTCTCCATTTAAGGTGTTTTACTACTTGAAATTTTGTTCAAAAATTAGTTTTCATTCAGAATGTTCATCTTTGATGCTTGCATTATATATATTTGATGTATATCCATCAATGTTGACTATTGAGGATACCGGTAATAATCATACGTGCTCATATCAAATAAGTTTCCATCAATCAACTATTAAAGTATGGATGAATAAGAATGAAAGTGATGGTGAGTGTTTGATTCCGTTTAGAAAGTGGTTTATGTCCCGCCCTATGAAGTTGAAGTATCTAAAAACAGTAAGTCTTTTAGAAAAAATTCCTGGATCCGCCATTGTTCATATTGGTTACCTGGTTAGATGGCGGATGGTGGTAGATGGCGACATTGGACGGCAGTGGCGGAACCAGAATTTTTTAACTGGGGGTCCGAATAGGGCCGACTCTAAATAAGTGTCAGGTGTGCGACTGATCAGAGCCCAGTTTTTTATTTATTTATGTACCAGGTGTCATTAAAATATTTAAAAGTTTAAAAAAAATTATAAACTTATTACTAATTTTTTGTTCTAGTCTTCTAAAGGGGCCCAATCAATTAATAAACTTATTAAAATCCATTAACCCAATAACATATTCTAAATGGGTTCAAATTAAGCCAATTATGTTTAAAAAAACAAATATTTTGTTTTATTTAGGTTTATAGTTGATTATTTATAGAGTATAGATTATGAAGAGTTAATCAACAACTTTGCTTACATTAATGCCAGGAGAGCCTCTCGATTCGTTTAAATATGTAAGATAGATCATTTTGCTACAATATTTTTGTTTTGTTTATTTTCATAACAATTATCGTCGTAATAATAATTTTTTTTATATATAATTTATATTTTAGGGAACTCATTTTTACTAGTTCGTACAGGCCATTCAAAATCTTAAAGACGGCCTTGGGTCCTAATAGAATTCTATTTTACATTTACAAGCTTATATGTTGGTGAATTTTTTTAACAATACATGTAATACAAACACGATAACGGTTTTTGACTTCTTTTAACGCAAATTTAATTGGTATATAAAGGATTTGATAAATGATATTTTATTTTATTATTATCAAAATCTCTTTAAAAAATGATATCTCTACGTGATAAACAAAATATTTAAGAACTAAAAAACTTACTAAAAATTATTAACAATAAAATAAATAAAAAGAAAATCAAACATATTAAAAAAATTAAGTAGAAAATATTAAAATCTTTTTATGTTAAGTTAAATAAATTAATTAAAAAAGTAAAATTACTTGTTGAATATTTACAAATTGATTTTTATTTGTTATTGTATGTACTTGATTAGTATTTTACTTTAACCCTTCTTTCAAATGAAAAGTTTTAAATTAGATATTGGGCTAGATATTTAACTTTAGAGAGGGCCACTTCACCTCATATTAGGGGGTGTTTGGGATTCCATCTGAAAACTACTTATTGACTTATGCGATAAGTTAATAAGTTATAAGTAATAAGTAAGGATGGACTTACATTTTGAAAATGGTATAAGTAGGCTAAATAAGTAGCTTTCCCAAACACCTTATTAACTTATATAAGTTAATAAGTAGGGTAAATAAGTAATCCCAAACACCCCCGGTTATCGTTTCATTTCTTCTACCTTTCTTAACAGAGCCGCCGCCGTTGCCGCCGCTGCCACCGCTGTTAATTTCGTCAAAGACGTCATCGACCGGGAAAAATCAAGTCATTCTAGCTTCACTCTTATTTTTTTTTCTCCTCTCATCTCAACTACTCTTCGTCGACAATGTTTTCAAAGGGTCAAAGTAAAAAAAAGGTGAAGTTACAAACCTATAATAAGGAGATTTGCCTCGCCTAGGGGTCAAAGGACCCTCCTGATCCCCTCTGATTCCACAGATGGTGGACGGCGATATGGTGACGATCTGTAGTGAAGTGGGCCAAGGTAGAAAACTGAAAAGATGATATCATATTTTCAAAAGACAATAAAACTTTTTAACGTTTCTATATCTATACTATCTAATAAATAAATGTTTTTTCATGTCACGTATCGTCTCCATATTCATTCTCATCATTTTTTTCCCGCTCCTTTATCTTATTAAATACACCTATATCTTTTAATAATAATATATTTTTAAAGAAAATACTAATTATACTAATAAAACATTATTTTAAATTATCCTTTATTATAAAAAAACTTTGAAATCTAATTATGTAAATTTTATTTTCAATCAAATAGTAAATGAAAGTCAAATTACATTAAATAGTAATCAATGTATTTTCTAAACCCAATTATATATTAATTTTTAACTATTTTGAATTTTGTTTTCTATCCTTAGTATATATAATGCACTTTTACATCTGTAAAATATATACATAAAGATTTAACAATTTTATGTATTGATATTTTTTACCCCGTGTGTAATACACGGGTTCTAAGCTAGTATGTATATATAAAAGATACAAATCATAAATGTTATGTTCTGATGACGGTTTGGTTTAGTTAATTCGGTTTCATTTGCAAATATAGTTATAACAAAATCATAAAACTCGTACTTGTGGAATAACGATAATTGAATTATCGTGTTTTCAATGAATTTTGATTATTTAGATTATGTTTTCTCTATTATGATTTAGATATTTAGTTTTTCCACTACTCTAACCCTAGGGCCGCCTTTTGGAGGCACTAAGGGAACTTTAAATTGGGGTCCTTAAATCTATCTTTTTTTGACCAATAACATAATTTATAACTTTTGGTTTCAAATTGACATGATATTATTGTATAACAGATATATAAGAATCAATAATCAATAAAACAACTAAATAAAAAAGTCTCAAAATAAACAAAAAATAAAAAAAAAACGTGAATAGGCAAATTGAAAACAAATATTGATGCAAAATTGACAAACATGTAAAGCCAAAAATTGAAAGATTGCTCACTGCTTCTTCTGTTTGACTCTAAACTTACACGCATCTAAACATCATATATATATATATATATATCCACAAGTTCATCAACCTACTACAAATGTACATTAAGTCCACATAAAACAATTGTAAATACAAAACAAGAATTGGTGATTACACTTTGTGAATCATAAATGAAATTAACCCAAATCGATAATTCCTTTGATTTTACCCTAGTTTCCTTACCCTTGTTTTATACGTATAATTGTAGAGACGCCATGTCTGACCCTAACATATTTAATGCTTTTAACTTTATAATCATAAAGTAAAAAAAACCGACTATTGTATATATATATTTTTTTAATTTATAAATTTTGTTTCAAGTAAACTTGTTTAAACACGTTTTCTATAGAGATAAAAGGGTCGGTGGGCTTCCCCTAAAATATCAAAATTGGGTTGAAGAACAAATACAAACCCTCTCGCTTTTCTCGTTTCAAAATCAAATTTTCACTCCATCTACTTTCGCCAGGTATATTCAAATATCTCCCTCTATCTGCGATTAAATCTTCCATCCACAATTCAATTATATCCGTATTTGTCTTTGATTTGTATCTCCGGTTGCAGATCTATGAATGTTTATTATGTTCTTAATCTTTAACTTGTGTTAATTTGAATCGGTGTTATATGTTTAGAATAATTTGAATCGGATACTTGAATAATGATTTCAATTCATTAAGCCTTGATTCGATGTTCGTTCTCGATTTCAATTCATTACGCCATAACGAACATAGCTAGGTTGACTATTGGATTCACGATGTTATGTTAATTGTATGAATTCGTGTTCTACACGTTTGCTTCTTGAGAATTTAGTACCTTTG
Organism: Smallanthus sonchifolius; assembly: GCA_023525975.1. Lineage (NCBI taxonomy): Eukaryota > Viridiplantae > Streptophyta > Magnoliopsida > Asterales > Asteraceae > Smallanthus > Smallanthus sonchifolius. The sequence goes on along the minus strand of CM042024.1, from coordinate 4,712,274 downwards.
ATTAGTGTTGAAATCTGGATTCAGATATTAATTTGTTGACAAATCTGCCATGTAATGGTGCATATATTGCTGATCATAGTGTTAGGTCAGATCACACGTGCACACACAATAAACGAGAATAAGGACACGAGGATTTAACGTGGTTCGGTCGGTGTAACCTACGTCCACTGGTTGCAATTAGGGTTATATTATTATTCAGGTGCTCAAGTACACGGAATTACAAAGGCCCTGCCCATTTAATCACTAGATTAGGGTAAATAACTTGGGGATTAAGAAAACGTAAATATGGCAACTTGCCATCTAACCCTACTAGGGCCGGCTCCCTTGTGGATTGCAGCCAAAGCCTCCACAGAACCCAACACATAGAATATCAAATGCATAAGAATATTTGTATTTAACACCTCATCATGTTCCTACTGAAATCTGAACTTTATAATTGATTGTCAATGGGTGATCACTTCAAGTTGCATGTCAAGTATGATTGTTGGTGCACTATTTTCATTCTAGGGCATTTTAAGTACTATATAGTTGTAAATTGAACCCATGGTTAACTGTAATACTTGCTTTCTTCTTATATTTCTGGTTTTTGTTATGTGTACATCAAGCATAATATAGGTTGACACTACATGAAATTGGGGAAGGGTTTGATGTAAAGAAAACAAAAAATGTAGCAACCTGCATTTAGATTTTTTTTCCGTTTTAGTCATTGTACTTTCCTTATCCATTTTAGTCATTGAATTTTTAAAAATGTTCCATATTTGTTGTTTCTGAAAAAATATGACCATAATACCCGTAAAATGTTCCACCTAGGTTATCGTAGGTATCATCATTTAGGGTTATTATGGTTATTTTTAACAAAAATGACTAAAATGGATCAATGATTAAAACGGGACAAAACTGATAGTATATTGCAAATTTATGACATTACCACATTGGAAGATGTACATGGAGTTAATTAGGATCAACCATAGTGTGTGGTTCTTGTGTAACTGTTTCTCGATTGTCTTACTCTTCTATATCTGCTAAGATTACCGCATTGCCGTGTAAACTCAATTGCCACTTAATTAATAAGATATTTGTCACAATCTTGATCATTATGTGAGGAAAACTTAACGCCTTCGGTTATGGTAGTGAGGCCCTTGTTAAGTTTTTTAGACAAAATATCCCTAACTAATTATCAAATCCTCAACTCAATCCAGTTATACGTGTACAAAAGTTGTTTATTCTTGCTAGTGAGCGGGATGACAAAAAAATATAATTTTCTTTTTGAAAATCAACAGGTACCTTGAAGCTTTTATGACCTACTGATGGCTAGCACAAATGCATCAACTTTTATATTATCTTCAGGATCCATGGAACAAACACAGCTGTCAATCCAAAACACAAACTCACCTCAACAGAATCGAAATGGGTCAGATGGCTCAATTGCCATACTTTGGGACATGGAAAATTGTCCCGTTCCTAGCGAAATACGATCGGAAGATGTGGCGGGTAATATCCGAATGGCCTTACGGGTCCACCCGATAGTCAACGGTGCTGTAACGATGTTTCCTGCTTACTGGGATTTCAATGGGTTTCCTAGACGTCTCAGGGAGGGATGCCAGAGGACAGGTGTGAAGCTTATAGATGTGCCAAATGGCAGAAAAGATGCTGCTGATAAAGCGATATTAGTCGACATGTTTCTTTTTGCTCTCGATAACCCTCCACCGTCCTCGATTATGCTGATTTCCGGCGATGTTGACTTTGCTCCCGCACTTCACATACTTGGTCAACGTGGGTATACTGTAATTCTTGTGATCCCATCTGGGGTTGGAGTTTCATCCGCTTTGAGTAATGCTGGTAGTTTTGTTTGGGACTGGCCTAGTGTGGTTCGTGGAGAAGGGTTTGTTCCTACTCGTGGGATAAGTATGGGTATGGGTCCTGCTGACATGGCGAGCTTACTATCTGACAGCTCAAATCTTCAAAATGAAGAAGCAATCGATTATAGAGGAATCTCCCAAACCTATTATAAAGATTTTTCAACAACTTCAAGATCGTATAGTGTTCCATCTGGTTTGAATAACGATTTAATGTGGGTCCAGCCAGGAGATTTGACAGGCTTAAAGGGTCAACTAGTGAAGCTTCTCGAGTATTTTAATGGTTGTTTGGCGCTTGCTCGTCTTCCTGCTGAATACCAAAAATGTTTTGGGAGACCGCTTTATGTTTCAGAATATGGGACTTTAAAACTTGTGAATCTTTTGAATAAAATGGGTGATAAAATAGCCGTTGAAGGCAAGGGACAAAGGAAGTTTGTATATCTTAGGAAATGTTTAGGAGGAGCCGCTTCGGCCCCGGGAAAGATTGATAGGAGAGGGAAGGGTACCCGAGACGAGAACACATGTGTTGCATCTTCAGATGAATTCTCTGATGATGAAAGGGTAGTTTTGGAAGATCAAGATGAAAGTCTATATAAGTTTAGGTTTGAACTTGAGGAGATTTTAGTGAGTTATTCGTGTAGGATATTTCTAGGGTGTTTTGAGGCGATTTATCAGCAACGGTACAAACGAGCGTTGGATTTTCAAAAGTTTGGTGTGAGTGAATTGGAGGAGTTGTTTGAAAAGGTGGATGATGTTGTGGTGGTGCTTGAGGAACCAGTAAGCAAGAAGAAGTTCCTGGTGGCTGCTGGTTGCTAAACAAATTAACCTGTTGCCAAACAGGGTCCTTTTTGACTTAACCATGGACTTGTAGAAGAATTGCCACTTGGTTCGTTTTAATATGCCGTATTGGTGGCCACCAACAGTCTATCAAAGGTGACCCATGTGGGTTCAAGTCCCCACTGGAACAAGTGTGTGTCTCGCGTATGAAGAAAAGAAAACGGGATCAAAGACCTCTGTGTATGATGTGTTCTTTTTCTTCATATGATGGTCAGATGAGAATGCTTGATTTGGAGTATCTTAGGGCTTCATTCGATATTGGAGCAGTTTTGGGTGGTGGCATCCTTGTTTTAAAAAATGTGCCTCGGGTGAGGCGGCTGGAAAAATGTCTCAATGATGCAGCAATATGGCAGCTACATCTGAAATTGACCTTTGTATTTTTCAAAACAGAAACAACTGGTCAGTTAGAAACAAGCAACCGGTGAATTTGTCGATTAAGAAACCAGCAACTGACTGAAAAATTACGTCGTTGGATTAGTATTTGATCTTTAGTTAGAATTTCCCTTGTCTGCAATAACTGTTATACTTTATCACTCCTGTTAAATGGTTAATTTTGTTGATTTATGTTTTTCTGTTAGATTAGTAATTTAGCAACCTTTGTGCAGTTGCTGTTTTAACCCCTGTTCACTGCAACTAATTTATGTTTTATGTTGGATTAGTATTAGTTTGCAATTGCAACCACTGCCAACCCCTGTTCAATGCAATTACGTTGTCTTTAATTAGTATTTATTTTCTGTATTTTTGCTTAATCAGTGCTTATTGACAGCGGTGTTCACGATTTGGTTCAGCCAGTTTTGACAAAAACTCTAGGTCGGACCGCTGACTACGGTTGTGGGAAACGACAAACCAAACTGGCTGATTTTACTAGTTTACACTTTGAACCGACCTTTTCTATATTTTTTTTTTTCAAAATCATTAATTTACAAGTATATTTTATGTTTTAAGTATTAACAATGTAGAAACTGCCATGTAGTATTTTTTAAAATGTTAAAACGCCTTGCTAACGTGACCTAGCGCTAGCGCTTTACGCCTCGGCTTGACCTACTAAAACCAAGGTGACATCATCGTGCTACTAAAACGTTGTTTGGTGTCTGTTGCTATTCTAAGACGGTATTAGGCTCATCATCCTGTTCCTATTGACATTAACTCTCTTTTGGTAATCATCATCAGGATACAAAAAAGATTATTTGACATGTTCATTCTAGATTTTCCAGACCCATCTGGTCAACTTATGTTACTAAACATGAACCAGGGTTATGTCCAAAACCACACCTTTATATAACAATTAAACAAATGGGTCCCAACTGGTACTGAACTAACTAGTCAGTAACTTGCGGCTTGCACTGGGCAAGCGGCCTTAAAAGAGGTTAAGGGCAAAAAAAACCAGTGAAAGTTGGATTCGAACCTGAGAGCTCTGTTAGAGAGGACTCAAGCGCTACCACTTGAAAAGAAAAAGAACCTTTTCAAACCATAGACCGAAAATAAAGAAAAAAAATGTAATGAAATAAACTTACTCATATGATGTAGAAGACATTAGCCTTTATTTTTCTATAAAAACACACACAGAGTCATTTCTCTTGTGAAACCCGAACCCCCAATCTTACTGTAACGCGTTAATAAAAAGCGGTAGCCACAAAATAAACAGTTTCTGTATCAGACGCGATCAAATTCAGAATTAAGCAGAAAAATGAAAGCTAAACTTTACAGGCTTCCCCATTAAATGTTCAAGATGAAGAAGACAACACCCTTTCAATGGCAGCCACATAGAACTCTTTAGGCATGGTCCCAACTACTGACTCGCACTTCTCACCATTCTTGAACAAAACCACTATTGGGACCGCCTTAATGTCATATTCCTCTGTGATTCGTGGGTCCTTATCAGCATTCAGCACGTAGCAGTTGACCTTCCCTGCATATTCGGCTGCAATCTCATCGATCACGCGGTGCACCATTTGGCACGGTCCGCACCAGCTGGCGTAGAACTCCACTAGTACTGGGGTTTTGCTGTCAAGAACTGATGTACTCCATGACTGCCCCGTCACCACTGTTGCTGTAATTATAGATATTAGGAAAGTTTTAATAACCGGTCTCGACAAAATTGCAATGTTTGACCAAATATATAGTTTTAGAAAAATGTTTGACTATTTGCTAAAAGTCTAAAACAGTAAAATAGCTTATAATATTGTTGATAGAAACGAAATTTACACTTTTTCCTTATTTTAGCAACCAACTTTAAATTAGGCATAAAATAGGACTCAATTTATAATTTATTACGAGTATATACATATACGCTAAAATGACAAATAAGATGTCAGGTAACATTTGTTGTTAGAAGCTGTAACTGTAAAGTGCTACTTGGTAGCCAAAATCGGCAATAGTCTGTAAGTTCATTTCTATTTTGTGTCTAATTTAAGCTGGTTGCTAATGGGGAAAGAGTGTAAAGTTCATTTTTATTTCGTGCACTTGACTTATAATGTAAGACAAAATTATTAGATCATCCTTTAATAAAGTGATAGCTGCAATTAAGTAGTTATAACTTCACAACTGTCGCTGAAGTTAAATGTCACGGTCTACTTGGGACAAGAGTATGATGAATATGGACACTCTTTCATACAAGAAACTCACTCCTTACGAAAATTGGAGTCTACATTTGACATTTGAGTTCAAAAATATCTGTTCTTAACTTCAAAATGAACAAAAAAATTTTGCAGCCATAGAAAAGAAAATGATATTTATAAAGAGGAGACAAACTTTCCCAAGAAAAAACATAAAAAAAAAATCAAAATAAAATTTGATAATTCATTTCAGATCAAAGTCAAATTCTGATTGAAAGACAGGAAGAGTATGAACAAACAAGAGATGTCAAGTACCCCAAGTTTTATAACACAAAAACGATCATCAAACAAAAGTATGGGGGTGTCTGGGATTGATATTTAAATAGGTTATGCTTATAAGCAGAAGCACATAATCAGCTTAGGGGTTTCAAGGGCAAAGGGGCTCTCTCATGTGTGTGTGGCACCTTAGTGATTTGGTTTAGTGATTGCCCCATGTTGATGTGGCGGTGACGTGGCGGGCGCGAATGTGAAACCACTACAGATGGCCTAAGGGTAAACTTGTAATCCACCAAGTATAATCAGTTTGAAATTAAGCAATCTCAAACTGCTTGTTGAAAACAACTTATTTCACCATAGATTAAGCAGTGACATGAGCACTTTTCTTTATCCAAACACTCGAAAGGACTTATCTTAAAAGACACAATAAGCAGATAAGTTGTTTAAATGAACAATCCCAAACACCCCCTAAAACTATCATATTTACGAGGATTTCCAGTTGGTATAAACATACGTGTTTATTAACTAAATGAATCGTATGTATTTTCCATCAAAGTTTTACTTTTAATAATCAATGTCATTCAAGTTAAATAACACGCAAGGAGCCACACTTAAGCTGGTAATAAAATATCAAAATGACTAGAGACGACACTTCAAGACTGTCTCATTTTATGTTGACTAGAAGAACAGGAAGAAATGGTTGTCAGAGCCAAAGTTATTGGTTCATTTTCACATGTTTAAGTCTCTGATAGAACCCAAAAAAGTCAGATGCTTTGATTAACAGAAAGCAGGGATAGTTTACCCAATTCGAGAAGGGTAGCTCTCCATAATTACAAAGATAAACCAATTTCAAAATCTAGACCAGTCCTAATCCTAAAACACGAGATTTAAATAAACAAAATCTGCAGCAGTAAACTGCTACAGTTACCCCCTAAACATTAGCTACCCATTTACCCACTAATCCCCTCAATCGCTAACTGCCTTGACTGAGGCTGAATGGGTCAAAAATGGATCCAAATACCTGCTGGGGCTGCTCCCCAAACCCAGGTGGGTTGACCCGACCCACTGGAATCGTATCAGTCTCTAGTCATTTCAGTAGTAGATTTACACTTTGATGTTTTAGTCTCCAAAGTAGATTTGTACTTGCTATCTAAGCGGTTAGAGGATTCACATACCCCTAATTTTATATTTTGAATTAGGATTATTACACCAAAGTGTAACTTACTTTCACCTCTTATATCAGTGTACGCAACATGCCCTCAATCTCTATCATTGCATGTAAATAACGTTCTACTGCCACAGAACTTTACATACAATAGTGAAAAACTGAATGCGTATTTACATATAATGTAAAACAGAAAAAATAATAACAATAATAATAATAATAAAATTATTGCATACAATGAAAGAAGGTGAAAGTTACATTTTAGTGTAATTAACCTTTTTAAAATCCTCATTCGAAGACATTAATGATCACAGGAATGAAGCAGAGGCTAGGATATGCCATAATGATCATAACCCCATAAATAGGTTTCTCATATCATTCTTCTCACTGATTTTTATTTCCCATAAATAGTTTTTTTAATAGTTAAGCAAATTAAGAGGTTACATTAATTGGCATAGTTTTTTTGGCTTTGATTCTTTGTTACAGTTAATTTGTGAAGCCTATAAAGAGTACCCAAAAATGGACAATATATTAAATAATTTAGACCTTCATCTCTTAGATGCAACACTAATTGCGCTTGAATTAATATTCAATGTATGATTCAAGAAATCCTAACAATAAATAAACAAAAATCAGGCCCACATTAGCAATAAAGTCTTCATATCAAATCACACCCTCAAAATAAACAAGTTAAACCTCAATCTTTCATATACAAATCAAGCAACGCCATTATTGATGATCAAAACCCCCAATTCGATCCCACTCTAATTCCACTTTGAATCAATAATAACCTATTCACAACTTGAATTACGAAATCTTAACAAAATACGATCGCACCAATAACAAAATCATGCTAAATCATAAATATAAATAAATCGCGCAATAAGATATTAAATCATAGAAGTGAAGGTACCTTTGGATGGGCGTCGCATGGCGAGGACTCGAAGAGAGGATTTGGAATTGGATTTGATTGGATGGAAGGAGAATCGGTTAATCTGCAGAGGAGACGCAAAGGATGAAGATCGCCATGCGAATTGGTAAGGTGAAAGGGAGTGAGCAGAAGAAGATGAAATCGCCATTGATCGGAATTGAAAGAGAGAAGGCGATCGGATCTTAGTTATTAGCGAGGGGAGGATGGGTGACGTGGATAATATTGAAAATGAAGTGACACTGATGACGTGGATTTTGCTTCGTGGAAAACAAGAACCGCAATAAAAATAAATAAATAAAAAAAACACGCCCGGTGGGACTCGAACCCACAATCGCCTGATTAGAAGTCAGGCGCCTTATCCATTAGGCCACGAGCGCATCTTTAGTAAAACCAACATACTTAATAGATAACATACGCAACGGATTACATGCAACTAAACTCTTATAATTGATTAATTGCTAAAAAACGACAAATTTTTTTTTAGGTAGCTACATTTTAATTTAATAAACTTTAGAAAATTAAAATGACAATGGGCTGGGGTAAACTTGTACATATACTAAAGTTCGTGTAAACAAACCCATACGAACGCCTTCTTCCTTGATATCAATTAGAGTCGGGGAGAAAATGGTCAAAGCATACCTTGCTGCTTACACACGCATCTGTAAGCTAGACGCACTTTGCTAAGCTACGCAGCTACAAGTCCATTCCTCCTCCACCTCGTTTACTAGCTTACGTAGTCACAATTTCATTATGTTCTTCAACCGGATATTTATTTCAGAACCAATAATATGTTGAGAACGATGATTCCTTGTACTTTTTGTTATGTAAATTGACTAAAATGCATGTTAGATTTTAATATATTTAAGATTTGTTTTCAAAGAATATGATATTTGTAGTTTTTTTTACGTAAGTACATTTATGCACATACACTATAGGCGCATGTATATGCATATGTGCACATTTTTATACTTGATTTAAAAAATTTCAGGAGAGATTATTTTATGTTATGATTTGTGATTTAAAATATCCATTCAAAGTATTATGATATTTTTCAAAGTTTACATAAGGGTATATAAAATTTTTAGGTTACCTAAAAGATGTAGTTTTTAAAAATGATAACAGTGTATAATAATAACATATTTTAACAAGTATGATTTATATGACCGTTATTTTATACACAATAAGTTACATTGTGAAAATATTATTGCAATCGATGATAACCCTTTCTGAAAAAGTTAAAATAATGTAAAGTAAATTTTGTACATTTAAATTAAATTGTCATTTCTAATTGCTCTTAAAGAGCAAATCGACCTTTTCTAGAATCTAGATACTAGATAGAAACTAAGTACAATAACCCCAAATATAAATCTTATTTATGCTACAATACCTTTCTTACAATTAGTCAATTATCCCTTTAGTTTTCAAGTAAATTCAACCCATCTTCACTGTCTAAAATCAAACCGGACGTAAAGGACTCAATTCTTTCATTAGTTATCGTAGAAACCGGGTCTAAAGGACTCAATTCGTTCATTAATTACTTAAGATCTGCTTAATAAAATCTTTTATCTAGCCGAGCTTAAACACGTTTGAATCCAAGCTCAAGCTCAAATTAAAGTTAGTTTAATAAACGAGCTCAACCCCAACATACCAAATTTGACTAGCCTTAGCGAACATAAAGGAGACTATTATTTAATATAAATATAACATTTTTTATTTACATAATAAGCCATATAATTACGTAACAAATATTATTATATATATTATAATATAATAGTTAAATATTTAATAAATAATAAACGAGTCAAGTCCAAGTTTGAGAAAGTATTAACAAGTCAAACTTGCAACTTTATATGTAGAGCTCGAAACGAGTCAAATTCAAGCCTAGTTGAATTCAAGCTCAACTCGTTTACACCCAGCCAAACAATCTTTTTAAAACTTTTCTAATGACGACAATTAGAGACGGTCAAACTAAAAAAGACCGGGAATTTTATGGAAATTATGTTAAAAACAGTTTTATAGTTGATATCCAAGCGACCAGTTCTGTTACATGACATGTATTTAAAGTATGTTTACATTCTAAATACACCAAATTTAGTGGTTTGTATTGGGCGATTTCTAGAAGCAGATATGCAAAGTCCCAAGATTTTACGAGTGTGAGCAGGGTCAATGATCCCATCATCCCATAATCTTGCAGTTGAATAATACGCACTGCTTTCTCTATCGTATGCCTCGATAAATTTCCCCTTGTATTTCTCTTCCTCTTCCTTTGACCACTGTAAATCAATCAGTTACAGTTAAACTCCACATAATCATTTTCACCCAACGTCATCTATGAAAATAGCCTTTTATGCATAGCCACTCTCGAGGGTCTCCGAAAATAAAGCCAATAAAATGATGACACGTGGTTAACTTATCCGGTGTAGGTTTCGTATATCAAATTCTGGATTTTCTGAGAGTTGTGTGTATCACTTTTAGATTGAAACAATTCGATAGTTCACTCGAATTTCTCAATCGGATAAAACTCAAAAAGAAATCTTCAGAAAAGAGTATGGAATCTCTTATAATTTTTGTGAACCAGTTATCTGACAAAAAACAGTTTTTGCATTCAGAGATTTGGGGGGCCGGTAACTGCTATCAAGCAATTAATTTTTGAATTCAATATCACACAAAGTTGCGCCAACTTTAAAATCTAATTTTCAATGCAAATTTCCGGAAACTAAAATTCTGATGAATTTTTAATGAAGCAACGTTTGTCAAGATAAAAAATTTTCAAGCTGACATGGCAGCTCGACCCCAGCCAGGGCTTTGCCCCTTGGACCCTACGCATGTTGTTTGTTGTGGATTTTTTATGAAAATTACATGAAGTCAAATGTGTTGGACTAATTTGGATCGAATAATGATGTGAAGAGAAAAAGGAGATGATGATCAAAGAAAAGGACAATTCAAAGGTTGTTTGATTTATTTAATTTGTTTAGTTAGAGATGTATTCAAAGTTGGTTTGTTTAAATTAGTTTATTCAATTCAATTGATTCGTTGACTAATTTAAGGTGATCCAAATTAACCCGTTGAATATTTGAGGTGACCCAAATTGACCCGTTGACTAATTTAAGGTGACCCAAATTAACCCATTGACTAATTTGAGGTCACCCAAATTGACCAATATTCAATTGATTTTTGCCCAAATGAACCCATTCTTTGAAGAATGGGTCAAGATTGCCACCTATATTCAATTTGTATTAGTATTATGGTAGGATTAGCATTTGATTTGTTTTATTACTTCAATAGTTTTTGTATTACACTAGGATTAGTTTTAAGTCTAGTATAAATGTACGTATAGGGTTATGTATTTGGTGTGTCGAGTTCATAATAATATTCATAGGGTTGAGATGGGTTATCTCCCAAATATATTGTTCGGTTTGTTTGTGATCTTGTAACCTGGGACTTCAAAGTGGCTATGTATGAATTTAAAAAAAAGGTCAAAATGCGATTTTGATAATTAGGTTGGTCAAAATGGTCATTTGGGTGATCTTCCCTTTCTTAAAAGATTGAAACAAGAAGAAATTTATTACCTGGATTCCCTGTTTTTTCATCTTGCTCTTTTCTATTTGAGACATCACACCAGCAGCCTGTAAATGTAGCAAACGACATTTAAATAAACAATTCCTTCAACTCATTCTGTGCAAATTATAGATTTTGAGATATATTCTTACTAACTTCTAAAAAATATCACAAATGCGGAATGCCTGTTTCACGAAAAGAGCATAGAGGGTACCTGGGGACCACCCATCACGCCTATTTTGGCGTTTGGCCAGAAGAACATAAAGTCTGGACTATATGCACGCCCACACATTGCATAATTTCCGGCACCAAAGCTTCCACCAACAACAATAGTAATTTTAGGTACCTGTAAATACAAAAAAGATAATAATGCAGTTTTTACTCTTAACAGACTTTTTTCTAGCTCGTTGGCAGACATAGTAATATTTGTTTGCAAGAAATTGAATAAAAATCGAACAAATTGTCATCACTTCAAAATCTTGGGACAAATAGAAGTTGAACATCAGTCATTGAAGCCAATGGTTGCTGAAAGAAACTAACCTTTGCACAAGAAACAGCCATTACCATCTTTGCTCCAGCTTTTGCTATACCGTTAGCCTCTGATTTTGATCCAACCTATGACAAGAACAAAATGTCTATATCACTTATCGTCAATGTTTATTATGCATAACATGAAGAAACAACATTATTTGCAGAGAAACAGTATTCCAATTCGTCCGAAATAAAAACTGATAAATAGGTTTTGTGGGTTTATCCACAGAAAAAAAATCATAATCATGTGCATCTCTAGTAAATACTGACCAAGGGTTGGAAAGAGGTTGGCAATACACAAATTTATAGTTGAGAAATTGTATAAGTATAAGAATGCAAAGAAGCTTTTTAATGATGAAAAGAATGACCCATGACCAGAGCAAGATAAAGAAAATAAGAAAAACAGGTACTTTGCCAAGTGATTATGGGATGAATCAGATGACATACCATGAATCCTGTAATATTTTGAAGGAACACCAACGGAATATTACGTTGAGAACATAACTCAATAAAGTGGGTTCCTTTTAGAGCAGATTCATTAAATAACACTCCATTGTTTCCTATAATTCCAACTGGTTGTCCAAGAATTCTAGCAAAGCCAGTTACAAGGGTCTGCGAAATGAAAAAGAAAAAAAAAGAATTAAAATTAATGGCATCATAACAAAAATCTATGTAAGTTGGGGTAAAAGGTGATAAATTTAGCCCTCACAGTGCCATACAATTGTTTGAATTCATCAAATTCACTTCCATCAACTATGCGGGCAATAATTGATCGAATGTCAAATGACTGTTTTAGATCTGTGGGTGCAATTAACCGAAGCTCATTGACATCATAAATAGGCCCTTTGTAATCAGAACTAATGCCTTGAAAACCATTCACCATTCCTTCATTCCCAGCTGTGTGTAAGTTTTTAACAATATTCCTTCCTATAGAGAGTGCATGCAGTTCATCTGCAAGTATGAATCACAAAAGATGTAGAACTAGTGTGATTAGTAGAATACTTGAAAGTGTGGTATACAAGATCACTCCAACATGTAACGCTATTTTAATACAACTTGTGATAATGAATATAGCATAAGAAGTTTACCTTGTGCAAGATAGTCTGAAACACCTGATATCTTGCAATGAACATCTGCACCCCCTAAATCTTCAGAAGACACTTCTTCCCCTGTAGCAGCCTGGAAACTAGTCATTTAGATGCATACAATAGACCCACATGAAAACAAGTCATGAAACATATGATATAACAACAAAATACAAATATACCACAAAAATAACATAAAAATTACCAAGAACGAAATTAAACTAACCTTCACTAGTGGAGGTCCTGCTAGGAATATGGTACCATTTCCTTTGACCATAACACTTTCATCAGCCATCGCAGGTATGTAGGCCCCACCTGCCGTGCACGAACCTAATACTAGAGCAATTTGAGGAATACCTTCTGATGACATAAGGGCTTCATTATAGAACACTCTACCAAAATGCTCTTTATCAGGAAAAACCTCTGCTTGTTTTGGAAGAAAAGCACCACCACTATCAACAAGATATATACATGGTAATCTGCAATTAGCTGCAATTTCTTGAGCTCGAATATGTTTCTTAACAGTAACTGGATAGTATGTTCCCCCTTTGACCGTTGCATCATTTGCTATAAACATACAAAGTTTTCCATGTACTGGTCCTATTCCAGTGATTATACCACCAGACGGTAGAGGCTCTTCGTATAATTCATGGCCTGCAAGCTTTAATTAAATATAAAAATAAATAAACAGAGGAACAAGAAGAAATAACATTGAAGCTATGAATTTACACTGGGAAAAGAAATCCTAACATGACCTATTGGATTGATTTAGGGTTAGTTTATCAAGTGTATAACTAGGTAGATAGCTTGCCTCTGACAACTACATCAAAATGCTTAATCCTAAGTTGCATAATCTGACCATAATATGAGCAGTGAGCTATTAGGATCAAACTAATCTAACCAAACCCTAAAATGTATATTTCCAACACTAAAATCAAGTTATAGATGAACAAAGTCAACAAACCAAATCAAATGATTAGTTTCTAACCTGAGAAAGCTCAAGGAACGAAGAAGACGAATCCAGTAAGCGATCAATTCTCTCTCTTGCAAGTAGTTTGTTCCTACTCCTATGCCTCTTTACAGCTTCCTCACCTCCACCTTCGGTTACCTTTTCACACAATAACACAAAATCGTTACTAAAAATTACTCCTACAAGTTCCCAACAAGTTCGCGATCATTCAAATTCGCTGAACGCATTACAGCTCGATCGAAGAAAAATTACGTATCGAAATTTGCATTAACGATGGGAGAAACAAACCTGACGGATATGAGAGTGAAGTTGAGCCATGATTGAGTCCATTTTCTTACAGTTTTGAATAAACGAATCGGAGGTCCGGTCGATACCGTCCGGGAGGACACTATGGAGATCTCGATTGCTCAACGGCGAGATTAAGGCGGCGTTGATTGATGAGCGGCATCGATATGGCGATGATATTGAGATTGATCTAACAGTTCTTACTAAGAGCCCTAGCATTTCACCTTTACTGTGTGTATGGTTTGTGAAGTGGATGATTTATATAAGCGAGCAGGAAAGGAAGATCATCACGACTTCTATGGTGAGTTGGCTTGCTGGTCTGTAGATCATATCTCCATATCAATGTAGGCCATATGCATCTTCTATGGTAATTTTTTACTATACCTTATTTCACCTTAAAAGGGCATATACAAATTCTTCGAAACGAAGTTGCGCGTAATAATGTAGAAATTATCAAAGCATAAACATATGATCCGTCAAAGCTGTTTCAAGATTTTTATTTTTTTCATAGTTTTTTTTTTGTTTTTCCTCTTAACGCTTTTAAAATATGATGTTTTATAAAATTTTGAGTTTGATGTTGCGCCATGCCTATTTTTATCTACGTCTCGACGTGAATTTTCGTAACATCATTTTAAAACTGACCGGTTGTTTTAAACGTTTTTTAAAACGTTCGGTTTTTTAACAACACTCATCTCCAAATATACCTATGCGGCGTGTTTTTTTTTCTTTTCACGGTTTTGCACTCCCGCCGCAGTGTGACGCTTCGTCTTTTTTATATAAAGTTTCGAATGTTATCAACAACGTCCAGGTTTCGTTTTTATTATATAAAATTACATGTGTTATTTACTTATTGCAATATATGTAAAATGCGTAAGTGCCGTAACATATTTTGTTTTTAAACATGAACTGAACATATAAATTGAGTCTAATTCTTCATGTTTCTTTATCTTCTTAACTATTAGGATATATTATATTTGTTTTTGGATATAGAGTATAATTCAAATTGTGATCTTATCATTGTATAGAGATAGATCAAACATATATTATAGTTTGAGATAATCAATAACAAATCATCGATTTCTATTACCTTTCATGGTATTAGAGCCACTCTCCCAGTCGTCGACTTCACCTTGTCACTTTTCAAATCGGGTTAGCAGAGTGTATGCAATTGTTTTACATCACATATACAACACTATCTCTAACGACCTACTTTACACCATCATAAAGCCCAACTCTACATCAGACCAGACCTAATTTGTGCACCCGCTTATAAAAACTTCTGGATCCGTCACTGGCCAGAACACTTACTGTGGTCGCGGTCGTGGCCGCTCAAACAGGTCGCATAGGCGCGGTTATCAATTTTCCACTGGTCGTGAATCTCAACCCATGTTCCCATGTACCGGACCTGCTCCATGGGCCTACTCACCACACTCTCCTTGGCCCGATCCACCATGCCCTTATCCAATAGCACTGCCCGCCAGCCAAGCCAGACTCACGCACCATCTCCAATGGACCTCGGCTACAACAGGCCTACTCAAAAATTATAATCTATCGAAATAGTATACATTATATAATTCACTAAGTACCACCATTAAAATAATTACTTCTAAACAAAAATTACATAATTAAAATATCTCGTTATAAAGATTCAAAATACTCCAATATCATTTTTTTTCTCGACCACCTTTTAATTTATAAACAATCTTTAATAAAATGTAACCCATATTTCAAAAGATAAAATAAAAAACTTAAATAATTATATTTTTGGTTTTATTTGTTTTTTTAATAACAAATGTTACTCATACTCTATATAATAATTTTAAACTACTCCATTGTCCATGTTAGAATCTGGGACCTCTCCTCTAACCCACACTGGCAAAGATTTCTAACCCACATTGGGAAAGATGATACGATAATCATGCAATCACTTCCATACTTTGACAACTCTAAATTTGGTCAATATTGTTCACATCTTAATTTAACTCTTGCCATTAATAACGGCTGTGTGCAACTTTTGAAAGTTCATAGTATCTTAAATGCAATTGTATATAATAATTTTTTGAAGAAATTAAACTATTGGTTCATAATTTGATGTTATCTATTAAAGTTGGTAGCCCCAAAACTTACCATAGAGGAGGTCTTGAGTTTGAATCCTTACAACAGCAAAAAAGGGGGTATGTGGTCAGGTCAGAGGGTTTACCCAGTTGGGGGGTTCCTTCTGTGGTGGACTGCCCTGGATGTTCTAGGTGTTGCCCTGAGGAAACTCAATTATCATAGAATATCTAGGTGTTGACGTTAAAAAAAAAATCTATTAAAGTTGGTCCACTAAAGTAATTTATGGTCTATTAAAGTTGGTGGTTACATTTTTTTAAAACGAATCATTTTATGTTTTTCAATAAATTATAGTTATGGTCCTTAGATCGCAAATTAACTATTCTAACAGTAAAAAGAAAGTTAAATCTATGGGTGTAAATGAGTCGAACCGGCTCGTGAACTTCTCGAGTTTGGCTCGTTAAAAGCTCGAATGAGTCGAGCTTAAACGAACTCGTGCACGAGCTTGAGCCTAAAAATAAGCTTGTTTAATAAACAAGACCGAGCTAAACTTATCGAGCTCAAGTTGGCTCGCTAGTCTAAACGAGTATTATTAATTTTTATTTAATACATTAAATATATATTTTTATTATAATCTATACTCTTTAATAAATAAATGTTTTAGTGGGACACTTGTCACTCTCTTGTGCATCCTCAACCTTTTTTCTCCACATATCTCTCCTATTAATTATATAAATTTCTTTAATTGTTTTTATAACTTTTTTGTTTCCTGCATCCCTCTCCTATTAAATAACAATGATTTCTATAATTCTTTTTATAAAACGTTTTATATTTAAAAAAAAATAAGTTTGTTTATAAAACATTTTTATAAATTAAACATTTCTTTCAGTCTTTTTATTTTAAAAAATAACTATATAACGTTTCTAGAATTTGTATTAAAAATATGTAATATGTCATAAATATGTAATATTTAAATTTTTGTTAGTAAGTATATAACATTGCATTTATTCAACCCGTGTAATACACCGGGTTTCTAACCTGTTAATTATTATATATATAATTATAATAAAATAACTAAATAATATATAGTATATTATATAAAGAAATTATAATAAAAAGAGTAAATTTCGTTTTGAGTCCCCGTGGTTTGCTCAAAAAATCGCTTTGAGTCTAATGGTTTCAATTGTACTTTTTGAGTCCTTGTGGTTTTATTTTCGTTTCAATTAAAGCCAGATCACTAACCCCGTTAGAATGATTCTGTTAACTTTATGTTAAAAGACCAAAATACCCTTGCTAATAAAAAACAAAAAAAAAACTATATATATATATACATACATATATATATATTCATCTTCTCTTTGAAACTTTTCATCCCCGTCATCATCATCATCTTCCTCCACCAAGCACCACCATCGATCTGGAGAGTCTGTCGGAATCAAGGCCAGATTTGCGAGACAACACACCATCGCTAGGCAAGAAGACGCCACCATCAGCGACCATCTCTGGTCAACATCTCCAGCATCATCACCCTTCTTCTTTGTTACCCTTTCTCCCTACTTCCACCACCACCAAACGCACCACCATCATCTCATGCCGCCCCAAACGTAGCCCTTCACTACCGGGTTCAGACGTTAGCATCAGTTCAAGAGGGGTCAGATGGTGTCGGCGTCCTTGTGGTGTTGACAGCGGCTACCAACAACCCAATTAGGGTTCCGACGTTACCCTAGATCGCCGAAAATTACCCAAACCAGGAATCTATTTCGAGTTTCAGTGAAATAACACAGGGGTTACTTACTGGAATGAAAACAAAACTTAGATTCTTCCTCTTGGCTTGCTTCGAAGAGCTCGAACAAGACGGCGGCGGTTCACCGGAGTTCCAAAACTCAATGGTGGTGGTTGAGAGTCTTACGCAGATTATACCGAAAATTGGGCAATTAATCGGGGTTAATTAGTTCCTTTTAACATTGTTCGGTTATAGATCCTTGATTTCGATTTTGGAACATAAAGGAACTGTCGAAAATGGTGATGGGATTACAGGTGCGCAACTCATCCCAATTTTGACTTTAAGGGGGTGTGTTGTATAAGTCATTTTTAAAAGTAAGAAGCCCTTTACTTTTGGATTTTAACTTATCATCTCATATTTTATACATTCTTTTGGATTACACAAACAACCTTTTAACTTATTAACTTTTTAAAAAAAAGTTAATAAGAAGGTTCCAAAAGTAATCCCAAACACGCCCTAAGTAAAATTTTCATATTAGTTTATTATTAAAAGATTTATTTATTATTTATTTTAAATTTTAAAAGGCTAAAATACCCCTCAATTTAACGGAAGAGACTAACGGAGTTAGTGTCATGGGTTTAACTGAAACGAAAATGAAACCACAAGGACTCAAAAAGTGTAATTGAAACCATTTGACTCAAAGCAATTTTTTAAGCAAACCACAGGGACTCAAAACGAAATTTACTCTAATAAAAATATACAAAATTAGTTATAGATATATATATATATATATATATTAGTTAATAAATAATAAACGAGTCGAGCTCGAGTTTGAAAAACTATTCACGAACCAAACTCGAGCTTTAGAAATAGAGCTCGAAACAACCTGAGCCCGAACTCTCTGTAAGTTAAACGAGCTGAGCTCGGGCTCGATGCGGCTTATTTACACCTCTAGTTAAATACAATAAAATATAGGGAAACTTCACAGAATAGTAATTACAAAAGATTGGAACAACATATAAAACTTGAGTGACTAAAATGAGATAAAAAAGTTTGAAAATAGAACATTCGTGAAACTTGAGTAATTAAAATGAGACACAAAAAGTTTGATTGACTAAAATGAAACAGATGAAAAACTTGATTACTATTATGTAAAGTTACCCCTAAAATATATTATATTAAACATGAGTTAGTTTATGATAAAATTTATATTAGAACGTAAATAAAAATGAATACATCGAAACGACGTATTCAAATTTATATAAAAGTATAAAACATTTATATTAAAAGTTATAAAATAAAAAATAAAAATAACTAGGGATGAGCATTTGGTACTGAGTATCCGTACCCGTACCGGTACCGTAACGATAGATTCGGTACCGGTATCCACTTTTCGATAAATTCGGTAACGATATTATCTAAAGATGAACATTTTGTAACAAGTATCCGAACCTAGGGGTGATCATTCGATTCGAATCGGACCGGAACCGCGACCCGTTTGGATAGAAATTTGTTAACCGAGGACCGGACCGTATATAAACGGTTCGAACCGGACCGGAACCGTATTAAACGGGTCGGAACCGTTTTATTGTTGGACCGAACTGAATGGTGAAGCAAGGAACTAATCTAACCATACATTGCTAGCTTAACCAAAACTGAATGATGAAAGTCAGTCTCAATCAATATATTGCTTTACTAGGATTGTAAGTTTCATTCTTCTAGTACAAAAGAAATGAATTGCACAAAAGAAAATGGTGAAGCAAGGAACTACCATTTGAAAAAATAGATATATTTTTAATCTTCAAACAAAACAGGAAGGATAATATACGTATTGGGCTGGGCTTAGGCTTTAGCCTTTTTGTATTATTAGAGATTTTTTAATGGGAAACTAAACAAACGGTTCTAACCGAAACCGAATCGCAAACCGTTTAATGACCATATTAAGAACCGAGAACCGGACTTGTTTAGTATTTCACGGGTCGGTTCCGGTTCCAATTGGTCCGGTTTTACGGTTCTAACGGTTCCGAACCGCGAACTGCTCACCCATATCCGTACCGTATCGATAAATTCGGTACCGTAGGTACCGATACGGTACCGATCTCATCACTAAAATTAGCATTTAATAAAAAGTAGAAAAAATTTAATAGAGGTGTACCTCTTTTTTTAAGGTGCAAAATACCATAACCTTTAGATAAAGAAGAAACAATTCACACTAGGGGTGTTCAAAAGTATCCGTATCTGAAACCGAACCCGAAATATCCGAAATTCCGAATCTGAATTATCCAAAAATTCGGATATCCGAATTTTCGGATTCGGATAGCATTTTTCAAAAATTTCTGATATTCGGATATCCGAAAATAATTTTTTTAAGATATCTTTCCTAGAAAGTGTTATGAATACAATATATATAAAGTATATGGTTTTTATGTTATGTGTTTAGCTCTCTTATTTAAAAAAAAAATCAAACGTATTCGCGTCGTAATTTCGAAAATTATATTTTTTTGGCCAACTTTATATATTGTTTCATAGAAAGTGTTATAAATACAATATATATGAAGTATTTGGGTTTTTATGTTATGTTATTTTTTTTAAAACTAAAACGTATTCGCGTCATAATTTCGTAAATTACTCAAAAATTGGTTTTTTAATTATTTCATAAAGATGATGTTTATTTAGTATATTTTGATTTTAATTTAAAAAATATATTTAAGTTAAAAAAAAAGAAAAAAAATGGATATCCGTCTCACTATCTGAATCTGAAATTTCGAATATCTTAAATTTCATATTCGGATACGGATAGTGAAATCTACTATCCGAAATTTTCGGATATCCGACTTTGAACATCCCTACTTCACACCGTTGGTGCTGGTAGATGGATACAAGTATACGAGTACTTTTGAGTGTACGGAAAGATTTTTGGAGTGACGTTTTTTATCTTTAATGTTTTATAATATTACTAGGTTAGAATACCGTGTATTACACGGATTAAATAAATGTAATGTTATATACTTAATAATAAAACTTTATGTCTTTAAAAACCACTGTACTGGGCTGAATAAAATATAAAGTAATCTGTTAACACACACCCGTCAAAATATGTCTTTAAAAAATATACTTTGACGTAACAGTTATAAATTCTTTTAAACTAATTTTTAAATCATTTTTTTCAACTGTGTATTAATTTTTTGATGTAACTGATAAATGTTAACTTATATTAAATTAATTTGGTTAATGATATAATAATTATTTATAATTAAATAATAAGTATCCATAATTATATTCATATTAAATATTTAAAAACATAGTAAACTACAATTTGCGTCCCTGTGGTTTACTCCAATCTATACGTTGCTTCCCTAAGTTTGAAATTTCAACCTCTGAGTCCACGTGGTTTCATTTTTTCTTCTATTGAGTCCCTGAGTCTAACGCTTGTTAAAAATCTGTTAGTGATGAAGGGTACATTCGTCATTTTGCTTAGCTTTTTGGGGGTAATTCGGACTTTTCACCAATTTGTTGTCAATTACATCCCTCCCCCAACCCTTTCATTACACTCTTCATCCCTCCTCCCTTATCTTCTCCAACCCGACTTCATCATACAATCATCATCCTGGGGCAGTAACCACAACACTCACAGCCTGGTTAATAATATTAATACATTCAAACACATTGTTCATACAATCATCATCAACAGTTGTAATCCCCAACACATAAATAGAATTCACTAGCCTGTAAACAACACGGTACTGGCTCTCAACGCTAGATAGAATTCAACAACCGTCATCTCCATTCTTTATTACCCTTTTCTAGACGTCCAGAAGCAACGAACCAGCCCGTCGCCGTCATCCGCTTTTCTAGCGACAGGCCGACATCGCCAGCAGCCACTTTTCATCGCGAGATACGACCAATTGACACCACCACTCACCAAATCCACCCCCTTACTCCTCCTCGGTAATCGAAATTAGGGTTACACTGAGAGAGAGAAAGAGAGAGAGAGGGAGGGGGAGAGGGAGAGTGATGAAGGGATATCTACAACTTTGATTTGAAGATTATTTTTAAATATTTATTATTTGAATTTCCTATTTTATCTTAATGGTTTCCTATTTGAATTATGATTCCTAACTCTAAAAGGGATCCAGGGTTATTGTTTAAAGCAATTTTGTTGATTTATAAAATATAAGAACGTTGTTCTTGGAACCTTTGGTTCAATTTATAGTCTTTGATTATCATTAGAATCTTGAGCCATTTGATTGCTTCCGTACCCACATCGTTTGGTATCTGAGCTTTGGTTCTCAAATGGCTCGACGTGGAAAAGAAGACACTCTTGTTCATAGAACCGCCGACCGAGGCAGCGACAAGGTTGATCCCGACCCACAGAACCTTAAGATCAAGTGACTCCGGCGACGAATCAAGGACCTCGAGTTACAGCACGAGATCCGACGACTCAAGCAATGGATCCAGGATCTTGAGACATCATCGACATGGGACGAAACGGAACCGGAAGAACCCACCGGGGATGAGGAGCATCCTACCCATGGCGGCTTTATCTATCACTCACCGCCTTGTTTTGATAATTACGAGGACGAAGAGGTGAACAACGAAGGCTATTGGTGGATCGTAGAAGTCTTGAACGGGGTTGACACTCCAGAGGGTGAATTGTTGCGGCCGATTGATTTTTGGTCCGAATCAGATAGGTGCGCGGCGGATAAAACGATGAGTTTAAATGGAAAATTGTTGAACCGCGAGATGCCGGAGTATGCCAAAGTGTCGGCTGGTATTTTTGTTGAATTTCTTGAAGCTTATACGGTGGTGGAGGGTGGTGATACGGTAGCTAGGGATGGTGGTTCGGTTGTTGGTAGATGCGTGATCGGTGGAGATGGCAGTCAAATCATTGGCCCGATGAATACAAGTTTATTGGAGGTTCAAAAAGGAATACAAGTTTATTGGCAGTCAAATCATTGGCCTAATTTAGTGGAGGTTCAAAAAGGAATTGGGGAAAATATATTGGTTTATAATGATAAGGATGTTTTTGATAATGATGTATGCATGGCTTCCGTGGATGGATATGGGTCCATACAAACAACACATAAATGTGAAGGTGGAATGAAATTAGGTGGGCAACATGCTGCTGTTGTTTACTTGGAAGTCCAGAAATCACGACCCAGTGTTCCTTTCGATCCAGGTGGTTGGTTTTGGTCCGGGTTCGTGTTTTCAAGCTTACGGAAAACTCGAGGACGAGTTTTCTTTTAACCCGGGGAGTATGATGCAGAGATATCTACAACTTTGATTTGAAGATTATTTTTAAATATTTATTATTTGAATTTCCTATTTTATCTTAATGGTTTCATATTTGAATTATGATTCCTAACTATAAAAGGGATCCAGGGTTATTGTTTAAAGCAATTTGGTTGATTTATAAAATATAAGAACATTGTTCTTGGAACCTTTGGTTCAATTTATAGTCTTTGATTATCATTAGAATCTTGAGCCATTTGATTGCTTCCGTACACACATCAGAGAGAGGGAGGGAGGGAGAGGGAGAGAGAGAGCTAAGGGATCGGGGTGCCATGGACCTCAAGAAATTCAACCCGTTAGTTCTGTGGAGAGGATTGGGGAGGTGGTTTGAATGCACAGCGGTGATGGTGATTGAGTAATGGGGGTATCATGGTCATTTAACTTGTTTTCTAACAGATATGTGACGGGCATTAGCCTCAAG
Source organism: Smallanthus sonchifolius (assembly GCA_023525975.1). Taxonomy (NCBI): domain Eukaryota; kingdom Viridiplantae; phylum Streptophyta; class Magnoliopsida; order Asterales; family Asteraceae; genus Smallanthus; species Smallanthus sonchifolius. The sequence goes on along the minus strand of CM042024.1, from coordinate 4,688,737 downwards.
GACTCATTTTAAGAAAAAATGAAACCACAGGGACTCAGAGGTCAAAATTTCAAACTTAGGGACCTAAGGTGTAGATTGGAGTAAACCACAGGGATGCAAATTACAGTTTACTCTTAAAAATATATTATTTTAATATCATTATTTAATAAGAGATGGTGAGAAAAAATGTTGAAGATACACCAGAAAGTGACACGTGTCTCCTAGTTTAGTTGTTTATTAGGTAGTATATATATAGATTCTTATTCGTGTTGTGTAAGCATTTATCCCTGTAAATTTTACACTAACGCTTCATAAGTCGACACAAATCTAAAATAAACGGTAAATGAAAAAGAAAGTCTATTGGATGCAAGGCGGAGAGGATCAACATCAAACCGTCAAAACCAGTCGGTCCAACCAACCCAACCGGTTTGGTTTGTCTTTCTCCGAGACCATAGTCAGTGGTTCCACTCAGAGTTTTCATCAAACCTCCAAACCAAATCTTAAACACCCCTAGAATAGAACATGCCCATATTCTTAAAACAAAACAAGGTAGTCATACAATGATCAAACAAGAATGCAAACAAAGATTCATACCACAGTTTGCAAGATTGCATCTGATAACATGATCAATAACTTATAAACAGGATGCCTCTCAAAAACAAGTTGCACACAACACAACATCATGTGCTTGCTAATCTGGTCCTATACATACACACAGACACAGTTAACAATATTGCAATCCCATATGTATAAAAACATACCTAATAATATATTATTATTGTTTTTATTATTTTTATTATTTTTTTGGCCTAATCTACCATTATTTCTTTAGCCTACCAAGGTCCAGTCAATGTTCTTCGCAAGCATAGTCTTTTACTTCCCCATGGCAGTTTCATCTTCTCCACTACCTGCAAAATAACAAACTGAGTTATTAGTTGACTTTAGGAGTCAAAGGGTCGCATAAGCTCGGCTCAATTCGAGGTTTTATATTAGGAGTCCCTACAAGTAATTTTTAACCACATAAGTTGATTAACGAGGATCCTCAGTATCCGCAGGAAGATCAGCGTATCAGAAGGGTAACGAGTAATCAGGTACCTGACGGTTATGGGATACAGTTCTACAATCCATGTGGGACTAGGATTACAAATTGACCTATGCCAAGTAAATGGGCTAACATTACCGCCCTGTGGTGTTTGGGATTGCTTATTTAAACAACTTATCTACTTATCGCGGGATTTATATGCATATAAATATGATAAAGAAAAGTTTTTAGCTTATCTACTTATTTTAAACTGAAATAAGTTGTTTCCAATAATGGTCATTTCAACTGATTTGGTGTATGCAAAATTGCGAGTTTGCCCTTATGGTGAAGTAAATTGTTCTCAATAAAACCACATTATCTGCTTCAAACACCTGTTAATAACTTCTACTATGATTTCAAGTTGATTTGGAGGTTATTATGCCAATACATACCTGATTGTTCTGCATCTCCGTCATCTCTTCCTGCAAGTGACAACAGGTCAACAACAAATACAGAATGTAACAAACACTCAAACCAGTTTATGAACATGATAATGATTAATGATGATTAAAGTTATGGTTACATGCCTGTTTTTTAAGCAACTCGTGGTTGGTTTCTTTAAGTTTTGCGACTTCGGCTTCCAATTCCAAAGTATACGCCTATGAAATCCAATCAAGCAATCATTAATCGAAAATAATAGAACGAAAACTGCACGAAATAGAAACGAATTTTACAATATTTTTTATTTGAACAACCAACTTTAAATTAGACCTTACAGTTTATATTAAATATCACATGACCCTTACGATAACAAAGGTCTGTTCAATACAGAATCAATTTTAAGTAGAGAAATGCCAGAAACATATAAACATTTGTACGTTTATTTTAACTATGATACATAATGCAGTTATGTAGTGGTTTACCCTGCACTCTTTCTAACTCCTATTATAGCTGCTACTATATCTATCAAGCACTATGTACAAATGCATTATACTGTACTCTAGGTTCACTACTTAAAACTGGTTATGTATTATACTCACCCTATGATAACAAATGCAAATTGTTTAAATGAAGATACCTGCTTCCGAGCCCGAGATCTTGCAGCTGATTCTCTGTTCTTAATCATTCTTCTCCGCCTTCTCTCCACCACTTTCTCTAAAGTCCCACTGCTTTTCCGCGCGCGTAATTCGCCTTCACCAAACGCATAAAATGGGGGCGATGGAGTCAAATCCAGATTACTTTTCGGAATCAAATTCCGTGGAGAGTTTACAGAAATACCCCCAAGTGTTTTAATGTTTATCACTCCATTCTCTATGTCACTAGCTTGAACCACACTAGTCTTAACTGGCTGATCAAATTTACCAATTTTAGCCCCTGGGCTAGCCAGTTGACCGGTCAACGGTGCTGTGAAGTCCAAGGCAGCTTGTTTGGGAAAAATGGGCTGTGGTTGTGGTTTTGGTTTTTGGTGCAGGGTCACTCCTGTTTTAGTCTCGCTGAGTCGGTTAACTGTTGGCCCGTTAAACCCGTGATTCTGATTTGGGTTTTGGAACCCGAAAATGAAACTACTGTTTTCCACATTCGGTTGTGAAACTTCCCCAAAAAACGACCCGTTTTGAGGCATAATGGGCCGCGAACTCGTTTGAATTTGGTGATCTTCCTTTACTACCCCTGCTTTCAGCAAGAAATCCTCAAGTGTCATCTCACCTAATGTTGGTTCTCTTTCTTGTGGTTGTAAATTCTGTTGACCAATCAAATCCCCATCTTTGTCTCCGTTACTACCACCACTACTTATAAGCAATTCCCTCCAAACTTCATCAACTGTTTTCCTGCTAAGTGTTCTAGGCAAAGTCAAAGATCCTTGTCTTTGAATAATACTCCCATTATTAGGGGCATTTCCGTCAATTCCAAAACTGGAAGTTGATGCCATTGCTTGAGTTTCTTCAGCAGTCCAAATATTCTTCAAAAGTTCATCCATATTCATTGATCCAAAATCTTTCCCACCACCACCTAAAGTGTGTTGCAATTCATCAAAAGTCAACGAGTAGATAGAAGACTGTCTGGTCAAAGGGGAATTTGCCACCATTTGTTTACTGCCATTGACCTCTGGCTGTGATGTGTCACCATAATCCTTGAAGTTGATAAAAGAACTCATTTTTCAAGATCAAGAAATTGAAATCTTGTATCCCTATGATCTTGATTTCTTTATCCAAAATCAACCAAAATAGGAAAGAAAGTGAGTCAAGATTCATAAAGCAGTTAACTTTCTTTATAAAGTGATAACAAGAATCCCACCATCTGCATAAATTTACTTCAATTTCAAAATAACTACAATATGCAAATATGCAATAAGATAATATTAAAAGTGTAATGATGCCCATGTTAAAGAAGTCTAGGTTTGACTTCAAAGTGAAGATTTGAATTATGAATATTATCTTTTACTCATCAAATTGAATAATGACATTAATTTGAATATTATTATTATTATTATTATTATTATTATTATTATTAAACATAACTATTAAAATCTAGAAGTCAAATCTGAAATGAAAGGTAATTTGGGATAAAATTAAAACCTGATTTTTATTAAAAAAAACAGAATACATGTGAATATGTTGCTTGAAAGTCAAAATCCCCAAAATACCCTCAAGCAATACCTATGCATCAAATTACTTATGGAGATTAGAACCCTAATCAAACCAAAATCACAATCTTTATGCATCAAATTACTATCCAAGAACATGATTAGAACTATACATCACAACATAGCATCAATTTGATAAAGAAAAATTAAAGATCTGGATCAAAAAATAAGATCAATCACATCAAATGGTTAATAAATCAGATCTTTAAACAGGAAATAATTAAAAAGACTTATAAAACTGGAGGTAGATAAATATCTTCAAGTAAGTGTAGGATTTAAAGACGGTTTTACCTTTTTAGTGTGAAAGAGATGAGAGGGTGATGGTGAAGAGCTCGTGTCGTATTGATCTTGTTGTCTCGGTAGAGATGACAAGTGTCTTGCAAAATAAAATTTGTTGATATTTATGCTTGTTTTATCTTAAAAGTTACATTTATGCCCTCTGTCTTTGGAATCTTTCTTAAATGGCCCTTCTATTCTTGTAAACTTGTTATAGACGATTGTAAAATACTCGCGTGTAATGTTTTAGACCATAACGCGTATACAAGAACTAGAAGGAGAACCAATATATCCTTAATCAATTTTGATTCTTCGATTTGATTAGTTAGGATCAGTTTTGCATATCTATCAAGAACTAGAAGGAGGCCCCGCGTGTTAATGAGGCTTCCAAGCGATAGTGATAGCTTTTACACACGAGCGTTGCGGCGTCTTAAACCGCGGAAGAAATTAACGTCCTCGAAAGCTTATAAAATAAAGCCAGAACCTTTAGGCAAATTCACCATGCGCGAGAAGAACGCATAAGATTTATGGTTATAAATTAAAACGCCAGTTTTTTTTGCATGAAAGCCTTTAAAACCGCCCAAGGGGTGGGGTTGCAGGTTTTGAACCCGCATCGCCTGCTCAAGCCTAAACCATGGTGACCACTGCGCCAAAGCCACTTTTTGGTTTCCATTTCCTGTGCAACTTTTTAAACAAAACCTGAATATAAAAAAAAGTTAAAAAAAAATAACAAAAGCATGCATCAACATGCTTGTATATTAGGCTTACCCACTTATACATTTTAAACAGTAAATTCCACTCATATACAAATATTGCCTTTTAATATATATTTAATTTAATTTAATTGTCCGGATAGAATTATGGAATTAATTTGTTTCGTTAAATGTTTTTGTTCATTTGTGCAACTTTTAACATTAAAAAACATCTTGGTTTTTGTGACGAGTTTTTTTTGAACGACAAATTTGGATCACTGACGGACCACTTGGGTATCATCGTGCCATCAGTGGTACCACCCGATCATATTCCAACACCAAGTCACCAATTCATGAGAAAACCCAATTTTTCTGGGAAACCCCCTTGTGAGATTCAAACCCAGGACCTTATAGTCACTGAAACTTATCCCACGACCAAGATACCGCTGGGCTATTATACCTTTGACAGGTCTTTGTGACGAGTTAATAGGAACATAATGTAGCAAACATTGAAACAAGTGTAAGGTTATGGGAGTGTTGTGTAAATATCATTGGTGATAATGAAAATTGAATATTTAAATAAGGACAGTGAAACGTGGACCAATGATAGTGCTGCTCTGATGTGATTTCTTAACCAATCAGAGAGTGCAGTCTGGGTGATTCTTAACCGTCCGATTTCGCTTTCTGACAAAGAATAACACAATTTTTTAGTGCTTGTATTCAGAGAAAGAGGAGTAGGTGAGTGGGGAACATGAAGATATGGAAATCCATCATCTTTAAATTCTGCAATTTTGCTTCCTCCAATCTCAACCGTCAGTTGATAACTGGACGATCAAGATCGTTTGTAAGTACAATATTTAATTAACGATATAATTTAAATTATGTTAATCACTTAACAAATATTGTTTATTACATAATGTGTAGCTTGTTGTAGCTATTCATATTGATACAAAAATAGTATATAGGTTTAAGAAATAATAAAAAAAAAAATATCCAACAAAAAAGTTAAGATACACTATAAACCTAAATTAAAAGCAAGTAAAAAAGTGTGCATCGGTGAAATCAGTAAAGGAGTTGATGGCTAAAGATGTTACATCAAATAATTATTTCAATTTCAAACGGTGCAAATGTGTTCAAAGAAAGAGCAATATATCCGGATGGAGGGCGGAGGTGGGTCAATTACCAACCTTGGCGGCTTGAAATAAAAGAAATATTCAGGTAAACTACCAATTATGTCCTTTATGTGATGATGCGATGGAGGCGGCAGAACATTTGTTCACTTCATGTTACATTGCATCGGTGGTATGACAAAAAGTAAGTAGTTGGTGTAAGATTAAACAAAATTTTGCCTTCTCCGTTAGAGATTTGTTTGAGCTACACAAGTCGGTTTTGAAGGATAACTCCAAAAGGAAACAGTTCATGGCGTTATTTTAATCGCTTATTAGAGTATTTGGAAGGCTAGAAACGAGACCCAATTCTCAAACAAAATAGCCAAGGTGGAAACAATTTCGGAAGATATAAAGTCTCTTGGGTTCTTATGGTTTAAGTCTAGGTCTAGACACAAATCTCTTCTTTGGAAGGATTGGTGTTGTTTCAATTTGTTGTAATTATGTTTTAAACGTTTGTATCTATGGTTTTGGGTGGTTCCTTGTTGCTTGGGTCGATTTGTGAATAAAATTTGCCTTTCGAAAAAAAACATGACACGTGTCAGAATCTAAATCATTTGACATATTACAACTTGGATAAATAAAGGTTAAGAAAAAAACTTAATTGAAATCGACACATGGTAAAATTGTAATGAAATTTGAATTTATACTTAGAAGTTCTAAACTCGAACATAAACCTCGTCTAATTATTAGGTGATGTTCTTTTAGAAGCGTTATATAGTGATTATAGTAGTCAATGGTGGTTAAAGATGGGTCAAAGTGAAAGTAACTGTTGTGGTCAACTGTTGAGTTGTTTATAATAGTTTGTGCAAGAAGTGGCAAGTTTGGAAAGATGAAGGGCAAGCAGTTTAAAGAAGATGGAGGACTGTTTCTGTCATTGTGGAAATAAGTTTGTAAACTCAAGATTAGGTTTATAAGCTTCTAAGATTTGGGGGTTTTAGTTTCAGTTTGTAATTGATTTTCAATTTCCTTTGTATTCGTATTGTCGATTTCATTTCAATAAAGCAAGAAGCATTTGGTGTGAATCTTTTGATCTTGATTATTCGTTAATTCCGCATTACAAATTATAATTGGTATCAGAACTTTGATAGCTCGATCGAAGAAGGTGAATTGATCTAGTTCTGCAAACGATTGAAGATGGTGAATGTTGCAAAGTTTGATATCGAGAAATTCGACGGAAGAAACGACTTCAATCTATGGCGCTTGAAGATGAGGGCACTCTTGGTTCATCAAGGGGTTGTCGATGCTCTGAAAGGCGAATAGGGGTTGCCTGCAGCGTTGACTGATAAGGAGAAAAATGAGGTGATGGAGAAGGCGCATAGCGCGATCATCCTCAATCTTAGTGATCGTGTTCTCGGGGAAGTTTCAAAGGAATTGACGGCTGCTGGTGTTTGGGCAAAATTAGAGAGCCTTTACATGACCAAGCTATTGACAAATAGGCTATACCTGAAGAAGAGGCTATACATGTTCAAAATGGTTTATGGTAAATCACTAGAAGATCATATTGATGAATTTAATAAGATTGTATTAGACCTTGAGAATATAGAGGTTGCAATTGATGAAGAAGACATGGCAATTATTTTCTTGTCATCTTTACCACACATATATGAGCACTTTGTAGACACACTCGTGTTCGGTAAAGATAGTTTGTCAATGGAATAAGTAGTGGCAGCAATGAATTCAAAAGAATTGCAAAAGAGATGTGAATCCAAAGATGATGGGTCAGATGGTCTGATTGTTAGGGGAAGACCAGAGTAGAGGTGTAACAAAGGCAAGAACCAGAGACCAAGATCTAAGTCCAGAGGAAAGTTTAGGTGTTTTGTCTACAACTCAGACAAACATCTAAAAAAGGAATGTCCTGAGTGGAAGAAGAGAAATGTTGAGTTCAATAAAGATAAAGGCACATATAATGTCAAGAGGATGGTTATGAGAGTGCAGATGTACTCATGGTGAAACTCGCCTATGAACTTGTAGAAATTATGGATAAATTTTATTAAAAAATGGATAGATTTGGAGCAAAAATCTAATTTAGTAATTAACCTTTTGCGACTTCCATGAATTTACAGTTTTTAAAACGTATTGAACTTCTAGAAGTATAAAAAAGCCTTTATTTCTCCTCTCTTTTTTTTTCTTTGGATCTATATCTATCTTATCTTATTATCTTTTTAACTATCACCTTATCTCTTTCTAAACATACGAGTTAACTTACATAAATGGCCCCCGTATTTTGATTAAATTACATGTTTGGTCCTTGGATTTTAAAAATTATAAATTTAGCCTAAACGTTTGTGACCTGGTTACGTCTTTACTTATTGACGTTAATACCAGTTAGTTTTTAGCGTAAAATTAGCCATGTATCATTCACGTGACTTACGAATGCAAACTTAACCCTAAAAATGAGTAAAATTAGTAAAAAAATCAATAAAAATGAGTAAAAATCACTAATTTTTTTTTATTGATTTTTACAGTTTTTATTGATTTTAACTCATTTTTAAGGTTAAGTTTGCAATCGTAAGTCACGTGGATGACACATGGGCTAATTTTCAGTTAAAAACCAATTGTTATTAACGTCAGAGGCTAAATGCGTAACCAGGTTACAAATGTTTGACTTAAGTTTGTAATTTTTAGGGTGGGGGGTTGGGGTGTAGTGGTAAGAGGAGAGTCCCACAACCAAAAGGTTGTGGGTTCTAACCTCATCCAAGACACAAAAAAGAAGTAAAAATAGAATAAAAATTTGCTGTTAAAAAAAAAGTTTGTAATTTTTAAAACTTGAGGGTCAAACATGTAACTTGATCAAACCACATGAGCCACTAGTGCAATTAACTGAAAAATGATTTAACATTGTTTTTTTTGTTTATGTCATCTTAATCTCAAAACTTTTGTAACTCATTTGTGCCTTCATGGAAACAATTTTTTTTAATTATGCTTATTTTTTGTAAGTGTTTGTACGACCACCCGTGATGGTTGATGAGTCATGAGAGTACATGATTTAGCACCAAGCAAAAAGTGTGAAACAATATTTGGTTTATATGACGTCAAGCAGTACACCCTAAAAAAATTAGAATATTTTATATATTGTTTACAAGAATAGCTTAAAGTTAATAAATAATTTATGTTTATATTAGTGTATGGTTCGAGAGTATTTATGTTGTGGGTCAAGATTGTTTGTGATGTTTATGATTAATGAGACTATATTGCTTGTAAATAAACTATTATTATCAAAACATTTAATCATATTATATAAAATAAACGTCTAGTTAAACATCTTAAGCGTGTGTAAATGTGATTGCATTGATTAATTGTAAATGATTAGGGTTACAAGAAATGTTATATATGATAACCATATTTACATAATACTACCTTCTACTATTACTAATTATAACATGATTTAATATTCCCCCGCAAGCTAAGGGCGAGTAGCGACCTGTAGCTTGGAGCGTAAGAACATGAATCTTTGGGTCGGCAACGGCTTTGTGAAGATGTCTGCAATCTGATCGTCTGTCGATATAAACTAAACACTGAGTTTTCCTTTAGCCACTTTTTCGCGAACATGATTATAAGATTATAGTGTAGAGTAGTGAGAGAGAGCGCACGATGTAGGAAGATAACCTGTCAAGATGGAGGAGAAGACTTTTATTTATATCGAGGCTAGTGGGCTTAACCCTAAAAGGACAACATCATCTTGAGCTCACTAGAAATGGATTCATTTGGACTGAGGCTCTGGTTCAATTAGAGAGATATCTCTTCAAATATTCTTATGTGAATTGAGTTTGGCGATTCGATGGATGATTGCTTCAAGAGTAATTTGTTTTGAAATTATCAGAGGATAAAATGATGGAGAGGTGAAATATTTTTTTTGTCTAAAAAGTTCAAACTACTGAAAAGGAATTGGATGAATTTAAATGACTAATTTTATCTCATATTTTTATTAAGGCCACCGAAAAAGGACCATTCACATCAATTCCCCATTCTCATGTGTCTCGACCCGACTGGATAGAAGTTGAATGCCTTATAGTCGTTAACGCCATGTAGTTCAATACGGGCCGAGGGAGGTTTTTTCCATTCCCAGTCAAAATCACCAACCGAGATATTGAGACTCAATCTACTTTCAAGAGATAACAAATGGGGTAGATATCTTTATGAATACATTTCTCACATCAATTATCTAGCAAAAATAAAGTGTTCTCTATACAAAATATGCAATGGTAGTTGAAATTAAAGCCAAAAAGATGCATATACATTTCCCAATAAGCCTTGGTACTAATTAGGGTGAATATGAGTCACTCGGTTCAGATTAGGGATTGGCTGATTTAACCGACTAAACCATAAGCCTAGTGTTTTTAACCCTTGTTTAGTCTACTTTTATAATTTTATATGAGCTCATTTGGTTTGGACTCATCATTTATTCAATCCATTATCTATCAAGGCATTAATCAACATTCGACAATCCAGAGGTTCGAAGTGAAGCCCTAGATCACTTATTGTTCTTTTCCATCTACATCCATACAATCGTAAATTACTAAATCGTTCTTTCTTCTTTTACGTCTACATCCGGTTGACGACAACCCATGAATCGATTTTAAATTCGGACAAAAAATTCAATTCAGTTAAATTCGGTTATAACCAAAAATTGAACCGAACGGTTGATTCGGTTATTTGGTTCGGTTAAGATATATTTGAATTCGGTTCGGTTCAGTTTTCGGTTAAGACCGAAAAAATTCCCTAACCGAATTAATCGATAACTGAACCGATGAATACCCTAGTTTAGATATGTGCTAAAAGCAAACTATAAGTCAGTGCAATCTGATATCATTAACAAAATTATTAAATGTCAAAATAACGGTAAATAATCTACTAGTTTTGTGTTGGGAAGGACTTGTTAAACTATTAAATCAATAATATTTTCACTTGTGAAAATATATAATCTTAAACTGGTAAATATATAATCTTAAATATAAAGATCATACACATATCATGTATTTACAATAATTTATTTTAGACAACTTAGTAAAATATAAACTCATATCTTACATATTTTAAAAGTATTTTATTTCATTTCAGTTCTCTTTATAAACACCAGATTAAGTTTTCAATTACTTATAAAAGCTCTCAATTAATTTCAATAATATTTAAATCGTCCAAATACAAAAGCCAAATTGAAACATCTTATGCACAAGATACAACACATCAACGCGTTGCTACATAAACTACAAAAGCCAAATTTATAGGGTTATGGATAAAATGAAAAATGTAACATAATGTTACGTATATGTAACAATTTCTCATTCTGTTTTATGTTGACATACTATTACATATATGTAACGCTCTTCATTCCGGTATTTATATTCAACAAATATGTAATAGATAGTTAAATAAAAAAGAAACAATAATTTATAAATTATGTAATTGGTTTCTTGATTTTATTTGGTTTTTATATAAGTTGATGATTTTCATTTGAACCGCACCCATTACATATAACGACAATTTTTATATAAAAACTTGTTTTAAAAAACAATACTATAATATTTAAAATCTCTGCGTTTTAATAAATTATAATGACACGGACTCTTCAACTTGATTTAAAAAAAAAGAAATTATAAATATAATCCACAAACATCTAACTTGGACTTTGACCATCGTGAAACAATAACATCCGACTTGATCTAACAAGATAAAAAGGAAACATAAACACGGGTACCTACTAACCAAAACAGAAGCCTACTCATTTGATTGACGACCATTCCAAAACCAAGACATTTTACCTAAATCCCTCATTAATAGTCAACAAAGTGGAATTATGTTAGTATCTTCTTCTAATTCTTACTTATATTTTAAGGTTTCGTGTTGATAATGTTATGAAATAATATAGAGAATAAAGAAGACGACAAAATAGAAAATAAAGCGTTTCATTTTTAGTATTTCATACAGGGATAATTTAGGGGTGTAAACGAGCTAAGCTTGAGTTCTCTTGTTTAACTTAAAAAAATTTGAGGTTAGCTCATTCAACTTAAAAAAGCATAAACTCATGTTTAACTTGTTTCAAGCCGTGTAACTTGTTTCAAGCCGTGTATCTAAAACTTGAGTTCAGAACATGAGTTATTCGACAAGCTTGAGCTTGACTTCTTTATTATTTAATAACTTTTATGCATATATATAATTGTTTTTTGTGTTTTTAATTATAACTAGCAATTTTTTTGCCTTGTTTGCGTGGATAAAACTTACGTCAAAACACAATCTCGCTATAACACTTATACCGAAATGTTCACAAAAAAAAAACTAAAGAAAACCTCGTATTCCGTTTAAAAAAAATAATGAATGAAAGTTATCACAGGAAAACAAAATAAATCGAAAACTAAGCGTGTTAAAAACGTATATTATATATAGTATGAGGGGTTAAAACGAAAGTCAAAACGCAGACTCGTTATAACGTATGATACAAAAAATACTCGAATTTGAATACAACTCCGTTTTAAAAAAAAATTAAAACCGGAACGTTGACAAAAAAACTAATGAAAATTACGCATTCCGTTTTTAGAAAAAAGTTAACGAACGAAAGTTATCACAGAAAAACGAAATTAATAAAACCAAACGGGTTAAAAACGTATATTATATATATTATGAAGGGTGAAAAATAAAATTAAAACGTCATGTGACACTTCCCCATAGGTGAGTACTATTCACTCACGTTGTACTTTAACTAAGATTATAATATAATTATATATACAATATCGTATATATTATTTATGTTTTTTTATCATAAGTGTGTATAAATATATATAATATTTATTATGTAATTAAATTTTATATTATATAAATATCTATATAAGTAATAAACTTGTTTATGATCACGAGTCTGATCAAGCTTCATATATTAAGCTCTAACTCGTATATTAAATTATTCAATTTAGGCTTCAGTCCGAGCTAGTTTAAGCTCGATCCGATTCAACGTTTTAGCAAACTGATTTGTCGTAACTCATGAACATCGACCCGTTTACACATCTATCAGGGGCGGTTCAACATATTTTGGGCTTAAAAGGAACTTTAAATTTGAGGCCTTTTATCAAAGTTTTCTAAATATATAAAAGTTTTTAAAATATAATTTTATATAGCGTTAAAACGTATAATATTAATGTTTAGGCCGAATATTATTAGAGTAAACTCATAAATAAACATTCAATCATTTTTTATTATATTTTATCAATTATCTCTAAAAGCATAAAAATTGATATACTATTATATATATTTTAGCTTGAAATATATATTAAAGTAGGTTTTTTAACTTTTTAAGACCTTAAAAAATTAAGGACTTGTATGAACCAAAATTTAGTCTTCTAACAGAATTCAAATATTTCTAACCAACATTAAAAAGAGTTAAGAGTTCGGTACACAAGTGAAGGCCCAATCCAATTGGGCCCACAATTTACAATCCATTCAGTTTGTGCCAACTCAGATATTTTAGAGGACCCACCAAAGTCCACATACTTTTAAATACTCATCTCCCTCCCCTCGACGGCGAACCCTATCACCGTCTCCATCATTCTAAAGCTCTCTCTAATGGCGGACTTCAAACAACCACATCAGTTCCTCTCCAAACAACGCTCGTGGTCGCCGGACATCCACCGCGACATAGAATGGCAGAAGCTTAAGAACAATCAGCAACGCCGTTACCACCGCCACCGCCGCAGCCGGAGCATCGACGCTGCTACCGAAGTTGACGTCACTGATGACGACGTGAAGGAACTGAAAGCGTGCTTCGATCTAGGTTTCGGCTTCGATTCCTCTAGCGATTTGGATCCGAAACTCACGCAAGCTTTTCCGGCTCTCGAATTTTACGCCGCCGTTAACCGGCAATACAACAGTAGACTCCTGTCAAGATCGTCGTCGCTAAGCTCTGATTCGTCTTCAACTTCTTCAAGTCAAACCACCGCCATCATCGATCCGAGTAAGCAAAGTTAAAATTCCGTATTCCGGATGCTATTTTTATTTTTTGTTGATTCAAATTTCGGTTAAGTGATGTTTTGATTTGATCGCTGTAGGTGATGATCCGAAGAAAGTGAAGACGAGATTGAAACAATGGGCGCAATTGGTTTCTTGCTCGATTCTGGAAACTTCTTCTCAACTAGCGAATAACAAACATCCAGCAGAATAGGATGACATAATTTGGGTACAATTTCATGAGAAACAGAATGTACATATTTACTGGTGTCAAAAGACTTCATTGACTAAATAAATTATAATTTTGATGTATTATTATTATTAGGGTATGTGTTATATAACTTCGCTTCACTTTTCGGCATTAATCATCATCTTAGCTTTACATTATTGTCTTTCACTCATGTTATACTCATCTTTCTCTTTTCACCTTTTTTTTTTTATTTTTGATGTATTGAAGAGAGAGAGAGATTGTGCGGCAAGGAGAAGGAAGACAGCGGAGGATGTTTACCGTTATATTGCAAAACTGCGATGACATGAATGGGGGGCGGTATTGCCACAACCCTCCGTACCATCCACATCTCTCGGTGCACCTGCAATAGAGTAGAACACATAGCCTTATTATTATTTAAAGAAGATAATTTTTATAGGGACGAGGATTACTAAATCAATCATCAACTACTACAAACACAAACCGTAGGAATAGATGGTCACTTTTTATTAAAATAATAATAACGATACACACGTTATTGAAGGGAAATACTCGAGTACAAAACTGTATACAAAACCGAATGAAAAAGATAAATATAAATACAAAATTTATATAATTCTAACCGTAGTATTCCATAAGTTCGAGTCTTCGGCGGTAAAACGAACGAACTAATCTTTAGTGGTGGTTAAGGATTAATGTTTAACATGGGTTCTTTAAAACAGATTTCGCGCCTCCTCTTAACCGAACGCGTCTGTCTCCCAGGGTACAACAACCGGAACAGTATGTGCACTGCCGGGAATGGGTCACGCGACCGAGATATCACCGGGTAAAATAGTTTTCTTGAGTATATGGAAAAAGAAGAAGTTAACGAAGTGGAGGAATTAGAGAGTGCTCAACTCTAAATTTTATGGAACTAGTTGACAAAAGTTTCTCTAGTTTTTTCTCTCTTTTCCGTCTCTTTTCGAAAAAGTAATCAAATGGTTCATTTTATACTCGTACTAAAAACTTCATAATAAATATTTATTTAAAACATAATTATGACATTTTGTGTCAACTTTATGAATCAAAATCAAAACTCCCATTTGATTCATGACATGATTTTTTAGACAAAACAAAACTTCCTTCTAATTTATGTCATGGTTTTATGAGTTAAAAAAAAACAAAAAACAACCGTATGATTCATGACAAAGATAAATTAAGAAATTGTAACAATTTCCTACTTCAATCACCAAAGTTCCATATTATTCATTCCAATTTCTCAACTTCAAGCATCGATATCCTATTCATTTTAGTTTCGGTTTGGACATGATTTGTTTCGTTACGAAGCTCTCACAAAATAGAACACAAACCCATAAATAATTAGTTATATAACTAATATATAAATATAATTATTTGTGTCCAAATTTAGGAAAAACTCATTTTCCCAATATTGTAAAAATCATTTTTGACAATTTTTTTTCCAACATAAACTAATTTTGATTATGTAAAAAATCATATATACTTTTTTTTTCCTTCAGTGCATATTCAATTTATATTTGTTAATCATGAAAAATGTCTTGAACCGGGAAACGTGGCAGCGCGTTGCGATGAAGAATTTGTGTATATGCATTGATATTAATATTTTCATGTCGGCCACTGAACACGTAATTAAATTTTGGCTTATTTTTGCCATTATAGCTATGTAAATTTAGTTAGAAATAATAATAACAAAAGCAATATACGGAGATAATAGATAATAACTCGAAAACCTGGAAGTACGAACAAAGTTAAATTTAAATAACGTATTCAGATTCGGGTTTTGAATATTTGAAATGAATCCATATTCACAAGGAGAGAGTACCTCATCGAAGTATCATCCTAGGCCTGTTATTGTAGTTGAGAATTTTGCGATTTGAATGTGATGACGATACATCTAACGTGCTACAATTGTTGCTTATTCTTCTTAAACTTGATTCACCTCATAACTTTCAAAGTATGAAAAATGATGATTTAGGAAGGAAGAATAAATAATCAAATTTTAGGATTTAGTTACTTGCTTTCGGATTAAGAATTTTGCTAGACGAGGGGCTTCCTAGTTTACTAGAAGGGACATAGTCTATTGTGTTTTAATTTGTGACAAATCATGAAATTAAAATGCATATTTGGAATTTTTTTCAAGTTTACATGGCTATAGAGGTAAAGGTTTGTTTGAACCCAAAGACGACCCGTATATTAATTCAGGTAAAAAACATCAACTATAACCCAGATACACTTAAAATCGTGTAACTCAAACACAATCGTGCAATCAGTTTATCTAAACGAGAAAATGAGTTGACGGGTCAACCTCTTTAATAGACGAGTACGACAACTTTTTTAATAGTTAAATCTACTTGATGTTTTAACCAAAAGTAACATTAATCATAACATGATAACCAAAAATCTAACTTACGACCGATTAAAAGAAAATACGCCATATTTATTAAACAAGTCAATTCAAACACAAACACCGGTTATATGCTCAACCCAAAATCAGTTATGCTTTATATTATTATTATTAAGAATAAGAATATATCACGTGTATATAAACAAACATATGCACTTGTTAAATAAACCTAAAAAGTGAAAAGAGTTTTCTTTGACACAAGAATTACAAGGGGATTTCCACTTTCACGTGAAAATAGTTGCCATAATTTGTTTTACTTTTGTCTTCAACCATTATCCAAAAAATAAGAGGACCACAATTAAATTTAAATAAATCGAAAGCAAGTCATCATTTTCTTTATTGTACCAAACTGTATCACGCATCTTACTCGTCAACTAACTTTTTCCATCAAAAATATCTTCAGTTAGTTGGTTATTTTCTGTATCACTCTTCCTTTATACTTAAAATGCATCTAATAAATAAAAAACATACTTGGTAAATACCTATGAAATTTGATTTTACATACGAAAGAAATTTTAGTTGAGAGTAAATTACATTTTTCGTTCTTTAAGTTTATACAAAATTTCAGTTTTCGTCCTTAAACTAAAGAGATAACATAAATAATCATTTATGTTTAAATTTGTTAACCGTTTTCGTTCTTTCCACTAACGAACGTCTATTTTTGACATTAAATGCAGTCATGTGCCCCTCATGTGAGGGAAAAATCGTCTTTTTGTCGTTAGTAAAAGAACAAATTACACTTTTCGTCCTTTATGTTTATACCAAATTTTAGATTTCGTCTTTAAACTAAGGTAATACAACAAATTGTCATTATATATATATATATATATATATATATATATATATACTTGAGAACTCGTGAGAACTCGTCAAAAAACCAATTAAAACCATTTTTTTTTGTTTTCACTATCTTTATTATTAAAATATAACATAAAAAATGATTTATCTCTTCAATTAATTTATCCTTTCTCTTTAAATTATCCTTAAAAAAATTTATATACATGTGTAAATGGTAAACACTTACACATGTGTAAGTGGTAAACTTACACAATTGTATATTTTTTTAATATATGAAGGCACGTAAATTTACATATATAAATTCATTTTTTTATGTTGTATTCTAACAATAAAAATAGTAAAAAAAAAAAAAATGGTTTTGATTGAATTTTGACGAGTTCTCAAAATATTTAGGAGTTATTAAATGATCCATTCCATATATATATATATATATATATATAATATATATATATATATAGGGGACGGTTCCACTAAGAAGTGGTTTTTCGCTAAGAAATCCTAAGAAGTGGGTCAAACGAACTCCGATTGAGCTCATTCCAACGGCGTTGGAACCGTCTCATTGAACCATATCCCGGACCCAAAAACCTAAACCCCCTCCACCCGCACCCCCCAAGAACCTAAACCCCCCTTCTACCCCCCAACCCCCAAAAACTTAACACCTCTCCCCCCCCCTTAAAAAAAAACCTAAACCCACCCCCAAAAACCTAAACCCCCCACCCCATCATCAAAAAAAGCCTAAACCATAAAAGCTAAACCCTAAAGCTAAAACCCTAAAATTCAAACGTAAAATCTAAACCTTAAAAGCTAAACCCTAAAAGCTAAGATGGTAGAGTTCGACGAGACGGTTCCAACGCCGCTGAAATTAGCTCAATCGGAGTTCATTTGATATAGTTTCTTAAGGTTTTTGTCATTTCTTAGATTTCTTAGCGAAAAATTACTTCTAATTTGATGTTCCCTCTCTCTCTCTCTCTCTCTATATATATATAAATAAGAGAATCAAAACATGTCATCATATGAGCTCTATCATCATTGTCTTTTATGGATGGTGAAAGGGAAATAACACTCATTTCACAGTTAACATGATGGAAGGGATATTGCATTTCCCATAATAGTCTCAACAAACCTAAAGTAAATCCGAAGGTGATGGTTTAATGGTATGACTTCTTCCTAGACTGAGTATGCTATTCTAAAAAGAAAATGAGCACACAACTAGATGATGTACGAACCTGAACCTGGACCATTATTTATGTATTTGATCATCCATGTTTAATTAACCAAGTCGACTAAAAATGAAAAAATATCATCAAAACGGTTTTCCCGATTTAGCTGATCTAGTCACACCGACCAGTTTATGTTTGCCCCACATTTTCGATCGAAGTCATCTGAGTCGGACCATGCACACCCCTAATATATCCTATTAAAGAAGATCAAAGAATTATTTGATGAATGATAAAGGAATTTTTTTTTTTGTGTAATAATTTATGATAATGAAAAAAAAGAAGGACGATTACAATAAAGTGACAGGTAAACGGGCAACAAGTTGCGCTGCAACCCCCTTTTGAATAACAAAACCGATCCTACTAAAAACAAAGCTTTGGGTCTTAGGGGCCGAAATATTACTATGCACGACTCGTTGAATCTTGTTTAGGAATTCCACTGCCTCCGGTAATGAGATGAATAACCGAAAACTTAAAATAAACAAATTAAAATTTATATCTATATATAATAAAACTTAATCATGTCATTATCTAGTATTTCACACTGACCATGTGTTCGAACACTTGATTAAAGTCGAAATCAGATTGAAGAATAGAATCAATACAACTGCTGGCTGGGTGTGACAGGATGAAATAGTACAACATGTTCAACAATCCTTATTAAATTTCACAAATATTCGCGAATATAATGTTACTCTTAAAGATATGGAAGATAAATTCAAACTAAAAGAGATTTATGTTGTTACTAAAGATAAAAGTTTATCAAATAAATTAAAGGAGTAACTTCATAGAATAGTAACCAATTTTTCAATCTGTTATAATTAAATCACTCAAACTTTTATTTGTTTCAATTAAGTCACTAAAGTTTCAAATAATGTGTTAATCTTAAGTTTTTTACCTATTCAACAAGTTACTATGCTTATATGCGATTTCTTTTTTATTTTTCTTTTTTTTAAATTAGCTTACATGGATATTAACATTTTTCTAAATTTAAAATTTCAAAAAATTTAAAAAATTTCAATTTTAATTTTCTAAATTTTAAACTTAAAAAAAATAAAAAACGTAAATTTTCGTATAAATTAAAATTTTTTATTTTGTTTTATTTTAGTTTAAGAAATCTTAAATATAAAAAAAATTAAAAAATGTTAACTTTCGCAAAAAATATTAGTTTTAAGTTTCGATTTTTTTTTAATTTTTGAAATTTTAAAAAAATTAAAAATGTTAATTTTCGAAAAACTTAAAAAAAAAATATTTTTAATTTTCGAATTTTTTGTTTAATTTTAATTTTTGAAAATTTAAATTTAAAAAATGTTTATATCCATGTATGCATATTTAAAAAAAAAGAAAAAGAAATGCCATGTAAGCATGGTAACTTGTTAAATCAGTAAAAAACCTAAGATTAGCACATTATTTGAAACTTGAGTGACTTAATTGGGACAAAAAAAGTTTGAGTGACTTAATTGTAACAATTTAGAAACTTGGGTTTAAGGCCCGCGGTTCGCAACGGGTTTAAGGCCCATGGTTCGCGACGGGTTTAAACACATAAAGGGAATTGTACGAAGATAATGATTGAAATTATAAAAGGAGGTAATCTTCTAATCAAGAGATACATCGATGCATACAATAATATAGAGTTTAGACATTCATTTGAAATAGTTTACGCAAGTTCTTACCAATTCATTGTAGAACACATTTGTCCCATAGTTTATAGACTTATTGTTTAGAAGACTAAATTACAATTTTTGTCATTTATGTTTTTCAAAATTTTGAAATGGGTATTTTAAAACTTTTACTTTTACTCACCGTCTTTTATTTGAATAGTTCTTTTATTTCTTGTTCTTTTGACTAACTAGAGTTAAATAATTCTGTTAAGTCAAGGATATTATTGTCTTTTAGTCATAAAGAACAATTCTTGTAATGTAAAGTTTACTTTATTTTTTTCTTTTATTCTTCATTTATTCTTTTTATCACTTTTATTTTATTAATTTTATTTAAAATTTAATTAATTAATTAACCAACTTATTTATTTTATAAAGATATATATTTTTTTATTTTTTTATTTTCGTTTGTTTGAATAAATAATATACTTTTCTCACTTTTATTTTAATTTTTTCTCGTTTGTTCATAGTCTATTTTTAACCCAATAGGTTTTAACTAAGAAATTTGTTCATAACCTATTTTTAACCCAATAGGTTTTAACTAAGAAATTTGTAAATTAATGAAACAAGGTAAACTAGTTCGATATAAATGTATTATGTGTATTGGTTAATATATAATTAGTCCCAAATTAAAGAGTGAACCAAATGGCTGAAGCGTTGGTTTTCGGTTATCAAGGTCGGGCATTGGGGCCGTTCAAACCGGCTCTAACCTTTATAGGATTTGACCTAAAACTGTCACGTAAAAGAAATCCGTTAGAAGGGGTTCTAGAGACAACCCTGTGACGGTTAAGTCGGTATTCGTAGACTTGTAAATGAACTGAACAAGTACAAACTGAACATATTCGTTTCGTTCGTTTAACTTTAACCAAACAAACGATCGAACACGAACAAATAATAAAATTTTAAAGAAACGAAAATAAAGGAAATTAAATAAAAAATATATATCTTTATAAAATAAATAAGTTGGTTAATTAATTAATAAAACTTCAAGATTGATTGTATGATTACAAAATAAATTTTAAACTCCTACTAACTCTCAAATATATAATAAATAGTATAAAAAATATAATAATTATAAAATGATAAAATTAAATAGTTCAATAAAAAAGAAAATAAATAATTTATAAAAATATAAAAAAATCTATTTTTATAAAACAAATAAGTTGTTTAATTAATTAATAAAATTTTAAAGAAAAAATTAAAATAAAAGTGAGAAAAGTATATTATTTATTCAAACAAACGAAAATAAATAAATAAAACAAAAAATATATATCTTTATAAAATAAATAAGTTGGTTAGTTAATTAATAAAATTTTAAATAAAATCTATAAAATAAAAGTGATAAAAAGAATAAATGAAGAATAAAAGAAAAAAGAAAGAAAAAAAAAGTAAAATAAACTTTACATTACAAGAATTGTCCTTTAGGACTAAAAGACAATAATGCCCTTAACTTAACAGAAATATTTAACTCCAGTTGGTTAAAATGACAAGAAATGAGAGAACTTTTTAAATAAAAGACAGTGAGTGAAAGTAAAAGTTTTAAATGACTTATTCCATAATTTTGGAAAACATAAAGGACAAAAGTTGTAATTTAGTCTTGTTTAGAACTTATGGTTTGTTATAGCTTTATATATCGAGTATAGTTTGTCCATTCTTTGTGCTTTCCGCACTAAAGATTTTTTTTAAAATAAAAAACAAGTAGATGTAAACTCGCGCATTGAAAGGGGCGGAAATCTGTAACACGAATAAAATTGATGTCGAAATGTAGATAAAATAATCTGTAACACTTGATATAGAATAAAATTTATGTCGAGACGTAGATAAAAAGAACGTACGAATAAAATAAGAATGATAAACCGCGACACTTTATATAAAAAACGAAACAATGAAGTAGTTTACATGACTTGCACATTTGTATATCGAGTATAGTTTGTCCATTCTTTGTGCTTTCCGCACTAAAGTTTTTTTTTAAATAAAAAACGAATGTAAACCCTCGCATTGCAAGGGACGGGAAATCTGTAACGCGAATAAAATTGATGTCGAAACGTAGATAAAGTAATCTATAACACTTGGTATAGAATAAAACTTATGTCGAGACGTAGATAAAAAGAACGTCCTAACTAATAAAATAAGAATGATAAACCGTGACACTTTATATAAAAAACGAAACCATGGAGTAGTTTAGATGACTTTCACATTTGTATATCGAGTATAGTTTGTCCATTCTTTGTGCTTTCCGCAAAAGTTTTTTTTTTAATAAAAAACAAGTAGATGTAAACCCGCGCATTGTAAGGGGCGGGAAATCTGTAACGCGAATAAAATTGATGTCTAAACATAGATAAAATAATCTATAACACTTTGTATAGAATAAAATTTATGTTGAGACGTTGATAAAAATAACATCGTAACGAATAAAATAAGAATGATAAACCGCGACACTTTATATTAAAAACGAAACCATGAAGTAGTTTAGATGACTTGCATATTTGTGATTTGATTAAAATTTACGTCGAAACATATTATAAGAGTGGTTAAAAACCAATTAAAATTAACGTCGAATCGTATAATAAGAGTAGTTAAAAATATCCATGTATTGTAAGTTTAATTCCCTATTATCTCATTTAGCAATGTCGGTGGCAATTTGCCACCGACGAAATCTACCCTCCAGTTTCGTTAACTGTCACAACTTACCCCTCAACTTTTTAAAATATCACTTTAATCCACTCAAGTTTCTAAAGTTTTGAGTTTACACATTTAGTATATATAATCGGATTTTTTCTCAATAAATTTTGTTCGTTAATTTAAAATAATAATAATTTGTTGTTGTGTTAATTTTTTTCTTGGCGTCCACGTATAAATTTTGTTAAAAACGGAGTTGTATTCAAAATATGGTATTTTGTAGGTATCATGGGTTATATTGACTGATGGTAACGTGATGGTACCGTGAAGAATGACACCGACACCGACTGAAGAACATCGGTACCGTTATATAACTTCGATCTTCACAATCGAGTCGCTGTAACTTTATACTTTTATTTTATGTACTTAATCACGTTTCTTTTTATGCTTAGCCACGTTAACGTCACCGCTCAACTGTTTAAGGCCCGTCTCCCGCCGCTGAGCGCGGGCCTAATTTTCTCGTTAAAGTTAAAAAAAAAAGGGTGTGAGGGAACTTTGTGGTCAAACTTAAAAGTACAAAAGTTTTGTGATTAAATTTTTAAAAAGGGCAATACCATAAAAAACCAACATACTTAATGTTTTTTTCTCAAAAAAGTTACTTAACAAATTTTTACACATAAAAAGTCAGTATACTCACACTCTCTCTCTCTCTCTCTCATAAAAGCCCTCAGCAAATTTTTGCACATAAAAAACCAACATATTTTCTTGTTTTTCTCACAAAAGTCCATCGATAACTATTTACCCTAGCAAATGAATCGACAAAAGCAAGGCAAAGGAAATCGACCGACAGAAGCAAGTGCAAAGCAAGCGATTCGATTGCAAAACGGTTTTGATTGTTTATGTGTTTTCGCAGATTTTATAGGTAATTTTATAAAATAGATTTAATTTGATTATAAATAATCTCTTTATAGAATGAATTTTTTTTTAATGACAATAATTGTATTAAAAAACCTCCCACTAGTAAGGAACTAGAGAGGATGAAACACGAACCAATACAAGCCACGACCTATTACAAGAGACTCACAAAACCAGGTAGAAGACTACAAAATAAAAAAAACACGAAAAATAACCACATGGGTCAAAATAGAAAAAGAGATCCAGAAATAACAAAACGAAAACGATCTCCCATTGACCGATCCGATCACCCACAACACTATACCATAAATACTATGCGATCTAACCGACATCCGATATCTTCAAACTCCCGCACGATCTATGAATATCTGTCCCATTTATGTCACTTTTAGCTGTATCTCGTCCAAGTAAAGCAAAACGTAAAGGAATGCCATATTTTTCTCTACGATAAGATCTCCATATCTTTAAGTCCACAAGGAAAAATTCAATTCATTTGCCTAACTGTGTAATGGAAAACGGACCTTGAATTTTCCCACTAGGATCTCTATACTGCCAATTATTATCGTTATCAGTTGATGATCCAACATAGTCTAGCCACGAAAAACTCGACTCTAGACTATGGTGTACTTTTTTTAATTCTTTCACTAGAATAGGCGTAGAAAGTTTATACAATGAGGCAGACACCTTCGTGACACTACCCTCGCCATGCACATTGCAGCACTACCCTTACCACTATTACTATCCATCAAACCAACATTCAACCCTTCCCCATTATCCTCCATGACATCATATACTAGTCTTTTCCCCCCATTTGCCTATTCATTATCTATATTTGCAATATCACCCTGTTCTTTTTTCACCGAATCGTATGAATCACCCTCTTCAAACCTATAAATAGATTCCTTTACCGTAGTCGACACGGACTCGCCATTATCATCCTCTAACGGTCTACAAATGGTGGTGCCTATGTCGAAAATTCCCTAGCCCATACCTCGAACTCTTCCCATCAATTACCACGTCGATAACATCCATAATCAGTTTCTTTTCCTTCGTCAATATACACACTTTACCAATCACAAGTGGTTCGTCACTATCTTCATCTACAAACATACATTCACCCACACCTCCGCCACCTTCTTAACTACATGTTGATCCCATCCACCTAACGGTAATACTACCAATTCAATCCACATCATCCGGTCCTCTGGTATAAAAGAAGGTGTAATCATTCATAATTCACTGAAAAGTGACTTACTCATCAAACATTCACGAAACTTCTCATGGTGGTCACAAGATGAAAAGCACAATTTAACCCATCTCCCCCCTGTATATCTTATTTTAATATCAAAAAAACTCTCTTTCATACAAATCTTTAATAGGTTAGGAACGACTCTCACATCATTCAACTTTCCCAATAAAAAAACATGCCTTTCTCTTCGGGTAAAAACTCAGATGATGATATATTTACGGATATACAATTCACAACCTTCTCCCTTCCACTACTCTTTCCACAAAGTTTTTTCGCATAAGATCTTGTCTCATTTGTTCTAAAGTTTTGGTCACTATCTTTCCCACCCTCCCCTTTCATAACACGCTTAATTTCTTCTCTCATTTTTGTGTCTTTCTTTGATCTTTCTGTTTGGACTTTCAGTTTACGATCCTAGCGACCAAACTTTTCAACATCTGCATGCATGTGATATGTGCCCAACCAAATCGAACATAGATTGGAAACTAGCATATTAACATCTCTAACTTTAACAAATCTAACAAAACCGAACCTCTTACCATTCTTCGTCAACCGATTCGAGATGTATACGTCTTCAACGTTTCCCCACGCACTACACCGTTCCCACGTATCTCTTGTTGTAATAGACCGAAAAAACTGTTGTTGACACCAATTTCAAGTTTTTTAAATTAGAGTTTTTTTTCTCTCACCATTCTGCACTTTCCTTTCGTTGTTCATCGCTTGCTCTGATCCGTGATCCTTCTTTGATCTTCCGATCACCCATTCCCAACCCCTTCCTCACGATCTGAAGTTGAAATCGCCGGCAATCGTCATTAGGGTAAATCGTTGTTAAGGAGCCGTCATATTAACTGGGGGAGAAACAACAACTATGTAAGGAGGTTTAATGTTAAATATATTTACGATGGCGGTGGTATGTGATCA
This sequence comes from Smallanthus sonchifolius, assembly GCA_023525975.1. NCBI lineage: Eukaryota > Viridiplantae > Streptophyta > Magnoliopsida > Asterales > Asteraceae > Smallanthus > Smallanthus sonchifolius. Next base: position 4,663,023 of record CM042024.1, on the reverse strand, counting down.
ACGACCAAGGTGAAGAATTAGGGGAAGAAGGCGACAGCTAGCATGCGGAGGGGAAGAAGAATTCAGGCGACGGCGCTTAAGATTGTATATTTTAATTGCTCAATTTCACTCAATCACTCCAATTAAAGAGAATGTATTCCACTTTATAGAATGAATTTGTCGGTCCATTTCCTTTGCATTGCTTCTGCGGATTCATTTGCGAGGGTAAATAGTTGTCGAGTGATTTTTGTGAGAAAAACCAAAAAGTATGTTGGTTTTTATATACAAAAATTTGTTGAGCGACTTTTGTGTGAAAAAAGAGAGAGATTGTTGGTTTTTTTTATGTAAAAAGTTGTTAAGGTATTTTTGTGAGGAAAAAACAGAAAGTATGTTGATTTTTTTATAGCATTTAAAAAATAATAAGTTGATAAATCTTATTTAAAATTAAAAAAAAAAACAAACTTTGTAGCCAAACTTAAAAGTAAAAAAATTATGGTCAAACAGTGAAAGTTGGAACTTGGGATTGACGCATAAGCCCAAGGGTTAGGCCCAACGGGCTGATTCAAATCCTAAATGGTCTTACTTTGAATCAGGGTAGTCAAAATGAATGGTGCTGGCAGAGTGGCAGTTGGTCTGGTCCCTTGCTCATGTCGATTTATTATGGTAGAAAGGCGTCTTGGAACAATTGGTTCCCAATGAAAGGTACAATTTTTGTCCCATTTTGGTGGGCTTTTATAAAATCTGGCCTTTAAAAAGAATCATATTTTTTTTCCTTATTTCATAAAGAATGCCCTTCAAACGACAACGTTTTGATTAGTTTGATCACTAATGTCACCTATACTTGCAAACCTGGTTAGTGGCTACAATTCAATGTAAGAGCACATGGGTTTTTGTGGCGGTTTGGCTCCATTAGTGACTGCCTCTTCCATCTTATATAAAATCACAACCACATCATGTCTCATTTATATCCACAAACAATCGAATACTTATTAGCATAGCATGGTTCACTAAATTGATTTGTATACTAAAAGTACAAAAAGTGAGAGATGATATGACTGATTAAATAGGGGATTAGATACATTCATTAAAAATAACAAAAAATGGGATACATTTAGCATTCTCATACAAAATGATATTAAAAAATAGAGTAAATTACAGAAATCGTCATTTATGTTTATACCATTTTTCATTGTATGTCCTTTAGCCTAAAAAATATCAGAGATCGTCCTTTATGTTTATAAATCTTGCACGTTATGTCCTTTGGCCCTAACTCAGTTAAATTTATCAGTTAAGTCTGGTCATGTGCAAGGCACATGAGGGTACTTTTGTAATTTTACCAATTTAATTAAAAAATGTATTAATTAAAATATATCTATAACTAATCTCTCCACCTACCTCCATAGCCACCACTACAGGCCCCACTTGAAACACCCAAGCCCCACCCCATCATCTTCCTCCTTACCAAGACCGGCAACTTCCGGTCAGCCATAAACCCACACGTCGGCGACCACGGTTCAGATCTGTTCATAGCATCTACCTCAAAATATATAACCACAACTCCCATCACCCTAAGTCCACCTTTAACCCGCCTATGGTTAAGATCTGTTCATGGCATCAACCTAATCTTATAAACATACCTAAAATGACTAAATTCTATGTACAAGGAGGAACCCAAGTCAAAATCAGTGATGATTCTTGCATCAATTTTGGGGAACTGAAGTCCAAGGCTTGCATTACAGCTCTAGCCGCCATCAAATCTGACCACGCCACCACCGATCTCCTTGTCTGAATCCCTTCAATCACGCCACTGCACCCCTCCACTAAGCATCTTCAATCGCCACCACCGAATCCCTCAATCACGCCACTCGTTCTGCGAATCAAATGATTTTTAGATAGATCTGACAACCTTTGTTTCAAAACGGTAATAATGTTTTGAATTTCTGATTTTGCAATCCAAATCACACCATATTATGGTGGCGATGATGATGTCGTCCGAACCACTATCGGCAGACGCCGTCGCTGCTTTTCATCGCTGCCTGAAACACTTACAAACCATAGCCGCTAGAGGTGGGAGTGGTCAGATTTGATGGCGGCACCCTTCAGATCTGTTCAATTGGAGTAGAACATATACATGAAACTCTTCAGATATGTATTCTCAGATTTGGAAATTATACATGTAAACCCTATTCCAAATCAGTTCCACCTGTAACTGACGGTAGTGGTTGAGAGGGTGGAGTAGAGAGAGGAGAGTGGTAGGGAGAGTGGAGGTGGAGAGAGATGAATATCATTAAGTTAATTACATAAATAGTCATTTAAAAGATGGAAAGATGCCCTCATGTGAGTGGCACATGAATATAGTTAACTGAAAAACTTAACGTCCGTTAGACTAAAGGACGTAAACCGCAACAAATTTAAACGTAAAGGATGATCTCTGATATTTTTTAGGCTAAAGGACATAGAGTGAAAAAGGGTATAACATAAAGGACGATATCTGTAATTTACTCTAAAAAATATCTTAGCATTTATGTTGGGTGCAAACATAATCACACATCGTGAAAAAAAGCAAATGCCATGGGATATCCCCTCCTATTAACCGGTTTAAAATGAAATCATGTGTGGATTATATGTGAGCTAAGTATCAATACTATTTTAAAGGTTATCAGAATCTGTTATATATATCTCCTAAAAACTTTATTAATTACATATATATCCAGCTTAAAATTTTATTTACGTATATCCCATTCATTAATTACATATATACCCAACTGATGATGAAATCGATCAGAAGCGACGCTGGATGTTGGAATCGATCGGAAGCAGGAATCAGAAGGTTATGGTTGAGATCGATAGAATAAAAATAGTTGTATTTCTTGTAAGGTTAAAAGAGTAATTTTATAAAAAAGGGGGATATGTGTAATTTAAATTTTGGGTTGGATATATATGTAATTAGGATTGAAAATAGAGAGATACATGTAATTATTCTTAAAATTTAAGATTTTTTTAACAAAAATATAAGTTTGACTAGCTAGTTGAAGTTTTTTTGGATTGAAATTACCTTCATATTACCATTTCGCTCTTTTATTTTTCTACAAAATTATGGGTAATAATAAATTAAAAAGAATTATTAGCAAGATGCTTTGTTAAATAGAGAACATTTAAAAAAAAAATTTGAAAAATAAAATAAATTAATAATAATAAAAAAACTCCATCTCAAAACAACGACCATTAATTTAGGCAAAGAGATATGATCCAAATTGTGTACTCTTGTTTCTTCTTCCTATAGCCATACGATTAAAAACACACGACCCTTACCAACATCCGAGAGCCACCACCCACCACCCTACAAAAATGCCTACACTCCTCTCTTCTCCTCCTCCACCACCACCTCTCTTCATTTTCCGGCGACATGTCATCTTTCCACGTCAAATTCCCGGCACCCAATTCATTTCTCAACCCCATAACCACCCTCAGTTCCACCAGGCTCTATGCAAACCCATCACAAACCGCGGTCCCGGCGCCTGCTCAGGCGCCGAAGGAGATCACCGCGGACCGACTAGAACCGCGGGTTGAAAAGAGAGATGGGTATTATGTGCTCAAGGAGAAGTTCCGGGATGGTATTAATCCACAAGAAAAGGTGAAGATTGGTGGTGAACCAATGAAATTGTTCATGGAAAATGGGATTGAAGATCTTGCAAAGATCCCATTTGAAGAACTTGATAAATCTAAGGATACTAAAGATGATGTGGATGTTAGACTCAAATGGCTTGGGTTGTTTCATAGAAGGAAACATCAATGTAAGCTAATTTCTTTAAGTCTTGATTATTGTTTATATGTTTTAATATATTTTCAAGATTTAAATTTTAATTGATCATTTCATAGTCCTTAAGGAACATCCTCCCGGTAATGTGTACTTTCTAACCAAATGATTATTGATTCAAATCATGCTGCGTGTAGGTGTAACATTTGATTCAAGAAAACTTGGAATGATTTGTTTTGAAAGAATAAATTAGAGAATGTTCTAATAAGAAAATTGATATAATATTGGATGCCTAAATCTACATTTTACGGGTCGAGTAAAATTTTGAAAACTAAAATTGACTGCATAATTATAAAATTTGACTTTTTAAATAAACAGGTAAGCTACTCAAGTAAAAAATTCATGTATTTTACATAGAAAATGAAATAAATTAAAACTAGTAAAATTAGGGAATACGTTGCGTATGAAATTCTGGTTCTATGGATGATGAATTTCGAGTTCGACAATTAGGACATACCGCATGTGACCGGATGTTAAGACGTTTTCGTCCATTACTTTTGGGCCTGTAACTCCGGACGTAAGCCAAGTTATGCTCTTTTTAAATTGGGTCCTTTTCTAGCCTATTTGCCTTTGTCTAAATGGTCTAAATACGAGTCAGCTAGCTCTAGAATCCTTGTATCAAACAATTAAATACCCATTAATCTTTGATTCGAGTTTTACTATTTATCAATGGCTTCTATGGTCTGTTTCATAGAAGGAAGCACCAAAATGCAAGCCCAATTTTGATCTTAGATTGCTGTTTATACCTTTTAACATATTTCAAGAATCAAGATTCCTTCCAACTATAAAGATCATAACTTTAGGTTAAAAAAGTATTCGGTGTCTTTATTCCGGAATCATTTGATCAAACAAGAAAACACCCATTAATCTTTGATTCAAATTTTACGGTTTACAATTTCTTTTCAATGTGTAGATGGCCGGTTTATGATGAGGTTAAAGCTTCCAAATGGCGTAACAACAAGTGCGCAAACTCGATACTTAGCTAGTGTGATAAAACAGTATGGTGAGCAAGGTTGTGCTGATATTACCACACGCCAAAACTGGCAAATTCGAGGTGTTACACTACCCGATGTACCCGCGATCTTAAAGGGTCTTGAGGAAGTTGGATTAACAAGCATCCAAAGCGGTATGGACAATGTTAGAAACGCGGTTGGGAACCCGCTTGCGGGAATCGATCCTCATGAGATTGTGGACACGAGGCCGTATCTAGACTTATTGTCACAATACATTACTGCAAATTCACGGGGGAATCCCGAATTCACCAACTTGTAATTTTCTTGATCTTAGAATGTTATCTTTACTCTAGGGTGGGCGTGTGAATTTATGACACGATACGAATCAAACATGAAATTCGCGGGTTTGGGTTTGTGTCAGTTCGTGTTGAATCCGCGAACACGTTTAGCTAAAATGGGTCGTCTCGGGTCAACCTAGCAAATTCACAGGTTGACCCGTTTAACTTGTTTATTTTTTACTTATTAAAAAATGGGGTTTGTGTCATAAATTAAACTCGGATGTTTTATGCCAAAATATAAAAATTTAAAAGTTGAAAAGGGAATTTGATATAATATTTTATGAATTAAATGTAATTATTTTATATACATTTATGTTTTTTTTGTTATAATGCTCTAATTTTAAAGTATTAATACGTATTTTTTTTAAATCTAATTAAATAGCTCGTGTTCATGTTAGCCTACGAATATTCATGTTGTGTTTAGGTTCTTGTGTCTAAAACTTTCTGGGGTTGTGCTCACGTTTGGGTCAAATTTTTGGGTTTGTGTCGGATTTAACCCATCAACGTGTGAGCACGGCCCGTATAATCACCCCTATTTTCGGGTTGTGAGAATAGATACATTTTGATTTTTTGAATGATTTTTTGTAGGCCAAGGAAGTGGAATGTGTGTGTGATTGGTTCACATGATCTTTACGAACACCCTCATATCAACGATCTAGCATACATGCCAGCCACAAAGAATGGCCGATTCGGGTTCAATTTGTTGGTAGGGGGATTCTTTAGCGCGAAGCGATGCGCAGAGGCTATACCTCTAGACGCGTGGGTCTCAGAAGAAGATGTAGTCCCGGTTTGTGGAGCGATTCTTGAGGCGTTTCGTGATCTTGGTTCGAGAGGGAATAGGCAAAAGACTAGAATGATGTGGTTGATCGATGAACTTGTATGTCATCTTTACTAATCTTTGGGTCAAAAGTATAAAATCTCATTCTTGAAGGGTCTTTCGTTCTAATTTATGTTTCTTTGGGGTGCAGGGTGTAGAAGGGTTTCGATCAGAAGTTGTAGAGAGAATGCCCCAACAAGCATTGGAGAGAGCATCTTCTGAAGACCTCATTGACCCAAAATGGGAAAGAAGGGATTACTTTGGTGTGCACCCACAAAAACAAGAAGGCTTAAGCTTTGTGGGCCTTCACATTCCTGTGGGCCGGGTCCAAGCCGATGACATGGATCAACTGGCACGGTTAGCCGATGAGTATGGCTCAGGGGAGCTTCGGCTGACCGTGGAACAAAACATCATAATCCCAAACATACAAAACTCAAATGTCAAAGCTTTGCTTGACGAGCCACTTTTAAAAGAAAAGTTTTTACCAGAGCCACCTATCTTGATGAAAGGGTTAGTGGCTTGTACGGGTAACCAATTTTGTGGGCAAGCGATAATTGAAACAAAAGCTCGTGCTTTAAAGGTTACAGAAGAAGTGAAAAGACTTGTTTCTGTAACCCATCCAGTACGAATGCACTGGACAGGCTGCCCAAACACGTGCGGGCAGGTACAAGTGGCGGATATAGGGTTCATGGGATGCATGACTAGGGACGAAAATGGGAAGGTTGTTGAAGGGGCTGATGTTTTCGTGGGGGGTAGAATTGGAAGTGACTCACATTTGGGTGATGTTTATAAGAAGGGTGTTCCTTGTAAAGACTTGGTGCCTTTAGTAGTGGATATATTGGTTGACAAATTTGGTGCTGTTCGAAGAGAAGTAGAAGAGGGGGAAGAGTGAAAAGAAGAGTGGCTAAGAGGTCAAAAGTGTACATCCAAATGAAGTTGAGGGACTAAAATCCGAAAATTAGTGTAAGTTTAATGTATCTTCAATTTTTGTTAAATAGTTATGTTAGATGATATAAGCATCCATCAATTTAACTTTGTAATTTTATTTTCTTTCTCATTAAAAAAACAATATTTCATGTTATATGATATAAGCATCCAAACTCTACGAGAGTTGATGGGCGAGATCATCATTCTAAGATGTCACGTGGTTTAACATGATGTGGCGGTGGGAACATTCATTTGATGTGGAGGCCTAATTATATTTGTTAAGCTGGTGTGCGAGATCGTCATCATGAGAATGTCATGTGAGTGACATGATGCACATGGCGAACCCAAGATTTTTTACCTGGCCACTCATTGAATACGTGTGGTGAATCAGGGTAACTCTTCGTGTATTACACCTAAAATACGAGTATGAAATAGCAAATAACACGTGAAATAAATTCTCCTAGGTCACTTTACCCCGGTACTTAGTACTCCACTCTACCCTCAATGATATAACATTAAGACATGTGCTCTACTCAATGGGTTACTCAAAAGGGTAATGGACTATGCTCAAAACGGATGTTGGTCGTTGCATGTCGTAATCTGGTCACAGGGTAAATGGACCAACCTTTGAGGGATCATGATACGATGATGTTGGTGAATGGACTTTCACTAGGGAGATCAAAATCAAGGGAAGAAAATGGTCGTTGCATGCTAGGATTGTATGTATGACACCGTGACATATTTTTATATGTTATCAAAAGCTAAGTGACATCCAAGAATTTTTAACACCGACTTGAATTTTTTTACGACCTCAATAAGACTATTTTAAAATTTTTTAGTTTTACAAATTTATACTTATTACAAGATAAATAAACAAAATATTAACAAATATAAACGAATAACTTATAAAAAAGAAAAAAATATATAAACCCATTAGTCCATCCTATTTTAAGCTCATTACTAAATAACCCTTACCCCAAGCCACTACCCATTCCCCCAAATCAAACTAACCCGTCTTTCTCAACACTTCCCCCCCCCCCCCCCTCGTGATTTTCAAGCAAAAAAGGAAGAAGAACCTCTGTCGGCAACTGTCCTCCATGCTACCGAACAGACTTCACTAAGTCCAAATCACTCTGAAAAACAATCCCGAAAAAGCCTCGATTTTATGTATATCTTTTGAACTTTTTTTTGTTTGAATAGCTGAATGTCTTATTGTTGGATTATTTGATTCACTAGTTACTATTTGCTTCATGTTTAATCACTAGATTGCATATTTAATTGATTATTTTAATGTTAGTCATATAGTAATTGGTTTAGCTTTCACACTTTAGATTACATTACGATAAGTTATTTACATGGAACTTGAAGTGAGATGAAAATTGTCGATTTCAAAAATGAAAACTCGTACAAAACAATCAAAAGAATATTGTATATTTATTATATAATTTGGCTGTATCTTTTTTTATTATGTGATCCGACCCGACTCAAACCCTACCGGATCGAAAAATCTAAAATCAAGTGATAGATATCTGGGTAGGGGTATTCATCGGTTCGGTTTACAGTTTTTTCAGTTTCCTCGATTCGGTTTTTTCGGTTAGGAACTTTTTCAAGTTGTAACAAAAAACCGAACCAAACCAAATTCATATTTGTCATAACGAAACCGAAAACCAAATTAGAATCCGGTTCGGTTTTAACCGAAAAAACCAAATTCATATTACTTCTCACTAACGTTGACTTTTCTGGTCAAATGTATGAGTTTCAACTTTCATGTAAAATGATAAACAACTAACTTTTACATAAATTGATAAACTTTTACAAATGTATAGGCCATATAATCCTTATATAATCCATATATGAGTATTGATTATTGATAGAAATAAATTGAGCTAATTATAAAAAATATATATTAAAATAGTGGTATAACTTAATTCAGTTTTTTCGGTTCAAACCGAATTCAAAATTTTGAAACCAAAAACTAAATTACATATTCAGTTTTTGGTTTGAATCGAACTGAAAACCAAATATGTAATTCGATTTAGTTTTAAACGGACACCCGAGTCCGAAAAATTCCGACCCCTACATGGGTGTTAGTGGGTCTCTAAAATATCGCCATCATCTTGTTAAGATGAGTCCGTTGCATATTTTCTTCGATGTGCAGTAAAAGATTGTACGGTACAAAAGGGCGATGCATATCGGCCACACGCTAACACTTTCCTTGGCTAAGAAGCAACGCACCTACACGTGTACGCGTCAGATTAAAGCAACATGAATTCCCATCATATAAAACACAATCATACCCAAACCCAACACTAATTTCTATGTGATTAATTTTTACAATTTCACCAACATTCGAATCAAATCATATCAAATCAACTTATCCGCTTTCCTATTTTGAATTTCAATCATTTCCGATATCCACGCGATCAATTCCGGTTAACCGGAAAACGACGTTCGCTCATCTTCATCAACAGCCATGGGCGGTTCTCACAGTCGTGAAGGCCTCGATCTCTCCGATTCCGATGATTACGAAGAAGACAGAGACGAACAATCGGAATCAGAAGAGGAAGACAAATATGAAGATGCACAAGAGGATCACAAAACAATTCCGATCAAAGCGGTGGATGATCTGGACTCGAAGCTCAAAGCACTGAAGCTGAAATACTCTTCCGTACAAAACCTTAATTTGAAGAACGCGGTGAAGCTGTACCTTCATGTCGGCGGTAACACTCCTAAAGCTAAATGGATCGTTTCTGAAGAAGTTATTGATTATAAATTTGTTAGGGTTAGTAAAATCGAAGATGATAATGATAATGATGATGATGAGTTTGATGATGATGACGAGAGTAGTGGTGTTTTTTGGATTTTGAAAGTAGGATCTAAAATTAGGGTTAGGGTTTCAACTGATATGCAATTGAAAATGTTTGGGGATCAGCGGCGTGTTGATTTTGTTGATAGTGGAGTTTGGGCGTTGAAGTTTTTTCGTGATGAGGATTATCGTGAGTTTGTGACTAGGTTTCAGAATTGTTTGTTTGAGAATGTGTATGGTTTGAAGGCTAGTGATGAGAATAAGGTGAAGGTTTATGGGAAGGATTTTATCGGGTGGGTGAAACCGGAGGTTGCAGATGATTCTATGTGGGAGAAAGAAGATGATGAGCTATGGAGGACGCCGGTGAGGGGTAGTAACGATTTGTTGGAAGAATTTGAAGAAGCAGCATCTGATGGTGGGATACAGAGTGTGGCATTAGGTGCACTAGACAACAGTTTCTTGGTTAACGATTCCGGCGTGCAGGTTGTGAAGAATTTCAGCCATGGGATTCATGGGAAAGGGGTTTATGTCAAGTTTGATAATGGAGGTAAAAGGGTTAGCGGTTCGAGTTCAAATCTGACACCTCAAAAGGCTCTGTTGATGAGAGGTGAGACCAATTTGGTTCTTATGTGTCCGGAACAAGAGGGGAAGCCTCATTCTACTGGCGTGAACCAATTGGATATAGAAACAGGAAAGGTTGTCACTGAATGGAAGTTTGAAAAGGATGGAACTGATATCACAATGAGGGACATCACAAACGATACTAAGGGGTCGCAGTTGGATCCTTCTGAGTCCACTTTCTTGGGTTTGGATGATAACAGGTTGTCTCAATGGGATATGAGAGATAGAAGAGGGATGGTTCAAACCAGTTCTCCAGTTCTGCATTGGACCCAAGGGCACCAGTTCTCTAGGGGTACAAATTTCCAATGCTTTGCTACAACTGGTGATGGTTCGACTGTGGTTGGTTCTTTAGATGGGAAGATACGGTTGTACTCGACTACTTCTATGAGGCAGGCTAAGACTGCTTTCCCGGGGCTTGGATCGCCTATTACTCATGTTGATGTAACTTATGATGGGAAATGGATTTTGGGTACCACTGATACTTACCTTATTTTAATCTGCACTCTGTTCACTGATAAAGATGGGAAAACAAAGACTGGGTTTAGTGGTCGAATGGGTAACAAGATTCCAGCTCCAAGATTGCTGAAGTTGACTCCTGTGGATTCGCACACGGCTGGGAAGCACAATAAGTTCCATGGTGGCAGGTTTTCATGGGTATGCTTCCTCCTTTTCTTTCATAGTTATTCAGTTATTGATTATTTAGAATACCAACCAAGTATTTTGATTCTATATTGAAGTTAATATATATACAACTGTTTTTAGTAGCATTATGTGCATTCCACAAAACAAAATTTGGGCAAACTCCATAAAGTAACTAGCTTTGCAATTTTTCCCAATTTTAGCAACCTAACATGAAATTATGCTTAATAGAAACCAACTTACAATTTTAACTGATTTTTACTTTTAAATTGATGGACATGGTACTTGTGGATGCCATACCACCAGTCACAATAGATGCCACATGAAAAAAATTACTTATGTGAATAGGTTAGAAAACAAATTTTTGTATGAGCTTGAAAAAGAAGATAAAATAATTCTTAAATATTGCATCACACGTCATGTGGCGTATACATGACAAATAAGATCTCCAAAAAATTATCTACTATAATTGATTGTAAAGTATAACTTGGTTGCTAAAATTGATGATAAAATATAAGTTGATATCTATTTTACTTCTAATTTAAAGTCGGTTGCTAAAATTATGAAAAAATGTGAACTTTGTTCCTTAGTTTCTTACTTTGTGCAGGTTTCCCAACGAAATTTGGTTAGGGTGTATAAAAGATTCATATAACTTGCAGAAATCGTTAAAATTTATGGATAACATTCATGAAATTATGTTTCAGGTGACTGAAAGTGGGAAGCAAGAACGCCACCTGGTTGCAACAGTAGGAAAATTCAGTGTGATTTGGGATTTCCAGCAAGTGAAGAACAGTGCACACGAATGTTACAGGAATCAACAAGGCCTCAAAAGCTGTTACTGCTATAAGCTCATGACCAAAAATGAATCCATCATTGAAAGCCGTTTTATGCATGAAAAATTTGCAGTTAGTGACTCACCAGAAGCACCTCTGGTGATGGCAACTCCCATGAAAGTGACGTCGTTTAGCATGTCTGATGGAAAAGGAAAAGGAAAGGGACGACAGACGCGTTTTTAATTGATTATCGTATCTTTGTGTTCGTATATAATAAATTTACAGAGATTTAAAGTGGTTTGTTTTTGTGTTGGTGGTGGTTTTTCGGTCTTTTAGGTTTGGATATCTACTTTGTAAAGAAAGAAGGATTGAAGTAGGCGTTTTTTACTTGTTTGTGCAGCTTAAGAAGGTATTTGGATTGTTTGCTTGATCAATTGGCACGTGTATGCAAATTTTGCATCTATTTTGTGTGTTCTGTCAACCTAAACCAATCATCCCGTAAGACGGAATTACAAAACCAAAACCAAAAGTTTGAAAATATTGGAACCGGGTATGGTGTCGAGTTGGCTTGGATCTTGATGGAATGTGTGTGGTTCGGTTTTGTTTGTTTAGGCTGCAAAATAGCAACAAAACTTGGTCGGATTAACAATTTTGCCAACCAAATATGCTGATTTTTGGCCGGACCAATGATCACAATTGGTTTGGTTATAGCGATTTGAGAGTCTCGGCTAGGTTTTGAAAACTCTCTTTTTCTGGTGCTCACATGAACACAAGACATGTTTAAATGATATTTCACATTAGAACATATAGACATTTATAAAAGATAGATGCAACAATTTTCAAATGTAACAATTTTCAAGATGGGTTGAGCTATAACACAATATTATAATATTTTATTTATTACAGAAGTCAAATAAAATAAAATAAAGATGAAAATAAGATTGACACGTGACAGCTACCTGAAAAACTCCATACAGACCATAACAAATTTCACATATCCCTCTCTACTCTCCCTATAACAAAACGCCCATCACTCCTAGACGGACCGTTCGTGTCCGCAGACCGGTACCGCCTCTCTCTGGCCTCATTTAATCAACTTTCTAAAAACATAATTTTACATCATTACATGTATATAGGGGGAGAATCAAATAAAAAGTAGTTTTTCGCTAAAAAATCTAAAAAATGACAAAAACCTTAAGAAACGATATCAAACGAACTCCGATTGAGCTAATTTCTTCGGCATTGGAACCGTCTCGTCGAACTCTACCATCTTAGCTTTTAGGGTTTAGCTTTTAAGGTTTAGATTTGCGTTTGAATTTTAGGGTTTTAGCCTTATGGTTTATCCTTAGGGTTTAGGTTTTTGGGAGGGTGGGGTGGGGGGGTTTAGGTTTTTGGGGGGTGGGGGTGGTGGTTTTAGGCTTTTCAGGGTGGGTTTAGGTTTTGAGAGGGTGGGGTGGGTGGGGGTGGGTTTAGGTTTTGAGAGGGTGGGGTGGGTGGGGGTGGGTTTAGGTTTTTGGGGGGTGGGAGTGGTGGTTTTAGGCTTTTCGGGATAAGGTTGGAGGGGGGTTTAGGTTTTTGGGGGTGCGGGTGGAGGGGGTTTAGGTTTTTGGGTCCGGGTTAGGGTTCGATGAGACGGTTACAACGCCGCTGGAATGAGTTCAATCGGAGTTCGTTTGACCCACTTCTTAGTATTTATTAGCGAAAAACCACTTTTTAGTGGAACCGTCCCCATATATATATATATATATATATAAATATTAAACCAATACACACGTGTCACGTGTTATTTATTTGTATAACGACAGCGTAAACAGATATGTATAAAAATAACATAGATATAGACTTCAGCCAATTATAAGATGACACGTGGCAGTGCATTTTATTTTGGAGAGAAAAAAACGTCCATGGTAAGTTCAAAACCATGCCAACGGCTATGTAGTATTTACCATTGTCAATAACGAACCCTCCCCAAATATTCGTGAAATCTGAACAAATTCAAATTAACGCCTCTCTACCTTCCTCACCATGTCCATCCCCATCTTCCTGCTTAGTATTCCCTTCTTCTCCCTCATCGCCGGCCAACCTCCACCATCGCCACCGCCCCTACGTGGTTACCTCATCAATTGCGGTTCCAAAAAGGACATCAAACAAGATGGCATAACATACAAAAGGGACCAAGGCTACACCTCCTCCGGAAAACTAACCACCTTAAACCGGATCGACATTTTACCCATACTCACCACCCTCCGTCACTTCCCCTACGGCCCTGGCAAACACTGCTACGAGTTTTCGGTCACCAAGGGCGCCAAATTCCTCATCCGTACCACCTACTTCTACGGCGGATTCGATGGTGGAACCGAGCCACCGATTTTCGATCAGATCATTGACGGAACAACTTGGAGCACCGTTAATACGACGGAGGATTACAAAAACGGTCTCACCTCGTATTACGAGATCATCATAACTGCAAATGATAAAACGCTTAGCGTGTGTTTGGCGTGCAACCAACACACGAAATCTCCGTCGAGTCCGTTCATTTCTTCGTTAGAGGTGATAGATCTCGATTCGTCTTTGTATAATTCAACAGATTTTGGAAAGTATGGATTGATTACGGTTACTCGGACTAATTTCGGTTCCGGAGGTGATTTTGTACGGTATGAAACAGATCCGTCAATCATGTATTCATGTGTTCGTTTTTGAATAAAAAACCCTAGATCTGCTAATTTGATCATTTCTAACTAGTTTTCCAGATGATCCGTTCAATCGATACTGGCAACCGTTTATCGATGGAAACCCTATGGTTGAAGCGCACGCGAACGTAACCTCGTCGGAGTTTTGGAACCGGCCACCGGCGAAGGTGTTCTTCTCGGGATCAACGACGAGCAGAGGGAAGAATCTGACGATACATTGGCCGCCGTTTGCTCTGCCTACCAATCGGTACTACGTGGCGTTGTACTTCCAGGACAACCGGAGTACTAGTCCTTATAGTTGGAGAGTGTTCACCGTTCTCATCGACGGTGAAACGTTCTATCAGGATCTTAATGCTACGACGAAAGGTGTGACGGTTTACGGTACAGAATGGCCGCTCTCCGGTAACACGGAGATTACACTCCTAGAACCGACATGCCGGTGGGCCCCACGATTAACGCCGGAGAGATATATCAGATCTTGCCACTTGCTGGAACAACTCTTGGCAGAGATGGTACCATGGTGATTCTAAATTCTCTCAAATTCTGCAAAAATAAATTCCATATCGGCTTTAAGGTGAAATTTGAAAACAATTTGGTTTCTAGGTAAACAAGCAAAGCTCGCGACTCCACTAAGGTGTCACGCGGACTAGGTGACTCCCCTGAGGTAGCAAGCGGACTCTTTCTGCTTGTTGAGGTACCAAACTGTACATGTAATTGTTCTTCATGAAAAAGTTTTGGTTTTTCTTTTCAGAGACTCCATGCATAGTTCGCTTGCCACCTCGGCTGAGTCACCGGTTCCGCTTGTCAGGGCTGTCCCTGAGATTTCGGGTGCCCTGTGCGACTTTAAAATTGGACCCCTAAAAATCTAAAATATAAAGTTATATATATAAAAAAATTCAGAAATACGATGTAAATTGTAAATGCAATAAACAAAACAAAGTTAATGTAGCAAAATAATATATATTACATAATTAAACGAATCGTGATGCTCTTCTAGCATTCTTTGAAGCAAAGTTATTGATCAACTCTTCATAATCCACTCTCTCGGTAATCATTCTCAATAGCTATAATTGTCAATCCATTAAATCGTTCTTGGGACATTGTGGACCGTAAGTAGTTGTTTAAATTTTTTAATGGGCCAAATCTAATTTGTTTAATTGGGCTATAACTAAAAGAATGGCTTAGTTGGGTTTAAGTGGTTTTGATGGGCTAAAGTGGTTTAATTGGGCTAAAACAAAAAAAATGGTTTAGATGGACTAAAGTGGTTAAAATGTAATTGAGTTTTTATAATTAATATGTATTTCTTTAAAAAAAAAATATTTATATAAAAAAAACTTTTTTTTGGGCCCTCGATAAACCAGGCCCGGTGCGGTTGCCTATGGAGCACCACACCAAGGCCGGCCCTGCCGCTTGTCACGTGAGCGGAGTCCTGCCAGTTTTGCTAGAGTTCGCTACCTCAGGTAAGAACTACCTAGAAACCAAAATCAATATCCGCATATCCCTCGTAAATCCAAAAAATTGAAAACCAACTATGATCTTTCTTGATTTTCAACCAAATTTTTACCATTTAGTGATTTGAAATATGAATTCATTCATAAAGTTTGTTTGTTTAGCAATTGCATTGCAATCACTAAAGCAAAGCTTAAGAAACCCACCAAATGATTGGAACGGAGATCCATGCTTGCCAAAAGCACATCCATGGTTGGGAATCAGCTGTTCCGAAGGAGAACAAGTACGAGTTACCAGTTTGTAAGTGATGTACCTTTTTTCTTAACCGTGAGAACCGGTTACTAGGAAACTCACGGGACACACCAATACACTAATTATCAACGGGATCGGGTAAAACATAGTTTGTGCTGGGTAGGTGACCTTCAAGGGAGTTAAAGGTAGAAAACCGGTGGAAGCTATACCCCAGACCTTTATCAGAGGGACTTAAGTGTTGGCTTCAATAATCAAAACGCGAACACAAAAAAACTCGGTTGTTTGATCAACCCATTGATCGGCTCCTTCTCATTAATAATTCTAGAATAATAAAACTTACAATCATCGACATATCATATAAGACCTAACTTAATCTCCAAGCTAACCTAATTGACTTAATTAAGAAACTAAATCAACTAAATCTTACCTTACCAAATAAACTAAATAACCAAAATAAGTTCCAAAAAAACGACTAAAATAGTTCACCAAAGAAAAAGACCGACTCAAACATATTAAAATTTAGACTTTAAAATCTAGATTCAATTTTTTACTACTGGCAAGATAAGTCCATCAATCAACCCTCTAATCTTGTCATGTTCACATTAATCTTCACATCATCATTGGAGGACCAACATCTTTTTGAACCAAGTTCACTTCTTCCTTTTTATCTTTCATGTGGTGCACTCGTATGGAAAGTGACCAAGTTCACCACATTCATAGCACCTGAACTCACTTTTGTCTTTACTTCCACGTCCTCTTCCTTGACCCCTACCATGACTTATTCCTTCTCCTCGTCCCTTTCCATAGTGCCAGCTTTCTGGGTCTTCAACCTGGCCATTAAAATTTTCCTTGATCATTCTTCGCCGGTTCATCATGACTTTTGAGACGTTCTTCATATGCCTTAATCCTTTCACACTGCTTCTTTAAAAGGCACTTTGTCAACTTCTTAATATTGCTCGATAGAAGCCACAATTGGTAGGAACTTCTTTGGAACGGAGTTTGTAAATTTCTTACAATCACCTTATCTTTAAGATTAGCACCAAGACTTCTGAGCTTGGCTCTTGCACTGCTCAGTTTACCTACAAATTCATTCTATTTCATCTTTAGGGTTTCTAGCTCGATCCGCATAGTTTGTAAACGTGCTCTCTAAACAAGATCAGCTCCTAGGTATCGAATCTTGATTGAATCCCATACTTCTTTCGCACTTGGGTATGTGCAACTTGCATCAAAAATGTCTTCCAACATTATTTGAAAGATCATTGCTTTTGTTGTAGCAATCTTCTTTTTGTCTTCTGTTACTATTGTTGTATCAACCACCTCGCAAAGACCATAAGCCTTTAAAATCCGCTCCATCAGAATTGCCCACGTCGTATAGTTTGATTCAGTCAACTTCGGACACTGAAGTTACACATTCCCTTGCTCTCGGATTGGTACCAGTGCTTTGTTTGCTACTTCGTCTGCCATACTTTCTTGCTTTCCTTCTTGTAAACTTGCTCTTGCTAAATTTCTTGCTTTACTCTTGCTTTCTTTCTTTCTTGACTTGCTAGCTTACTTTCTTGCTTGACTTGCTTAATTACTTGCTGATCTTGCTTCATTCTTGCTTTACTCTTGCTGCTTGCTTGCTTGCTTTCTTTCTTGCTCTTGCTTTTTCACTTGCTCTTACTTTATCTTATATATCTTGTTGGACTTGCTTACGTACTTGTTAATCTTGCTACTTGTTGTTTCACATGGATTCAAAATATCTGAACCCTGCTTGCTTACTGCTATCGGTTAGATGCTCACCCGGAAAACTTTGTTACTCGTCCTCCTGCAGCTGGTTCTCAGCCAGAAACACAAGAAAAAACTTTGCTGGTTTTTTTGTTTTGTTTTTGCTGCTCACCTAGATCGAGATCAAGAATACTTCAGAGAAAAGGACCTGATGCTTGCTTTCGGCCTGCTGTTCACCGAGAAGAACACTGCTCGTTCTTGCTTACCCAGAAAAAACGAGAACAACCCCTTGATCACATGTTGCTCAATCAGACCGCCTGCTTATTTTGAACCCAAAACGAGAGCCTAGAGCTCTAATACCAATTGTTGGCCTCAATAATCAAAACACGAACACAAAAAACTCGATTGTTTGATCAACCCATTGATAGACTCTTTCTCATTAATAATTCTGGAATAATAAAACTTACAATCATCGACAGATTGACCTAATTTAATCTCCAAGCTAACCTAATTGACTTAATTATGAAACTAAATCAACTAAATCTTACTTTACCAAAATAAACTCCAAATAAAAACCGACTAAAATAGTTTTTTTTTAGAACGGCGAAGTTCTTTACTCACGTGAGACTTGAACTCAAGACCTCTAAACCTAGGTGTTCCAAAAGGCTTTGCCTCTGCCCCTGGCCACCAACCCCAGTGGGGACTAAAATAGTTCACCAAAGAAAAAGACTGACTCAGACATATTAAAATTCAGACTTCAATTTTTTACTGATGACACGATTAGTCCATCAATAAGCACTTACCACTGCGCAACCCCCTTGAAGGATTCATAAGTCTGTTAAGTTCATACATTTCAACCATAAATCCAATAAAGTTCTAGCATTGATGTGTTTTATACATTAGGAACCTAAGGGGGCTCTCACTAACAGGCACCTTACCTAAAGAAATTGCAGGATTGACTGCTCTTAAAGAATTGTAAGTAGCCTTTTTGATCACATAATTCAACAAATAATATATAATTCCAACAAAATTTATACATGCAGCCGGCTAAGCGCAAACAAGCTAACGGGTCCTATCCCTGATTTGAGTCCATTGAAGGCTTTGGAAATCCTGTAAGTGCTAGTAATAATGTAATACTATTACTGTTATTGTTACCGTTACTGCTTTTAAATTGCATTCGGTTTTATGCATTTTCTAATTTTCCTGTTTTATTTAAAACTTGTGGAAAAGGCATCTAGATGAAAACGAGTTCGAGGGGCCGTTCCCAGATGCTCTAGGCACACTTCCAAACCTTCGCGAACTGTAAGCTGCTTTGTTATTTTTGAAAGCTTTAGCGTGTGTTTAGTTGCAGGAAATAATAATAAAGTTTCAATATTGTTTCAATAAAGTTAATCATGTTTTTTTAACTATAAACCCACTCAAATATCATTTATTGTTGTGAAATTTTCTTAACTTTAAAGAATTTAAAAATAAAATCTTCCATCCGACATTGACGTGGGAAGAAATTGTGCAATAAGAAAATGTTATAAAACGAGCATCCCATCACACATTGACGAGGGAAGAAACTGTTTGTAAAGAAAACGTCTTTAAAAAACAAGGTCAACCCAAGTTTTTTACATGCATTATCTTGAGTAACTTTAATGTAACAGATTATTAAACAAGAACAGATTGAGTGGAGGACCTCCCCAGAATCTAATAGACAGAAAAGGCATAATTATACGGTAAGGAAGAATCTGTTTTGAAAGGAATGTTGTGTGAATTAGATGATGTATAGCTAAATTTCTTGCTCAGAACGTAGAAGCATGAATTTGTTGGCAAACTTTTTAAGGAGACGGGACGCGGGATGATGTTGCTAAGGAGACGTGATATTGGAAGATGAAGGGATCATACTCGAACCTGTTTTTATTATATACTAGGTTAGAATCCCGTGTATTACACGGTTTGAATAAATGTAATGTTATATACTTAGTAATAAAAAATTTATGTCTTTAAAAAGTTGTGTATTATATGGGTTGAATAACATTTTACGTGACAGTTATAAATTCTGTTAAGTTAATTTTTAAAACATTTTTTTAGCTAAGTATTAATTTTTTTTATATAACT
The DNA here is from genome assembly GCA_023525975.1 of Smallanthus sonchifolius. NCBI lineage: Eukaryota > Viridiplantae > Streptophyta > Magnoliopsida > Asterales > Asteraceae > Smallanthus > Smallanthus sonchifolius. The sequence continues at coordinate 4,643,152 of CM042024.1, read as the reverse complement.
GATAAATGTTAATTCATGTTAAACTTTAGAAACCCGGTGTATTACACGGGTTAAATAAAGGCAATGTTATATATACTTAGTAATAAAGATTTACATATTACATATTTATGAAAAACGTTTTCTAAAAAAGAATTATAGAAATCATTATTATTTAATAAGAGAGAAAGACGGGAAACAAAAAATTATAAAAACAATTAAAGAAAATTTGTATAATTAATAGAAGAGAGAGGCCTGGCATCGTTAATTTCTATATATCTTTGACTCATTCAATCGGCTGAGTTCTCATGCTTCTGCAAACTCATTTTCTCTGCATTCATCCTTGTCCACACAAAAGCTGAATCTTTAATCCTATGTTTTCATGTGTATAATGTATGCATGTTTACTCTAATTAAAGTTGGTTTACTACGAGTGCTGAGCTTGGCAATACAGTTCCTTGATTAGGTAAAACAATAACAATTATATTTGTAATCTTCTTGTTTTCGGTCATTTTCTTGGTTCTTGATGCTAACTATTCATTGGCAAATACAGTTCCTTGATAAAGTAAAACAATAACAGTTATATTTATAGCTTTACAGATTCATAAATGAGTTCCCCTTTGCTGCTTCGACAACAACATCTTTTGAGCTTTATTCAGTTTTGGAAGCAATTTCGACAATCATTTGTTAAATCCCAGAACTCATTGTCTGGATTCTATAAGATGAGAGTTAACTATAAGTTTTTTGGTTTTTTGCATCTTACCTATAACCATGATATTCTCTATTTGTTTATAATTTATAAACCTGCTACATGTTTATCTTGTGTCATGTAGTATATATTGGTCTAAATTTACTTATCCATCTTTAAGTTATGATTGAGTTTGTTTGGTTTAATACGAAGTTTGATTCCTTTATGATTGACTACATATGTACATGGTGAATGTTGAACATTTATCTAGTTATTTTTGTGCTGATTTGTTTATTTTTGTGCTGTTTTGTGCCGGTTGTTTATTTATGTACTGGTATTTTATTTTTATGCTGATTATAGTGTTGTTTTATGGTAATACGGCACAAATAATTGTACTGTTTTACAAAGCAGCACAATTATTTGTGTTGTTTGCTGTTTGGTGTTGTTTTATGGTAAAACAACATAAATAATTGTGTTGTTTTAAGAAGTAGCACAGTTATTTGTGTTGTTCTATGGTTAAACAGCACAGAAAATTGTGCTGTTTTACTTACAAAGCAGCTCAAAAAACTGTGTTGTTTTACAAAATAGCACAAAAAACTGTGTTGTTTTACTAAACAGCACAGTTTTGCATAGCGTCGTTTTTTTTATTAAAAAATATGACAATACTATATTTGAATTAAAGTTAAAAAAACGCTCGATTTTATGGTGTAATTTTTTAAAAAAAATAATATCTTATAAAAAAGTTATGACCATTTAAAAAATGTGAGGAAAACTTGAAAAAGTCAATAATTGCGGGTTTTCCTACAATGCCCATCCACCCCTTATATTTACTACACTTAAATCTCAACCATTGATCATCAAATTGAATGGTTGAGATTGTTTCTTAGGTTTCTTAGGGGAACCTTCCCATATATATATATAGGGGATGGTTCCCCTAAGAAGTGCAATTTGGCTAAGAATCCTAAGAAACAGTTTTATCCATTCAATCGGATGATCAAGGTGTAGGAAAAATAAGGGATGGATGAGCATTCTTGGAAAACCCACAATTGTTAATTTTTTTCAACTTCTCCCACTTTTTTAAACGTTCATAACTTTTTCATAGGACATTATTTTTTTAAAAAAATTACACCATAAAATCGAGCGTTTTTTTATCTTTAATTTGAGTATAGTATTGCTATATTTTTTTGTAAAAACAAAATCGACAATTAATGAAATTGTGCTACTTTACGTAAATGTGCTGGTTTCTAGTAAAACAGCACAATTAATTGTGTTGCATTGTAAAACAGCACAATTAACTGTGCTGCTTTATCATAAAACAACACCAAACATAACAATTAATTGTGCTGTTTTACTATAAAACAACACCAAAACAACACGGTTAATTGTGTAATTTGCTCTTCTTAGCTAATCAAGCACAAAAAAAACCAGCATAACAAAACTACTATATCAAATCAGCACAAAACAAACCAGCACAAAACAATATTTTGATGCATAAGCTTTTTGTTGCCTACCACTGAACCGTTTTGTTGGTGTATGGATGTTTTAAATTTTTATTTTAAAAAAATGCTACCAAATTAGGCATATAATAATTGACTAAAAGTAGCACAAATTAAAGAAATCAGCACATTTACATAAATTGTGTTGTTTTACCAGAAACCAACAAAATTTTAATGTGCTAAATTGTGTTGTTTTACCAGAAACCAGCACATTTACGTAGAGCAGCACAGTTTCATTAAGTGTCGATTTTGTTTTTACAAAATAATATAGCAATACTATACTCAAAGTAAAGATAAAAAAACGCTCGATTTTATGTTGTAATTTTTTTTTAAAATAATGTCCTATAAAAAAGTTATGAACGTTTAAAAAAGTGGGGGAAGTTGAAAAAAAGTCAACAAAAGTGGTTATTACTTAAATACCCTTCCACCCCTTATTTTTGCTACACTTAAATCTCTACTCTTGATCATCCAATTGAATGGATGTGATTGTTTTTTAGGCTTCTTAGCCAAATTGCACTTCTTATTTGAACCTCCCCTATATATGTATATATACTAGGTTAAAATATCGTGTATTACATGAGTTGAATAAATGTAATATTATATATTGAGTAATAAAAAATTTATTTTTTAAAAACTCATGTTTTACACGGGTTACAATAAACTCGTGTTATACAATATAATTTGTTAACACATACATTTGTCAAAATATGCAGGAGATTTATTAATATAAAGATTAGTATTTTCTTTAAAAATATATTATTATTAAAAGATAGAGGTGTATTTAATAAGGGAAAAAAATGATAAGAATGAATATGGAGACGACACGTGGCATGAAAAACCTTTATTTATTATATAGTATATAGATAACTCGTAATCGTTCCTAAAGGTGGTTAATTTAATTGGTTTCGAATATGAATCGAATTATCCTAATATTATTTTGAACCCAAAATCCTAAAATAATTAACTTAAAAACTCACCTATTAGTTTTGTTGAGTCGCGACTACCGGTACGACACGCAGGGGCCAAGGATAGTGAGGGCCCGGGCCTCCTCCCCCTTCGATTTTTCGCTCAGTAGTGTTAATTTATACGTATTTAGCTGAAAATTTTATAGTTCCCACCCCCATGATAGGAAAAAAAATCCCGGCCCCCTGCGTTTTTCTTCAAGCTCCGCCACTGTCGACACGTATTATAAATTAATACAACCCATATCGGTCAAAGGCGGAGTATTTATTGGTTACGAGTACGACTCGTGTTGACTCGGGACCGTTATATAACTCGTATCGAATCCCGAATTGGTGTGGGTGTTACAACTCATCCCAACCAAATTAAAGTTCACTTTACGGTTCCTATTAGCGAACCATAAAAAGAAGAATAAACAATAGAATCAAAAATCTCGACGATCCTAATATCATGCGGTTTGAAGATAGATTGTTCCTGGACCTCCATAAGACCCATTCGATTCATATTCAAAACCAGTTAAATTAACCACCTTTAGGGACGATTGTTCGACAGTTAAACCATAAGTTGGAAGACCATGTTGTGTAGTAGAAACATTAGTGCTCACAATGTACTTGATTGAGCCAAAGCAGCACGTTGTTCGGCAGTTAAACCATGAGTTGGAAGACCATGTTATGTAGTAGAAACATCGATAAAGTTTGTATCATTCTGGCTCACATTAGCTGCTGATGTGTTCAAGAGTGTATATAAAATTTGATATTTTTAAATACAAAAGCTTTAAATTTATAAAACGGTAATTACTTCCACTGTAACGAACCAAAATCCGGGTCTCGTTATAAATAAATAAATATTTCTAATTAATATTATGGTGAAAATAATATTTTAGAAATAAGTTGAAATAAGTGGGTTTCAAGTTTGTAATGGGGCTATGTTAGTTTTGACTAACTTTAGAATGAAATGGGTGAAGTGGAAAGTTGAGGGACTAAAGTTGTAATATGGCAAAATCTGCCATTTGACTAGTTAAAGTCAAAATTAACTCATTTTTGAGGTGTTAGTCGTTCAAGAGAAGAGGAGAAGAAGAGAATTTCGGTTTTGGAGCTAAATCGCGGAATTGAGGCTTGTTTTGTGAAGGTTTTGGCTCACACAACACCTTCATAACATCAAGTAAGTGATTCTCTTCCTCTTGATTTCACCATGAATGTGTTCTTGGTGGGTTTTGGGTGAAATCCGAAATTATGTATGCATGTGATGAAATGGTGTTAGATTATTGATAATCTAGCTAAACTAAAGTTAAAGAATGATGATTAACATCCTAGAACCCTTTGATTTTGATTATGAGAAGTTAGGGTTCATATGGTGGAAATTGGGGGTGTTTGGATCATGATGCTAAAATGATGAATTAATGAAGATTAAGTGTTTTTAAGATGTTAGACACTTGAACAAACACCAAATTAACTTAATAATAATTTTTGAAAGAAAGATTAGTGTTAAGGTTAAGATAATGAAACTCAAGTAGGTGAGTTTGTGGTGAAAGAGGGTGTTTGGTTATGAGTATAACCCAAACGGGTCAATTTGGGTTGGAAATGGGAATTTAGTTGTGAACCCAATTGTAATGTGATTTTGGTGTATGTTAGATTACTAAACTAGGTGAATGTGTTTAGGTAATCAAATTGCAAAGCTAGAAGCCGGTGCGGGACCTTCTAACCCGAAAGGTAAGTGCTTTAGCACTTACTTAGTTTTGATGATATGGTATTTGTATGCAATGTTGTATATATGATGTATATGGTTGCATAATTTGACATGTGGTATGAATGTAGATGGAAGTGTGTAAATGTTAGAATGTATGTAGTTATAGCATGTGTACTATAATGGATATGTGAATATGGAGTTATGGTCTAAGTACCATAATGGATAGAATGGATATGGAGTTATGGTCTATGAACCATAATGGATAGAATGGAAATGGAGTTATGGTCTAAGTACCATAATGGATAGAACGGTTATGGAATTATGATCTCGTATCCTAAATGGATATGAAGTTATGGCCTACGTGTCATAATGGAAATGAAAATGTGATAATGAAACCCTTAATTGACTTATCGTATGCAAACGGGTCAAAGGGTCAAAAATGGGTGAAAGGTGTGAAATCAAGTTGTGAATACTTGATGTTATGTATAACATATTTCTATGATAATATGTTAGAGAATTGCAAGGGAATGAAACCTTAATTGACCAAATGTGTGCAAATGGGTCAAATGGGTCAAATGGGTGAAAGTGGTGAAAACAAGTATATATACTTGTTGTTTTGGTCATCTCAATACTAATGGTGTTATGTTAATGTGGATATGTAGGGAAAGCTCCGAAGTAGGTCAAGGTCAAGTCCATTGGCAAAAGAGGATTCTCGTATGCGTTATGGTGATCATTGGGTTTTTGTTTGAAAACCGTTTTTGACGTGTATTTTGGTTCACAAACAATGTTGTTTATGTTAATATATGTGATATGTATGTCTTTGGTCAAAACCCAGGTGTTGGGAGAGTTTTGGTGTTGTTGGGTGTGAAAAAGTTGGAAAAATGGTTAAGTATGAAAACCTGCAGGAAACTGAAACTCTCTGAGTTTTGAGTCCCTCGCGGTACGCGAGAGCCCTTATAGGATTCTCTCGCGGTACGCGAGAGACCGGGTTTCCGGGTTTGCATTTCTGAGACTCCCTCGCGGTACGCGAGGGAGGTGGCTAGTTTGTCTCGCGGTACGCGAGGAGTTTTAAAAAAAAAAAAAAAAAAAAAAAAAAAAATTTCTGGGATTTAGTCTTCCGCGCGTTAAACTTTTGTAAATGAAAGTGGTGTGTTACATCCACTCACTACAATACACATAGGGCAAGTGCACCTATCATATACGTAATATAATGTTGGTAAGACCAGATGTCGATCCAAGGATACAAAGGCTTTTAGTACCGGATTTCAGTCAATGTCTAATCTAATCCAGATTGAAAAGGTTGTTTGATTTTTGATTTAATGTAAGGTCCCTTGAAAATATTAAATACACAAGAATGGAACTTGCAGACTGATTTTTACTAATTTAGAAATTGCATCTTAAACTTGAATACAAATGACTCTTTAAATAAGAAAACTACTAACGAACAACTCCTGGGGACTCACTTGATAAATAACCTTATCAAATGATTTATTCAAATACGTGACCAAAGGACTTGTTCAACTCCATTAAAACTCACGTGGTATAGAATCATTTTAGGGTGTTTTTTTCAAAGTCTTCAACAAACCCACGTCTAAATGTGGTATTTGATGACCTGTGATCCGTTAACCCGTGAATAAACCCGATTAACCCAACACATACCACATGTGACATGCCTCCAAAAGCAATGGCAATCTCTAACATCTCACACTTTAGATGAACCGACACATTAAATTATTATATAGAATATATTAATTAGAGTTTTTAATTATTAATTCTTACCATATTCATACAATTCATAATATCTTACAACCAAGTTTTCATTATTTTATATAAATAATTTGAACTCGACTATGAAATTTGACATGAATAAAAATGATTCAGACGTCGAAAATGGGTTGCGCTAAACGTACCTCTTCCTTGTCCCTTTATCGCATCGGTCATCACTGACTCACGCGCGTATGGTATCAATTTATGTGTTATCTGCCTCCATACATGTCAAATTAATAAGGCTATAACATATTAACAAAGACATGGGGGTGCATACCGACGTTATGATGTGGGTCCATCATTAAGTGTATGTATGGTACCGATGGTGGCATAAGATTTTGATGATATGATATATAAACATACATTGATGATTGAAATAAGGCAATCAACATTTGAAGAAGCAAGAGTTGATGGAGCTAAAGTCCGGCCTCTCGGCTTTCGTCACCGGCGGTGCCTCCGGAATCGGTATATTTGTCGGTTTTAAGAGGGTAAATTTGTAAATAAGATGGGTTTGTTAATGTTTTTGTTACTCATGTGTACAGGTAGAGCTCTTAGCATAGCTCTTGCACAAAAGGGTATATTTGTCACAGTTGTTGACTTTTCTGAGGATAGGGGAAAAGAGGTGGCATTGCTTGCACAACAAGAAAGTCTTAAGTTTCACTCAGGATTAAACTTCCCATCTGCTATCTTTGTAAAATGTGATGTCAGTAACAAAGGTGAGTTATACTGTATAACTTATACACTCATTTATGTTAAACTCATTTCCTTATAAATGGGTCAATTTGGGTTATATTTTTATCCGGAAAATTCCGAGAATGGAGATGCTTTTACTTTTTAACTCCCCTTCAATATATAAGATCCGGCGAAAATGTCGTCAAAAAGTGCGAAAACGTCGTAACATGTACTAATAATATGATGACACGCCAGCAAAAAAAAGTAAAAAAAAATTAGAATCGCACTTCGTAAGTCCGATTTGATTTAAAAAGTAAAAATATAGGAATTGCAGGGGATTTTGAGAATTTTTCCTTATGATCTGAGAGTCGTGATTTCACTTTCAGATGTAAGCAATTCATTGGTTCTACCGAATTCAATGATGGGATAAAACTCAGATTTGAGACAAGAATGAAGTATGAAAAAGTTATATTGTTATCGCAATAGCATAGTTTTCTAATCATATTTTGTTGGCGAGATAATTGCCGACTCATCACAAGTTGGTGATGGGTAGGTCGGTCAAATTGGGTCTCCTATTACGAGTAGGTTTAGGAACCTAATGTTTAGCATTATTTTATTCTAATAATTCAATTAGAGTCCTGGTCTATCGAGTATAGGTTAGATTATAAATACCGAGTCAGGGTATCCATTGTAATAAAGTTTTTGAGTTAGTTTTCTTGGTTTCAATAAAAGTATTTGGGAGTTAGCCATTTAACGTGTTCTTGTTTAATACCGATTCAATCTGTGATATTTAACGCTAGCTATTGTATACAACCTCCCAAATCATCCCCCTCCCCCCACACCAAAAAAAATATTAAATTATTATTGTAATAATACAATGTTGTAATTATATTTAGCATGCTAGCTGTTTTTTTAAATTGATTTGGACATAATTGTGTTGTGGGTCAACCAAAACAGGAGAAGTGGCTGCTGCATTTGAAAAACATGTGGAAGTGTATGGAGGTTTGGATATTTGTATTAATTGTGCTGGTATTACTACTCCTATACCATTTCACAAGGACCAAACAGATGGGTCAAACTCATGGAGACAAGCCATTAATGTTAATCTTGTAGCAGTTATTGACTGCACCCACAGGGCGGTACGCTTGAAACTTTATAAACTTCTTATGGGAAATTATACACTTTTTTATCAAATTATTATTAAGAAATGCCACCTTAGCAATTCATGATTATCAAACACAAAGTATAATACCAATTTGAAAATTTCCTTTGTTTATTTAGAATTGGTTGATTAAATGCAGATCAAAATAATGGAGGCCGCAAGAAAACCTGGTGTGATCATAAATATGGGTTCAGCCGCAGGACTATATCCTAGCGTAACTGACTCTATCTATTCTGCCTCAAAAGGTTAACTTGTTACTTTTCAATATCCAAACTTTCTTATATTTTTCTTCTGATATTTTCTTGATGTTTATTTTGGAAGGGGGCGTGATTATGTTTACCAGATCGCTTGCTCCCTACAAGAAAAAGCGGATTCGTGTCAATGTGCTTTGCCCAGAGGTGAATATTTGTTATATTACAAGATAAATCAAATACTTGCAATTGTTTGATGACTTGTGTTGTACAGTTTATTCGAACTGAAATGGCTGAAAAAGCGGATTCTCAGTTTATTGAACGCATGGGAGGTTATGTTTCCATGGAAACCTTGATTCAAGGTATGCCTATTTTACAAAAAAACAGTTTAGCCTTTTTAAAATAATGCTTAAGCTTGTACATGACAATTAACGAATGAAATAGGTGCGTTTGAGCTTATGACCGATGAGATTAAAGCGGGCTCATGTTTATGGATCACTAATCGTAGAGGGTTAGAATATTGGCCAACTCCAACTGAAGAAGCAAAGTACTTGGTGGTTCCTTCAAGAGTAAACAAAAGATTTTCATCAATTATTAGTTCTAATGTTCAAATCCCCCAGAGCTTTGAGAAAGTGTAAGTTGATTAATTTTTTTTATCTTTTATTAATGTTTCCATAACACACTTTGGTCAATTTATCTTTTTATTTAGAGCAAACTTTACACTTTTCCTCCCGCCAAACTTTAAATTAAACGCAAAATAGAAACCAACTTACAGTTATTCCTGATTTTAAATGCCAACCTTATTTTAACTGGTGTTATCTAGTTGATGCCATATTATTAGATATAATATGTTAGTTATCATACCTAGTAAAATTATAAAATATCGGTTAGTCTTTATTGATTTGTCTTCTTCATCTCTGCCGATTACTGACCTCTCTTTTTTTTTCTTTCTAAAACGAATTTGAATCGTCCTTTAGTTTTGACGCCTCTGATTTTTTTTTCTAAGACTTGATTTTTTTGATGCTTTTTATGCAGGATTGTCCACACGCTGAGTCACAATTTCCGTGGTGCTACAAGTATAGTGCGTGCACCACTGAAGTTACCGATTAAACCAGATCATGTACTATTGAAAATTATATATGCTGGTGTTAATGCAAGCGACGTAAGTTGATGGGTTATAAATGGATTATACTATCTTATTAATAAGTGGCGCAATTGTCCAAAAAGATAATAATAACTATAAACTTTCGCTTGATTCACACCTAAGTCATTGGACTTAATTTTTGCATGAATTCTTCTAAAACTTAACGAAAACACGCTAGTAAAGTAGTAAAGTCTAGGGACTTAATCATGCAAAGAATGATCTTTTTATTAAATTTTGTGAAGTCTAGTGATTTAATCATGCGAACGACATTTATGTTAATAAAAAAAAGGCGCATTATTAAAGCTTTGAAAGTTTAGGGATTTAATCGTCATGTGGTGTTTAATAATTTGGGTATAATATGACAGGTGAATTTTAGTTCTGGTAGTTATTTCAGTGGAAGCAAACAAGAAATTTGCTCTCGACTTCCATTTGATGCTGGATTTGAGGTATAAAACACAAGTCAACAAAATTAATACAATAATACTTTTTGGAATTTGATTTAAATTTCATGTTCCACAGATTTGTTTTAACAACTAAATTTTTGGCTTTGCTTGAAGTTTTTTGGAATTTGGTTTAAATTTCATGGTCCACAGTTTTGTTTTAACATCTAATATTTTGGCTCATTTTGGTTTTTGAAATTTGTCTTCAAAAGGTTTTTGGAGCCGGGGGTCTCAACGGGAGTAGCCTCTTTGTCCGTTAGGATAGAGGAAAGGCTTGCCCTCATCCTACCCTCCCCAGACCCTGCAAATAGGTTTTGCTATGTGTGGGATTTTACTGAGTACATTTGTTTGTTTGTTTTTGAAATTTGATTAAAATTTCTTGGTCCAAAGATATGTTTTAACAACTAACTATAGTTTTTCATTCGTTTTGTTCATGTGTTTGAATGTTTAAAAATTACAGGGTGTAGGATTAATTGCTGCAGTGGGTGATAGGGTTAAAAATCTAAAAGTTGGCACTCCTGCAGCAATCATGACTTTTGGAGCTTATGCTGAATTTACTATGGTATGTTGATCAGGAAATACTTGATTTTTTATCTTTTATTATTTTCTCGAAAATTTAATAATATAAATGTCATCATATATGAAACTCTAGTTGTTCATCAAGAAAGTTTAAAACTTTGGACAGAAAGGGTTTCAGGTCAACCCGACCCAACCTGTTTCAACACTGTACCTAAAGTACAGATTTTGACCCGACCAATTGTGACCAATTACCCTGTTTCAACACGCTAACTGGAAACTATTTATAGAAAAATTCTAAAACTTCCAACAAAAAAGAAACCCAGTCTAACATGTTTCCAACCGGTACCAAAAGTACACATGTTGACCTAAATCCTTTGTGACCCATTACTCGACCCGCCGGATTACCACCTCTACTAGTCTTTTAATAATTGGTATTGCATTATGTGTATTTTAGGTACCCTCAAAACACATTCTTCCTGTAACTAGACCAAATCCTGAAGTTGTTGCCATGCTTACGTCTGGACTTACAGCATCGATTTCTCTAGAAAAGGTTTGTTTCTTAAATATTTTATTTTTTTAACCAAAAATTTATACAAAACTTGTTTTTGGTTTTAGTTAAAATATTGGAGTGGTTTTTTTTTTTTTTTTTTTTTTTTTTGCTGTTATTAGGCCGCACAAATGGAATCTGGAAAGACGGTTCTTGTCACTGCTGCTGCAGGAGGGACCGGGCAATTTGCAGTTCAGGTAGTTGGATATTTCAAAACTTCTGTTTTAATATTGTCTTGGAGCATTTGAGAAAGTATTATTTTCTTTCTAATGTAAGGGAAAATTTCATAATATCATATTTACCCTTTCAAAACACCAAAAAGTTTATAAAATATAAAATAAAATCAGTTAACCATAACCGTGTGTTTCGCTGAATAAATGAAGAGAACATCATGCGCTTTGTTTTATTGGGTAAATATGATATTATGAATTTTAGAATGATGTATATGAAATTGTGAACTATTAGAGGGACATATATGAATTAGTCCTTAATTTAGTTATGATGATTTACTTGGCATGTTCATGTTAATTGTAGCTTGCAAAATTAGCCGGAAACAAAGTGGTCGCATCTTGTGGAGGTAAAGATAAGGCTATACTTTTAAGAGACTTGGGAGTTGATCGAGTCATCGACTATAAGGAAGAATCTATCAAAAATGTATATATGTTTCCTTTTAAAAAATTAATTTAGAACTTTTTTAGTATATACATGCACATAAATGATATTTTTATTTAAAAAACGAGCAGGTTCTTAAGAAGGAATTCCCAAAAGGCGTTGATATTGTTTATGAATCTGTTGGTGGTGATATGTTTGATATGTGTTTGAGTGCATTGGCGGTTTATGGACGGATGGTGGTCATTGGAATGATTTCTCAGGTAATTGTGCTTTGTTTAAATCTGCTTATGTTTCTTTGACTTTTATGGTCCAACCTATTACTTATGAAATTCAAAAGCTGATATGGATTTTATTAAAAACTTTTGCACTAGTATCTTTTGGCTTTGTGGTTCAAGTTATATAATTTAATGTAGTTTATACTTCCCTATAATCTGAAATATTCTTATTTAATTTCAAAGTTTAGAATCTGTCATTTGACCTCAGAAGTCAAACATGTCTAATTTTTTCAGTATCAAGGAGAGCATGGATGGAAACCACGAAACTATACCGGATTATGTGAGAAACTCTTAACCAAAAGTCAAACTGTGGTATGTAAAGTTTTCTATTTTTATATTTATAATCATCACATGAAATTGCAACATTTGACTTAACACATTGTGAAAAAGATGTTTGACTATTTGTCAAATATCCAAAGACCTTTTGAGAAAGTCAAAACAAAGGAAGCTTGTAGATCCAAAACAATACTTTTGAGCTCGCTAGTGGGTCAAAACGGATAAAATTTTTGTACTAGTGGAATTAGGCGGGTTGGTTTGCGGGCCTGAAACAGTTTTTGCCCAAATTTCTATTTTTTATAAACAAACTGTGTGTCAAGAGTATGATTAGCTAATATATTCTAATAAAACTTTAATTTTTTTATTATAATAATTTAGGAGGTTTAATGCATTAAAATACACTTTGTACCATAGTTGTCAATAGCGATGGTAGCGGGTGCTACATCGCGTTTCGGGATAAGGTCGCTATCTGGTATATAGCAAGTAAATAGCGTTTTTTTTTTTAATCGAACCTTTATTGTGGTGCTGCTTCTTCTCCACCGGAATTGGCCCAATTAACTCATTCTCCTTCTTCTCCAACACAATTCTTCTTCTTCTTCTCCAGCACCACAGTTCGTTCTTCCTCTACAATTTTAGCTATTTTGGTGTATTTTAGCTATTTTGGTGGTGTGACCGTTTATTTTGTTGATTATAATTGCTACAATAGTTGACTAAATGTATTTCTAAAATTTCTACTACTTTACCGTTAAACATGAAATAGCGGTCGCTATTTACCGCTATTCGCTACGTAGCATAGCGGTACCTTGTCGCTATTTACCGCTATTGACAACTATGCTTTGTACAACTTTCCGCCAGTTTCATTTTTAATTTTTTTTTTAATCTATTTGACCTTTTTGAGAGATAAGACATTTATCTGCTTTATTCATGATGATTTGAGGCACTTGCAGGCTGGATTCTTCCTTGTGCAATATGCTCATTTATGGCAACAACATCTTGATAATCTGGTTCATCTTTTCTCTGTGGGAAAACTAAAGGTAACAAACATTATAATATGGGGCAATTTCATATATACCCCTACAAACTTGGAAAATATCATATATACCCAACTAAAACTAAAAATATCATATATACCCTTACAAATATGTAATAATATCATATATACCCATTCCATTAGAAACAATTTAAGAAATGACCATTTTACCCTTATTTCTCTAAAACTTTAAAATTTCATAATTACCAACTTTTAACTTCGAAATTTCATATTTATTCTTTTTTTAACTTTAGAATTTTATATTTACTCATAAAAATAGTTTTCTCAAAATATTACATTTAATTTTCTCGTTTTTTTTTAATTTTACCAATTTTATTGTATAGCATTTATACATCATATATAGCAATTTTCTTTTATAACATTTATAACTTTCTCGCAATCGTTCCTTCTGAATTGATGCCTTCTGAATGTGTTTGGAGAATCACGATGGTTGCCATCAAGAACAGGAGAACGGGTGATCTTTTACGTATTAGATAAAACTAAAAAATTAGGTTATAAAAAAATCATATAATGGATAAGGGTAGAATGGTCACAAAGTAAGAAGTCACTTAAATTGGGTGTATATGTATATGTATATATATGATATTTTTAGTTTTGGTTGGGCATATATGATATTTACACATGTTTATATAGGTATATATGAAAAACATAATCTATAAATTTGTCATCAATGTATTTCCCCAATATTTTTTCGCATAATTAAAGATTCACCATGTTTTTTTACTTCAAAATATCAGGTTGCAATAGACCCTAAAAGTTTTGTGGGCGTTCAATCCGTTGCTAATGCAGTTGAATATCTCCATTCTGGTAAAAGTGTTGGCAAGGTATGGCATCTTATTTGTCATTTTAACTTAAATGTAATTTGACATTTAATGATTATGTTGAATTTGAATGAAAAAAAATATATATTGTTTTTCAATCTTATAAACAAGTTTATTTTTTTAACTTCTTTTCACACAAGTATTTTAAAAATATGGCATTTGATGTAGCGGTTGGCATTATTAGTGTATCATATTATTGTTAGTATATATATTGTATTATTGTTAGGATCTCTTCCATAATTAGTGGTTGTATTACTTTGTATCTCTTCCCTATATATATAGAAATTTAGAAAATTTACGCGTATTTTATAAATTAACATGACGGATTTTTGGTTCAGGTGGTTGTGTGCATTGACCCGAGTTTCAGTCAACAAACAGTTAAGCTTTAAGGTTGTTGGCAAAAGAAAACATGGTAAAACAACACATGTTTTTAATTTGGATACAACACCATCAAATCTTGGTGAGAATAATATGTTTCAAGACTAATTTATCTTTGTGGTGTTACATGTACTTTAAGAATTTGGACAATGTATTGAATTGTTTCTGGCTGTCAATTAGTTCTCCTTTAAATTTATGATTTTACAATGTTTGTATATTTATTTATTTATTTATGTTTTGTTTCGAACTTTTTCTCAACCAAAATATGTGCACAACACAAACATGCTCAGATAATTAAAGTGATAAAATTTAAAAAGGGTTAGGCTATAAGTACCCCTTCTGATACTTGTCATACTCCCCCTATAAAATCACTTTAAAACTTTATATATTTGTCATCTGAAAAAATCATTACCTTTAAAACTGCTTCGTTTGATACCTTTTCTTAAAGAAAAATAAAAACATAATATAAAAAAAATGTTTTATAAAAATAAAAATAAACTTTTTTAAATATTAGAAAGACACTTTCTATAAAAATAAAAATAAAAAACGTATATAAAAAAAATAAAAAATTATTTTAAAAAAATTAAAAAAAATGTTTTATAAAAAATTAATTAAATGTTTTTGAAAATTTTAAAAATAAACTTTGATTAAAAAAATTAAAAACGTTCTTTGAAAAATAAATAAATAACGTTTGATTTTAAATAAGAAAAAAAAACCTTTTAGAAAACACTTTCTCTAAAAAAACGTTTTTATAAAATAAAATTAAAAAAAAATTATAAAATAAATTAAAAGCGTTTTTATAAAAGACATTCAAAGACGTTTTTATAAAATAAATTAAAAAAAAGTTTTTTTATAAAATACATTAAAAAAACATTTTTATAAAATACATTAAAAATGTTTTTATAAAATAAATTAAAAACGTTTTTATAAAATTACATTAAAAATGTTTTTATAAAATATACTAAAAACATTTTTATAAAATAAAAAGAAACGTTTTTTTTTATAAGTAATTTTTTTTTCAAAACTTATATATAAAGTTAGAACCAGTGAGTTTCTCCTTTTCCAAAATGGACTTAAAAAAATAGTTGGAGTTTGAAGGATTAATAGTATCTTCTTTTTTTTTGAAAGACAAATTATATTCAAACCAGGACCAACACCAAGCAAAACACAGGGAGCAAGCCACACGAACCCAAATACATAGTTAGACCTACTTGCAAAAAGTTGAAACACAACCGATCTTTACAAAGAAGGTTCCTACACTGGTGTTTGGGATTCCATTTCAAACTCCTTTTTAACTTATTACCTTTTTTAAAAAGGTAAAAAGGTAATAAGTTAAAAGTTTGTTTGGATAATTGATGAAAAAGTTAATTTTAAAAGGGTGGAGAAGTTGTTTTGAAGAAGTAAGAATTTTTAACTTCTCCAAAAAGTTAAAAGTAGATTTTGAAATGGAATCTCAAACACCCCTTTAGACCTACTTGTAATTGTGCTTTGTTTGCTACTTGTCTGCCATACTTTCTTGCTTTCCTTCTTGTAAACTTGCTCTTGCTTTCTTTCTTTCTTGACTTGCTAGCTTACTTTCTTGCTTGACTTGCTTAATTACTTGCTGATCTTGCTTCATTTTTGCTTTACTTTTGCTTTAATCTTGCTGCTTGCTTGCTTGCTTGCTTTCTTTCTTGCTCTTGCTTTTTCACTTGCTCTTGCTTTATCTTATATATCTTGTTGGACTTGCTTACGTACTTGTTAATCTTGCTACTTGTTGTTTCACATGGATTCAAAATATCTGAACCCTACTTGCTTACTGCTATCGGTTAGATGCTCACCCGAAAAACTTTGTTACTCGTCCTCCTGCAGCTGGTTCTCAGCCAGAAACACAAGAAAAAACGTTGCTGGTTTTTTTGTTTTGTTTTTGCTGCTCACCTAGATCGAGATCAAGAATACTTCAGAGAAAAGGACCTGATGCTTGCTTTCGGCCTGCTGTTCACCGAGAAGAACACTGCTCGTTCTTGCTTACCCAGAAAAAACGAGAACAACCCCTTGATCACATGTTGCTCAATCAGACCGCCTGCTTATTTTGAACCCAAAACGAGAGCCTAGAGCTCTAATACCAATTGTTGGCCTCAATAATCAAAACACGAACACAAAAAACTCGATTGTTTGATCAACCCATTGATAGACTCTTTCTCATTAATAATTCTGGAATAATAAAACTTACAATCATCAACAGATTGACCTAATTTAATCTCCAAGCTAACCTAATTGACTTAATTATGAAACTAAATCAACTAAATCTTACTTTACCAAAATAAACTCCAAATAAAAACCGACTAAAATAGTTTTTTTTTTAGAACGGCGAAGTTCTTTACTCACGTGAGACTTGAACTCAAGACCTCTAAACCTAGGTGTTCCAAAAGGCTTTGACTCTGCCCCTGGCCACCAACCCCAGTGGGGACTAAAATAGTTCACCAAAGAAAAAGACTGACTCAGACATATTAAAATTCAGACTTCAATTTTAGACTGATGACACGATTAGTCCATCAATAAGCGCTTACCACTGCGCAACCCCCTTGAAGGATTCATAAGTCTGTTAAGTTCATACATTTCAACCATAAATCCAATAAAGTTCTAGCATTGATGTGTTTTATACATTAGGAACCTAAGGGGGCTCTCACTAACAGGCACCTTACCTAAAGAAATTGCAGGATTGACTGCTCTTAAAGAATTGTAAGTAGCCTTTTTGATCACATAATTCAACAAATAATATATAATTCCAACAAAATTTATACATGCAGCCGGCTAAGCGCAAACAAGCTAACGGGTCCTATCCCTGATTTGAGTCCATTGAAGGCTTTGGAAATCCTGTAAGTGCTAGTAATAATGTAATACTATTACTGTTATTGTTACCGTTACTGCTTTTAAATTGCATTCGGTTTTATGCATTTTCTAATTTTCCTGTTTTATTTAAAACTTGTGGAAAAGGCATCTAGATGAAAACGAGTTCGAGGGGCCGTTCCCAGATGCTCTAGGCACACTTCCAAACCTTCGCGAACTGTAAGCTGCTTTGTTATTTTTGAAAGCTTTAGCGTGTGTTTAGTTGCAGGAAATAATAATAAAGTTTCAATATTGTTTCAATAAAGTTAATCATGTTTTTTTAACTATAAACCCACTCAAATATCATTTATTGTTGTGAAATTTTCTTAACTTTAAAGAATTTAAAAATAAAATCTTCCATCCGACATTGACGTGGGAAGAAATTGTGCAATAAGAAAATGTTATAAAACGAGCATCCCATCACACATTGACGAGGGAAGAAACTGTTTGTAAAGAAAACGTCTTTAAAAAACAAGGTCAACCCAAGTTTTTTACATGCATTATCTTGAGTAACTTTAATGTAACAGATTATTAAACAAGAACAGATTGAGTGGAGGACCTCCCCAGAATCTAATAGACAGAAAAGGCATAATTATACGGTAAGGAAGAATCTGTTTTGAAAGGAATGTTGTGTGAATTAGATGATGTATAGCTAAATTTCTTG
Organism: Smallanthus sonchifolius; assembly: GCA_023525975.1. NCBI lineage: Eukaryota > Viridiplantae > Streptophyta > Magnoliopsida > Asterales > Asteraceae > Smallanthus > Smallanthus sonchifolius. The sequence goes on along the minus strand of CM042024.1, from coordinate 4,624,960 downwards.
CTCAGAACGTAGAAGCATGAATTTGTTGGCAAACTTTTTAAGGAGACGGGACGCGGGATGATGTTGCTAAGGAGACGTGATATTGGAAGATGAAGGGATCATACTCGAACCTGTTTTTATTATATACTAGGTTAGAATCCCGTGTATTACACGGTTTGAATAAATGTAATGTTATATACTTAGTAATAAAAAATTTATGTCTTTAAAAAGTTGTGTATTATATGGGTTGAATAACATTTTACGTGACAGTTATAAATTCTGTTAAGTTAATTTTTAAAACATTTTTTTAGCTAAGTATTAATTTTTTTTATATAACTGATAAATGTTAATTCATGTTAAACTTTAGAAACCCGGTGTATTACACGGGTTAAATAAAGGCAATGTTATATATACTTAGTAATAAAGATTTACATATTACATATTTATGAAAAACGTTTTCTAAAAAAGAATTATAGAAATCATTATTATTTAATAAGAGAGAAAGACGGGAAACAAAAAATTATAAAAACAATTAAAGAAAATTTGTATAATTAATAGAAAAAGAGAGGCCTGGCATCGTTAATTTCTATATATCTTTGACTCATTCAATCGGCTGAGTTCTCATGCTTCTGCAAACTCATTTTCTCTGCATTCATCCTTGTCCACACAAAAGCTGAATCTTTAATCCTATGTTTTCATGTGTATAATGTATGCATGTTTACTCTAATTAAAGTTGGTTTACTACGAGTGCTGAGCTTGGCAATACAGTTCCTTGATTAGGTAAAACAATAACAATTATATTTGTAATCTTCTTGTTTTCGGTCATTTTCTTGGTTCTTGATGCTAACTATTCATTGGCAAATACAGTTCCTTGATAAAGTAAAACAATAACAATTATATTTATAGCTTTACAGATTCATAAATGAGTTCCCCTTTGCTGCTTCGACAACATCTTTTGAGCTTTATTCAATTTTGGAAGCAATTTCGACAGTAATCTGTAGTAGTTAGGGTGATATTGTATCATTTGTTAAATCCCAGAAAGTTATGGTTATTTGAGTGAGTTATTGATCTTGGAATTGAGTAGGAACTCATTGTCTGGGTCCCATAAAAAAGGTTCACCAATGTTTGAGTAAGAACTCATTGTCTGGATTCTATAAGATGAGAGTTAACTATAAGTTTTTTGGTTTTTTGCATCTTACCTATAACCATGATATTCTCTATTTGTTTATAATATATAAACCTGCTACATGCTTATCTTGTGTCATGTACTATATATTGGTCTAAATTTACTTATCCAACTTTAAGTTATAATTGTGTTTGTTTGGTTCAATACGAAGTTTGATTCCTTTATGATTGAGTACATATATACAAGGTGAATGTTAAACAATTATCTAGTTATTTTTGTGTTGTTTACAAATAAGCAGCACAAAATTGTTTATTTCTGTGCTGGTATTTTATTTTTATGCTAATTATAGTGTTATTTTATGGTAAAACGGCACAAATAATTGTACTGTTTTACAAAGCAGCACAATTATTTGTGTTGTTTGTTGTTTTGTGCTGTTTTATGGTAAAACAATATAAATAATTGTGTTGTTTTAAGAAGTAGCACAGTTATTTGTGTTGTTCTATGGTTAAACAGCACAGAAAATTGTGTTGTTTTACTTACAAAGTAGCTCAAAAAATTGTGTTGTTTTACAAAATAACACAAAAAACTGTGCTGTTTTACTAAACAGCACAGTTTTGCATAGCGTCGTTTTTTTATTAAAAAATATGGCAATACTATACTTGAATTAAAGTTAAAAAAACGCTCGATTTTATGGTGTAATTTTTTTTAAAAAATAATGTCTTATAAAAAAGTTATGACCATTTAAAAAATGTGAGGAAAACTTGAAAAAGTCAACAATTGCGGGTTTTCCTACAATGCCCCTCCACCCCTTATATTTGCTACACTTAAATCTCAACCATTGATCATCAAATTGAATGGTTGAGATTGTTTCTTAGGTTTCTTAGGCAAATTAGGTTTCTTAGGGGAACCTTCCCATATATATATATATATATATATATATATAGGGGATGGTTCCCCTAAGAAGTGCAATTTGGCTAAGAATCCTAAGAAACATTCTTATTTATTCAATCGGATGATCAAGGTGTAGGAAAAATAAGGGATGGATGGACATTCTTGGAAAACCCACAATTGTTAATTTTTTTCAACTTCTCCCACTTTTTTAAACGTTCATAACTTTTTCATAGGACATTATTTTTAAAAAAAAATTACACCATAAAATCGACCGTTTTTTTATTTTTAATTTGAGTATAGTATTGCTATATTTTTTTGTAAAAACAAAATCGACAATTAATGAAATTGTGCTACTTTACGTAAATGTGCTGGTTTCTAGTAAAACAGCACAATTAATTGTGTTGCATTGTAAAACAGCACAATTAACTGTGCTGCTTTATCATAAAACAACACCAAACATAACAATTAATTGTGCTGTTTTACTATAAAACAACACCAAAACAACACGGTTAATTGTGTAATTTGCTCTTCTTAGCTAATCAAGCACAAAAAAAACCAGCATAACAAAACTACTATATCAAATCAGCACAAAACAATATTTTGATGCATAAGCTTTTTGTTGCCTACCACTGAACCGTTTTGTTGGTGTATGGATGTTTTCAATTTTTATTTTAAAAAAATGCTACCAAATTAGGCATATAATAATTGACTAAAAGTAGCACAAATTAAAGAAATCAGCACATTTACATAAATTGTGTTGTTTTACAATAAACCAACAAAATTTTAATGTGCTAAATTGTGTTGTTTTACCAGAAACCAGCACATTTACGTAGAGTAGCACAGTTTCATTAAGTGTCGATTTTGTTTTTACAAAATAATATAGCAATACTATACTCAAAGTAAAGATAAAAAAACGCTCGATTTTATGTTGTAATTTTTTTTAAAAATAATGTCCTATAAAAAAGTTATGAACGTTTAAAAAAGTGGGGGAAGTTGAAAAAAAGTCAACAAAAGTGGTTATTACTTAAATACCCTTCCACCCCTTATTTTTGCTACACTTAAATCTCTACTCTTGATCATCCAATTGAATGGATGTGATTGTTTTTTAGGCTTCTTAGCCAAATTGCACTTCTTATTTGAACCTCCCCTATATATGTATATATACTAGGTTAAAATATCGTGTATTACATGAGTTGAATAAATGTAATATTATATATTGAGTAATAAAAAATTTATTTTTTAAAAACTCATGTTTTACACGGGTTACAATAAACTCGTGTAATACAATATAATTTGTTAACACATACATTTGTCAAAATATGCAGGAGATTTATTAATATAAAGATTAGTATTTTCTTTAAAAATATATTATTATTAAAAGATAGAGGTGTATTTAATAAGGGAAAAAATGATAAGAATGAATATGGAGACGACACGTGGCATGAAAAACCTTTATTTATTATATAGTATATAGATAACTCGTAATCGTTCCTAAAGGTGGTTAATTTAATTGGTTTCGAATATGAATCGAATTATCCTAATATTATTTTGAACCCAAAATCCTAAAATAATTAACTTAAAAACTCACCTATTAGTTTTGTTGAGTCGCGACTACCGGTACGACACGCAGGGGCCAAGGATAGTGAGGGCCCGGGCCTCCTCCCCCTCCGATTTTTCGCTCAGTATTGTTAATTTATACGTATTTAGCTGAAAATTTTATAGTTCCCACCCCCATGATAGGAAAAAAAATCCCGGCCCCCTGCGTTTTTCTTCAAGCTCCGCCACTGTCAACACGTATTATAAATTAATACAACCCATATCGGTCAAAGGCGGAGTATTTATTGGTTACGAGTACGACTCGTGTTGACTCGGGACCGTAATATAACTCGTATCGAATCCCGAATTGGTGTGGGTGTTACAACTCATCCCAACCAAATTAAAGTTCACTTTACGGTTCCTATTAGCGAACCATAAAAAGAAGAATAAACAATAGAATCAAAAATCTCGACGATCCTAATATCATGCGGTTTGAAGATAGATTTGTTCCTGGACCTCCATAAGACCCATTCGATTCATATTCAAAACCAGTTAAATTAACCACCTTTAGGGACGATTGTTCGACAGTTAAACCATAAGTTGGAAGACCATGTTGTGTAGTAGAAACATTAGTGCTCACAATGTACTTGATTGAGCCAAAGCAGCACGTTGTTCGGCAGTTAAACCATGAGTTGGAAGACCATGTTATGTAGTAGAAACATCGATAAAGTTTGTATCATTCTGGCTCACATTAGCTGCTGATGATGTGTTCAAGAGTGTATATAAAATTTGATATTTTTAAATACAAAAGCTTTAAATTTATAAAACGGTAATTACTTCCACTCACTACGATACACATAGGGCAAGTGCACCTATCATATACGTAATATAATGTTGGTAAGACCAGATGTCGATCCAAGGATACAAAGGCTTTTAGTACCGGATTTCAGTCAATGTCTAATCTAATCCAGATTGAAAAGGTTGTTTGATTTTTGATTTAATGTAAGGTCCCTTGAAAATATTAAATACACAAGAATGGAACTTGCAGACTGATTTTTACTAATTTAGAAATTGCATCTTAAACTTGAATACAAATGACTCTTTAAATAAGAAAACTACTAACGAACAACTCCTGGGGACTCGCACTTGATAAATAACCTTATCAAATGATTTATTCAAATACGTGACCAAAGGACTTGTTCAACTCCATTAAAACTCACGTGGTATAGAATCACGTTAGGGTGCTTTTTCAAAGTCTTCAACAAACCCACGTCTAAATGTGGTATTTGATGACCCGTGATCCGTTAACCCGTGAATAAACCCGATTAACCCAACACATACCACATGTGACATGCCTCCAAAAGCAATGTCAATCTCTAACATCTCACACTTTAGATGAACCGACACATTAAATTATTATATAGAATATATTAATTAGAGTTTATAATTATTAATTCTTACCATATTCATACAATTCATAATATCTTACAACCAAGTTTTCATTATTTTATATAAATAATTTGAACTCGACAATGAAATTTGACATGAATAAAAATGATTCAATTCAGACGTCGAAAATGGGTTGCGCTAAACGTACCCTCCCTTGTCCCTTTATCGCATCGGTCATCACTGACTCACGCGCGTATGGTATCAATTTATGTGTTACCTGCCTCCATACATGTCAAATCAATAAGGCTATGATGTGGGTCCATACCGACGTTATGATGTGGGTCCATCATTAAGTGTATGTATGGTACCAGAAGATTTTGATGATATAATATGATATAAACATACATTGATGATTGAAATAAGGCAATCAGCATTTCAAGAACCAAGATTTGATGGAGCTAAAGTCCGGCCTCTCGGCTTTCGTCACCGGCGGTGCTTCCGGAATCGGTATATTTCTCGATTTTATTTTCTAGGGTTTACTCTTTGACGGATTCAGAATAAACGTACATCGGTTTAGATTGCAAATTACACTTTTTGGCTATGTGATCCAAGATTCTTCAATTGTTGACTTTGATTACCAGTCTTAGTCAACTGAGTAATTCAAATAATGTTTTTGTTACTCATGTGTGCAGGTAGAGCTCTTAGCATAGCTCTTGCACAAAAGGGTATATTTGTCACAGTTGTTGACTTTTCTGAGGATAGGGGAAAAGAGGTGGCATTGCTTGCACAACAAGAAAGTCTTAAGTTTCACTCAGGATTAAACTTCCCATCTGCTATCTTTGTAAAATGTGATGTCAGTAACAGAGGTTAGTTATATACTGTATAACTTATACACTCATTTATGTTAAACTCATTTACTTATAAATGGGTCAATTTAGGTTATATTTTTTATCCGGAAAATTCCAAGAATGTAGATGCTTTTACTTTTTAACTCCCCTTCAATATATAAAATCCGGCAAAAATATCGTCAAAAATTGTAAAAACGTGCGAAAACGCCGTAACATGTACTAATAATATGATGACACGCCCGCAAAAAAATAAAAAAAAAATTAGAATCACACTTCGTAAGTCCGATTTGATTTAAAAAGTAAAAGAAAATTAAAAATATAGGAATTGTAGGGGATTTCGAGAATTTTTCCTTATGATCTAAGAGTCGTGATTTCACGTTCAGATGAAAGCAATTCATTGGTTCTACTGAATTCAATGATGGGATAAAACTCAGATTTGAGACAAGAATGAAGTATGAAAAAGTTATATTGTTATCGCAATAGCATAGTTTTCTAATCATCGCGAGATAATTGCCGACTCATCACAAGTTGGTGATGGGTAGGTCAGTCAAATTGGGTCTCCTATTACGAGTAAGTTTAGGAACCTAATGTTTAGCATTATTTTATTCTAATAATTCAATTAGAGTCCTAGTCTAACGAGTATAGGTTAGATTATAAATACCGAGTCAGGGTATCCATTGTAATCAAGTTTTTGAGTTAGTTTTCTTGTTTTCAATAAAAGTATTTGGGAGTTAGCCATTTAACGTGTTCTTGTTTAATACCGATTCAATCTGTGATATTTAACGCTAGTTATTGTATACAACCTCCCAAATCATCCCCGTCCCCCACACCAAAAAAAATATTAAATTATTATTGTAATAATACAATGTTGTAATTATATTTAGCATGCTAGCTGTTTTTTTAAATTGACTTGGACATAATTGTGTTGTGGGTCAACCAAAACAGGAGAAGTGGCTGCTGCATTTGAAAAACATGTGGAAGTGTATGGAGGTTTGGATATTTGTATTAATTGTGCTGGTATTACTACTCCTATACCATTTCACAAGGACCAAACAGATGGGTCAAACTCATGGAGACAAGTCATTAATGTTAATCTTGTAGCAGTTATTGACTGCACCCACAGGGCGGTACGCTTGAAACTTTATAAACTTCTTATAGGAAATTATACACTTTTTTATCAAATTATTATTAAGAAATGCCACCTTAGCAATTCATGATTATCAAACACAAAGTATAATACCAATTTGAAATTTTCCTTTGTTTATTTAGAATTGGTTGATTAAATGCAGATCAAAATAATGGAGGCTGCAAGAAAACCTGGTGTGATCATAAATATGGGTTCAGCCGCAGGACTATATCCTAGCGTAACTGACTCTATCTATTCTGCCTCAAAAGGTTAACTTGTTACTTTTCAATATCCAAACTTTCTTATATTTTTCTTCTGATATTTTCTTGATGTTTATTTTGGAAGGGGGCGTGATTATGTTTACCAGATCGCTTGCTCCCTACAAGAAAAAGCGGATTCGTGTCAATGTGCTTTGCCCAGAGGTGAATATTTGTTATATTACAAGATAAATCAAATACTTGCAATTGTTTGATGACTTGTGTTGTACAGTTTATTCGAACTGAAATGGCTGAAAAAGCGGATTCTCAGTTTATTGAACGCATGGGAGGTTATGTTTCCATGGAAACCTTGATTCAAGGTATGCCTATTTTACAAAAAAACAGTTTAGCCCTTTTATAATAATGCTTAAGCTTGTACATGACAATTAACGAATGAAATAGGTGCGTTTGAGCTTATAACCGATGAGAGTAAAGCGGGCTCATGTTTATGGATCACTAATCGTAGAGGGTTAGAATATTGGCCAACTCCAACTGAAGAAGCAAAGTACTTGGTGGTTCCTTCAAGAGTAAACAAAAGATTTTCATCAGTTATTAGTTCTAATGTTCAAATCCCCCAGAGCTTTGAGAAAGTGTAAGTTGATTAATTTTTTTTATCTTTTATTAATGTTTCCATAACACATTTTGGTCAATTTATCTTTTTATTTAGAGCAAACTTTACACTTTTCCTCCCGCCGAACTTTAAATTAAACACAAAATAGAAACCAACTTACAGTTATTCCTGATTTTAAACGCCAACCTTATTTTAACTGGTGTTATCTAGTTGATGCCATATTATTAAATATAATATGTTAGTTATCATACCTAGTAAAATTATAAAATATCGGTTAGTTTTTATTGATTTGTCTTCTTCATCTCTGTCGATTACTGACCTCTCTTTTTTTTTCTAAAACGAATTTGAATCGTCCTTTAGTTTTGCCGCCTCTGATTTTTTTTTTCTAAGACTTGATTTGTTTGATGCTTTTTATGCAGGATTGTCCACACGCTGAGTCACAATTTCCGTGGTGCTACAAGTATAGTGCGTGCACCACTGAAGTTACCGATTAAACCAGATCATGTACTATTGAAAATTATATATGCTGGTGTTAATGCAAGCGACGTAAGTTGATGGGTTATAAATGGATTATACTATCTTATTAATAAGTGGCGCAATTGTCCAAAAAAGATAATAATAACTATAAACATTTGCTTGATTCACACCTAAGTCATTGGACTTAATTTTTGCATGAATTCTTCTAAAACTTAACGAAAACACGCTAGTAAAGTCTAGGGACTTAATCATGCAAAAAATGATCTTTTTATTAAATTTTGTGAAGTCTAGTGATTTAATCATGCGAACGACATTTATGCTAATAAAAAAAAGGCGCATTGTTAAAGCTTTGAAAGTTAAGGGATTTAATCGTCATGTGGTGTTTAATAATTTGGGTATTATATGACAGGTGAATTTTAGTTCTGGTAGTTATTTCAGTGGAAGCAAACAAGAAATCAGCTCTCGACTTCCATTTGATGCTGGATTTGAGGTATAAAACACAAGTCAACAAAATTAATACAATAATACTTTTTGGAATTTGATTTAAATTTCATGTTCCACAGATTTGTTTTAACAACTAAATTTTTGGCTTTGTTTGTAGTTTTTTGGAATTTGGTTTAAATTTCATGGTCCACAGTTTTGTTTTAACATCTAATATTTTGGCTCATTTTGGTTTTTGAAAATTGTCTTCAAAAGGTTTTTGGAGCCGGGGGTCTCAACGGGAGTAGCCTCTTTGTCCGTCGGGATAGAGGAAAGGCTTGCCCTCATCCTACCCTCCCCAAACCCTGCAAATAGGTTTTGCTATGCGTGGGATTTTACTGAGTACATTTGTTTGTTGGTTTTTGAAATTTGATTAAAATTTCTTGGTCCAAAGATATGTTTTAACAACTAACTATAGTTTTTCATTCGTTTTGTTCATGTGTTTGAATGTTTAAAAATTACAGGGTGTAGGATTAATTGCTGCAGTGGGTGATAGGGTTAAAAATCTAAAAGTTGGCACTCCTGCAGCAATCATGACTTTTGGAGCTTATGCTGAATTTACTATGGTATGTTGATCAGGAAATACTTGATTTTTTATCTTTTATTATTTTCTCGAAAATTTAATAATATAAATGTCATCATATATGAAACTCTAGTTGTTCATCAAGAAAGTTTAAAACTTTGGACAGAAAGGGTTTCAGGTCAACCCGACCCAACCTGTTTCAACACTGTACCTAAAGTACAGATTTTGACCCGACCAATTGTGACCAATTACCCTGTTTCAACACACTAACTGGAAACTATTTATAGAAAAATTCTAAAACTTCCAACAAAAAAGAAACCCAGTCTAACATGTTTCCAACCGGTACCAAAAGTACACATGTTGACCTAAATCCTTTGTGACCCATTACTCGACCCGCCGGATTACCACCTCTACTAGTCATTTAATAATTGGTATTGCATTATGTGTATTTTAGGTACCCTCAAAACACATTCTTCCTGTAACTAGACCAGATCCTGAAGTTGTTGCCTTGCTTACGTCTGGACTTACAGCATCGATTTCTCTAGAAAAGGTTTGTTTCTTAAATATTTTATTTTTTTAACCAAAAATTTATACAAAACTTGTTTTTTGGTTTTAGTTAAAATATTGGAGTGGTTTTTTTTTTTTTTATTGGCTGTTATTAGGCCGCACAAATGGAAATTGGAAAGAAGGTTCTTGTCACTGCTGCTGCAGGAGGGACCGGGCAATTTGCAGTTCAGGTAGTTGGATATTTCAAAACTTCTGTTTTAATATTGTCTTGGAGCATTTGAGAAAGTATTATTTTCTTTCTAATTTAAGGGAAAATTTCATAATATCATATTTACCCTTTCAAAACACCAAAAAGTTTATAAAATATAAAATAAAATCAGTTACCCATAACAGTGTGTTTCGCTGAATAAATGAAGAGAACATCATGCGCTGATATTTTTTTTGTTTTAAAGGGTAAATATGATATTATGAATTTTAGAATGATGTATATGAAATTGTGAACTATTAAAAGGACATATATGAATTAGTCCTTAATTTAGTTATGATGATTTACTTGGCATGTTCATGTTAATTGTAGCTTGCAAAATTAGCCGGAAACAAAGTGGTCGCAACTTGTGGAGGTAAAGATAAGGCTATACTTTTAAGAGACTTGGGAGTTGATCGAGTCATCGACTATAAGGAAGAATCTATCAAAAATGTATATATGTTTCCTTTTAAAAAATTAATTTAGAACTTTTTTAGTATATACATGCACATAAATGATATTTTTATTTAAAAAACGAGCAGGTTCTTAAGAAGGAATTCCCAAAAGGCGTTGATATTGTTTATGAATCTGTTGGTGGTGATATGTTTGATATGTGTTTGAGTGCATTGGCGGTTTATGGACGGATGGTGGTCATTGGAATGATTTCTCAGGTAATTGTGCTTTGTTTAAATCTGCTTATGTTTCTTTGACTTTTATGGTCAAACCTATTACTTATGAAATTCAAAAGCTGATATGGATTTTATTAAAAACTTTTGCACTAGTATCTTTTGGCTTTGTGGTTCAAGTTATATAATTTAATGTAGTTGATACTTCCTTATAATCTGAAATATTCCTATTTAATTTCAAAGTTAAGAATCTGTCATTTGACCTAAGAAGTCAAACATGTCTAATTTTTTCAGTATCAAGGAGAGCATGGATGGAAACCACGAAACTATACCGGATTATGTGAGAAACTCTTAACCAAAAGTCAAACTGTGGTATGTAAAGTTTTCTATTTTTATATTTATAATCATCACATGAAATTGCAACATTTGACTTAACACATTGTGAAAAAGATGTTTGACTATTTGTCAAATATCCAAAGACCTTTTGAGAAAGTCGAAACAAAGGAAGCTTGTAGATCCAAAACAATACTTTTGAGCTCGCTAGTGGGTCAAAACGGATAAAATTTTTGTACTAGTGGAATTAGTCGGGTTGGTTTGTGGGCCTGAAACAGTTTTTGCCCAAATTTCTATTTTTTATAAACAAACTGTGTGTCAAGAGTATGATTAGCTAATATATTCTAATAAAACTTTAATTTTTTTATTATAATAATTTAGGAGGTTTAATGCATTAAAATACACTTTGTACCATAGTTGTCAATAGCGATGGTAGCGGGTGCTACATCGCGTTTCGGGATAAGGTCGCTATCTGGTATATAGCAAGTAAATAGTGTTTTTTTTTTAATCGAACCTTTATTGTGGTGCTGCTTCTTCTCCATCGGAATTGGCCCAATTAACTCATTCTCCTTCTTCTCCAACACAATTCTTCTTCTTCTTCTCCAGCACCACAGTTCGTTCTTCCTCTACAATTTTAGCTATTTTGGTGTATTTTAGCTATTTTGGTGGTGTGACCGTTTATTTTGTTGATTATAATTGCTACAATAGTTGACTAAATGTATTTCTAAAATTTCTACTACTTTACCGTTAAACATGAAATAGCGGTCGCTATTTACCGCTATTCGCTACGTAGCATAGCGGTACCTTGTCGCTATTTACCGCTATTCGCTATTGACAACTATGCTTTGTACAACTTTCCGCCAGTTTCATTTTTAGTTTTTTTTTTAATCTATTTGACCTTTTTGAGAGATAAGACATTTATCTGCTTTATTCATGATGATTTGAGGCACTTGCAGGCTGGATTCTTCCTTGTGCAATATGCTCATTTATGGCAACAACATCTTGATAATCTGGTTCATCTTTTCTCTGTGGGAAAACTAAAGGTAACAAACATTATAATATGGGGCAATTTCATATATACCCTTACAAACTTGGAAAATATCATATATACCCAACTAAAACTAAAAATATCATATATACCCTTACAAATATGTAATAATATCATATATACCCATTCCATTAGAAACAATTTAAGAAATGACCATTTTACCCTTATTTCTCTAAAACTTTAAAATTTCATAATTACCAACTTTTAACTTCGAAATTTCATATTTATTCTTTTTTTAACTTTAGAATTTTATATTTACTCATAAAAATAGTTTTCTCAAAATATTACATTTAATTTTCTCGTTTTTTTTTTAATTTTACCAATTTTATTGTATAGCATTTATACATCATATATAGCAATTTTCTTTTATAACTTTCTCGCAATCGTTCCTTCTGAATTGATGCCTTCTGAATGTGTTTGGAGAATCACGATGGTCGCCATCAAGAACGGGTGATCTTTTACGTATTAGATAAAACTAAAAAATTAGGTTATAAAAAAATCATATAATAGATAAGGGTAGAATGGTCACAAAGTAAGAAGTCACTTAAATTGGGTGTATATGTATATGTATATATATGATATTTTAATTTTGGTTGGGCATATATGATATTTACACATGTTTATACGGGTATATATGAAAAACATAATCTATAAATTTGTCATCAATGTATTTCCCCAATATTTTTTCGCATAATTAAAGATTCACCATGTTTTTTTACTTCAAAACATCAGGTTGCAATAGACCCTAAAAGTTTTGTGGGCGTTCAATCCGTTGCTAATGCAGTTGAATATCTCCATTCTGGTAAAAGTGTTGGCAAGGTATGGCATCTTATTTGTCATTTTAACTTAAATGTAATTTGACATTTAATGATTATGTTGAATTTGAATAAAAAAAAATATATTGTTTTTCAATCTTATAAACAAGTTTATTTTTTTAACTTCTTTTCACACAAGTATTTTAAAAATATGGCATTTGATGTAGCGGTTGGCATTATTAGTGTATCATATTATTGTTAGTATATATATTGTATTATTGTTAGGATCTCTTCCATAAATAGTGGTTGTATTACTTTGTATCTCTTCCCTATATATATAGAAATTTAGAAAATTTACACGTATTTTATAAATTAACATGACGGATTTTTGGTTCAGGTGGTTGTGTGCATTGACCCGAGTTTCAGTCAACAAACAGCTAAGCTTTAAGGTTGTTGGCAAAAGAAAACATGGTAAAACAACACATGTTTTTAATTTGGATACAACACCATCAAATCTTGGTGAGAATAATATGTTTCAAGACTAATTTATCTTTGTGGTGTTACATGTACTTTAAGAATTTGGACAATGTATTGAATTGTTTCTGGATGTCAATTAGTTCTCCTTTAAATTTATGATTTTACAATGTTTGTATATTTATTTATTTATGTTTTGTTTCGAACTTTTTCTCAACCAAAATATGTGCACAACACAAACATGCTCAGATAATTAAAGTGATAAAATTTAAAAAGGGTTAGGCTATACTTGTCATACTCCCCCTATAAAATCACTTTAAAACTTTATATATTTGTCATCTGAAAAAATCATTACCTTTAAAACTGCTTCGTTTGATACCTTTTCTTAAAGAAAAATAAAAACATAATATAAAAAAAATGTTTTATAAAAATAAAAATAAACTTTTTTAAATATTAGAAAGACACTTTCTATAAAAATAAAAATAAAAAACGTATATAAAAAAAATAAAAAATTATTTTAAAAAAATTAAAAAAAATGTTTTATAAAAAATTAATTAAATGTTTTTGAAAATTTTAAAAATAAACTTTGATTAAAAAAATTAAAAACGTTCTTTGAAAAATAAATAAATAACGTTTGATTTTAAATAAGAAAAAAAAACCTTTTAGAAAACACTTTCTCTAAAAAAACGTTTTTATAAAATAAAATTAAAAAAAAATTATAAAATAAATTAAAAGCGTTTTTATAAAAGACATTCAAAGACGTTTTTATAAAATAAATTAAAAAAAAGTTTTTTTATAAAATACATTAAAAAAACATTTTTATAAAATACATTAAAAATGTTTTTATAAAATAAATTAAAAACGTTTTTATAAAATTACATTAAAAATGTTTTTATAAAATATACTAAAAACATTTTTATAAAATAAAAAGAAACGTTTTTTTTTATAAGTAATTTTTTTTTCAAAACTTATATATAAAGTTAGAACCAGTGAGTTTCTCCTTTTCCAAAATGGACTTAAAAAAATAGTTGGAGTTTGAAGGATTAATAGTATCTTCTTTTTTTTTGAAAGACAAATTATATTCAAACCAGGACCAACACCAAGCAAAACACAGGGAGCAAGCCACACGAACCCAAATACATAGTTAGACCTACTTGCAAAAAGTTGAAACACAACCGATCTTTACAAAGAAGGTTCCTACACTGGTGTTTGGGATTCCATTTCAAACTCCTTTTTAACTTATTACCTTTTTTAAAAAGGTAATAAGTTAAAAGTTTGTTTGGATAATTGATGAAAAAGTTAATTTTAAAAGGGTGGAGAAGTTGTTTTGAAGAAGTAAGAATTTTTAACTTCTCCAAAAAGTTAAAAGTAGATTTTGAAATGGAATCTCAAACACCCCTTTAGACCTACTTGTAATTGTGCTTTGTTTGCTACTTGTCTGCCATACTTTCTTGCTTTCCTTCTTGTAAACTTGCTCTTGCTTTCTTTCTTTCTTGACTTGCTAGCTTACTTTCTTGCTTGACTTGCTTAATTACTTGCTGATCTTGCTTCATTTTTGCTTTACTTTTGCTTTAATCTTGCTGCTTGCTTTCTTGCTTGCTCTTGCTTTTTCACTTGCTCTTGCTTTATCTTATATATCTTGTTGGACTTGCTTACGTACTTGTTAATCTTGCTACTTGTTGTTTCACATGGATTCAAAATATCTGAACCCTACTTGCTTACTGCTATCGGTTAGATGCTCACCCGGAAAACTTTGTTACTCGTCCTCCTGCAGCTGGTTCTCAGCCAGAAACACAAGAAAAAACTTTGCTGGTTTTTTTGTTTTGTTTTTGCTGCTCACCTAGATCGAGATCAAGAATACTTCAGAGAAAAGGACCTGATGCTTGCTTTCGGCCTGCTGTTCACCGAGAAGAACACTGCTCGTTCTTGCTTACCCAGAAAAAACGAGAACAACCCCTTGATCACATGTTGCTCAATCAGACCGCCTGCTTATTTTAAACCCAAAACGAGAGCCTAGAGCTCTAATACCAATTGTTGGCCTCAATAATCAAAACACGAACACAAAAAACTCGATTGTTTGATCAACCCATTGATAGACTCTTTCTCGTTAATAATTCTGGAATAATAAAACTTACAATCATCGACAGATTGACCTAATTTAATCTCCAAGCTAACCTAATTGACTTAATTATGAAACTAAATCAACTAAATCTTACTTTACCAAAATAAACTCCAAATAAAAACCGACTAAAATAGTTTTTTTTTTAGAACGGCGAAGTTCTTTACTCACGTGAGACTTGAACTCAAGACCTCTAAACCTAGGTGTTCCAAAAGGCTTTGCCTCTGCTCCTGGCCACCAACCCCAGTGGGGACTAAAATAGTTCACCAAAGAAAAAGACTGACTCAGACATATTAAAATTCAGACTTCAATTTTTTACTGATGACACGATTAGTCCATCAATAAGCCCTTACCACTGCGCAACCCCCTTGAAGGATTCATAAGTCTGTTAAGTTCATACATTTCAACCATAAATCCAATAAAGTTCTAGCATTGATGTGTTTTATACATTAGGAACCTAAGGGGGCTCTCACTAACAGGCACCTTACCTAAAGAAATTGCAGGATTGACTGCTCTTAAAGAATTGTAAGTAGCCTTTTTGATCACATAATTCAACAAATAATATATAATTCCAACAAAATTTATACATGCAGCCGGCTAAGCGCAAACAAGCTAACGGGTCCTATCCCTGATTTGAGTCCATTGAAGGCTTTGGAAATCCTGTAAGTGCTAGTAATAATGTAATACTATTACTGTTATTGTTACCGTTACTGCTTTTAAATTGCATTCGGTTTTATGCATTTTCTAATTTTCCTGTTTTATTTAAAACTTGTGGAAAAGGCATCTAGATGAAAACGAGTTCGAGGGGCCGTTCCCAGATGCTCTAGGCACACTTCCAAACCTTCGCGAACTGTAAGCTGCTTTGTTATTTTTGAAAGCTTTAGCGTGTGTTTAGTTGCAGGAAATAATAATAAAGTTTCAATATTGTTTCAATAAAGTTAATCATGTTTTTTTAACTATAAACCCACTCAAATATCATTTATTGTTGTGAAATTTTCTTAACTTTAAAGAATTTAAAAATAAAATCTTCCATCCGACATTGACGTGGGAAGAAATTGTGCAATAAGAAAATGTTATAAAACGAGCATCCCATCACACATTGACGAGGGAAGAAACTGTTTGTAAAGAAAACGTCTTTAAAAAACAAGGTCAACCCAAGTTTTTTACATGCATTATCTTGAGTAACTTTAATGTAACAGATTATTAAACAAGAACAGATTGAGTGGAGGACCTCCCCAGAATCTAATAGACAGAAAAGGCATAATTCTACGGTAAGGAAGAATCTGTTTTGAAAGGAATGTTGTGTGAATTAGATGATGTATAGCTAAATTTCTTGCTCAGAACGTAGAAGCATGAATTTGTTGGCAAACTTTTTAAGGAGACGGGATGCGGGATGATGTTGCTAAGGAGACGCGATATTGGACGATGAAGGGATCATACTCGAACTTGTTTTTATTATATACTAGGTTAGAATCACGTGTATTACACGGTTTGAATAAATGTAATGTTATATACTTAGTAATAAAAAAATTATGTCTTTAAAAAGCTGTGTATTATATGGGTTGAATAAAATTTTACGTGACAGTTATAAATTTTGTTAATTTTTAAAACATTTTTTTAGCTAAGTATTAATTTTTTTTATGTAACTGATAAATGTTAATTCATGTTAAACTTTAGAAACCCGATGTATTACACGGGTTAAATAAAGGTAATGTTATATATACTTAGTAATAAAGATTTACATATTACATATTTATGAAAAACGTTTTCTAAAAAAGAATTATAGAAATCATTATTATTTAATAAGAGAGAAAGGCGGGAAACAAAAAATTATAAAAACAATTAAAGAAAATTTGTATAATTAATAGAAGAGAGAGGCTTGGCATCGTTAATTTCTATATATCTTTGACTCATTCAATCGGCTGAGTTCTCATGCTTCTGCAAACTCATTTTCTCTGCATTCATCCTTGTCCACACAAAAGCTGAATCTTTAATCCTATGTTTTCATGTGTATAATGTATGCCTGTTTACTCTAATTAAAGTTGGTTTACTACGAGTGCTGAGCTTGGCAATGCAGTTCCTTGATAAGGTAAAACAATAACAATTATATTTGTAATCTTCTTGTTTTCGGTCATTTTCTTGGTTCTTGATGCTAACTATTCATTGGCAAATACAGTTCCTTGATAAAGTAAAACAATAACAATTATATTTATAGCTTTACAGATTCATAAATGAGTTCCCCTTTGCTTCTTCGACAACAACATCTTTTGAGCTTTATTCAATTTTGGAAGCAATTTCGACAGTAATCTGTAGTAGTTAGGGTGATATTGTATCATTTGTTAAATCCCAGAAAGTTATGGTTAATTGAGTGAGTTATTGATCTTGGAATTGAGTAGGAACTCATTGTCTGGGTCCCATAAAAAAGGTTCACCAATGTTTGAGGAAGAACTCATTGTCTGGATTCTATAAGATGAGAGTTAACTATAAGTTTTTTGGTTTTTTGCATCTTACCTATAACCATGATATTCTCTATTTGTTTATAATATATAAACCTGCTACATGCTTATCTTGTGTCATGTAGTATATATTGGTCT
Organism: Smallanthus sonchifolius; assembly: GCA_023525975.1. Classification (NCBI taxonomy): domain Eukaryota; kingdom Viridiplantae; phylum Streptophyta; class Magnoliopsida; order Asterales; family Asteraceae; genus Smallanthus; species Smallanthus sonchifolius. The sequence continues at coordinate 4,607,057 of CM042024.1, read as the reverse complement.
AAATTTACTTATCCATCTTTAAGTTATAGTTGAGTTTGTTTGGTTCAATACGAAGTTTGATTCATTTATGATTGACTACAGATGTACATGGTGAATGTTGAACAATTATCTAGTTATTTTTGTGTTGATTTGTTTATTTTTGTGCTGATTTGTTTATTTTTGTGTTGTTTTATCATAAAACAACACAAATAAGCAGCACAGTTATTTGTGCTGGTTGTTTATTTCTGTGCTGGTATTTTATTTTTATGTTGATTATAGTGTTATTTTATGGTAAAACGGCACAAATAATTGTACTGTTTTACAAAGCAGCACAATTATTTGTGTTGTTTGCTGTTTGGTGCTGTTTTATGGTAAAACAACATAAATAATTGTGTTGTTTTAAGAAGTACCACAGTTATTTGTGTTGTTCTATGGTTAAACAGCACAGAAAATTGTATTGTTTTACTTACAAAGCAACTCAAAAAACTGTGTTGTTTTACAAAATAGCACAAAAAACTGTGCCGTTTTACTAAATAGCACAGTTTTGCATAGCGTCGTTTTTTTAGTTAAAAAATATGGCAATACTATACTTGAATTAAAGTTAAAAAAACGCTAGATTTTATGGTGTAATTTTAAAAAAAAATAATGTCTTATAAAAAAGTTATGATCATTTAAAAAATGTGGGGGAAACTTGAAAAAGTCAACAATTGTGTGTTTTCTTACAATGCCCCTCCACCCCTTATATTTACTACATTTAAATCTCAACCATTGATCATCAAATTGAATGGTTGAGATTGTTTCTTAGGCAAATTAGGTTTCTTAGGGGAACCTTTCCCATATATATATATATATGGGATGGTTCCCCTAAGAAGTGCAATTTGGCTAAGAAGCCTAAGAAACAATCTCATCCATTCAATTATATGATCAAGGTGTAGGAAAAATAAGGGATGAATGGACATTCTTGGAAAACCCACAATTGTTGATTTTTTTAACTTCCCCCACTTTTTTTAAACGTTCATAATTTTTTTCATAAAACATTATTTTTTTTAAAAAATTACACCATAAAATTGAGTTTTTTTTATCTTTAATTTTAGTATAGTATTGCTATATTTTTTTGTAAAAACAAAATCGACAATTAATGAAATTGTGCTACTTTACGTAAATGTGCTGGTTTCTAGTAAAACAGCACAATTAATTGTGCTGCATTGTAAAACAACACAATTAACTGTGCTGCATTGTAAAACAACACAATTAATTGTGCTGCTTTATCTTAAAACAACACCAAACATAATAATTAATTGTGTTGTTGGTGTTGTTTTACTATAAAACAACACTGTTAATTATGTAACTTGCTCTTCTTAGATAACCAAGCACAAACAAAACCAGCATAACAAAACTAGTATATCAAATCAGCACAAAACAATATTTTGATGCATAAGCTTTTTGTTTCCTACCACTGAACTGTTTTGTTGGTGTATGGATACTTAAATTTTTTTTTTTTTAAAATGCTACCAAATTAGGCATATAATAATTGACTAAAAGTAGCACAAATTAAAGAAACCAGCACATTTACGTAAATTGTGCTGTTTTACCAGAAACCAGCAAAATTTCAATGTGCTAAATTGTGCTGTTTTACCAGAAACCAGCATATTTACGTAAAGTAGCACAATTTCATTAAGTGTCGATTTTGTTTTTACAAAAAAATATAGCAATACTATACTCAATTTAAAGACAAAAAACGCTCGATTTTATAGTGTAATTTTTTTTTTAAAATAATGTCCTATAAAAAAGTTATGGACGTTTAAAAAAAGTGGGGAAAGTTAAAAAAAGTCAACAAAAGTGGCTATTACTTAAATACCCTTCCACCCCTTATTTTTACTACACTTAAATCTCTACATTTGATCTTCCAATTGAATGGATGAGATTGTTTTTTAGGCTTCTTAGCCAAATTGCACTTCTTATTTGAACCTCCCCATATATATATATATATATATATATATATATATACACACACACACACACACTAAGTTAAAATCCCGTGTATTACATGAGTTGAATAAATGTAATATTATATATTGAGTAATAAAAAAATTATTTTTTAAAAACTCATGTTTTACACGGGTTAGAATAAACCCGTGTAATACAATATAATTTGTTAACACATACATTTGTCAAAATATGCAGGAGATTTATTAATATAAAGATTAGTATTTTCTTTAAAAATATATTATTATTAAAAGATAGAGGTGTATTTAATAAGGGAAAAAATGATAAGAATGAATATGGAGGCGATACGTGGCATGAAAAACTTTTATTTATTATATAGTATATAGATAACTCGTAATCGTTCCTAAAGGTGGTTAATTTAGTTGGTTTCGAATATGAATCGAATTATCCTAATATTATTTTGAACCCAAAATCCTAAAATAATTAACTTAAAAACTCACCTATTAGTTTTGTTGAGTCGCGACTACCGGTACGACACGCAGGGGCGAAGGATAGTGAGGGCCCGGGCCCCCTCCCCCTCCGATTTTTCGCTCAGTAGTGTTAATTTATACGTATTCAGCTGAAAATTTTATAGTTCCCACCCCCGATAGGAAAAAAAAATCTCGGCCCCCCTGCGTTTTTCTTCAAGCTCCGACACTGACGACACGTATTATAAATTAATACAACCCATATCGGTCAAAGGCGGAGTATTTATTGGTTACGAGTACGACTCGTGTTGACTTGGGACCGTAATATAACTCGTATCGAATCCCGAATTGGTGTGGGTGTTACAACTCATCCCAACCAAATTAAAGTTCGTTTTACGGTTCCTATTAGCGAACCATAAAAAAGAAGAATAAACAATAGAATCAAAAATCTTGATGTTCCTAATGTCATGCGGTTTGAAGATAGATTTGTTCCTGAACCTCCATAAGACCCATTCGATTCATATTCGAAACCAGTTAAATTAACCACCTTTAGAAACGATTGTTCGACAGTTAAACCATAAGTTGAAAGACCATGTTGTGTAGTAGAAACATTAGTGCTCACAATATACTTGATTGAGCCAAAGCAGCACGTTGTTCGGCAGTTAAACCATGAGTTGGAAGACCATGTTATGTAGTAGAAACATCGATAAAGTTTGTATCATTCTGGCTCACATTAGCTGCTAATGTGTTCGAGAGTGTATATAAAATTTGATATTTTTAAACACAAAAGCTTTAAATTTATAAAACGGTAATTACTTCCACTCACTACGATACACATAGGGCAAGTGCACCAATCGTGTGCGTAATATAATGTTGGTAAGACCAGCTGTCGATCCAATGATACAAAGGCTTTTAGTACCGGATTTCGGTCAATGTCTAGTCTAATCTAATCCAGATTGAAAAGGTTGTTTGATTTTTGATTTAATGTAAGGTCCCTTGAAAATATTAAATACACAAGAATGGAACTTGCAGACTGATTTATACTAATTTAGAAATTGCATCTCAAACTTGAATACAAATGACTCTTTAAATAAGAAAACTACTAACGAATAACTCCTGGGGACTCGCACTTGATAAATAACCTTATCAAATGATTTATTCAAATACGTGACCAAAGGACTTGTTCAACTCCATTAAAACTCACGTGGTATAGAATCATTTTAGGGTGTTTTTTTCAAAGTCTTCAACAAACCCACGTCTAAATGTGGTATTTGATGACCTGTGATCCGTTAACCCGTGAATAAACCCGATTAACCCAACACATACCACATGTGACATGCCTCCAAAAGCAATGGCAATCTCTAACATCTCACACTTTAGATGAACCGACACATTAAATTATTATATAGAATATATTAATTAGAGTTTATAATTATTAATTCTTATCATATTCATACAATTCATAATATCTTACAACCAAGTTTTCATTATTTTATATAAATAATTTGAACTCGACTATGAAATTTGACATGAATAAAAATGATTCAGACGTCGAAAATGGGTTGCGCTAAACGTACCTCTTCCTTGTCCCTTTATCGCATCGGTCATCACTGACTCACGCGCGTATGGTATCAATTTATGTGTTATCTGCCTCCATACATGTCAAATTAATAAGGCTATAACATATTAACAAAGACATGGGGGTGCATACCGACGTTATGATGTGGGTCCATCATTAAGTGTATGTATGGTACCGATGGTGGCATAAGATTTTGATGATATGATATGATATATAAACATACATTGATGATTGAAATAAGGCAATCAACATTTGAAGAAGCAAGAGTTGATGGAGCTAAAGTCCGGCCTCTCGGCTTTCGTCACCGGCGGTGCCTCCGGAATCGGTATATTTGTCGGTTTTAAGAGGGTAAATTTGTAAATAAGATGGGTTTGTTAATGTTTTTGTTACTCATGTGTACAGGTAGAGCTCTTAGCATAGCTCTTGCACAAAAGGGTATATTTGTCACAGTTGTTGACTTTTCTGAGGATAGGGGAAAAGAGGTGGCATTGCTTGCACAACAAGAAAGTCTTAAGTTTCACTCAGGATTAAACTTCCCATCTGCTATCTTTGTAAAATGTGATGTCAGTAACAAAGGTGAGTTATACTGTATAACTTATACACTCATTTATGTTAAACTCATTTCCTTATAAATGGGTCAATCTGGGTTATATTTTTATCCGGAAAATTCCGAGAATGGAGATGCTTTTACTTTTTAACTCCCCTTCAATATATAAGATCCGGCGAAAATGTCGTCAAAAAGTGCGAAAACGTCGTAACATGTACTAATAATATGATGACACGCCAGCAAAAAAAAGTAAAAAAAAATTAGAATCGCACTTCGTAAGTCCGATTTGATTTAAAAAGTAAAAATATAGGAATTGCAGGGGATTTTGAGAATTTTTCCTTATGATCTGAGAGTCGTGATTTCACTTTCAGATGAAAGCAATTCATTGGTTCTACCGAATTCAATGATGGGATAAAACTCAGATTTGAGACATAATTGTGTTGTGGGTCAACCAAAACAGGAGAAGTGGCTGCTGCATTTGAAAAACATGTGGAAGTGTATGGAGGTTTGGATATTTGTATTAATTGTGCTGGTATTACTACTCCTATACCATTTCACAAGGACCAAACAGATGGGTCAAACTCATGGAGACAAGCCATTAATGTTAATCTTGTAGCAGTTATTGACTGCACCCACAGGGCGGTACGCTTGAAACTTTATAAACTTCTTATGGGAAATTATACACTTTTTTATCAAATTATTATTAAGAAATGCCACCTTAGCAATTCATGATTATCAAACACAAAGTATAATACCAATTTGAAAATTTCCTTTGTTTATTTAGAATTGGTTGATTAAATGCAGATCAAAATAATGGAGGCTGCAAGAAAACCTGGTGTGATCATAAATATGGGTTCAGCCGCAGGACTATATCCCAGCGTAACTGACTCTATCTATTCTGCCTCAAAAGGTTAACTTGTTACTTTTCAATATCCAAACTTTCTTATATTTTTCTTCTGATATTTTCTTGATGTTTATTTTGGAAGGGGGCGTGATTATGTTTACCAGATCGCTTGCTCCCTACAAGAAAAAGCGGATTCGTGTCAATGTGCTTTGCCCAGAGGTGAATATTTGTTATATTACAAGATAAATCAAATACTTGCAATTGTTTGATGACTTGTGTTGTACAGTTTATTCGAACTGAAATGGCTGAAAAAGCGGATTCTCAGTTTATTGAACGCATGGGAGGTTATGTTTCCATGGAAACCTTGATTCAAGGTATGCCTATTTTACAAAAAAACAGTTTAGCCTTTTTAAAATAATGCTTAAGCTTGTACATGACAATTAACGAATGAAATAGGTGCGTTTGAGCTTATGACCGATGAGATTAAAGCGGGCTCATGTTTATGGATCACTAATCGTAGAGGGTTAGAATATTGGCCAACTCCAACTGAAGAAGCAAAGTACTTGGTGGTTCCTTCAAGAGTAAACAAAAGATTTTCATCAATTATTAGTTCTAATGTTCAAATCCCCCAGAGCTTTGAGAAAGTGTAAGTTGATTAATTTTTTTTATCTTTTATTAATGTTTCCATAACACACTTTGGTCAATTTATCTTTTTATTTAGAGCAAACTTTACACTTTTCCTCCCGCCAAACTTTAAATTAAACGCAAAATAGAAACCAACTTACAGTTATTCCTGATTTTAAATGCCAACCTTATTTTAACTGGTGTTATCTAGTTGATGCCATATTATTAGATATAATATGTTAGTTATCATACCTAGTAAAATTATAAAATATCGGTTAGTCTTTATTGATTTGTCTTCTTCATCTCTGCCGATTACTGACCTCTCTTTTTTTTTCTTTCTAAAACGAATTTGAATCGTCCTTTAGTTTTGACGCCTCTGATTTTTTTTTCTAAGACTTGATTTTTTTGATGCTTTTTATGCAGGATTGTCCACACGCTGAGTCACAATTTCCGTGGTGCTACAAGTATAGTGCGTGCACCACTGAAGTTACCGATTAAACCAGATCATGTACTATTGAAAATTATATATGCTGGTGTTAATGCAAGCGACGTAAGTTGATGGGTTATAAATGGATTATACTATCTTATTAATAAGTGGCGCAATTGTCCAAAAAGATAATAATAACTATAAACTTTCGCTTGATTCACACCTAAGTCATTGGACTTAATTTTTGCATGAATTCTTCTAAAACTTAACGAAAACACGCTAGTAAAGTAGTAAAGTCTAGGGACTTAATCATGCAAAGAATGATCTTTTTATTAAATTTTGTGAAGTCTAGTGATTTAATCATGCGAACGACATTTATGTTAATAAAAAAAAGGCGCATTATTAAAGCTTTGAAAGTTTAGGGATTTAATCGTCATGTGGTGTTTAATAATTTGGGTATAATATGACAGGTGAATTTTAGTTCTGGTAGTTATTTCAGTGGAAGCAAACAAGAAATTTGCTCTCGACTTCCATTTGATGCTGGATTTGAGGTATAAAACACAAGTCAACAAAATTAATACAATAATACTTTTTGGAATTTGATTTAAATTTCATGTTCCACAGATTTGTTTTAACAACTAAATTTTTGGCTTTGCTTGCAGTTTTTTGGAATTTGGTTTAAATTTCATGGTCCACAGTTTTGTTTTAACATCTAATATTTTGGCTCATTTTGGTTTTTGAAATTTGTCTTCAAAAGGTTTTTGGAGCCGGGGGTCTCAACGGGAGTAGCCTCTTTGTCCGTTAGGATAGAGGAAAGGCTTGCCCTCATCCTACCCTCCCCAGACCCTGCAAATAGGTTTTGCTATGTGTGGGATTTTACTGAGTACATTTGTTTGTTTGTTTTTGAAATTTGATTAAAATTTCTTGGTCCAAAGATATGTTTTAACAACTAACTATAGTTTTTCATTCGTTTTGTTCATGTGTTTGAATGTTTAAAAATTACAGGGTGTAGGATTAATTGCTGCAGTGGGTGATAGGGTTAAAAATCTAAAAGTTGGCACTCCTGCAGCAATCATGACTTTTGGAGCTTATGCTGAATTTACTATGGTATGTTGATCAGGAAATACTTGATTTTTTATCTTTTATTATTTTCTCGAAAATTTAATAATATAAATGTCATCATATATGAAACTCTAGTTGTTCATCAAGAAAGTTTAAAACTTTGGACAGAAAGGGTTTCAGGTCAACCCGACCCAACCTGTTTCAACACTGTACCTAAAGTACAGATTTTGACCCGACCAATTGTGACCAATTACCCTGTTTCAACACGCTAACTGGAAACTATTTATAGAAAAATTCTAAAACTTCCAACAAAAAAGAAACCCAGTCTAACATGTTTCCAACCGGTACCAAAAGTACACATGTTGACCTAAATCCTTTGTGACCCATTACTCGACCCGCCGGATTACCACCTCTACTAGTCTTTTAATAATTGGTATTGCATTATGTGTATTTTAGGTACCCTCAAAACACATTCTTCCTGTAACTAGACCAGATCCTGAAGTTGTTGCCATGCTTACGTCTGGACTTACAGCATCGATTTCTCTAGAAAAGGTTTGTTTCTTAAATATTTTATTTTTTTAACCAAAAATTTATACAAAACTTGTTTTTGGTTTTAGTTAAAATATTGGAGTGGTTTTTTTTTTTTTTTTTTTTTTTTGCTGTTATTAGGCCGCACAAATGGAATCTGGAAAGACGGTTCTTGTCACTGCTGCTGCAGGAGGGACCGGGCAATTTGCAGTTCAGGTAGTTGGATATTTCAAAACTTCTGTTTTAATATTGTCTTGGAGCATTTGAGAAAGTATTATTTTCTTTCTAATGTAAGGGAAAATTTCATAATATCATATTTACCCTTTCAAAACACCAAAAAGTTTATAAAATATAAAATAAAATCAGTTAACCATAACCGTGTGTTTCGCTGAATAAATGAAGAGAACATCATGCGCTTTGTTTTATTGGGTAAATATGATATTATGAATTTTAGAATGATGTATATGAAATTGTGAACTATTAGAGGGACATATATGAATTAGTCCTTAATTTAGTTATGATGATTTACTTGGCATGTTCATGTTAATTGTAGCTTGCAAAATTAGCCGGAAACAAAGTGGTCGCATCTTGTGGAGGTAAAGATAAGGCTATACTTTTAAGAGACTTGGGAGTTGATCGAGTCATCGACTATAAGGAAGAATCTATCAAAAATGTATATATGTTTCCTTTTAAAAAATTAATTTAGAACTTTTTTAGTATATACATGCACATAAATGATATTTTTATTTAAAAAACGAGCAGGTTCTTAAGAAGGAATTCCCAAAAGGCGTTGATATTGTTTATGAATCTGTTGGTGGTGATATGTTTGATATGTGTTTGAGTGCATTGGCGGTTTATGGACGGATGGTGGTCATTGGAATGATTTCTCAGGTAATTGTGCTTTGTTTAAATCTGCTTATGTTTCTTTGACTTTTATGGTCAAACCTATTACTTATGAAATTCAAAAGCTGATATGGATTTTATTAAAAACTTTTGCACTAGTATCTTTTGGCTTTGTGGTTCAAGTTATATAATTTAATGTAGTTGATACTTCCTTATAATCTGAAATATTCCTATTTAATTTCAAAGTTAAGAATCTGTCATTTGACCTCAGAAGTCAAACATGTCTAATTTTTTCAGTATCAAGGAGAGCATGGATGGAAACCACGAAACTATACCGGATTATGTGAGAAACTCTTAACCAAAAGTCAAACTGTGGTATGTAAAGTTTTCTATTTTTATATTTATAATCATCACATGAAATTGAAACATTTGACTTAACACATTGTGAAAAAGATGTTTGACTATTTGTCAAATATCCACAGACCTTTTGAGAAAGTCGAAACAAAGGAAGCTTGTAGATCCAAAACAATACTTTTGAGCTCGCTAGTGGGTCAAAACGGATCAAATTTTTGTACTAGTGGAATTAGGCGGGTTGGTTTGCGGGCCTGAAACAGTTTTTGCCCAAATTTCTATTTTTTATTAACAAACTGTGTGTCAAGAGTATGATTAGCTAATATATTCTAATAAAACTTTAATTTTTTTATTATAATAATTTAGAAGGTTTAATGCATTAAAATACACTTTGTACCATAGTTGTCAATAGTGATGGTAGCGGGCGCTATAGCGCGCTACATCGCGTTTCGGGATAAGGTCGCTATCTGGTATATAGCGAGTAAATAGCGTTTTTTGTTTTTTTTTTAATTTTAATTGAACCTTTATTGTGGTGCTGCTTCTTCTCCATCGGAATTGGCCCAATTAACTCATTCTCCTTCTTCTCCAGCACGATTCTTCTTCTTCTTCTCTAGCATCACAGTTCGTTCTTCCTCTACAATTTTAGCTATTTTGGTGTATTTTAGCTATTTTGGTGTATTTTAGCTATTTTGGTGGTGTGACTATTTATTTTGTTGATTATAATTGCTACAATAGTTGACTAAATGTATTTCTAAAATTTCTACTACTTTACCGTTAAACATGAAATAGCGGTCGCTATTTACCGCTATTCGCTACGTAGCATAGCGGTAACTTGTCGCTATTTACCGCTATTCGCTATTGACAACTATGCTTTGTACAACTTTCCGCCAGTTTCATTTTTAGTTTTTTTTTTTTAATCTATTTGACCTTTTTGAGAGATAAGACATTTATCTGCTTTATTCATGATGATTTGAGGCACTTGCAGGCTGGATTCTTCCTTGTGCAATATGCTCATTTATGGCAACAACATCTTGATAATCTGGTTCATCTTTTCTCTGTGGGAAAACTAAAGGTAACAAACATTATAATATGGGGCAATTTCATATATACCCCTACAAACTTGAAAAATATCATATATACCCAACTAAAACTAAAAATATCATATATACCCTTACAAATATGTAATAATATCATATATACCCATTCCATTAGAAACAATTTAAGAAATGACCATTTTACCCTTATTTCTCTAAAACTTTAAAATTTCATAATTACCAACTTTTAACTTCGAAATTTCATATTTATTCTTTTTTTAACTTTAGAATTTTATATTTACTCATAAAAATAGTTTTCTCAAAATATTACATTTAATATTCTCATTTTTTTTTTAATTTTACCAATTTTATTGTATAGCATTTATACATCATATATAGCAATTTTCTTTTATAACTTTCTCGCAATCGTTCCTTCTGAATTGATGCCTTCTGAATGTGTTTGGAGAATCACGATGGTCGCCATCAAGAACGGGTGATCTTTTACGTATTAGATAAAACTAAAAAATTAGGTTATAAAAAAATCATATAATAGATAAGGGTAGAATGGTCACAAAGTAAGAAGTCACTTAAATTGGGTGTATATGTATATGTATATATATGATATTTTAATTTTGGTTGGGCATATATGATATTTACACATGTTTATACGGGTATATATGAAAAACATAATCTATAAATTTGTCATCAATGTATTTCCCCAATATTTTTTCGCATAATTAAAGATTCACCATGTTTTTTTACTTCAAAACATCAGGTTGCAATAGACCCTAAAAGTTTTGTGGGCGTTCAATCCGTTGCTAATGCAGTTGAATATCTCCATTCTGGTAAAAGTGTTGGCAAGGTATGGCATCTTATTTGTCATTTTAACTTAAATGTAATTTGACATTTAATGATTATGTTGAATTTGAATAAAAAAAAATATATTGTTTTTCAATCTTATAAACAAGTTTATTTTTTTAACTTCTTTTCACACAAGTATTTTAAAAATATGGCATTTGATGTATTAGTGTATCATATTATTGTTAGTATATATATTGTATTATTGTTAGGATCTCTTCCATAATTAGTGGTTGTATTACTTTGTATCTCTTCCCTATATATATAGAAATTTAGAAAATTTACGCGTATTTTATAAATTAACATGACGGATTTTTGGTTCAGGTGGTTGTGTGCATTGACCCGAGTTTCAGTCAACAAACATCTAAGCTTTAAGGTTGTTGGTAAAAAAACATGGTAAAACAACACATGTTTTTAATTTGGATACAACACCATCAAATCTTGGTGAGAATAATATGTTTCAAGACTAATTTATCTTTGTGGTGTTACATGTACTTTAAGAATTTGGACAATGTATTGAATTGTTTCTGGATGTCAATTAGTTCTCCTTTAAATTTATGATTTTATAATGTTTGGATATTTATTTATTTATGTTTTGTTTCGAACTTTTTCTCAACCAAAATATGTGCACAACACAAACATGCTCAGATAATTAAAGTGATAAAATTTAAAAAGGGTTAGGCTATACTTGTCATACTCCCCCTATAAAATCACTTTAAAACTTTATATATTTGTGATCTGAAAAAATCATTACCTTTAAAACTGCTTCGTTTGATACCTTTTCTTAAAGAAAAATAAAAACATAATATAAAAAAATGTTTTATAAAAATAAAAATAAATGTTTTTAAATATTAGAAAGACACTTTCTATAAGAATAAAAATAAAAAACGTATATAAAAAAAATAAAAAATTATTTAAAAAAAATAAAAAAAAATGTTTTATAAAAAATTAATTAAATGTTTTTGAAAATTTTAAAAATAAACTTTGATTAAAAAATTAAAAACGTTCTTTGAAAAATAAATAAATAACGTTTGATTTTAAATAAGAAAAAAAACCTTTTAGAAAACACTTTCTCTAAAAAACGTTTTTATAAAAAAAATTATAAAATAAATTAAAAACTTTTTATAAAAGACATTCAAAAACGTTTTTATAAAATAAATTAAAAAAAAGTTTTTTTATAAAATACATTAAAAAAACATTTTTATAAAATACATTAAAAATGTTTTTATAAAATAAATTAAAAACGTTTTTATAAAATTACATTAAAAATGTTTTTATAAAATATATTAAAAACATTTTTATAAAATAAAAAGAAACTTTTTTTATAAATAATTTTTTTTCAAAACTTATATATAAAGTTAGAACCAGTGAGTTTCTCCCTTTCCAAAATGGACTTAAAAAAATAGTTGGAGTTTGAAGGATTAATAGTATCTTATTCTTTTTTTCAAAAGGCAAATTATATTCAAACCACGACCAACACAAGCAAAACACAGGGACCAAGCCACACAAGAACCCAAATACATAGTTAGATCATACTTGCAAAAGGTTGAAACACAACCAATCTTTTCAAAGAAGGTTCCTACACTTAGACATGTTTTTTAACCATAAAAACCCAAGGGATTTGATGTTTTCAAAGATATGTTCCACCTTGACAGCTTTATTAGAGAACTGGAGCTTGTTTCTGGCTTTCTAAATACACCAACAAGCAGTCAAAATGATGCCATGAATCGCTTCCTTTTGAATTTCAGAGTTGCCGACAGTCATGTGAAGCTCCAAAACATATTTTACCGAGAAGACGAATATTTGATGCATCTTACATCGGCGACTGATATGATGCCAAACCAACGAGGCAATAAGGCAAGAGGTGAAAGATGATCCGGAGTTTCGTCTGCTTCCCACAAAGGGGGCAGGCGTTGAGATAACATGCACATTCCTTTTGGTAAGCGCAACAAAAAATGTTGCACTTAATCGGATTCCATTTGCACCAATTCATGGTGAAGCTGTAAGTTGAGGCTTGGCTTTTATCGATAAGAGCCTTAACAGATTTAACCGAGAAGGTATTTGAAATGTCCCCAAGCCAAGACCAGCTATCTTTAGCTATGTACCTGATCCAGCAGGGATGAGGCCTGGATCTATTCATTGCGCTCTGCCGAAGTAATAGGGACACGCCTCCATCTCCACTTCCACGAGAAAGCCGAACCCTGAAAAAAATAACGGTCAGAAACCCTGCAATGTTTGTTAGCTTCCAAAGAAAATAAGGAAGGGAATTCGTCTTTTAGGGGTTTGTCCGAGACCCAAGGATCAATCCAGAAACGGATCGAGTCCCCCGAGCCAACTATGCCTTTGATCAGGTTATGGAGATCATGACCAGCAACTTTGAATTTAGATTCAAATCTCCCAATATTGTTCCACACTCCAGATAAGGCTTTTATATAGATAAAGACTGATGGCTACAAAATTCTCTAAGTAAGATTGTTGCGGACTCCATAATTTTGCTGCTGATTTACAAAGTTGCTACAGATAGTTGTGTTCTCCTGTTGATGAACAAGTTTTCTGCAGATAGCCTTATCTGCTGAAGTCCAAAGTTGCTGCTGATAGGCAAATCATCAGCAGCTTTGACTTAACTACTGACATCTTTTGCTACAACACTGACACACCTATCAACAGAAGGAATGTTATTGGTGCAGATAACAAAAGACAATGCTCCTATTATGACCTGTCCTGCAATGATTATTGAGAAGACCTTAGTTTTGTTGTTGTCTTTTCATTGAAGAAGTCTTTTCACTGTAGTTGTCTTTTAGCTACTTGTCTTTTTGTTGTCTATAAATAGTAGTGCAACTTGTAACTGTCTAAGATCAACGGCTTGTATTTAATCTGATCCTTAGAATTAAGGGTCTGTCTTGATTCTAAGTTCCTTTAAATGTATTGTATCTTCCATTTGTACAAGTGTGCTTCCTAAAGTATTTTCTCTGTAACTTGTAAACCTTGAAGATTAATACAACTTGCATTTATCAGTATAATCATTGTTTACTTGTATACATTGATCAGTTGTTATTGTTTCCGTCAATCTCAACTAAGAACATAATCATCTTGTAAACACCGATCCTACAAGTGGTATCAGAGCTTTGGCTCTCAGATTAAACAAACTCACACTTGTTTAATCACTCTCTGGTTCTGTTCTCTACTATCTCTTTGCTAAACACCACTTATTCAGAAATGGCACAAAACAATGGTTTTGATGATATTGGAAGTATTAACAGACCACCAAGACTGGTGTCTGGAGAAGACTATGATATGTGGAAGAACAGGATGGAAAGTTTCTTCTGCTATCAAGAGTATGGAATGTGAAAATCCATAAAAGATGGACCATATGTACCGATGGTGGCCTCTATTGATTCCGGAGGACCATCAGTCCCTAAAGAAGCCTCAAAGTACTCAGAGGAAGACATCAAGAAGATGGAGGTAGATTTCAAAGCTTTGGGAGCCATTCAGATGTGCAAAAAGCGGCTTCTCTAATTCATCCATAATACAAGATAATATGATTACAGAACCCCTTATTTTACAAACAGTAGGATCCAAACCTAACATTTCATAACATTTGCTTTTCAACTAAGTTTCTGAGTATTTTATGTCCTCTCCGGATACTACAAGGTTGGCGATCGGCAAACCCTAAAATACTTGTACATGTTGCAGTGTTACAGTGGCTTCTCCAAATTTGAAATGAAAGGTGTGGGTTTCTGGACGGCATCTCTCTACAAGAGCGGTGATCAAGTGATTATCCACCTTTCGATAACCACAGTCAAAAACACCGCCAAAACCAGATTCTCGTATATGTAACATTACATTTTCTGGCACACCAAAATTTTTAATGCAATTCCAGAATCTTCGGTCAGCACGTCTGAGAATAAGTGGATCATGACTATATGGTGATGAATGAAACAAATGATAAGCTCAATGATTTGTTTCTAGGAATAATAATTAAGAACAGCTCGGACCGGGAAACACTCGTGGTTCTATGTGTGAATAATATTTGGATTGAAAGAAACACTTATGATTTGTTTAGAATGGGAAAGTGATTAAAGAAACACTTGTGATTTCTTTTGAATCTTTAATGGTATTTGTAATGGTAACATACACCGGGCCCTTTGTATTTTAATAGTATCATGTTTTTCCCAACCTGTGTTGTATTTTAGTAGTCATACATAAATCTTGAGATATGAATCAAGAAACATATAACTACCCTATTAAAGACTACACATTAACCACTATACACATACATGTGACTAGCCTAGAGTATACATATATGTGACTTCAACTAGTTACCCGTGAATATACATCCACATCCATGTGACTAGCCTAGAGTATACATACATGTGACTTCAATTGGTGGCAGCAGGTATGTATTAACTTTCATTGATGAGTTTAGTAGGAAAATTTGGGACTTTTGCATGCTTTAAAACTGTGCTTGGGAATGGTTAAACCGTGGTTGGAAAACTATCAAACCGTGCTTGGGAAGTTTGGGATTAGTAAAACCGTGGTTAGGAAGAGTCAAACCGTGGTTGGGAGGTGGTTTATGGCTTAAACCGTGCTTGGAAACATGTCCAAGCACCAAACCGTGGTTGGGAAGAGTGAAACCGTGTTTGGGAGGTGGGTTATGCTCAAACCGTGGTTGCAAACATGGTTTTACAACTACAAGCATCAAATCGTGGTTGGGAAGAATCAAACCGTGGTCGGGAAGAGTCAAACCATGGTTGGAAGGTGGGATATGGCTCAAACCGTGGTTGCAAACCTGGTTTTACAACTCCATGCACCAAACCGTGGATACAACGTAAGTTTTGAAGCAAACCGTGCTTACAAAAAACGGTTAAGGGTGGGAATCACCGAACCGTGGTTACCAACCGTAGTCAGACCACAAACCGTGGTTGTTAAACGGGGAAACACCATTTATGATAACTATATTCTTTTAACACCGTTTATGAATAAAATTGATGAAATAACACTATTTAGGAAAAAAATTCGATTTGAGCCAAGCATTTGAGATATCCAAGTTTAAAGGAAAAAAAGAAGTGTAAACCCAATATTTCTAAGTTTTAATATCGTATCCAATTCAGTCTAACCCAACACATATTAAATTAGTAGATGCAATATATTAGTTACAGTTTATTGTAATTATCTTTATCATAATTAAAAGATATGATTTTATTAAAAAAACTTATTATAATTATTAATTCTTACTGCATTCATATATATAGTTGAATAACAATACATAATATCTTACACGTTTTTATTATTTTATATAGATATTAAATAACATGAACCCGAGTATGAAATTTAAGATTAATGATCTAGACATTGAAATTGGGTTATGCTAAACGTACTTCTCTTACTTTATTATCTCGACGAACGAATACTTATCATCACACTAGATGGTGGTCACATGGCACAACCCACCCATGACGAGGCTAACGACGTTTATTGTTTTACAGCGGTGATCATTACATTCATTATCCAAGTCACAGAGATGATTCCTCAAGTGGAAACCAGGATCCGAATCACCTGTTCGGGCCCTGTTTCTTCAATACCACATCGCTGCCGGATTCCGGACGACCGCCACTGCCGTCCACGTGAAATTTAACTTGGTTTATCTTTTTATTTGTTACCCGATCCGAACCGAAAAAAATAATATTTAGCTATACACAAGACAACCAACCTCCAAAAATTCCCAACCCAATGAAAAAAAACTTGGATCCACCACTACGTATGTATATACTCGCATACATAGGAGTGTACAGCCGATCTATCGATCTAAACTCTAAACCCAAACTTAATTTTTTAGTAAGAAAAAGAAAATAGCATCTAATCGGCATAATCCCCACCGAAATTACCGAGGTTATGTGGGTCCGCCTTCAAGCCACCAATAATAGGTGTGGGCCGGCCGAAGATTTTCCATCGTGGGGGATATCTCAGAATTACGGAACTAATAATCTTTCCTTTCACACACACACATATATACACACACACACACACACAGATGATTGCAATAGAATATCAAAAAGATAAAATCAGCATTTCAAGAACCAAGATTTGATGGAGCTAAAGTCCGGCCTCTCGGCTTTCGTCACCGGCGGTGCTTCCGGAATCGGTATATTTCTCGATTTTATTTTCTAGGGTTTACTCTTTGACGGATTCAGAATAAACGTACATCGGTTTAGATTGCAAATTACACTTTTTGGCTATGTGATCCAAGATTCTTCAATTTTTGACTTTGATTACCAGTCTTAGTCAACTGAGTAGTTCAAATAATGTTTTTGTTACTCATGTGTGCAGGTAGAGCTCTTAGCATAGCTCTTGCACAAAAGGGTATATTTGTCACAGTTGTTGACTTTTCTGAGGATAGGGGAAAAGAGGTGGCATTGCTTGCACAACAAGAAAGTCTTAAGTTTCACTCAGGATTAAACTTCCCATCTGCTATCTTTGTAAAATGTGATGTCAGTAACAGAGGTGAGTTATATACATTGATTATTTACTTATGAATTGGTTAATTTTGGTTATGTTTTATCTCTAACAAGTCAAATGGGAAAAATAAAATAAAAAAGTTAACCAGAAAAAAGTTACGGGTTGAATTCACCGAGACTGTAGTTTTAATGCATACAACCTCCTAAAACGTTTTATCCAAAAAAGAAAAAGTTATATTGTTATTGCAATAGCATAGTGTTTCTAATCATATTTAACACACTAGCTATTGCATACAACCTCCTAAATCTTTCCCTTATTGTAATAATACAGCCTTGTAATCATATTTAACATGTAATCAAAATTACCTGTTTTGACCAACTTAGCCTTACCCATTTCCTGATATTTGTTTAACAAAACAGGAGAAGTGGCTGCTGCATTTGAAAAACATATGGAAGTGTATGGAGGTTTGGATATTTGTATTAATTGTGCGGGTATTACTACTTCTATACTATTTCACAATGACCAAACAGATGGGGCAAAATCATGGAGACAAGCCATTAATGTTAATCTTGTAGCAGTTATTGACTGCACCCACAGGGCGGTATGCTTGAGCTTTACTTTGAAACTTTATAGACTTCTTATGGGAAAATTTCATAATATAGCAACCTTGTTTTGGAAATTATACATTTTTTTGGTTCTGAATTGGAAATAACCTAATAATTATTATTATTAAAAAAATACCACGTTAGCAATTTAACCGGTATAACCATTCATAATTATCAAATTAGCCCATTAGAACAAAGCATAACACCAATTTGAGGTTAAAAATAAGTATAATACCTAACGGATCAACAAGCTAAGTAGGGTGCTATTTTGTAAAATTTTCCTTTTCTTTATTTAAAATTGGTCTAATAGTTGATTAAATGCAGATCAAAATAATGGAGGCTGCAAAAAAACCTGGTGTGATAATCAATTTAGGTTCGGCAGCAGGACTATATCCAAACATAGCTGACCCCATCTATTCTGCCTCCAAAGGTTTGTTACTTTTCAGTGAACATCCCTATATCCAAACTTTCTTATATTTTTCTTCTGATGTTTTTTTAATTTCCTTGATGTTTATTTTGAAAGGGGGTTTGGTTATGTTTACCAGATCGCTTGCTCCCTACAAGAAAAAAGGGATTCGTGCCAATGTGGTTTGCCCAGAGGTGAATAGTTATTTTCACATTAAAGATGGCATAATCTTTTTGAAAACAATATTTTTTATATTGCATAAAAAATCAAATACATGCAAAAAGCATGCTTCTTTTTGTTTGATGTTCTTGATGACTTGTCTGCAGTTTATTCGAACTGAAATGGCTGAAAAAGTGGATTCTCGATTTATTGAACGCATGGGAGGTTATGTTTCCATGGAAACCTTGATTCAAGGTATGCTATTTTACTTTGCAAAAATAGGGAAAGTGAAAGAAAAAAAAATATTATTTTGAAAGGCAAATTAGCCCTTTTATAATAATGAAATAGTTGTTTAAGCTTGTACATGACAATTAACAAATGAAATAGGTGCGTTTGAGCTTATAACCGATGAGAGCAAAGCGGGCTCATGTTTATGGATCACTAATCGTAGAGGTTTTGAGTATTGGCCCACTCCAACCGAAGAAGCAAAATACTTAGTGGTTCCTTCAAGATTAAAGAAAAGATTTTCATCAGTTATTAGTTCTAACGTTCAAACCCCCCAGAGCTTTGAGAAAGTGTGAGTTGATTAATTTGTTATCTTTTATTAATGTTTCCATAACACACGTTGGTCAATTTATCTTTGTAATTAGGGCAAACTGCTTGAAATAGAATCAAACTTTACACTTTTCCCCGCCAACTTTAAATTAGACACAAAAAGAAACCAACTTATAGTTGTTACTGATTTTAAACACCAACCTCATTTTAACTGGTGTTATCTAGTTGATGGCATATTATTAGATAGAACATATTAGTTAGAATAATAGATGTAATATGTTACTTATCGTACCAGGTAAAAATTAGAATATATTGGTTGGTCTTTATTGTGTAGATATGATTTATCCTAATTACTTTTTCATAATTAGGAGTTATGATTTAATTAGGTTTCCCTTGTGGTGTTAGAGCCGAGGGATTCTTTATCCTCGGAGTCTTGAACAACTGCTGCCACCCTCCCTCTTCCTTTCTGTTCCTGCTGACCGTTTTTTCCCATCATCCTCCTTGTGTAACGATCTTCTTTTTCTTCTTCTCCCTCCCGTCATGACCCTGGTCTGTATTGTATATATAGATTAGGATTTATTTGTGTTTCTCTTGTTGTCGCCGTTGTGTCCACAGTCGTAGAACCTGTGGCCTCCATTACTCACTGCAGAGTTTTCTTATTGTTTAAATGGCGTTCTATCTGTCATTTTTGTGTATAATGTATGTGCCAGGTGGTAGCTGATATGACATTTGATGATTAATTTTAAATATAAATTATAAAAAAATATCATTTTTCTAACTTACACATAATTATTTTATAAAGCATTTTTTGCATATGTGACATCTGAAGTGACGTGACAGTTGGTATTTCATCAACCACATCAACAATGTACAAGTAAATCAGTTAAAATGAGATAGGTTGCTGAAATTGGTAATTATTTGTAGGTTGGTTTCTGTTTTGCGTCTAGTTTAAAGTTGGTTGCTACAACTGGGTAAAAGAATTTTTAAAGTCCGTTTCTATTTCGTGCAGTTTTCTATTGTATTAAATAAGACTTGATTTGTTTGATGTTTTTTATGCAGGATTGTCCACACGCTGAGTCACAATTTCCGTGATGCTACAAGTATAGTGCGTGCACCACTGAAATTACCGATTAAACCAGATCATGTACTATTGAAAGTAATATATGCCGGTGTTAATGCAAGTGATGTAAGTTTATAGGTTATCAATGGATTATGCTTTCTTATTAATAAGTGGTGCAATTGTCCAAAAAAATAATAATAACTATAAACTTTCGCTTGATTCACACGTAAGTCATTGGACTTAATTATTGCATGATTAAATCCCCATTCTTCTAAAACTTACTGAAAACACCCTAGTAAAGTACTAAAGTCTAGGGACTTAATCATGCAAAAAAGGATCTTTTTTATTAAATTTTGGGAAGTCTAGGGATTTAATCATGCAAAGGGCATTTATGTTAATAAAAAAGTGCACGGACTTTATTGTTTGGGATTGCTTATTTAAACAACTTATCTGCTTACTGTGTCTTTCTAGAAGAGTAGATAATCTCTTTTGAGTGTTTGGATGAAGAAAAGTTCATATGCTTTATCTGCTTATTTTAGGTTGAATAAGTTGGTTTTAATAAGCAATTTGAGATTGCTTATTTCAAACTTGTTATTTTTTGGATGCAAACTTGCAAATTTAACCTTAGGATGAATTAAGTTGTTTCAGTAAACTGATTAGCTGTTTCTGCTTATAAACAATCCCAAACAATCCCAAACACCCCCTAGCACAAAATGCATAGTCCAAATTATTAAAACGAATAGGTTTTTTTTTGTTTCTTAATTTTCCAGTTATATTTTCGATTATCTTCCTCCTGTGATTTTTAATAATTTGGGTATAATGTGACAGGTGAATTTTAGTTCTGGTAGTTATTTCAGTGGAAGCAAACAAGAAATCAGCTCTCGACTTCCATTTGATGCTGGATTTGAGGTATAAAACACAAGTCAACAAAATTAATACCATAATACTTTTTGAAATTTTGATTTAAATTTCATGGTCCACATATTTGTTTTAGCAACTTAATTTTTGGTTTTGTTTGTAGCTTTTTGGAATTTGGTTTAAATTTCATGGTCCACGGTTTTGTTTTAACAACTAGTATTTTGTTTTTTGAAATGTTTTAACATCTAATGTCTTGGCTCATTTTAGATTTTTAAGCTAGTTTTTATTTTGTTTTGTTCATGTGTTTGAATGTTTAAAAATTACAGGGTGTAGGATTAATTGCTGCAGTGGGTGATGGGGTTAAAAATCTAAAAGTTGGCACTCCTGCAGCAATCATGACTTTTGGATCTTATGCTGAATTTACTATGGTATGTTGATCAGGAAATATTTGGTTTTTTATCTTTTATTATTTTCTCGAAAAGTTAATAATATAAATTTCATCATATATGAAACTCTAATTGTTCATCAAGAAAGTTTAAAACTTTGGACAAAAAGGCTTTCAGGTCAACCCAACCCTACCTGTTTCAACACAGTATCTAAATTATAGATTTTAACCCGACCAATTGTGACCAGTTACCCGACCTGGCTATTTGCCAAAGTGTATATTCTATGTTGGCGCTAATTTCTGTGGAGTTAACTGACTTGATCCAGAAGTTTGGTGGTATTAGAGTTGAGTTATAACAAGTTGGTTATACCCTATAATCTAGCAATCCTAACCGAGTAGGTTTAGGTTGTTTGTATTTTAATATTAAATACAATTCGTATTGTAGTCAAATAGGCTAGAGTTAGTAGTCTATATAAACCGAGTCGGGGTTTATCATTGTAATCAAGTTTTTAGAGTTATATTTTCCTATGTTGTCAAAAGCCCTTCTGGCGTGCGCCTAGGCCCTCAGGCGAGGTGAGGCGCAGGAAAAGCGCCTTGCTGCAACCCAGGCCCTCCGACGACCTTCAAGCGAGATCAGTGAGATTCCAGCCAAATCCTGAAAATTCTAGCAAAATTCTACAAATTCTGAGCAAACTGGTTTTAACAATCCAAAAATGGCCCTAAACCAGCCCTAATTAAAACCCCAAAAATGGTATATTTGTGCTATGCGCCTTGCGCCTAGGCCCAAGGCTCACCCTTTGCGCCTTGCGCCTTTGACAAATATTATTTTCTTGGTTATTAATAAAGTATTTGGGAGTTAGCCAATTCACGTGTTTTTAATCATACCGATTCTGGACTTGATTTTATGCATAAAACCTCCCAAAAAGTTATAGCTTTTGTAATCATATTTGACACACTAAATATAAACTGTTTATAGAAAAATTCTAAAACTTTGGACAGAAAAGGTTTCTGGCCCACCCAATCTAACATGTTTCCAACCGGTACCTGAAGTACAGATTTTGACCTGAATCCTTTGTGACCCGTTACCCGACCCACGGGCTTACCACGTCCACCCTTTTTTTAATAATTGGTATTGAATTATGTGTATTTTAGGTACCTTCGAAACACATTCATCCTGTAGCTAGACCAGACCCCGAAGTTGTTGCCATGCTTACGTCTGGACTTACAGCATCGATTTCTCTAGAAAAGGTTTGTTTCTTAAAATTTTGTTTTTCTAATTAAAATGTTTTACGCAACTAGTTTTTGGTTTTAATTAAATTATTGAAGTGAAATATTTTTTGCTGCTATTAGGCAGCACAAATGGAATCTGGAAAGACGGTTCTTGTTACTGCTGCTGCAGGAGGGACCGGGCAATTTGCAGTTCAGGTAATTTGATATTTAAGGGGAAATCTCATATATATATCCTTCTTAATTCCATAATATCCGATTTACCCGTGGGAACACCAAAAATTCCCTAATAAATAAAATAAAAAGAGTTACTTATAACATTGTATTTCACTTAATAACGAAGAGAACATCATGCGCTGAGATGATTCATCAAAATGAAGTTGTTTTCCTCTTCATTTATTCACTGAAATCATGCGCTGAGATGATTCATCAAAATGAAGTTTTCCTCTTCATTTATTCATTGAAATAAACTGTAATAAGTAATTAGTTCTATTTTATATACTATATAATGAGTAAATGTGATGTTTTTATTGTTTTAAAAGGGTAACTACAATATTATGAAATTTTGAAGTATATGTTTATGAAGTTTTAGAAGGATATATATGAAATTAGTCCTTAATTTAGTTATGATGATTTACTTACATGTTCATGTTACTTATAGCTTGCAAAATTTGCTGGAAACAAAGTGGTTGCAACTTGTGGAGGTAAAGATAAGGCTATACTTTTAAGAGATTTGGGAGTTGATCGAGTCATCGACTATAAGGAAGAATCTATCAAAAATGTAATATGTTTACTTTTAAAAAGTTATTTTGGAACTTCTTTAGGTATATATATACATAGACATAAATAATTTTTTTAATTTAAAAAATAAGCAGGTTCTTAAGAAGGAGTTCCCAAAAGGCGTCGATATTGTTTATGAATCTGTTGGTGGTGATATGTTTGATATATGTTTGAATGCGTTAGCGGTTTATGGACGGATGGTGGTCATTGGAATGATTTCTCAGGTAATTGTGCTTTGTTTAAATCTGCTTATGTTTCTTTGACTTTTACGGTCAAACCTATTACTTATAAAATTCAAAAGCTGATGTGGATTTTATTAGAAACTTTTGCACTAGTATCTTTTCGCTTTGTAGTTCAAGTTATATAATTTGAAGTAGTTGAGATTTCCCTATAATCTGAAATATTCCTATTTATTTCAAGAGTAAACTGCCATTTTCGTCCCTGTGGTTTGGTCAAAATTGCCACTTTCATCCAATAGTTTGTTTTTTTGTATCTGGGTCCTCATGGTTTTAAAATATTGCCATTTTCATCCTCGTGGTTTTAAAATATTGCCACTTTCATCCAGTCAGCTAACACCGTCCGTTTTTCTCAGTTAAATGAGGGGTATTTCAGTCCTTTTACTTATTTGTTTTATTTTTTCATCTTTTTTACTCTCACTTTTTAATCATCCCCAATTTAACCTCTAATTTAATCATCCACCTGCTGGCCTTCTTCCTCTTTTCCTGACCAGTTTCCGACGAGCACCACTGGAACACCTCCGTCGCTTGTTTCTATGATTAAAAAGTGAGAGTAGAAAAGATGAAGAAATAAAACAAATATGTAAAAGGACTGAAATACCCCTCATTTAATTGAGAAAAATGGACGGTGTTAGCTGACTGGATGAAAGTGGCAATATTTTAAAACCACGAGGATGAAAATGGCAATATTTTAAAACCACGAGGACCCAGATACAAAAAAACAAACTATTGGATGAAAGTGGCAATTTTGACCAAACCACAGGGACAAAAATGGCAGTTTACTCTTATTTCAATGTTTAAAATCTGTCATTTGACCTCAGAATTCAAACATGTCGATTTTTTCAGTATCAAGGAGAGCATGGATGGAAACCACGAAACTATACGGGATTGTGTGAGAAACTCTTAGCCAAAAGTCAAACTGTGGTATGTAAACTTTTGTATTTTCATATTTCAACATGAAAATTGCAACATCTGACTTAGCACATTTTAAAAAAGATGTTTGACTATTTGTCAAATATCCAAAGACCTTTTGAGAAAGTCAAAACAAAGTAAGCTTGTAGATCTAAAACAATACTTTTGAGTTCATTGGTTGTGATGCTATAATTCAAATAGATCATTCAACGGTGGAAACTTTTTATAAAATAGGAAAATGTTGGAATATTCATCAACTAACAGAAGTAGATGAACCTCAATATAGACGTGGCAAAATGGGCGAGTTGGTAATGGGTCAAAACAGGTAAAATTTTTGTACTAGTGGAACTATGCAGGTTGGTTGGCCTGGAACAGTTTTTGTCAAAAAAAATTATTTTTATAAACAATTAGGGTGTCAAGTTTTGTGCATTAAAACTACACTTTGTGTGACTTTCGGCCAGTTTCGTTTTCAGCTTCTTTATTTTGTATATTTGACACCTATTTGAGAGATAAGACATTTATCGGCTTTATTCATGATGATTTGAGGCACTTGCAGGCTGGATTTTTCCTTGTGCAATATGCTCATTTATGGCAACAGCATCTTGATAATCTGGTTCATCTTTTCTCTGTGGGAAAACTAAAGGTAACAATATAACATATTCTATAATTTTGTCATCAATGTATTTCTCCTATATTTTACGCATAATTATTTTTAAAGATTTACCATGTTTTTTTACTTCAAAATATCAGGTTGCAATAGACCCTAAAAGTTTCGTGGGCGTTCAATCCGTTGCTAATGCAGTTGAATATCTCCATTCTGGTAAAAGTGTTGGCAAGGTATGCACAAATAATAAAAGAGCAAGCTGCACGAAATACAAACGAACCTTACACTTCTTCCCGATTTTAGCAACCAACTTTAAACTATGTGCAAAACACAAAACAAGTAAAATATGGTTGATTTCTATTGTGCGTCTAATTTAAAGTCCGTTGCTAAAACTCGAAGCCACACTTTATGTTATTGGGACACGCATTAATTAGTGACATAAGTGACACGTAACTAAAATACGAGGTCCTTAACGAAAGCAGTCTCTCTGTCTTCTGGGATCCTACCCTTCACACACCCTACCCATAGCTTTTTGCTATGAATGGGATTTTACTGACTACATTTGTTTGTTTGCTAAAACTCGAAACTTTGCATGTATATCATCAACATGATGGATTCTTGGTTTCAGGTGGTGGTTTGCATTGACCCGAGTTTCAGTCAACAAACAGCTAAGCTTTAAGGTTGTTAGTAAGAAACATGGTTAAAACAACACAATCAAGCAGACTAACAAATATCCATCAATGGAGTTGAGTAAAACATACATTTGGAAATAACACCATCAAATCTTGGTGAGAATAATATGTTTTCGGGATAAATTTATCTTTGTGCTGTTACATATACATACATATATATATATATATATATATATATATATATATATATATATATATATATATATATATATATATAGAATTTGGACAATGTATTGAATCGTTTCTGGCCATCAATTAGTTCTCGTTTAAATTTATGATTTTACTATGTTGGTATATTTATTCATTTGTTTTTTGTTTCGACTTTTTCACAAGCAACATATGTGCCCCAACACAAACACTTTTTCTGTTATTATATCGTAATTATTATCTCACTCTTTTCAATTATTATATCGTAATTATTAATATTTTCACATTAAGGTGATGAAATTTAAAAATTTGACAAATTGGATTTCAATAATCCAAACTATAATCAATTGGCCAATAATAATTAATACTAACAACTTGACCGGTGACAGTACTAACTTTCTCTTTTGTTGTTAAGGGTAGTCTTAGTAGCATAATTATTATAGATTTACACTTGATTTACTTGTTTCGATGATTTTGAACGAAGTGGAGAAACATATAAGCGAAATCGAGTGAAAATAAAATGTAAATATATGATGATTATGCTACTGGGGGACTGGCATTGACAAGAAAAGTGAAAGTTAGGATTGTTACCTGTCAAATTGTTAGTATGGATTATTATCGGTCAATGGGTCATTTGTGGTGTGAAAAAGATTCGAAACGCACTACAAAACATTATCAGAAATTCTCGAGTTGTAGGTATCGGCATTCTGTGAAACATCGATCAACGCACGTGCTAGAGCCTCTTTTTCAATCATAGTCCATGCTATCACCATTTTTTAGAGACAACTATAATAATAAAGGATATGAGAAAGTAGAGAATTAAAAATTAGAAGTAAAATATGGCCCAAATAAAATCGCTTACTAGTCCAAAAGTACTTTATTTTAAACCCAACTTGATTTTCATTAAAATTTATACTAAATTTTGGAAGAAAAAAAACATTGAATTATAATTTTTTTTGAAAAGTCAACGACCTGAAGTTATTAAAAAGAAATATCAAATTAAATGTTAAATAAAATAATAATATAATAATAAAAAGAAAAATAATATTAAAATGTTATAATTAACTCTTAGCCACGGCAACACTCACCGAATTGGGATGAAAATTTGCGGGACCATCGTCCCAGACCCTTAACTTCCACCTTTACGCTGTGTTCCTGAGTCTCATTTAAGGAGATAAAAGAATGGAAAAAAAAGGAAGGGAAAGAAATCCCTTGTTCCAGAGTTTTTTTTAAGGAATGAAAAGAAAGCAAATAGAAGAAAATGTGTTTCAAAGATTTTTTTAAGGAGGAAAATGAAGGGAAAACAAGGTTTA
This sequence comes from Smallanthus sonchifolius, assembly GCA_023525975.1. Classification (NCBI taxonomy): domain Eukaryota; kingdom Viridiplantae; phylum Streptophyta; class Magnoliopsida; order Asterales; family Asteraceae; genus Smallanthus; species Smallanthus sonchifolius. The sequence continues at coordinate 4,579,572 of CM042024.1, read as the reverse complement.
TCTTCATCCTCCTAAATTGGAGAGATTTGAAGAGAAAGGAAAGAGAAAGGAAAGGAAACAAGGTTTATCTTCATCCTCCAAAATTGGAGATATTTGGAGAGAAAGGAGAGAGAAAGAAAAGAAAGGAAAGGAATCCTTTCCTTTCTTTTCTTTCGTTTAGTAAACTCGGGAACAAAACGTTACTATTAAGAGAGAAAATAAACCCTAACCAACCAAAAAGTATTTAAATTGTATTCAAATCTATATTTATCTATAGGGGGAGGATCAAATAAGAATAGTTTTTCGCTAATAAATCTAAAAAATGACAAAAACCTTAAGAAACGATATCAAATGAACTCCGATTGAGCATATTTTAGCGGCGTTGGAACCGTCTCGTCGAACCCTACCATCTTAGCTTTTAGGGTTTAGCTTTTAAGGTTTAGATTTTACGTTTGAATTTTAGGCTTTTAGCCTTATGGTTTATCCTTAGGGTTAAGCTTTTAGGGTTTAGATTTTATGGTTAGTTTTTTTTTTTGGGTTGGGGTTTAGGTTTTTAGGGGTGAGTGGGGATGGGTTTAGGTTTTTTTTGGAAGGGGGGTGGGGTGGGGGGTTTAGGTTTTGGGGGGGGGGGGTGGGGTGGTGGTTTTAGGCTTTTCGGGGTAGGGTTGGAGGGGGGTTTAGGTTTTTCGGGGTGCGGGTGGAGGGGGGTTTAGGTTTTTCGGGGTGCGGGTGGAGGGGGGTTTAAGTTTTTGGGTCCGGGTTAGGGTTCGATGAGACGGTTCCAACGCCGCTGGAATGAGCTCAATCGGAGTTCGTTTGACCCACTTCTTAGTATTTCTTAGCAAAAAACCACTTTTTAGTGGAACCGTCCCCTTTATATATACTGTCTAATAAACAAGTAAACTAGGAGGACACTTGTCACATTTCTAGGTCTTCTCATTCTAATTTTCCCCTCTCTCTCCTATTAATAATCAGCTTCACTATTTTAGTCAACTAAATTAATTATTTGTTTCAATTTTTATCTACACATTTTTTAATTTAAAATTATGTTTATTATCAACTAATTTGTTCAATCATATTTTTATGAACTCTATAAACTAAAAACAATTTTATAGTCAGCTAAGATTCAAATAAAAAACTTTTAATCATATATTTACATATTCACATTATTCCATTTTGACGAGTGTATGTGTTAATAGATTACATTATATTGTATTCAACCCGTGTATTACACGGGTTTTAAAAACGTAAACTTTATATAACTAAATATATAACATTACATTTATTCAACCCGTGTAATACACGGGATTCTAACCTAGCGCTTAGAATATACTAAAATGTACAAAATTGTTTTACTTACACAAATGACCCTTGTAGTAAGGTCATATTACAGTTTCAACCTAGAATTTTAAATAATTACACTTACAAGCCCATACGTTACCCTTATTATTAAAAAAATAAATAAATACTAACCACCCCTCTCTTCTTCATCACCGTCGTCCCCATCGGTCTTCATTAACTCTAAAAAAAATTATATAATTTTAATAGTAATATAGTTTTTAAATCATATTTAAATATCAAGTATCAACCACAAAACTCCATAAGAAATGGAGGAAAAAATGTTAAAAGTCGTCAAAATCAATAATATGTTTCATATAGATCATAACAAAGTCAAGATTTTAGACATGTTCCTTAAAATTCTAAACAAAGTTAGTAAAGAATCTTGCAAAACCCACTAGCAACACCTATATGATCAAGAGAATTCTTCCTATGTATAACAAAATATATTCTCTTCTAAAAGCTTTTTTTTTAAAATATATCATCATCATCAAAAAACAAAAGTCAGCCAAAGTCAACCCTTCTTCATTTACCTGCAAAAAGCTACTGTAGCTCTCTAAGCTTCTCTTCATTGCTTTTGTCCAAGAAGCTTTTGTATGAAAACAAATTTTATAATATGCTTCACCTTTTGCTTTGACTTTTAGATTTTTGGTTTGACTTTGACTTTCCAAAAAGATGTTTTAAACTTTTTCCCACAAGTCTTTATGTTTCAACCGTAGGAGAATGAAATATTCTTTCGGCGGTTGAATGACAGTTGACGTTTCCCTCATGGTAGCCCAGATTCAAATCGAAGCACCCGATTTCATCGGGTTGTGACTGATTGGTAATTTCTGATGTGGACCCTACAAGTAAAAACAAGTTCCTGTTAGCAAAGCCTTTTTTTTAAATGACCCAACTTTGACCCGTTCAATGAAATATTATAAGTTTTTAAAAAACGCGACGACCAGGTCAAAAGTCACCCAATGTGCATTCAATATGCATAAAACCACTTGAAAAAAATTATTTCAAAAATCAGATCATCACTGTAATAATATAGATTCTTTAACCATATTTGACAGCATTTTTTTAAAAAGTCAAAGAGAAATGTTAATGGTTGGCCCAACCCGGCCCATTATCCGACATGCTTATTTTGCCACCTCTACTGAAAAACATATACCTTGAACAACTTCTGAGCACAAGCCTTCGCTGCTATTTTCACAATGTTCCATAGAAGATACCCTTTCAGTTTCATTATCTTCTGCAACGGTCCATTGAGTTGTACAATAATCTAGTGATAGTTTTGTTATAAACTTTTTTGGGCTTCTACGCGTTCTCTTGCCTTTTTTTGTTTGCAAAATCAATGGGGCTTGGTTCTTCGGTTCACCTTCATCTTCTAAGTAACAGTATTCACAAATTAAAAAAATAAAATAAAAGGGAAAATTCATATATACCCTTCTAAAAGTTCAAAATTTCATATTGAACCCTTGAAATTTCATAATATCATATTTAACCTTTCAAAACACTAGAACTCTCGTATTTTACCCGTTTTATAGTGAATAAAATAAAATCAGTTTCTTATATCGTCATGTTTCACCAAATAATCTAAGAGAACTTTATGCGCAAAGATCATTTTCAACACTATTTTCCGATTCGTTTATTCAGCAAATCAATCAGAATGGGCAACTATGAAAATATTAGTGTTTTGAAAGGTTGAGTATGATATTATAAAACTTGGGAGGGGTAAATACAATAATTTTTAACTTTTAGAAGATTATATATGAAATTAATACTAGAATAAAAAATTAATATGCAAAATGAAGAAAGGGGCAATATATTACCTTCATTAGCTTCTTTACACTTAAGCTTTTCTTTCTTAGCTTCCCCTGCTTTCTCTGAGTAAAGTAAAATAATTAAAAAATTTATGAAATAATTCTTTAAGCTAAACAGAAAACAAATATTAAGAAGTGGTTATGCATACCAAAGTAATGTGATGTCCTTGCTTTTCTAACACGTGGATGCATTTCCATCAAACAAATAGCTGCTTCTATCGCTTCTTGGTCATATCTTCTTACTATATTCACCTAAAAATTAAATGATTTAAGCAAAAAAATCAAATACTTTTTTTTTGAACGGCTAACTCCTAGTCCTGTGGAGGGTACTGGCAAAATTCACTCGTCAGGATTCGGACCCATGACCTCCCCAGGAGGAAACCCTTTTACAGGAAAACCCCCTGACCACCAGTCCAGAAGCCTGATGGTAAAAGCTAAAGATTTACATAAAAAAAAAAACTTAAGAGGATGCGGGTCAAAAGGTTAAAACTCGCCCTAGGTGTATTTTTAATGCGTAAAACTTCCTAAAAAATTTACTTAAAAAAAAGAACTATTATGAAAGAATATAGCTTTTGTAATCATTATTGGCACAGTAATTATTTATTAAAATCTAAAAACTTTGGACATGAGTATGTCAGGTCAAATGAATATGACCAATTTTGACTTGTACCAAAAGGTTGACCGTGTTGACTCGAACCTCTCACTCATTGTGTACTTAGCTTTTGGTTACAAGATCAGAGGTGGAAGTTTCAATTCATTTACTTCAATTAAAAAATTCAGAGAGAAGGGAACTAGTCAAACAGGATGAAAGTCACTCAAAGTCTAATTTTAATGCATACAGCCTCTTAAATTGCTTTTATTCATCGGTCCAGATTATTTTTGTAACAACATTGTTTCTGTAATCGTAATTAACGCATTGATCATGCATACATAATAATAATAATAAAAGAAGTGTTTGCTTGTCAACCCAACGTGGCCCGGCCCAATTCAACTCCTACAAAAGTTGACACGTTTTCACACATTACCCAACCTACCCACAAGATGTTTGATGCTGCAAACTGGCATACACTTATAACTAATGAATTGCTCATTGTTATTAAGGAGAATCTACTGTGAGAAGGGCAATATAGCCATTTCACGTATACATACTCCCGTGTACTTGTCATCCTTCAAACAAACAATCCTAGATTAATGTTTAACCAAACTAAAGCTAGACAGTAGACACCATCAAAACTAACCAAAAAGTAAAGTTATTATGTACATTGTAACAACAGTGCTTGTAGGGGTAAAATGGGTATATAAAAAACAAAAATAAATAATTACCTGTAGTTTGCAGGGTTCAAGGAGATGAAAAAACAAAATGTCACCCTGTAATAACCTTTGTGCAATTGAAAAACCCCTCCAACCAGCACTTAAACCGTGCCTAACTTTAAGATAATTTGTCTTAAACTCTTTTCCCGATTCATCCACAAGAATAATTGTTGCATCATGTTCAGGCAAATGCACAACACAGAATTTCTTCGGTAAAATCTGAGCAAGAAAAGCATAACAATAATTTATAATCAAATCTCTACTTCAAAAAAAAACTAATTAAAAATGTGAAGTTTTTACTAATTCTTGATTCTTACCAACCAAAAACTGTAGAGAACATTTGACGGGAGCATACATTTGGCAAACTTAGGTAATTCTGTATCTAGAGTTTCTAAAAAAATTGCTGCTCGTTCCAAACACATATATTGATCTTCTGCATCATTATATATGTCACAAATCTTTGTTTTTTTCCCCTTCCTGTAATAAAAGACACATAAATCGGTAATGATTTCAAAAAAGGTATAAAAAAGATAAATAGATGAGAAGTCACCAACCCTGAAGCTTTCTTGGGTTTATCTGACATAATCTGCAGGGAAAATAGTATAATGTTAATTATTATAACATAATGTATGCATAAAACTAGGGGCACCAATTCCCAACCTGACATAGCAGGTATGGCTATGGGTACATGTACGGATCATAAACGGGCTGACATGGTTAACCCAATTAGCTATTGTTAGGATCGGGTATCACGGCTGTTCCAAATCACTTACCTTTTCTGTTGACCTTTTGGTCAAACACAACTCTCACCAGACTGAATTCTGGTCAAACCTATCTCCTGGTCAAAAAACTGATCCTGCTAAACTTAATCAGCCTCTGACCGAACAGAAGCTGCTGTTTGACCTGCGTTGACCAGCAGGTTGACCCGCAACGTTGGCCGCGTTGACCTGGGTCCACCGCGGCGGAATCAGCAGCAAACGGCGATCGTGACCGTTGGTTATTAGTGCAAACAGCAATCAAACACACACACACACACAAATCCCAATTCTAAAACAGAAAAGAAAACAAGACACGTGATTTTTACGTGGTTCGGCCTAAACTGACCTACGTCCATGGACCGCACTACGAGACACTTTTACTATCAGAGGTAGTGGTGAAGATGACAATTACATTAGTGATCTATTTATAATAGGAGGATTTTAGGTCAAATCAAACAACTGATTTTCCTGCCTAAATTAACAAGATACTAGTGCCGGCTGCCCTTAACAGCTATTTGGGCCGAGTTCATGATGGCCTGAGAAACCTATTTTCAATCTGCCAACCCTTTTTTGTGTAAGCTTTTGTTCTAAAAAAAGCTTGACCCGCCAATGCATTTAACATGTTTAGATAATCAACTTACACGGGTTGTGTGGGGTTACCCATGTAGCAGTGTATCCAAGTTAGGGTCCAACATCTTGACACGACTAGTAAATCGGGTCACGTTCGGGTTGGGTTATAAAAGTCCGCCAAGTTGACGCCAACCCAAACCCGACACAAATTGCCACCCTATTTCCAAATGTTTCAAGAACTCGTGAGCAAAATCATTCTAAGAAGGTTTATGATTTAACACCATTTGACAGTGTTCTCCATCATTTCAAGAAAACATATTCACTTCCTTTAGCACCATATATGTAGTTCCGGAGGTAACGGGTTCGAGTCGCGGAAACAGTCTCTTGCCAGGGTAAGGATGCGTACATCAGGACCAAGTTGGCCCGACACCCCCATACCCCGCGCACGCGGGAGCCTTGTGCACGGGTTTTTTATATGTAGTTACAATGAATGGAATGAATAAAGGCTAAGAAATACCAAAATAAGGGGATGTTTGGTTGCTTATTAAAATTATATTCTTATAGGTTTTTTTGAGAATCAGCAGTTGGTAATAAGAAACTTTAAACTACTTATTCAAAACAATTTATTTCAATCAAAATAATAAGATAAGGAGTTTAGATAAGCAATCCAAACACTCTCAAAAACACCTTTATATGCAATCCCAAACACCCCTTAAGCAGGACTAATAACAGGTATTTGCTTCTTATTGCATCTTCAAATTAAACTATAGCTATGTTAGGAGAACAAGATTTGCATGACTAAAATTCCTTGCAAAAAAACACCTAAAATGGTAATGTATTGAAAATAAGCACAAAACAACATGCATTCGTTCTCCCTTTGAAACGTATCGCAACATTGAACGAAAACGCCGTTTTACAACCCTAATCGATGAACAAACAAATCGCGCGGCTGTGGACGAAAAAGTCTTCTCACATCCCTAGTTTCCTAAAACACAACAATAATCCACATGGAATCTTGAAGCTAAGTAAACCCCATAAAATTGGGGTTTCAAAACACCATAAAACCCTTGAATCTGAAGCTAAATTTGGGTAAAAGTTGCAAACATGGTGAAGAATCAAAACAAAATTACATGATTCAAGAAAAACACATCAAGATTCTTGAATCCTATGACTTCTCAAAAGGGAAAAATCTTGAACAAAACATCAACAACATACATCAAAACTAAACACAACCTCAACAGATCCAAATCAAGTAATAAAACAACCATGAATCTGAAGTGGGCACAAACTTCAAAGCATAAATAGAAACAATATATCACCTGTTTATCTTTGGATTTAACTTCCCATGGATCTTTAGGGGTTCTTTTTCTCTTCCTCATCTTGTCAGATGGCAGATTTTGCTTCATCTGTGTAATAAGTTGACAAAAGGAAAAAATATTCAAGAATCATAAGAAGAAGAAGAAGATGACAAAGGTTTGAACATGAAACACATCAAACATATGAATATTTACCTCTGAATCTTGTTCCACAAAGGTTTGCTTGCTGGAATCCATGTTTTCTGACTTGCTTTGGCTCAAGTTTTTGTTTTGATGTTTGGGTTTTTTTTTTTTTTTAAGTTTTTTTTTTTTCTCTTGGCTACTTTTAACAACCTTGGCTTTTCGGTGTGTATTTTTAATTTTAATCGTATTTTTGTAGATTTATTGCAAGACAAAGCAGGGGATAGAGCGATAAACAAATCTAGGCTATGATCATCTGTGATTCATCGACAAGTTGTAAGGGTGGAAGTATGATCTATGCCGTTAAAGTTTAAGATTCCCCCCCTAAGTCATCTTGGTAAAAGGTCAACCTTGGAGATCCACAACAACTGGGAAGTTTAAGAGTTCTCAAAAAGAAAAGTATTAAAGGTGTATGTGAGTGTGATGGTAAAGTACTTTTTGACTTATTAGTTTTTTAAAAAATCAATAAGTCAATAAGTCATTCTTAAAAACTAATAAATCTGCTTTTTAGAAATGACTTATTGACTTATTAGCTTTTTAAAACGTTAATAAGTCATTTTCAAAAGCACATCCAAACACCCCCTAAATCATGAAAAGAAATGTATATATGAGCAATAAAAGGAATATACAAATTTTATCTATGGTGTATATAAAGTTAGGCTATGCGGTGTGGTACCCGCATCACCGCTGAGATGGCCCGCGGTTCTGGCAGTCAACACCGCCCCATCCTATAATGGAGCACACCACCTAGCCTAAAATGGAGTACACCCCCGAGGACATACCCCTTTCTCCATTTTTTCAAGGTTTATTTGGTATTTTTATTATTGAAAATTGAAGGGAGCATAAAGTGAAGTATTTCTTTTTATGATAGAGGTGAGCAGAGTGGAATGGAGTGTTATAGAGTGTTATGTGGCACTGACGTGGCATAGAGTGGAGGGAATCAGATAATGAATGGAGTACACCCCCTAGCCTTATGGATTTGTTCGGTAGATATATGAAACTATAAGAATTATTAATTTTTTTAAACTTGTTGGGTTGATAAGTTTTAAAGTTATGATTGTGCGTTTAATAGGTTGGTTAAGTTTTAAAAAAGAACATTTTATACTTTTAGTAACTTAAGTTTATATTAATGGCAAATTAGGTTATAATAATCCAAATTATAACATATTACTGATAACAATTCATACTTACAATTTGACTAATGACACTCCAAACTTTCATTTTCGCTGTCAAACACAATCCCAATAGTATAATTATAAAAAATTTACACTTGATTTACCCTTGTTTCCACTCGATTTTGTTTTTACGTTTTCTCATTTTGTTTATAATTATCATTTTTAGCAGAATAGAGTGAAAATCAAGTATAAATCTTTGATAATTATGCTATTGGGATTACCCTTGACAACGAAAATAAAAATTAAGAGTGTCATTTGTTAAATTGCCAGTATGAATTATTATCGGCCAATAAGTCATAATTTAGATTATTAAAATCCAACTTGTCTATATTAATTAAATCTTATTAATAAGGTTTTTTTTTTATATATTCCCCCCTATTAAAATTCTAAATTACATATATCCCCAACCCCTAACTTTAATTACATATTTCCCCAATTAACTTAAAATTACCCAATTGTCCCTCACAAATAATTGATATATTTAGGAAGGGGATATATGTAAATAGTATTTTAATTGGTGCATTAAGAGTAAAATGGTAATAAAATAAGTTATTTAAAATGAATTGGATAAATATGTAATATATAGGTTTTAGGAAGAGGAAATAAGAAATTAAATTTTATGGTTATGTTAATATGTAATAAAGAAACTTAAGAATGGGATATATGTAAATGCCCCTATTAATAAAGGTTAAGAGTAACTTATGTTAAGTTTTCGTGTTTGTTCATCGTTACGAATATCAACTATACGGATTTTGTCTCAACTTTTATTAGTTGCTTTCACTTTTCCTATCCGTTATCTTAAACTTAACAACCTACTTGTTAAGGCATCTTCAATGCAAAAACCCGCAACACACTCATAAACGTGTCTCGTCACCTGTCATATTAGCAATTCATCCATCCTTAAGACCGTCCCAATGGATAGCCCACGAGAGAAGAAACAGCTAGCGACGTGGAGGGAGAGGGGTGGTTTCCCAATGCGGGGTAGACTGGCCATTGATGGGTGATGGTAGGAATTTTTTAACGACAACACCTAGATATTTTAGAATAATTGGGTTTTTCTTGGGGCAACACCTAGAACATCTAGGGCAGCCCACCCCAGGAGGAACCCCCAACTGCGTAAACCCCCTGACCTGGCCATGCCATAGACCCCTTTTTTGCTGTGGCCAGGATTCGAACCCAATACCTCCACTATGGGAAGTCTGTGACCCGGTCAGTTATGTGAGATGGGGGTTTGGTCCGTGTGGGTTTTCCGTCCAGGGGAGTTTTACGGAAAAGTTAGGTGTAGATGTCCTTAGCCTCAAGGAAGATTATAGATGCACTTAAAATCCTTTCATTTCCACATTATCACCATTTTTATATTTATTTTTCATAACTAATTTATTTATTATAATAACATAATTATTTTTAATATTATAGTATTAAATTTGATAAATTATCATTTATTTTTTATAACCAAATTATACTTTATAAATTTAATAATATTAAAGTTCATAAAATTTTATATATTTATTAATAAAATTATTTTATAAACGTTTATAAAATAATCAATAAAGTTATTTTTTTAATATACGAATATGCAGAAAAATTTAAAATAGAAAAAAAAAAGAACACCTAACCCACCTCGTTCATGGCCATCCTTCACCACGGAAGTTCATCCACGCCTATAGGAGTCGTGCAATACAGGCTTCCGTGGCTCGGTCGTCCGTGAGTCTCCGAAAAACTTTACAAGTAACATTCTTTTCCAATCATATTCTTCGTTTAACACCCTTCTTCTCAGTCTAACGATTAATTTTAGTGACTCTTTATATGATAAGTTTCAAAACTAATTATATATTTATTTTAATACCAAATACTTAAAAAGTCAAATTCATAACAATAAAGCAAAAGGGCTATTTGTGTAGCATTTTAGAAATTACTCAACCAAAGGGTCTGTTCTAAAGTTATGGCCCATGTTGCTTTAGAGAAAAAAAAGGAATAACTTGTGTTTTACGTCGGCTGCACCATGGAAGTCTAATTGGAAGAGTTTTGGGATGTATATGTAAATGTTTTTGTTCAAAAGGTTAGTCACGCATAGACCATTAAGTCCTACCTTTTTTTACGGTAATTTGGATTATTGACGGGCACTGACCCACACGATCATCTTCACCTCCCTCAAGAGCACGGGCGGCCCAAAGGGGGCGGGGAGGGCAACCGTCCGGAGCCCGGTCTCTTGAGGGGCCGAAGTTTTAATTTTTTATATATATTTTATACTAGGTTAAAATCTCGTGTATTACACGTGTTGAATAAATAAAATGTTATATATTTAGTAATAAAAATTTATATTTTTAAAAACTTGTGTAATACACGGGTTAAATAAACCGGTGTATTACATCGGCTGAATAAAATACAATGTAATTTGTTAACACACACTCGTCAAAATATGTGTTTTAAAAAATGTAATTTGTCATGACAGTTATAAGCTCTTTAAAAAATGTAATTTGTCAAAACATTTTTTTCAACTGAGTTTTAATTTTTTTTATTTAATTGATAAATGTTAATTCATATTAAATTAATTTGATTGGTGATATAATAACTATTTAAATTTAATAATAAGTATTCGTAATTAGATTTATATTAAAAATCTAAAAATAAATTCTTTTAATATCATTACTCAATATGAGAGAGATGTGGAAAAAAAATGACAAAAATGAACCAGAAAGTGACACGTGTCCATATGATTTTTATTTATTAATACAAAGATTATTATTTAATATCATTATTTAATAGGAGAGAGAAGAGAAAATAATAATATTTAATAGGAGAGAAAGACGGAAAAATAAGGGTGAGAAGTAACCAGAGAGCGACACGTGTCACCTTAGATCTTTATTTATTAGTATAGATATATATATATATATATATACATATATATATATATATATATATATATTTATAAAAAATTCAATATATTTAAAGTTTTAAACCCAATCTCATTAACATTAGTCCATTACTTATAAAAGGTCCAACTTGTAATTTAACCATTATTCCATTAACCCACATAGAAATTAAAAAAGTCCAATATATTTATAAACTTAATAAAAAATAACAAAATAATATATATATTTGGGTTGGGGCCTTTCACCTTTGGATCGGGAATCAGAACTCAGAAAACGCGGACGGCAGAACTGCAGAAGACGCAAAGGCAAAGCCGTAACTCGCAAGGCTGAGGCAGCGACTACCGAGCAGACCAGCGAGTCACCAACAGGGACGATCGGAAAATTGGATCAGGGAATCGACTATTCGAGGTATGAATGATTGATTGATTGTATGATTCGTTTGTTTAAGTTTTTTTATTTTAGAGTTTTTTCCTAAATCCTAAGAACTATGGTTAGTAATTATTGTTATAACAGTTATTCTCGTATTAAGGTTTTTTTATATATGATTATTGAGTTTATATTATAGGGCCTGGTTTTTTTACATGTCTCGAGCCCAAAACGTTTTGAAGACTCTCGTGACCGGCCCTGCTTAGAAGGAAACCCACCATAGGTGTAAAAAACCATGGCCCAACCTGGACCTTTTTTTGTCACAAGTGGGACTTGAACCCAAGACTTCTCAATTTTAATGAATTTTTAGGTATACACCTTTATCACTAGACTAAACTATTGGTTATAAGTTCTACCTTTTAAAGGTGCTGCTTTTTTTTTAATGCTACAAAGTTTTAACTATACAATTGTAATGTAAATCATATAATTTTATTAAATATAATTTTGTTTTTAGCTTTAACTTTAATATATGATGTTTTAGTCTGCTATCCGTTTATTTTTATTCATGTTTTGATATAAAATTATATTATAAAAGTTAAATTCTATCTAATATAATATTATATTCACTACATCTTAATTTGTAATAAATTTTATTTTGTAATGTTAATAAAATAAACAATTTACAAATGCATATTCGGATATATATATATATATATATATGTATATGTATAGTGAGACATTCTTTTGATAACCAATAATATGTTAAGAACCGTGTTAACTCTTCCAATATTTATAATACAAATTGACTAGAATTCATGTAGATTTCAATATGTTTAAGGTTTGGTTTTAAAAGACCTGAAATTTATAGTCGTTTTTTTAAATGCATATATGCACTCACACTATATGCACAAATGAATGCATATATGCATATTTTTATACTTTTTTTAAAAAAAATTCAGGAGAGAGGAGATAAACTCGAACTAAGAGTGAGAAGAGATAAATAAAACACAAATGTTCGATTTTACATTTTTCACTGAAGCGATATGTACACGTTTTGTACGGTTCTTTTATTTCTCAACTGTTAGGACCGTGTACGTACGGATTACAATAGATTCAACGTGAAACCGAATCAAATAGCGCGGAATTCTATTTGATTGGCGATCCAATCAGTGAGAACGACAACCCGGATCAATCTAACGATTGATAAACGTTATGAACGTGTAGGAATCGATCCGGGAACGAACTATGAAGTTGGACAAAGTCTCTGGACGATTTCGTGCGGCTAGGGTTGATTGATATGACTTTTTTTTTTAACAACACGATTTAAGATGTATTTATAGTCTGCAGGTTCCAGTCGTACGAATGGCTCATACGGATGATCCATTCGTGCGACTGAGTCATTCGGCAGATTGAACCATCCTTATGGTTCATTCGTACGAATGAGCCATACTTATGACTCATTCGTGCGACTGAGTCCATTCTGACTCATCAGCATGAACAACTTCTGCATAAGTATTATTTAAACATGTTAACCATAAATACTCAAAACACACTGTTTTATATCACAACTGACTGATTACATTTGACTCGAACGCTTACAATGAACTGGGGACATATGTGTACCAACAAACTCCCCCTTGGACCTAGTTCATTCTATCTTCAATCAGTCCTCAGAAATTCCTTTGTCTTCTCCTTCCATGAAACTCCAGCGTGTATCTCGTACGCAAAGCACACTTCGATAACACGTTGAAATTGTAGCGCTTGCTCCATATCCCATATATCTGAAAATATTTGACACTTGTACAAAGTATAAACATCTCGTTCTGACAAGTTTGTGAGCCACATGGGATCATACACTCGAATTGTTTCCCAATCATCACCTTTATCCAATACAATAACAGCTTCACCCGTTCTTGAATCGTAATTCCACCACTTGAAATACCTCGAGAAGTTCTGAGGTAATTTTCGAAGTGGGATCTTCTTCATTGTAGTCGGTGGCTGCCATTTCAATGTTACCTTGGGGCGCTTTGTGATCGGATTGATTTTGTTCTTGTGAATAATACGTTGTGGTCTTTGAGGCTTGAAGTTTACCCATTTATTGCGGTACTCGAACTTCAACGCTCTTTCCAACCAACCCGATCTACCCCCTTCTTCAGCATATAATAATTTCAAACATGCTAACCGGTTCATCTCGAATCCTGGCAGCGTCTTTAGCTCGTGTGCATATCTGAAATACTGGACTCCACCTTCTCTTTTGACAGCGTAAACGTTAAGATCAGAGAAGTAAGCCCAGCTGATGATTTTTCCCCATTCGTGGCTCCCCCTAATGTTATAAAACTTTGTATATTCGACAGGGGGAGGGGGCATTAGGGTTTTGCGACTGAGTAGTTTGAACGATAGGGGAACAGTTGCGATTGAGTGGTTTATATACTTACCTGACCTTCATTCGTGCGAATGGGCCAATCGCACTCACCATTCGTGCGAATGGACCAACCGCACTCACCATTCGTGCGAATGGACCAACCATATGTTCCAATCGTGCGACTGATATCCAGTCGTGCGAATAGACTCAATCGCATGGACCAATCGTATGACTGAACCATACTTATGGCTCATACGTACACCAGAGTTTCATACGTCTGAATGGACCAACCGTATGGTCCATTCGTGCTACTGAGTGAATCCATCGGTGTGTGACATGTTCGATTCACTCTTGCACTCGGTCACCTCAGTCGTGACCCTTTTACCTCAAACATTTTACTTAATTTGATCACCTCAGACGTGATCCTTTTACCCAGTCTTCCCAGTTTCCTAACTGGTCACCTCAGACGTGACCCTTTTACCCAGTCTTCCCAGTTTCCTAACTGGTCACCTCAGACGTGACCCTTTTACTTTTTCAAAATTTTGACAAGCTGTCTTGTTTGGATTCAGAATTTTAGTTTCAAGGAGTCTTGTCTTGTCGCACAGTCCAATAATAAAAATAAAATCAAAACCTTTAAAGGAAATAAAGCAAACTGAGATTTAAACGAAACAAACATTTAAAATTTTCTCCCCCTCAACAGGACACCCGTTCTGATGTCACAGACTAAAGGAAAGATCCATGTGGAATCATACAGGCATTGACACTAGTATTTGAGACTTTTCAAGTAATTTTAACTTGAAAAAATAAAATACTGTACACAAAATTAATAGAAGCTGTAAAAACAGAAAGCATATTCTTTTTGTGAGACTTGTAATTTTGGGGAATCATATCAGTATACGAAGCGGTTGACATCATGTTTTGTTCAAGTTATAATATGTTAGCACACTGCCGATCCAGTCGATTACCAGTATATAATCCATTTAAACTCACCAAAATCGGAACAATCAGCACTTGTGATATTCGAATGGTTCCCACTGCTCAACATACTTTCGTATCCAGGTATGCACAAGAATTCCGTTATACCAGTGATTATGTTGTATTCATTCAACTAAATATGTGTGAGATAAGGGAGATTTAGGCTAGGTTTTGGGTACTTGGGCATTTTTGGTAATTTGGCTTTTGAGCTTTTGGAGTGTTTGAGCTTTGAAGGATGAAGAACTTTTGATTTGTTCTTTGAGATTTGACTTTGGGCTTGAGAACTTTTTACCAGTTCTTTGAGATTTGACTTTGGGCTTGAGAACTTTTTACCAGTTCTTTGAGATTTGACTTTGGGCTTGAGAACTTTTTACCAGTTCTTTGAGATTTGACTTTGGGCTTGAGAACTTTTTACCAGTTCTTTGAGATTTGAGAAGCCTTTGGCTCTTTGCGTGATAGGACTTTGTGGAGCCTTTGGCTCTTTGGGAGATTTGGGCTTATGAACTTAATACCAGTTCATTTGAAGTTTGACCTAGAGGGTATTTTCTCAGAGTCACTATCCCCAAGGGTAATACCATAGGCCATTTGGGAACTCCACCTAGAGAGTATATCCTCAGAGTCGCTATCCCCAAGGGTAATACACTAGATTTCGTTAAGGTATGGGTGATGGGTAGGTTTACGGGATTTGAAGAAAGAGGCATTGATTGAATACAACACAACGACCAAGTACATTAGTTCTCGGCAATCTTAGACCCGAAATTACCACCAAGGACATATGTCAGTGCAGTGTTCACCCACTCGACGCAAAAGATTGTTATCTTTTTATCGCGTTGAGCTTCCTGTCCGATTGAGAGAGCCTACCAATATATCGAACTGGACGTAGTATATGGTGAATCATTTAGGTTTAGACATAATATCAACCGTCCACTGATATACAATCATTTCCCCACCATTTAACACAAGCTCATTTTTTTTTTCAATTTTATATTGTTTTTGAATTTTCTTAAAAAAAATAAACTTTAACTCATAAATTTTTTTTTTTTTTTTTTTTTTTTTTTTTTTTTTTTTTTGTGTCTCAAATACCTCGATGCCTGTGTACTATCATTTTCCACAGACCAGGATCAATTTCCCCCAATCTGCCCTTCCCAAAGTTTTTTTTTTTTTTTTTTTTTTTTTTTTTTTTTTTTTTTTTTTTTTAATAAACTTAGAAATATCTCCCCCTAAAATTTTAAAACAGAAAATCTTTTCTTCCCAAATTTTAAATAACGACTAGAAAAAGAAAAAGAAAAAAAAAAACAAAAAATTAAATTTGGACTATGAACTCGACTCATCCGAAACGACTTCATTTTTCTTCTTGACACCATTTACCTCTAGCAGATAGAAAAACCGTGGTTTATCAAAAGCTTTAGTGTAGAGGTCGGCTCTTTGAAAATCAGTGTTAATTTTGATCACATCAATTAAGTTCTTTTCAAAACAATCACGTATAAAGTGATATTTAATGCCGATGTGTTTTGTTTTTGGATGGTGCACGGGGTTTTTAGTGACGGCAATAGCAGCTGTGTTATCAACATAAATAGGAGTGTTAGAGAATCTCAAACCGTAGTCCCGCATTTGCTGTTGAATCCAGATGATCTGAGAACAGCAGCTAGCGGCAGCAACATATTCAGCTTCACAGGTTGACAGAGCAACTGAGGTCTGCTTCTTACATTGCCACGTAACTAGACGACGTCCGAAAAATTGACATCCTGCAGATGTTGATTTGAAGTTTGTCTTACAGCCACCATAATCTGAGTCACTATATGCAGTAAGTTCAAAGTCATCGTCATGAGGATACCATAACCCAAGAGTAGGGGTACCCTTCAGATAACGTAAGATCCGTTTCACCCCGATCAGATGGTTCACTTTGGGTTTAGATTGATATCTTGAGCAGAGACATGTGGCGAACATGATATCAGGACGAGAAGCAGTGAGATACATTAGAGATCCGATCATACCTCTGTACATAGTAGCGTCGACCAAGTCCCCATTCTCATCAGGTGCCATGTCATGATTTGTGGCGAGAGGGGTACCAGCAGGAGTAACGCCTTCCATATCGAATCGGCTCAAAATGTCACCGACGTACTTTGTTTGATGAAGAAAAATGCCGGTAGAGGTTTGGTCAACTTGTAATCCAAGAAAATACTTCATTTCTCCCAATGAACTCATTTCAAACTCATCCTTCATCACCTTCTCAAATTCGGTGCACATTGATTCATTTTTTGAACCGAAAATGATGTCATCTACATATACTTGAACCATCAGCAGATCCCCATGTGTCTCTTTAATAAATAACGTGCAGTCAATTACTCCCCTTCGAAACCCGTTTTTCAGCAGATGAGTGGAGAGCTTTTCATACCAAGCCCGAGGAGCTTGATGTAACCCATACAGTGCCTTGTCCAATTTGTAGACTCGATCACGATGGTAAGGATCTTCAAACCCCTCCGGTTGACTTACGTAGACAGTTTCACTGATTTTCCCATGAAGAAAGGCACTCTTTACATCCATTTGGTATACTTTAATCTTCATAAAGGATGCATAAGCAAGGAGAATTCGGATTGCTTCCATTCTGGCAACGGGAGCAAACACTTCATTATAATCAATGCCTTCAACTTGTCGGAATCCCTGAACTACAAGACGAGCCTTGTTTCTGATTACAACCCCTTGATCATCTTTCTTGCACCGAAGAACCCATTTAGTACCAATCACTTTAACACCCTTTGGTCTGTCAACCAATGTCCATACTTCCAATTTCTTGAATTGGAGGAGTTCTTCTTGCATCGCATTGACCCACGAATCATCTTTCAGGGCATCACTTACAAACTTCGGCTCAATTTGAGAAACAAAACACTTATAAGCCCCATCATGCACATATCCCTTTTCCATTACGGCAGCATAATCAGCCGAGTAAGACGAGCTTCGTGTTTGAACTCCTGAGAGAAGATCGCCGATTATGTTTTCTTGCGGATGATTTACATTAATTCGTCCCACTTGTTGAGTTGGGACAGTCACTTCATCTCCCATAGGAGTGACATCAACATCATGCTGATTGTCATTTGACCTTTCTTCATTTCCATTTTCAACAACCAAAGGATCATCATCCTGAGTGGGTCCGTCATCATCAGATGAGGAGTCACTCTCTTCTTCAGTGATGCCTGAGGTACTTGGCATATCAGCAGTTTCTTGTACCTGAACTTGTTGCTCATCAGTGGAATTCAGATAATCATACATCATTTGAGCAGTAATTTCTTCTTCAGAATAGACCGGAGGAAGGTTGAAAGATTTGAAGAAAGCATCATAATCAAAGAACTCTGAAGGACCTTTTCCAGCAGGAGGTGTTGTGAATCTTTGAACTTCAACATTACACCACACCTCAACTTGTCCTGTTGAGTTATTGTACACTCTCTTATCAGGAATACTGTATCCAAGAAAAATCCCTTCCTCTGCCTTCTCATTGAACTTGCCACCCTTGTCTTTCTTTAGCAACATGCACGGAGCACCGAAAGGTTCAAGATACTCCAGATTGGGCTTTCGACACTGAAGAAGTTCGTAGCAAGTTTTTCCGTGACGCTTGACAATAAGGACTCTGTTCAAGGTGTAGCAGGCGTTAGACACAGCCTCTGCCCAGAATTGCACTGGAAGTTTAGAGTCAGCAAGCATGGTTCTAGCTGTCTCGATCAAGGTCCGGTTCTTTCGTTCAGCTACCCCATTCATTTGAGGAGTATAGGAGGATGAAAACTGATGGACGATACCTCTTGCCTTGCAGAACGCATCCATCCATTGATTTTTAAATTCTGATCCATTATCCGAACGAATCTTTCTCACTTTCAATTTGTACAGAGACTCCAGGGTGGTGACAAGAACCCTAAATTTTTCAAAAGTCTCTGATTTTGCAGTAAGGAACATAACCCAAGAAAATCTTGAGTATTCATCAGTAACAACAAAACAATACCATTCGCCTGCTATGCTTCGGATGTTGACCGGACCAAACAGATCCATGTGGAGGAGCTCAAGTGGTATGTCAACGGAAAAAACTTTCTTCAACTTGTGAGCCTTTTTCGTTTGTTTTCCTTTCTTGCAAGAGATACAGAAATCAGGCAAGTGGAAATTTTTGCATGTGACTCCTTCAACCAGGCCATTGTGAACCAGATGGTTCATTTTCCTTAAGTGTATGTGCCCCATCCTCCTATGCCATGAGATTGATTCTTTCTCTGTGGCTTTGGACATGAAGCATTGTACTGTTGATTCTGATGTTGCAGCTTGAGACATACTCAAAACATATAAGTCACTCATTCTAGGGGCCGACATTAATACCAAATCTTCAGGAATCTCAAAGTTTTTCTTCATTATGTAACACTTCTTGTCATCGAAGAGTACCTTAAACTTTTTGTCACAAATTTGAGAAACTGACAGCAGATTGTTCTCTAGTTGCTGAACATAGTTCACTTTATCAAAGCTGACTTTCCCATTTGAAACTTCACCTTGAGCAGTAATAAACCCTCCTTTATCACCAGCAAAAGAAACATGTCCTCCTTTTATATTTTTGACATTTGACAGGAGTGACAAATTTCCTGTCATGTGCCTGGAAGCCCCACTATCAACAATCCACGTGTTTGTAGAAGCAGTGTAGCGGACAACCTGCACACAACAAAGAAACTCAGTTTAGGTTAGGTACCCAAGCCCTCATGGTCTTGGGTTTGCCGTCAGCATCGTGCAATAGGAAATCAACCCATTGTCCCTTCTCAGTGGTTAACTCAGGGGATTTTCCTTTATCTTTGTTCTCAGACACATGATCCGACTTAACTTTCCACGAACCAGTTTTGTGCAGTGATCGCTTGTGATAAACGGTCGACTGGTTTACTGGGTATGCACGTGGTTTGTTGTCATCAGTATTCACCATGTTGTTCATTACAGGTTTGTGAGGAACATTCCTATAATGTACTTGATGGTGTAAGGGAGAGGTTGAGTTAAACTTGGAATAATGAGTTTTTTTATAAAAATTTTCAACCTTCCTCTTTGGTGTCTTAGAATTAGGACAATTTTGTGCTAAGTGTCCCCTTTTCCCACATCCATAGCAGGATCTCCGCTCTACAATCCTCGGAGATCTACTTTGATGCGCATTGTGGTGATTCTGAAACCCATCCTTTTTCTCAATATTAGGTTTTTGGCCCTCCTTGAGGAATTGGATGGATTTGCTCAAGTTCGTGACCACTGCCTTTCCTTTCTCAAGGCTAGGACAAGGCTGAGGATTGGTCTGCCTTGGTTTGGGATTCTGAATGGTTTGAGTTCCCAAACAAGGTCTTACATAATCCTCTTCCTCATCCCTTTTTCCAATAGTGAATATATCTTTAACGCAGGAAGATGTTCCACAATTTTCAGTGATCGGTTGTAATGGTTTTACAAGAGTGTCCGGATCACTGACAAGTGGAGTTGTCACAACATGGTCTTTCACTGGGTTGTCATTTAAAGGTTTGCTTTTCGTGTTCAAAAGACCCTCAAGAGGTGGTGGAACCTCTCGATAACCAATGCCCTCTCCCCCTTTTCTAACATTCACCAGATTCTTCAAGATGTGAGAAGAACTGGCAACACTGTGTAACTTTTGTTTGAGAGAGTCATACTCAACTTGGAGAAGAGCGAGTTCTTTCTTTGCTTGTTCAATTGATTTTAAGTAAAAATTGATGTCATTTGACTGATTAAAAACTACAACTTCAGTTTCCTTAAGTTGTTTCTTCAACACTTCAATTTGTTCTTTAAAACCGCTTTCATTTTGTTTTAGAACTCGATTCGCTTCTGTACATTGTTGTAGGTCAGTTACCAGGCTTTCATTATGATCTAATAACCTAGCAAATTTCAGGTCAATTGTTTCCCGGAATTTTTCACAATCATTGCAAGCATGTTTATTAAACAGTTCATCTTTGGAACATACCTGAGTCTCACTAGCGGTGTTTGTCATGAAAGCGCATGTGGAATCAGCATCTTCCACCGGTTCGGATCTTGAAACAAACTGGGCGTCTTCGGCAGCATCTTCTCCATCTGAGTTAGCACTATCAGAAGAGTTATCCCTTTCACTCGCAGATTCATCATTCAACTCTTCTACATTTGCCATGTTTGCCTCAGTTGCTGGTCCAAATCTGAATGACCAATCTTGTCCCTCGTCTCCTTGAGCTGCCATGGCTGCTGTGTTTGATTTAGGAGTAAGAGTAGCAGTTGTGTTTTCCCTAGCATTTGAGTTAAAAGGATTACTGTTCCCTGTCTTCTTTGGCTTCACACACTCTCTTTTGAAATGGCCCTTTTCCCCGCAATTGAAGCACGTAACTTTGGATTTGTCGAAGCCAAACTTGGTTCCTTTGTTGGCTATCAGCTCTTCTCCAGTCTTCTTGACGAACTCCTTTGCTCGTCGTACAGCACTTGCGAGAGCCCAAGAAATGTCCATTCTCTCCATCTCCACAGGGTCTACTTGTTCGTAATCCTCGTCAGTAAGGTGGCAATTTCCTATTTGCCCTGCCACCAACCCATTATATGAAACTACCATTGCTGCAAGCAATCCCATATGTTCCTTTGCCACTTCCACAGTCACGTTCCCAAGGTTGTCAGTTTTTAACTTTGCGGTTGAATCGGATGTATTCTTCTGTGAAGATGTGCCCGACGAACCACCAGTGGATGTGGTGTTCTGAGGAGAGCCCGAGGTGTTTGATACAAACGCGGTTTGAATAGGAGTACCAGATGATGCGGAAGCAGGAGTTGCATTGTATAAAGCTGGATTCTGATTATACGTTCCTCTTTGGGCCTTGTATTTTTCTACCAGCGCCTGTTCTCTCAGCTTGATGGTGAACTCATTTATATCCAACATCTCCAGAGTGCCATTTTGTTTCAAGATAGTGATAAAGGAGTCCCATTTGTCTGGCAAACCATCAGCAAGGCTCAACACTTTTTCTTCCATAGTAGTCACTATCCCATGAGTATGCAACTCACTCATTAGATGATAAAAACGATCAAGTATTTCATCTAACGTTTCTCTTCCAATCGCAGCAAAGTTATCAAATTCCTTTTTCAGTGCCTTGGCCCTCATATTCTTTAGAGCTGCATTCCCTTCATATCTCTTTTCTAAAGCATCCCATAAAGGTTTGGACAGTCTATTTTCTGAAAATTGGTGAAAAATATCCTTTGGAATGGATTGTGTGAGGAGAGCATATGCCTTCTTCTCAGCATTATATGTAGTCTTCTGGGCTTCAGACATCCCAGTCAACGTTAGTTTGACTCCATCAGCTCCCACAGGAACAGTGTATCCTGTTTCAATTGATACCCAAAGCATTGGATCTACCCCGTTGAGATAGATCTCAAAACGATGTTTCCAGTGTGGGTAGTCATCAAGTGACACAAGTTTCGGAGCTTTCTGTCCATTTCCCGCTTCATTCTCTATTATCATCATGTTTTGAAGTCTTGCGTTCTGCCCGGCTGTATAGGCTGAGTGCTCGTCAGTCATTTTTAAAAAAATTTTGGATTTTCAACACTTAGAAAAATTTTGGAAGGATAGACCCGATTGAGTCCAGTCGTACGAATGAGTTCACCGAAAGAGCTATCCGTGCGATTGAGTTGTACGAATGAGAGAAAATTGATGCGGATGGTCTATTCGTACGAATGGAGAAGCGACTGAGGTCAATCGTGCGAATGGAGTCCACGAATGAGTCAATCGTCCGAATGTGCTACAGGACGCGCAGAAACCCTAAAAACGTGAAAATTTTCGAAAAACGAGATTTTGATCGAGTTTTTGGGGCAAAACAAGATTGAATACACGAAGAATCACGAGCCAAAGCTCTGATACCACTTGTTAGGACCGTGTACGTACGGATTACAATAGATTCAACGTGAAACCGAATCAAATAGCGCGGAATTCTATTTGATTGGCGATCCAATCAGTGAGAACGACAACCCGGATCAATCTAACGATTGATAAACGTTATGAACGTGTAGGAATCGATCCGGGAACGAACTATGAAGTTGGACAAAGTCTCTGGACGATTTCGTGCGGCTAGGGTTGATTGATATGACTTTTTTTTTTAACAACACGATTTAAGATGTATTTATAGTCTGCAGGTTCCAGTCGTACGAATGGCTCATACGGATGATCCATTCGTGCGACTGAGTCATTCGGCAGATTGAACCATCCTTATGGTTCATTCGTACGAATGAGCCATACTTATGACTCATTCGTGCGACTGAGTCCATTCTGACTCATCAGCATGAACAACTTCTGCATAAGTATTATTTAAACATGTTAACCATAAATACTCAAAACACACTGTTTTATATCACAACTGACTGATTACATTTGACTCGAACGCTTACAATGAACTGGGGACATATGTGTACCAACATCAACATATGTTTGGTTCTCAAAATAACATATATTAAAATTTATAATAAAATATTATAATTCAAATAGTTACATTCTAAATGTGTAATTGATGATAGGGTGTAAATATATGGACCCCTGTTAAACTACTTCTCACATCTACTATTTTAATTTTATTTTTTTCTATTTTCTTATAGTTTTATTTTTTCATAACATTTAACGTATAATAATTTACATAAATTTATTTTTTGAACGGCAATTTGACCCACCCGATCATCTCCGTCTCTCTTAGGAGGAAGCCCACCATAGATGAGAAAACCTTCTGATCCAACCTTGACCCCTTTTTTGTGTCATAAGTGGGACTTGAACCCAAGACCTCCCAATTTTAGTGAAGTCCTGAGTATACACCTTTGCCACTAAACAAAGCTAGTGGTTGTACATAAATTAAATACATCGTTACGATGTGTTTATTCTTATTTTCATACAATATTTTACATAATTTAAATTCATCGTTACAATGTGTTTATTTTTATTTTTATTTTGATATAAATTATAATACAATCTGAGTCGTATTTAATATTTTTATTTATGTTAAATACAACTGAGTTTATAGTAAAAATCTATATCAACATGTAAGTTATAACGAAATCTATATTCTAATAAAAAACTTAATATTATACCACTTGTCAACACCACATTCATTCTTACACTCATTTTCTCTCAAAACCACATGTACATCCACTATTCAATATTTCTATATTCAGCTTAATTTTTTTGAAAAATTATATAAATAAACATTTTACCAAATCAAATCACCATTATTACCATTGACTCAATTTTTTTTATAACTATCATCAAAAGTGAATATTTTAAAAAAAAAACCAAGAATAGAAAAACTAGGAGATTTAAAAAAAAATGAGTTTTTAAAGTTTCATTATTAGAAAAATGAGTTTTTAAAACTTTATTATTAAAAAAGCAAGATTTTTTAATTTTACATAAAAAATTTAAAAATACTACTTTTGTATTTTAAAAATAAATATGTGTTAGAATAAAGTTTACTAATATTTAATTTGTAGTTTTTTAATTAAGTTTGATATTTATATATAAAATTTTTATTTTGATTTGTAAATTTTAATAGTTATTTTTTAATTAAAATTAAGAAATTTATAAATATTTATTTTTAAAAGTGTATTATATTTTAAACATTAATTTTTTTTTAATGACAACATTTTTTTTTTCAAAAAAAATATGTTTGGTTTCAATTTTAATTTATTAATTTTAACTTTTTTCATATTTAGTTTTGGATTTTTAAATTTTAATTGTGGCGATATATTAAGGAGTGAGATTTTTAAATTTTGAAGTTTTAAAATTTGAATTTAAAACACGATATATTTTTAAAATTTAAAGTTTATTTGTATTTTTATTTTATTTTAAATGAGAGATTAAATATTAAAATTTAGCGAGATTTAAAAATAATTAATTTAATTTTGATACGTAAATTTAATTATAAGTTAAATATTTATAAATATGTTACAATATCAAGGTTAAAGTTTATACAAAAAAAGTTGATAGAGTTTCAAAAACTAATAAAATCGAGAAACAACGTATGCAAGGAAATCGTTGATCAATTCGATTATCTTTGATTTCTTTGACTCCCTACTGGCTTCAATCAGGTTCGCACCGTTTGTGACATTTTTTTAGAACCGTTTTGGCTATTTTGTGTTTTCAGTCATTGAGGAAAAGAAACTCTATTTTTTGTTGCATTTAGTGAGTGTTAAACATGGAAAAGTTACCAATTACACGTCAAATGTTGTATACAATGAAGTATTTTCAAATTTGTAAATCAACATTGTAAGGTTTCATTGGACATATAATTTAATGTATTGTAAAAAGTACACCACTTATGAACTTAATTTTCATGTATTTTTTTTATATTTTGAGTACTCTCATCCATATAATCTTAACATTTAATAAAATGAAAAAAATGTGAATAAAATATCAAATTTGTATAAAAAGAGGTATTAAAATATTTATCATTATAATTTTAATGTTTCACCCCATGTAACACATGGGGTTAAAGCTAGTATGTAATATTGATACATCATAATTTATATAAAGTAACAAGTATTTATAGTTATAAAACAAAATCAAATTTATACGTTTAAATAAAAAAAATAGAAAGAGTAAACTAAAAAATAAAATGGCCATTATGTAGTTTGTAAATTAAAGGTTTCGGCATAATGACAAATTGTCTCTATATTAACTATACTAGTTTAGAACCCGTGTAATACACACGGGGTAAAAAATATCAATACTTAAAATTCTTAAATTTTTATGTATATATTTTACAGGTGTAAAAATGTATTACATATACTAAGAATAGAAAACAAAATACAAAATATGTTAAAAATTAATATATAATTGAGTTTCGAAAATACGTTAATTACTATTTAATTTAATTTGACTTTCATTTACTATTTGATTGAAATAAAAGTTACATAATTAGATTTCAAAGTTTCTTATAATAAGGGATAATTTAAAATAAATGTGTTTTTTTAAATAATTAGTATTTTTTTTAAAATATAATTATTAAAATATATAAGTGTATTTAATAAGAAAGAGAGACGAGAAAAAAATTATGATAAAAAATATGAAGACGAGACTGTCATAAAAAAACCTTTATTTATTATATAGCATAGATATAGATATGTTAAAAGGCAAAATGTGGTTTAGCGAGTTTACAAGTGGAAATGCAAGATATACAGGTGGTGATTTTCTTTTATTTTCTCAAGTTAAGGTTATATTAAAATCAAGTTGCAGCAAACTAAAACCAATTGATGGGCTTGGCCGTGGTTGTAGTGGTTTAAGACTCTACCTCTGACGCGGGTTCAAAACCAGCAGCCTCACACCCTTGCCAGGTTTTAAGTGCAAAATGTGGTTTAGCGACCTTGCCGATGCGGCTAGGTGGGTTGGGCCTTCTGTCGGCCCGGGATGTGGCTGCCTATGTCTTTGTGGCTTCCAGGTCTCAATCTTGGGAGTTGCAGGACCACATCTTACGCAACAGTGGGGTTGCTACCACTGACCCAGATTATGCCAGCGCCCTGGATCGATTGCATGAATCTCTCCCTGATTTTGATCTCGGCGGTTTCTCTAACAAGGACACCGCCCCCAAAAAACCACAGAAAACTTTGGCGAATGCCCTTTGTTGTCGAATCGCACAAAGTTGGGGAGAAGATTTCCTTTTGTCCCCTCGCCAGAAAGCCGTCATTGAATGCTTACAGAGGCCTCACGCCCAGGATTTCTTAACTGTTATTCCTATTGAAGGTCTGGGTCAACGTATGTCAGCGGTGGAGTACCGGTCAATCCTTAAGTACCGTCTGATGATCCCCATGTTCCCGAATGATGAAACTTGCCCAGTCTGCCGTAAAGCATGCCTAGATAAATACGGGGGCCATGCGTTACACTGTAGAGAGCTGCCGGGGTTTAAGTATCGCCATGATTTTGTTCGAGACGCGTTAATGGATATTCTCAGACGAGCAGGGATCTCGGCAAAGAAAGAGGCACCGGTTAATTTTCTTACGGACCCGGCGGAAGGGAGGTCCACCCTACGCCCGGCGGACGTGCTAGTTTTTGGTTGGGAGGGCGGGAAACATGCTTGTGTCGATCTCACAAGTGTATCCCCCCTAGCTGGGTTGCGGGAAAATGGGTTTGTGGCGAGGCAAGCGGTTATGAAAGCAGAGTCAAAGAAGGTGGAAAAGCACGCGAAAGCTTGTGAGGATAATCAGCATGCCTTTGTCCCCCTGGCGTTTGACACGTTCGGCTCCTTGGCGCCGGAGGCGGTTCGGTTCTTGGCTAGAGTTCAGCGTGTGGTCCACAGCAACTTTACGACTCCTCAGGGGCGAGGCTTTGTTTTTAGTAGATTAGGGTTTTCCATTCAGAAGGGGATGGCGGCGCAGTTTGTTGCCCGTCTACCTGCTATCCTTATGTAATTTGCCTTGTTGAATGACTAATATAATTTATAACAAAAAAAAAAAAAAAAAATTATAATCACAAATCTTATACCTTCTTCTCACACATTTAATTTATAACCATAAATCTTATACCTTATTCTCACATAGAATGAGTTTACCTAAAGATTTTAGCTTTATTTTATAAGCTTTCTAGGACGTTAATTTCTTTCATGGTTTAACATGCCGCACTACGTGTAGGTAAATGCTAGCACTATCGCGTGGAAGCCGCCGCAACGCTCGGGGTCTTCTTCTAGTTATTTGTCAACTAGTTTAGACCCCGTATATACACACGGGTGAAAAATATCAATAAATAAAATTTTTAAATCTTTGTGTGTATATTTTACACGTGTAAAAATGTATCATATACTAAGGATAGAAAACAAAACTCAAAACATGCAAAAACTAATATATAATTGAGTTTCAAAAATAAATTAAATACTATTCAATGTAATTTGTTTTTCATTTATTATTTGATTGAAAATAAAAGCTAAATATTTAGATTTTAAAAGTTTCATAAAGGATAATTTAAAATAAATGTGTTTTATTAGTATAATTAATATTTTCTTTAAATATATATTGTTGTAAAAATTCTTAGATGCATTTAATAAGAGAGATAAGCGAGAAAAAAATAATAAGAATGAATTTGGAGGCGATACGTGTCATGAAAAACCTTTGTTTATTATATGGTATAGATCGGCAATTACATCCCCGAGTTGTTTAACAATCAAGTTACCGACATCTATCATGTTTATATATGTGAACGCTTTGTCTTCTTTTTTTCACTTTAATAGAAAAGTATTACATGGTCTATATTGAGAATTTAAGGATTAGCATGAGCAATAAAGAAATATAAAGATGAAACGTGATTGAAGAAAAATAAAAATAAAAAACGAAGTAAACCTTTATTTTATATTCTAATACGTATATGATGGGACCTCGTGGGCAAAAAATTTTTTTGGTTCGCATAGTGAAACCGACCCAACTCGCTGATTTGCAATCGGTTTGATATTTCTATGTCAAAACCGACTTGTGGAACCGTTTTGATTGTTGGATACAATGTGCCCGTTTTTTTATCGTTGGAAATGGCTATATAGTAGTTTTTTTCGATTTTTGACACCTTTTTTCAACTTTTTTAACACTTTTGCAACCATGCATTATTAGTATATAAAAGGTAACTAATGTGTTGCTTTAATCACAACACTAGAAAACGGTCTATATTATCTCAAAACTAAAAAACGCTCGCTTATGGATTTTCAAATCGGTTTAAGTTCAAATATAGGTCACAACTGCTAACCTGAATCAAACATTTATTATAACTTATATTTGAACATATCGTTGATTTGAAGATATACACGTCAATCAGGTACTCACTTACGGATTTACAAATCGACATAAGTTCAAATCTAAGTCACCGCTTGTTAAAATTTTATTTTATATTATTTTCAATTTGCTAATTCAATTATTTTTTATTCCTTTTTCTTTGCATATTGGGCCCCACCAAACCAAGCTTGAATATCTTCTATTTGGGTCTTTGGGTAAGTTTACTCTTTTGCTCCTACAAGGCCTTGCTGTTAAAGACACGGGGCCGTTCATTTTCCCTAAATTGTTGCTCCGGTTATCGGTTGTCGTTCATTCTTTTGTGGCCAACTAGGTTTTTCTAATTCTCAATGTTTCTCACGATGGAAGGTTCCCTAATTACACGTGATTGTGAAAGAGCCGTTGGTATGCTCCTCTATAAAGCGTCGCTCCTCTTGCTTCAATGGATACGAACGCTTCACTTTATAATTGTATTGTTTCTTACGATTAGGGTTTCAAAACCCATTTCTGTTCGTCTTATTTTTCTATGTATTAGTGTTGATTGAAGGAATAAAAACGTAATTTTATGTTTTTTGACATGGTATCAGAGACTCGTTGCTCTTGAATCTACGGTTCCCTTCAAAATCACACTTGGTTCTTGTTCTGTTCTTGGTTCCTGTCGACTGGTTTAGGGTTATTAAACCCTATAATAAACTTAGCCACTGGGTTGTTCTTGGTATTTCTGTTATTTATAAAGAAAAAAATATAAAATTTTTGATGTTCGAAAAAAAAGGATTTTTTTTATGTGATTGGGTTCTTGCTCTTGAATCAAGTTACTACTGCCATTTGATAAGAATTGTTTGATTCAAGTTGTTGCTTCAATTCTTTCTACTTTATGGATTGACAAAAAAAAAGGGGGTAAGGTTTATGTTTCTGTTTGAAGAAAAACAAAAACAAAAAGTTTTGTTAGTGTTCTTGGTAATTGCTGCACTTGGTTGAAGGTCTCTGTTTCTGTGCTTGGAGAGGAATATTGTTGTTCTTGACTGACCAAAAAAAGTCTTTTTTTATAAAAAAAAGAACTGGTGCATTATTGTTTGGTTGTGGTTTTTGTCCATTGCCACCTAATCAGATACTGAAGGAATCCTTCGGTTCATACTTGGTTGATTGAAGACTGTCTTTGGTATATGTTTCCGCTGCTATGTTGACTTGGTGAATCTAAACAAAAATCTCAAGAAAACATTAAATCATGTTGATTTCTCTTCAAAGCATTGTAAGTGTCTCTAAAACCTTCTTTAACTATTTTTTAACATTCTGTTACTCGTATTGTTTATGTCTAGGCATATTGTGGCCGGGTTAGGAGGACCGGTATTGAATTTATTTACCGGTGACAGATCACCGGTTTTATTTGTGCATTGTACGTGTTGCATTATGTCTTGTTTTAAGTTGCTTTGTAGGTTTTTTAACTTATTTTGTGTGCTTTTTTATGTGTGAGTTGGTGCGAGTTCCCGTGCTTTAGATTTTCTTTCTTAAATGAAGAAAAAAAGAAAAAAAACTTCAAATCTTTTGTTTTTTCGTTTACCAGGTTGAAATATTGTGTTTGTTTTATGGTCTCTTAGTTCAATCTGTGTGACAAATCTTATGTGTCTTGAATTTAATCTTAATCATGGTTGTTAGTAGTAATAATTATAAAGTTATTACTCTTCTAAAAATCTTATTATGTCTCGTGTGACTCATTTTTTGAAAAATGATAAAAGTTGTTTTGACATGTATGTTCTTTCTCTTATGTTAGAGATTCTTTGACAGCCTATTCTTTCTTTTGTGTAAGATATTCTATGAATTCGTCTTTCATTTAAAAATCTGTCTGGCTGTGTCTTTCTTGTCTGATATAGCTTATGTTATTCTTATTATTATCAGACTTATGTCTTGAATCTTGTGATTTAGTATTTTTGTGTGAAGTTGTAAAAGTTTTTGCTTGAATCAAATTAGACTTTATGTTCTTTGCGAGTTTATTCTTATATGATTCTCTTTTTGATTCTCGTAAAGTTGTAAAAGTTTTTGATCATGTCAAATTAGTCTTTAAGTTCTTCGCATGTCTTGTCTTTCAGTCATGGCTCTGAATTCTTAAAATGTGTGTGCATTTTATTTTCATATCGGAATGTTTCTGATAGTCTTATAAGAATCTCGTGATTCATCTTTTCTAAAAGGCGTGTGACTATTGTCTTATAAAATCTTTCTATACAACATGTGTGAATCTATATGGTTGATAAATGTCTTGAAAGAACTACATGTTCCTATTTGTCTTTATAATATGTTTGACATGTCTACCAATTCAATATTTAAGCATCTTTAGATTATTATCTAACTAGGTTAAAATCCCGTGTATTACACGGGTTGAATAAATATAATATTATATATTAAGTAAAAAAAATTATTTATTAAAAACTCTTGTTTTACACTGGTTGAGTAAACCCGTGAAACACAATATAATTTGTTAACTCATACACTCGTCAAAATATGTCAGGAGATTTATTAATATAAAGATTAGTATTTTCTTTAAAAATATATTATTATTAAAAAATAGAGATGTATTTATAAGAGAGAGAGGCGAAAAAAAAAATGATAAGAATGAATATGGAGGCGACACGTGACATGAAAAACCTTTATTTATTATATAGCATAGATATGTCCTTTTTATCTCACATGTATGGGCCAATAAACTTCATGAATCTTGTTTCTTTGGGCTCTCTTTGTATTTTGGATTGAGATTTATTTGTTGCTCTTATATGGGTAAGTCTTCCCAAATGTCACTTCACTAGAGGTTTGTTGTCTTCAAATATGACTTCTTAATTGATAAATTATTTACGTGTGACATGTTTGAATTATCAAATTGTGGGGATGTTAAAATTTCATTTTATATTATTTTCAATTTGCTAATTCAATTGTTTTCTGTTCCTTTTTCTTTGCATATTGGGCCCCACCCAGGGGCGGATCTACTTTGTCTTCAGCGAGGGGCGGGACACCCACTGAGATTCACCTGAATAGTAGAAAATTTTTGATTTTTTTAGGCAGGCATCTTTACAAATACTTGAGAGGGACATCTGACATGACAAAAAGAGAGAGAGAACTGAAAAAATGTTCACCGGAATTTTTTTTCCGGCTAGTTTTTTAGTTGCAGCGGCGAAGCATGAACCTGAGGAGGACGACTTTCTTTTAAGTTAAATTAGATTTAAACTCTCTTGTTTATTCATCATCCACTAAAAGTAAAAGTAAAAGGCCCTGACATTTGACCTCTGATTCATGTCCTTTAATGCTTTTATTTTTTTAAGTAAAAATATAAAATATTTAATTATGATAAAAAAACGTAAAATTGGATTTTACATATTATTATTTGTAATTTTGTTAGTTTGTTTAATTTAGCTTATTTTTATTTTATTCATTTTTAATTTAGTAAAAAAATGTTATACAGTAACATATATATTTATAATTCAAAAAATAATAACGTACGAAAAAAGTTGTTAAGTTTTAAAAATTAAGGGGTGGAGTTTTCTAGTTTTCTTATAAAAGATAAGTTTTCATCATCTTCATATATATATATATATCTATATATATATATGATAGACCCGTTTTTACGGGCCATGTTTATGATATTTAACCCGTTTTAGTCAATCTCTTTTTTTTTCTCATATTTGATCCGTTTTGATCGGTCCATCTGTGCCCCCGCTGACCAAAATTCCTGGATCTGTCTCTGGCCCCACCAAACCAAGCTTGAATATCTTCTATTTGGGTCTTTGGGCCCGTTTCCTCTTTTGCTCCTACAAGGCCTTGTTGTTCAAGACATGGGGTTCATTTCCCCTAAATTGTTGCTCCGGTTATCGGTCGTCGTTCAATAATTGTGGCCAACTAGGTTTTTCTAATTCTCCATGTTTCTCAAGATGGAAGGTTCCCTGATTACAAGTGATTGTGAAAGAGCCGTTGGTATGCTCCTCTATAAAGCGCCGCTCCTCCTACTTCAATGGATACGAACGATTCATCTTATAATTGTATTGTTTCTTACGATTAGGGTTTCAAAACCCATTTCTGTTCGTCTTATTTTTCTATGTATTAGTGTTGATTGAATGAATAAAAACGTAATTTCATGTTTTTTGACACCGCTACTAATCAGGCATTAATTATGACTTGTATTTGAACTTATCACCTATTTGAATCAATCGGGCATTGATTTTGAAGGTACTGGAAATTATTTTTTTGTAGTTAAACAAAATTTATCCAAAACTGGTCCCAACCTAAACTAGTTTCAACCCTACCCGGACCGGTTCTAATCCGGTTGGGTACTTGGGTTCTCCACACACACAAACCGGTTCCTCTCCAAAACAATTTTATCTTTTTTGGCCCAAACTGAAACCGATTCAAACCCGAACTAGATTTAGCAAAAAAAAACCGATATCTGCGCCTCTAGAACTAACACACCAACACCATGCATGTGTTGTTGCATTATAACTAATGACACAAATTGAAAGCAAAAATCCCTAAGTAATAAAATGAAGCATGTATTTCGTAACTATTAGAGTATTCATCAGATTTCTTTAAAATAATTGTTTATTTTTGAAAAAAACAAAATCCATAATTGATTAAGTTTCTTATGTTACTTTTAATAAAAAGTAGAATTATAAAATTAATATTTAATAAATTAAACTATAAAGCTATTATTTTATATTAAATACAAAATACAATCTTTAAACCCGTATATATATATATTTTTTTCCAATCATACGGATATAATGTATAAAGGACGGCGCCCACAAACCATGGTCAATGTGGATGAACTTTTCATTGGTTCGTTACCCACCATTGGACGCAACTGTCCAACATGGATATTCATTTTTTAATTATTTATTTTTATTAGGCTATGTGTATAAGTTACTAAGTGTGGCATGTAGATGTAAGCGGTGACTTTGGTCATACTCACTGAGATATGTAGTGGTTAGTGAATGTGACTAGTAGTAGTGGATTCATGAATTTTGATCAGCGGAGGCACAGATGGACCGATCAAAATGGATCAAATATGAGAAAAAAAAGATTGATTAAAACGGGTTAAATATCATAAACATGACCCGTCAAAACGGGTCCTATCATATATATTTTGGTCTATCATATATATATATATATATATATATATATAGATATGAAGATGATGAAAACTTATCTTTTATAAGAAAACTAGAAAACTCCACCCCCTTAATTTTTAAAACTTAACAACTTTTTTCATACGTTATTATTTTTTGAATTATAAATATATCTGTTACCGTATAACATTTTTTTTACTGAATTAAAAATGAATAAAATAAAAATAAGCTAAATTAAATAAACTAACAAAATTACAAATAATAATATGTAAAATCCAATTTTACGTTTTTTTTATCATAATTAAATATTTTATATTTTTACTTAAAAAAATAAAAGCATGAAAGGACATGAATCAGATGTCAAATTTCAGGGCCTTTTACTTTTACTTTTAGTGGATTCTGAATAAACAAGAGAGTTTAAATCTAATTTAACTTAAAAGAAAGTCATCCTCCTCAGGTTCATGCTTCGCCGCTGCAACTAAAAAACTAGCCGGGAAAAAAATTCCGGTGAACATTTTTTCAGTTCTCTCTCCCTCTTTGTCATGTCAGAGGTGACTTTCAAGTATTTGTAAAGGTGTCTGCCTAAAAAATTAAAAATTTTCTACTATTCGGATGAATCTCAGTGGGTGTCTCGCCCCCGCTGAAGACCAAGTAGATCCGCCACTGACCACCCTTTAAAAAAAATTCATTTTTTAATTGATATTAATTTTTTAAAACAATTATTTATGATCCAAAAACGTGTCAAAACCACTTACGATACCAAAAATATTTGTTTTTAAAACAACTCCGTTTTCGTTAAAGTTTATACCGGTATGTTCAGAAAAAAAAATAAGCAAGACCGTATATATATATTTTTTAATAATTACCGAGCACGAATTATTTAAGAAAAAACAAATAGAATCTAAAACTACATATTGAATTATAAAAATAAAAAATAGAGAGGGTGTGAGGGTGTGGTGTTATGCACCGATTGGCCCATGGAGTGCTTTTGATTTACCTCACGTCGTTGCTGTCTCACGATGAACGACTGACGCCCCCTCTCACGCCTCAAGCGGCACGGTGTGTCATGCCATGACTGTTGAGTTGGCTTCTCTCACACCCCTTCTAACGGACCACTACACATAGCCTTATATTCAAGCTCAAATTCGCACTTCCAATCATCGAATCAAACTTTGCAATAACTAATTTGCTATTAACTCAAATTTTTTATCTAATTTCTTAAAATTAATGTTTTCACATTATATGTTGATAAATGACCATTAATATTTGGAGGCTTCGGAATGATGCGGTCTTTATGAAGGATCGGTCAAAGGACGAGAGTTTATTTGATGATGTTGTTTATTTTTCGTTTATTTGGTATTTGAGTAGGAACAATAAGCATAAACGAAGGTGGATAGAGTGGTTACAAAACCTTCTATTATTCATGTAAATTTTTATCCGTCCGTCTAGTTTCTTGCTAGTCGGTATTTATAATATTGACCGTTTAAAAAAAAAAGACCATTATACATACACTTGCAAACATTACAAGTAGATATTTTTTATAGCATAACACACTATAAAATATATGTTCTTATATATACTAGACAGAAGGGTAAAAGAGTTGAGATTCTTCCGTTTGTGCGATGTGAAATGAAAATAAAATAGTTTGATTGATTATGTAAAGATATTATTATTTAATACAAAAGATGGATACTTTTTATATAAAATAAATAAATAAATAAATGATAAATAATTTATTTATGAATTTTGATATTTATAATTTTTTAAATTACTTTTTCTTTACATTATAGTTTATATATGTACTTTGTAAATTACTAAATTGAAATAAAAATATTTTTGGCGTACCAACCGGTTGGTCATGACTCATGTGGAATCTAGCCACGGGAATGAACCAACTAAAAGAAAGTCTAATGTCAAAGAGGTTGTGGTGTAGCGGTTGAGATGAGGTCTGAAGTCCTAAGGGACCCGGGTTCAATCCCTATCACCGCCATTAATTTCTGAGGCATGCAAATGAGGCCTAGTTCTTAAGCTGATGCACCAGGGTTTTACCCACGCCGATCCAGGGTTCGAGCCTCGGCTCTCCCTCAAGCCCGGAAGGGGCCGTATTGGGTGGGATTTTTCCTTGGATGCTCTCCAACTCTAACGCCAAGTGGGCCCGGTTAAGACAACATATTGGCCGGAGTTAGACGAGGCTCTCCCATGTAATAGGAGGGTGCGACGTCACAACATTCAATGTTCGCCGTTAAAAAAAAAAGTCTAATACGTATGACCACCCAAGTCCACCCACAATTTCTTTTACTTTTCCTAGTCAACGATTGGTCAATTTTCACATTAAAATCTTCATTAATTAGTTATTATAAATGTCTCATTACAAATTAGTTAGTAATTAACGAATACTATAAGCTCGATCATCCGGGTAAACCCATTGGCGAAAAGCCACCCATGCCCGTGAACGCAAACAGCGCTGGTGGGGAACCCACCACCTGAAGGCTCACTATGGAAAACCCTGACCCACCTGAACATATTGCACCAAGTGAGTGTCGAACTCATTACCTTCACATTGGAAGGCCACGGGGGATGTCTCTCCCAAACCAATTGATCTGTGACTCATTGAGTAATACGTTGTAGTTAACTCGTTGACTTGTAAAAACGATCTAAATAGGTTGCAGTGTCACTTTTATCTACTAAATGTTAGGCATGTTGATGATAGGGATGAATGATTTTTCTCTACTTTTTCTTAGCATAGTGATTGAATTATTGAATTATTGCCAGCTGGAAATAATCAATATTATCTTTTCAACAAATTTATTTCATTAACTATAGTTATTATATTTTTTAATTTGAATATATTATAGAGGAAAGTACTTAATTTTTAATAATTGAAACTTTTTGTGTTTTTATATATTTTTATCAAGTGTAAAACGAGTAGAAGTGGGTAGTGGGCCTAGTGGCACCGGCCATCAGGTAGATACTATCATACTAATCAATGCTCAATTGATGTTAGAGGGTTATAAAACCGATTTTTTCCTAAATTGGTTTCGATTTCGGTCAACAAAAATTTTAAAACCAAACTAATTCGGATTTGAAATAGGTTTGTGAAATGAAAAACCCTAACCAATTAGAACCAGTTAGGGTCGGTTGAAATGGGTTTGAAAACCGGTTTTATTATTACTAAAATAATAATAATAGTTAATAATAAGATTGGTATTGAAAGATAATAGTTTGAGATTGGTGTCTATCTTTAAATCA
The DNA here is from genome assembly GCA_023525975.1 of Smallanthus sonchifolius. Classification (NCBI taxonomy): domain Eukaryota; kingdom Viridiplantae; phylum Streptophyta; class Magnoliopsida; order Asterales; family Asteraceae; genus Smallanthus; species Smallanthus sonchifolius. Next base: position 4,542,494 of record CM042024.1, on the reverse strand, counting down.
GTGATAAATTAAAATATAGGTCACAATCAATACTCAATTGATGTTGGCGGTTGTAACTTGTATTATAACTTAACGTCGATTTGAGATTGATATTGAGAGAGAATGAAAAATTAGTGAATGTTTTTAAAGTTTTGAAAGATTAGAGAACGTTATTTTAGTGCTGTAATTAAACCAGCATGTCAAATATCTTTATATACTAAAACATGTGGATGAAATGGTAGAAGAAGAAAAAACCCAAAAAGGTCATCTACGACTATGTAGCCATTTTTAACGGTAAAAAAAATGGTTAAACGGTACAAACCGGTTTTCGACAGCTTTAACCCAAACCAATCCTAAACCGGCGGTTCGACTCCAGCCCTAACCGGTTTCGATTTCACCCAAACTGGTTTCAATATCAGGTTCGGATCGATTTATAACCCTCGTGTATCCAACTGGAACCCTGTCGGTAATCCCTCCCGCATGCAACCCTAACATGGTCTAACTAATGCGGGAATAAACACAATAGTAACTAAAAGGGATTATACCTTACGGCCACCACTACCCGAGCACCTCACTCACTCTCACTCAAAATACATACTATACCCCCGACACACCACAATGAACTAGAGATGTTCCAACACTCAACGGAACATTAAAACTCGGGGTGTTCCAAAAATATAATCCTGCACTCTCACATTGCTTTCTCTCTCTAGACTTAGGGTGAGAAAGCACCAAAATGAGCAAATGAACTAGAAATATAATCCCCTATATATAGAAATCGACATCCAACCAGAAGAGGACACGTGGCAAGTGGTTTTGCAAAACCACGAACCAAAACCAGCAGCGCCAATATGACCCGTATTGGTCACATATTGGTCAATACAACCCGCACCGGTCACAACACATACGCTCATACTGGTCAGCTAACCAAAATTTTGACTTTTAACGTCTAAATCATGTCTTTCTTTTCCTTGATGTTAATCAACCAAATACATAACTTTTTTCTTTGATAATTTTCAACCTTATCTTCTCGACGCGCGAAAACAGGGGTCTTATAAGTCGCGAGTAGCCGAGTAGGTTGTCCGGTCACTGCCATGGTTGTTTGTTTCTACTTTTTTGGTCGTGTGGTAATGGTCAATTGGTAGACCATAGATGCCGATGGCTAAGGGTTTCTAAATTAGGTTTAGGAAACAATCGGGGGAAATGAGTAAATGCGTTATGTGTAATTAGATTGGGAAATTGGGTAATCGAACTTATTTGGGCATTTGAGTGAACTAGGCGATTGCAATTAGTGGTGCACAAATCGGTTTTCTAACCCAAACTGGTTCAAACTGAACCGGTTTGGTCAACGAAAAGTCAAAACCGGTTTGGCCCTAAACCGGTTCGGGTTAAACCGGTTTCGAAGGTGGAAAATGTCTAACTGGTCAAACCGGTTAGCCCAAAAAACCGGTTTAAACCGGTTTTTATTAAAAAAAAAAAAATTCAAATAAATTTTATATATTTAATATAAAATAAAAAAAAAAATATAACAAATATAAAACATAAAGTTCAACGTCTATTAATATTTAGAAAGTTCGGAAATTAAAAAACATGACAAGATAAAATTATAAAATTGTAAAACATTACAAATGACAATATATATTTTTATTTTTTGGAATATTGATTGATTATTCTTGTGCGTTGTCTTCGGAACTGGAGCTTCGTAGCCTTGCATCTTCGGCTAGTTCTTCATCGGTGACTGGTTCGGATATTCCAAGATCAACCTCGTTGTTGTGTATGATTTATTCGGCTTGAATTTCGTCTTCGAGAGAAGTTTGGTCTTGTATCCTATCCATCGCATCCAAATGGTCCTTCAAGCAAATGCACATTTCCATCACTAGGGGGTGAGTCTAGTCCTTCGTATCGATAAGACACTGCCACTAAAAGAAAACGCAGATTCCGAAGCCCGTGGAAGCTTGGACGGTTAGTACATCACGGGCCATGGCGGAAAGAATCGGAAACGAAGCTTCATTTTTTTTCCACCAAGCCAAAATATCAAACTCCTCAAAAACGGTAGGAGGCATAAACGCTAAAAAGTTTGTGCTAATATACCTTCCGATTTCGCTACCCGGGGTGGTACCTCGAGCCCGTTTACTAAATTCATTTAACATTTCATTATATAAATTCAAATTAACATCTCTCGAGCTACCACTTGATGATGTACCCATTGTATCATGTGGAGTCGGAGTTGTACCATATTTATGTAAATAAACATCAAATAAATCTTGGAAACATTTGTTAAAATATGTTTTTGTGACTTGTGCAAAATGGATGTCTTCACTATCCAAATTCAAAGCGTAAGTAATTCTATCAATTAAAGTTTCAACCCCGTAAACATTTATTGTAGGGTTTAACGCGGCGGCACAAGTTATAACGGGAGGCATTTCTTTAAAATATTTCACTAATTTTTCTTTCATCAGTTCTATCATTTTTGTAAAAAGAGGGCTTTTATTTTCAAGTTCATACAACTTGTTAACCATTAAATATATTTGTTTTAGAGTTAATGGACTTGTGGGATAATAAACACCGGATAAAAAAGTGGTGGCGGTTTTGAAAACTTCAAGCAATTCGGTTACGTCTTTTAAAATGTCCCAACTCGTAGAAGGAAACTTTAGAATTTTACGACGAGGTTTTGAGGCAAGCATTTCATGAAATAGTTCTAAAGTCTCTCTTTGTCGTAAAGCACTATAAAACATAGTATAAGTCGAGTTCCATCTTGTCTCGACGTCCCAATTCGGACCTAAGCAAAGATTATTCGTTTCACGACAAAATCTAATATAATCATGATATCTTTTTTTGTTACTAAAAATATCTTTAAGCATTAGTCGAAAAGTATATGTTAAGTTTGAAACCTCTTCAATTGCAAGCTTGGCTTGCACCGCCAAGTTAATGATGTGTGCGACACATCGACTATGGAAAAAAACGCCGTTGCAAACCGGTTTATATTTAATTTTTAGTTTTTGAACCGCATTTGTATTATTAGATGCATTATCAAAAGACATTGAAAAAAGTTTATCTTGTAATTTAAATTCGGTTATAACACCATCCAATATATAAAATAAATTTTCGCCGGTGTGTGGATATTCAAACAAGTCAAACGCGATTGTACGCTTCATCATTTGCCACGTATTGGGATCAACCCAATACGCGGTAACGCAAAGGTTCGAATCGGGAATACCATGTGGAGCCGACCAAACATCGGTGGTTAAGTTTACACCGGTTTCCAAATTTTCAAAACCCAAAATTAATTCTTTTTTTGCTTTTTTTCAAATTTTTATACAATCTCGTCTAAGGGTTGTGCGACTTACTTGATGATACGTGGTTGGAGTGTCTCTTGAATCATCCTTGTCAAGCGCGGATTGTCAAAGTGGTTAAACGACAATCCTTCTTGAATCACTAACTTCGCCATTCGATCTCGAACAATATTTGAATCAAAGTTCCAAATTCCTCCTTCGCTTGTCATCGAGGCTTGACCTTCACTTGGAATTCTCTTCAAGGACGGGCAAGATTTTTCCATATGCGTTTTCAAACTAGTGTTTGAATCTTTCCCCAAAAACGCACCACACATCTTGCACCGAGCACGTTCCTTCCCGTTTGACAACAAACATAGATCGTAATTGCACCAAATTGCCGGATTTCTCGTTGTTGCTCGAATTTCCACAACGGTAACTTCGTTTGAGGAACCACCAACACCAAAACTTGCCATGTTTTTTTTTTAGAGTTTAGAGAGCGTTTAAAGAGCGGTTTTAAAGATTAGAGAGTGTAGAAAGAGGTGTGATCAAACCTAAACACCCCCACCTATTTATAGTGAATTAGAGGTGAAAAAATGCCAAAAAAATGGCTAAAATCAACCCCAACGGCTATATAGCCGTTGAATAACGGCTAGATTTTTCAGCGAAAAACCGGTTCACACAAACCGATCCCATACCCGATTACACCCAGAAAGCTTCAAACCGGTTTCAAGCCGTCGGTTTTAGGCTAACCCGAACCGGTTTGCTCCAAACCAGTTTATCCCAAACCGGTTTGGACCGGGTAAAAAAAAACCGGTTTTTTTGTGCACCTCTAATTGCAATTAGACAACCTTATATAAGTTTGGGCTTAGTTAAAGTGAGTTTAACTTAATTTTAGCCCATTGTAATAAATAAAAATATAATATAGACAGAACCTCAAAACACATATTATTGTCAACAACTTTAGCTAAAGAGGGAAGGTACCAACAAGTTTTCAGAATATGAGGATTTAAGTTCCACCACGCAAGGATATCGGGGCACAATTGGGATACACATAACACATAGACATAAATATTGGACCATTGTTGCAATCTTGTTTGAGCAAAATGAACAAATAATCTTAGACCAGGAGTTATACCTCCATCGCATGGTGCGGGGTATCGAGGTGGCATCGCTGGCAGCAACAGGAACACAACACCCCATTCCTCAGCGCCACATAAATTTAAATTGAACAAGTGCGAGGGTGTAGCGTCGATGAGTAATGCGTTGAAGAATTTAATTGTTTTCAGTAAAGTATTTTTTAGTCTCGTAAATATTAAAAAACACTTATTTTTAAAAACAACTCATTTTAAAAAAATTATATCGGAATGTTGACGAAAAAGATTAAATAAAACGGTGGATTTAGGTTTTAAAAGAAATTCAATATTAAGTAATTTATTATGTAATGTTTTGAAAAAGTTTAGTTTATATTAATTTTTGTATAGTAAGTGATTGTTTTAAATTTAATAAATATTATTTGTTATCAAAAAACTATATATGCAGGTGAAAGATGAAAGATGGGTATAACATAGGTTAAAAGACGAGAGTGAAAGATGAAGGAGGCTGATGACGTTGCTGAAATTTTGATTTAGCCAATGATCGAAGCAGAGACATAATTGGAACAATACTATCAAACTTCTTAGTAGCATTTTCAATTAAAAATGTATTCTCTAGCATTTGACCGCGTACCATTGAAGGATTTAGCCGCACACTTGAACGATAACCTAGAAAATCAAGGGAATGATTAGATAATTGGTTTATATAAATCCTTCCTGGCTGAGGTCACAGGTAAAAATACAACAATGGTTAAATAGCCTAACATAGCTAGGTTAAGAGATAATTGAGCATGGCACGACATTGTTATGATCTCATATAGGCATTTATGGCCCTGGCCCGTAAATGAACCTTTATGGGTTTCTAAAATATCTTTTAGACCATGACCAATGCCCTAGTTGGTCATATACATGTGACTCGTTGAGATGGCAAAAAAAGGTGACATATGAATATAACAATGGTCTTATGTATATCAACCTAAACCCTTGTAAGATCAATATTATAATTAGCAATAAGTACATCTTACCATTTCAAGAGCATAAATGAATGGGAGAAACTATTTCAAGCATCGTACACGACATCAAGAATCACTAAAATTTTTTATAAACGAAACCGGTTTTAATTCCTATACACTAAAAATGGGATGTTAGAAGGATTTAAGAGTAGAGGTGAGCAAACCTTGACTGTTAACCGGTAACTGAACCGCCACCGAACCGAATTAACCGATAACCGAAATTAACCGAAAGTTAACCAAACCGAACCAATTTAACCGTATGCATAAGATATATGCACAAATATAAGTGATTTCCCCCATTTATTATCCTTTATGTACATAGTATTATGATAGATTTATGGTAAAAAAAAAACTGTTAGTCGTAATAGAAATTTATCAAATATCTAAAAAAACAAAATTATAAATTGTGAAATTATTATCATTATTTGTATTTTATATTATTGTGAAAAACAGAGAAATCTATAAAGCTCAAGTGTGTACATACTCATAATCTGGTTTACATTATATAGTACAATACAATTGAAACTGAAAATCTATATCATGAATGTGGGTTAATACCTATTCAAAGAAACTGAAAATTGGGTTAAAAGTGGTAATAAATGGCTCTGTTTTTAACACTCATCCTCATACATATTACCACTCATTAAACACTATTAACAATATTCTTTAGGATGATGTTAAATTGGTACTTCATGACCAAATAATAAACCGATACTTACGGATCAGTTATGCTGCCTCATTAAAAACCTTGCTAAGAAAACTCAGTGGGACAAAACTTAGTCAAGGAAAAAAGAGTACAACATGTATAATACTCCCCCTCGAGTTAATTTACATCTTTAAGTCTTCGGAGTTCAATCTTTCATGTCAGTTGCTCGAAACTTCTTTTCGGTAGAGATTTTGTGAATAGGCCAGTCAGATTTTTGCTTGACTTGATTTGACGAACATTGATTTCCCTTTCCTTTTGTAGGTCATGTGTTAAGAAAAACTTTGGAGAGATGTGTTTTGTTCCGTCACCTTTGATGTAGCTTTCTCTGAACTGAGCTATGCAAGCAACATTATCTTCGTATATATTGTTGGATCCTTCTTGATATGCTCTAAATCGCATGCTCTTTGTTGGTGATTGATCATTGATCTCAACCACACACATTCAGCATTATATAAAGCTATTAGTTTGGCTTGATTTGATGGTGTTGCTGTCAAGGTTTGCTTTGTTGACCTCCAAGAAATTGTTGTGCCGCCGTATGTGAAAATGTAACCTGTCTGTGATCGTGCTTTATGTGGATCTGATAGATATCTAGCATCAGCATATCCAATGAGTTGGGATTTTTCATTTCTTTGGTAGAAAAGACCTAAGTCTCGTGTCCCGCAAAGATACCGGAAAAGTAAATACTTGAACAAACTACTAAACAACACATTTGATATTTACGTACATATGTTTAACGATTTAAACATATGGGAACTTATAAAATAATTTATCCTTATGATTTTACACGTTTTATTAATTGTTTTACTATTATGTGTTATACATTATTGAATTTTTCATTCGATTTATGTACATTATTTTTACTGATACAACAAACGGAAATCACTAATCAAACACACAGAATGAAGTTTGAAAACTAAAAAAATATTGACTTTATTTTTCATGAACAATAATCAAACAACAAACTGTAATTAATGATCAAGTAACCGAGCCATTTAAGCTTGGAACAATTAACCGAAGATAACCAAAACCGACCTATAATCGACTCTGTTATAACCAACCAATCAGTTATGGTTATGGAAGAGCCAAAACCGACCCATAACTGACTTTATACACCCATGTTTAAGAGCATGTCCCACTTTTAAGATATTGGTCCACGAGTTGTAACCTCGTAGACTTAGTGTTAGCACCAACGTTCCACCATTGGTATTCTTTATGACCAATTATCAACGTTTACAAATAAAAAATAAAGATCCTAACAAATACTCCAAAATGTAACATTACTAGTTAATTCCACCTGCGCTGGAGCGGGGTAACGCGTGCTGCAATGAGGGTGTTAAAATCTGTGAGACTCGGTTTTGACGACCTTTACATTAATATTGATCCCAGAAAAAAAATTAACATTGAAACGCGTAACCTCGAAGCAGCTTTGTCTTTTGTTTATGCGTGCTTCGATGACTTGTACATTATCACGAAAACTCGGTTATGAACGGAATTTATATGGAAACGTAGATAAAAATAATCACGTCGCAACAACACTTTCAAGATTTTGTAAAACATCATATTTTAAAAGTTATAAGAGATTAACAAATTATGTTGAAAAATGATTATAAACAATAAAGTGTTAAAAAGTTAAATAAATAAAAAAAGAATGTTAATTTAAGTGACACATGTGCGAGAAAAGGAATCGAACCTGAGGGATGTAGGGGGGGGGGGGGTTGAAGAGACTTATACAATAACGCTTTAACTACTTATAGACCATTGTTTCATAAACATTTGTAGCCGACGCTTCAAATATAGTATAACTAGAAATTTTGCCCCGCGCTTCACGGCGGGAGACGGACCTTAAACGGTTGAGACGGTGCCATTAACGTGGCTAAGTAAAAAAAATGATATGTGGTTAAATACATAAAAGAAATGTATGAAGTTACGGCGACTCGGTTGTGGGGATCGAAACATATATAAAAGACAATTATATAACGGTATCGATGTTTTCAATCGGTGTTGGTCTCATTCTTCACGGTACCTGCGTGTTACGACGAGGCGGCAGGATAAAAAGAAACGTATGAATTTACGACAGATCGGTTATGGAGATTGAAACATATTCAGAAAACATTATCATGTCCCAAACGTTGTGGTATAAGAATTTTAAAAAAGTAATTTAATATAAAAATTATAAGAAAAATAAAAAGGAAAAAGAAAAACAAATACTTGTAGGGGACGGGGATCGAAACGGTGACAACAAAGCTTAAACACATCACCCTTACCAACTCCTCTAACCCCATCTTTGGGATTAATCTATACTATATAATAAATAAAGGTTTTTCATGCCGCATGTCGCATCCATATTCATTCTTATCATTTTTTTACCGCTTTTCTCTCTCTTATTAAATACACCTTTATCTTTTAATAATAATATATTTTTAAAGAAAATACTAATTTTTATATTAATAAATCTCTTAACATATTTTGACGAGTTTGTGTGTTAACAGATTATATTGTATTCCACGGGATTATTCAACCCGTGTAATACATAAGTTTTTAAAAAATAATTTTTTTATTACTTAATATATAATATTATATTTATTCAAACCGTGTATACACGGAATTCTAACATAGTAAGAGAAATAAACAAATTTAACCACTAACTTCTTCCAGAAAAAAGAAACAAAAACTTGACATGACCAATAGCAAGGCGCCACATGGCATGCGGTGGGGAACTCACCGACATTGCAAATTGTGTTAAAGTAAATACTAAAAATTAAGCCCACGCGATGCGTCGAGTTTGCGAACGTCGTTACGTGCGTTGCGGCGATGACACTAACGTGATTAAGTACATAAAAGAAACGTTTTAAGTTATCGTGACTCGGTTTTGGAGATCGAGAAATAGATAAATTGCAGCGCGAATATGAGTTAACACTGAAAAGACAAATTCGTTAAACAAGTTAGTAACAAAGTAAAAAAACAAAACTAGAAATATAAAACAATTTTTTTTACAAATGACTATAAAAAAAGTAAAAGTAAAAAAAAAAAACCCCGATTTGTCACGCCCTAGAGTCGAACACGTGTCGACGGGTTTAGTAGAGTTGTAGGAAAATACAATTAGTAAAACAATAATAAGTTAAAAGCGTATATTATATATACTACAGGTGCAAACTTGATGGTTTTAAAATTTGAATAATGAGTTAAAAACTTAAAATTTTTAGAAAGTTTAGGAGTATTATTTGAAAATATAGAAAATTGAGGGATGTATGAAAAGACAAAAAATTCAAAAGAAAAAAAATTATGATTCGACGCCGACACTCCCTTTTAAGGGAGAGTAAATAATGTTAACACATAAATCAAGTCCGGATATGTTGTTTTATATAGTTGTATTTTATGCGTAACTAGATGGTTATATCTGCGCTTCGCGACGGGTGTCGGTCCCATCGTTAATAAAATACAAATGAAAATATAGGTGCAACGGTAAAAATAATGTTAATAGAAGAAAAAACATACAACTAAATAATAAAAATGGAAAAAAAGAAAATAAAAAAATTACCGGTTTGGGTCGTCGAAAATCATAAAAGCGAATACCGATACGGGTTCCGATAATACCAATACCGACAATGATGTTACCCGCTCAGCATAGGTTCGACTCGTCACGGTACCACAACGGTAACGGCACTCGCTATAGGCAACGATAAAAAAAACGCGATTTTAAATACAACTCCGTTTAAAAAAAAACTATATCAGAACGTTGAGAAAATAAAAACAAAAAGCAGTCGTGCCCTCCGTATTTTGGAAAAAACGAACGAAATTTATTAAAGGAAAACGGAATTAATAGAAAATGAAACGGGGGCTAAAAGCGTATATTATATATAGTATAAGGGTTGAAAATGAAAATGTAAAAAAAAAGAATTACATGTCAAATTTTGAATGGAATCCACACTATTTTTTTTGAACGACCAACGAATAATATAAACCTGGTCATCCGGGTAAACTCAATGGCGAAAGGCCACCTACGCTCGTGAACACAGACAGCGCTGGTGACCCGGCCCGGCCCGCCCACCATTTCAGGGAACCCACCACCCAAAGGTCCACTGTGAAAAAAACCCCTGACCCACCTAAACATATTACACCAGGTGAGACTCGAACCCATGAGCTCCATATTATTCCTATACGTTGTATTTTAATCTTTAGTAATGTGTATTTAAAGTTATATATTTATGAAATTCATTTTGGGTTTTGTCATAAATAAAAAAAAACGAGTTTTCCGGACTCGCTAACCGGCCTGCGATACCCACGCCCAAGAATATCGCAGGGGGCAATCGGCTCACGGTTCTCAACCAAGGTCAAGGTGTGGGGTTCGAACTGCTATCTCTGCCCCACGATCGTTTTTTTTCTCAGACCACTGACATTGTATTCCCCGATCATCGACGTGGGCTGACCACTCTCAAAGTAGAGCCTGTAAGGATTGAACCTTGGTCTTCTTTAGAGAGCCCAGACCTCCTTACTACTGGGCCACTTTAGAAGTGGTTGGGTTTTGTCATAAATGGGATAATCTTATCCAATACAAAGTTAGATCCATTTTTGATTTTATTATGTTGTTTGAACTTTAAAAGTTTAAACCAAGGTTATTTTTCAAAATCTGGCTCCATAATTTTCGTTTTTATCAATCACCTCACCTTTCCAAAACCCAACTCTATATTTTTTATAAAATCAAACGGCAATCTATCTTCCAGAACCTCACAAATTCACTGTTCCTCTGTTTCATTGCGCTTCAATAACAATCTAATGGCGATTGATCCCGAATCTGAACTCACCAACACAAGGCCTTTGTCTTCCAAGGTATATGATTATCCGGGTGTAAGGTTAGTTACAATCAGATGCCACTGTTAATTGTACGTGTTTGTTTGATCTGTTTGCAGAGGAAGCAGATGGAGGTAACGGAGATTAAAGCTGCCAAACCTAAGCGAAGGGTCAAGACAGTGAGATCCTTTTCTTTATTTTTTTGTCTTTTCAGTCAGACATTTTGGTGAACACCTTTTGTGCGTTCTCAGCCAAATTCTTCTAACCATTCCTTGTAAATGACAATACCAAACCCCTGTCACATCATACGCGAGCTAATGGATCATAAGGGTGGTATGGTTTGACGAAAAAAGGTCATATGGTCGAACAGTCATTTCAATGTCAATCAATCACATCATACGGCAACCAACTCGTGCGCTATATAAAACATCATACATGCCATACTAGTATCTTTGCCATATCATACCGCCCTTATGACCATTTTCGCCCGTATGACCATTTTGGCATTTTCACTATATCATGTCGTACGACCTCTGGTGTATGTATAGTGTGTTAGTAGTGTTCGTTTAGCCTAACATATCATTTTTATTACCAAGCTTGTATTTTTCAAAATAAAACTATATGGGTTTTGTTAGGATGAAAATTGTGACCCTCAATCCAAATCTGCTGCCATTGATCGAGCCACGGAGGTTCAAGCAAGCCTTCCATCTGAATTACCTAGTTTTGTAAAGCCTATGTGTCCTTCAAATGTTACTAGTTGCTTTTGTTTGGTAAGTTCCTTAATCCTTGATTCATGATAAAAATATGATTCAAATTGAAGGTAAATTTCAATCCTATTTGTGCTACATATGGCAGAGACTTCCCAAGAAATTCTGTGATGCACATTTGCCAAAACAGGATGAAACCATTGTGTTGGTGGATGAAGATGATCAAGAATTCAACACAAAGTTTCTTGTTGAGAAAACTGGATTGAGTGGTGGCTGGAGAGGGTTTTCGATTGCTCACAAATTGCGCGAGGGAGATGCTCTAGTTTTTCTACTGATTGACCGTTTGAAGTTTAGGGTAACCATATGACCGGTTTTGATTATAATGTTTGAAAGGGTATAAGAAGGAAACTTAAAGCTTTAATCTTTTGAATTTGTTATTTGCAGGTCTACATTGTAAGGGTACATGCTCTAAATGGAACTGATGGATCACTTGGTCTTGTAAATTTAGTTCCTTGTGGCATGAATGTTTGTAAGTTGCTTTACAAACTCTTTTAGGTCATTCACCATTTCATAGAGATTAGATTAGCAGGTCTGGTAAAAATTCAAATGGATTGGGGTTGAAATGGGTATATTTGAAGTTTTTGCAAAAATGGGGTGTTTTACAAACGTTTTTGCACAAGTGGTGTCTTCTTTTTTCGAGTTATGTTTCTGGGGTCTTAGCTATTCAAAACAGCGAATTCAAAAGTTTGAAAAAAATACAAAACATGAATTCGTATCTCAAATAGTGAGTTCAACCTTTTTCATTTCTGATCATTTGAATTCGCTATTTTGAATAGTGAAGACCCTAGAAACATAGTTTGAGAAAAGGCACTAGATGTGCAATTGTAAAAAAACTCCATTTTAGGAAAAGAAAAATACTATGGATTGAAACGGGCCGGGTTGGGTTGCAAAGATACTTTTTTTAGTCGTTTCAATTAAGAAAAACATGCTGTAAATATTGATTGTGCCTATTATGATTATATTTTTCAAGAACAAACTAAATAATTGAATAAGAGAATCTAGGAGATTGTATGCATCAAAAAGACTTTGGCCACTTTCAACCCTAGCTCTTCCCCTTTCAACAACCTTTATATCTGACTCGTTTGACTAGCTTGAGATAAAACATAACCCGAGACAACTTATTCATAAGATGTTATCTAAATTGACATCTCTGCCATTTTCTTATATTTGGTATTTATTTTTTCTTTTTCATCTTCCCTCTTGAAATTGATCAGACCCGCTTCAAGTCGAATCGGGCTTGAGGAATCTTGACAGAGCTGAAGGTATAGATAAAGATTTACATCAAGAAAATGTCCAAGATAAAGCTTTGGTAGTGTTTGATCAATCAGGATAAGAGTATGCAGACTCAGATGTTTCTGAAGGACTCAGATTCTCACAATCTGTTCTTGAGTTCAAAGATGTCAAAGGTATCGATGATTTCAGTATCGTTGTGGATGATTTAGTCATAGATTCTGAAATACCAAAACATTTTCGAATCAAATACTATGATTTATGTCATAGTCAAAAGACATATCTTCATGAAAACCTCTTAAAAGGTCTGAATGTCAAGCTAGCAGTTGGGATCATTCTTGAAACCGTTACAATTGCTGATGCAATCAGAGCTTGTAAAGTCAACGTTACTCGCGATGATCTTGACACATGGGATAAAACCCTTAAGGCCTTTGAAAATCTGGGTATGAAAGTTGGGTTTTTAAGGACCCGAATTAGTAAGCTTGTTGGACTTTTGTTTGAATCAAATGAGGTTTTGGAAATGAAAAAGAATGAACAAGTGAAGGCAGAAGAAGAGATGAGAATTATTAGTAAAAAGCTTTGTGGGGTTAGAGAAATGATCAAGAATCTTGATGTTGAGATTGGAACTTTGAAGCTAAAAGGCAAGAATCTTGAATCAGTCTTTTGTAAAGCGGCAAACGCACCTTGGTGACAAAAATATTGTTTGAAATAGCCTTTATAAGATTAGTATTGTTATTTAAAGAAAAATCTATTTATAATTAGGGGTGACAATTTTTGACACGACCTGAAAACCACACGTACCCGACAATGGCTGACATGACCTGTTTAAAAAAATAAGTCAACCTGAACATGACCTGTTTAAAAAGTTGGTCAACACAAACACGGCCCACTTAATAAGTGGGTTGATCTGTTAACCCGTTTAAATTTTTTTTTAAAAGTTAGTATTTATATTTTAGAGATGAAAAATGTTAATATTTAAAGTTAAATATTTTGATTTTTAATTTTTCCTATAACTATTAACTTTTAAAGATGAAATTAATTTTCTCTTTTGAATCATTTTATCAACTCTTTACTTTCAACAATTTTGTTTTATTAGTTTTAACTAATAATTCTCCAATCTTTTCATTCGTTTCTTCTAATCTCGAGCTAAATGTTTAAACTTAAACTCAAGTTTGTTTATTGGGAATGAAAGATAAAAAAAAAACAATAAAAAGTACATTTACAAAAAAAGATTTCATTTGAGTCAGAGTATTAATTGTTACTAAGTCGTTAAGTATTACTCATATTAATGAATGGAAACAAAACGGGTTGACTTAAAACTCGACCTGAATACGACCCGATTTTAAGTGGGTCGACATGACACAACACGAATAAATATATGGGTTGGGTTAGGGTTGAAGAATTCAACCCGCCAACCCGGAACCCTTTAACTCGTCAATCCGACATGATTGACACCCCTATTTATAATTATCGCTTACATATGATGTTATCATTTGAGTTTTAGTGTAGGCTTGTAAAAAACATCTAGACCTGAAATTAAACTGATTTCTCTAATTCCACATTCGCATATGCTATCCGAATTAGATAATGTGTAGTGGTTTAACTAAAAAATAAAAAAAATGACTGCCACGTTGTCATTGTCACGTAGACTGTGGGGCTCTTACTAACTAAATCCTCAAAAATGTGTAATGATTTAATTAACCACTTTATAAAAATAATGTTTAAATTAAATAAACAAAAATAAATAAGACAAAAGTAGTGAGGTGTAAATTTATTATTGGTTTAGAAAATTAAATGGGTATGTGAAAAGGGGGCAAGGGGCGTTGCCCAGCTCACACCCTCTGCTTACGAGAAATGGTTTCACGGCCGCCAAAATCTAAGGGGGAGTGGGCGCCAACCCACTACACTCGGTCTTAGACGAATTCATTTTTATTAGATTTAATACGTTTTAGTGTTGACTTAAATCCAATATTTATAAAAACTTTAAAAACCAGACTGTTGATACCGATATATCTTCTAATTCACTTGTTGCACTGGTTTCAATATCTAAAGTTTAACTTTAACAATTAATACAAAAAGGTAATTTAATTTAGAAAAGACGAGTATAAATCCTACGACTACTCCATTATCTTTTACGATAAAATAATAACCCAGTTTAAATATCGTTCTAATAGTAATTTACACTTATTTTCTTACAATAAAACCACTCAAGTTTCAATAGTAATTGATTTTTCTTTTTATAATTGTATAAGAAAGATTAAAATTAAATGCTTAAATGGTAGATATATGAACATTGTTACTATTTAATGCTTATATTTTTCAAGCCAACTTAAATTGAACAATTATGAAAATTATTTTTCAGTGAATTTTTCTTTTATTTTATTTTACAATTACCTTCTTATTTGAGATTAAGCTTGAATAAATAATAATTAAATAATAACCAAATTTCATATACCTTTTATTTAAGACACTTGTATTTAAATATTTTTAACATTTACAAAAAATTCATAAAACTGAAATAATACTGAAATTAAAATGATTTTTGTTATTAGAAAAAAAGTATACTTAAGTTGGTTACTAAATTTCCTTTTATTTTAGATGTTTTCTTCTAGGAACTAATGTTGTATCAACATGTTAAATATAAGGGCAGTATCATCCAAAAATCCACAATCATAAGTCAAAAAGAACATCCATGCAGCCACATATTCTTAACTCCAAAAGATATAACATACTATCTATTACAAAACGCGTTATATCCCGTCGTACCTGTACATTTCATGCAAATCACCAAACCGCGCATTTTACCTTACACGAGCCTTACCCCCGGGCCGGGCCAGGCCCGGTCATATGTACATCATTATTATATAAAGTTACAAACTCCCCTCAGATTCCCTATCTCATAATCTTGATCGTCTCATGCGTTTTAAAGCTGATGGCCGTTTACCTGCGTCTGTGAAAGGTTTTCGATTCTCAAACTTGATATCCCAACCTTCAATGTTTTTAGGGACACATACATCAAACAGCACTTGACCAAGGACACTGTGTGGGTTCAGGCCCGGTGGGCTTGCTAAATGGACCGTTGTTTTTTGTTCATCTTGTAGTGAACCCGATTCTTTGGTTGTTTGATACTCGGCTGAACTTGGTAAGAAAAAGTGGTCGTTTGGCCCGGTTGCTACTCGTCTTAGGCTTTGGTTTGAATCAACTGCTGCATTTTGGAGGTCACAAATTAATTCACATATTTTATCATGCATGCCCTCCATGCCATTTCGCTCACCGAGCTTTTGAAGTTTTTGGTTAAATATTGAAACTGAGTGGTCAAGAAATTCGGTTACAGCTGCTCTGTATTGGATGGGGTTGTGCTTGTAGTGACCTATGACAACACAAAAAAAATATTTAAAAAAATCATAAAATAAACATGCAATCTATAGAAGGCAAAATGGCGGATCAGTATAGGTTAATGGGTCAAAACGGGTCAAATTTAAATCTTAGCATGCAAAGTACGGGTTGGGTTGACCCGTCAACATTTTTCTGTGATTTTTAGTCACATATATCAATTACTCCCTCCATATATACATCCTTCTAAATTTGAAAATGTCTTATTTATCCTTTTCAAAACACTAAAAATTATCAAAAAATATATAAAAATTATAACAGTCTGTTTCACTTATTAAACGAGTAAGAAAATTACATTATTACCGTGAATCATCTTAGTTCGCTTATCAAGTGAAACAGACTGCATTATAAGTAATTGATTTTATGAAATTTTAAAATCAGAAGGACATACATGAAATCTTGAACATTTGGAAGAATAAATACGAAATTGCCCCAACAAAAATGACATAAAATGGCCCATTTTTACACAAATCGATGGTAGGAATAACAATGAGTCATACGAGTTAAAAACTAACCTACGTGAGGAGAGTCCTTCCATCCAATAAGTCGAACGTGCCCTCCTAATCCTTGTACTTGTTGAGCAAATGAGCAAATAACGGGATAAGGGGCAAGATCGTCATTTTCCGAACACAATACGAGAAATGGGGCGCCCAAACCCTAGAATTTAAAAACACGACGAAAAGGAGTGTTAGAATAACTTTATAATTCAAATGAAAAACATACTAAATTGAATGTAGTATTAGAAACTTACAACAGATGAGTAAAGCGTTTGCCAATATTCCGAGCGGTGGGATCCAAATCTAGTAAGGAATAGTGCATCGAGACCAGACGTGACACCTTTTGCAACCATTAATACCAACTTTGATGAACCAGGAACATTGAGAATGGAAGAATGTAGGGCAAACCGGGCACCCAAATCACTGGTTACATTGACCGGACCAGAGTCATAGATTTGACCAGAGATGCATGTCATGATTAAACGACTATCATCCTTCACAAAAAGATAAAATTGTTTTTTAAAAAGGTTAAATTCATATATGTGTCCTCGCGCGTGTGAAGTTCAAAATTTCATAATACCATATTTACCCTTTCAAAATACTAAAAATCTCATATTTACCCATTCCATAGTAAACAGAAACAAATCCGTTACATATAACACTACGCGCAGAAACGATTCACAATAATAATGTTGTTTTCTTATCCGTTATAAAAGATATATATGAAATTACATACATACCAAATTAAGATGTGCTTCACATGTCCTTTCAATGATCTGAATCATAAGTAAAAAAAGATTACTTATATGATAATAAAAATATCAAACTTAAATTTGTTTTTGATGAGCAAAATTTACCTGAAGAACCTTATACATACAAGCTTGTGAACCACCAGAAAAGGCTGCAAGGACTAAAGGGCATGGGCTAGCCCTCAATTCCTACAAGGATATTCAAAAATATATAAATATATTCGAACCCGTTTTCTAAAAAATAAAATTTCAACTCGGCACAAAATAGATAAAAGAGAGTAACCGACCTCTAAAAGCTCATTGAGAACGGAAAATGCAAGCGATGTGGCTCTCTCTGGAAAAAATCTGCACGTATTAAACGCATTAAAAGATTTCGAAAAGTAAATTACAAAACCACACAACAGAATTATGAGTTTAAGTTTTATTTTTCTTGTTTCTGGTAAATCTTGTGTGTGAAACATTTTAATTATTAATAATCACTACTTTTGATCCTCTAAAACATTTCAAACAAGTAATGTTCGATAGTAATAAGAACCAAGTATTGATTCTATAATGCCAACCAATGCATTACATTACAATATGAAATTACAAATTTTCTAATAGTCATGACATCCTAAAATTATTTCGCGTATCTACTTTATCTTCACTAGTACCTTTAAATACACTAATAAATTGAAAAACATGGAGAACTATTTCACTGGTCTTAACCCTAACATTAATCAATCATAACACCCTATCGATTTCAATTGACAAATCGGATTTTAATAATCCAAACAATGACTCACGGGCCGATAATAATCCATACCAGCAATTTGACTGATCACGGTCCTAACTTTCACTTTCGTTGTAAGGACGATCCCATCATCATAATTATCATAGATTTACACTTGTTTTCACTCAAAATGATGACATGCAAGCGAAATTGAGTGAAATCAAGCTAAAATCTATGATGATATTGGTAAAGAAAGTGAAAGTCAGGTATGAATTATTATCGGCCAATAAGTCATAGATTATTAAAATCAAATTGAAAAAGGTCCAATACAGCACATATGCTTTATACCTTTGAACACTATCAGAATATTATTATTATTGTTAAAATCAGAATCTACACCATCAAATCATCTATCATCAATTTATCAAAAACCCTTTAAATATATCACACAAACTTACGGATTGAGCAAATCGGAAACAACAACAAGAGAGTTCCACCCACTAGACGAATAAAGATTGACGTAATCCTTAAATTGAAGCGAACCCCAGGTGAAAATTACAACGATTCCTTCGACTTTCGATGAGGATTTGTCGTTTCGGAACCAGAAAAAGGTTCCACCACCGCCGCCGCTCAACATACCCTTATCCCCTAATTCGAACACGATGGTTAATTGGGCACTGAAAAGGGGTTAATTGAATTCTCTTGGTGGTGGATCGTTGAGATGTGGTTCTCACGAGGGGTTTGTATTTTATGGTGAGAGGTGGGTCCGGCAACAGACGACGGTGATGCGGCAATGTGATCGCTTGGTGGAGACGTGTTTTGGGTGTTTTTTAATCACGCCGTGGCAACATGGTCCACTTATCTAATATAATACAGAGTAAAGTATACCTTTCGTTAATGTGTTTGGTCATTTTAACCACTTTTATTTAAAATTTTTTTTTTTAGCTTTTTCGTTCCTGATATTTCAAAATTGAGCCATTTTCATTCAACCGACTAACTCCATTAAAATTTTAATGTTAAATCAAGGATAATTTAGTCTTTTCAAAAATCCTTCTTTTATCCTTTTCTAATCCCTTTATCCCTTCCCCTGTAAAACCCTAAATCAACCCAAATCGTTCGAATGAGCAAAAAAGACAGCAGCTTCGGGTAACAGTTTTAGCTCCGGTCCCCTTGACAACGGCGTGCACCATCACAACGGCGTGCTTTGCTTGGTGACACCCTCCGGATGGATCAAACTTCAAATCACGTTTTTGCCCAAATCGTCCTTCTTTCACCGAGCCTTTACCTCGTATAACAATTTTAATTAGCTCCAGTCTCCTTCTCCATCCTCTTCTGTGTATTTCCTTTAGGGCCAATTATAAGTCCAATAAAATTATAACCAGGATATTCTTTCATACGAAGGAGACCTAGCTCCTTCCAGACGGTCATCTAGCTGTTGACCAGACTGCAAAATTCTACTAATTTGCATAAGCTTAGCATTAAGTGCTTGAAATCCGGCAACTGAAAGAGAGGTTTCTGCTCATCGTCCTCCCAACGAGACTTCCTCTTCTTACCGTCATTGGGATCAGCATCTCCATCGGCAGGCGGCGGGTCCCACCGGCTCCGGCTCTCCTTCTCCGTAGCACCGCCATTCTCAGACGTGAGATCTGTTTGTCAGGTTGTTTGTGTAGAGGTTGGATTCGTTTGACCAAATTGTCCCTCCTTTAACGGTTAAAATTTTGACGGGTTAGTCAGTTGGATGAAAATGACTAGATTTTAAAAAGTCAGGGACGGAAAAGCTACAAAAAAAAGTTTTTAGATTAAAGTGACTAAAATTGCCAAACCACAGGGACGAAAATGGTACTTTACTCTATAATATAAGTGACATGTTATATAGACACTTGAAACCATACGACCCGTATGATATGGTAAAAAATGTTTATACATGTCGTATGAAGTTTTTATATGGTTCGTATGAAGTGGTGTTCGTCAAGTCATACGACATGTATGATATGATTGATTGACAATGAAATAACTGATTGACAAAGTCATACGACACATATGATGTGACAGGGACCTAGTTTACACTTTTGGGGATGTTGTCTCTATATCAACTCCTATTTATTATAAGACATCATGGCTTATGACAGTGATGGATCCAGGATTTTTTCTCAACAGAGACAAAAATTACTGGTCAAAACAGGTCAAATATGCGAAAAATAAGACCAGTCAAAACGGATCAAATAAGGCTAATTTATTTCGATACAATAAAAATACTTGGGACAAAATGTTCTAAAAAAATCTACACATAGCCGAAGGTAACTATGAGCTCCAGGATAAATAAATGTTGGTTCGAATTAAAGTCTCAATAATTGACCCTAATAATTAACTTTAAATAAAAGTCAAATATTATGAAAAAAATGTGGTCATCATTTATCCAGATTTTCTTTAGTAGGCGATCCATGAGCCTTAAAAGCAAAATAATCGCACACGTGATTCATGACTACTTACTAAACTTTTGGTAGTGCTTTGTCTCCTATAAGGGGTGGGGGGAGTGGTTTCATGGGCTACACCGTCGCAAATGGTGAGGGCTTGGCGAAGGCTTTTCCACACGGATAGTACTACCCGTTCAAACCCGTGGAGAGAGAGAGAGAGAGAGAGAGAGAGAGAGAGTTAAGGGAATTTAATTGGCTAAAATTAAAAAAATTTAATGGCTCAATGGGTACCACACCCTCCCGTTAGGCTTGGAGAGGGTTTAAGAGGGTAAAAATGACATGAAAAATTTAATTGGGTAAAATGAGAGGGTTCAATGGGTACCACTCCCTCCACCCTAAAATTAACACGAGTTTAAATCCTTATAAGTGAAAAGTTAGATAGTATTTAGGTATAACAATTATTTTCAAAAGAATAAACATAATCTATACTATCTAATAAATAATAAATAAAAATTCTAGATGACACATGTCATAATTCTAGACCATTTAAAATTTTATTTTTCGCATTTCTCTCCTATTAAATAATATTGATATTAAAAAAAATATATTTTTAGATATTTAATATAAATTTAATTATGGATACTTATTATTTAATTATGGATAGTTATTGTATTATTAACCAAATAAATTTACTATAAAGTTAATTGTGAATAGTTATAATTTATGACATTCCATATCAATTTAAAGTTATGTTCGTTAAAATATTAAGAAATGAAGAATAATGATAAATAACTGTTTTTTATAAGTGATTTATAAAACTTTTAAAGAATTTAATGTGGTTGGATGGTTTGAATGGTAAAAATACAATATGCCAAATAATAATAATAAAAAAGAGACGGTGTTAAAAAAATCAAAGTTTTATTTCTTATTTTTTTATATGTATTTATCTATACTATATAATAAATAAAAGTTTTTTTATGACACGTGTCGTCTCCATATTCATTCTAATCATTTTTTTCTCTCCTCTCTCTTATTAAATATATCTCTATCTTTTAATAATAATATATTTTTAAAGAAAATACTAATCTATACATACTAATAAATAAAGGTTTTGGATTGCCACATGTCACTCCCTCATGCCTTCTCACATTAGTTTTTCCGCCTCTCTCTCTTAATAAATGCACCTATATTTTATTAAATAATAATGATATTATAAATATATTATTAAAGAAGAATAATAATTATATTAAATAAGAATATATAATAAGAATTTAAAATATAACTAATTAAAGAAAAATACTAATCTATACTCCCTAATAAATAAAGGTTTTTTGTAAAATGGTTTTCCCACCTAAAGTTTAGTTATAATTTAAGATTTTAAACCTCTCACAAATAATAAATGCTTAACAAATATAATTGCTAAAATTATTTAATATCATTTTACTAGAACTTAAAAACCTTTTGATTTGAAAATTTTAAACTTTGTATTATTTAATTTATAACAAAATCAATAAATTAACTCTGGCAAATTTACTATAATTAGAGAATTAAATTGACAATTTTTTAAAAAAATTAACAACTTATCTTTGTTAAGCAAATAATAATTAATCAAAATCAACTTTCTATAATCTAAAAAATTTACCTTATGTAATTTGGTTTTGTGAATGTAATTGTAATTTTATTTTTTTTCACTATGTAAAGTAATTCTTATTTAGACACTTATGAATAATATATGTTTCTTTTCATTAACCGTGTAATACACGGGAACTAACATAGTTATACTAATAAAACACATTTATTTTAAATTATCCCTTATAAAACTTTGAAATGTAATTATATAACTTTTATTTTTAATCAAATATTAAATAGTACTTAATATATTTTCGAAACCCAATTATATATTAGTTTTTACATATTTTGAGTTTTGTTTTATATCCTTAGTAATACACACATAAAAATTTTAAAATTTTATTTATTGATATTTTTCACCCCGTGTGTATACACGGGATCTAAACTAGTTATACTAATAAAACACATTTATTTTAAATTATCTCTTATTATAAGAAACTTTAAAATCTAATTATGTAAGTTTTATTTTCAATCAAATAGTAAATGAAAGTCAAATTACATTAAATAGTAATTAATATATTTTTGAAACCCAATTATATATTAATTTTTACACATTTAGAATTTTGTTTTCTATCCTTAGTATATGTAATATATTTTTACACCTGTAAAATATATAAATAAAGATTTAAGAATTTTATGTATTGATATTTTTCACCACGTGTGTAGACACGGGTTCTAAGCTAGTATATTTATATATTTACAATTGTAATTTAAGTTAACTTAATCTGTGTTAAAATGATATTTAAAGAACTAAGTACACTTTAAGTGAATTAACATTTATCAATTATGTAAAAGAATTAATGCCCAGTTGAAAAAAGTGTTATAAAAATTAACTTAACGAAATTTTTAACTATAATCCAAAATACATTTTAAAGACATATCTTGACGATTGTATGTGTTAATATATTACATTACATTTTATTTAACATGTGTATTACACATGTTTATTCAACATGTGTAATACACTGGATTCTAACCTAGTATATAACAGTGTATGTGTTAACTTAACATAAACGTGTTTTTTTCAACCTAGTATATAACATTGTATGTGTTAACTTAACAACCCGTGTTAACTTAACATTGTATGTAATACACGGGATTCTAACCCATGTTTATTCAACCCGTGTAATACACGAGATTATAACCTAGTATATAACATTTTATTCAACCTAATGTAATACACGATTGTATGTGTTAACTTAACATAAACATGTTTTTTTAAATTTTTTTTCATAATAAGTATATAACATTACGTCTATTCAACCCGTGTAATACATGAGATTCTAACCTAGTATAATAATAATATACAAAGTTAAAAACGTTATGAGGATTTTGAACTGTTGAACAAACTTTTTTAAAGATTGATTCGACGATAAACTTGTAAATAATATGATGTTATAAACGTCTGAAGGCATTAAAAAAGAATTTGCATTCATCGTTGATTTAAAAAATTTAAACGTTATTATTTTTTTAAATCTATAAAATCGAGAGTTTTATTATATTAATTCATTGCGATTATAACGGCGCGTCTAAATTAATTATAACAGTACGTCTAACTTGTTCAATTACAATGACACGTCTAAATTAGTTACAAGAGCATGTTTAAAACCAATTAACAAATGTATGTCTAAAATTACAACGGTGTGTCTAAGTTGTTCAAATCTGACACATGAACAAACTGGGGGATTGTAATAGTGCGTCTAAGCACCACTTGTAATTTAACGAACACATATATCATTGCCCTAAAATACACGTGTCGCCTCCTGAATCTTTGCTACAGTTTACATCATTTTTCACTTTGTACAGAAAAAACGATCCCTCTCTGTCCGGACGCGTACACAACAGAGGAAACACAAAATAGATTTATAGTTAAACATGTGTCTCTTCTATATTTTTTATACTAGACAAA
Source organism: Smallanthus sonchifolius (assembly GCA_023525975.1). Lineage (NCBI taxonomy): Eukaryota > Viridiplantae > Streptophyta > Magnoliopsida > Asterales > Asteraceae > Smallanthus > Smallanthus sonchifolius. The sequence continues at coordinate 4,518,345 of CM042024.1, read as the reverse complement.
TATAACAAATCAGGTAACATAAATAAATACTCTCACTTTACACCATGAAATATAACAAATAACATGATACATTTTTCCTTTCCTTCAAATATCTCTCTCCATCAACATGCGCCAATCTTCAAGGATTCACCTATACACCATGGTATCGATGATGATGACTCGTCTGCTCCTGACAACGACTATTTAAGGTTGTAATTTTTTTTTATTTCTAGATTTTTTCTTATAATAACTGAGTAAATGACACGAGTTCCTATATTGTTAGTGCCTGCACAAAAGATGTGTGTTTTCGTAATTGAAAAAGGTGAAAACAATTGTTAAATTATTTATGGTTGCTTTGCTGATATTGTAGTCTACAAAATTGATTCGTCTTTATAGAGTGCCTAAGCTAAAAAAGAAGTAATAAGGGAGTGTTTGGGATTGAGTTTGAAAATAACTTATTGACTTATTGGCTTAGTCAAAAGGTGTTTGGCATGGATAAACATCCTTTTTATTTTGGCTTTTTAATAAGTCTTAAAAAAGTTGTTTTTCAAAAGTCACAAATACTGGCTTTTAAAACTCTTTATGACTTTTTGAACATAAAATTATCAATCTACCCACTATTTACCCTACAATAAATTACCAAACTAAGCCAAACACTTTTTAAAAAATAACTTATTGACTTATTGGCTTTTTCCACCATAAAAGCTAATCCAAACACTTTTTTTAAAAACTCATTTTGAAAAAGTCATAAGTCAATAAGCACTTTTGACAAAAAGACACTTTTAGAGTTAAATAAGCAATCCCAAACACCCTCCAAGTACTGATAAAAAGGTGTTGAAAATGTGCTTCAAACCTACGAAGTTGGACGTATCATTGTAATAGGTTAGATACGTTGTTATATACATGTTCGTCAAAAATAGTTACACTACTGAATAAAACATAAGAAGTAGACACATCGTTACAATGAGATAGAAGAAGTGTTCTAATACGTTACATGCACCATTATTTACATACGCATCAACACTTACTATATTAATGAATCAAACCTCATAAGTAAAACGCAGTCACAATGAGTTATATGCATCATTGTAATAAGTTAGGTTAACCGTTATATACTAGTATTTTGAAACATATTACAATAATGATCAAACCTCATAAGTTGAATGCACCATTGTAATTAGTTTGACACACTTGATGGGTTGGTGATTTCATGGTGTTATTTGGAGTTAATTATGTGTTTTGGCATTAGAATAGCATGTAATCGAGTCACTTTGTGTGTGTTTGTTATTTACACGTTAACATTGAAGATTGTGCTAAATGGAGTTAACTGAGTGGAATCAAAGGGAAGCACAAGGACTAGAGTTGTAAGCGAGAAAATTCAGGAAGCATGGAAGCCCATCGTAGCTTATGCTGGTCTCAGTGTAGCTAACACTGGGTGTTCCAACATAGGTAGTCAGCGTAGATCGGGCGTAAGTCAGAGGATTTTGGGCATATGAGGTCATACCCAGCGTAGCTTACGCGGTGGCTAATTTTGCGGGATTGAGGTGGTTTTGGCCGCCTATATAAACCCTAAACCTAGGGATTCGATATTATTCACCCTCGGAGCATTATTGATAACTATTAGACGTTTCCAAGTGTTTAGGACGCTCCCGATCACCATTCCAATTAAGATTTCAATTCCCGAATCAAGACCTGAAGCTGTATTCATGAAGATACAAGGCTAAATCATTTGTGGTCATCCCCAATGGTAGGGTTAGTGTTAGCAATTGTGTTCGACCATGTTTCTACTTGTTCTTGGCATGAATCTTTTGATTTCTAGGATTTATGGGTTTAACCTGTTTGATTAAAAACTTTAATTCTTTGTTCAATCATTAATCCTTCAAGTCATTTGTCTTTGAATCATTAACAATTGGTATGTGATTGAGTAATTGAATTTGAATTGGTAAATGTTTAGATAACATCTCAATTATGTTCTTATTCGGTTTCGGATCGTTAGGTCAACATAATCAGATTAAGTAGTCTTGCATTTATTTATCATCCATGTTATCTATTCGTTCTTGTCTATGTGAATTCCAATTGGTAGTCATTAGGTTACACGAAGTCCTTCATAAACCCGAAACCCGGAAGTGATCTGCTTTCCAATTATTGTTTAAAACTCAATTATTGTTTAAAACTCAATTTCAATTTTCCAATTATATTTAGGAACCATTTGATTCACTAATAAATACATGCATTCATCAGTGAATACACTATATGTAAAATCATTATGAATCATGGTATTCTACTTCATATGCGGATACCTTATTTTTAGAATTGTAGTACATTCGTGAAAATAGTGAACAAAATAGTTTCTAAATATTTAAGGGTTCTCATTCGAACCCATCACAACGACATATATAGCTTATACATTGTCTATCAATATCTTTTCATGATTAAGTTTAAGGGTGTTATTAGGTTGGTTTATATTAATACGGCTATGAACATTCCTCACATAACCGACATATACCATACCAAACCAAATTAACCGGTTAAGGTTTTGATCGGGTTTCGGAGTTCCTGTTAACATAAATCACATCAAATATCAAAGCAATATTCAATACACTAAACATAAAAATCTAGAATATGCTTAAAACGAATAAGCAATACAAACATATTACATATGCACCAAAAAAACAGTATTCATAACGCTAATGCTAGTGCTAGTGCTAGTTTTAATCCAGAAACAGGTCAGTTTAGAAAGAAAATGAAAGTTGAAAGGGTAATTCGAAAGAGTTTAATTAATTAATATTTAATTAGTAGTTTGAATGTTTACGAATTATCTAGTTTGATTTAATTAGTAAAGATAATGATGTGAGCTAGTATTAGATTATAATTGAGAGTAGTATTTGAGTAAGATTAGCATGGTTTATTTTAGTATAAATAGATGGGTTAGGAGTCATTGTAAGTGTGTCGAGTTTTATAATAAACAGAAAGAGTCGGTCTTGGTTGAGATAAAAAAATTTCGTGTTCGATTTTGGGTCTGATTTCCAACAATTAGTATCAGAGCTAGTAAAAACTAAGGAGTTTTGAGAGTCGTTTTTTATGAGAAAAAGGGAGCAGCCCACCTCCCCCCTAGGAGGACGATAAATAGAGGAGCAGAGGGAGGAGACAACAATGAGGATTTGTTGTAGAAGGTTTGAGGTGGCAATACTCATGACTAAAAGAAAATAAAAAGGGAGAGAAGCGGCCATTGTTATCGTGAAAGAAAAATTGGAAGCCTGATGTGCTCCAAATTACACATATTTTACACACATTTCCCTATAGTTTGATTTGTTTTTACAGCAAATCTGATAAGAATAGATACATAAGCATGTTTTCTATAGATTTGCAGGTTTTGTTGTTTGGCGATTAACAATGACAAAGAAAGAAAGAAAGTATTAGGTATTGTATGTGTGGCCATTATGGATTTACGAGTTTGACGGAAGATTGTTTGAGAGAGGATACAATAGATTAGTAGAAGAGTCCTCTCATTTTGGTTTAGTACTAAAATATGAAATAATAAAAAAAACCTTTTTAATTTTTAACTAGTGGGATATACCGCATGTTACAGCGGGTCGGTTCTGAATATCGAAACGTAGATAAAAAAAATCACGTAGCAACGATATATTCGTAAATCACGAAAAAGTTACGTCGTTGTAAAACTGAACGTCTAAAAAATATAAAAAGCGAACTTTAAAAAATCGTTTAACGAAAAGATAAACCGTATAAAGCTGTCACCTACCCATATTTAGCATTTAAAAAATTAGTTTGTTAAATATTATATTTAATTAAAATATTAAAGCATTTAAAAATTATTTAGGTTAATAGTAAAAAGAAATTTTGTTGAATAATAGGAGAAAATAATTATAAAGAAACGTAAAACAAAAAAATACACTAAATGTATAAATTAAACTAAGATGTATGAAATAGATGTGAAGTTATGTATTTTCTTAAAAACTGAATTTAGATTAAAAATAGTTAAAAGATAATTATGAATAAAATTTATATTAAATGTGGTAATTAGATTATATAGTGGTGGGGACCACGTTTCTTCCCCATCATGCGTGAGCCAGATTGTCTCATGGTCCGTCATCAGTTACCTTCTTCTTTCTGGTGGTGGTTTCGTCAAATAATAAAAGAAAAAAAGGGAAATCAAACCTCAGGGGCTAGTTTGTGTTTATCATTTGTATGAACATGTATATATAAAGAAACTAAATCATGAAATTCACAAAAAAAAGATCAATGGAACAGTGTCACGTGGCAGTGACACTGTTTATACCGACCACCATCTTTAATAATATAATAATTTGGTGTGCAGAGGATACCCTCATATTATAATATGTTTCAGCCCCGTCTAATGAGGTCCATTAGGTCTAGTGACTCCCATATTCCAAGTGTTTTTCTTTCCGACTCTTTCTATCAACCTTTCTAGTATCTTTCACTCTGCTCATTTCTCACTTACATAATATACATGTTACATGCAGGACTGGTCCCGAGAACTTAGGGGCCCTATGCGAGTTATAAAAATGGGCCCCAAAAAATTAAACTTATATATATATAATCATTAATAGAACGATAAGTGTGATAACAATAAACAAAACAATACTATTATAGCAAAATGATATATTTTAAAAATGACTGAATTAGAAATTTTTAGATAGAGGGTCACAATAGATTTTTTTTAAATTCGCAATTATACATCAATTAGTATTAAGATTCGCGCGTTGCGGCTGCGCCGTTGAACCGTAAATAAAATTAACTTCGAACGTTAATGAAAGTAAGTACGTTGATTCCCCACGTGTTATGACGGGGTGTTTAATATTAAAATTTGAACTATGGAGTACTGTGTAGTAAATCAAATTAGAGAAATACTATATTAAAAAGTTATCCGTCTAATTTTAAAAATGTTAGAAAATTAGAGATAATAGAACTTATATTAAATTAAATTATTACGTGAGTATATTTTATCAAAGTATCTTTACCAATAGATATTTTTACATGATAAAAAATATTTTTTACTTAATTTTTATTTAGAAAATGATAAAAAGAAACTATCAGTAAGATTATTAGTTATTAGAAAGTAATAAAGTTAAATAAAAATTTAAATATTATATTATTTTGAATTAGTTGAACTACTAAATTAAAAATAAATAAAAGGATATTGGATTACCATGTGAATCGAAAATGAAAACTGACGACATAAATATATTAAAAAAAAGATAGGTTTGTCAGGATCATATAAGAGTTACTTTTTAAAATGACTTTAACCAAGAAAATTTATTCTTATTTTTTCTTTTTTCTTCTTCTCCTTTCTTTCCTCTGCCAACCCAAAAAACCGGTTGTCGTTGCCCCTGTTAGCCGGAGAAAAAAATTCCAATTATGCCACCTTCTGTCCTTCTTCTTTGTTCTACCTACACCGGATGCCAAGGAATAACCAAATAACTAGCGGAATCGAACCTAAATTTGGGCCCCTCGTGAAAACGGGCCCTGTGAAGTCGCCCAACCAGCACCTCCCAAGGGCCAACCCTGGTTACATGTTGGTGATATTAGTGTTTTCAGTATCGTTTTAGTATAATTAGAATTACTTAAAGACCAAAGTGAAATTATAATATACATTGATACGAGTTATGAGGTTTGGAATACACGCTTGTTGGAGAATATTGTAATTTCAGTCATCAACAATGAACCCAGCAGCCCAAGCCAGGAAGACGAAGAACAACTCCACCGGACCTCCATGAACACTACAAGGAAGAATATATTTTCAAACATTATTATAGAGACACCGTGGGTGGCCGACCATGTGAGAAACAAGGTATATATTGTTACATAGACCCGTGGGTAGTCGAGCATGCGAGCAATAGGGTCTACCGAATCCTTTTTGTCTAACCTAACACCTTATCCTGATTAAAAATAAAGTATTAAGTTTGCTTAAAATCTAAACCCGAACATCAAATACACCACACCTTCTAACCCAAAACTTAGTATTAATCACAAATAAAATTACTGAACAAAAATGTAGGTTAAAGTTTAGTCCACCAACATGTTTTACTTGATATCAAATACAAATTATATATATATATATATATATATATATATATATATATATATATATATATATATATAAATCGCAGGTCGGTATGAACAATATCGACATGCGATTGTTCACGTCGCACATGCAACTTTTGATGCACATGGTAAAGTCTGTAATGTAGGTTTTTTTTAATTTAACATTATATATCTATACTATGTAATAAATAAATGTTTTTTCATGTCATGTGTCGCCTCCATATTCATTCTCATAATTTTTTTCCCGTCTCCCTCTCTTATTAAATACACTTCCATCATTTAATAATAATATATTTTTAAAAAAATACTAATTATACTAATAAAACACATTTATTTTAAATTATCTCTTATTATAAGAAATCTAATTATGTAACTTTATTTTCAATCAAATCATAAATGATAGTAATTAGCGTATTTTAAAAACCCAATTATATATTAATTTTTAAATGTTTTGAATTTTTTTTTATCCGTAATACATGTAATACATTTTTATACATGTAAAATATATACATAAAAATTTAAGAATTTTATGTATTGATATTTTTCACCCGTTTGTAATACACGAGATCTACGCTAGTGTATATATATATATAGAGGACGTATCAAATGAAAACTCTTCCTAACTGTAAAAACCCTTAAACTCTATTCTAGCCACACATTTAATTATGTACATTTTAACTTGGGCTGAGATTTAATCTATATTTTTTTCTTCTCTTTTTAAAATTCTTAAAATACCCTAAAAGGGTAAATATGTCAATAGACATTATTTGATTTAATAATAATCACTCTCTTTATTTTTTTCTCTCTCTGTATATATTCAGATTAATGTGTAAATTTAGTTTACACATATACACAAATAAGAAAACTACATTCAAATACACAAAATATCTCATATACACAAATTAGAAAAAATAATTCACATCCAAATATCTTTACAAACAAGAAAAAAAATTATACATAATTCCACATTTTCTAAAAGAACATTAAATACATATGTGTAAAATCAAATACACAAAGGTAAAAACTCTTTACACATGTAAATTCAGTTTACACTTATACACAAATAAGAAAACTACATCCAAATACACAAAATATCCCATATACACAAATCAGAAAAAATAATTCATATCCAAATATCTTTACAAACAAGAAAAAAAAATTATACATAATTCCACTTTCTAAAAGAACATTAAATACACATGTGTAAAATCAAATACACAAAGGTAAAAACTCTTTACACATGTAAATTCAGTTTACACTTATACACAAATAAGAAAACTACATCCAAATACACAAAATATCCCATATACACAAATTAGAAAAAATAATTCACATCCAAATATCTTTACAAACAAGAAAAAAAAATTATACATAATTCCACTTTCTAAAAGAACATTAAATACACATGTGTAAAATCAAATACACAAAAGTAAAAACTCTTTACAAATGTAAATTCAGTTTACACTTGTGTAAAAGAATCAAATACACATGTGTAAAATCTAAATACACATGTGTAAAATCGAAATACACGTGTGTTAAATCAAAATACACATGTGTAAAAAATCAAAACCAGTTATAAAATCAAGCTACCTGGTATAGCAGATATGTATATCCATTCAATCCCCCCATCAACAATTGTAAGAATAAGATCAAAGCAGCGAAAGAAAGCACCCGTTATTAGCATTTTCGCTAACTTCGGGTGCGGTGGAAGCACTGCAAGATATTCACCTTCATTTAAAAAAAAAACAAATGAGACAAATTTAGAAATTTGTATGTGAAGTAATACAAATACTTTTATAAATCAGAAAAAAAATTACATACAAATACACAATTGTTAAATCAAAATACACAAGTGTAATAAAATACACAAGTGTAAAAAATCAAAATACACGGACAACTTTCAAATTTGTTTCCTCTTAAACTACTTTTTTGATCATCAAAACAACAAACCAATTTCTAAAAAACATAATAATGAAATAGGAGCACTTAGAAACTATGGTGGTTGATGATGTATATATCTCATGTAACTTTATGATTCTTCCACTTATTATCAAACTTTTATGAAATAACTTAGTTTTATATCTAATCATTTTTTTATCAACTTTAATATGTAACAATTTCATACAAAAAATCTATCTTTAATTTGGGGTAGAAATCATTTTGAAATATCCACCTGAGTTTCTTGGTGGGCATGGTATGTGAACCTGAATATGCATCTTGATGATGACGATGCCACTAGTTCGAAGGCCCATCAATAATTTTCTGGTTCTTGTAAGCAACAACAATTACTTGTACCAACCTTGTGAATATGCTCTTTTCGACTTTCAATTTAACATAAAGAGGAAAAGCAAGAAAGAACAAAAGACACATATGAAGATGAAATGGCAAGTACCGAAAAGGCGGAGGGCTGGAAAGGAGATGCCGGTTCACAAATGAAAATGGCAGATTTGCCGCTACCTTCGATTCCCCCAACTCCACATTCAAGATCGGTCACCTCCTTCGCTTCCCCCCATCTCCTCCAGCAAGCTCTTCGGATTTGAAGCATATAAAAGACGGTTATGCCAGTTCACAAAGAGAATCGGAAGAATATGGTAACCCATAGTGGCGTTTTGAATCAAGAACACAGATTTGAAGTCGATTAAGACATTGTTCTTCAGATCTAGTTCTTTTAGGGTGAGAGTGAAGATGTAGAGAGAGAGAGAGAAAAGAAGCTGCTTGTTTGATTGGGTGGAGATACATCTTAAACTAGAAATAAAAGAAAATAAATGAGTGAACAAGAATGGGTTTAAGGGTTTTCACAGTTAGGAAGGGTTTTCATTTGATACGTCTCATATATATATATATATATATATATATATATATATGTGTGTGTATGTATCATTTGAAGCACATTAAATCAACAGTTGAGGCGATGGCTTGGTGGTAAGGCGTGCACCCCTAAACCAGGTGGTGAGGGTTTGATCCGTGGCTCCCCCCTTTCCGGTTCGATGATGATGTCATCACAACCCCTACTGACATCATAATTCTTTTTTTAATAAATTAAAAACAATTGTTTCTTAATAGTTTAAATCTTTATAATTAATTTTTAGCTATAACTTTTAAAATATTATGTTTTTATATTCTAAATGCGTTGTTACAATACGTTGTTCAGAACTGACCTGCCACACGCACGATATCAATAAATGAACAAAAATGGTGGTTAGAGTTTATTTTGTAACTTGCAATTTACCAGTAGAAAACAGAACCTCAAACTCGTCCATGGGCCTGGGTATTGTCTTGGGGCATTTACATTTTAGCCCACTACCTCACTCGTTCTTTATATAATCCTTGGGCGGTTGGTTTTACAGAATATAAGGGCCTGTTGGGCATGGTCACAATAATGTAGGACTGATAGTTTCTGGTACGAAACTGTTAACACGACATGAAACAACACGACACGAAGTTAACAGGTTTCGCGTTTGTCCTTAACAGGTTTCGTGTCTTAAACAGGTCGACATGTTAACCTGTTAAGTACCTGTTAATAACATGTTTATATTTTTAAATTAAAAAATAATAATACATTATATTTGCTTTTAGACTTTTGTGGATTTTTGTTTCAAATATGTTATGGATTATGTATTAATTAAGACTTTTATGCTTGTTTTGACATTTTTTGTTCACTACACATGTATTATTTATCGTGTCCTTAAACATGTCTTATCGTGTTAACATGTTGCTTAACCGGTTCGTGTTTGAAAAAATGACACGATTAGTTATCGTGTCATGTTCGTGTCTAGCATCACAGATAATCGTGTCTTATCGTGTCGTGTCTGACATGTTATGCCAGCCCTACAATAATGACAAAATGCACCATATCGACTTAGAGATATTATTCAATGCTTTTCGGGGAGGTGAAATTAATGAAATAATATTATAAATTTATAACATATATAAATGATATAGACATTTATAGATAAATTACCAAATTAAAGATATTGGATATAATATAACAGAAAAATCAGGAATTAAATATAACATATAGGATTGTCACTTAGCCCCGTCACATAAGTACACGAGATTTAATTTTAAAACGAGGTGGTCGTAGAAGGTAAAAATAGTAGTCCATTAAACTTACATGTTAGGATTGTTACTTAGCGCACGTCAGTAAGACGTAATTTAAAGAAATTTTTTTACCATTTTTCATTTAATTCACTGAATTTTAAATTCAAAATAATGAACAATAATAAACATGATTCCTATTTTATTGAGTTAGTTTTTCTAGTTTATAGCATTCTATGCATAACTCAAAGAAAGACATGTTAATTCGGATTAAAGAAGACATGTTAACCAAACTGTCCATATTCATTTCCTTGCAAAATGTCTTTTTCAGTTTTTCTTTTTTCCTTTTAATTTTCTCTAAACTAGTTAAGAAAAAGGCAGCTTTAAGTTTATTATTATATTAAAACAAGTGGTGATGTCTAATCCAAGTATAAAGCTATGACAATTGACCTCTAATCGCGTAAAAGAATTATAGGAATCTCGAAAATTTTCCAAAATTTTCTTTTGTAATAAAATGTACTCTTTACCATAGACATCGTATAATATATAATATAGGCAGAACATCGTATAACAGAGGTGAAAGATTATACAATAGAGACACAAGACCGTATAATAGAAGCGGATCCACACTTAATTTTTTAAACTTTTTTTAAATAAAAAAATATAGGCGGCCAACTGTGACAAGGATGTAAAGACAGGCGGTGGCCGACCATGATAAGGATGTAAAACATGCGTTTCGGCCCATGTTGTGGCACATGGCATTATATCATTGACTACAAAAATAGGTGGTCAGCCGTATTATATGGGTGCTGCCGCCCATATTGAAGAGGATATTTCGTGGCAGAAGAAAGTCAAAGGGATATTTTGAAAAAAGTTGTTCGTTAAAGGGACATCTTGGAATTTTCACATCTCCATATGGTGTATTTTTTTTAACAGTAAAACTACATTATCTAGGATATAATGGACAACACCTAGATAATCCAGGATGAAGCTATCACCCCAAGACTCGAACCCGCAACCTTTGATTGAGCTGATATCACCACTCTAACTCTTACCTATTTATCACTACACTCATCTCCCCTCTAAATGGTGTATATAAGGAGATGTTATTTTATAACCCAATAATATATTAAAAATTCCAAGAAACACGTTAACATTTACACTAATTATTATATAAATTGATTAAAGTGCATATAGATTTCAATATGTTTAAAGCTTATTTTAAAAAAGTATGATATTAATGATCTTTTATTTAAATGCACATATGCATATGTATATATATATACACGCATGTTCGTATTTTTATATATTTTTTAAAAGAACTTCAAGATATATGAGATAAAATATAAGAAAGAATGGTGATAGTTTTACCATTCTAATTGAAGCAGTATTACACGTCTTATGCGGTTATATAGTTCTCAACATACTATTTGTTCTGAAAAGAATACATCCAAATATCTTTACACACATGTATATACAGGGGCCGCTTATCGTACAAAAGCCAAAAAGCAAACAAAACATATGAAGCCCTCAGGATGCGACACATGTCCTTGGGACAATGGGTAAATCCATCCATGTTGTAATAATAACATGTGTTTTATATTAACAAGTGTTTTAAAATGATAATAACGTATGTATTAAGATGATAATAATGCATGTTATACGAATTATAACGTTTGATGATAATCACATATGTTATACGACAACACATCAACATTTTATTAAAAAAAGTTAATTTTATAATATTAAAAGTATAACAAGACTATACTCAAATAAAATAGAATAAAATTCTCCGTTTCATGGTGTAATTTTAAAAAAATATATAATGTCGTAAAAGTTATATGTGTTTTATATAAATGGGAGAACTTGAAAAAAAAATCAACAATGATAGCTATTCCAATTTTGCCCATCCAAACTTATTTATATAATAATAATTATATATAAAATTGTGATAAAAATAAGTAAATAATATATATATATATATATATATATATATAGGGGAAGGTTCAAACGAGAACAAAGATTCTAATAGTTTCAAAATTGGTAAACAAATTTCATTATTTATAAACATAAGTCTATTTGTCTATTGTATTGTAGTGACATTTCATAATGTTTTTATGTAGAAAGAAAATCTTCTAAGTTATCTGAGATCGGTTGGACATGTAAAGGCCGATGTGCTTAATTCTCATACGCCGCACTAGTCAAAGTTGAAATGGGCTACGATTGGAAATTATGAAGACCCTGCTAGTTTTTTATGAGGCACATTGAGACATATATGGGCATAGGGTCAAAGAATTAGGACTGTAGATTTGCAGTAGATGAGAGTAAGCAGAAACAACAGATCTTGATCATAAGGAAAAACTACGCAACAAATATGTTAATATCTGATATTAACCTACACAAAATGATATTATGGATACTATTGGATAAAAAAAAACAAGAAATAGAAAGGTTTTGTTAGAGTTTCTGGGAATATAATTTTTAGTATCTAGTTGGTTTAGTAAGAGAATGAAACAACTTTTTTTTTATTTTGGTTTTTGATTTATTTACGGTTGGCATTTTGGTAATTTATGAGTGTTTTCTGGTTTAATTCAAAAAGTTTTTGTAGTTTGTTTGAAACATGGATGTAGTATATATGCTTCATTTAATATTTTTATAAATGGACGTCGTGGTAAAAATAAAGTGGTATATTCATGCGGTTGGTTTTTGTTATGTATAGAATTAACGAATGTGAGGTTTAATGGAGAATACTAAATTATTAGGAAAAGAAAAGAACAAATTTAATCATTCATTGTTTTGATTGGTTCATATTTTTATAGTTTTATACTTTTTACATGTAAATGAGTATGTCAATGTTCATTAAAAAAAAGCGACAAATTTATATCTTCATATGAAATTTATAACTTTATATGTTTTTTAAGGTTGAACGGCTATCTATACGTGTGTAGGTTATGTGTACACAAAATAACATACACATCATCCACAGATGTGTAGCTTATTTTAGTAAACGAAATTTGTTAGTGTTTTTTTTAATTTTAAATGGTAAATAAAAATTACAACCCTCCCCAGTCTGTGGCCTTTGTTAATTTTTTTTAATCAAGCTTACTAATATCTCTATGCTACGTCAAGAATGGAAGTAAATGTAATATGGGTTTGATACACTGCTATCAATTATAATAATTGCCTATATATGTAACAATTATTTTTTTAGGAAAATATAACTTAAGACTGGGATTTTGTTTGTCGGATAAATAAATAAAAATAACGAAAATATCATCCGGAAAAACAAATTACATGTTCCTAAATCATATCTGGAATTAAAAAAAGTTATTTTGAATTTGATCAGAGACGGATAAGAATTTAAATTAAAAAAAACCTTGAAACCTATTATTTTGAAATTGATGAAGGATGGATAAGAATTTGAATTAAAAAAAAACGGACTAGATGTTCCTAAATCAGTGGAGTATTCTAAAAATACATAAATTAAATTAATTATACAAATTACTATTATACCCTTATAATAAACTTAAATGTAAAACAAAAAGAAAAAAACTTGATTGGTTAAATATTGTTCCCTCTGTTCTCGCAAATTTTAGTTGTTCTGAAATGAACCTCCGCTTTATACATATATATATATATATTATATTATGTTATACGTAAAAGTTATAATTATAAATATTCATAAAAAATAATTATAAAATAGTTAAATAATTAAAGAAAATAATAACCGAGCTGAGCCAAGCTTAAAAAGTTACTTACGAGTTGAACTTGAGCTTACAAATAGAACTCTAAACGAGCCAAGTTCGATCTTAGGTGAGCTTCGGTCGGCTCATTTACACCCTAACAAACTTTTCGTGGTTTCCAAATATACCGCCGTAACATGCTTTAAAACTGAACCAGTGCAATGCGCGCTCTGCCGGAACGTAAGTTATAATTATATGTCGTTTCATCAAGTTCTTTTTGTTTCTAAAGCTATTATAATAAAGTCCATTGGAATTTAATATAGAAATAATAATTTGGACAAAAGAAATATTTGAAAGATTTGATGTAAAATCCCATTGGGATGGGGAAAAGCCAAAAGTTTTAAGCTAACAGAGAAAGTAAAGCATAATTACGTCTAGTAATCCGTTCTCTAAAGAAAGTTTAAGCACAAACACATTTTTTTTCAATATAACTTTTTTCTATTTTTATTTTCTTTTATTGTTGATGGTATAGAAAGTAGTTAAGAAATTTAAACAATTAAGTTCTAACAAGAAGTAGATTATATTAAAAGTACCGAAACTTATGTTAGATTCTATCTAAGATTAAAAAAAAATCAATTTAAATGATTTTTTTATGACCAAAATAGGGACTTTTCTAACCAGAACTTACTTTTTTTTAAACGTCAAAAAGAAATCACACTTTTGGTAAAAAAGAAGTATAATATCTTAAATTGATTCTTTTAGCATACAATTCACCTTTACATAAAGTAATTTGTATTATGTGAGGAAATGTGCTCATAACATGGGCGGTTCTAGATTTTTACAATTAATACAAAAATACCGCTACAGATCACATTATTTGAATCATACTTGAAAACCTGAAATTCGTATCAAACATAATTCGAATTCGTGTTTCGGATATTTGAATAGTGTCTTCGAATCGAATTCGAGCCTATTGATTTCGTATCAAACCGAACCGATTGTTTGAATTCGTAATTGAATTATATAAATTTTATTTTATTGAAAAATAAGTATATTTTTTATTTATTATTTTATATATATATATATATATATATATATATAGGGTTAGGTTATGATAAAAATGGTTTTATAAGAAGGATTCTGGACTTGACATGTGTCCTTTTATTGATTTTAAATAGAGGGTATAATGGCCATTGTGTAATATACCAGATCATTGTGTAATATAAGTTACGATATTACACAATAACTAGACTTAATATTACACAATGAACTGATATTATACAACGAAGTGATATTACACAATAAACAAATTACACAATAACCAGACCTTACATTAAACAATGACCTGACATATTTGAGCGAATTACACAATAATGAGCAAATTACACAATGAGCTAAAAACGTAAAACACAATGATGAATACATATAACACAATGATGAAAAATATTTGACAAAATGAGCAAATTACACAATGACCAGACCTTACATTACACAATGACTTGACATATTTGAGCGAATTACATATAAATGAGCAAATTACACAATGAGCTGGAAAACGTAAAACGCAATGATGAATACATAACACAATGATGAAAAATATTTGACAAAATGATGAATACATATAACACAATGATGAAAAACATTTGACACAGTAACCAGACCTGACAATGACCAGATCTGATATTACACAATGACCTGATATTACACAATGAACTGATATTACACAATGACCCGGCAAATTACACAATGAGCTGAAAAACGTAAAACACAATGATGAATACATATAACATAATAATGAAAAATATTTGATAAAATGAGCAAATTACACAATGAGTTGGAAAACGTAAAATACAATGATAAAAAATATTTGACAAAATGAGCATATTACACAATAACCAGACCTTATATTACACAATGACCTGACATATTTGAGCGAATTACACAATAATGAGCAAATTACACAATGAGCTGGAAAACGTAAAACACAATGATGAAAAATATTTGACAAAATGGGCATATTACACAATGAGCAAATTACACAATTACCAGACCTTACATTACACAATGACCTGACATATTTAAGCGAATTACACAATGCTGAGCAAATTACATAATGAGCTGGAAAACGTAAAACACGATGAATACATATAACACAATGATGAAAAATATTTGACAAAATGATGAATACATATAACACAATGATGAAAAATATTTGACACAATGACCAGACCTGACATTACACAATGACCAAACCTGATATTACACAATGACCTGATATTACACAATGAACTGATATTACACAATGACCTGACAAATTACACAATGAGCTGGAAAACGTAAAACACAATGATGAATACATATAACACAATAATGAAAAATATTTGATAAAATGAGCAAATTATGCAATGAGTTGGAAAACATAAAACACAATGATGAATACATATAAAACAATGATAAAAAATATTTAAAAAATGAGCATATTACACAATGAGCAAATTACACAATAACCATATTTGAGCGAATTACATAATAATGAGCAAATTACACAATGAGTTGGAAAATGTAAAACACAATGATGAATACATATAACATAATGATGAAAAATATTTGACAAAATGAGCATATTACACAATGAGCAAATTGCATAATGACCAGACCTTACATTACACAATGACCTGACATATTTGAGCGAATTACACAATAGTGAGCAAATTACACAATTAGCTGGAAAACGTAAAACACAATGATGAATACATATAACACAATGATGAAAAATATTTGACAAAATGATGAATGCATATAACACAATGATGAAAAACATTTGACACAATGACCAGACCTGACATTATACAATGACCAGACATGATATTACTCAATGACCAGACCTGATATTACACAATGACCTGATATTACACAATGACCTGATATTACACAATGACCAGATTTGATATTACACAATAAACTAATATTACACAATTACCTGACAAATTAGACAATGAGCTAGAAAACGTAATTTTTTTTTCGTTTTTGTATATAACGACACTTTACTCATTTTAAAGATAAAAAAACGCTCGTTTTTATGGTGTATTTTTTTTTAAAAATAATGTCGTATGTAAAAGTTATGAACTTTAAAAAAAAAGGGGGGACTTGATAAAAAAGCAACAAAAGTGGCCAAAACTAAAATATCATTCAAACAACTTTTTCTCCTACAATTTATCTCAACCATTAAAGCTTTTCTACAATTTGATCTAGTGGCCCTAAATCTTTCTCACTCTTCTTAGAATTAGAATCCTTTTTATCTGAACCTTTTCCTATATATATATATATATATATTTATTATTTGTTTTCTTCTTATCATTAGTAACTAGGTTATAATCCTGTGTATTACACGGGGTGAATAAATAAAATGCTATATACTTAGTAATAAATTTTTTATATTTTTAAAAACCCGTGTAATAAACGGGTTGAATATAAACTGGTATATTACATCGGTTGAATTGTTTATAATTAAATAATAAGTATTCGTAATTAGATTTATATTAAAAATCTAAAAATAATTTTTTTAATATAATTATTCAATATGAGAGAGAGAGGCGAGAAAAAAATGATACAAATGAACCAGAAAATAACACGTGTCTATAGAATTTTATTTATTAATATAAAGATTATTATTTGATATTATTATTTAATAGGAGAGAGAAACAATAAAATTAATATTTAATAACAGAGATGCGAGAAAATAAATGTGAGAAGTAACCAGAGAGTGATACGTGTCCCTCATGGTTTTCCTTTATTATAAAGTATAGATTAGTATTTTGTTTAAAGATATATTACTATTAAAATATAGAGTTGTATTTAATAAGAGAGAGAGAGATGAGAAAAATATGATAAGAAATGAATATGGTGATGACACGTGGTATGTAAAACCTTTATTTATTATATAGTATAGATTTGAACCAACTCGAATTTGAATTCTACTTTTTGAATTCGAATTAGTTTTTCAAGCTCGAATTTTAATTCAGTTTTAAAATTTTCAAATCTAATTAACCTGATAACCCGAAAACCAACCCGACAAGCACTCTTAAATACTGTGAATGAAAAATGACGTCTTGCGTGAAAGTAAGCATTAATAAGCTTTTATGTGAGACGTTGAGTCTTTACTCTTTAAAGAGTCGTGTGATAAGTAGTTTACTTTAAGAGCATAATACTTAAATACATTTTAGTTAAGGTTTATATTAATTTTATATGAAATACATGTAATAGGTTGAGAGTTTATTATCACTTGAAAATGTTCAAGAAAACTAGAGGGTCATAACAATTAGAAGTATAATACATTAATACGTGTTAGAAATAACGTCACACTACCATGAATTATGTTAATTTCTTTTATGAATTAATGATATGACGAAACCAGTGAATCTTGTTACATGTTTGACAGATAATCGTTTCTCATTGAGATAGGTACGCCACAACAAAAAATATCAAACTAAAATGATTTATTTTTGAACGACAATACAAAATTTATCTCACACATAGGCTAGCAAGCAGCTAGATCGACACCAGCCAAACCCAGATGTGCATTACATACAAAAATTATCATAAAAACTACACCATATTAAACTTCGCCCTGATAAATTATTTATCACAGGTAATCAAATACTTCGAAAGCTTGAGAATTTCATTAATGCCAAACGGCTATAAATACATGAAGAAAAGAACTGACTAAGCTACATAATAGGAAACAAAATGGAACTAAAAAGCTGCAGAGGAATAGGTAAAAACCAACGGATCTATCCCACGTGCTTTGACTAGAAATAATAATAATAAAGCAACAATGACTAAACAATGAAAAGGACTAGTCATCTTTATTTAGTACCAAGTACTACCCATGCCTGTAGACACAAGCAAACCTACGCAAAATAGGGTTTTTACTCCAACAAACCCTCCCTCAAACAAGACATGCCCTCACTGTCTTGCTTGCCTTTAAGTGAGCAAACTCCAAGTCTATCTCTTAATCTCAGAAAAACTTCTCGATGCAGAGGTTTAGTGAGAATGTCTGCTACCTGCTCACTTGTTCCACAAAACTTTAACTCAATCATGCCTTCATTAACCAGATCTCGAAGAAAATGAAATCTCACCCCAATGTGTTTACACCTGCCATGAAACACTGGGTTCTTTGACAGTTTAATAGTTGAGGTGTTATCACACATTATGGTAGTTTCTCCTTCCACTTTAACACCCAATTCTTCTAACACACCTCGAACCCACATCACTTGACAAGCGCAAGATGCAGCTGCTACATATTCTGCTTCTGTGGAAGACAACGCCACTATGCTTTGTTTCTTTGATGACCAAGTGACTGCAGCTCCATCCCACAGAATCAAATGACCTGAAGTGCTTTTTCTATCATTGAAGTCTCCTGCAAAATCACTGTCAGTGTAGACTGTCATTTCTCCTTTTCCTCCTCGCTTATACCAAATGCCATAGTCCAAAGTTCCCTGAAGATAGCGCATAACTCTTTTTGCAGCAGCATAATGATCTTATGCAGGTTTGGACATGAAGCGGCTAATCAAGCTCACCACAAACTGAATATCAGGACGGGTTGTGGTGATATACATGAGACTTCCCACTACTTGTTTGAACAAGGTTTCATCCACCAGCTCTCCTTCATTCTACTTCAGCTTACACCCAGGCACAATCGGATTCACCACAGCATTGCATTCCAGCATATCAAAACGGGTCAAGATTTCTGTGGTATATTTTCTTTGTGAAATGTGAATCCCTGCTGATGTTTGAATCACCTCAATGCCCAAAAAATACCTCATCTTCCCCAGATCAGTCATTTCAAATTCTCTTTTCATCGAACTCTTGAATTCTTCCAACATCTCCTTGCTATTTCCTGTGTAAATCAGATCATCTACATAGACGTTCACAAAAAGCAAGTTACCTTCTGGACCTTCCTTAATGAAGAGAGTATGTTCTGACTTGCTTCTTTTGAAACCTTCACGAACAAAATAGGTTTCTATACGATGAAACCAAGCTCTTGGAGCTTGTTTCAAACCATACAAAGCCTTTTGCAGCTTGTAAACCTTATGCTCATTACCCTGGACAATATAGCCTTGAGGTTGTTGGACATACACATCTTCTTCCAAAGTCCCATGTAAAAACGCAGACTTTACGTCCATTTGATGCATGCCCCAACCCCTTTGAGCTGCAATAGCTATCATGAAACGAATTGTATCCATTCTTGCCACTGGTGCATAAATTTCCAAGTAGTCAACACCAAACTCTTGACCATAACCTCGAGCCACCAGCCTTGCCTTATGCTTTTCAATTTCACATTTTTCATTCATCTTAGTTTTAAACACCCACTTCACTCCAATACACTTGGCATCCTTTGGCAAGTTAACTAAACACCAAGTTTGGTTCCTTTCAATTGCCTCAATTTCCAAATCCATAGCTTTTCTCCATTTTTCACTTTTAACAGCTTCTTCATACTTGATGGGATCTTGATCAATTTCTTCCATGACATTCACTTCTTCATCATCAGATTGTAAGTCATCACCTGTTACATATTCTTGCAAGTAATTAGGTGGCCTTCTCAGTCTTCCCTCCCTAGCTGTGGCATTGCTAGGACCTGGTTCACAAATGGCTTCATTTTCTGTGCATGGTTCATGTTCTTCATTGTCATCTTGATGAGCCTCATCTTCACCACCAGGAGTATAATTTCCCCATGCAAGTTCTACCTGGCCAGAAGTTTCCTTGGTGGTTTGGTTCCAAACCCATGCCTTTTGTTCTTCAAAAATAACATCTTTGCTTATAACTACCTTCATGGTCTGGGGATCAATTAACCTATACGCCTTGGATTCTTCACTTACTCCAGTCAAAACACAAGGAAAGCTTCTATCATCAAGCTTTGATCTTTTCTCCTTAGGCACATGCACGTGTGCTAAGGAACCCCAAACCCTAAAATGATCTACTGTTGGTTTGGACCCACTCCATGCCTCTTCTGGAGTCATGTCTAACAGGGCCTTTGCTGGTCTTCTATTCAAAACATAAAAACTCCAAACTACTGCCTCAGCCCAAAACATCTTTAGCATGTTTTTAGAGGCCAGTAATGTAATCACCATCTCTATAACGGTTCGGTTTTTGCGTTCAGCCACGCCGTTTTGTTGTGGTGTGAAGCTTGTCGTCAATTGCCTTTTAACCCCATGTTCCTTGCAGAAATCGTTGAAAGCATGTGACAGATACTCTCCCCCTCTGTCAGTTCGAAGCATTTTGACAATTTTCCCTGTTTCAGTCTCCACCTTCGCTTTGAATTCCTTGAATCTTTCAAGGGCTTGTGACTTTCCTGTTAACAAGTATACCCATGCCTTGCGGCTATAGTCATCAATAAAAGTTAACATATACCGTTTACCCGTGTTCGAAGGAGGGGTGATTGGCCCACATATGTCTGAATGAATCAATTCCAAGACTTCACTTGCTCGCCATCTGCTCGCCTTTGGTATTGTTTCCCTGGTTTGTTTTCCAACCAAGCAGTCTTCACAGATTGCCTGATCAACGGGGAAGATAGGTAGGTCACGAACCATTTGCTTTTGTTGAAGTGTACCCATACTTGTCTTGCTAATGTGACCTAGACGTTCATGCCAGAGTCTAGCCATATCTTCAGCACTCAAATACATGCAACCATCCGTCTTTTGATCATCATTGTTCCTTTCATCTTCACAAAGAGGAAACATTCGGTTGGCGCTCATGTTGCTTTGAAACAACAGACCCCTTTCCGGATGAAACACTTTGCAAAGATTTGACTGAAAAAGGAAAGACAGTCCCTTCTGTTGAAGCTGCCCCACACTGACCAAACAATTTTTAAGATCTGGTACATAATACACATCATGCATCACAAAAATCGTTCCATTCAGCTTCAGTTTGACATTCCCTTTGCCTTCAACAGTCATACGTGTATTGTTCCCAAGTCTAACAGAGGTAGAAAAGTTTTGATCCAAAAGAACAAACCTTTCCTTGCTTCCACACATGTGGTTGGAACAACCTGAATCCAAAAACCAAGCACCACCTTTGCTGTCTTCAGTTGTAAGTGCCATAAAACTGTTCTCAGTATCCTCTACTTCTGCCATCAAAATCACCTCCTCATTATCTTCGAAACCAGCATAATTGACTTCTTTAGAACTAGGGCATTCATATGAGAAGTGTCCTAGTTTATGGCATCGGTAACATTCAATTGTTTCTTTGTTGAAGGATTGTCTACCTCGTCCACGTCCTCTGCCTCTTGGGCTGAAACGACCTCTTCCACGACCTTTCATGCTTGAGCCTTCACCATACTCTACCTTTAAGACTTGTTCATCTTCCTTCTCAACCCTTTTAAACTTTTGTTCATGAACAACCAGGGTGCTTTGTAGCTCTTCTATCGACATCTCATCAACATTCTTGGACTCTTCAATAGACACTACCACAAACATGTATTTTTCTGTGAGAGTCCTGAGAATTTTCTCAACAATCTTAACATCTGGCATGGATTCCCCATTGCTTCTCATCTGATTTGAAATAGTTAGCACTCTTCCAAAATAATCAGGGATGGATTCTTCAGTCTTCATCTCCAAAACTTCAAAATCTCTTCTAAGCTTTTGTAACATCGACCTCTTCACACGCTCGTTTCCAGCAAATCGTTTCTTCATGGATTCCCATACTGCTTTGGAGGTTGATCTGTCTAAAATCTGCTCGAATGTGACTCGGTCAATTGCCTCATACAGATAGTGCTTTACCTGCATGTCTTTCATCTTGAGTTCTTCGAGTTTCTTCTTCTGTGCATCGCTCTGGGCCACACCAACAGCTGGCTCAATGATTCCCGGATCTATTAGCTTCCATAACTGTTTTGCACGCAGCAAATTTTCCATCATTTCACTCCAATGGTCATAATGACCATCGAACACGGGGATCTTTAATTTTTCTTCACTCATTCTCGTACCCCTCTTTTGGTGATCGAAGTTTCGTTTTTGCTCTGATACCAAATGATAAATTATTTATCACAGGTAATCAAATACTTCGAAAGCTTGAGAATTTCATTAATGCCAAACGGCTATAAATACATGAAGAAAAGAACTGACTAAGCTACATAATAGGAAACAAAATGGAACTAAAAAGCTGCAGAGGAATAGGTAAAAACCAACGGATCTATCCCACGTGCTTTGACTAGAAATAATAATAATAAAGCAACAATGACTAAACAATGAAAAGGACTAGTCATCTTTATTTAGTACCAAGTACTACCCATGCCTGTAGACACAAGCAAACCTACGCAAAATAGGGTTTTTACTCCAACACGCCCTATTTTTTAAGCAAAGAAAACTCGTAACTTTTGTTTCCTCAAAATAAAATAATTAATTTTAAAGAAAATTTGAAACCTTATTTTAGGGTCTAAAAGTGTGCAAAGTGTATTTTGTTAAGTATTTAATTAGTAGTGTAGCAAGCAACATTCTCTTGTTTTATTCACGGGTCTCGACTCTGCCGTTGGAGCATCGGAAGCAATAATCATGGCAGCAGATCCAAAGCACGATCAAAGTTAGCAACACACTCCCTTGCACGTGCCTTTGCTTCTTTTGCATTTTTTTAATTAATTCGCTAATTGCATAAACAATTAAATGTCCCCAAGAGCAATTAAAAACATAATAAAACGATAATATAGATGAAATATTATTAATAAACTTGTCACAATAAGTTTTAGTACATTAAGATACTTACGAATAAATATTTTTAATTTAATTTAAAAAATTTAAATGAGACTCATTTAATTACATAGTTTTTTCTGTTTTTCTTTATCCCTTTACAATATTTTTCATTTAATTATGTCCATGACAAAGGTTACATTATCCTCTTTGTTTACATTTTATGCTATCATTTTTTTAAATACGTTGACTTTTTAAAATTTTAATATCCATAATTTCTGTAGAAATTATTTTCCATACACGCACACATATATTATATGTCATATATAGCATGCTAAATCATCAAATTATTGAATATGTATATACATATATGTATTTATTAAGTTATAATGGTTTTTTTTACAAAAAATATAAGCATCAAAAGTTATAGCTTTATAGGGATGCTTGTGTAAAAACGCATAAATAATACGGTAAATCATAAAAATAGTCATTTAACTAATTAATTTTTAAAAAAGTTTTTTTACCAAAAAAGTATGTGTAGAACTAGCAAAAAATTATCATGTTCAGATAAGATTTATGCAAGTTAAGTTCTTTACTTGATAATATATTTTCTCATGATCTTAGTTACTTTTTGTAAATTTTGTGATTTTTTTTTCATTATTTAAGCTTTTTAACCAACAAGAACATGACATTATCATGTCAGAATCGTGTTTTGTGATTTTGAGTTTTTTGTATAAAATTGTATTCTTTTTGTAATTTTATCTTTTTAACGTGATTCTGACATGTGTCGCATCACATTTTACGCACTAAAAATCTTAAAACATGTCAATATAAAAACCTATTTTTTACTTCTTTTACTCATCCAAAATTACAACTTTATAACAAGCATAACATGTCTAAAATATTACGTCTAGACTATGAAAACCATTGCTCATTTATGACATAAAACTATCTTCTAAAACTAAATCGGTCAATCTTTGAAACCGGGCCTATTTAACCTACGTATTGTTGCGTTAGGTCGTTTGTTATGTGAGACGTTACACCCCTAATTTTAGCATATCTTGTAAACCACACATCTATATCAAACTTTTATTGGTATTTTTATGGATATGTATATATTTATTTTCTTTTAAATGATTGTTTATTATAAAAATGATTGGTCAAGATCACAATCGAGTGATAATGCCATAATGGAAAGAAATCTCAAAAAGACGAAATGCTAAAAATGGAAAAGCAATTAATGTAGGCGAATAAGTGCACATGAGTCATGACAAGGATAAAACACACACAAAAGGCTCAATGCAAAAGGACCCTCACTAAAAAGGGAATTTTATAACCATCTTTTTACTGTACAAGATGCCTTCATGTGAAAAAGTATCATCATATTCATATTCTAACTTTTTTGAATACATACACCTTCTCAATCAAAACTAACATGGTTTCTTTTTTTCAAAACTGGTAATATCACTGGTGGTTCATTGGTTAGACCGGTCAAAAAGGTTAAATCCGCCTAAAAAACCATATGACATCGTAAATTCTAAATAATATATTATTATTGGTTTATATTTGAAAGAATATAAAATATATTTGTGGCAGGCTGCTGCAGCAGGAAGGGGTTATCCTTAACAAAAAAATGATTACATGGCCCACAAAATTACAGTCACTGTGGCGTAGCAGTAGAGAGGATAGATAGAAGTGTAAAATGTGATAGTTATGTTGCAGTATAAGAAACTTCTAACGGTTAAGTACACATAGTAATAGGAATTCGATAGATTGTTGAAGATAACATACCGGAAAACAGAAATTAGTTATATACAGGTTATGATTAATTGGAAATTAGGATTAATTAATTAAGAAGAAAGTGAAACCAACACAATTAGGGCTTTAACGGAACCCACTGGTACCTTCCTTCCATTGGAACGTCTTTCACGATATCAAAGTTGTACCTGTTTGATGAGCATGAAACAAAAATAAGTTGAAATTCTGTTTGTACTCACTCTACAATGCGCGTGTAGAGAGGTTCACGTTAACAGTGATTGTTTATCATGCACACACCGGACTAGCTAGCTAGCTACTTACTTTTCCGCGAATCGTTTCTGCTCGTACTTTTCTGCCTTGGAGAAAAATTCTTCAAGCTCCAAAGCAGAAGGCATCGTCACCGCCTGTGCTGGTTTCCGGCGAGAAGTAGCTTCAATCGCCGTCGTTGCCGCCGGCGACTTCTTTGTTGATGAAGACTCCATTTCCATTTCTTCTGGTTCCAAGCAAATAACACTTGATGTAGATGTCTCTCTACTGTAGATTAATTAACAAACACGAACGCGGAATTTTAATAATCGGATTTTGTAAATATAGACGAGAAAATAAGAATTATTATGAGTCGGTGTGATGATTTATTTAACCTGAAACCGTCGTTACTCGAGATGAAGATATCCGTTCCGGAATAAAACTCAGCCTGTAATTAATTAAGCATTCATTAAGATCGTGAAGAGGAAACGGAAATAAATTTATTACTCCAGCTTATAGAAGGTCGATGAATCAAATCAAACAAACGAATATATAATTATTATATATTTAAATTTTGAATTTCAAACCTTCAGATCTGAGATCGAATCGTCGTTTTTCGAGTGCATAACCGACGAACTGACATGATCAGTACCAGACACCGCCGTCGAAGCAACATTCTCATGGAAATTCACGTCAACGTCACGTCGGGACCGATATCGAAGCTGAAACGCCTCCTCATCATCTTCGGAACTAAATCTTCTTCTCTTACCGGCGCCGGCGGTCGTAATATCTGTATCTCTATTCCGACGCACGCCTCCGTTTGAAATTGAAACCTCCATCACCGGAATTTCTTCCGTGCATTCGTATCCGGATCCACTGGTACCTGTTTCCTCAATCATAGATCACACATACAGCTTGCTGTAATCAAAAGGTTTCAAGGAATCAAACTGAACGAACCTCTCTCTCTCTTCTCTTTGATTCTCTCTCTAAGAAGGTGCTTGAAGATTAAAGGGAAAGAAAGAGTGGAAATAAAGGTAAGGGGGGATATGATCGGACGGTGGACAATTAATGATATTATTTAATTAAAAAGAAATAATTGAGAGACTGTGATTGGAATTTTCAGGTATGAAGAGTAACTATGATGGTGAACGGTAGCTAAAATTTTACTTTACACAACTAACATATTTACACAATGATTTTAATGAAACAAATGGTCCAATATATTTATAAATTTATTATTTTATATGAAAAATAATATATAGAGTTTATATATGAATATATATATAAATAGGGGTGGGTTTAAGAGAAAAAACCAATAGTTAGGCGAAAACCGAGAAAACCATTAAAAAAATCAATTTTAATCAATAATATAATAATATTTATTTTTTATTTTATTTTTTATAAGAGTATCAATGTAATATTACAAATTTTTACCAAAAAATCATTTAAATATTAACTTACGTATACGTAACCCATAGTGTTACGTATACGTAACCCATAGTGTTACGTATACGTAAACAGAAAACAAAAAATTCAAAAAAATGTGGCAACGTATATGTAACTCATAGTATTACACATTGTTTTAGTGGTTTTTTCGGTTTTCGTCTAACTTT
This sequence comes from Smallanthus sonchifolius, assembly GCA_023525975.1. Taxonomy (NCBI): domain Eukaryota; kingdom Viridiplantae; phylum Streptophyta; class Magnoliopsida; order Asterales; family Asteraceae; genus Smallanthus; species Smallanthus sonchifolius. The sequence continues at coordinate 4,491,267 of CM042024.1, read as the reverse complement.
GTTGTTTTTTCTTGATCCCTCCCCTATATATATATATATAAATGCATGTGAATATATTGTTCATGATACATTTATGTATATTATATATGTATATATATATATATATAGATATTTGTTTGATGAAAATTAACAATGGTCCAGTATATTATAACTATAATTATTATTAACTTTTACTAAAATGATGCAAAAAATTATATATAAATTAAAAATAAATGTAAATGTAATGATATTTTTAATAATCGATATATGAGTATATGACTACTATGTAAATTAAAAGCACAGCAGTGACATCTTGATGCTAAAGTGTCTTGTCTTTATTCTAGAAGTTAATGGTTCAAATTTTGTAAGGTGTAAACATATGTGATTTATAGTAGTAGAGTCGAGCATTCACATCAACTCTCCTATGTCTTCCCTCATCTCTAAATTATAAAGAAAATATGAAAAATCATGTAATTTTACTTTCACATCATCTCCCCCATCATCATCTCCATCCTCTATATTTTTAGAGGAAACTATAACCACCATTTATATTTATGGGGTCATCATTCACCCCATCTCCATCATCTATACATTATTTTATACTTTTTGTAAGTGTGTGTGAGTAGAAGAAAGAGAAATAACAATAATAAATAAATAAAGAAGTATTATTTAGTTGAAATAACGGATAGATATGAAGAGTCTGATGTGAAAATTTTTTGAAAAGTAAGATATAAATTTAAGAAATAATAATTTCTAGTTAAATTATAGGGATGAGAATGGTGGAGCTGATGTGATTGCTCTTAAGAGTTATTCTAAAAAAATGTAAATTAAAAATCTTTATTATAATAAATCAATAGCTTTATCCGTCAAGTGTCGACTTACGGTGAAGTCTAGATTTTTGTTTCTCGTCTCTCTCTTATTAAATGATAATGATTTTAAATAGTTTAAGTTATAATAATTTTTGTTTCTCGCATCTCTTCTATTAAATAATAACGATTTTAAATAATTATATATCTAAAATATAAATCTTTTCATTCTAATAGTTTATTAAAACTTACGAAATCATAAGAAGATTTCAATTATATCTTATTTTAAAATATAACTTTATAATTCTTAAATATTCATTATTTGTTATTTATAATTCTTAAATCTTTATTAATTCTTATTTCATCAACGGCTAATGACATCTAACATACAAATATTCATAAAAACTGTTGTTTTACAACATGTTAGATTTATTCAACTCATTTAATACATGAGTTTCTAACCTAGTAGTGTATATATCATCATTTTTTTTTCATTTTTGGGCTTATTTAAAACTTTAAGTAAAATTTTCTTATCTCGTAATTTTTTATCAGTTTTTTATCTTAATGTCTTTTATATTTTGTAGAATATGATAATACACAGGAAATAATTAATTTTAAAAGTGAAAGTTAAAAATAAATATTAGTGTAAATAAAAAAAAATTGTTATATAGTTATGTAACGGTGAAAACGAACTTTTTTTAAGGAACGGAATTTGAATGATATATAACGGAAAATATGAAGGAATTTAATATTAATAATGGCCCATCCAATCTAATTAGTGAGGAGCCAATGTTTGGTTCATGGTGGACCCTCAACATTACTTTCAAACAAGTTTAATATGGTATTTGAATTTTTAAACCTTTCTTTATTATTAGAATTATTAGATTTTAATAATTTCACATTTTACCAATTGATAATAATAATCCTAATTAAGAATATTCTTACCAATAGTCCATACTTTCAAAATATTTTCTTACATTGGACCTCTCGTTAAAAAAACTTAACGCCGTTAGATTTTATATGACGTGGACATCTGCAAACTGCCGGAAAGTCGAGCCAAGCTAGCAGTGGTCTCGTGGTGGGTTTTGAAATTGGCTCTGATGGTGTTTAATTGGTCTCGTTAAACACCACCGTTGTCTCAGTTTGGACTTGCCGGACAAACTAGATCAGTTAAACACCACCAGAGCCAATTTCAAAACTTACCACAAGACCACTGCTAGCTTGTCTCGACTTTCCGACGGTTTGCAGATGTCCACGTCATATAAAATCTAACGGCGTTAAGTTTTTTTAACGGGAGGTCCAATGTTAGAAAATAGTTTGAAAGTAGGGACTGGTGGTAAGAATATTCTCTGTTAGGATTATTATTGGCCAGTTGTTAAAATGTGGGATTATTAAAATCCAATAATCCTTATTATTATGGGTTATTTAATTTTTGAATTTTAACCGGTGAATGTAATAAAGAGAGAGGTGAATTGTTTTGTATTTTCAAATTTATAAAAATTACAGTAAGGCTATAACATATATATTTGTTTATTAATTATGTGAAATTATTAACATTTAAATATAAAATGTTTCAGTTTATGTTCTTAAATATCATTATCGTGAATTGATTTGTTTTTCGGTTTAGTTAAATATCATTTGGTTCGGAATTTTCGAGTTTACATTTTATTGGAGTTGAAAAAGAAGTGTAAACGTATCTTGATTGTGTATCAAAGAGGGTTACATTAGGTTTCTATATATAAAAATACTTCTAGATATATTAACTATATATGTACATAAGTAATCTAATATGCCTCAACAATCTAAAATAGATGAATGGCCTGTAACTTGGATCGTAAGAAGATAAACCTAGGGGTTACAAACGGTTATGTAAAGACATAAATAATTTGATCATTTGCCAATTAAAAAAAATTGAATCGTAATTTTTTAACTCCTAAATACCACCTAATCAAAGGGATTTGGATCCACACCACATTTGTGAGAAGCAATCACCAATGGCAGTAGGTCACAAAGCCATAGACATTTGTCAATTAAATCGCACACGAGGATTCCATAAGAAACTTTTTCTTTAACAAATGAAAATCAACTTTCACATACTTAGTCCGTGCATGAAAGATAGGACTAGCCAAAAGATAAGTTGCACATAGATTGTTACACGATAGGGTAGGAATTGAAGTTCCATTGTGAAGGACACTAACAAATCTATCTATATTATAAATAGATCTAGGAAGGTGTAGGACTATCACCGAGAGATAGTGTGTTAGACGTAGTCAAAGGCGATAACATAGGCTTAGATTCTGAAAGATCAACTCATTGTAGAAGCTCCAAAATATATTTCTTTTGATATAGTATGATATTAGGACCCTAAGGAACAATCTCAACACCTAAAAAGTAATTAACATTCCCGATGTCTTTTAGGGCAAATGCTATGCCAAGTTGTTACGGACTTGTTGATTGCATTTGCATTGTTCCTTGTAATATTGATAAAGTCATGAACATAAAACAAAACGTATAACAGGGCGCATGCATGAGAATAGATAAATAAGGAAGAATATGTCTTAAAACTTGTAAAACCAAGTGTGCGAAGGGCCTTTGAGAGGTGGAGAAACCAAGCCCGGTGAGCCTAATTAAGTACACGGTAGGATATGTGAAGTAGACAAACATGATCTTGTTATTGTGTGGATCAATGAAACTAGGAGGTTGCTTGATATAAACAGTATCACCATGCAAAAAGGTACTTTGGACATCTAAATGTTGGAGCGACCAGTTTTGAGATATTGACAAAGAGAGAACAATCCTGATAGTTGTTGATTTGATGACCGGGCTGAAAGTCTCATGAAAATCAATACCCGGTTGTTGTCGAAAACTTTTTTTTTTGTGACAAATCGAGATTAGTAGCAAGAGATGACGCCATTTTTGTCTCGCTTTAACATGTAAAACAACTTATAGTCAACAACATTATAGTTAGGGACATGAGGAATGGCTTACTCTGATGTTTGTTGGCAATGTTAAAGTAAGTTTAATAGGTAGGGTTATGTTACTAGTGACTGTTTAGCTGATGGTTGAAAAGAAACCAATTTTATGGGGTACGTGCATAGATTAGGGGGCTTATATGAGTAGATGGTGGTGTGGGTGGAGATGTAGAGGCTGGGAAGTTAGGGGACAATGAGGATGGTGGGGTGGGGGGATTGGGAAGGTGGTTGGACCAGTGAGGGTTGGGAGTAAGATGAGACATGTGAGGTAAATACAGTACCATATGAGGTGATGTTGAATGAGTACAAGGGTATGGAGTATGTGGTGGTGATGGTGGTTTGTTGCTAACGAGAAAGGAAAATGATTTTCATCAAAGCGCACGTGAAGAATAATATAAATACACTCGGTAGATAAATCAAGGCATTGATAGCAATGATGAAGAGGAATATAGCCTAAAAAGAAACGAGTTAACCGAAAATCCATTTTTTATGATTATAAGGACCGAGATGAGGAAAACACTGGCAACCAGATACCTAAAGAAATGAGTAATCGGGAGACCATTTGAATAGTTGTTTGAAAGGGGATTTGTTGGTTGAGCCGTTGAGGAACACGATAGCATGCGATTAATTATGTAGACGATTGTGTCAAATGCGAAGGCCATAAGCGTTCATGAACACTAGATTAAGAAAGGACATTGAGATTGGTTTCAACGACATGTTGATGGAGACGCTCGACGAAACCCTTTTGTTCATTGGTGTGAGGGTAAGACCTTCGACGAACAATACCAAGAGGTACAAAAAGATTGGTTAAATTATGAAATTCACCACCCCAGTCAGTTTGAAAATTTAAAGTTTAGTATCGAGTTATATTTCCACCGTTTTGAAAGTGGTTTACACATCCTATTTTTGAACTAGAGAATAAATCCACATGTATCAAGAGTGGTGATCAATACAAAACATAAAGTTTTATTTATCCTTAAGGATAAAACATGTGCAGGTTCTTAAACATCACAGTAGGTCAAATGTAAAATATTATTACTGCATAAATTAGAAACATGTAAAGAGAGTTTTGAGGCTTTTCCCATGTGACATTGATTGTTTTTTATATTAGTTCGCTTATTGAATGCAAACTCGATGGTACTAGTGAATATAATCATAAAGAAAATATTTGAGTAGGTTTAGGATATAATCGAATCAAGTAGGTAGTGAATTACTCAAGAAAGACTCCTAAAAAACTCGAACCGTGCCGAACCTAAATGAGCTTGACCCCAAACATAAATTGGAACTCATTTAATAAATAAGCTCAAACCTGAGCTTTACATGCCGATCTTGAATTACACTCACGAGCCTATTATTTATATAACATAATAATTTATTTTATACATTAAATATATAATTAAATAATAAATATTATAATATATAAAATTATGATAAAAATAATTAAATAGTTATATATAATTAGTTATATACTTATAAAAAAAATAATTAAATATTTAATAAATAATAAACGAACATAGCCCTTGTCAAGCTCGAGGTTGAAATGTTATTAAGGGTCAATATCAAGTTTTTGACATAAAATTTAAAACGAGTTAAGCTCGAGCTATTTTAACATAAACGACGGATGTCCATTTACACCCTTAGAAATGTTACATTAGACCAACTTTAATACATGGATAAAGCAACAATCTAATATTTTGGTGTCAAAACTCATTTGTAATCAAAATACCTAGGACCGTCTATTGTAGGATGTATATTCAACAATACAAATATAATTTTATTTTACTATTTCAAATAAAATAACTTAATTGAATTAAACTATCATAATAAGTGAATCAATGTGAAAAAACTAGCAATGAAATTTGGGGCGTATATTGTGATTAAGCCAAATTTGATGTAGCAATATTCTTTAAAGATTATTTTTTTTACATTCAATTTGGTATAATATTTGATCCATTCATCATCATAAATGCCTTAGGCATTCATCATTTTCATTAAGATTTGTTCATGTATTAAAAACCATACATGTATCTTCTATCATTTAATCTATTTCGACCAAAATGACCACATGTCAATAAGTTGTTTAAAAATTCATCATCAAGATACCTAAGATCATCTGTTTGAACGACCTATGATATATTTATTTTTATAATCTAAATAATTTTATAGTTAAAAGTAGTTGGTGACATATGTAAAATAAAACCAAAATAACTAACAGAAACGAACGGAAGTTTTCGTCTTATAAGAAAATAAAAGACATGTGCACGAACAAACAAACACGAATTTAAATGAACCTCACCTAATGGTCCCCTTGTAAGTTCATTGTAGAATGTGTCATCACATTATTTTTTATACAGGGAAATTTCATATTTGAACCGAGACGAGCGAAGCAGTTTATGAGCTATTCGAAATCGGTTTCTAAAAGCTTAAATATAGCTTAAACGAACCCGAGCTTCATGTGTCGAGCTCGAGTAGCTCATGATCATACTATTTGTATAAATATATATATATATATATCCATTCCCTATATATATATATACAGACTATGTTAGAAACCCGTGTTTTACACGAGTTAAATAAATAAAGTATCAAATAGTTAGCAATGAAGATTTATGAATTATAAAGAAAAAATTAAATAGTAATGAAGATTTAATAATTAATAAATGAAATATTATTTAGTTAATAAGTAATATTAAATAGTTAGTAATGAAGAAAAAATAAGAGAGAAAAAGAATTTTGGACTCACAGAATTGTGCCACGTGACGCAAACAGTTACTTATTTATTAAGTAAAAATATATATAATCATGATTACGGTAATTAACTAATATATATTATAATATGTATATAATTATAAATATATAAAATGTACTTATATATGTATACTAATAAAACAAATAAATGATAAATAAGTTGAGCTCGAGCTTGAAAAATTACTAACGAGCCAGGCACAAGCTTTAGACATAAAATTTAAGTTCAAACTCTCTTAAATTAAGTTAAGATCAACTCTATCTTGACTCGACTCATTTACACTTTTAGAAGGCTTAAACTTCAAGTTATTAAATTAAAAAATATATATAAAACTAAATCTTCATACCGTTAAAATTTCAACTTTTAAGAGCGGTATTTTTATTTAAAATTTTAAATAAAGTTCATTCATAAAAAATATTAAAATTTGACCATATATAACTAATTTTTTAACTTTTTTTTATCTAATAAAAGGGAAATAATTCCAAAAATGATCCATTTTAATCTTCAAAGATAGTTTGGACAAAATAGTCTAGTGTTAGGTTGGACCACTCACATTTATCATTTATTATTTATTTATGGTGTTGAATTTGTAGTTGATACACTAAAAGTTGTTACTATCACTAGCTCTAGAACCATAAGGCCACCACCCAATGCAATTAATATCAACGCCAAATGTTAGTAAAAACTATCAAACTTTAATGAAAGATAGGTATTTTAGTATTAAAGTTATATAAGTTGGTTTTAAAAGATATGCATATTCTAATATCCTTATCTTGTATTTGAAAATATAATTTTATCATATAGCTTCCTAAATTTGTTCTTGTAAATCTTTTTATTTTGTGCTTACCAAAATAAATAATAGTAGTAAATAAATAAATTTAATTATGATAACAAATAATAAATATCCTAATCTAGTAACCTAAATAATAATATAATAATACTAATCTACTATAATAATATGAGTTTGTTTAACATATGTTTTATTAAACTCAAACTCTAGTTTAAATTTGAATAAAATGTTTATTAACTGCAACTTTCAAATTAAAAGGATAAGCTAAGTTTAAAAGATATGTTTTTAACATGTGTTGGACAATAATTAAACACCTTGACTTTAGTAATTAGTCTCAAAGGTGCTCATATTTTTTAATGGGCCAGAGTCAACTATATTTAAAAAGGTTGCTTATTTTTAAAAATAATTTGAAAATTGAAACTACAGAAATAAAAGCAACAATCAAGATTATAAACAAAATTATTTTTGCTGGTTTTCCCAAAAACAAGATTATATGGGCCATTGGTTGACTAATCATAATGATAATCAATGTACATACGACTAAGCATATGGTACAATACATAGCCATGCATACCCCCGATTAAAAATATTAAATGAAAAATAAATTGAAGAGTGAGCCAAAAGTAAATGAGATGGGCAAAGTTTGAAGAAAGGAATCAATCTTGCATGTGGTTATGCATGGAATCCACATATATTTTAGGAGCATTGGATTCCTCAAGAATGTGATTGATTATGACTTGGGCTTGGCCAGATGGGTTGGTTTTAACTTACTTTCTTGTGGTATCAATAATCAACTCCCTAACATCTAGGGTACCTCTCTACATTTTTTATTTTACTGTGTAACATTTAGCAACTTTGATTAAATAATATATAATATTATTAATGCATAACTAAATTTAGAGAATCATGAAAATCGTATAATGTATTTGTAAATAGTACTACTGTTTAATATATATATATAATGAGAGTTAGAAAGATAATATAGGGTGAACGATCATATAACAGTCTTAAGAATCATAGTTAAGCAAAAGATACATGCGTTTATGCAGTTTTGTAACAAACACGCCCCTATATATGTGAATTTTATAATTTTTGAAACCAGACATGAATGTATACCTCACCTTCTCATAACATATACATAAGAAGTAAATATGTATTTAGATATGTTGTTATCTAGTTTATGATTTTAGGAGATCAATGGTATGTAAGTTTTTTTATTGAAGAAAACCTGGCTTTTGAACAAGAATTCGTTTGGTATTTGGAGAACAGGAAGACGATGGAGAACTGATTGACTGTTGAGGAGAAGAAAACGAAAAGAACGAACAAGAAGATAAAGAATTGATAGATGGTAAAGAAGAACTAAGAATAAGATGCATATGCATGCACCTAATATTCTTCAATTTTCATGTGGTTGATTTCTCTCATTTCCACAAAATATCCAAGTGGTTATAAATTCATATATGCTATAAGTTGATTAAAAGGTGCGATCGACTCCTATCAACCATATTATATAAGTTGTAAGCTATCTTCAAGAAGTATATATAATTAGACTAATGAAGTGCAGAATTTGACGATATATATATATATACTTTATTTTATATCATTATCATTTTAATATACAAATATGTAATTCCCATTGAGACAAAATTATAATTTATCGTTTTTATATTTTTATGGATACAAAGATAGACCCAACGTAAACTCCAACTCTACTTCACATGGGTATAGTTTATCTTCTTCGTTGTTCTTAAATTTCTTATCCATGAGAATGATGAACGAAATTCACACACCCAGATTCAACAAATGGGTTATTGACACGTGTCTTCTCGGTAAAGATATTTCAATTTGGAAAGTCAATTTTAAGGGGGTGTTTGGATTAAGTATGAAAATTACTTATTGACTTTTTTTAAAAGCCAACAAGTCAAAAAATGTTTTGCATATATAAAAGTCATTTTATTTTGGCTTTTTGATAAGCCTTCAAAAATTGTTTTTCAAAAGTCATAAATCCTGGCTTTTTAAAACCCTTTGTGACTTTTTGAATATAAAATTACCAATCTACCCACCCTTTACACTACAATAAATATAAGCCAAGTCAAACACTTTTTAAAAAACAACTTATTGACTTATTGGTTTTTCTCACTACAAAAGTTAATCCAAACACTTTTTTAAAAACTACTTTTAGAAAAATCATAAGTTAATAAGCACTTTTAACAAAAAAACACTTTTAAAATCAAATAAGCAATCCCAAACACCCTCTAAGTACAATGATTAAGATATAATTACCATCAAATTTAAAGGTCACACACGCTATAAAATAATGCATTTAGTGACACACTTATAATGACATACGCGTATGTGCCACTAATTCTTTCTTTTTTTGTGACAGGTAATAAGTGCCACCATACTCAAAATGTTTGCAGAAGTTCAATGGAAAAGTGCCACTAAATGGTATTTTTTAAGACAAGAATAGTAAACATTTGATTGCATCCGGTGGCGAAGCTTGAAAAAAAACGCAGGAGGCCGTAACTATAAAATTTTCGGCCGAATACGTATAAATTAACACTACTGAGCGAAAAATCAGCCGAATACGTATAAATTAACACTAATGAGCGAAAAATCGGGGGGTCTCACTAAGCTTCACCCTTAGATTGCATCTAAAATGGCTAAGTTACTAACATCATGGAAATTTAGTTGTTCAACATTTGAATTTAATCTTCATCTTCATACATAATAAATAAAAATAACAGGGACACGTGCCACCCTCTAATGTCTCACTATCCCTATTAAATAATGATATTAAAAAAAATATTTTTAGATATTTAATATAAATTTAATTTTGGTTAGTTATTATATTATTAACTTAATGAATTTAATATGAAATTAATTATGGATGGTTATAATTTCTTACGTTACTTCTCAATTTCAAAAAATAAATTTGTATTATGGATAATTATTATAACATCAAGACTGTTTATATATTTTAACCAACTTCATTATTTTAGACAACTGGATTAATAATTCGTTTCAATTTTTATCTATAATTTTTTTAATTTAAAATTTTGTTAATCATCAATTGAATTGCTCAATCGTTTTATAATTTCTGGATCATCATTACTAATTAGTATTTAAATTTTTCTTTATCCAGCGCATTTAATACATGGGTTTTCTAATATAGAGTTTATAAAACTTAGTAAATTAAAAATTAATTGATGAATGATTAATATAATTGGAAAGTTGCATAAAAGAAATAAACACATCAAAACTTGATTTTTAAAAATATGCATTGATCCAATATATAGGGCCCATCTGCAGTTAAGCAACCAGGCTAGCCACACGCAGAACCCAATATGCAGCGACATCAGCTTCTTGTAGTGAGCTGTGAGCATGTGTACTCCAGGCCCGGTGGCGGATCCAGAAATTTTACTCAGCGGGTGTACAAAAAAAAAGGTAAAAATAAACGTCACTCAAATCTTAAACAATAAAACTTGGTTAAATACAATACAACAAAATACATATTACAACTGTCCTCTATGTGATTTCATCTGTCGGAAACGATCAATTACAACTTCATTTATAATACTTTCAAGTGCTTCCTTCTCTACGGTACAAACAACACAAACATTCAAGAAATCTTCACCAATTCGATTGCGCAAATTTGTCTTTACACCAATATCATCAATATGCAAATCAAATCTGTCCGGCTTATTCCAACTATTAAATCCTTTTTTTGCAAATACATCACGTCTACCTTGGTTCCCAACATAATATGAAAATAACTAATAACACGACGCTTTGTCCGTTTTAACACTATACTCTAACCAAAGGCAAAAACAAATATTCAGAAGGCTTTAATCAATTCAAAAACAAATATTCAGAAGCCCAATTCTACACTACAAATTAATTCTTGAGAGGGTGCCTTCCCCACCCCTCAACTCATATTCCATCCGCCCCTCAGGCCCACGCTTTGCTTGTCTGCTACGTCTGCATCACCAAGGTAGGGATGGTAAAAAAAAAACTTGAAATCGGATGGAAAAAATCAAAACTTAAAACATTTTGAATAGGTATTTGGGTATGACTTATGAGACCAGGTATGTGATTAGTTTTAGAATTTTCGTGAGTTTTGGACCAGGTTGGGATTAGATGATACCCGTCCAATTACTCGAACCCATTCACAAGAATCTATATCTATATCTATACTATATAATAAATAAAAATCATTTATGACACGTGTCGCATCCATATCTCTTCTCACTATTTTTTTTTCCGCATCTCTCTTTTATTAAATACACCTCTCTTTTTTTAATAATGATTTATATTTAAAGAAAAATATTAATTATACTAATAAAACACGTGTAATACACGGGTTTTTTAAAATATAAATTATTTATTACTAAATATATAATATTATATTTTATCAACCCGTGTAATGCACGAGATTTTAACCTAGTATATTAATATACTAGGTTAAAATCCCGTGTATTACACGTGATTGATAAAATGTAATATTATATATTTAGTGATAAAAATTTTGTATTTTAAAAAACCCATGTGACACGGGTTGATAAAATGTAATGTTATATACTTAGTAATAAAAAGTTTATATCTTTCAAAACATGTATATTACACGATTTAAATACATTAATAATTTTTATTTAATGTAATTTGACTTACACCGCTATTTAGATAAAAACAAAAGTTACATAATTAAATTTCAATTTTTTCTTAAAATAAGAGATATTTAAAATAAATGTGTTTTATTAGTATAATTGATATTTTTCTTTAAATATAAATAATTATTAAAAATAGAAAAGTGCATTTAATAAGAGAGAGACGAGAAAAAAATGATGAGAAGAGACATGGACGCGACACATGTCATAAATGATTTTCATTTATTATATAAGATAGATATAGATATTCAAATCGAGAATTTAGAAACAATTTAAAATTTAAATTCTTTTTGTGATTTTTTAAACTTATTCATAAATGAAATGAGTATAATAATTTTAAATTTTAAAATAATAAGTTAAAATTTAAAATACATTTTCTATAAATATATAAGTTATCCATAAATAATAAGTTTCAAAATAGGAAACAAATATTATTACATAGAAAGACAAATTGAGTAAATGAGCGGGAATTTTTTTATGAGGATGAATGTAAGAGCGACACGTGATAATTTTTTTACTCTTTTATTAGTATAGATAGATTGTATAATTTAAAAATATATAATAAATAGTGTATTAAATTAGTTGAAAACTTATAATTATTAAAGGAGTAAACTACGGTTTTAGTCCATGTGGTTTGGTCTAAATATCGTTTTTAGTCCAATAGTTTTTAATTTGGCTATTTTAGTCATCATGATTTCATTTTTGTTTCAATTAAAGCCAGGCGTCTTACGCCTTCCAACTTTTCTGTTAGTTTTTATATGAAATGACAAAAATGCCCTTGTTTTAACGTAAGGACCATTTATGTAATTAACCATTTAAACCGGCTTAGCACCACTATCTTTCTTCTTCTTCTTCACAAAACCCTAAAAATCCACATTAACCTCTATTGCCTCCACCACCTGCAAAAATCGGGCCATCCCCCACCACCCTAAATATTCGGGCACCCTCCACAACCCTAAACGACCACACCACGTCCCTTCATCTTCTCCGCCCAACCCCCATCCTTCGCCCCACCCCCATCCTCCGCCCCTTCTGCCGGCCAACACCTCCGCCATCACACCGGCGGCCAAAAACTACCGATATGCCCATCACCGGCAACTCATCCCCTCCCCCAACCAAATAGAGCAAGAATCAGTAACAAATCGTCTAAAACAAGATCTGGGTTTTCTAAAAACTATGATCAGGCACCCAATTATCCACAAGGAATCGTTTCTTTATGCTATTACCTATCAATTTTGAGGAATGCGATGGTAGCCCTGGTCGTAACAGATGAAGATCTTGTAAAATCAAACCATAAACTTGAAATGGAAACCTATCGATTCGGCGAGGCATTTTCCGGCAGTGATTTGTGTGGCGGCGGTGTGTGGTGAAGGTACTGGGAGTTCTTTGTTGGTAATCAAAACCCAACAATCATGTGCTCTTTATTTCTTTCAAACCCAACACCATGCATGGTGTTTGTTCAAACGATGGCGACGAGCAGTAGTTGGCGATCGTCTGAAAGGGTGCAGGAGATGGCGATCATCTGAGGTCAGTGGTGGAGCTTGAGTAAAAAAGCAGGGGGCCGAGATTTTTTTTTCCGATCAGGGACCATAACTATAAAATTTGCGACCGAATACGTATAAATTAACACTACTGAACGAAAAATCGAAGGGGGACCGGGGCCCTTCCGGGCCCTCACAAACCTCCGCCCCTGTCTGAGGTGGTGGTGTTGGAGATGGTCGAGAGAGATTGAGGGAAGAAATGGAGGTAGGGGTGATTGTTTATATTTTTATAATATAGTAACCATTTAAGTCTAAGGGTATTTTGGTATTTTTACAAAAAAACTTAACATAAAAAGTGAATGACGTTAAGTCCTCGTAGTTGATTGGTACCAATTAAAAATCACAGTGACTAAAAAATCCAAATTAAAACAATTGGACTAAAACCGTTATTTGGACCAAACCACAAGGACTAAAACCGTAGTTTACTCTTATTAAAGGTATATAATTGTTAAAACTGTAGTTAAGTATATAATATTTCCAGGCGTTATCGAGGTGAATTTAGACTGGTTTAAGATAATGAACATCTCAACATGTAATTTAATAGGAAACATTGATGTTTTTAATGGGTATTGTTTGACTCGGTTGATAACCCCTTCGACTCATGTAGGACGCCTGTCGTGCAGCACTGATATCTGTTTGGATGTCTGAATTTGTTTGAGCATAGATGGCTCAATATGACGTCAACAATTTGATCGATTTTTAGTTCAAGTTAGGGATTAGGCTTCACCGTGTTTAGTATCCACGCTATTACTAACCAAGACAAGGCCAATAGTAGACATTATACTTACTCTTAATCTGAAGTGTCGGTGGCAAATTACCCCCTCAACTTTAGTCAAATGGAAAAACTCACCCCTACACTTTATAAAGTTTAACTTTGACCTCTTCAAAATTTTTAAGTTTCGAGTTTATCCCGTTAGTATATATAATCTGATTTTTCCTCAATATCTTTTGCATTTTTTGTTTATTTTTTTGTTCACGTCTTGGTGTAAATTTTGTTAAAAACGGAGTCGTATTCAAAATATAGTATTTTTAGGTATCGTGGGTTATATCGACTGACAATAGGGCTGACATAACATGTCAGATACGACACGATAAGACACGATGACCTGTTGTGTTCAACACGAACACGACACGATAACTAATCGTGTCATTTTTTCCAAACACGAACACGACCTGTTTAGAAACAGGTCACCTGTTAAGGGACCTGTTTAGAGAGAGAATAAATATAACATATGTAATGAAAGAAAAAAATGTCAAAACTTCATAAAAAATTAAATATTTGAATCATAACATCCATTATCATAATAAATCATAAACCTTTTTAAAACAAAACACATAAAAGATTGTAATACACATAAAGATTGTAACAGGTTATCATTTTTTGAACATATTATCAATAACAGATTATCATTTTCGAACAATTACCTATTATTGGAGAGGCCGAAGATGAAGACTGAGAGGAGACTGGAGATGATGAGGACGATGGAGAAGGGGTGAGCCGCCGATCCGGTGAGGGCTGAGTGACTGACGAGGCCGATGCCCGATGGAGAAGATGACTGATATGCGTATGCGGTTGGAGAGTCTGGAGTGTAAAAGAATTAGGTCAAAAGAATAACAGGCTAACAGCGATAAGTGTATGCGGCTGGAGAGTCTGATGCAAATCGCAAGGCTTTGTTTGGGCTTGGGATGGGTAAATACTAAAATACTAAATAGGATGTTAATTGTTAAATGTTAACATGTCTCTAACGGGTCTTAATAGGTTAACATGTCATTAACCTGTTTAGACACGAATTTAACATGTCCCTAGCATGTCGACCTGTTTAAGACACGAAATCTGTTAAGGTCAAACACGGGACATGTTAATTACGTGTCGTGTTAACAGGTTCGTGTCAAAAATTACCAGCCCTAACTGAAAACCGTGAAAAATGAGACCGACACCGACTGCGACTGTCAAAAATTGCCAGCCCTAACTGACAACCGTGTCGTGTTACTGTTAATTTTACTATGCATGGGGATTAAATTGCAAAAGAATAATCTGGTTGTCATTCATCTTGTAATTTCTTATTTTTAATTGAAATCCATGCATACCTTTTCCTAATATTTTGAATTTCATCTTTTTATTTATTTAATGAAAAAATGTGATGATGTTACAACTTGTAATATCTTATGAAATGGATTGTGTGACAGGTAATGTATGATGCAAGTGGTGTGCGATTGCAAGCTGGACGCCAAGTAGAAGTTTGACCCCTCCCCCCGGCTGTCTGCTTACTGGTCAATTTTTAGTATGGGTCAAACAGGCGTTTCGAATTGACATGCAAACACTTTTTTGTCCAGATTTAATAAATAATTAATGCACTAATTATAATTAGAAAAGAGATATTGTAGAGTAATAATCTAAATATTTAAATGAAAGGATTTATGAGGTGCTTACTTTGGCGATATTGTTCTATTAACATTTATGGATCATTATAGGCATCTGCGAATATTCTATTGTTTCTAAAGCGGTCTTTACCATTTTATTTACAGTTCTGCCACTTGTAATTGCAGGTTCAAAATGTGAGTGCTTCATATGTGATGATGACAGTTTTACACGGGTGGATACAATCTTGAAAGAACTTAAAAGTGTCCCTCATCAACGGTCCCTTTATATGAGGTGAGATAACAAATAAACCATAATTGTTTTTCTAAAAGATTATTACCTATTTGTACCATTGTTACAAACCAACCTATCCTTGCAAAATTGAAAAATCTGAATCACTTTCTTTTTCTGCTACACTTCAACAATTTATCAAAAAGATTGTTCATTTTTGCAAATTCACCAACAACAGTGGTTGATTTGTGAAGTACAATGGTATAAATAAATACACTTTTGTCGGTTTGAAAGAGTTTTTATATTATAATGTTGCAGGAATGGCGAGAAGCAGTATATCCACCTTATGCAAATAGACCAGGATATATAATTTCCAACGATATAGCCAAATTCATTGTATCTCAACACACGATAAGAAAGCTTAGAAGAAGTTGTAAAAGATTCCAGTTCAACCATATTTAGAGATGAGGTAATATAACATAAATATTTGAATTTTAGATTTGAAAACCATGATAGATTGATTAAGGTGATCTAAAACAAATTGGCATATGGTATTTTGTGAATGTAGATTGAGAGATTCTAAAGTTGGGACGGTTGAAAGACGTAGGATTTCCGGGGGTCAAAAGAAACGGGTCAATGTCGGGCTCGAAATGGTCATGGAACCGTCACTATTTATCTTAGACGACCCAATTTTTTCATTTCACATTGTATCGTTTATTTAGCCTCGTGTAATACACATGTTCTAACACTAGTTATCCATAATATTCAAGTATCTGTAATATACGTTAATAACGAATATCCTAATTGAAATATGACTTGTAAACCTCTACTTACTCGTTATTAATAAAATACATTGTTCAAACATTCGCATAGATCTTAGTAGTAGTGGATTCGTTCGTTTTACAAGTACCCTTTAATAAGTTCATTTTCATATGTTAAGAACAGGGCCGGTCCCGAGAATCCATAAAATGTTTTGGGCCCGTGACATGTAAAAAAAAGCGGGTACTATAATATAAATTCAATAATTATATATAAAAATATATAGAATTTTTTATAATATATATATATATATATAATATAATTTTTTTTTAAAACTTCGAGCCCCTCAGGGACGGTCGCCCTCCCCGCCCCCTGGTTAAGAATTCCGATTATCAGATTCCAAATGCAATTAAACTCTTGAATCATTCAATTAATTATACATAAATTAAAATTCTGAATATTAATTGACAACAGTATTCGTATTATTTATGTTGCAATGAAATCTTGGTCGGAATCTAATTAATGTGTCTAAAAAGAAAAGTGGCTAACATTTGAATTTTCTAACTTTAGTTCACAATCCAAATTACACATCAGAGTTTGAAAATGGATTCAAATATTTATATAATATCTTCTATTCAGTATTCACAATCCAAATTACCCAATCCCTGAAGCCCCATGAAGACTCAGATCCATCAATTACAATCTGATACGTCATTTGAAGCCCCACAAAGCCACGGGGGTGGCGGTACCCAAGCCCTGAATCCACAAGCATAATTTTTTTGTAACTAAAAATTAAAAAAACACAATTTAATTAACTAATTCATTTAATTCATAAAAATAAAATAAAGTAAAAATAAAAAAACATAAATAACCGAAAAAATTAAAGTAAAAAAAATCATAAAAATAAAATAAACTAAAAAATAAAAATACATAAATAACCGGAAAATTAAAATAAAAAACTACTCGTCGTTGTCCGAAACCGTGATGTCCAAATTTGTTGCACAATCTTTTTTGATGAACTTTCTGTATTTTCAATCTCGTTTCGACTTGTTGGAGGAGGGTAAAAAGTTCTAGCCCGTCAAATTCGCAACTACTCTATGAGGAGGAGGGAATAATGAGATTGCGCTTCATTTTTTAAAATAAAAGTGTTTTTGAGTAGAATGAGTGTGTATTGGACTAGAGTTTGAGAGTATAATTATGTGAAAATTATTTGTTAAATGGTTGTCTTTATAGTGAGTTTTTTTTTTAAATCAAAAGAGCCATTAAAGGCTCAAACGGTCACATTCTAACGTTCATATTTCACTCACCAAACACTACCCTCCAAAGCCGTAAACTGAAGCCGTGCTACTGCATAGAGGGGGTGGCGGCGGTGTTGCCGCGGAAGCCGCACCAAGCCTCACTACGGCGTACCCACCCAAACAAGTTTATATACATGAGCTAATCTTTGTTTGGCTACTGGTTGGTTACTAATTTACTATATTCAGTGTTCGAGGACTTGGGCCACCTTGGCGTTATCAACTTAGCATTTCGAGTATTTGGCAAACTGGTGAGGTTCCCATCTGACCAGTTGGGCCACAACGTGTTCTGCAAATTCTTAGAATTTAATCACACTCATGATCATGTCCATCTACTTCTTTATAATCCTTAGTAATTTTCTTGCATTGTTGCTAACGAGTAAGCACGCCTAAGAGTTCTTGGTTGAAATATCTTCATCGTAACCTTATGATACAAACCCGGGTTAGGGTCGGGTCTGACCAGAACTGGGCACCCGGGTTCTGACCCACATTCTCCCTGATGTTTCGCCAGTTCAGCCATGTCTTGCTTAGTGGAAAGTTTTAATTAGTTTATTAACTGCTTTGTTATCTAGATATAGGGGTCGCTAGCTTTGTTTTAAGATGTCTAGATTTTGAATTTGGTTTATCTTTGTAATTCTGGAGAGCTGCCCTTCTCGAATTGGGTAAACTATCCATGTTTTGTTTTCTGTTAATCAAAGCATCCGACTTTTTGGGTCTGTTCTATCACCTCACAATCACAACATTGGCTAACAAGCAAGCATCCCTAAGAGTGAAACGTCAAACTACCATTTGACTACACACCCAACAAATTCATCAAACACAAGCAATTGCTTAATATAACCAATACATAATCCCAAATCCGAAGTCAAACACGAGACTGCTTAGTTGATGAAGGTACAAATTCTATTGTACAAAGTACAAGCATTTGGAGAAAAATGATTGAACAGAAAGAAGGCATGATCCTCTCCTATTGTCTCCATCATCTCCAATTTTCCAGCCCATCCACTTTTACCCATCAATTCTTTGTAATACAAACCCCTGTCCCTGAAAGAATCCTTCTCCGCAACAGCTAAAAGGATCTTGGAGCAGCCCAAACCCGAAAGATTCGGGTCCTTTTCCGGGTTGAACAACGGGTCATCCAGCCCACTCCCTGAAGGATTTGCCAAATTCCAGAACTGATCCGTAAACGCTTTCAACTTCTTATGTTTCCCAAGTTCGGATCCAATCGGGTCATTTCCTCCAAAATACGGGTGGAGGAGGATAAGACCCTCTAGATTTAATCCAGCAATCCGGTCTAACCCGAACTGGATTGCCATATTGTGGGCGATATTCGCCCCGGCACTATCTCCTGCGAAAAACACCTTTCGAAAGTCAGCAAATTCGTTTAACCATGGGTCAGGACCAAATCCTGTCCAGTGAGAAGCGACCCATTTGATCGCTTCCCAGGAGTCGGAGTATCCGGTCGGAACAGGATACTCCGGCCCCAGCCTGTAGTCAATGGAAACGGCGATTACGTTTGACTCCGCCGTCAGATGGTTGAGTGTAGGGTGGTACACAGGACTCGTGGTGGATTCGATGACGAAACCACCGCCGTGAAAGTAAAGTAGAATAGGTAGTTTCCGATCTGCTGTGGCGGTTTTGGGAAGGTAAAGACGTGCTGACAGGTTGGTTTCCGGTGAGATGACGACGTCTTTTGATTGGACTCCGGTTGAAGGATGGATTCCGGCGGGCAACCTTTTATTTCCCAGTAATCTTTCACAGCGGCCGTCTTTGTGTACTCTTATGAAACCAATGATTTCGTGGAGAAACTCGTCGGATGTTGATATCTCTCCGGTCCCAAAAATAGAAGACATTTTCCGATGAGGGTGGGAGAAGGTCATAGATCCGGCGGAGTATTTAAGGACGAAATAAAGTGAAAACCTGAAAATGATTTGTTTGAGAATATTGCAGGAAGACCCTTTTGTTTTACACTTTGTTCACTAAAACCCCCAATACTATTAAAATATACATTTAGGACAAAGATGTTATGATTATTTGTTGCTACAAAACTTATCACCTAGAGGCTCAAGATTCGAAGCAGTGCTGGATGGACAAGCTAAGCTGAAATTTCTGGACTTGGGCTTGGAAGAACGGACTGGATCTCCTGGACTTGAAGAGATGATCTGCAAAACAAGTAACACCGTGAGTCTTGTCACGAGCAGAAGGGGTTCCTGCTCGTGACCACCCTCCGGAGTGAGAATAAGTATATGTCTGTTGAAAAGTAAAAGGAGAGGAAAAGAAGAGTAAGGAGAAGTGAATTCGAGTATTGAGGGTATCAGAGTGTAAAAGTGAGTCTCATCTTGGGAACTAATGAGACTATTTATAGGGTCCTCCTCGTTGGAATGTCTGGACCAAGGGCCTATTTAAGGTTACATGTAGTCAAATTTCCCTTCTTGTCTCTGCTTATCAGATTGTTATTCCCCTTCTGGTGGGTTTAGGGTTTACGTAATATACTTTGTCTCCATAGTTGACCTATGCCTCTTATGCACAGGTTCCGTACTTGGTACCTTTTTTCTCTTTAGCTGACTCCCTCTTTTGTGTGCTGACCCTCTGTCTGACTTCCCTCTGTCATGAGTTCAAGTTTCCCTATTACTTTTGTCTTTATAGCTGACTCATATACTTGCCACAGATGTCAGTCGGGTATATGAGTATGAGCCTTTGACTTTTACCCTTGTTTTGCCTGTAGTTATCTATTATTATTTCTTAGTATCTAAATGGAATTATTTCCTTCTTAATTCCTCGAATATTTCCTAAGTGTTTACCGAGTAGATGTTTGCACTTAATGCTGAATGAACAACACAAGTGAATATTTCCCTAGGCTGTGACACCCTTGGAGCCGCGACATTTTTTCTCATCATTTTTATTCTCATCATTTTTCCCCGCTTCTCTCTCTTATTAAATACACATCTATCTTTTAATATCAATATATTTTTACTATAAATATTAAATTATCTCTTATTATAAGAAACTTTGAAATCAATCTATGTAACTTTTATTTTCAATAAAATAGTAAATGAAAGTCAAATTACATTAAATAGTAATTAACGATTTTCGAAACTCAATTATACATTAATTTTTACATATTTTGAATTTTATTTTTTCTATCCTTAGTATATTCAATTCATTTTTACACCTTTAAAATATATAAATATAAAGATTTAAGAATTTTACGTGTTAATATTTTTCAACCGTGTATAATACACGGGTTCTAAGCTAGTACTATTAATAAAAGAACATATCAACGGGCCTGGCAAGATATCAATTACATCAGATTACAAATTACTCATAAAACTAAAACTACACCACATTTTCCGGTGTATCCAATTAAACTTGTCTCTATTTTTAATCCAAAGGAAATAAGCACTTTTATCTCCTCAATCATTCAAATGACTTGTTTCCCTCAAAGTAGTCACCATAATGATCAAACATATTATTTTATATCATTTGCTTTATGGAATGTGTAGTGAACTATTGACCCGCCAAGACCATACATCTTTTTTGATCTGATAGAATAAAGTTTTGCAATCTTGATTTTAGATGTATCCATTGTTCTCCCTCCCCCCAAATTGTTCCTCCAATCCAAACTCCATGTATACTCTCCATTCACCAACTTGTAGGACTCTTTATTGAAATATTAAACTAAAAATTAGTTTGGGTCAAGGTTATAAATATTAGAAAGTCATATTTAGAGTCATATATGTATTTGTAGGAAGTAAAAGGGTTTGTATTTAATATTTTGTAAGTTAAAAACTAACTAGTAATTTAACCCGCCGCGCGTGGCGACGGCGTCGAAACGTAGCGTAACTCGAATTCCTCCGCTCCGCGGTGTGAAACGGATCTTAAACAGTTAAAAAAAACAAAAGAAAAAAATGTTTTGGCGTTGACACTAACGTACTTAAGTACATAAAAGTAACGTACGAATTTGAGACGGATTGGTTTTGGAGATCAAACCATAGATATAAAAATGTATTATGTTTCTTACGGTGCGCCTAGTAATTAGAAAAGAGTAACCAAAAGAAAAAAATAAAAAAAAAACAAAAAAAAAGTTTTTGACGAGAGAAATTATTATCTTTTAGGCTCAAACTGGTCAAGCTTGATGATAAGTCAACCCCATCAGGGAAACTGCTATTTAAGAAAGAGTAAACTACAGTTTTTGTTCATGAGGTTTGATCCTAACATCAGGTTTCGTCCTCTTGTAACACATTTGATCCCCGATGTTTGATGTTTTAACACATTGCGTCCCTGGTCTTTAATTCTGTTAAAATTTATGTTAGTTACCTCCCACGTGCCCAGCACGTGAGGGGTAAATATGTCTTTCCATGCTCAAAATCATCTGCCCCTTTAATAAAAAAATTAAAATTTTAAAATAATATTGTTTCAGTTAAGATCCATGTCTACCTGAACCCTAGATACAAGCAAAATCAACTCCACATATCAATCTCACTTACAAAAAATCTCACCTCCAAAAATGACGATGTCAATGATCGGGTTTGATCTGTTAATCCAAGCCGCTTTCATCTCCACCATCCTGTTCATGTTTTTTAGGATGCTAAACATCCTCCCAAACCTCTTCAACAAAATCCGTTACAGAGACAAATCCAGCTTCTTCGTGAATTTCATCCTTGTTTTTTGAGATTTAGGGACTCAATGAAGACTATCGTGAGAACATTAGATGTTCAAATCAAACCCAAATCGGTGATTTGTGGTGATTTTGATCGAGGTTAGCCGATTTGTAGTGTTTTTTACAAAAAAATTGTGGGCATCGATCAGCATTGGTGTCGTAGGAGTGGCGGTGGAGGTCGTTTTGGTCGAAAAACGTGGCGATTTCAACTAAGTTGGTGGTTTTTGTGACTTCAAGCGTCGCAATGGCGCCGGAGGAGTGGCGATGGATGTAAGTGGTGGTGTTTACAGGAGAAGGTGGGAGGCGTAGATGAGAGACAGATGGGGTGTGATGCTCAGGCGAGTGTCAAATTCTTGCTCGTGTTCATGGTGCTCAGGCGAGTTTCAAAACATGATAGGGCTTTGATTTAGCTGTTATGACCAGGCGAGTTTTTTGACTTCAGATGAGAGGGAAGGAGAGGAGGTGGGGTGTGGTTTTTTTTTCGGAAAAACGTTTTAGGGGTGCTGCCAGAAAGTTTTTGGCCAAGAAAGATGAAGCATGGGAGGTGAAAAGACAGATTTACCCCTCACGTGTTGGGCACGTGGGAGTTACTAACGGAAATTTTAACAGAGTTAAAGACCAGGGACGCAAAGTGTTAAAACATCAAACGTCGGGAATCAAAAGTGTTACAAGGGGACGAAACCTGATGTTTGGATCAAACCTCAGGGACGAAAACTGTAGTTTAATCTTTAAGAAATTCCCTTCAAGATCCACACTTCAAAGACTTGCTAAACCCTTAACCCAAACACAATCAGATTCAAACCCTCAAATCACACACTGCTGAAAAGTAACTTTTGGAGACGGAAATTATAACACAAATCAATGTACTCAAGAATGTAAAATCTTTGAATTCTATTACGGAGTGACCCTTGGCACTCGGACAGGGGTCTGGCAACGGTGATCATGACCAGCAGTCTGCCGGCGACAGAGGAGATGAGGTAGATGGAGAGGATCCGGCGGCTCCTTGCTTGTGGCGTTCATCATCGAGAGCTGGTAAAGAAACATCTGTATGCGTTGGGTGAGGACGACAACGAAAAAGAAAGGACCTGAAGGGGATTAATAAGAAAAAGAGATGGAGGCGTAGGTGGTCATGATCGAGCGGAGGACCTGTGATATATAGGGCAAGTGCTTTACGAACCAAGGCAAGGGAGGTGTTTGTTTTATAAATGAAAGGTTATATCTATATTTAATAACTAAATTCGAAAAAGATAAAAGTGATACTGTTCCTAAGCCCTTACCTTTTAAATAGGTTTATTTATAATCTATACTACCTAATAAACAAGTAAATTAGAGGACACATGATATCTTTCTAAGGCCTTAGAGAATTGATTTTTCCGCCTCTCTCCTATTAATAATCAACTTCATTATTTTAGACAACTAAATTAGTAATTCGTTTCAATTTTTAGATACAAATTTTTAAATTCAAAATTTTGTTTATATCAATTAAATTGTTCAATCATATTTTTATTAATTTTACAAACTGAAAATAATTTTATAGATAGGTAGGATACAATTAAAAAAAATCTCCAATCAAATATTTACATATTCAAAGATATAATATTTGTTATAATTTTGTTGAATCTCACGGTGTTTTTTGTCATATCATTATAGGTGAAAGTATTCAAGTAATTTAATTCCTTTTATTCCTATTTTAATTGATTCATTAAATTAAGTTTTAGAAAAAGTGCTCTAAAATATAATTATTTTTTTGTCCTAATTCTATTAAAGAGGAGACATATTTTATACAACAACTATATTCCCTAATTTAAGATTTTAATATTTAAAATTTGAAATCATAACAAATATGAAAACGTTTAAGTTTTAATGAATCAATTTAGGCCTTTTAAAAAAACAAAATAAAATAGACAATTTAAAAGAACTCAAAATATTTATTTTTATTTTTTTAAAAAGCTTCTGCGCTTGCATCCTGAATTAGCCTTCCTTCCTTATCAATAACAAACTCTCTACGATTTCTACCGATGATTTAAGAATCAATTCCGTTATAAGCTACGACTCAGACCAGTGTTATTAACACATGAAACCCTCTATTGAATCGGCAAATCGTTCTCATCATTACAACATACTATACTCTTTATTTACATTTTGTGAATCATGACCCCTATCATCGTTTCAAGTAAGTGGAACTCAGTTACATTTTAAATTCTTTTTCAATGTATATGACAACTAGAATGTCATTTTTTACCCATTATGTAAATATATGCAATGTTTTTAAAACCGGTCTAGTAAGTAAATTGGTTGCTTTAAAGGTTCACTGGTTCAACCGGTAATTGAACCGGATTACTTCATAAATAATTTAATATTTAAAATATATAAAAATACATTAAAACTAAGAATTTATTAAAAATATATACGATTGATATTGAAATAATCTTTAGTAAATGATAAAACTAACTAAATAGTAAATGAAAATTTTATTAAGGATGAAAGTTGGAAAAAAAACGTTCTGTAGATGAAATTTTTTATTAAAGCAATTAATAATTTCCAAAATCAATCTTGTGTTTCCAAGGCATTTCAGTATCCCACTAAAAATAAGTACCATTTAATCTTCTTCATCTACCATTTATTCTTCTTCTGCATATACCCATCTCCACCTGCAACTTTCTAAAACATATTTGATCTAGATCCGGTAGAGCACCGATCAAACCAGACGTTCAACTCATCATCAACCGTCTTCACCATCGTTTTCTTCTTTACTATTTCACCGACTGGCTGCCTCTAGGCCGTTGTCCCTGCTGATCCTGGACATACTTCTTCGTTGTTACCAGATCCGACATCACATACAGCAACTTGTCCGGTCCGACCAGTCACCCGGGTTACCGGTTCAGCTGCTGAACCGCACAAACCCCCGGTCCGACCACCTTCCCGATAAAACCACCAAACCGAACCGTTGCGAAGACCGGCTGGTCCGGTCTTCAAAACATTGAATATATGTCAATTTGAGTTATGTTCTATTACTAACATGTCAAAAAGGTAATTAAGAAAAGAGTAAATTACTATTTGAGTCCCTAAGGTTCACGGTCACGGTCGCCGCCGCCACCCCACCACCTCCAATTCTAGAAGATGATGAAGATAATATAAACAATTTCAGATTCAAATTCAAAGGAGCTACAATAGGGATTAATAAATTAGCAGTAGAATAGGTATAACCTTACCTTTCATAGCTACAGAATGGCAGATCGGCAATGCTACGATGGCAGAGATGAATTTGTGCTTAATATATTGTGAAAATTGAGATGCGTAATCGGAATTCGGTCCAGGTCCAGATTCGGTTAACTTTGACTCGTAAAAACCCTCGAGCGGTAACGGCGGTAAGGACAGAGAATGAAATGGTGTTACGAAAGCAAAATCGGTGTGTCATCCAAATATAGCTCAACGCCATTGTTGTGGTTCAACAACAAATCTGTATCGCTGTGTTTTAGGCAACTGTCAAATTGTGAAATCAAATCAGATTTCAGTTTGTAAGATCTATCACAAATTGAAATTATAGTTATCGAACATCACATTTGGCTTCGTTTTTGCTCTAGAATTATCTCCACCACCATGTAAGAAGCTACTAACCAGCACCTGTCACCAAAAAAGAATGTGATTTGGAGAAAATTGAAGTGAGGAGAAAAAAGATGTAAAAATTATACCTGTACTAGAGTGGAGGCGATGAGTTTACCGCCAATGGCGCCGCCAAGCACTTGACTGTTAGCATTACAAACAGAAATACTAAGACCACCGGTTTAGTTGCGGGGGCTACCGGTTTCAGCAAGTTGATATCAACCAGGTGGTGGTGGCGGCGGCGGCGGGGCGGGTAAAATAGTTTTTAATCATTTGAGTCCCTGAGGAGTATTTTAGTCTTTTTCAGAAAAAAATTAACAGAAAATCTAACAGAGTTAGTTATCTGGACTCAAATGGTTATAAAAAACAAAAGTCAGGCCACAAAGCGACGAAAAAAAAAGAGCAGACACTCAAATAGTTAAAACTAGTAAACCTTAAGGACTCAAATAGTAATTTACTCTACAGAAAATTATCTTCTTAATTGGAGGGTCCTTTTCACCCATTATGTGAAAATGTGTTAATTTGGGTTATGTTCTATTACTAACGGGTGAAAAGGGTAAAACTAAAAATTCTCTTTCCCGTATATAAAAGTTGGAGGTCATTTTAACCCATTATGTGAAAATGTGTCAATTTGGGTTTCCATTACTAACAAGTCAAAAAGGTAAAACTAAGAATTTATCAAATTAACAAAAAAATTGTTTTTATAGGCGGCAGTTGAATCAAAAGATGCTTACTTGAAAGCTTGAGAATACTGATAATTATGTAGCAAGGTTAACCCAACATATGAAATTATACAGGGCTCTAATTCAGGTTTTCTCTCTAACAGTTGATCATTTTTATTATAAGTAGAAATTCTTTTATACCGACTGCTTAAATTAATAAAAGTCTATTTTTAATTTAATTTTTTAGACTGAAGTTAATAATATCTGAAATCTGCAGGGAATTGAAGAGGGTTGGAGACGACTTGCTAGGTTTTTAAACACTTTACCGGCGAATATATACACCTTAGTGGCATTTGAGGCTTTCCTTGAGGTGAGTTTACATCATAACTTATTTTAGCTTTTTGCATATGCTTATATATGTTTTGTAGATGTGGCAACTTCGACACATTTTATTATGAACGGGTCGATTTGGGTCATGTTCTATCCTTAGCGGGTCAAGGTTAAGGCCTTAATATTTAATATTCTATTTATTAATATTTCATTTATCTAATATTTCCTTTCTCAACTATTTCTTGTATTTTTTCCGCTTATTACTAACTATTTAATATATCATTTATTCAACCGTGTAATATACGGGTAATATTTTTCTCGCATTTTTAATCCAAAAATTAATTTGACACCCTCAGACAAACGAATTTCTTTCAAGAGACAAAGAAGACAGTTTTCATTCTCTGTTTGTTTCACCATTACAATAAATAAGAGTCAAGGTCAGGCACTATCAAGGGTTGACTTGTTCTTAAGGTAACCGGTTTTCACACATGGGCAACTGTATGTGGCACTTTACAGAGTTAAAAACAGAGACGTGTTATTATTTTTAATCTTAGGTAGGGATGAAAAAATTACAAATATAACATCTAACGTTGTATATAAAGAAATATTTACAAATTTATAAATTATATTCAGCATATTCATTTCACATTGTATCGTTTATTCAGCCCATGTGTAATGTACTGGTTCTAACACTAGTATAATTATATAAACATACATTTTGAAAAGGGGTAAAATGTACTTCTTTATTTGGTTGGTATTGCTATGTGACATATTTTGAGTGGTGGTTTTCTTTTTCAAGCACTATGTGACGTCGTTTCATCCATATGTCTGCTATTCCATTCAACCCACCGTCCATCCTGGTTATTCTACCCTCTCCCAATATATATGTATATTCTAAATATAAAACGAAAAATAAAAAAAAAACAGGGAATTAGGACCTGCCACGTGACAAACCCTGAATAGTGAGAGGTCCACTTTTCATTGTCTTAGCTTTTTAATAATGAGTATAACTAGATGTCATATTT
Source organism: Smallanthus sonchifolius (assembly GCA_023525975.1). Classification (NCBI taxonomy): domain Eukaryota; kingdom Viridiplantae; phylum Streptophyta; class Magnoliopsida; order Asterales; family Asteraceae; genus Smallanthus; species Smallanthus sonchifolius. The sequence goes on along the minus strand of CM042024.1, from coordinate 4,462,842 downwards.
GCACTTTGCGGGGGAAATTTTGTGCATAGGTAACTAGATGTATTTGCAATTTTCATTGGCATGCAAATGTGTCTCCGCTAGGATGTAATTTCCTGCGACGGTGAGTGCAGGCGTTATAGTACCAGGGATGACATTCATCTATATCTGTAATTGACGTGTGTTTTCTACAATTGTTAAAGGAAATGTTTTAATAAGTCTACAACACGTTGCTAGGCTGTACCAACGCAAATATATATGACTGTTAAAATTATAAAAAAAAAAAAAAAAACCTGCACAAATTAACAAACATGTGCAGGCAAAACAACTGTGGCAAGGTAATAGGTTGTTAAAGTAACTTAAAAAAAAATAAGTTCTGTTTGTTTTGACGAATTATAATGGATTAATATATTAATTAAACTGCAAATTCAATGAAAGTATAAATTCGTTTTATTTTCAGGAATTATAAGACATCTTATTTGATTTATTTTCGTGAATTATAAAGATTTAGACATCTTACTACTATAACGTCACTTGATTTTTTTATATATTTTCACTTGAATATATACTATAGATATCCTGATATAAACAAATGATTAATATTGGACTTAAAAGGTAGTTTTCGGGTTTTTTTAGCAGCTCTGTGATTGTTACACTGTTTTTTTTTTTTGCATTCCCCACTGTTGGTCCTAGATGAATTAAAGAACAATTTGGCAATAAATGATTTCAACAAAACTTAAGTGAGTGAGTGTTTTGTGCGAAAAGTGAAACCAACTTTGACAATCTGGATATAGAATATTTTTGGGGATAATTACCAAAATATACATTGACCAGGTCAAAGTTACCAAAATAGACATCTAGCTGGCGGATTGAAGGCTAAGCCGGCGAAACGCAGCTAAGCCTTTGTATTTCTCCGGCTAAAACATTTGTTATTTTAGGCTTAGCCGGCGGATTGGTGTCTATTTTGGTAATTTTCCCATATTTTTGTGTATTATTCACCTGTATAGAAGTAAATCAACCGAAAGTGAATAAAAGAACACTACTGAAGTGTTTTAGTGAGTTGTGATGAATAAGAGAAAAAGGTCGTAAGATTTCTTTGAATCTCTCTCGTTCGATCTACCTTTCTTCATGCTTTGTATTGCTATTTATAGAGTTTCCTCCACAAGTATAAACGAATTGTTAATTCGTTTATCCATGTGTCAACTTGTAGACTTATCTCTTATATACCCGAGTATATGTTGTTAACTTTACGTCATCAGCAAGTTTGAAGAACAACTTTAATAAATCAGCTCCTCATCACGTCGGAGGTGTTTGTAGTGAGTGTAATGTTCAAGTCGCTTTCATAAGTTGAGTGTGATCTTCTGACCAAGACTAGCATGACTTACCAGAGGGTCTCAATTAATCATTAATTGGTATTGAACGTTTTGGTTGTCCTATGTTTAACATTTGAATGTTAAGTAATTTATAAGAAATTAATAAATGGTGTAGCAAAAAAAATTAGGATATGAGTAAATTTGTTATAATCAATTAATAAAAAAATTTAGGCCCCAAATTCATTATTTTTGGTCATTTTCTTTTCGGTCCAAAATTTTCAAACCCAGATGTCAAAACCGAAATAACCGAGACCAAACGACTTAAAAAAAAACCATATTTTTTGGTTTTGCTTCGGCCTGAACCTAAAACTGACCCATACACATCCCTAGAAATAATCATGGACCGAATTTGGGAAATGGAGCTAAAACTGTCAATGTGGAGCCAACCCACTTGATTACCATTGACTGAGTTTAGAGTACCAAGAGACGACTTAGATTTATATTCTCGAAATTATTTACATGATAGAGTTGTTGGTTGACTACCTCACAATATCTAGATTGATTTTTGAATTCCCTGTAATTCATTTGAATACTCTTTCTTGCGTCTTATGGAAAAATCCTTAATCCAATCATGTATGATGATTTTAAACCACTGGAAACTAATTATTAGACTAGGTTATCATATATGTCATTATTGTATAGTTCAGGGTAGCCATATGTTAATATTGTAATTATATATACCTCACATGAATGAGAAGGAAATCGATGTTTGTTTCTAACGTATAAAGCAAACATGTTTCATGTTTTCTCAAATGTATCAAGTAATGTTGTTCTCAAATGTATCAAACGATGATGTTTCCAAATGTATCAAACGACGATGTTTCCAAATGTATGAAATGATGATGTTTCATGTTTTCAAATGTGTTTTGCATGTATGTTTCTCCCCCGATATTTCTAAAATATTTAAAAGTAAAAAGGGGTAGTGAACTCACCTCAAGTCCAGCTAATAATATCACAAGGTCAATTGACAATAAGTGAGCGCAACGATCCTAAAAGGTTCCTATTGTTCAAATAAGGGTTGTCAACATCAACAACAATATAACTAAGATCGTGCCCTAATATTACAGTTTCAAGTCTAAACCCAAACCATGTTGAGGACATCTAAGTTGTAGAAACAAAATTATTTATTTTTAACTAAAATCGGGTAGAGTCCCGTTTGTTTTTTGCTAAACCCGACAATATCCAATAGTCCAATTCCAACATCAAATCAAATTACACCAATAATCCAATAAACCGCACTCTAGATTCTAATACTAAACCATACTTAAATTCGTCCATTACTTGATAATTATATAAAAGATTATATAATTATAACCCATTTTAATGTGTCCGAAAAACGTTCTCAAAAGACGTCCCCGATAATTTTTCTAGGTCCCGTGCTACTACCCGACAATAGATCTATAAGTGTTTCGGGTCATACCTTAGCGTACAAGCCGTTCTAAGCAGTTTTGTACGAAAAGCTGAGCACGACGCGAGAAGAAAACTTTTTTCGCTCATAACTTGGACATACAAACTCCGATTGAGGTGATTCAAGCAGCCATGGAACCGTCTCGTCGGGCTCCACCAGATCCACCGGTCGCCTCCAGCCACTGCCCCCGTCTCCGGAAAACCCGGAAGTGGCTGGATTTTGTGTTTTTGGCCGGAAAGCTCCACTTTTTCGAACCAACTTCGTATGCTTAGATCAGATCTTTAGGAACCCTTTTCTAGCAAAAACCCCAATTTTTGAGGTCGCCGGAAAAGTGTTTTTTTTTTCCAGAATATCCACCACCGTCGCGATCTAGTGCAAACCACCACCATCATCTGACTCAAGACGTCGAGATCTATCAGATGAGGTGGGGCACTTGCCGCCACTCGCCGGTTTGTCCAGCGCCGCTGCCCGACACCACCGTGCACCGTCGTCCGTTCAGCCGGTTCTTGCCGTGGTTCGCCGCATGCTGCTCAGTTCCGGCGGAGAGGGCCGCCGGGATGTAATTAGTCAAGTCATTGTGTAATACAAGTCCATTGTGTTCTACAAGTTCAATGTGTAATACAAGTTCACTGTGTTATATGTATTTATCATTGTGTTTTACGTTTTTCAACTCATTGTGTAGTTAGTCAGGTCATTGTGTAATATAAGTTTATCGTGTGATACAAGTTCATCGTGTAATACAAGTTCATTGTGTAATACCACGTCTGATTATTGTGTAATACAAGTTCATTGTGTAATACAAGTTCATTGTGTAATTAGTCAAGTCATTGTGTAATACAAGTTCATTATGTAATTAGTCAGGTCATTGTGTAATACAAGTTCATTGTGTCAAATATTTTTCATCATTGTGTTATATGTTTTCATCATTGTGTTTTACGTTTTCCAGCACATTGTGTAATTCGCTCATTATTGTGTAATTCGCTCAAATATGTCAGGTCATTGTGTAATATCACTTCATTGTGTAATATTAGGTCTGATCATTGTGTAATATCAGACCTTGTATTACACATTGACCTGTTATATTACACATTGACCATTATGCCCTCCCTTTAAAAACAAAAAAATAACATATGTTAAGCTTAGAATCCTTCTTACCCTTCTTATTTTTAAAACCCTTTTTACTATAACCTAACCTACTTTTATTATTATTATTATTATTATATATATATATATATATATATTTATAAAATTAGGGTTGTAACTAACAAGAAGATAGATAAAATCAAATTAGGGTTACAACTAACAAGCAAGATAGAGAAAAAATCGAGGATGTATATTTATGACTATAATTTAGTTACTTTTATTATTATTATATATATTTATAAACATTTATTATGTAATTACATATTCATTCTATTTAACAAAAAATATTATATCTGTATAAATAATAAACTCGTTTAGATCATCGAGCATGGTCAAACTCGATATATGAAACTCTTACTCGTTATTAAACGAGCTCCAATTTATGAAAAGAGCTTAAACTCGAGTTTGTTTAAACTCAACTTATTTTGAGCTATTGGCGGATCAATCTCAAATAGCCCATGAGAAGCTTGATTAGTTTATATGTATTCTATTTATTAGTAAATCATAAATGTTATAATAATATATACCTAATAAATAAGTAACCCATTCCACCACGTGTTACAATTATGTGAGCCAAATATTTTTTTTCTCGCTTATTTAATATTTTATTACTAACTATTTAATATTTTGTTACTAACTATTTAATATTTTATTTATTAATTCCTAAATCTTCATTACGATGTAATATTTTCTTAATTAATTCTTAAATCTTTATTTGCTATTTAATATTTCCTTTATAATTTTTTAAATCTTCGTTACTAACTATTTAATACTTCTTTTATTCAACATGTTTAAAACATGAATTTCTAACCTAGTTTAAAATAATATTAACTTGATATGTAATTATGAATTCAGAGAGACTATAATTTTTTTTTAAGAATAACCTAACCTAGTTAACAATTTATAAATACGTAACACATCACGTTAAATGCCATATAAGTTGCCATGTTGATAATATTTAAAAAAAACATAGTACAGAATATGGTGTAAACTTATTTTTACTCTCTATTTCTGTTTACTAGTTTTTTTTACTAGTTATAGTATTCAATTAGCATAGGGTCTTTGTCCTAATGGTATTTAGGTGTGTTAAATTAATACCCCTTCTTAAAGCTAAGGGAGTACCCGTATATTTCCACATCTATGTCACGTGATGCAGTAGCTTGCTATTAATACCCCTCCGTTAGGTGTGTTAAATTAATACTCCTCCATTTGGACGAATGTAACTTTGTCACGTGATGCATTAGCTTGCTATTTTTTTTTTCAAACTTTTATGTAGATAATATATATATATATATATATATATATATATATATATATAGGGTCCGGTTATTATACAAAGGGGTTTTAACGTACGAAGGCACCAGAATTCGACACGTGTTCAGTGGGCGAGGGGTAAATGCGTCTACGTTGTAATAACGCATGTTTTATAATAAACGCATGAACATAATCACGTATGTTTTATAGTAACACGTGACCATATTCACGCAATCACGCATGCTTTATAATAACGCATGACCGTAATCACGCATGTTATACACATAATCACGCGTGTTGTATAATAACGCATGACCATAATCGTGCATGTTATATGCACATCACATCGACATTTAAAAAAAAATCTATTTTTTTAAAATAAAAGTATAGCAAAACTATACTCAAATTTAAAAAGAATAAAATGTTCGATTTTATAGTGTAATTTTTTTAAAAAAATAATGTCGTATAAAAAAGTTATACGTGTTTTTAAAAAGTAGAGGAACTTGAAAAAAGTCAACAAATATAGGCTATACCCGTTTTACTCTTTCAGACTATTTTCACTCTTAAAAACAAGCTGACTAGGCACGCATTTTATCTCAACCCTTGAATTGGTAGATCAATGATCCATAATCTTTCGTACCCTTCGCACCATAAAAGCCCTTTCTATTTAAAACTTAATCTATGTATATATATATATATATATGTGTGTGTGTGTATTGAATTTGATATAAAATATGATTTGGGGTTGACTTGGTGGTTCGCCACCCACACCCGCTAGATGAGTGTTCGATCCACCTCCTCCGCCCCTCGTTTCAGTTCAACTATTGACGCAAGCACAGCCCCATGCTGACGTCAATTTATTTAAATTTTTTTTTTTTTAGTTTCAGCTTACGTTTTTTTTTAAATATATTTTTTATTTCCTTAATAATTTTAACCTTTATATTTGATTTTGGACACTAACTTTTAAAGTTCGACGTTAATTTTTTTCAAACTTGTATTACTATTTTAAATTACTTTCAATTAAAATTAGGCTTTAAAAAACTAAAACAAAAATTAATATTTCTGGTGTAAATTAATACGCGCACTAGGTCTCCTACCTCTCTATTTTCTCTCTAGTTAGTTAGGGTGGTGATTAAATTATGAAGGTAAAGTTACAAAAGTATGGTAGTTTGAAAGAAACAATGGAGTATCGCGTATTCCCCATTAAAAATAACGTCATCCCTATAAAAAAAATGAGATAAAAGGGAATTCTATCCTTCCCAATTTGGGCTCCACTGAATTCAACACATCCTCAATAGTAACATGTATAGTAAGTCCTCCGTCGCTAAGATGAATAAAAAAGGAGAATGAGGATCTCTTGAAGTAAGTTTCTCTAAAGCTGGAATTCAATTGAAGGACTACCATTAACAAGAACAGAAGCCCTAGACGATTGGAGACAAGCTCAAATCCAACCGATCCAAGTATACCCAAAACCCATAAATCTTATAATCGTCTCTAGATATATAATTTTTAAAATTTTTTTAATTTATTGAAAAGAGAGAGAGGGGGAGAACAAAGAGATAGATTGTGCGGCATCAATCCACCACAATATTTCAAAAGTGCGCGACTTCAATGCTGAGGGGCGATGTTGTCCCCAGCATTGAAGTCGCAACCCACCGCGTACTCCATGTATGCATTACCGTACCTGCGGTAAACCCATAACACATAGGCTAATGTGAAACGTTATATATACACGAGCAGATCCAATAGCAAAGTTAGGGGGTGGTGGGAGGTCCATAAAAATTTCAGTTTTTTAATGGACAAAATCTAATTGGTTAAGGAAATATAAGCACAAGAGATACAAGCTACCATCACAACACGGCCACTAGAAAGTGTTTTTTTTTTCTTTTTCCAATCCATCTTACACCATCAATACAAGCAATCATAATTAGTGTCTATTTTTCCTTAGACTCCTTGTTTGTTAATGCGTTTAATGGTGTCTACACTTTGAAGGTTTTTATAATGTAGATCGCACCCTAATTGTTTGATCAAATGTTTGAAAGAAGACACAATAGTGCTAATGTAATTTTTTTCATAGTCCACAATTTTGTTAATGAACATAGGAAATGACTCGTTGTTCATAATAATTGTTAGAAATTGGTGAATGTGATATCTAGAATATTCTTGTTTTTCTTACACTTTTGGTTAGAGTAGAGCTCTTGAAGTACCTAATTAAAGATTAAACTCTTCATTAAAATAGTGTCTTCATTTGCTTAAGAATTATTAAACTCTTAATGTTCTTAATGGACATTAAACTCCTCTTAATGTCCATAATTGAGTTTAAACTCTTATTGTACCCTCGGTTTTGTATAAATAGAAGACTTTGTGCCTTGTTTTTTATGACAAGAAGTCTTGGACTAAAGAAGAAGAGTTAACACTTGAAGACATGGTTCAAAAACCACATACACAACAAGAAGAGTATCCAACATTTTCTGCCCTCTACACTCTCATTTCAGGTACTGTTTCGGGTGCTTGGTTAATTCCGGCAGTACGTCTGCTCCGGCTGTTGTACCCTGGGAGACAGATGGGTTTCACCTGGGTGGCCCGAAATCTATTTTGAGGACCTCTGTTGAACAGAAATCCTCAGCCACTATACTCGTTGTTTTTTGTTTGATGTTGCTTCTTCTCCTTTTCTGTACTGTAGTGTAATTTGAATTATTAAATAATAAAAGATTTCTTTTATTTTATGAACGGTTCTCCTATAATAATCACTTATTCTTGAATGACGAATAGGAATAGCAATTATTAGAACCTACTTATCGCCTACCTAACCGATTCATGTTATTTGCTTTCAATCGACCATGTGTTTGACTCGACCCGAACCATTCTAGTTTGACCCTTTTCCCCTCAAAAACTTTGCTGAATCTGCCATCAGTTATTTATACTTCATATAATAAAGTAAAATCATTCGCATTCGAAGAAGAAACTCAATAGTGTATTCGGCTAAGAAGTGTTATATAACAAATTCATGGATTTTGTAGGATTTTTACAGAAAACAACGATGGAGCATGAGAATTTTTATAAATTGTACACGTATATTTATAAAAATACAACACAACTTTTTTTAATGATTAAGCTGTTAGAGCATCCAGGACGCTAGGTAATTCAAACGCCCATAAATGTGTCACATCAGCTGCCACGTTAGATTTGCTCTCATTCTTCAAAAGTACCCAATTTTTCATCCACGTTACATTTTTTTTCAAACAACAAGCATACCCAGTAAAATCTCACAAATAACAAAGCTATTGGTAGGGTCTGGGGAATGTGAGACGTAGGCAAACCATACCTCTATCCCAAAGGATAGAGACTGCTTCCAGGGAGATCCCCAGCTCCAAAAACCCTATCTAGACAAGAAAATAATGTTAGAGCTATAGAGTTCCATAAAAAAAATAATCCAAGCAACATATATACATGATCTAAAAAAATAACTACTAGAAACAATAGATGGTGAAAATGTGTAAGTGGTTAAAAATGAGAAATGGAAACACAAGGCCTAGAAAGTAACAAACAAAGGCCACAACAAATCTAAATAGGACTAAACCCCTAAGATAAAGGTTAGCCAAATTTGTACCCCCGCCTAAAAGTCCCTAACCTTAATCCTACACCTTCACAAATTCTTTTCCTCGACCATGTCCTCCGAGAGGTGTAAGTCTAGCAAATCCTTCCCAAGTCAGATTGGTCTACCTCTAACCCTCCACCCTTCTACAATGAGGTTTTTCACTGATCTAACCGGCACAAACATCCTTCTCCTCTTCACATGCCCAAACCATCTCAATATCCCCTCCCTTACCTTATTCGTTATACTGGCTACCCCTAATTGTTGCCGAAAAACCTCATTTCTTCTCCAGTCCAGCATTGTGTGTCCACACATCCATCTTAGCATCCTCATCTATGCTACCTCCAGCTTATGCTCATAGGTCTTCTTAATGGCTCAAAAATATGTTCCATATAGCATAGCAGGTCTAACTATAACCCTATAAAACTTCCCCTTCAATTTAGACGGGAACCTCCTATCGCACAATACACATGTGGCTACACTCCACCGACACCATCCTGCCTAAAATCAGTGAGCACGTCACTAATAATGTCCCCATCACTTAAATTTAGTAACATGTGGGACAACTTGACATTCGATGGTGATCTAGGTATCCTCAACTTCGTTTACACCACTAAAGTCACAGTAGAGATGCTCGGTCTTAGTGTGACTAATCCTTACACCTTTGCTATCTAGATCCGTTCTCCGCTCTTCTAGCCTCTCATTCAAACTCTGTTTATTAAAAAAAATATATGTTAAGATAAACAAATATATACACATGCATATTAAATATGTTGTGTGTATGAAACCACCACCATCCATTTGATTACATTGGAAATACCGGACTAGTTTCATCCGGACGCGGTGCCCGGGCCACGCTGTCTATTACGATAAAAAGAAAGAACAGGAACAGTGAGGGAAAGCTCAATTCATTTCATCGATGGATTCTATTACAACCACTAATCAGACTATAACAACTAACTAATTTTGTTTATTGAAAGATTACAACATTGACAATTAACCCCCTCCTACTTACAATTTGACACAAATGTTCCTTGCACTTATTTATTCATGACAATACCCCCATATAGAGATTCTTGACCTCAAGAATCTATAGGAAAATCTGGGTATTTGAGAATGAAATCATCAGCAATTTCCCAAGTGGCATCATGAAGATGATGATTATTCCACTGAATAAAAAATTTGACCACTGGTTTATAACCTTGACGAGCCAATTTCCTATCCAAAATATGCAAGGGCGGTAATATTGCAGTAGGTCCAGTAGGAATAGGAATAATGCTAGTGGGAGGACCTGCAGCTTGTTTAAGCAAGGATACATGGAATGTATGATGAATTTGGGAACTAATAGGCAAGTCTAACTTATAAGCAGCTGGTCCTACTTTAGCTAAAATTAAAAAAAGGACCATAATATTTGGGAGACAATTTATAATACTTGTGAGTTCTGAGTATGGTTTGCACATATGGATGAAGCTTCAAATAAACCCAAGTGCCCACTTCAAGAGTTTGTTTCAGACCTATGATGATCAGCAAAATGTTTCATTCTATTCCTTGCTCTGTGTAGAGATTGCTTAAGTGTAGAAATCATGGTCTCTCTAATCTGAAATAATTTCTCTACTGCAGCCACTCTAGAATCCAAAGGAATAAGAGGGAGGTGAATAGGAGGATCCAACCCAAACAAAGCTTTAAAAGGGGGCATTTGAATGGATGAATGCCAAGTAGAATTATACCACCATTGTGCTAAGGGTAACCATTTGGCCCATGCAGTAGGATCATGCATTGTAAGGCCCCTTTCCCGGGAGACCTCACTTGTTAGATTTACTCATAAACATAGTCATTAATCACTGAACTTTAATTAAAAACATTCAAACACAGCGGAAGCATTCATCATTCAATTACATTGACAGTGGAAGTCTTAACATTTAAACATAAAACATTGTCTTAACATAAATGTAATTAACATGATGTCAGTCTTGTAGCGGGGTAGCCTTCACGCCTTCGCACGTCCTTTCTTCTTTTTACCTGAAGTGCATACTAAAAGTCAGCTAACGCTGGTGAGTTCTAGTTTAAGCATTTAGGTATAAACATTATTTCTTGTCATACTTACAATTGTATAAATATATTTATATGTATATATTTATCATTTCAATTCCTCCATTCGTGTTTCATTCAATGTACGTATATATAATAACAATAATACCTACATTCTTGTATTAATTCGAACATTCTTTGAACTTTCATATAATTACACATAAGGGGGATCAACCCGTCATTTTGTTTATCTAAGTCACAAAGACAAACGCTTTGTCCTACCGTCGTAGTCCGTGCTTCATAACGTCCAACCAACCTTCGGTCGTCCGTCATGCTTTACCGTCCGACCAACCTTCGGTCGTCCGTCTTTTCCGTATGACCAACCTTCAGCCATCCGTCTTAACCGTATGACCAACCTTCGGTCATCCGTATTAACCGTCCTACCGTCGTAGTCCGTCATATTCGCCCGTTTGCCCTAAGGCATCCGTTTCCCACCCGAGCTAATTATACAACTATGCATCGATTGAGGGACCGACTCCACTGTTGTGGCCTTAGTTTTAGTCTACCTTTCTAGACTTTCATTTCTGGTTGCATAATAGTCGAGTGGTTGTCCGTCTACCGAAGTAGTCGTTGTCTTCGAAGTGTCCATAACGTTTACTTATACTTGGCAAGCAATATATACATGGATATAAAGCAAGATTTCATTCTTACACGTTATGTTATTCTTTTCATACTTGGCAAGCAATATATACATGGATATAAAGTAAGATTTCATTCTTACACGTTATGTTATTCTTTTCATACTTGGCAAGCAATATATACATGGATATAAAACAAGATTTCATTCTTACACGTTATGTTATTCTTTTCATACTTGGCAAACAATATATACATGGATATAAAGCAAAATTTCATTCTTACACGTTATGTTATTCTTTTCATACTTGGCAAGCAATATATACATGGATATAAAGCAAGATTTTATTCTTACACGTTATGTTATTCTTTTTATACTTGGCAAGCAATATATACATGGATATAAAGCAAGATTTCATTCTTTCATTTCATAGCTTTATACATACTTGTCATTTATTGTATTCACAATGCATCGTCACATAACACATAAGTTTACATATAATATTTATATCTTTTATTCAATTCATGTATACACTTCAGCCCCAAAATATTTAAAATGATTTGCACGTAACATATAGGGGGACATAGAACTTACATGTTTTCCGGTGTTTAACCCATAGGTGATGTTTTAGCTACTCTTAATGCGTATACCAATCTGCACATAAGTCAAAGTACAATTTCTATTATTTCATGCAAGAGTCGACAGTTTTGTGGGTATCGCCGAGAGTGTCGGCTAGGAGAGTGGCTAGCCACACTCGAGAGTGTCAGCTAGGAGAGTTGCTAGCCACACTCATGAGTGTCGCCTGAACTTGCGTTCAGGACTTTGTGGTGTAATGGGTCGATACTCAGAGTTTTTCTTAGAGGGCCGATTCTCAGACAATCGACTCTCAGACAGTCGACTTTCTGACAGTCGGCTCTTACAGTCAGCTCTAACAGTTGATTCTGACAGTCGGCTCTGACAGCCGACTCTCTGACAGTCAACTCTCTTCTTCTTACTCGCTGAGAGTCGCCACATGCAGCTGGCCGACTCTCGAGAGTCGGCTCAAGAACATTGAGCATCTGCAGGTCTGATTTTTGATCCAAAACCTTAACTTTTTACATTCAAAATGTTTATCTAGCTTCCATGAAGCTAGATCTAAGCTTTAATACGCTTTTCATACGTAAAAATCCTTCCTTTATGTTTAAAAACCCTAAAACCCCATTTTTGAAGAAAACTCAGATCTGAGGTTGATTCTTACCTCAAAACTCGTGGTTCTTCGTGTAGAATCGATCAAGGATGATGGAGAAGCAAGATGGAAGCAGGATCCAAGCTTGATAGTACATTCTTGAGCTTTCTCTCTCTAGGGTTTTCAAGTTTGAAGGAGGTGGAATGAGAAAGATGGAGCTGATCTTGCCTTTATATAGATGGGCTATATCGGCCCATTGGAGCCGGGCCCAAGCCCGCTACCTTTTCTTTCATTGTTCCTTTAATTAATTCCTGACCTCACTTCCATTATATCTATTTATTATTTCGGGATGTTACAAATAAGTTTTCAAACACCTATTAAGTACTTTTGTTTGACCATTTGTTTGAGTACGGTAAGCAGTAGATAATGCTTGTGTAATTCCCTGCATCCTCAAAACTCCTTCCAAAAATGGTTCAAGAATAAAGCATCCATGTCAGAAACAATGGTTTGTGGACACCCATGTATTTTGAACACATTATCAAGTACCAATTGAGCCACTTTAGTTGCAATGTAGGGGTGTTTAAGTGGGAGAAAATGACCATATTTGGTGAACCTGTCTACAATGACTAAAATAGTATTGTAGCCTTGTGAATTGGTAATCACCACCAATAAAATCCATTGAAATATCATAAAAATAGATATTGGAACATGTAATGGATTCAACAGGCCAGGGCTAGCAACAGTTTTATATTTTACCCTAAGACAAGTATCAAAATGCTTAACAAATGTTTTGATGTCTTTAGTAGCTCCCTTCCAATAAAACATGTCTTTAAATCTCTGTAAAGTAGCATGAATACCTGAATAACCAGCTTGAGAAGAAGCATGGCATAAAAACAGAATCTCTTGCCTCAACTGGTTATCTTTAGGAATCCATAGTTTGTTCTTCCTTTTAAGCAAGGTGTCATCCCAAGAAAAATGTTGAATCTGTTCTCCTTGAGTTAACTTTTGAATCAAATCCTTAGCCAATACATCTTGTTGCCAACTGTTCTTCAGTAACTGTTCTTCATTTTGTCAAGTTATAAAGGTTAGTAAGAAGAAATAGCCAATTGAAAAAGAGCTGACCCATGAATTCTAAAGAGGGCAACAGCTGCATTATTTTCTACACCCTTCTTATAGACAATATTATGATCATACGCCATGAGTTTGCTTAGCCAGGTGTGTTGTAAGGGAGTAGTGACTTTCTGTTCCAACAAATTCTTTAAGCTTTTTAGAAAGTTCTAATAGTAAAATGCTTCAAAATCAAGTATTGATGCCAATGCTTAACTGCCATTATAATAGCCAAAAGTTCTTTTTCATATACTGAAAAAGCACATTGTCTTACTAATAATGCTTTACTGACAAATGCTAATGGATTGTTTTCTTGCATTAAGACAACCCCCAAGCCCTTAGATGATGCATCAGTCTCCAAAACAAACTCTTTTGACTAATCTGGTAATGCCAACACAAGAGCTTGTATTAATGCTTATTTCAATTGCTCAAATGCAGATTGAGCTTCTACATACCATTTGAAGGCATCATTTTGTAATAAGTTGGTTAAAGGTTTAGCAATAGATCCATAAGAAGAAATGAGTCTTCTATAGTAACCAGTTAACCTTAGAAAGCCTCTTAATTGTTTGACAGATGTGGGAATTGGCCAATCCTTAATGACTGCAATCTTGGACTAATCAGTAGCTACTCCATCTCTGTATATAACATGGCCCAAATATTCCACCTTTGACCTACCAAAACTACATTTGGATTATTTTGCTAGTAATTGATGTTTCTTGAACAATTGCAAAACCTCTCTGAGGTCAACTAAATGTTGGTGGATGTTTTTGCTATAAATCAGAATGTCATCAAAGAAGATTAAGACTTTCTTCCTGAGGAATTGATGAAAGACTAAATTCATAAGACCTTGAAATGTAGCTAAGGCATTAGTTAATTCAAAAGGTAACACTGAGAACTCAAAAAAGCCTTGATGAGTTCTAAAGGTTGTTTTATGTATGTCCTCCTCGTGCATTTTGATTTAATGGTAACCAGACCTTAAATCCAATTTAGAAAATACCCCGGCACCCCTCAATTCCTCAAGTAGTTCTTCAATTAAGGGAATTGGAAATCTATTCTTAATAATGTTATCATTCAATTTTATGTAATCTACACAAAGAACTGACACTATCCCTTATAATTCCCATGTATTTCATTTCTTGTATCATTTTCTCAGTTATATCCTTTTATCCCATAGGGTATCCATAGGCCTTCTGATTGATTGCAACTGATTCATCAATTAGTTTAATTCTATGATCACAAGGTCTAGGAGGTGGAGGTGAAGTAGGAGATTGAAAAATGTCCTCAAACTCAGTTAAAAGCTCCTCTACTTGCATACCAAGTTGTTCATCAACCACCTTAGTTTGATGTTGAAAAGTGTCATCCATATTTGTTTGAATACTATGAGTTTGAACCTTAGATGAACTAAGATCCATTAAGGTATTCATTTTTTTCATAAAACATAATGAAATACCCTGATTAGTTGTTCCTTTTAAATCAATTACTTGATTGCCCACCTTAAATTGCATGGTAAGGGATTTAAAGTTCCATATATATCATTCAATAGCCATTGAATTCCCAAAACCATGTCATAGTTCTCTAAAGGAATTAAGAGAACATCAGCCTTAAACCTGACCCCTTGCATTACCCATTGAAAATCTTGGCATAAGGTTGCACAAGTAAGTTTATTACCATTAGTTATTGTAACAGTCATAGAAGGTACCTTTTTAGTTGGACATTGCAATTTGGTTGCAAGATTAGAATCCAAAAAATTATGAGTTGATCTAGAATCCACCAAAATCTGTAGCTGTTTGGTTTCAGTTGTACCAATCACTTTTATGGTAGAGAAGGAAGGAACTCCCATTAATGCATGGATTGATATTTGTGGGTCTACTTGCAGCTCCTGAACCTCTAACATTTCATGTGTAATACCCTCACTGTCTTCCTTATTAGCCCCAATCTCAAGAACATATAATTGCTTAAACCTGCAATTATGATTGGGAGTATATTTCTCAGTACACCAAAAACACTCCCCTCTGGCTCTCTTCTCTTCTGCTTCTGCTTCTTTAGTTGAAACCCTCCTAATAGGTTTAATCATTTTCTAGCTGGTGGTGTTGGTAATAAAGATAATTTTGCTATGAGATTAGTAATGGCATTGCAGGGTTTATAAGAATTTGTAGTGAATTTAGATGGCACATTAGTAGACACTGTTGGACTACTCAATTTCTTAGGATCTTTAGAGCCAATAGAGTAGTATAAACTAGCTCTTGCCATAGCAATAGCCTCCCTTAGTGTTTTAGGCTTAAAGATTTTAACTAAACACCTTTTCTAGTTTTAACCCAGCCACAAACAAACAGCATAGTCCTCACATAATTTTAATCTATAAAACAAGGCATCAAAAGCATCACTATACTCTTGTAATGAACCTATTTGCTACAAATTCTTGAGTTCCTCAATAGGTTCTTCTGAAAGTCTTGTAGAACCGCTTGTGCATTTTCCTTCGTAACCTTCTCCAATTTATCCATTTCTTGTTGTCTCGTCGCCGCCATAACACTTTGATTGAATTCGATCAAAATTGATGTCGTATATCGTTGCCTTGAATGTGAATCACCGACGCCCCGATAAGGATTGGTAGCTCTGTGTGTTACGATAAAAAGAAAGAACAAGAAAGCTTAATTCATTTCATCGATGGATTCTTTCTATTACAACCACTAATCAGGCTATAACAACTAACTAATTCTGTTTTTTGAAAGATTACAACATTGACAATTAACCCCCTCCTACTTATATTTTGACATGAATGGTCCATGTACTTATTTATTCATGACACTCGTTGGGTGCCTCTCTCAGAGATGGAGATGCTATTAGACATTGACTTCCGTTTGAATTCTCTGTGTACCATGCAACAAGTAGGCTAGACATGTAGGCCCATTCCATTACATGGTACTTGCTCCAAGACAGCCCTAAAGTTTGACCAGACTTATTCCTCATGTTCCCACTTCTATTCCATCCACACCGTTCATCAAGAAGGCTTTTAACATCAACGGTCACCCTTGCACCCAGATTTGCCTCCTGGATTAGCTTTGTAATCAAGATCTATGATCATTGGTCCCCACTCAAAGTAAGCTTTCACCGTTGCTTTCTTAAGTAAGGTTCTCATCCTACGGCTGTAAGTAATCCACGTCTGCCACACACCCGACGAAGGCGATTTCTCGAATCCAAAATTCCAAACCCACCTCTCTTCCAGTCCCTTAACTTTTGTTGATTTGTCATAAATTACCCTTATCATGAAATAAAATGATTTATGCTCTTGGGCAAAGTAAAATGATACATTGCTTTAAGTTGCAAATACCCAAACGGCAATTCACAATGTTATAACATCTAATTCTTTAATTTCATTTTTTTTTAAATTGTTTTATAATTAAATACAATATTATACATCTTAAAAGTACGTTGTATAAAAAGATATACATGATCGGGGAGAACAAAACACAACTAATACCTAGGTGCCTGCGTGCTTGGCCTAGCAAAGTAAACCAACTAAAATAAAACAACTTTCCAATAGGCTTTGGGGTGGTTGATTTAAATTTGAAACATAGGTTTTTGATATGGTCGTTATTTAAAGTGAGAAATGGATCGTTTATATGATATCAATCCATAAACTAACATGTCTAGATTGTTAATAGAAAAAACTTTTAATGTCCGATCCAATCTTTAAGATCAACGCACTAAAATCGGTTTGGTTTGAATTGCCAAAACCAAACTTATTCAATTAGAACAATAGTTTGTTACGTGTGAAGAATATACTCTCCTTTAGTGCCCAATCAAAATGTCTCTCGAGTCAAAGACATTTCAGAAAACCCTAGGTTATGTTTACTGTTTAGTTCGTCATTTTCCGAGAACTACTCCATAAAACACAAGAACAATAAAAGAAACACATTTTTAAATAGTTTTTCTGAACTTTCTTTATATAAAATGAAATACTAAAGTTTTTTTTCAAGATGTTAAACCATTATGACTTTAATTTTATTTAACTATTACAAAATTTATTTATAATAAAATTTGGTTTAGGTTAAACTTTAAAAAGATTATTAAATAATAAATAATTAACAATATTATAGTCCAAAATATATATATATTTATTTTTTATAAAACTTGAGAACATGGTGTTTAAATCTTGGTAAGCCCTTATTTGACTCTTTTTCTCTCTGGTTTGTCTCCTCCGCCGCAATCCACCTTCACGGCGGTCAAACAAATAATTAATAACATTCAAGATGCAGCAACCCACCGCCACCGGCAACAGCAACGGCAACGGTGCCGATTTGACTCCACAACAGCAACAACAACAGCAGCAGTGGCTGGCGATGCAGCAGTACCAGCAACAACAATGGATGGCGATGCAGCAGTACCCCGCCGCCGCCGCCGCCGCGGCGTCCATGGCTATGCACCACCCGGCGATGATGTACCAACAAGCGCCGCCACAATACATGCCCTATCATTATCAACAACAGTATCAGCAGCAGCAACAACATCAAGCAAGTAATCAGATTCAGAGTTCAAGTGAAGATAATAAAACGATCTGGGTCGGTGATCTGCAACACTGGATGGATGAGACTTATCTCCAGTCTTTCTTCTCTCAGATCGGCGAGGTTTTTTTATTTTTTTTTTAAGATTTTTTTTTGCTATATTTGGTTATTATTTGCAATATTACTGATTTAGGGAAAAAAGACAAGATTTTGCTCAAGAAATCAAGAATTGTACTTTGGATGCCAATCATTATTTCAAGTTCTTGTTTTTTAGTTTAATTATGGTTTTAGGCATTTTATCAACAATTTTTCAAATTAAGTTTTAGTTTGTAGGTCAATTTCCAAGATAGATCCTTTTTTTTGTGATATGCCTAATTTAGTGAATAATAGAAGCAAAAAGTTGATGTTTTTAATGTGTTGTTGTTTGATTTATTATTTTGTTTGTGTTAATTATAGTTATTAATGAGTTATTATTAGGATAATAGGTTTCCTTAGGGTTTTCTTCCTATACATTGAGGTTTCCCTCTGTTGTAATTGGAGCATTCAGTTAAATATTATTTCCAATGGAAACTAATTGCAAGTTATTTGGGCACTTTTTTTCTTTTCTTGAAATTGAAAGTACCAAACTTTACCTATTTAGAAGGCATGTATGGCATTACTGACCATTTGTGTTTGATTTCATGTAATCAAGTTGTAAAGATTTGCTTGCATTGTTCTTGATATTATAATATAATTGCTGTCTTTCTTACAGTTTAATTAATGGAAACTAATTGTAGGTTATTTGGGCATTTTTTCTTCTTTTCTTGAAATTGAAAGTACTAAAATTTACCTATTTAGAAGGCATGTATGGTATTACTGACCATTTGGGTTTGATTTCATGTAATCAAATTGTAAAGATTTGTTTGCATTGTTCTTGATATTATAATATAGTTGCTGTCTTTGTTACAGTTTAATTAGTGGAAACTAATTGAAGGTTAGTTGGGCAATTTTTTCTTTTCTTGAAATCGAAAGTACCAATCTTTACCTATTTAGAAGGCATGTATGGCATTACTGACCATTTGGGTTTGATTTGATGTAATCAAATTGTAAAAATATGCTTGCATTGTTCTTTATATTGTAATATCACTAAAATTCTTGACCTTTAATGTGCAGGTGCAATCAATAAAGGTCATAAGGAATAAACAAACTGGTCAATCGGAGCGTTATGGATTCATTGAATTTCTTTCTCATTCAGCTGCTGAAAAGGTAATTCAGAGCTACAACGGGGCCATAATGCCGAACACTGATCAAGTTTTTAGGTTAAATTGGGCGAGTTTTAGCACAGGGGACAAACGGGGTGACAATAGTTCAGATTTATCTATATTTGTGGGTGATTTGGCGCCAGATGTAACCGATTCAGTTTTGCTTGAAACGTTTGCTAGTCGATATCCATCGGTTAAAGGTGCAAAAGTTGTTGTGGATACAAATACTATGTGTTCAAAAGGTTATGGATTTGTTAGGTTTAGTGATGAAAATGAGAGATTGAGAGCTATGAATGAAATGAACGGTCAATATTGTTCGAGCAGGCCCATGCGGATTGGTGTTGCAACGCCTAAGAAACCATCCGGTCAACAACAATATGGTCAACAACAATTTCCATCACAAGGTGTGTTACTTCTGGTCCCCTTTTCTTGAATTTCTTTCTTAGTTAGAGCATTATCAATGGCACTTGGGAGGGGATAGAGGAGGTGATGGGTGGGCCCCAAATTTGTTAATTTTTATAAAATTCTTACATTTTAGTATTGTAAGTTGTAAAATATAAAAAAAGTTATAACTTTTTAATTATATAGGAACCTTATTCAGACAAATCTTCTAATTATTTCAATGTATTATATTATTTTAAGTATTGCAAAGTTAACTTCTTAACTATATACAGAATATTATATAGAAAGTTCTTTTTTTCTGATGTAATGTTCTGTTTTATGTATTGTGTTTCTTAAGTAATTTGTTCTTTTATTATTTTCATTTCAAATGTAATGTTCAATTGATGTAGTATTTGAACTTCAATGTAATACATTAACAAATTTCATTTTTGTAGTGAATTGATTAAGTTCTATAAATATTTGCAGCGTATAATAAATTTATAATTGATTATTAAAGTTATATATATTACTGCATAAAGGGAAAGATAAAAAAGAAGGTATTTATGGAATAGTGATGTGGTGATGAGGTGGCAGTCTATCACCCAATAGTACCTTGGAGGTGCTATTAAATCATGTATGTAATTGTTTTTTATTATATATTTTTAGCTGTGATATTAGCTGGTGGAAATGGTTCATTTGGTGCCATGTCTCAAAACTCCCAATCTGATGAAGATTCTTCAAATACAACAGTGAGTTGCTGGTTTCTTTGTAAAACAATAAGTAGCATCTGTTTTAGTTTTGACAATATTTTATTTTTTATTTAATTTTTATATAGATCTTTGTGGGTGGACTTGACTCAGAAGTCAATGATGAAGACTTGAGACAAACTTTTATTCAATGTGGCGAGATTTTATCAATTAAAATACCTGTAGGAAAGGGATGTGGTTTTGTCAGATTCGCAAATAGGTAATTATGAATTGTTGCATCTATGGCTTAAGAGTAGTTCATCAAGGGTAAATCGAGCGTGAATCTATGATGATTATGCTATTGCGTTTGTCCTTGACAAAGAAAGTGAACGTTAGGACTGTCACTGGTCAAATTTCCAGCATGGATTATTATCGGCCAATGAGTCATAGTTTGGATTATTAAAATCAAGTTTGCCTTAAAGTTATATAAAAAAGATATTATATTTGATGATGTTGGTTTTGCTAAAACATAACTAAATTTTCTTTTATTCATTTAAAATATAGAAGCAGCGCGGAGGATGCAATTCAAAACATGCATGGCACAGTAATTGGCAAGCAGACTGTTCGTATATCGTGGGGTAAAACTCCAGCTGGCAGACAGGTATCCATGCTATGACTTTTATTTTTTTATTTTTCTATGATTTTATTTATAAGTTTGTGATTTTAATTTGTATCATCATTTGTAAGTTGGTTTCTATTTCATACAGATTTCTCTATTCCTGACTCAGTGATATTAAATTTTATTTATTTATTTTTTGAAATGGTGTTATTCCTGGTTTGACAGCGAATGGATTCGAACGGGAACTACCAGGTGAAGCAAGGGTACGGAGGTGGAGGATATGGATATGGATACGGGTATGGTATGGCACAGAATCAGGATTCAGGCATGTATGGTGGTGAAGCAGCATCAGGTTATGGGTCGAACGGCTATGGAAATCATCAGCAGCCTGTAAGCTGAAACCGATAGTGTTATGTTTCTGTTAGTCAAGACAGACCATTATGAGACATCAAAGACCTATATAATTTTATGGATTTTATAAATGTAACTGGAAGTTATTTTCAGGTCTTAAAAGACTTTAAAGTTTTGGGGATAATTTGTGATCCTGTTTTTGCATTATTATTATTATTATTATTATTATTATTATTATTATTATTATTCTTCACTGGTTTATTTCATAGAATGACAAGAATGTCTTAGGATAATTTCACACTAAGACCTTAATCATGGTGGAACCATTTAAAAACACAATTAATTGGAAAGTAACTAAAGTCACCATCTCTAGTATATATACTTGCACAAGTTAGTTAGATCAGTTGAGTAGACAGTTATAGCAGTTGGTTTCATCTTTTAACTACTTTGTTCTGTTGTTGCTCCAAAAACCCAAACGGCTAGAGCCTGGACTTGAGTAGCAGAGCATAAATACGCTCCGTCCAGTTCAGACACGCTCTTGTGGTGGTATAGTATCGTAGCTGCAACCGCAAGGAACTCGTTAGAGGGCTCTGAAACCATAGCTCTAAATATACTTTGACGCTCAAGTCAGTATGTAGGATAATTTAAACCAAAATCTCGCTCGTTGACAGTTAAAGACTTGGACCCCAAGGAAAGTAATTTTGTAAATCTAGCTTTCATTTGTATGGTTTTTGTACATATATAGTAAAAGTTATTCGTTAAGAAACCAGAAACCAAATGTGTGAGCCAATCATGAACACACATTGCATCAAAGGCGAACGATTGTAATTATTCGAGATTGGTTTGCTAAAAGCTTGAATCGAACAAACATTAAACGAGCTCGAACCCAACTTCAGTTGTTGAGCTTGACTGGCTTGTGAGCCTAAATGAGTTTTGTATTTATATAATTTTTATTTAATATATCAAACATAGATTTACATAATTATATAAATAATGATAAAAAATAATTAAATAATATATTGTGTTATATATAAACATTACAAAATGAGACGCAATGTTATTTATCCCTCATCATCGTCAAGTAGTTCATAATCTAGCAGGTTTTAATTTCTAACTGACGTTGTCGCCGCTGCATCCGAAATTAAAGATATATCACATTCAAAAAGAAGATATGAGCAACATGATCGTGTGAAGGCTCATAAGGTTCTTATGAAATATTACTTGGTCGATAATCCAAAATACGACACGCTTAGAACGATATTTCGGATGTCGAAGGATTTATTTCTAAAAATTGTTGTTGTAAGGCCCCAAACCAGGCATGAGTCACATCACAGGGTTTTTCTTGATAACGCTTAATTCTTTATAAAACATACAACGGAAGTCATAATAGTAATTATCTTTTAAAATCGTTATCGTCTTAACCTTACCTTACGAATGCATGCACACCGATCCGAGTAGCACCGCTCCCAAGCCAAGATACGTCGTCCACGGACCTCACCTGCAAAACAGTCTAACGTACATACAAAGTCAGCTACGTTAAGTAAGTTCTAATTGTTTATTTTAAACAGAAACATTCTCGTCACAATCATCATTTAGTTTCGACCCAGGACATTCCAGTCCTTTATAAAACAGTTTGTCATTTATTAACATATCGGTAACCTACGTCACCTACGATTTCCCATAAGGGTCCAACAACCCAAGACTCAACCCACAACCATAACCCAGTAAACCTCACCGACATGGATCAAACTTACCACTCTCCTAACTTGTAATCTACCATTCATATCCACACGTAGTTCGGTTAACTCCCCCGACCCCTAGACACCGCCCTGACAAGCCTTAACCAAGACTCTCACAAGGTCAACTGACACAACAGTTATAATCACGACATCGTCCCAACACAATGGTCAATCTAATGCTCAATACCAAGGCAATAACATTCCAACACCAAGAATATCAACTAACACTTGCATGCAATTAAATCAAACATAAATGCACACAACAATTACCTTCGAAGGATTTACCAGTCTCGTCATCACTTCCCTCGTCAGGGTATTCATCATACTTCGAGCTCCCCACTTGGTCTCATCACTGCCCTTAAAGGGCATTGTCACCCACAACGACAACCCGAAGGACCTCGTCCTTCACATCATTGTTTGCCGTATCACAAGGGCAGCAATGCAAGCACACACAACACGCAAGTAACACATAGAAGCACAATAGTATTTACTATGACTCGCTACCTAAGCACAAACCGTACATGTTCTCCTGATAACACACCCTAGATGTACTCTCAAAACGTCTAAACTCATTACCCGACTTATCCCGAATAAATCATTACATGATACCCAAGCATCATACCGACTTCTGGCCCACACGACCTAAGGACACCACGTAGACTCTTAAGCTCATTATAATATTTAACTTGCAAAACTCTCCAGGTTTAACCAAAACACGTAACACGTTCAATTAACAAAGTAAAACATGCAGGTATGTACGATAGCCCCAAAACGGTAAAAACATTAAAGAGGGGATTAGAAACTCACTCGTTACGTGAAATTCAAATCCTTGCTCTGCACCCCGATCACTCACTCAAATCCCGAACTTGTCAAACGTACGACCACACGATCAGAATATGTTCTAAACATACGTCGAACACACATGAATAAAATAGATCTCGACACTCAGTCTTATCCGTTCGTCATCCCATTCCCATGAAACCCTAGTTTCACGTGTTCACCTGAACTAGATCGTCCTCGACCCGTTTAGAAATCGTATACCCGAACCCAGGTTCCCATGCATGCACGTACGTGTGCCATGCAAAAACCCTTAGTCCGCGAGAATAGGCATACTTGAGCCAGATTTCCGACTCGCATGCAAGCCATGCAAAGAAAACCCTAACCAGACTTCTCACCGTCCTCCATTTCCACGTCGTGCACTACCATGCCTCGGGTCACCATCGTCTTCTTCGTTGAGCAAACTCTAGCCGACCCACCGTTGCCATAGTAATGCACCACTACCATTCACTACCACCGTCGAGCCGCCATCACCATAGCCAAATGCCTACGTCGTTCTGTTGGTGACCATCTTCCTCGTCACCCTCGTCGTGCCAATCCTAGCCGAGCCACACTTCCTCCACCCCCCGTTTCAGGCCACCACGGCTGTTGTCACAGCCGCTCCCCGCCATCGTCCCTATCTAGTCCGTCCTCACCATCGAGCACCCTCCTACGTCTCCCACCGTCCTCCTCCTTTACCCGATGCTACCGCCACACGCCACCACCTACGTCTCCACCCTGACCACCATCACTCACCTCCACCCCGTCGTCGTCGTCTTCTGCTTCACCTATGACCACGACAGCCGGCCACCAACACCGTCTTCGTCTTTGCCGTCGTCCACGATCAAGAAACCCAAACCCTAGTCGGGTTTTCAAGCAAAAACAATAACGAAAACACGTAAAAAGCATAAACAAGGGTTACCTTAGCTACGTATGAAGTTCCCTGCTCGAAACGACCGTGGAACCACCTTCTCTAGCCTCCTCCGTCGTCCCTCACTCTCTTTTCCTCTCGTCGCTACCGTCGCAAGCTCCCATAGGCCGAATGGCGTAGGGTTTTCCCTTTAATTGCTATATAAACCTTGGTGGGTTTACATCTATCTCCCCGGGTTTCCTTTTCGCACGTTTCGATCCCAAACCGTTCTCTTTTTGGCTAACCGGGTCCCTTTATTTCCTTTAATCCCAGTTTTACGTGAAAACCTCCTCAACCGTCTCGTTAACATGAGATTCGGGCCACGTATTAGCCCGAACCATCAATATGTGGGTTTTCGGGAAGTTACAGTTACGGATACATGTGATAATTTTGAATGATTTCAAGAAGGGCTTGACGCGAGGATGAAAGAAAGTTTCACGCCATTACAGGAATGCACATCAGCAATTTGTTAACTCGCTTCTGATAATGTTCCCGACGAATACGATGAATATTTAGCTATGTTTGCTAGGACCTCACGTAAATGCCTAGAATATTTAGTAATGCTATTGTTATTTTATAGGGGCAATTTCATATGTACCCCTACAAACTTGAAAAATATCATATATACCCAACCAAAAACTAAAAATATCATATATACCCTTACAAACATGTAATAATATCATATATACCCATTTCATTAAAAACCATTTAAAAGATGACCATTTTACCCTTATTTCTCTAAATTTTAATATTTCATATTTACCAATTTTTAACATTGAAATTTCATATTTACACATTTTCAACTTTAGAATTTTATATTTAGCCATAAAAAACAGTTTTCTCAAAATACTATTTTGAGTTTTTCTCACTTTTTTTTATAATTTTACCAATTTTCTTTTATAGCATTAGCATTTTGGAATTTTCTCACAATTATTCATTCTGAATCGATACCTTTTGAATGGGTTTGGAGAACAGATTGATCTTTTACGTATTGGATAAAACTAACAAATTAGGTTATAAAAAATCATATAATGGATAAGGGTAGAATAGTCATAAAGTAACAAATTATTTAAATTAGGTATATATGATATTTTTAGTTTTGATTGGGTATATATAATATTTACGCATGTTTGTAGGGGTATATATAATATTATCCCTATTTTATATGGTAAAGAATTTTTACGTGCACCCACTAGCCACGACATTGTTGTTTTGTACAATGCACATGAGAGTAGACATGGCATTCCAGGGACGCTCGGTAGTATCGACTGTACGCATTGGGTTTGGAGAAATTGTCCAACGCGTTTGTGAGGCAAATATCACCGAGGTGATCACATGATTTATGGTTTTGGCATGCGTACTTTGGTGTTGCTAGTTCGGACAACGACATCAATGTTCTCAATTAATCTCCACTGTTTACTAACGAGATGCATGGAACTGCTCCTATGTGTAGGTTAACAGTCGACAATACAAGCGTGGTTATTACCTGGCCGATGGGATATAACCTTCTTGGTTAACTTTTATGAAGTTTTATTCCTATGCAACCGACACTAAGGAAAAAAAATTAAAAAGCTGCAAGAAAAGACGTCTAAATGGGCTATAATTCAACGACCGGCTCAAGCGATGAATCGCGAGAAGATACGAAATCAGATGTACGCATGTCTTATACTGCACAATATGATTTTAAAAGATGTCGGGAATTCAGTATCACCGATGTACATTCCCGATCCTCCGACCAATGCAATGGTTGACAATAATATAATTCAAGAGTTGCGAAATCAAAACACACATTTTAAACTTAAATTTGATCTTATGGAACATGTTGCAGCAAACTTGGAGATCCCGATTTCAGACGACGATTAGCTTAGTATTTTTAATTTTTTACGTTATTTATGTATTTTTCTATTGAGCGAATTACAAATTACGTCATTTAAGTATTACCCAAATTTCAGAATACGTCATTTAATTAAGGAAACTACAGAAAACGTCATTTAGGTTTAAAAACTATGCACGTTACGTCCTTTAGACTAACCGTCGTTAAATTTCATCGTTAAATCAGGGGCAAAATTATCTTTTCCTCTTTGTTTTAAATATATTTATTTTAAATTCTATTTATACAAGTCTTTAATGCTAAATGTACAATTGTTAATGCATATAACAAATAAAATATTAAATATTTTTTAATTTAAATTAAAAACCCAACCCTACCGACCCCATTGTCTTCTTTAGTTACTTCTAATTCCATGGTTTCAGATTCAGCCATCCAATTCGCTTGATTCATTTACGCTCCTGTTTCACGCTCCTTCTAGTTCCTATGCATCCACCCTTCTAGTTCCATCGCCCAATAGGGCTCGCACGAATCAAACAGCTAAATTCCTCACGTGTCCTCCACCGCCACCGCGCCGTGCGGTGTCCTCCGCGGTGTGTCCATGACTCCGTTGATCTCATATCACCGGAATCTAATCGCCATGGTTACCACCCTGGACAGTTGAGAGGAATGAAATCAACCCCATTGTTGCTGATTCCAATTTTGTGTTTGGAATTGGAATTATCAAGTGAAATCAGATATGAAGAAGACGATAGGGGTGGGGTGGGTTTTTATTTAAATTAAAAAATATTTAATATTTTATTTATTATATGAATTAACAATTGTACATTTAGCATTAAATACTTGTACAAAGAGAATTTAAATAAATGTATTTAAAACAAAACGGAAAAGACAATTTTGCACCTGATTTAACGGTGAAATTTAATGACCGTTAGTTTAAAGAACGTAACGTGCAAGGTTTTTTAAACATAAAAGACGTTTTCTATAATTTCCTTAGTTAAATGATGTATTCTGAAATTTGGGTAATACTTAAAGTACGTAATTTGTAATTCGCTCTTTTCTATTTAATGAAATTTATGTTTTCACTTTAATATTTATATTTATTTAAATTATATATTTAAAAAAAAATACTAGGGTAGTTTAGGGTTCCACCACTTATGTTTAGGGTTCCAACCCTTATGTTTAGGTAATTTATAGTAAAAATGACATTACATGTTTTGATTGGCTAATTTTTAAGATAGTTTAGGGTTAAACGGGTTCCACCCCCTCCACCTTTATACATTAGCTCAAAAACAACTCACGTATTTGAAAAACTATGTCCGAGACAAACACAACTCATGTTTTCACGTCACCAATCACGTATTGGCCTAGTGGCATCTGAAATATATCCCCATCAAAGTGGTGTGGATCAAGTCCCATAAAATAAGCAATAGATGGATTTTAAGGGTGTGCACTGTGTCCGTCTTCTAAAACAACGTATTCACATATCGATACAGACTTGATGCTTTTAACATAACATTATTTTTCCTAATTTATTTTTACATATTACTAAGACCCAAAAACATAACATATATAAAACAGTTCCCTTCAACTAGTTTCTCTTTTCAACTTTTAAGTTATACTCCACTGATTTAGGTCTTGATGGCAAATATGATCTTTAAACTTAAGTTGAAGGAGTTGTAAAAGATTCACAAATTTACTATTTTAACCATCAACAGGAAAGCTGTAATGCCTATTGTAACCCTATCATATAAAATAGAGGTGCACAAAAAAATCGGCTTTTTTTTAACCCGGTCCAAACAGGCAAACCGGTTTGGGTTAAACCGGTAAACCGGTTTGGACCAAACCGGTTCGGGTTACCCAAAAACCGCCGGTTTGAAACCGGTTTGATGCTTTCTGGATGAGATCGGGTTAGGGACCGGTTCAAACAAACCGGTTTGATAAACCGGTTTTCGAGCTGGGCAAAAAAAGAGCCGTTGGGGTCGATTTTAGCCATTTTTTTGGCTCCATTTGCACCCTTAAAACACTATAAATAGGTGGGGGGTGTTTAGGGTTGATCACACCTCTCTTTACACTCTCTAATCTCTAAAACCGCTCTTTAAACCCGTCAAAAACGCGCTCTAAACTCTAAAAAAAAAACATGGCAAGTTTTGGTGTTGGTGGTTCCTCAAACGAAGTTACCGTTGTGGAAATTCGAGCAACAACGAGAAATCCGACAATTTGGTGCAATTACGATCTATGTTTGTTGTCAAACGGGAAGGAACGTGCTCAGTGCAAGATGTGTGGTGCGTTTTTGGGGAAAGATTCAAACACTAGTTTGAAAACGCATACGGAAAAATCTTGCCCGTCCTTGAAAGAAATTCCAAGTGAAGGTCAAGCCTCGATGACAAGCGAATGAGGAATTTGGAACTTTGATGAAAGAAAAATTAGTGAAATATTTTAAAGAAATGCCTCGCGTTATAACTTGTGCCGCCGCGTTAAACCTTACCATAAATGTTTACGGAGTTG
This sequence comes from Smallanthus sonchifolius, assembly GCA_023525975.1. NCBI lineage: Eukaryota > Viridiplantae > Streptophyta > Magnoliopsida > Asterales > Asteraceae > Smallanthus > Smallanthus sonchifolius. Next base: position 4,433,575 of record CM042024.1, on the reverse strand, counting down.
AAACTTTAATTGATAGAATTACTTACGCTTTGAATTTGAATAGTGAAAACATCCATTTTGCACAAGGCACAAAAACATATTTTACAAATGTTTACAAGATTTATTTGATGTTTATTTACATAAATATGGTACAACTCCGCCTCCACATGATACAATGAGTACATCATCAAGTGGTAGCTCGAGTGATGTTAATTTGAATTTATATAACGAAATGTTAAATGAATTTAGTAAACGCGCTCGAGGTACCACCCCGAGTAGTGAACTAGGAAGGTATATTGGCACAAACTTTTTAGCGTTTATGCCTCCTACCATTTTTGAGGAGTTTGATATTTTGGCTTGTTGGAAAAAAAACGAAGCTTCGTTTCCGATTCTTTCCGCCATGGTCCGTGATGTACTAACCGTCCAAGCTTCCACGGTAGCTTCGCAATCTGCGTTTTCTTTTTGTGGCAGGGTATTATCGATACGAAGGACTAGACTCACACCCCTAGCGATGGAAATGTGCATTTGCTTGAAGGACCATTTGGATGCGATGGATATGATACAAGACCAAACTTCTCTCGAAGACGAAATTCAAGCCGAAGAAACCATACAAAACAACGAGGTTGATCTTGGAATATCCGAACCAGTCACCGATGAAGAACTAGCCGAAGATGCAAGGCTACGAAGCTCTAGTTCCGAAGACAACGCACAAGAATAATCAATCAATATTCCAAAAAATAAAACGTTGAACTTAATGTTTTATATTTGTTATATTTTTGTAATGTTTTACAAATTTATAAATTTATCTTGTCATGTTTTTTAATTTCCGAACTTTCCAAATATTAATAAACGTTGAACTTTAAGTATTAATGTTGCTATATTTTTTTTTGGATTTAATATTAAAAATTTAAAATTTATTTGAATTTTTTTTTTTTTAATAAAAACCGGTTTAAAGGGCAAACCAGTTTAAAACCAACCCTAACCGGTTTGACATTTCCCATTACTAAAACCGGTTTAACCCGAACCGGTTTGGGTCCAAACCGGTTTTGACTTTTCGTTGACCAAACCGGTTCGGGTTGGGTTGAACCGGTTCGGGTCGGGTTGAACCGGTTCAGGTTAAAAAACCGATTTGTGCACCACTAATATAAGATGAAAAACAAAACCCAATAGATTACATCAACCTTTTCTTCATCACGACAACCAAAACCAACATTTTTATGGATTTTTTTTCCTTCCATTTTCAGATTTAAAACAATTCATACGAATGATCTACTTGGAGGCTTTACCATAGTTGTCGCGTAACGTAACTGTCCTGTTGAAAATCAGCTTTTCGGGTGTCGAATCCTTGTCAGCCACAAAATATCCTGACATAAATTCATAATTCAAAAACAAAATTTGAGAACAATAAAGAGTAAATCATGGGACAATGTGAAGGTTCTAGAACTTACCAAGCCTTTCAAATTGAAATTTATCGTCTACTTCTGCGAATTGGAGTGGCGGTACAGCATAGGCGCACGGTATTATTTCTTTAGATTCGGGGTTTAAATCATCAAGCCAGTTATCAAGTTCTCCAGGATTCTGATTCCAGTATAAACAAAATGATTAATGATGAAACAACACTTGAGACGGTTATTAAGTAATTAATAATATTAAATTAAAAAAAATCAATTACTTTAATAAATAAGGGTTCAATTCGTATATGTAAATTTGGATTTATGTATGTAAAATAAATAAACATAAAAATTTATAAAATGATATATATAACAAACGACAAACTGGCTTACAAAGTTGAAAGATAGTGTATTATTCTGTTTTGTAATTAGTTAATTATGAAGAAAAAACAGACCATAAGATATCAAAAGATTCCAATCCTGTGTCTTTCTGATGATGCAAGTTGTTCTAAAAAAGTATAATATTATTTTATTATTAATTTGAAAAAAAACATAGGAAATTGACAAGCTGAAAAATTACATGTGCACAGATTTGGGCGGTTTTGTATATAATATTATTCTGTTTTGTATATCTAAGGGCATGTTTTCAAAAAAAAAATATGAGGGGGCATGTTTAACAGTGTAAAGGGCATGTTACAGTGCGAGTGTGTAATTGATAGAATGCAACACATAATGCTGGTGTCATGATTATTTTATTTTATTTTATAAATATATATATATATATATATAAAGATGCAACTTAATAAAAAACCACCAACCTCAGAAAGAAACAGTTTATCGAACAGCCTGACTTCCACCTTCAACGGGTCAACCCCAGGTGAAGGCTCTGCAACCCAATGAAGAACGCCCTGCATATCCAAAGTATTTTTTTACTGATAATACATTAATAACCGTTTAATGTTACTAAGCAATTATAACTTGCCTTCGGTTTCGTCTTTTTGAAAGGATCATACTCAGCATGTATCTCAACAACAGTCTTTTTGTCATCAGAAAGGACCACTTCAGTGCACTTGATAGGAAATGCATATCTGTATAGACATGATTAGCATTAAAACATTAATAAAATAATATAAAAATAATTAAAAGTATTCATTATGCACCTGAGCAGGACAGTCTTTCCAGGAGCAAGTCCATAGTAGTCTTTTGAATCTTTCACCCTAAAATCAGATTCCTCTATATAAACAACATTTGAAAATGGAACCTGAGAGAGAAAAGAAAAACGAAAATATTAAAATTATAATTTCACACCATCACGTAATACAGGGTTTTTTTACACAAAATAGCAAGGTACTATAGTCTATACACCAATTCTGATTCTAACCACCAACTAACAAAATTACCAGAATAACGACCAACTCTCCTTAGAAGTTTTTTTGCCTGATTAGCAATTTAGCAGATCAATTTTGCCTTTTTCTGTGGGAGTTTTTTATTTTCATCAACTTTTTACTCATTTAAATAATAAGTAGTTATTATTACTAAAAAATACAATAAACTACACAAAACAGACAATGCAAGAAAATATTATGAAAAAAATAAATTGTGCAAAATAGCAAGAAACTATGGAATCATGTAAAATGTTGTTAGCTGATGTATCTTGCTATTTTATGAGTGGGGGAACGTCAACCTTATAATAAGAAGATGCATCATCATTCGGGGCATCTGGCCATTTCTTTGCATCAAGGTCTATTACTGAACTGGGTTCAAGATTAGTAATAACAACCTACAATAACCATAATAAAGCCTAAAGATTAGTAATAGCCACATAATTAAAACTTTGAATAATCTTAATTATTATATTAAAATATGCACACCTTCAGTGGATGTAGCACAACCATAGCACGAGAAGCTGTTTTATTTAGCTCTTCCCGTACATGATATTCGAGGCGTTCTAAACGTATCATACTACCATCACTGCAGGCCAATGTGAATCATGCAATTAAGTATTTATTCGAAAACAAATTACAAATCACAAATGACAAAAACCTTCTAGTAATTCCGATTCCTCTAACAAAAGCATTTATTGCTGTTGCTGTAACACCCCTACGCCTCAATCCCGCTAATGTCATCAAACGAGGATCATCCCATCCATCCACATAATTCTCGGTCACAAGCCGATTTAACTACAAGTGAGTGCAAATATACTTATATTTTAGGTTTTATTGCATAAAATAGCAAAGATATTATGTCAATTCCTAATTCTAGAAATAAACTACAAAAATTATCGGAAATAGCAACCAACTCTAATAATTTTGAAAAAGTTAACCACATTTTACCAGATTACCATCTTTTTGTATCTTTTTCTGTGGTATTTCTTTTTTAGTAATAAGTATTTGTTATTTGAATAAAAGTACAAAATGACAGAAAAAAACAGCAGAAAAAGGACAAAATATGACATGCTTAACTGTAGTAAAATAGCAAGACAAAAATACACAGGTAAAAGGATGCTATTTTCACAAGAAAAAAAGTTGGTTGCTGTTTGAATATTTATGGTAGTTGGTTGCTAGAATCAGACGTGAATTAACCGTTTATACCATTGTTTTAAATTTGTAAAATAACTTACCTTACGCTTTGACATCACAGTGTTGGTGATATTCAAGCGTGAGTATTCCCACACATAAGGCTGGTAAAGGCTTAGTGCATCCAGTAACCAGTAATATGAAGCACGTCTTGTTTCAAATTCAAGTGTGCAAAGCTAAAAAAACACAATAAAATATTATAGTAAATAACAAAATACATAAATGAAAATTGGGTGCCAATAAACTTACCGAATGTGTGATATTTTCAAGAGAATCGACAATGCAATGTGCATAATCATAACTGGGGTAGATACACCACTTGTCTCCAGCATGTGGATGAGGAGTAAACTGAAGAAAGATGGTCAAAAATAACAATTACCATGTCAAAATGAAATAATACTTTTGTATAAACTAGCAAGAAACAATGCTTCACTTCCTATTTCTAGCCACTAACTACAAAAATTTTCTAAACTTAGCATCAAACTTTTGAACTCCAGCAAAACTAGTAATATCTTACCTAATCACCAGTTTAGCAGGTCATTTATCTTTTGTCTTATTATTGTAGAATTTCCTTTTTAGTTCTTAAATTTGTTAGTAATTACTAATATGTCTTTGTTAGTTTGTTATTCAAACGTAAGTAAAAAAGTCCCAAGAAGTAAAAGAAAATAACAAAAAAAAAAATTGGCCTGCTAAAATTAGGGATGGCATAACATGTCAGACACGACACGATATGACACGATGACTTGTCGTGTTCGACACGAACACGACACGATAACTAAGCGTGTCATTTTTTCCAAACACGAACACGACCTGTTTAGAAACAGGTCACCTGTTAAGGGACCTGTTTAGAGAGGCATTAAATATCACATATGTAATGAAAGAAAAAAAAGCCAAAACTTCATACAAATTTTAAAAGTCGAATCATAACATCCATTAACATAATAAACCCTAAACATTTTTAAAACAAAAACCCATAAAAGTCAAATCAAAACACCCATTAAAGACAATTCCAAGTTCCGACGAGACATGTTAAGTGTTAGCATGTCACTAACGGGTCTTAACAGGTTAACATGTCTTTAACCTGTTTAGACACGAATTTAACCGTGTCTTAACGTGTCCACCTGTTTAAGACACGAAACCTGTTAAGGTCAAACACGAGACATGTTAATTACGTGTCGTGTCGTGTTAACAGGTCCATGTCAAAAATTGGCATCCCTAGCTAAAATGGTAATCAGGTAAAATGTTGCTATTTTATAAAACACTGAAATTTTACTATTTTAGAGAATTTTCATAGTTAGCTGCTAGAATAAAGAAATGGCGCACGGCATCTTGCCATTTATGTAAAAAGTCCAATTATATATATCTGTTGGAATAATAATATTAGTTACCTTAATCCGATATGCAATGAGGTCATACATATTGAAATTATCACTTTGCATATCTTGTTTCATTCTAAGTGTAGCTTTTCCTTCTTCAATCTTGCCGTTTTTCATATCATTAAAAAGTTGAAGTGATTCTGAAATTGGCCTATCTCTCCATGGACTGTTCATCTTTTTCTCTCTGTATTCTTTTATTTCATCACCAGTCTACACGAGAAAAATAATTAAATAATCTAATTAATTATCAGGTTATGAGTTTGTTGTACATTGAGACGAAATGCAGTAATAAAAAAACCTGGTGATCAACATAAGCATGACCCCTGCGTATGAGCTCAACTGCTAAATCGTATAATTCTTGAAAATAATCACTGGTGTATGTGATCTGCAAATATATGATTTAATTAAACCAAATGTTGGGGATCATCAAGAAACAGGTCTTGATTCATTCACAATTTCAACATTATTATACCTTAAAAGGTTTCCACCCCATCCAACGAACAATTTCTTCAATATGATCAATATATTCTTTTTTCTCTGCTTCAGGATTAGTATCATCATACCTACAAGTTATAAATGCAACTGTATAGATTAAACTAAATTTAGAAAACACATATTTTGCAATTTCATTGAAAGATTTTTATTTCATGCGTTTTAAAAATTACTTTACTTTCTTTTAATAACTTTTTTGTATTAGTTCGTGTTTTTTTCCTCAAGGAAAAAATAGAAGATAAGTTTTAAGTTGGTAAACAAAAGAAAACAAGTTACAATTCTAAACCAAGGGCAGACGTCTTCAGTAAAACAGTAAAGAACTTATCCTATTCTTCATTCTTATGTTACACTAGTTTGTTGTGTACACACAAACTCTCATTTCTTACATTTGATGAGAAAAAGCATGGATTAACAATCAAACTAGGTAAATTGGATTCTAATAACCCAAACCCATTGACCGATAATAATCTATACCGGCAATTTGATCAATGACACTCCTAACTTTCACTTTTGTTGCCAAGGGCAATCCCACTCACATACACTTGATTTCCACGCAATTTCGCTTGCAAGGAAGGTACGTTTCCCCATTTGCTCATAATCACCATTGTGAGCGAAATTGAGTGGAAATCAAGCGAGTAGGATTGCCCTTGGCAACGAAAGTGAGTGTTAGGAGTGTGAGTGTCATTTGTTAAACTGTCAGTACAAATCATTATCTACCAATGGGTTAAAGTTTGGATTATTAAAATCCAATTTGCCGTTAAACTATTAGCACACAAGACTATTATAAGAAAACAATTAGAATTAATTAAAAACAATAAAAAGATGTCTATTGGAATAAACATGAACCAACGAAAATATAGAACATAGAAAATTTCCTTTTTCAGAACTTTATTTGTAGATGGAAACAAAGATATTGTAAAAGTAGTCCTACCTCAAGTAGCAGCCACCACCTCTTTCTTTTGCAAGACCAAAGTCAACAAACATGGCCTGCATATTGGCTTAATATGAAAAACAGTATACATTTAAGAGACTTGCATACTATTAAATTAGGAAAAAACAGTAACTTACCTTTGCATGACCTATATGCAGATATCCATTTGGTTCTGGTGGAAAACGGGTCAAAACTTTTCCACCTGTTTCCTTCAGATGTTTTTCCAATGTTTCTTTTGAATTACAAGCTCTAAGCACGGGTCTATCACTGAAAAATACTTCAGTGTGAACCTGTAAAACAAAGATAAACAAATTAAAATATGATAAAAGAAAAACTTAAAAAGGTTAGAAAGTAATAGAAATGTTCATATAACCTTGTAATTCTCCTCTGGTGCAGGGAATATTAAATAAGGATTGATTTCTTCTTCAACGGTAGTTTTATCTTCTTCTACTTTAACAACTTTCTCTTTCTTCTTTTTTACAGGCTTCTCATTATCTGCTGCAGTTTTTTCGCCAAGTAACTCATATAGCTTTGAATCTATCAGTTGCTGGTGAAAGACACATGAAATATACATCCATTAATCGTTATGCAATCAAATAAAAGGTTGAGAAAAGGCTTTTGGCATAGAATAGCAAGAACAATGCTGCATTTCCTAATTCTAGCAACCAGATTTCAGTTTTTTGGAAAAATAGCAACATTTGACCTGATTACCAGTTTAACATGTCATTTGTCTTTTTTTGTGAAATTCTTTATTTTCTGATTGTGTTTTACTTTCATTTAACTAACAAATACTTATCATTATTACTAATAAATACTGGGAAATGGGAATAAGGTAAAATGTTGCCAGTTTTGGAAAAAGAAATTGAATGTTGGTTGCTATTTTGTGTACCCCCACCGGAAAATAAACAGAAAAAAGAAAAGTGACTGACTGACTGATTTACCTTAACAATCTTTGGATCAGCCCAAGGCTGCTTCTTTCGTACATGAGCAAATAAATCACCAACTTAAGCCAATTATCAAATGACACGTCAGATTCACATTTCCGCATAAGACAGTATTAGATTAATAGACGTTATGAAATCAGAACTTACCATTTGTTCGGTAGCGTTGCTCCAAAATTGCGCTCTTTTTTTCTTCAAACATTTCATCAACAGTGCGTTCGATATCTTCAGAGGACACCTCAACCCCTGTAGCAAGATAAACGGTTAAATTCTAATACTTAATAACAATAACAATAAAGATTCATAAAGTAAACACTAAAATTTCAAAAATACCAACTCCACAAGCTTCTTCAAATTTACTGATATCAAGATCTTCTGAGCTAGTGACAGTAAGAAATGCAAAAGCAGCTTCTACCTGGGCAGGAGTCTTTATCTGCAATAAGCAAGAGTATACGTATTTTAATCATGCAAATAAATCTGAACATTGAAAACATATTTCTTAAGTTATATAAAGTCAAACCTTAGAAGAAACAATGTACTCTAGCAACTTGGGACGATGCACAAGAGCATTGGTAGGGAATTTTGTAGCAACCGTATAAAGAAGATTGCCCGTAGACCGTTCACATCCATCAGTGACATTTGCCTGCAAATACATTAACAAACATATACATCTGCGTGAGTGTGTGTGCTGCCAAAAGATCAGAGAGAAAAATAACGACGCCGACATCATCTTTGCACCGTGGGATCGAGCAAACGCTTAATCTAAACCATTTAAATGACATTTGACTATGACTAAACTATTTGGAGTAAGAAAATGCTATATCCGATATCAGATTCCCCGGTTCCTAAACACTATTTTCTCAAATGAAGCTCACACATACACGACGATGAATTTGAATATAGAATCAATTGCATGCAATCATATAAGTATCAGTATGAAGTTTACCTCGTTAATCACGGCGATAAGATTGGAGGTGACTTTATTGTTGGCGATGGTGTTTTCAGCTGTGCGTTTATCCAATCCGATCTTCAAAAACAGATCAAGAGCTTCCACCATTTTTTCACACCACAATTACTCCAAAATCTGTGAAATCTCTGTTCAGATTGCGTGTAATGTTCGTCAGTGAAATTAATCAATTCAAGTACTCAATAACACAAATAAAGTTGACTAGTTAGTCAAAATCATAAGAAACAGCATGAACATTTCAATTAATTCAGTAAATTCGACATTAACTAGCTAATTCAATAAACCCTAACTTGATTAACATCAAAATATTTCCGAATTTTATTAACACTTCGACTAATTATTAACAACAGTTAAACTAGAAGATAGAACTTGATTACCTCAGCTCGACGCAATCTAGAATACAGGAAACGGCCGGAGAGAAATCCGAGAGTCGCCGGAGACAAGGCCGAGAGTCGCCGGCGTTGTATCTGAGACGACTGACGAGAGTTGAGAATACGTGTTACGTGAAACAAGGGTTTTTATTTTGTACGGTCGCGTTTTTTAGGAGGTGAATATGGTCAAGCTAATGGGCTTTGGGATTAATGGGCTATGGCTCCGTTTCGTATGGGCTGCGGGCACATAGTATGGACCATCAGGGTGTTTATCGGTGTGTTTTTCGGGTGTGTCGGTTTATTTGGTTCGGTCGACATTTTGTAGGAGCCAACCAAAGATCAAATGGGACCTTACTCAAAATGGATAAAACAAATGAACCCGAGTCGACGGGCTGAGTAGATGAACCCGAAAATGGCCCATTTATTTATTTGTGTAAAAACATCAGCTTTAATTGCACACACTTAAAATCATGTTGTGTTTCGGGTCAACCCGTTTAATGTTCATTTGCAAGTATGAGTAAGGTGACTTGGTACGGTTTAAACAACCAGCGACTTATTGAACTTTTTTAATATAATTGGTGTGTTTTTAAATGTTTTTGTTCCATATCTCTTATTTTCAACTAATAAACTTAGTTAATTTTATTTTTTTGAACGGAACACCTATATATTCAAGGATAATTGGGTTTCTCCGGGGCAATACCTAGAACATCCAGGGCAGCCCACTCCAGGAGGACCCTCCCAACTGGGTAAACCCACTGACCTGGTCACAGACCCTTTTTTTGCTGTGTCCCGGATTCGAAGCGGCAACCTCCCATTTGTAAGTCATCGAGGTACCGCCAGGACAAAACCCCTTTGGTATAAACTTGGTTAATTTTGCTCGAGATTAAAGGAACCTGATGGAAAGGATTGAAATTTGGAGAAATAAGAATGGTTGTTGAGATTAATAGACAAAGTTGATGAAAATAAAGAGTTACTGAAAAATTAAAATTCAAAATATTATATCGTAAGTGCTAACACTTTTTAAATAACCCATTTTAAAGGAAATATTTTTGAAAACCCGTAAACGTAAACGTGTCAATGTGTCAACCGGTTTATTAAACGGGTCATGTTCGGGTTAGTCTCTTTAATAAACGGGTTATACTATTCAACCAAAAACCTGATTATTTTCATGTCATGTTTTGAGTCATATCAGAAATTATCACTTCTACTTTAAGCCTCTTAGAATATGTTGACTTCGAGTTTATTATCACCCCATCCATCTTGCAGATCCACAGAGTTAATCTCATTTTTCATTTATTACACGTCTAAATAAAGCGTGTACATATGCGTACAAAGATGTAGCTTTCGTATTAAATAACTTTAGAATTTATTTTCAACAAATGGTGTGATTTTGTCAAACAAAAGCAGCAGCACATGTCAAGTTCATGTTCTTCACATTCATGAGTATGCCATCATTGCTACTTAAAATTATAAAAAATTATATTTATTTTTATCATTTTTTTTATCTGATTTACTTATTCAAAAGAATATTTCCAAAACTTGACTCGTTATAATAATATATGGGATGTGAATTATTAAGACGAAACGGAAATACAATTCTAACATAAAGTTTGTGAATTAAAAATTTGTAATTTTAGAGTAATAATATGAAAAAGAAAATATAAAATTTCGAGTTAAACGAGTCTTCTTTTGTGTTAACTCATATCGTGTTCGGACCCATATGTTTAACACGGTTTCCGGTACGTGCAATGTTCAGGTCCGGAACATGTTTTTTCGATTCATATCAGATTTTCATATTCGAATTCCGACCTGTGATTCTACGAGCACGACTCATTTAACACCTATCGGAATATTAAACATTTTTATTAAATAATAAATTATGTAGTCTTTTATGATAAGTGATAAGGTAAATGTATTAAATCATGATTGCCTTTCAAAAAACAAACAAACTACTAAAACCAACCCTACCCAGTCCCCTACCCCCACCCCCATCTCTTTAACTACAATCACTTCGAATTCCTTCTTCCCACCTTCACATGGAGATACAACTCATGACACCCTCGCCGGCGACCACCACCACTCCCTATGCCACCGCACCTTCCACCCCTCACCGCTTCCCCAACTTCTTCTACAGCGCACCCACCAGCCCAATCCGCACAACCTTTCAAGACGACGACTACGACGAAGATAACAACTTCTCATTCGATTTCAGCGGACAGCTGGAACCCCCTTCTATCTCCGCCGCCGACGACCTCTTTCACGGCGGCAAAATCAAAACATCAAACCCTTCATCTAACCATCATCCCCAACCTCCCACATCACGATGTAATAAAAACAATTTCGATTCTTTCACCTTGGCATTTTATCAAACACCTAGTGATCAAACCCAAACCAGAGGCAAATTATCACGATCCTCGTCTCCGTTTAGAATCTCCGATGTTTTATCCGAAGAAGATGACAATCAGAAACATTCTCTAACCTGGTACAATAAATGGAACCTGAAGAATCTGCTATTGTTTCGGAGCACGTCGGAGGGGAGTGCGAGGAGGAGGAAAGATCCGGTGAATAAATACTCGATAATACGGAAAGTGGATGAAGATGTGAAGAATTCGAGTTTTAGAAGTACGGATGGTTGTAGGTCCGTTGAGGGGTCGAGTCGGAGGGTGATGAGGAAGGTATCGGCGCATGAAATGCATTATACGGCGAACAGGGCGGTGGCGGAGGAGATGCGGTGGAAGACGTACTTGCCGTACAAGTCGGGGCTGTTGGGTTGTTTGGGGTTCGGTGGCAATGGCGCCGGAAGTGTGCATGAGATTTCTAGAGGGACTACTTCTGTCATGAAGCAGCAACGTCGGGTTTGATTCAATTCATGTTCTTAAAAAAATATATATTTATTAAAATAGTGTTTATGAACTGACGTACTTCATCATGTTAATGTCACCCCTGGAATGCGCGGTAGCTACCACCTCTCGTTAACATATTATTATGGAAATCGCTATGATGAAAACGAGTAGCACTAAGAGTTCAATATTATTAAACTAGTATATAACACACCATTCTTAAACACGCGGAAGCATAAGTAAAAACCCAGGAATTTTTTTTTTTTTTTTTTTTTTTTTTTTTTTTTTTTACGTCCTCGCGTACCGCGAGGGACCAGACCCACAACTCTCGCGTACCGCGAGGGGGCGTCAGGAAAGCAATCCGAGAGACTTGTCTCTCGCGTACCGCGAGAGAAACCTCTCAGGTTCTTCGCGTACCGCGAGGGACCAGATTTCCAGAAAGTTTCAGTTTTCTCAGCAGCTTTTCTACTTAGCCAAAATTTTAATCTTTTACCAATATCACTTAACAACAACTTTCCCACAACATAAAAATTGACACAAAACCTTTATCAACATGGTCACACACCAAAAACAAGTTTTGTTTATCAATTTACAAGCAAAAAGGGGAATTCTACTAATTCATCAAAAACATAAATTTTGCATACGAGAATCCGCCAACGCCTTGGACTTGACTTTGACTACTTCGGAGTTTTTCCTACATTCACCACATATAACACCATTAGTAATGAAGATAAATTCATAACAAACAAGTAAATTCCTACTTGTTTCACCCATTCACCCATTTGACCCGTTTCCACCCAAATTATCATTTAGGCTATATATTCTTGCACCCTTACTACAAGTTTCAATTATGATCAACACATAATCCATTTCCATTATGGCACAAAGACCATAACTCCGTTTCATTTATGATCAACACATGATCCATTTCCATTATGGCACTAGGCCATAACTCCGTTTCGTTTATGATCAACACATGATCCATTTCCATTATGGCACAAGGCCATAACTCCGTTTCGTTTATGGTCAACACATGATCCATTTCCATTATAGATTATCACCATAACTACATTCATTCCTTGTACATACTAAATCATTCACAATTTATCATATCACAAGTATGCACAAAATCACATAACACATAATCCACAAAATTCACCATTTATCATCAATACTAAGTAAGTGCATAGGCACTTACCTTTCGGGTTAGAAGACCCCGCACCGCTTTCAAGCTTTGCAATTAGATTACCTAAACACATTCATCTAGTTTAGTAATCCATTCATTTCTCCATTTTACAATTTAATTGAGCTTACAACCCAATTCCCACAATTCAACCCAAATTGACCCGTTTGGGTTATCCCCATAACCAAACACCCCCTTTAATCAAGAACTCAACCACTTGAATTCTCTTTCCAATACCTTGACACTAATTTTTCATCAAACTAGTTTCTTTAAGTTCATTTGGGGTTTGTTTAAGTGTCTAACACCTCTATAACACTTAATCATTATCAATTTATAAATTTTTCATCAAAACCCCAAAACCCCCAATATCTTCCATATGAACCCTAACTTTCAAAAATCAAAATCAAAGGGTTCCATGGTGTTATTCACCTTCCTACACCTTTAGTTTAGCTAGATTATCAATAATCTAACACCATTTTACCACATGCAACATAAATTTCGGGTTTCACCCAAAACCCACCAAGAACACAACATTGGTGAATCAAAGAGGAAGATTAGCACTTACTTGATGTTAGGAAGGTGATGAGTAAGCCAAAACCTTCTCAAATCAAGCTCAAATGCACGAAATTGGCTTCAAACTCGTTTTCTCCTTTTAGCTCTCTTGAGATGAACGACCCAATTTGCCAAATGAGCCTAATTTTGACTCTAAGGAGTCAAATATGGCAGATTTGCATAATTACAACATTAGTCCTTCCACTTCCAATTCACCCATATCCTTCCATAACTAGTTAAAAACTAGTGTAACTCCCGTTACCAACTTGAAACCCGCTTGTTTCAATTTATTTCAAAATATTATTTTCAACATAATATTTATTTAGAAATATTAATTATTTATAACGAGACCCGGATTTTGGTTCGTTACAAATCTCCTCCCCTTATTTGGGTTTCGCCCCCGAAACCCGACTTCACATAAAAAGGTTCGGATAGTATTTAAGCATCTCTTCCTCGGTTTCCCAAGTCATTTCCGCCCCCTTTCTATGCTTCCATCGAACCAATACTTGGCTAATCTCTTTATTGCGTAACTGTTTCACTTTCCTATCCAAGATTGCCACTGGTTCCTCAACATAATTTAACTTTTCATCCACCTCAATATCATCCAATGGAACAAAAGTAGACTCATCCGCTAAACACTTGCGTAAATGGGACACATGAAACGTATTATGAAGTCTACTTAGTTCCTCCGGTAGCTCCAAACGGTAAGCTACCGCACCCACTCTAGCAACAACCTTAAACGGCCCAATGAAACGTGGGCTTAACTTCCCCCGTTTCCTAAACCGTATGACCCCCTTCCAAGGAGAGACCTTTAAAAGCACAAAGTCCCCCACTTGAAACTCAATCGCCCGTCTCCTATTATCCGCATAGGACTTCTGGCGATCTTGCGCTGCCTTTAAGCGAGCCTTAATTTGGTCAATACTAACATTCGTTACATCAACCACATCCTTACTACCAAGTTCCCGTTGACCGATTTCACCCCAACACACGGGTGTCCTACATTTCCTCCCATACAATGCCTCAAAAGGCGGCATACCAATGCTAGAATGGTAGCTATTGTTGTATGCAAATTCCGCCAACGGTAAATGGTCATCCCAACTACCCCCAAAATCCAAAGCACACGCACGTAACATATCCTCGAGCGTTTGAATCGTACGCTCGCTTTGCCCATCCGTTTGTGGATGATAAGCGGTGCTAAGGTTCAACCTCGTACCCATGTCCTCATGGAATTTCTTCCAAAAACGAGAAGTGAATCTCGTATCCCGGTCCGATATAATCGACACCGGCACCCCATGGCGTGACACAATTTCTTGCACATATAAATCCGCCAATCTATCCGATGAGTACGTTTCCTTTATAGGAAGGAAATGCGCACTCTTTGTCAACCGATCCACAACTACCCAAATTGCATCATAACCCTTTCGCGTCTTTGGTAGTTTGGTGATCAAATCCATGGTAACATTTTCCCACTTCCAAAGCGGTATTTCAAGCGATTGCAGCTTTCCATACGGCTTTTGGTGTTCTGCCTTTACCCTTAAGCATGTGAGACACCTCTCCACATACTTAACAATATCACGCCTCATTCCCGGCCACCAAAAATGACTCCTCAAATCATAAAACATTTTTGTGGCCCCCGGATGGATAGAATATTTGGATTTGTGCGCCTCATCAAGAATAGTTGTCAAAACACTTGACAACCTAGGAATCCAAATTCTATCAAAGCACGTCTTCAAACCCGTGCTGTTTTCCCCAAGCTTATCAACGTAAGCAACCATCCGCTCTTTCTTTAAGTCACCCCCGAAGGCTAACAATTGAGCCTCCCGGATTTCATCAATTAGGGATGATGAAATTGTCATCTTAAATGACTTCACCTTCAAAGGTGCATGACTCGACTTCCGGCTAAGTGCATCCGCCACAACATTCGCTTTTCCCGGATGATAAAGTATTTCACAATCGTAATCCTTGACCAGTTCAAGCCACCGCCTTTGCCTCATGTTGAGGTCCTTTTGGTCAAAGAAGTACTTGAGACTTTTGTGATCCGTGTAAATCGTACACTTAGCCCCATACAAATAATGCCTCCAAATTTTGAGTGCGGAAATCACGGCCGCTAGCTCCAAATCGTGAGTAGGGTAGTTCACTTCATGAGTCTTTAATTGCCTAGATGCGTAGGCAATCACCTTCCCCCTTTGCATCAAAACACAACCCAACCCCGAATGCGAGGCATCCGAATACACAACAAAATCATCGGTCCCGTCTGGCAAGGATAAAACAGGCGCCTTAGTCAACTTTTCTTTCAAGAGTTGAAAGGCAGATTCTTGCTCGGAACCCCAAACAAACTTAGTCTCTTTACGGGTCAACTTCGTCATCGGTAAGGCAATCCGAGAGAAGTTTTCGATAAACCGCCGGTAATAACCCGCCAACCCCAAGAAACTTCTAATCTCCGAAGGCGTCTTCGGTGGAGACCAATTCTTAACCGCCTCTATCTTGGATGGGTCGACAGTAATCCCTTTATCATTAATCACATGACCCAAGAATTGAATTTCGCGTAACCAAAAGGCACACTTGGAGAATTTAGCATAAAGTTTCTCCTTTTGCAAGACTTCGAGAATTTCACGCAAATGGCAAGCGTGATCACCTTCGCTCCTTGAAAAGATGAGAAGATCGTCAATGAAAACAATGACCGAGCGGTCGAGGAACGGTCTACACACCCGGTTCATAAGATCCATGAAAACCGCGGGTGCGTTGGTTAAACCGAAAGGCATAACTGTAAATTCATAGTGACCGCAACGAGTGCGAAAAGCGGTTTTAGGAATGTCATCTTCTTTCACCTTCAGCTGATGGTACCCGGATTTCAAATCAACCTTAGAGAACCACGACGCCCCTTGCAATTGATCAAAAAGGTCGTCAATCCGAGGTAAAGGGTACCTATTCTTCACAGTCAACTTATTCAACTCCCGATAATCCATACACATCCTCATGCTCCCATCCTTCTTTTTAACAAAGAGAACGGGCGCACCCCAAGGTGAGACACTTGGGCGTATGAAACCTTTATCAAGAAGTTCTTGCAATTGCTCCATAAGCTCTTTCATTTCTGGCGGTGCTAATCTATAAGGCGCTTTGGCTACCGGTTTAGCACCCGGCATCAAGTCGATCCCAAACTCTATCTCCCTATCCGGCGGAACCCCCGGTAACTCGTCAGGAAACACATCCGCAAACTGATTCACGACCGGCACATCGTGAATCTCTTTTACCTTTCCATCCACATCCGTAACACATGCCATGAACGCCTTGCAGCCACGCGCCATGTACTTGGTTGCCTTCACAAAGGAGCACAACCTCACCTTACCTTTCTTATCACCTTCAATGTAGATGGACTCTCCCGACGGGGAATCAAGTTGGATCGCCTTCGGTCCACATAAAATACTCGCCTTATTCTTTGACAACCAATCCATTCCCACAATAACATCAAAGTCTCCCATGGTCATAGGAATCAAGTCTATAAGAAACGTCTCACCCCCCGCTCGTAGCTTACAATTCTTAAAAATGTCAAACACTAGGAAGCTCTTGTTATTAGCCGCCTCGATTTCTAAGGGCTCATCTAACTTGCTACTATGAAAAGAAAAGTGCTTAACAAATTTCAGAGACACAAACGAACGACTAGCCCCCGAATCAAAAAGAACTAGTGCAGGTAAAGAGTTAATCTTGAATGTACCTGTCACCATCTCTGGGTCAGTCTTCGCCTCTTCCGCCGAAATGTGGAAGGCTCTACCCTTAGGCTTTGGCATCTCAACACTCGCTCCGCTTCCACCTTGCTTTAACTCGGGACAATCCGCTCTATTGTGCCCGGGCTTGTAACAGTTGTAGCATATACGGACTTGGCTTGGACATTGATTAGCCAAATGCCCCGGCTTTCCGCATTTATAGCAACTTGAAGAACCCTTCCTACATTCCCCATAATGCACTTTTCCACATAACTTACAACCTTGTGAAGAGGATTTAATAAACGGCTTCTTACTAGGGCTCCCGCCCTTGATCTTCTTCATTACCTGATCCACAATTTCCCTTTTTCTCTTCTCACCCCTAGCCTCTTGCCTCTTTAACTCCACCTCCCTTTCCCGACACCTGTTTATTAAATCAACAAGCGTGGTAAATGAGGATGGAGATATGCTATCTCTGAATTCTACTGTTAGCATAGCATAGAATCTATCAATCTTGGCCTTTTCGGTAGATACCACATCCGGACAAAACTTAGCCCGATCAAAGAAGGCCCCAGCCAATTCGTCAATTGACTCAGTCGTCTGTCTCATGAGGAGAAACTCCTCAGTCATCCTGTCCACCGCGGCTTGTGGGCAGTGGTATTTCAGAAAAGCCGCCTTAAATTCCTCCCAAGACATGGAGGTCACCCCAGAAACACCTCTCTCCCTACGGAGATTCAACAACCATTCCTTTGCCCTCCCAGTCAACAGAGGCACACTAAACATTACCCTGTCCTCGGGTTTACATTTAGTCGTTTCGAAGTTCGACTCCATATCCACCACCCACCGGTGGCTAAGTATCGGGTCCACCTGACCGTCGTATTCCTTTGGTTTAATTACCATGAAATCCTTGAGAGTACAACCTCGAGGTTCCTTTTCTTTTCCCTTCATGACCTCTTCAAGAGAGAGCTTGATAGTCCCCCTCATTTCCTCCATCAAGAGATTCGTGGCTTGCTCAAACGCCTTGGCCACTTCTTCTTTTATCATATTTTGGATTCTTGTATCCAACGGTTCTTCGTTCACATCAACATTTTCGTGGTGGTCACCCTCGTCCGTCATCTCTTAACTGAGAAATAGAACCAAAAACACCTTAACATTCCTACACTTTCAAATCACCTAGGGTATCCGTCACACTTATGCACTTATATGAATTAGGTATATATATATATTTACCTACTTATATACATACATATACGATCACCTTCACCTAATCCTTGCAAATGTTCATTGTCATATGGTTATCATAAAAGCTCTTGCACATCTCGTCTTATTAATCATATTGGCCAGACATGTTTAATAATACGTTATGCCCAAGTACAATTATCATATTCATATAACAACTTACAAGACAAGTTTCGGCACACATAACACTTTATCATTTAATCATGCGATTATAGCATATCTACATATCTCTTTTATCCAATCATTACTAACCTTTCATTTCCGGAAGCTCCGAGTCTTAGTCAAGTCCTTCATGGATTCTCGTATCAATTCCCCATATCAAGAGCATCCGGTTTGAGTTTAGTGCCTTGCGCACTAATTCCCTCAAACCATTGCTCTGATACCAATTTATAACACACCATTCTTAAACACGCGGAAGCATAAGTAAAAACCCAGGAAATTTTTTTTTTTTTTTTTTTTTTTTTTTTTTTACGTCCTCGCGTACCGCGAGGGGGCGTCAGGAAAGCAATCCGAGAGACTTGTCTCTCGCGTACCGCGAGAGAAACCTCTCAGGTTCTTCGCGTACCGCGAGGGACCAGATTTCCAGAAAGTTTCAGTTTTCTCAGCAGCTTTTCTACTTAGCCAAAATTTTCATCTTTTACCAATATCACTTAACAACAACTTTCCCACAACATAAAAATTGACACAAAACCTTTATCAACATGGTCACACACCAAAAACAAGTTTTGTTTATCAATTTACAAGCAAAAAGGGGAATTCTACTAATTCATCAAAAACATAAATTTTGCATACGAGAATCCGCCAACGCCTTGGACTTGACTTTGACTACTTCGGAGTTTTTCCTACATTCACCACATATAACACCATTAGTAATGAAGATAAATTCATAACAAACAAGTAAATTCCTACTTGTTTCACCCATTCACCCATTTGACCCGTTTCCACCCAAATTATCATTTAGGCTATATATTCTTGCACCCTTACTACAAGTTTCAATTATGATCAACACATAATCCATTTCCATTATGGCACAAAGACCATAACTCCGTTTCATTTATGATCAACACATGATCCATTTCCATTATGGCACTAGGCCATAACTCCGTTTCGTTTATGATCAACACATGATCCATTTCCATTATGGCACAAGGCCATAACTCCGTTTCGTTTATGGTCAACACATGATCCATTTCCATTATAGATTATCACCATAACTACATTCATTCCTTGTACATACTAAATCATTCACAATTTATCATATCACAAGTATGCACAAAATCACATAACACATAATCCACAAAATTCACCATTTATCATCAATACTAAGTAAGTGCATAGGCACTTACCTTTCGGGTTAGAAGACCCCGCACCGCTTTCAAGCTTTGCAATTAGATTACCTAAACACATTCATCTAGTTTAGTAATCCATTCATTTCTCCATTTTACAATTTAATTGAGCTTACAACCCAATTCCCACAATTCAACCCAAATTGACCCGTTTGGGTTATCCCCATAACCAAACACCCCCTTTAATCAAGAACTCAACCACTTGAATTCTCTTTCCAATACCTTGACACTAATTTTTCATCAAACTAGTTTCTTTAAGTTCATTTGGGGTTTGTTTAAGTGTCTAACACCTCTATAACACTTAATCATTATCAATTTATAAATTTTTCATCAAAACCCCAAAACCCCCAATATCTTCCATATGAACCCTAACTTTCAAAAATCAAAATCAAAGGGTTCCATGGTGTTATTCACCTTCCTACACCTTTAGTTTAGCTAGATTATCAATAATCTAACACCATTTTACCACATGCAACATAAATTTCGGGTTTCACCCAAAACCCACCAAGAACACAACATTGGTGAATCAAAGAGGAAGATTAGCACTTACTTGATGTTAGGAAGGTGATGAGTAAGCCAAAACCTTCTCAAATCAAGCTCAAATGCACGAAATTGGCTTCAAACTCGTTTTCTCCTTTTAGCTCTCTTGAGATGAACGACCCAATTTGCCAAATGAGCCTAATTTTGACTCTAAGGAGTCAAATATGGCAGATTTGCATAATTACAACATTAGTCCTTCCACTTCCAATTCACCCATATCCTTCCATAACTAGTTAAAAACTAGTGTAACTCCCGTTACCAACTTGAAACCCGCTTGTTTCAATTTATTTCAAAATATTATTTTCAACATAATATTTATTTAGAAATATTAATTATTTATAACGAGACCCGGATTTTGGTTCGTTACATAGTAAGTTTTCATCCGCGCAATGTCTCGTGAAATGTATATTACAAATTTAAAAAAGTTTAAATATGTATTACGTTTAATTACACATAAGGCACCCTCGTGTAATCAAAACGCCGAAGATTTAATTCCACGATATTGAATAAATTTATAGCGAAACATAGATAAAAATAAATTTGTCTTTTCATTTTACCAAGTTATTTCGTACAACTTTAATATGTATCTATATGCCCTCTTTTATTTAGTCGTTGTTTAACTAGAATTTAATCCCATTTTTATAAACAATATTTTGATAAATATTTTCTTAACTACGCGATTTTAATCAATAAGTTTTCACCAATAGCCTTTATAAAAAAGAACTCGTATTAAAACTGTATGAATAATTTGGTAAAAGAAACGATAGAAATAAATAAACATAATTGACTAGTGCAACTTTGTCACTTTTGTGTTTGTAGCATTTTTTTATGTTTTGTAAATTTTAAATGAAATGAGAATAATTTAATTTAATAAAAAAAATTGAACACTTTGATAGTCGTAAAAAATTGATAAAAATGTTAATAAAAAAGAAAACTATAATAAAATTCATAAGAGTTTAAAAGTTATTAACTCAAAGTTTATAGTTTTTTTTAAAGGCTTAATGTTTGGGATTACTTTTGAAAACAATTTTTGACTTTTCAAAAAAGTAAGTCCCTGCTTACTTTTTTATTTTTAACTTTTCAATATTTTAAAAATTAACTTTTCACCCTTATCTAAACAAACTTTTGACTTATTGACTTTTTGGAGAAGAAGTCAATAAGTCAATAAATAGGTTCCAAAATTAATCTCAAACATGCCCTAAGTTTTATTATTTAGTAGTTATTAAGAGATACAAACAACTTTTTCAAAAACACTATTTTGATAAATATTTTTAAATAAGGTCACTAACAACCTTTTAGAAAAACCATCAAAAGGTTCACATGGGCGCCCCTCCATGCCGGCTTGTCTAGAAGAAATTCGACAGGTGCCTCTAAAGGTGTTTGATGCTTCTAAAGTATATATATAAAATTAAGTCAATTCACACAACAGTTTTAGAAAGGAATTACCAATCCTAAAACACACAAACGGCAAGTGTACCGGTCGGTATGTAATAAGCGTAAGCAAGACCAGATATCATTCCGTAGACACCTATGGCAGCTCTCAATACTAAACCTTTATCGAGTCCTAACCTATAAATATAAATGAATGATTCAAACTACGGAGAACGAAACACAAGACGACTATGAACTCTAGCAAACAACTAAGAATACGGAGACTTGACGTAAAGATAAGATCGGATAGAAAGCAGCTACCTAGGTAAGAATCCTACTAGCATGCAATGACAAAGGGAATTTATACGTACGACCGTCTCTAAAGGTACGAATCTAGGGTCGACTAGGCGAGTGACCGACTTCCTAAGAAGACACTAAACTCGTGTAAAGAACAGGACGGGCGATGTCAAAATGTCTAATGGAGGATCACCTCTCGGTCTCACCTTCACAATGTTGTTAAAGGTTATGGTCCACAACCCAAGAGCAAAGGACAATCTCTAACTAGACCCTAAGCAAACCCTAAGAACACTAATCCACGAATGAAAGGTAAATCTCGCTCTCACGCAGGCTCGAGCTGACACACGATGGGTAGGAGGTTCTAGGCTAATCTATCACCTCTCGGTCTCAAGACTAGGTAGGACATTAAAATAATACTCAAACCAAGGCTAAGACACTAACTGCTATCTCTAGTCAGTTATCTAATCGGACAAAACACAAAGTAATCGTCCAAGCACGCAAGAATAAATCTAGAAGACACAAAATCAACCAAACATCATTCAAACATGGTCATGGCAATAGCAATCACATCAAATCAGTATTCATATTCATTCACAAGCAATAGAGATAGAGATTCTAAGATCAACACAGCAAATCATACGATAAAAACCAGCAAAAGTGCCAAAACACGAAAGCAATCATCAAACCTATGTAGCTAACAGGTTTAGCTACTTATACAACTCCAAAACATCATTAAGTACGCATCATACATAAACATAATCAACAATAGTTCCAGAAATCGAAAGAAATACGCAAACTGAATGTTCCCGAACCGAAAAAAACTTCGATCTGCACTCCGAGGCTTCTGGGAAGCTCTAAATACCAATTCCTATTGCTCCTTATTGTCTCCTGTCGTCCGGAGGCTGCCTCCAATCGAACTCCCTAAAAAATCCGTCAAAAATCGTTTTTATAACCTAATTCCCGTAATCTGTCTGCAGAGGAGGTTAGCAAACCGCTAAAAAGCCCCATAACGGTTCGCTATGGGTGAAATTTCGGGATTTTATCCGCATCAGGCTGTGGGAATTTCCGAGACACCCAAGATTTATATATTATGGTCCCAGTAACTTATTTTGTAGCCCGAGATATGCCCATCTGAAGTTCTGGTTTTTTTTTCTGTTGATTCCGTTTATTCCTTCATTCCTGCAACTCGTTTACTCGCTTATTCTTCTCGTTTCTCGTATAATACCTACAACATCAACATATATGAACATAAGTATTATATTCAACTTAATTCATAATCAAAACCAATTCAAATACGATAAAATACGCGTTAAAAACATATGTGTTTTACGACACGTCAGTGTTCACTATTTAAATTAGACTTGAATAATATGAAATTCAAATCGGAAATTCGGTTTAGTCGAATCGAATATTTAGTCGAACCGAATAACTATTTAAAATGCAAATCGAAATCAAAATTAGTTATCTCAAACCGATTCGATTCGAATAACTCGAGTAAGCATTATCTATTGATTTTTTAAATATTTGTATACATACATTCATTTTTCATTTTTCAGACTTCATCAATTTAACACTTATCGAAGCTTCAAAATTATGTGGGCTTTAAAACTATGGGCTGATTTTGATTTTTCTTTCTAAGTCGGTTTATTCAAATAGACCCAAATTCGATTAGAATTCGAATTAACTTATTTGAATCGAGTTGTACGAATTTTATTCTAATTTGAATCTGATTCGAATTCAGTTTTTGAAATTTCAAATTCGAACAACCCGATTCGAGTAATACAATAACCCAAATTCGATTCAATTGAACACCCCTAGCTGCCCCTCCCTCCTCCCCTATCAAATTCATCGCCCTTACCCGCGTGGCTCTAAGGATTTCATTCATCTTCTCTCCTCGCCACGTTGGACCCGCCCCTCTTCCATCCACCCTCTCTCTTCCAGGTCGGCCACATATTTCCTTCACCTCAACAACGTTGAATAAGGTCTCATATCACCCTCCTATAGTTCTACCTATATAGAAACAAACAATTAGGTCTTCTAAAACCAACGGTTTGAGTGGGTCTAGACATTGGGGATCTAGTGCTTCGTTTCAATAGCCCAGGTGGTTCTGTGGAAAGCACATCTCTTTGTAAGCTTATGGTCTATATATCATTGTTTCTGGTTTTAGTTTCTGTTCGATTTCTAGAAAGTAGTGCTTTGTCTCCATCGATTTTTGTTTCTATTTCAACACTAACGTTGATTTTTGTTTTGATTTCTAATTTATCTTCAATCTCTTCGTAAGTTCACGGGTTCTCGTAATAACCGTTTATACAATCACCCGTGCTCGATTCCCTAGTAGCACACCCCAATTCTATCATGCACTTAAAACAGTCTATGTATGCCATATAACAAAATGTAGCATCCACAAGAAGGTCACAATGAAAGTAGAAGTCTTATATGTTATCTCATCCATATGAAGCCATTCCCTCTCATTGAGTGTAACAGGTGGCATTTGCCTCCTAAGTAGGGGCGACAATTTCTCATACAACTGGAAATACAACACAAAAAATTTTGATTTTTTGTTGACTAATATGACATGTTTGCGAAATGGGTCAATCTAAACTCGACATATTTAATAAAAGGATTAAACATGTGTCTGTTTTAATAAATCAGTTAACCCGGACATAACCGGTTTAATAAAAGGGTTAACCGATTAGCCTGTTTAATCTTATTTAGATTTTAGAGAGAGTTTATTTAAAATGTGTTAAGTATTAATTTCTAGAAGTTAAATTAATTTCCCCTTTTGAGCGACTTTATTCATTGTTCTCAACTACTTATTCTTACTTTTCCATTTTCCGATCCTCTCTGTCCGGATCAACTAATCTAGAGCTAAATATGTAGAACGAAGTTTATTAATTATGAACGGGAGATGACGAACACGTACAATTAATAATACATCTATTACAAAAAAAAATGTTCATTTGTGCTTGAGTCATTGGTTGTTGAAATTGTTACCAAGTGGTACTATTCAAATTCGCAAATGAGCATTATAAAGTTGACCCGAAACACGTTATGGTTTTAAGTGTGTGCAGGTCAAGGTTGATAATTTTTACACAAATAAATATATGGTTCAGGTTCACCTATTCCCGCCGACACGACACGATTGAAGCCCCTACTCCTAATATCGCCTTCTCGAATGTGTCCTCATAGTCGTTGACATCACATGCTCTGAACGGTAATCCCACCCTTCTTCCAAATAAACCCAACCAATTGTCTGAAATCCCAAATTGTTTGTTGGACAACCCAAATGATCTGCTAAAAAAACATATAAGTATTAAATAATGGGAAAATCATCAAAATAAACATGTTGACCAAAATTTTTTATAAAATATAGATTGACTTTCTATCCAAACGAGAATAAACGTATCTAAAATGGTCCAATAAAAAGACGCCACATAAGCTTAGCCGACTAGATTTCAGCTTGGAGGCTTGAATTTAATCGGCACAAAAAACTTGAAAATGTATAACGAGGTCCACAAAAACCAATCAAAATAGGCCACGTGTAAAAAAATGTCGGCTGAAATCTAGCCGGGATTGAGATGCCGGTTGAAATCTAGCCTCCAAGCTACATGGCGTTTTTATTGGTTTTTGGTGGACTCATTATACTTTTCCAAGTTATTTGTGCCTGCTGAAATCTAGCCGGCTAAGCTTATGTAACATCATTTAATTGGTTGATTTTTGATATGTTTACTTTTTAAAAAAATAAAAATTAATGTATACTTTATAAAATTCTTTAGTCCATATGTTTATTTTGGTATTTCTCCTTTGATAATATGTTATGGAATTTAAGAAATTATCATAGTTTAAAACATTGAATAATCTTACGGCCATAATTGAATTTGTGATGGAGACACCTTGTTTCGTCACACCATTCATGGCTTTTTGGTTTCACTTTACTAAAATTTCGAATATTGCACCGCTTGGACAGTGAAAGAAAAATAATGGGTGAAGTTTGAAAATTGTACTATTTTATTTGACAAATTGTTAAAATAATATTTTATTCATTATTTGTCTGGTATGTAAATACAGTTGAATAAATAGTCGTGAAAAAAAAACATCAAGTGAAAATCAATTTTAAAAACATGTTTAGGGGCTGTTTGATAGCCTTTTAATGATTTTATTAAGAGACTACATCTGAATCGGTCAGAGGTAGGGGGTGTTTGTTTCAGATTTTGCCAGCCTCTTAATATTTTATCCAGCCTCTTAATGGTTTAGTACAGAAACCATGCTGAACCATTCATAGCTCTTAATGAACCAAACAACGCCTAAAAAAACATCAAGTCAAAATCAATTTTAAATACATTGCTATATATTATATTATACAACTAGGTTAGATAACTATGTATTACATAAGTTGAATAAATTTAACTTGCTATAACCAACAATTTCTATGAATATTTGTATGTTGGATGTCATCGGCCATTGATAAAATAAGAAATAATGAAGATTTAAGAATTATAAATAACAAATTATAAAAATTTAAGAATTATAAATAACAAATAATGAAGATTTAAGAATTATAAAATTGTATTTTAAGATAAAATAGAATTAAAATCTTTTCATTATTTAGGAAGTTTTAATAAAATATTAGAATACATTTTAGTTATTTAATTATTTAAAATCATTATTATTTAATATGAGAAAAATACGAGATAAAGTTATTATTTATTAATACTGAATTATTATTTAATAAATAATAAAAAAATCATCAAAATAAATAATAATAACATCAGAAGTTGACACACGAAAAATAAAGTTATTCATGAATTCAATGCGAGACAAATATGAAATATGATATATATAAACTAAAACGAATTCTTCATAGTTCAAAGTTTATGGTTATCCTTGCGGGGGTGCTACATAAACGGTACACACTTGATTGTTGCTCACCAAGCATAAATTGATATGTGCCTTTTCGAATCCTAATAAACAATTTAAAATATATTTTTTTATATAAACTAAAACATTCACATTAATAATAACTTAAGCACGAGTGTCGGTGGTAGCCAAAGAGGTTGTGGTGTAGTGGTTGAGGTGACGCCTGAAGTCCCAAGGGATCCGGGTTCAATCTCTGCCACCACCATTAATTTCTGATACATGCAAATGAGGCCTAGTTCTTAGGCTGATGCACCAGGGTTTTACTCACGTCGATCCAGGGTACGAGCCTCGGCTCTCCCTCAAGCCCGGAAGGGGCCGTATTGGGTGGGATTTTTCCTTGGATGCTCTCCAACTCTGACGCCAAGTGGGCCCGGTTAAGACAACATATTGGCCGGAGTTGGATGAGGCTCTCCCATGTGACGGGGGGTGCGACGTCACAACATTTAATGTTTGCCATTCGAAAAAAAAACAAGTAAATTCACCCCTAGCCTTTGTGAAATAGCAAAATTGATCCATAAGCTTGTCTTTGTGAAATAGCAAAATTGACCCCTAAGTTTTGTAGAATGTCACTTTGACCCCCTTAAGTTTTTAAAGTTTTAATTTTACCCCCTATAGTATATATAATCTGATTTTTCCTTAATAATTTTCGTTTGTTTGTTTACTTTTTTTTCTTGACGTCCGGGTATAAATGTTGTTAAAAACGAAGTTGTATTCAAAATAGAGTATTTTTTAGGTATCTTGGGTTATATCTACTGACGGTGACGTGCTAGTACCATGAAAAATGAGACCGACACGGCGACACCGACTGAAAAACATCGGTATCGTTATATAACTGTCTTTTATCTATGTTTTGATCTTCACAACCGAGTCGACGTAACTTAATACGTTTTTTTTATGTATTTAATCATGTTTCTTTTTGTGATTAGCAACGTTAATGTCATCGCCTCAACCGTTTAAGGTCCGCCTCCCGCCGCGTAGCGTGTGACAAAATTATTTAACCATGTTTCTTTTTGTGCTTAGCAACGTTAATGTCACTGTCTCAACCGTTTAAGGTCCGTCTCCCGGCGCAGAGCGCGGGGCAAAATTTCTCGTTATTAAAAAAGAATCATCTTTTTTATTCCAAAAGGTGATATTTGAGCTTTCATCTAAGCCTTTTTCCCATCTTTGCTTGGAGGCATCATGTTCATTAATTATGACACACGAGCAATTATTGGAAGATTACTCATAATATTATTTCGATTAGTATTAATTAATAAATGATTAAAACAATGTTAATAAAGGTGTATTGTTTGGTGGTGATGATGATGGTCATATCATCCAAAATGCAACATGTCGTTCTTTAGGACTCATACCACATGCCACTTTGTCGAAAATCATAAGGATATTTAGGAACGATTTAATGACAATTAGGTGTTATTGTGTATAAAACATCATAGTAGAAATAATATTATTAACCATTATTTTGAGGATACAAGAGATGATTACAAAGTGTATAAAACACAAAATGTTAGATTTCTTTGGGTTCGTATATACAGAAGATATCTTGGATACTCTTATAATTGTGAATGTTCACTTTCAGATTGAATTATTTCTTGTGTATACGAGTATTCTGTCAATCGTTTGGAAAGTAACTGTTCCAGTTTACTCCGGATGAGCAAATCCACTCCGGATGAGCAATTCTATTTCGGAGGTCCGGAGTAAATCTATCTTGGAGGAACAAATCTACTACGGAGACCAATTTTACTCCAGATCAACAAGTTAGTTCGGATACTAATTTTAACAGTTTTTAGCTCGACCTCTTTCTGCCGCCTCTAGGGCCCTGCTAACCAGTGGCACTATCCCCAGACCCAGTTGTTCAGTGGGCTTCACCCCTATGATACAACAAGGTGTCTTTAGCCCCAAAAAGTCCTAAAATCATCAACATAAGTGCACACTCCACACTTACCAACTTGTTTGATGTTTCGTTATGACTTCTCATTTGATCATTAAGTAAACTCAATTACACAAAATATCTTAAGATAAATACAAATAATAGAAAAGATACTAATAAACCTAAACAATATTTGTTTTTTAGCATGCACTCTTGAACTTCAATAACCATGATCATGCTCAATTCACATTAAACTTACATATTGACATGTACTGTTTGCCTTAGGGAGTCAAGTACTCAAGTATTAGGAACTTCAATAACCATGAATTTCATTTCTCATGTGAATTGAGCATGATCATGAGTTATTGAAGTTCAGTATGTTAACTTCTGAATTGTGTGGTGCAAAAGAGCAAAGGCTCATTTTGAGACTACATAATAACAAAAGGTATATGATCCAAAAAGGCAAAACTTTGATACACAAGGGAGCTTGTGATCATTGGGTGAAACATGTTTCATCGTAGGAAGGTGAACACAACAACAGGGTAATGTGATTCACGGGTCACAAAGGGTATTGCTAATGGTGTGAGTATCATATACTTTCAGGTGAGGCGCTTCTAGTCAGTGGTTATTGAAGATTGGGTCTTAGGGACGGGATATCGAATAACTAAGTTTTTAATGAGTCGTTCTTGTTAAAGTTTCAAACTAAGGGTTGTCTAATGTAACTAAATTACAATCTTATGAGTTCTGCTAAAGTTTGGTATGATATAAGTAGTGAAACTGGACTTCTTGTACACTATAAAAACTAGGTTAAAATCCCGTGTATTACACGGGTTGAATAAATATAATATTATATATTAAGTAAAAAAAGTATTTTTTTTAAAACTCGTGTTTTATACGGGTTGAATAAACCCATGAAATATAATATAACACATACACTCGTCAAAATATGTCAGGATATTTATTAATATAAATATTAGTATTTTCTTTAAAAATATATTATTAAAAGATATAGGTGAATTTAATAAGATAGAGAAGCGAAAAAAAAATGATAAGAATGAATATGGAGGCGACACATGACATTAAAAACCTTCATTTATTATATAGTATAGATCGGAACCAATTTTTGCATTAAACGTTTTGATCGAGTCTTTAAAAACTCGGATGTTGCATATAATATATTCTAAAATACATAAGAACAATAAAAAATACTAAAAAATCAAAATGTGATATTTTCCTTAACAAGTTACATCAATCTATCATGAAAATATTGTTACGTGGAATAATGTTTTTTTTATTTAAAAAAATCAACAAACATCATTCCTTTCACTAACAAAAATGATTTCACAAACAACTTAATGATGGTTCATATAATGAGAAGAATTGAATATGGTTTTATTTTATCCAAATAATTCTTTTAGTTCACTGGTTTAAATATGACTTTTTTTTTAGTAATATTGAAACACTTTTGTACGGTTTTATTTAATGTGGTTTGAACAAAAAAAAACCCTTTCAGCCATTGCTTAAATAATAAATAAAAAATTTAAAAAGAGAAACAAAGTTCATTCATCATCGCCATCTCCACACCTCCTATGAACCCTAATTCTTCACCCACCATCAAACCAACCACAAGTCTTTCTTCCTCATTTTTTTCTTCCTGAAATCACAGACCCACAAGGTAGTCTGCCCCATTTGATCACCACCAGCGTCGACCACTCCACCGCCAACAACCACTAATCAACAAGAGTTTTGTGGTTTCCATTTTGATGCATGTAATTCTTTGATTCTGACTAGATAAATGATGATTACTGCCACTACTGGATGCGTTTCCACCATCGATTTGATCGGTTCTATGTCGATTTCCAGGTATGATGAACGGGTGGTCAATCGATTTGCAGTTATTGTGCATCAAACTTTTAGAATATATTTGGCATCTGGACTCCGGCTGAAATCACGGGTTTTGAGTATGGTCATCCCCTTCGTAGCACCCCTCCAAGGTCATATGTGCACCACCATCGGAACCGGCCTCTGAAAACAGAAGGATGTTGATTTGGGTGATGATATTGGTGATGATACTGATGATGGCGAAAAAGAACTTCTCAGGTTGAGGCATTGGCGGACTCACTATGGTGTCGGCGGGTTTTTGTTATATATGTGGTATATTTCCGAGCGACCCCCATAAAATTTTGACGCCGACCCCCATAAAATTTTGACACCGACCCCAAATTTTTTTTTTTTCGGATTATAGATTTTATAAATAAAAACCAATTAAACCAAATATTTAACCCTATAACAATTGACCAATTAATTAGTAACCTATTAAACCAAACATTTAATAGTTTAATCCCATAGAAGAAGGTTAGTGATTTAGTCTCAACTCCCATTCCACTCTCTATTTGTGTTTTAGTTTAATTTATATGTTTTAGTTTAATTTATAGGTTAATTGAATTTATATGTTATATGTGTATTTGCTTAGTGATTAGTCAAAATGTGAAACTTGATTATTGATTTGTGTTTTATTTTTTTTTAATTTTAAGAATATGAATATTTAAAGTTTTTTTTTAAAGTTGAGTCTTCATATTCTAAGACTCCCGCTTTCATAGATTTGGATAATCTTCCATGGGATCCCGCCGAACATCCACCAATTTCATCTTATCACCCTAAACATCATATTATTATTGTTCATCTATAATTTTGTTTGTTTTTATCGTTTTATTGTGTGACCCGACCCGATTTGACTTGAGTCGAAAAAAAACTAATATATAGTTATTAACAATCGACCCTAAAAATTCTCCAACCCCGATGAAAAAAATTTCTGGGTCCGTCACTGGGTTGAGGGACATTGATTTAGGTTTGAAAAAGAACTTCTCATGTTGGGTTTGTTTTTTAGTTAACTACATAGCCGCCGGAGAGGTGATGGAGTCGTCGAAGGGGAGTCGTCGGAGAGGTGTTGTTGATGATTAGAGGCAGAGAGTTGGGGGGGTGATGGATTGGGTTTTAGGGTTTGTAAGTGAGAAGTTGGAAGATAATTATGTATATGTTTTTTTTAGAATATATTTGGCATATGTTTTTTTGAATCCTGGCCACATCAAAAAAAGGGTCTGTGGTCAGGTCAGGGGGTTTACCCAGTTGGGGGTTCCTCCTGGGGTGGGCTGCCCTAGATGTTCTAAGTGTTGCACCGGGGAAACCCAATTATCATAGAATATCTAGGTGTTGTCGTTAAAAAAATATGTTTTTTTTATTTTATTAATAAAATGGTAGTTTTGTCATTTTATAAAAAATTAATAGAAGAAAACAAATGGTATTAGATAACTAACTGTAATTGAAACGAAAATAAAACTATTAAACTGAAAAAATAAATTAAAATTTTTGGACTAAAATAATTATTTCGTTCAAACAAAATACAAAAGCTCCACAAAAGTGTTTCAACATTGACATGCAAGGGCGGGAGGATTTACATTTAATGATTTGAGCTACCTTGAGGCTATGCAACTCATTGGAATTTTATTTATTTAAAAAATATATATTTATCTTCAAAAAATCTATTCGTTCAAAAAGAATAAAAAATCGTGAAAGTATTTAGTGGTCGTGGGTAAAAGATTTATGCATATACCATGGTAATTTTATTTTATTAAATTATGTATTATATGGTGTCTTCCAAAAATATTTTTATTATCGAGCTTGATATTTTTTGGACGGTGAGAATAATGTAATAGATGTAGTTTTATGACACTCTTTAAAATGGTCCTAGTGAGCATGAGGTTGATGACCAAGAACCATGACCATATTATAAGTAATTCACCGACACTTCCCTACTGAATTTGTGACCATAAATATCAATAATCATCCCAACGCGTGTTGTCCATTTATCGTGAAGTTACTTTAAAATAAGATCATAAAATTACATTCTTTGTATATTTATCATCACACGTAATATTCATAAATTTAGTCGACTTAGAGCTCAACTCTTTTCCTTTCTGTTATGATATCGAGGATGAACGCTAAAAACAAGCGAGAATGATAAACGAGAGAATGAAAAAGAGAGAGAATGATTGAGGGTAAAAATGAATGATTTCACTGATAACTCAATAATGATTACAAAAAAACTATTTATATACAAGGAAAGAAAACTAACAAAGCTAACCACTAACTGAACCGAAGTTCGCCCCCTTAAGTTCGCCAACACCCCCCTCAAGTTGGAGGCGTATACAACCCCAACTTAGAAATGATATCAGAATGCGGTTGACCAGCCAGACTCTTAGTGAATAAATCTGCAAGTTGATCAGAAGTCCGCGTGTGAGAAAGCAGAATCAAACCGGCTTGAAGCTTCTCACGGAAAAAATGACAATCAAACTCGATATGCTTAGTTCTCTCATGAAAAAATGGATTCTTATCAATATGAATGGCCGCCTAACTATCACATTTAAGAGGAACGGGAGTAAGATTGTCAAGCTTGAACTCCACAGATAACCGAGTCAACCAAGTAAGTTCCTGTGTGACACGACGGAGAGATCGATATTCAGCCTCAACAGAGCTAAGAGAAACAGTAGCTTGCTTCTTGGATTTCCAAGAAATAAGACTGCCCCCAAGAGAACTGAAGTAGCCACTGACATAACGTCGAGTATTAGGGCAAGCCGCCCAATCAGAATCACAATAAGCAGACAAAGACATATCAGGATCATCATTAAAGAACAACCCTTGAGAACAAGTGCCATTGACATAATGAAGAGTACGCAATGCCGCCTCCCAATGAGGAACACGCAGATCACTCATAAACTGGCTGAGAAACTGAACCACAAAAGCAAGATCAGGTCGAGTATGAGTGAGATAGTTGAATTTACCAACAAGACGATGATAGGCCAAAGGATCATCAAGAACTTGACCTTCATTGAGCTTGAGTTATAAATGCAAAGGCAAAGGAGACGAAACAGAAGAAACATCATCTGTAGGAAACTCAGTCAGTAAATCCTTCGCAAACTTTTGTTGCATCAAAATAAGAACAGAAGGAGATTTGAGAACCTCAATGCCCAGAAAATAGTTAAGACTACCAAGATCCTTTATCTGAAACGTGGAATGTAAGAAAGTCTTCAAAGCAGACATCTCCTGTTCATTATTACCAGTAAGGAGAATGTCATCGACATAAACAGCCACATGAACAACAGAATCTTCCATCGTCTTAGAAAACAAAGAATAATCATTGGGAGAGTGCATATAGCTTTTGGTCTTAAGAGCATCAGAAAGCTTTCCATACCACTGCCTTGAAGCTTTATTCAAATCATAAAGAGACTTCTTGAGTTTAAGAACATGATCAGGAGAAGATAATGGCATTCCAGGAAGAGGAAGCATATAAATGTCTTCATCAAGACCCCCATGTAAGAAAGCATTATTGACACCCAACTGATATAAACCCTAATGACGTTTAGTGGCAACAGCAATAAGACTGCGAATAGTAGTCATTTTAACGACAGTAGAAAGTCTCATTATAATCAATCCCGGCTTTCTGAGTATCACAACGAACAACCAAATGGGCTTTGCAACATTCAACTGTGCCATCAACATTATACTTGACTTTATATACCCATTTGCACTTAATAGCCTTTTTACCCTTGGGTAAATGCATAACCTCCCAACTTTGATTACATTCAAGGCATTAAACTCCTTAGTCATAGCCTCTTGCCAAGCAGGATGCTTAGCAGCCTTTTGATAAGAAGAAAGTTCCTGAATAGAATCAAGATTAAGAATAAGCTGCTGAGAATCAGGAGAAAGATCAGCAAGATTAACAAAATGAGAAGCTTGGCAGGCACTCGATAAAGTATGAAAGCAAGATGAATCAACAGAAGAAGCAGAATTACAAACAAAATCCTGTAGATAAGAAGGAGGAACAGAAGAACGAGACGATCTCCTGAGCTCCTGAGGTGGTTGAGGAGGAGGGACAGGAGAAACAAGAGGAGGAGGAGGAGAAGAATCAACTTCAGGAGCAACCGAAGAAGATGAAGGAACAGCAGTTGGATCTGTCTCCTCAAACATATCATTTAGAGAAGGGAACAAAGAAGAAGGATCCGACGAATGTAAAGAAGGGAAAACGTGCTCAAGAAAATTCACATCCCGAGAAACAAGAACCTGTCGAGTGTCAAGATTATAAAGGTTGTAATATTTCTTTCCAAAGGGATTCCCAATAAAAATACAAGCTTGAGTTCTTGGCTGAAATTTATCTCTTCCGGGTGTAGAAGTAGAAGCATAACATAAACACCCAAAAGTACGAAGATGGGTATATGATGGAGCTTTACCAAAAAGCATCTCAAAAGGATATTTGCCCTTGGGAACCCGTGTGGGGAAAATATTAATCAAATGAGTAGCAGTAAGAACACATTCACCCTAAAAAGTTATTGGCAACTTGGATTAAAACATAAAAGCACGGGCAGTTTCGAGAAGATGCTTATGTTTCCGTTCCACCACCCCATTCTGTTGAGGAACTCCAGGACAAGTAGTTTGATGAATAATACCCTTTCGTTTAAAATAATCGGCATGATGAACACCCGAACCAAGTTCAAAAGCATTATCAGATCGAACACGCTTCACTTTGATACTAAACTGAGTCTCAACCATCTCAATGAACCCTTTAATAATATTAAAGGCATTACCTTTAGTTGTCAAAAAATGAGTCCAAGTAGTTCTAGTAAAATCATCAACAATGGTGAGAAAATATTTATATCCATCATATGTAGTAGATCGATACGGTCCCCACGTATCAATATGAATATGATCAAACATTTGAGAACTGGATATACTACTAGAAGCAAAGGGTAGTTTGTGACGTCTAGCTTTAGGACAAACAGAACAAGCATCAATAGAACAATCATGATCACCAGTAAAGACATTCTATTACATAATTTTGTACAAAGGTAAATGACCAAGACGATGATGTCAAAGTTTCAAAGAGACAATAGAATTACAGTGAGAAAAGGAATCAACTGTATCAGAGAAAAGTTTATTAGGATGCAAAAGATAAAGTCCGTTGAGAAGATCTCTCCGAACTAACGGACTACTCAGTGAAGGGGCCGGCAAGAAACAAGAAGTTTTAGAAAACTAAACAAGTCCCTATATATCCCTACAAAGTTTGGGAACAGATAAAAGATTGTGCTTGAACTGGGGCACAAATAAGACATTAGAGATAGAAAACGTCTTGGTGAGATTAACTGTTCCGACTTGAGTAACAGTCAAGACATGCCCGTCTGGAAGAAGAACATAAACGGGGGAATTAAGCAATTTAACATCAGAAAGTAAATTGAAACAAAGCACATATGATTACTTGCACTGGTATCAATGATCCAAGAAGTGTCGACCGTAGTCGAATTGCAAGTAATAATACCTGCAAAATTTGCAAAGCTGAGTGGTTGAACAGTCGGAACACCACCCTAAACCCCAGAATTATGCTGAAGAAGTTGCAGCAGATTGTTGTACTGTTCAGAAGAAAGACCAGTAGGTGCACTAGAAGCAGGAACAGTAACACCAATATCAGAAACATCATTAGCATCAGTTTTGGGTCTAGTAAATTTGAAATCTTTGGGGAACCCAATTAAGCGATAACATTTGCTGGCATCATGACCCGGCTTCTTACAATGAGAACAAACACAACCTTTCCGAGCACCAGAACTCTTTGGTACCTGCACAGAAGCATTCATAGAAGCAGATGAATGAAGCTCACTCTGTTTTTCATCTTGAATGAGAAAGACACAAGCCTCATTGATTGAGGGAAGAGGCTTCATCATGATAATATTCCCGCGAATCATGTCATAACAGGAGTTAAGACCCATCAGAAATTGCATCAATCGTTGATCTGCTTCGCGTTTAGCCATCAATCTGGAATTACCACAGGTGCAAGGAGGAATAGGCTCGATTGCATTAAGCTCATACTAAACAGACTTGATTTTGGTAAAATAAGTAGCAACATCATCATTCCCTTGAGAAAGATCATAAAGAGACTTCTGTAATTGATAATACTTTGCCCCATTACTCTGTCCATACCGGTCAGTTAACTCGTTCCAAAGTTGACGAGCAGTCTCAACATACAAAACACTCTCACTGATATCGCTAGACAGAGTGTTAAGAATCCAAGAAATAACCATATCATTGCATCTTTTCCATAGCTCCAGATTAGGAGAAGAAAGAGGTCTGGAAATAGTTCCATCAACAAAACCAAACTTGTTCTTTGTAGATAAGGCAATGGACATGGCACGTTTCTAAGATCCGAACGCAGACCCATCAAAAGTTTTAGAAATAAGTAAAAGACTCGGATGATCAGATAAATATAAGAACAAAGGATTAGAAGAATCCATAGGAACAATGATAGGAGGATCATAAGTATTAGGCATGACAAGAGAAACAAAGAAACGAAATTGAGAAAAAAAATATTGAGGAAGGCGAACTTAACAAGTTTCTGAAAAGAGAACTTAACAAGTTCGCCGAAAAGAGAACTTAATAAGATCGCTGGAAAGAGAACTTAACAAGTTCGCTGGAAAGAGAACTTAACAAGTTCGTCTGCACGAACAGAAAAATATGAAAACGATCCAGAAATCATCATAACTCAAAATCAGAAGCGTATATGAAGAAATCCAACCGTAGGAATGATCAGAAACATAAAAGGAAAGTTTTGAATGGATCAAAACATCAAACGAACCCCAATCGACACGAATAATGAAAATACGAAAGAAAAAAGAAGAACGAGTGCGGAATAAGAGAAGAAAATCAAATAATCGAGCATATATGCTCTGATACCATGTTATGATATCAAGGATGAACGCTAAAACAAGAGAGAATGATAAACGTGAGAATGATAAAGAGAGAGAATGATTGGGGTTAAAAATGAATGATTTTATTGATAACTCAATAATGGTTACAAAGAGATTATTTATATACAAGGAAAGAAAACTAACAAAGCTAACCACTAACTGAACCGGACGAACTTAATAAGTTCGCCCCCTTAAGTTCGCCAACACTTTCAAAGAGATTATTCATAAGAATTTGTTTTCACGGGACCTAAAGATTGATTTGCCAAATGTTTTGGTAGCGAGGCTTTTAGATTACTTATGGGGTGTCTGTTGACACTTTCGATTAATATTTACCACATCATGATGCTACTTGATGGCCTATTTGGTTATGTCGTACGATGGAAGTATCTTTGGCTATTAACTTTTGGTTACTCACCATATTTGATTTTATGATATTTATTTTGTGCAATATATTCTAGTTGATCTTCTGGCCATATTTGTCATATATAATTTGAAGATGTTCAATATCATTTTCGGTGATGTTTCAACGTGATAACCATTTATCTGAATATATTTTAAACTTGGTAAATTTCTTCTTGATTTACTAGAACATAAAACATTATTTATTATAAAATTTGCTACTCGTAGGTAAGATGGCGATGCTCTTCCTAAGAATTTAATACGCTAGTAAACAACTGAAATAATATCAATAAGTGTCTCTATTAGAGACAATTGATAAAAAAATGTCTTATGTTTTTATGATAGTATTAGTTGTGTTGGTATATACTGGACATTCGTCTCCCATATTTGTGATAGATCTGTTGGAGCTTCTAGACATGCATAAGTATAATGCCTACATTTATTTGAGTTAATAACATCTTAGTCTATTAATGGTTGGTCAGTCTGTATCTGTAGCGGGTGTTTTTTTGCTCCTTGTAAGATTTATCCCTCGATGTCTACCTCATGGCTTGTCAGTTGAACTACGCATGTTGGATTTTCATATCATGAACCTCTTGCTTCAACGAGTTGTTTCTTCCATGCCCATGACCACTGCTGGGGTTACACACCCTCTTTTTGTCCTCCATCTGCCCTGAATTGTAGATGCATTCGCTTCAGGGAATATACTAGTGCATTAATGATTGGCCGCATCTCGTGTTTTTCAAGTAAGAGTTTGTTATTTTGATTTACGTCTTGAAGACATGATATGATCTCCAAATATTTATAAAACCACGTTTTCGGTACTGCTACGACATGAGCAAGTTAGAAGCTTGGAACATGGATAACGTCTTTTCTAACATGTCATTACCGGTGATATTATATTTGCATAGTTTCATTTATGAGGTAATGTGGATACAAGCGAAGTTGTACTTGTTAGTCAACTTAAAATCTTACAATCGCGGGTGGAGAAGTAAGTTAAAGCTAATCTTAAAACAAGTAGCTTACCTAAATTCACTTCGAAACCCATAAATTATTTTAATGTTTGCATGCAAACAATTGGTAGTATGTGCTTAGTACGTGGGCCTCTTAATGGGCCTCGTCACCCAGACATTATCATAACCATTTTAAAAACGACTTTCACTATTAAAACGTGTGTGGGCTGTAAATTAAAAGCCTAAGTATGTGGTCGTTTAAACAAAACAACGAACCTCTATCAAGGCTATCAAATAATGCGAGAGAAACAACTGTTTGAATGGTGTTTCGAAGCCGCTGCCACTCGATTTGCTCTCAGTTCCGACAAATTGCCGATGTGAGACACCACCACGTGACAACAATCCGCAAACCGTTGCAACACTAAGTCACCATTGCCTAATCGTTTCTAGAGGTGAATGGTTTATGATATAAAAATGACATCTAAAACAGAGATTCCTTTATTACAATCGTTATGACACAACTACATGTTATATCTTTAAAACAATACACAAAAACACAAATTGTAGGTAAATTCTAAACCAAAATAAAAAACAATTGATTCATCTTTCATCGACTAATTCAAATTGAACATTAAGAGGTTTAGTACCAACAAAATGATGGCATCACAAAAAATTTCATTCTAGATTGGCGGTGGAAACCATTGCTTTCCCCACAAGCAA
Source organism: Smallanthus sonchifolius (assembly GCA_023525975.1). Lineage (NCBI taxonomy): Eukaryota > Viridiplantae > Streptophyta > Magnoliopsida > Asterales > Asteraceae > Smallanthus > Smallanthus sonchifolius. The sequence goes on along the minus strand of CM042024.1, from coordinate 4,393,843 downwards.
AGTAATATGGCTTCCATTTGTTGAGCACAAACTCAAACCCTTCTCCTCCACCTTGTGATGTGTTCGCCACACGTTTTGCCCATTTTAAGTCGCACCTCAAAAAGCTCCATAGATTTGGTAGCAAATAAACACTATGTGGATGTATACTGGTGTCGCTAGGTGGATCGAATTTAAACACTGCAACAACATCAATTTTAGTATTAAATCATGATTTTTTTATCAAGTATAATTGTAACAACCAAGCCGAATAAAATTATAAATTAAAGCTCATTTTCTACTGTTTAGATAAAAAAAAAACTTGATTGATAATGTTTGCATGTGCATGGACCATAAAGATACATACCTAGGGTATCATTGAAAAAGAATGGAGCATTTGTCATAGCCCATTATGTATAGTTGAAACCAAAACGCCAGTGATGAGATCCACCAACAATGATTCTTCTAGAACTTTGAATAGGTTTTGGATGCCTAAATGGCTCGTTGGTATAGTTGAACTCAAATTTCCAATTTTGGGGTCCCTTTTGGAAGTTCTTGTTGCTTGATCCAACTACAAATAGTGTAACAATTATGGTTATCGAAAGTAGCCATTGCATGCATATCAAAGCCATTTTACTTCACTTTGAGATTTCTCAAATGGAAGAGAAAGAGCTTGAATGTAATGAGAATTAGGCTGGGTTGGTGATTTGTGAAGTTTGGAAATATGTGTTTATATAGAGGTTAATCAAGCAAAGAATTGGAAATCAGCCTAATTCTACCTTAGTTGGTTGGTGTATTGTAGAAAACTTGTGTACCTTCTAAACTTCTTGTGTTCTCATTTGTTTGCAATACAAGCACAAATATATCAAAGTGGAAACATACGTAAGCTAGCATGGATACTTGAAAAAAAAATTGTGTGCAAGTGTATATATATACGTAAGTATGGATATATGTCGTCGCCGTAGCCCTGTCTCCTGTCGTCACTATAGGACCGGTTTCTTGTAGTGATATAAATACATTTACAATGATTTGCGAACATAGATGGATACTCAAAATAATTTCTTGTGCAAAGAAAACTTAATTTGTCATGAACATTAAAATATAAATATAGTCTTTATAGAAATGAAAATGATACCAAACTGGATAACAAGTATTCTAGTCAATGTCAACGGCCACCATTATCACATAACGCAGCATACGCTTAATTTGTCATTAACTTAGTCAAAGAAAGCAATGTGTGGGATTATACTGAGTACGTTTGGTTTGGTTTGGTTTGGTTTGGTTTGGTTAGTTAAAGAAAGCAATGTGAATTTTTTTTTATTTCCATAAGGGCCGTTTTTCTTGCACTCAAAATATTAGCATCATGTGGTAATCTCTAATGTACAAGTGATGTAATTAATTGGAATTGATGGATGCTCCACTTGAATTTAAGGGTTTAAGCCACATCTATGACGGATTAATATAAAATTATTAGGAGTAGTTTAGCTGGTCCCAAAATTGAGTATTGTTAAAAAAAAAGTTTATCGTCATATATATTAAAATCATAATTTGGATTTAATTTTGATGCATGCTATTAGATAAACCCATAAGTGTGTGCAATTGTGGTTGTATTGACAAAATGTATGTAATTAGGGTTACAATGGGGGTTATATACAATAACCATATTTATATAATGCTACCACCTAATATAGGTAAATACAACTTGATCTAATATTCCCCTTAAGCTATACCGGGAGCGACTTGTAGCTTGGAGCATAAAAACATAAATCTTTGAGCCGATAGCGGTTTTATGAAGATGTCTGCAATTTGATCATTCGTCGATATAAATTGTATTTTAAGTTTTCCTTCTGCTACCTTTTTACGAACAAAGTGAAAATCAATTTCAACTTGCTTTGTGCGAGCATGAAAGACCGGATTAGCTATTTAGCTGCACTGTAGGTTGCACCGAGATTATCATACCAGAGAGTGGGAGTAGATTTTGTGTCTATCCTAAGTTCTAGAAGAAGAGTTTCTAACCAAGTTAATTTTGCAACTGTATTTGCTAGAGCTTTGTATTATGGCCCAGTGGATGACCTAGAAACTGTTTTCTGTTTTCGTGCGGTCCATGAGATAAGATTAGAGCCCAAGTAGATAGCAAATCTTCCCGTGGACCGACGGTCATCCGGGTATCCATCCCAATGATGTCATCAAACCAGTGGCGATTCGGTTGACACCACTTTTGCATTTATAATTTACAAACTAGTTGACCAAGAGTAGACGTGGGTAGACTTGCTTTGGTCGTGAGCAATGTTTTTGAACCGGAACGGCCGGTCCGGCCGGTTTGGCTAGGAGTCGGTATCTAGGGCGGTCCGACTATGGGTGCTTGAGCGGTTCTCAAATGGTTCGGCCGGTTCTGGCTGTCGGCGGCCAAACCGAGTGGCCGGAATCATCGGTTGGACCGGAACGACAAGCAAACCGAAGAAGATGACGTCGGATATGCGAGAACGACAAGCAAATCGAAGAAGAGGACGTCGGATCTGCGAGTTGCGAATGGAACATAAGAAGTTCTCGTAGATGGAGTGTTTGAGCGGAGATGGTGGCTTTGAGTGATGGTGCCTTTGAGTGAACGGAACAGAAGAAGTTCTCGCTTATGATCGACGGTGGCTTGGTTAGAAAGAGAAAGAAGTAATCGTAGAGAGAGACTGGGTTTGAACTTTGAACAGAGTGTGGGTTTTTGAACGGTATGTAAAAGTAATGGTATCCTTCAACTTTTAGGTTTATAAAAGAAGTTTCATTTATACACCTTCCGAAGTGTTACATGCGGTACTTTTAGTCCTTACTATCTTTTCTTTACACATCCAGCCCTTCGCTATTTCAGTGTTTTAAGTTAATCTATCAACATCAATTTTCTATATTAGAAGGTAAATAAATTATTTATGATGTCACCCGTTTCTTAAATCCTAACTGACCGGATCGGTAAAACGACTAGTTCGTTGTCCGGTACGGTTCTAAAAACATTGGTTGTGAGTCTTATGACTTAGCAATTACCAAGTTTTGACCTATCGTGACTGGGTCCTTGCGTCCCAACTAACTCAGCATATCGTGATTCCAGGTCAACGTTGAATCGATGGTTTAATTTGGTAAGAAAGCCGGAAAACTATAGTCGAAAAAAAACATTTTTATTTATAGGTATTTATGGATATACTTGAACACTCAAAGGATTGTGTGTTTTTTACGATAAACAAAAAAATAAGGTTGATTATCATAATAAATAAAAATTAAAAATTACTTTTAAAATATAAAATGATATAACTCTTATGACATTTATATCGCTAAACAATACACCAAAACACAAATAGTAGGTAAATAATACAATCAATATCCGACATTACTTATTTTAGTTAGTACCAACGAAATGATGGCATCACAAAAAATTTCATTCCAGATTGGCAGTGAAAACCGTTGCTTTCTCCACAAGCAAAGTAATATGGCTTTCATTTGTTGAGTACAAACGCAAACCCTTCTCCACCTTGTGACGTGTTTGCCACACGTTTTGCCCATCTTAAGTCGCATCTCAAAAAACTCCATAGATTTGGTAGCAAATACACACTATGTGGATGTATGTTGGTATCACTTGGTGGATCGAATTATACACTGCAACACCATCAATTTCAGTATTAATCATGAAAAAATATATTAATTATTAGGATCTCTTGTAACAACTTGGTTCTAATAAAAGTATGCCAAAAACTCATTTTTCTATCGTTTAGATGAAAAAACTGACTGAAAATATGTGCATGATGCATGCACCATAGAGATACATACCTAGAGTGTCATTGAAAAAGAATGGAGCATTTGTCATAGCCCATTTTGTATAATTGAAACCAAAACGTCAGTTTTCAGATCCACCAACAATGATCCTTCTAGAACTCTGGACAGGTTTCGGGTATGTAAATGGCTTGTTTGTATAGTTAAACTCAAATTTCCAGTTTTGGGGTCCCTTCCCAAAGTTCGCGTTGCCTGATCCAATTGTGAATATTGCAACGAATACACTTATTTTTAGTATCAACTTTGTGTATATCAAAGCCATTTTACTTCCTTTGAGCTTTCTCTAATCGAAGAAAAGAGGGTTGAATGTAATCCGAATTAGCTTGGATTGGTGATTTGTGAAGTTTGGAAATATGTGTTTATATAGACATTAATCAAGCAAATAATTAAAATAACAAATGGAAATAAGCCTAATTTGGCTTAGTTGGTTGGTGTATTGTTGAAAAATAGTGGACCTTTTTATAGTTCTTGTGTTCTCATTTGTTTGTAGCAGCAACATTAATATATCAATGGAAAGGGTATAAATGATAAATGACCAAATTATAATGAATAATATCGATGTGTTGAGTTTGATTAAACTGATTAAAACAAGATTGTATCTAGCGAACATCAATGTGTTTAGTTATGGACATTAAGGACCATATTCGATTTCACAAATTTGACTATCTCGAATATAATAATCAAACTAAGTATTCTCAAAGTCGTATTCCATTAGTTAAAGAATTAATGGCATGTTTGTACATTCTAATACATTTATTTATGATGATCCGTGAATTGAATATATATACTTCAAAAATTTTATCTATTTAATCGTTTAAAGTATATAATATATTGAAATTATTATTCTCATGATTTTAATACTTTTACAAATAAAAATGATACCAAATTGGTTAAAAAAAAGATTTAGTTACACAGATTAGTCTCTGTAGTTTGCAGAGAGTAACAGTTTTGGGTACTAAGGTAAGTGAGAGTGGTAAGCGGGTAGAGGGAGGGTAGAAGGCGGGTTCGAGGGTACACCGTCGCGCAACCCAAGCGGGTTCAGCGGGTAGTGGGTGACCGGTTGGGTTAGCGGCTACTTATACCCGCTGAAACAATGTTTTGAAGTCGTTGAAAATGGAAGAAATATAGTCGTTGAACGGTTATATGTAGCCGTTGAACGGCTATATGTAGCCGTTTAAAAAAATTAATTTACCCCTATAAATACATACCCAATCATTTTATTCACTATACAAAAAACTACATTCTTTCTAAATATAAACTATTTCTATTGTATCCACTCAACCAAAATATGAATCGTACGTTATACTTCTCACCCGAATCATCGGAAGAATCGCTCGACTTTGTGTTCGACGGCGATAGTATGCAATTTCTATGTGATATTGCCGCCCAAGCCTAAGAGGAAGACACAGCTATATCATCAAGGACGTATATACACCGTGATTGTGAACAGGCTCTACAGATTCTAAAAAGACATTATTTCGACGAAAACCCAACACACGGGGAAGCGACGTTTCGAGATAGATTTCGGCTAGGTTTGAATATTTTCAAGATGGTGAAGACGCTAGGAACAAGAAGAGTTTCACGGCGCTACAAAAATGCACATCGGCGATTAAACAACTCGCAACCGGTAATCCTCTCGACGAATTTGACGACTATTTAAGTATGGCTAGGAGAACCAATACCCGACGATCATGTTAGAAGCGGTGGCTTCAAATGATTTGTGGTTTTGGCATGCGTTTTGTGGTACACCTGGCTCTAACAACGACATAAATGTTCTCCAACAATCGGCACTTTTTAGCAACGAGGAGCTTGGAACCGCACCTAAGTGTCCATTTGTAGTTAATGGTCGACTATACAAACGTGGATACTATCTTACGGATGGGATATACCCTACTTGGTCTACGTTTGTTAAATTGTTTTCATATCCAACAATCCGTAAAGAAAAGGCATTCAAGAAGGTGCAAGAGTCGGCAAGAAAAGATGTCGAGAGAGCTTTCGGTGTGTTAAAAGGGAAATGGGGTATACTTCGTCGACCAAACCGGCATTTAAAATTGGCGTAGATTAGGAACGAGGTATATACGTGCATGATATTGCACAATATGATCTTAAAGGATGACGGGAACGCAATATCACATGTCTACATACGGGATCCTCCAGTCGAACCAGTTATTGACGATAACGTCCTTTCGGAGTTGCACGATATAGCTACACATATTAGTCTTCAATTTGATCTCGTAGAACATATTACGAGAAACACCCCGGATTTGGACGAGGACGAAGACTAGATGAATTTTTATTTATTGTTATGTATTTTTATTTATTGTCTTTTAATTTATTATGTATTTTTAATTAATTAATTAAAGTTTTAGTTTATTAATTTGATTTGTTTTAAGAAAAAATTAAAAATAAGAGAGTTGGAGGGTACTTGGAGGGTACGACTCCCACCTAAGAGGGTAGTTTTTTAAAATGAGGTGGCATCTTGTGATTGGTGGGTTTAGGAGGGTACTTTGAAGTGGGAGGGTACTACTCCCACCTCCCTAAGGGTCTAAACTAACAGATTTGTATTTATGTTTTCAATTTCATAACGAGTTTGGCTATTAAAGCTAATTTCTGTTAATTTTTCAGTTAAGTTTGGGTAAAATGACTAAAATATCTTTTCTAGAAAGTAACATGTTTGAGTACTAAGGGTTTAAAGTAAAAGGGTATTTCGGTCATTTCATCCAAGTTAACGAAAGTTAGCCTTAATAGTAATACTCGTTACAAAATTGAAAACATAAAACTCAAACATGTTACTTTAAACTCTTAGGATACAAACTTGTTACTTTTACAAACTACATGATTATCTTTGTAATTAACTCTAACAAAAATAGTCAACGACCACCACTATCACATAATGCTACTTAATCGGCCTTTAACCGCAGCTTGTGGTTGGATCCATGAAACTGTTTTGAAAACTACATTTGAAAAAAAAAACTGTCAAATTTTGCAATTTTTTTTTTATTTAGAACGGCTGAGATTGGTCGATCGGGTGGTTAGGGATATTTTGGACGGACAAGATGAAAATAGACCGACGGTTAACCTGTCATGTTCTATATAATTATAATATACTGTGAGAATGGGAGTGGTGATATTTTTAACTAGATTAACCGTCCAACTACCAAATTTATGGATATTATTGAAAAACGAAATTGGCTAGAGTCAACTCCAAGGATTGTGTTCTTTTACGACTAAAAAATAAAAGTTGATTATCTTAATAAATAAAAAAAATACAAGTTACTCTTAAGATATAAAAATAACTACTAAATCAGAAGATTTTTATTACAACTCTTATGACATAATACATGTTCTATCGTTAAGACAATACATAAAAACATAATCGTAGGAAAGTAATACAATTGACATCCTTTTTTTTTCTTATTTCTATAAATGTTAAATCCAAAGCAAAAACAACCGATTTATCTTTCATCAACTAATTCAAACAAACATTAATGGGTTCAGTACCAACGAAACGATGGCATGACAAAAAATTTCATTCCAGATTGGCAGTGGAAACCGTTACTTTCTCCACATGCAAAGTAATACGGCTTCCATTTGTTGAGCACAAACTCAAACCCTTCTCCTCCACCTTGTGACGTGTTTGCCACACGTTTTGCCCATCTTAAGTCGCATCTCAAAAAGCTCCATAGATTTGGTAGCAAATAAACACTATGTGGATGTATATTGGTATCGCTAGGCGGATCGAATTTGAACACTGAAACACCATCAATTTCAAGTATTAAAACAAGAAAAGAAATATGTTTTCATCAATTATAAGGATCACTTGTAACAACTTAGTTTGAATAAAACTATAAGTTAACGCTCATTTCTCTTTACATTTAGATAAATAAAACTTTGATCGAAAATATGTGCATGATGCATACACCATAGAGATACATACCTAGAGTGTCATTGAAAAAGAATGGAGCATTTGTCCTAGCCCATTCGGTGTAATTGAAACCAAAATGCCAATTATCAGAACCACCAACAATGATTCTTCTAGAACTCTGAACAGGTTTCGGGTGTCTAAACGGCTCGTTGGTATAGTTGAACTCAAATTTCCAATTTTGGGGTCCCTTTTGGAAGTTTGGGTTGCTTGATCCAACCGTGAATATTGCTAAAATTACAGTTATCTGTAGTAGCAATAGTGTGTCCATCGAAGCCATTTTATTTCACTTTGAGCTTTCTCAAATGGAAGAGAAAGGGCTTGAATGTAATGAGAATTAGCTTGGGTTGGTGATTTGTGAAGTTTGGAAATATGTGTTTATATAGAGTTAATCAAGCAAAGAATTTAAACTAACAAATGGGGATCAGCCTAATACTGGCTTAGTTGGTTGGTGTATTGTTGAAAACATGTGGACTTTTTTAAGTACTTGTGTTCTCATTTCTTTGTAGAAGAAACACTAATATATCAAAGTGGAAATATATGGAGGTATGAATGTTAAGGACCAAATTATAATAAAAAGAATATGAGTTTTGGGATATAATTTTAGGTATTTGGTATCTTTTATCATATAGATATGTAAAAAGTTTATTATTCACATGATTTTCACATGCTTATACAAATAAAAATGATACTAATTTGGTTAAGAGAGTATGAAGGTCAAAGTCAACGGCCACTATTATCACATAATGCAACATACACTTAATTTGTGATTACATGGTCAAAGAAAGCAGTGTGAATTTTTGTTTTCCATCAAGGGCAGTTTTTCTTGCACTCACAATATTAGCATCTTGTGGTGATCTCTAACGTAGACGTGATGTAATCAATTGGAATTGATTGATGCCAAATATTGAACCATTTATCATCATATATAATAAAATCATGATTCGGGTTTAATTTTGTTGCATGTTATCCACCTTTGTAAATGACATGAATCCCTATTCTAATAAAGAAGAGTTTTTCTTAAAAAAAAAAGAGGATAAAGAAGAAGGAGATGAGTTGTAAGTTGTAAATTGTAAAAGAAAAAAAAATCTTGTAACTTGAACACGGCTTGTTTAAGCCATTTATCTAGATGGGTATTAAATGAGTTGCAAACGTGTTAATCGAATTGCTTGGTCAACATGTTTAATTAAACGAGTTAAACATGTCAACCCCAACATGACCCGTTTATTAAACAAGTAAAATATAACAATCCAAAACCTGATTATTTTCTTGTTAGTGTCAAAAATCATAACCCCTAAAGGTTTTGTAGTAATTGGAACTTTGAACATTCAATGTCTCTTCCTATCACACACTCCATCTTCACCACCGCCTATTTCTCCGACAACCAACAAATCTAACATCCGGTATGACGTGGCCTCTGCAAAGCCTACCGGTCGATCAACCTCTCAACTTCAAATCTTAGACGGTTATAAAAATGCGGTTTATTAGAATAGTTGCAAAGTGAGGGTTATGTTACTTTGATCACAAATATGAATTAGATCATAATTAAAGTTGACAAATAAAAAGGTAGTAAAAATGTCTTCTCTTTTAAAAATTATCTATACTCTCTAATAAATAAAGGTTTTGGTGAGACACTTGTCACTCTCTTATACATCCTCAGCTTTTTTTTCCGGCATCTTTCTAGTCTCTCCTATTAATTATACAAATTTATTTAATTATTTTTATATTTTTTTGTTTCCCGCCTTCTCTTTCCTATTAAATAATAATTATTTCTATAATTTCTTTTCTAAAACATTTTTTATTTTAAAAAAAATAGGTTTACTCATAAAACATTTTTATAATTTTTAACATTTCTTTCATTCTTCTTATAAAACATTTTTAAAAAATAACTATATAATGTTTCTAGAAACTTGTATTGAAAAACTATGTAACATGTCACAAAATTGTAATAAGTAAAACTTTATTACTAAGTATATAATATTGCATTTATTCAACCCGTATAATACACCGAGTTTCTAACCTAGTATATATAACATGAGGTTGTCTACCTCACTAGTATTTGAATTTGAATGCTAGTCGGAGGAGTGTAACTTCCTTATCGTGCTATCCGACTTGTATGTGAAAAGGATTTCGTACTCTTAACCGATCCCTTCCTAGCAAAAAGTGTGCTCCAATGAAAAGTACACAACACTAGTAGTGTCATTTTTGACAACCAAGTCACAATGTATCTCTCCGGGGATGCAAAGAATCTTTGAAAGCACTTTTGAACTATCACACGGATTCCAATCCAACTGCCCATGATATGGTAAGAACGGAATGGAAAGGAAAAAAATTCTATGCGCAGACGTGAAAGCTCTATCAAGAGAACTAGCTTCTTTTTATTTAGAAAGGAACGATTCCCTCGTCTGAGAATCATCATTCACGCACTCTTCCTCCCCACTAAAAAAAGAGCTAGCATTCTCCGACCGATAAAGGGTTAGGCAGGAGTCTTTCCCCCCGCCCGGAGCGTACTGCGAAACTAGGCGGCTACAGACAAGAAGGCTATGATCTGAGTAAAGGAGGCGTTTGAACTAAAAGACTCAACGCTTCCTTCTCGGCTCCTCGGGGAGTAGTGCCCCCAAGAGAAGCCTCGCCAAACGACCGACGTGGCTCCATACCCTAGGAACGGTATAGAGAGCGTTGTTTTTTTTTTTAATTTTTTCCGAAAGGGTTTCCCGGGTGGAGTTGTGATATTTCATCTCCCCCAACCCCTCTTGGTAATAGTAAAAGGTATGGTAGTGAACAGTGTCACTTGGTAGTGGCACTGTTCTAATGGTCATTTTTTTATTTTAAGTATTTATTATGTCTATTAATACAGATTCATGCAGACCATTAAAGCAAACCAGGGGTTGGCCTGGTGGTTTTCACGCCTAAGACCTGACTTGGTGGTCTGCACGCATCAGCCCCACTTTCGTCACGCGGGTTTGAGTCCCGTCCTCCGCCGGTTCTTGCTTATTATTATTTTTTTATTTCAATATCCACTTTGCGTATATATGCATGCTAATACATACCAATAATGCAAAGCAGGTGTTGGCTTGGTGCTCCGTGCGCCTCACCGACGCAGGTTCGAGTCTACCCTCGCCCTCCCCTAAGCCGGTTCTTTGGAATTTCTTGGTAGATTTCTCTCTTTTTGGTTTTTCTTTTATTATTTAATTAAATTTTTATGTTTTCTTAGTTTTTTTTATTTTTTTCTGTTATTATTTAACTAATTTTTTTTGCTATTTACCTAAATACTTTTTAAAATTCTTTATATAATAACAAATTATATTTTTAAATGATATATATGAGTAGGCAACGAGTTTATACGATTTTATCTTTTCGTTAAACGATTTTTTTAAGTTCGCTTTTGTTCTTTTAACACCGTTTTATCTTTTCACTAAACAATTTTTTAAGGTTTTCTTTCATTTTACAACGATGTAATTTTTTCGTAATTTTCGAACACGCCGTCATGGCATTTTTTTTATCTGCGTTTCGATACCGACCTGCCGCAATACTCGGTAACTACTTACTCGATCATTTGTATATATAACACTAGGTTAGAGTCCCGTGTATTACACGGGTTGTATATTGAAAATGATATAACTTATATATTTGTAAATACGTCTTAACCTGTCAAACTATTATGATCGTCTAATTAGTCAAACTATTATGATCGTCTAATTTGTCAGATTATTATTATCGTCTCGAGATATCAAGTGGAAATGTGTGTATATAACAAATTAGTATTTTTCTTTGATTAGTTATATTTTGATTTTCTATAATATATATTCTTATTTAATATAATTAGTATTTTTCTTTAATAATATATTTATAATATCATTATTAATTAATAAGATACATGTGTATTTATTAAGAGAGAAAGACGGGAAAACTAATGTGAGAAAGCATGAGGAAGTGACATGTGTAACTTAAACCTTTATTTATTAGTATAGATGCCTAACCTTTTAAATATTCATTTGTATACACACACAAGATTTCAGTTCCTATGATACAATGCTCTTAATAAATATTTTAAGATTACTTTACAAACATGAATTAGTCTGATAACGGAGATGAACAGGGATGGCAGTTGGATGGCACCATCGATCTTCTCAGACAAAACCACAGTAAACATGTCAACCCGCGAACCCTTGTTACCAGTGGCGTACCTACCTTTTGTGGGTTGGGTCGGCCAACACCGATGAATTTTTTTTTGTTTGTTATATATACGATATAATCTCGAGCGACCCCATGAAATTTGTTTTGACCAAAACGACACCAAAAAAATTAATTTAAAACGACACCCAGAAGCTTCAATCGAGGCCCTCGTCCAACGAGAGGTTGTGTTTGTGTTTGATTAACAAATCTAAACTTTAACTAAAACGGTGGTGTTAGTCTACAAGCTCCGATTATTCAAAACCCAAAAAACACAAAAAGAAAGGGAAAAAAATCCATTTCTTTGCTAGTGAAAGAGATATGATCGATCAATGGTGTTCTTCGATTTGGTCCCCATCTAACTCACGATTTTTTAGGCATCTCGACCACCGTTCTACGTATTATTTATTTTGACATTAACATGTTATAGATCAAATGCATGTTTTCTTTTGACTAATAAATTTCTCATAATTGTGTTTAAATAAAAGATTAAAAAATAGAGTTTTTGTATAAGTATAAAATGAACATTTGATTCATTTTTTCTTTAGAGAAAAATAGATGAAAACTACATAGAAAAGAAAAGAGTCTAGCACCTATTAGAGAAGAGCACTTTCTATTTGTTCTTCCTCCATTTCATCAGTTTCATCTTCTTTTTCTAACATTTCTAAACACATAGCTTACTCGATGATACCTCGGGTGCGTGGACATCTTCGACAGCACACATTCTGTTCCGATTGTTGTACCCTGAGAGACAGACACGTTCGTCTTAGAGGAGGCGTGATATTTGTTTTAATGGACCCGTGTTAAACACGAATCCTCAACCACCGGTAAAAATTAGTTCGTTCATTTTCAGCCGAAGACTCGAACTTGTGGAAGATTACGATTAGAATTATATAAATTTGTATTTACTTTTATTTTTTTCATTCGATTTTGTACACGGTTTTGTACTTGTGTATTTCCCTTGTATAACGTGAGTATCGTTATTTTATTTTAATAAAAAGTTACACATTCCCTACACTTTCATGGTTTTACAATTTTACAAATAAGTTATAGACCAAGAGCATGCCATTCAACGTGGGTTGACTTGCTTTGGTCCTAGCGTCCCAAGCCCGATGATGTTGGGAACTCATCATATCCTCATTCCAGGTCAACGTCAACTGAATCGATGGTTTAGTAAGAAAACCAGAAAGTTATAGTGGAAAAAAGAAAACATTTTGTATTTATAGGTATTTATATTATGGACATATTAAATTAAAAGTTGGTCAAACTCAACTCAATCAACGGATTGTGTGTTTTTTGCAATAAATTAAAAATAAAGGTCGATTATCTTAATAAAAAAAATTAAAAGTTACTTTTAAAATATAAAAATGACAACCTTTTGTTACAACTCTTATAACATAACTACATGTGATATCACTAAAACCGTACACAAAAACACAAATCGTAGGTAAGTAATACAATCAATATCCGACATTAAGTGTTCTAGTTAGTTCCAACGAAACGATGGCATCACAAAAAATTTCATTCCAGATTGGCAGTGAAAACTATTGCTTTCTCCGCAAGCAAAGTAATGCGGCTTCCATTTGTTGAGCACAAACTCAAACCCTTCTCCTCCGCCTTGTGACGTGTTTGCCACACGTTTTGCCCATCTTAAGTCGCACCTCAAAAAGCTCCACAAATTTGGTAGCAAATAAACATTATGTAGATGTATGTTGGTATCGCTTGGTGGATCAAATTTGAATACTGCAACACCAACAATTTCAATTTTAAATCGTGAAAAAATATGTTAATTATAAGGGTTACTTGCAATTACATGGTTTGAATAAAAGTACAAGTTAAAACTCGTTTTTTTATCGTTTAGATAAAAAAACTTTGATTGAAAATATGTGCATGAAAAAGATACATACCTAGAGTGTCGTTGAAAAGGAATGGAGCACTTGTCATAGCCCATTCGGTGTAATTGAAACCAAAGCGCCAGTTATCAGATCCACCAACAACGACTTTCTAGAACTCTGAACAGGTTTCGGGTATGTAAATGGCTTGTTGGTATAGTTGAACTCAAATTTCCAGTTTTGGGGTCCCTTCCCAAAGTTCACGTTGCTTGATCCAACTGCGAATATTGTAAAAATTATAGTTATTTGTAGTAGCGACTAAGTGCATATCAAAGCCATTTTACTTCGCTTTGAGCTTTCTAAACGGAAGAAAGGAGGGTTGAATGTGATGAGAGTTAGCTTGGGTTGGTGATTTGTGAAGTTTGGAAATATGTGTTTATATAGCGGTTAATCAAGCAAAGAATTAAACTAACAAATGGAAATAAGCCTAATTTGGCTTAGTTGGTTGGTGTATTGTTGAAAACTAGTGGTCTTTTTATAGTTCTTGTGTTCTCATTTGTTTGTAGAAGAAACATTAATATATCAAAGGTGAAATATATGCAGGTATATAGGAATGTTAAGGACCAAATTATAATGAACAATATCGATGTGTTGAGTTTGATTATACCGGCTGAAACAAGATCGTATATTATTTATATCTATTTTCTCATGTTATAACGAATGTCAATGTGTTGAGGTACGAGTGATAAGAACCAAATTCCTGTGTTATAACGAACCAACCCGGCTAAAATCTAGCAAACACATTTCCCAACCCAGCTAAATTTAGTTGGGGTAGCTTACGTGCCATTTTCTGATTGGTTGTTTTATGGCCCCATGTGTTTTTTCTCTTTTTTTTCGCTGGCTAAAATCTAGCCGAGTTAACTTATGTGGTGTTTTTGATTAATTTTTTTTATATGTTTATTCTTGAATGGAAAAAAATTCAATATAAATTTTACAAATTTGATGGGTTAACATCCTTTTAACATATAAATATATAAAAAAAAGTTTATTATTGTCATGATTTACTCGTGTTATACAAATAAAAATTATACCAATTTGGTTAAGAGAGCACGCAGGTCAATGTAAACGCCATTACATGGTCAAAGAAAGCAACATAGAATTTTTGTTTTCCATCAAGGGCAATTACCGTTAGCCATTTGGTGTAATGTTAGCCTTAAAACTTTCTATAGTGGAGGTCTTGGGTTCGAATTCTGGCAACAGTAAAAAATGGGTATGTGGCCAGGTCAGGGGTTTTATCCAGTTGGGGGGTTCCTCCTGTGGTGGGCTGCCCTGGATGTTGTAGGTGTTGCCCCAGGGAAACCCAATTATCCTAGAATATCTATGTGTTGCCGTTAAAAAAAATCAAGGGCAATTTTTCTTTTTCTTTTTTTTAACATCAAAGGCCTGACACCCGGGATTACCCTGTAAAGCGGATCATCCTTCCGTCTAAAGAACAGAAGCGTGGTGACCCGACCCCTAACCACCTAGGAGGAAACCCACAACTGAGAAAACCACATGGCTCAACCTGGAACATTTTATCTCAAACGAGACTCAAACCCATGACCTCCATTTGAAAAGTCATGGGGCTACCACTCAACCAGAAGGCTCAATGGTAAGGGCATTTTTTCTTGCACGCGGACTATTAGCATCATCAGGTAATCTCTAACGTACAAATGATGTAATCAATTGACCATTTATCATTATATGTAATAAAATCATGATTCGGGTTTAATGTTGTTGCATGTTTATCGACTTTGTTGTAAACGACATGAATCTCTAATAAAGAACAAGTTTTTTTAAGGATAAAGAAGAGGGAGATGACTTGTAAATTATTAAAACAAAGGATAAGAAGTCGGGGCCGTCCAGTGAGTGGGTCGGAGGCTGAATCATTGAATCAGAACATAACTTTCGTCTCAAAAAGTCAATCTTAACTCATACAAAATTAAAATTATGTAACCAAACATGACACATTTAACCCATTTATATAAACAGGTCAAATGACTAACGAGTTGGTAGGTATTAAATGAGTTGCAAAATTTCATACGGGCTGATTGGTTGACATGTTTAATTAAACATGTTAAATATGTCCACCCGAACATTACCGGTTATTAAACGGATAAATATAACAGCCCAAAATCTGATTATTTTCTTGTCGTGCCAAATTTATCACTCCTATTTATTTTGTAGATATTGTATGTTTGAATATTCATTGTCTCATAGTATCACATGCTCCATTTCCACCACCGCCTGTTTCTCCACGTGCGGGCGGGAAAACCACTAGTTAGCATTTCAAAACCAACTCAAAACAATTGAATTATTAACATATTATTTGGCATGGAATTGAATAGTGGATTTTTAGATTTTTACACTTTTGCACAAAAGATTTATCTTTTATACTTTTGTCACAAAAGTTTAATAATTAAAGTTTGTTTAAAACAGTGGATTTTTAGTTTTTTACACTTTTGCACAAAAGTTTTATTTTTTATACTTTTGTCACAAAACTTTAATAGTTAAAGTTGGGATTTTTAGCTTTTTACATTTTTGCACAAAAGTTTTATCTTTATACTTTTGTCATAAAACTTTAATAGTTAAAGTTTGTTTTTTTTTAATTTGTCACAAAAGTTTAATAGAGTAAAGTTTGGGTCTTTTTTTTACTTTTGACTTAAAAGTTTGTTTTCTATAAATTTGCCACAAAAGCTCAATAGGTTATTTTTTTATAAAGTTTAGTTTTTTTTGCCTCCAAACTTTGTTTTTTTATAAATTTGCCACAATAGCATTGAATAGTAAAGTTTATGATTTTTTTTATATTTTTGCCTCAACACTTTTGTTTTTTATAAGTTTTTCATGTGGCAAAGTTATTATTATTATTATTATATATATAAAAATTTTGTTTTCACCCCTCATTTTTAACCCGTTTCATTTTTGTAATTGTTTTGTTTTTTTTGTATTCAACTTTTGATCGTTAGATTTTTTTAAAAATAGGATTGCATTCCGTAGAAACCGATAACGACCAAACTCCCGCCACGTAGCTCGGAGGAAAAACTAGTCTTCTTTATAATCAACATGAATATTTTTTATCGAGACTTCGATACTGATCACATAACACCATTAGAAGTGTTTCAATCTACAATCAACTGAGAGAATCATAAATAAAAGGTTTTAAGATTATATAATGTGTGTATATAAAATATTAATACGGTTGGTTCGGTTGACACTGGTCGTCAACTAACTTCAATCGTTAGCCGAACCGAGTTTCATGGTTTTACAATTTTACAAAACATTTTTTATTTAAAGGTCTTTATGGAATTATGGATATACTTAAATTAGAAGTTGGTCAAACTTAACTCAATCAACGGATTGTGTGTTTTTTACATTAAATTAAAAATAAATGTCGATTATCTTAATAAATAAAAATTAAAAGTTATTTTTAAAATATAAAAATGACAACATTCTGTTACAACTCTTATGACAAAACTACATGTGATGTCGCTAAAACATAACAAAAAACACAAATAGTAGATAAGTAATACAATCAATATCCGACATTAAGTGTTGTAGTTAGTGCCAACGAAACGATGGCATCACAAAAAATTTCATTCCAGATTGGCAGTGAAAACCATTGCTTTCTCCGCAAGCAAAGTAATACGGCTTCCATTTGTTGAGCACAAACTCAAACCCTTCTCCTCCACCTTGTGACGTGTTTGCCACACGTTTTGCCCATCTTAAATCGCACCTCAAGAAGCTCCAAAGATTTGGTAGCAAATAAACACTATGCGGATGTATGTTGGTATCACTTGGTGGATCAAATTTGAATACTGCCACACCATCAATTTAAATATTAAATCGTGAAAAAATATGTTAATTACAAGGATTACTTGCAATAACATGGTTTGAATAAAAGTACAAGTTAAAACTCGTTTTTCTATAGTTTAGATAATAAAAAAAAACCTAGATTGATAATGTGTGCATGTGCATGGACCATAGAGATACATACCTAGAGTGTCATTGAAAAAGAATGGAGCATGTCATAGCCCATTCGGTGTAATTGAAACCAAAACGCCAGTTATAAGATCCGCCAACAATGATTCTTCTAGAACTCTGGACAGGTTTCGGGTATGTAAATGGCTCGTTGGTATAGTTAAACTCAAATTTCCAATTCTGGGGTCCCTTCCCAAAGTTCGCGTTGCTTGATCCAACTGTGAATATTGCAACAGTTATAGTTAACCATAGCAGCGACTTTGTGCATATCAAAGCCATTTTACTTTGCCTTGAGCTTTCTTAAAGGGATGAAAAGAAGGTTGAATGTAATGAAAATTAGCTTGGATGGGTGATTTGTGAAGTTTGGAAAAATATGTTTATATAGAGGTTAATCAAGCAAAGAATTAAACTAACAAATGGAAATAAACCTAATTTGACTTAGTTGGTTGGTCTATTGTTGAAAAATAGTGGACTTTTTATAGTTCTTGTGTTCTCATTTGTTTGTAGCAAACAGAGGTGGAGGTCATACATTTTTTTTAACTAGGGTGATAATTTGTTGACATATGTTTATTTACATGGAGTAACTTTTACCTGTTCGGGTCACCAAAATATTTTTTTTAGTGAATCGTGTCATTAAAAAAAACCTCACTTTAGATGATTTGATTTGGTTTTGAAGGTGATTCGATTGTGTTAAGGTGATTTCACTTTAGTTTTTTTTATATCAACTAAAGTTAACAACTAACAAGTTAGCCGTTAAAAAAAATAATATATATAATAAACTGATATGTAACAACAAAATTAAAAATATTTCACACAGTTATTATAATTATTATAAAAAATATGTAGGTTTTATTAAAGAAAAACATACTCGAAGAGTCGCAATGTTCCTAATAAAGTTGCAATTCTCGTTTCTCATTTCCTCCAATTGTAGTTCTCCTTTCTCCATTATTTGTTATACATTTCAAAAGTTTATATAGTAAATTACTTAATTGACATTGTAATTTAACAATTTGTAAATAGTAGTTTACCTCTAATATTGCATAACGTACAAGTAATGCTATGCGTTGACACCCATCTGCTTATGCTACAGCCACGTTTTCTTCTCTGCCACCCATCTGCTTATGCTACAGTCACGTTTCCTTCTCCCACGGCACATCAGAGACCTACCCGCTCTCACATGTTGCCTTGACGATTCCGCACGATGCATATCCAACGACGGGATCCCCATCGACTTCGGCTGAGACGATGTTGTCCACTGAAAATCAGCTTGAGGTCCTACCATAATTCTTTTACTCTGAAACCACATAACACAAATTCAAACCATTATGCATACATTTCTTCTTCAATTTGCTAAATCCACCAAAACTATTTGATTTCTCTGAACGAATACAACTGAAACCCTACAAAACTTTTCTACAACTTCCTACATGATATCTTGGTTCCTTTCATGAATCAGTGAAAGCTATGGAGAGAGCATTAGGGTTCCTGTGTTGATAAAATAAAAAAGTCCCTTTTTTGGGCCGTAGATCAAAAATTGATCTTTTTAGGGTTTTGGTATCTAATTTTTCAAAACTCATCTTTTTTTTCTTCTAACTGATCTATCGCACAGGTTTCCTGAGGTGGATCAGAGGCACAAATTCATGCCTCTTTCCATGTCTTCAACGTTTTCGGCAGATCCGCCGGTTACCCACCCACTTCCACAGCAATCGGCTCAGACAGAGGAAGAAAAGCTGAATTAAGAACTCCGTCAAAGCTTTTTCAGATCCTAAATCGGTTTCCACCTATCGCTATCTCTTTGATCCTGTTAAATTTTACAATTTAATTCTTATATTCTTTTAATTTTCTGCAGCCTTTTCAATTGCAATTCGCCAGTTATAGTTATTTTAATTTGACATTTTATTAGGGCTTTTATTGTGATCGTTGTTCTGAAATTAGTAGATTTATGTAGAGCATTTGATAGAATATTTGCATAAAATGCTATGGTTTTGCAGGTTGGAGTTCTTCCCTTGTATTCAAAGATTACGAGAACAATCTGTATGCAACTTAAGATAAGAGGTTTTTTTTCACATTTTTGTTTTGATATCTGTGTATATAAAGATAGTAACTTGATTTTGAAATGTTGCTTTTTTTGGATAACAGGTCAGAGTACATATATTGTGGGTCAGATTGCAAAGGTCAGGTTGCATTTTCTTGATTACATCTTTGTATTATTTAACGGGTCATGTTGCAAGTTTTATTTTGTTGCTAACGGGTCAGCTGCAGGTTAATTTTTTTGGTAACGGGTCAGAGTACAAATTAGGCTCAGATTGCGTTGCAAGTTGCATGGAAACTTTTCAGATCACAAAATATGTTAAATGTTGTATTTTATCAGTTCATGAGTTCTTCATTCGACTAAGGTCAATTGTACTAGCAGATACAATACAACATACAAATAGGTTACCCCCATGGATAATAAGTAAAATTAACAATATCATTATTTTTGTAGTGGCAATTTTTTCTATTATATTTCATAAAATACTTTTGTAGTTGTATTTAAATTATTTTTTTTTTACCCACCCCGTTTACACCCGATGCATGTAAATCTTCGATTATCCAGATACAGTCTGAAGCATTTCGAAAAGCGGGTTTCTTCCCCAAAATGTACAAAGATACGTAATAATAATAGTAAATTGCTTTCAAAGAAGTTTCAGAACATAATAGTAAATTGCAGGTTGAACGTGACGGGTTGGGTAATGGGTAAACCGAAAAAGGTGGTCGGTTTGTGTTATATTTTACTAAGGGGTCAAATGGTAAAATTCAAAAGTTGATTTGTCCAATGATGATACTTGGTTTCAATTTTCATATAGTTTTCTAAAATTCATTGCATTTCCGCTTGGTAAATTGAGATGTGATACAAAAGTAAAAATGCAATGAAAGTAGAAAAACAGTTTTTTCTACATTCACACATTCACTCAAGGTGATTGTCTTCATACTTTTTTACAAATTATATTTTATTGCTTCCATTACATTTGCCTCTTCTTAATTTTTCTAATGTGTGCAGAATTCTAGGTTCATACATTCACTCAAGGTGATTGCCATTAAACTTTTTACAAATTATATTTTACATATAAAAATGTTTATATGTGCTCCCAATGAAATATAATCCCCCCTTCTATTTGCAGCAAGTTCACGCTCTCTATTGTTTTACTTGGAGTTGGAGATCGGCCTTGGGACATGACGAGAGGATTTTATGATAATATTTCGGGTCGCGACTTTGATGATTTACAGGTTACCGTTGTAGCTTTCGTTTGGACTACGCTTTTGATGTTTGTGAATTCACGACCTGTAAATAAGAATGAATATGAACGTGATTATTTGTCTACGTTTGTTAAACTTTAACTAAATGAACACATACAAATGAATATGAACCGGGTTGTTTCTCTTCCGGTTATTTGTCTTCGTTTTTTTTAACAAAATGTACACGTATCTTGCGTCCCCGCTGCGAAGCGCAGGAATAATCCCTAGTTTGTTATACATTTCAAAAGTTTATATAGTAAATTACTTAATTGACATTGTAATTTAACAAATAAAATGATCATTCAATTAAATTAAACTTAAATGCTGATATAAACTTCTTTTTCTTTTAGTATATATTTTCCCCGCGGCATAGTGAAGACGAAGCTTACTAGTTCTAATACATTTTTTATTATTAATGAATATAAAGTATATATACTTACAAAAAATATTTACGTATTTAATCGTTATAAATATATTGAATAATGATTATTGTCGTGATTTTCTAATGCTTTTACAAAAAACCAATGTTTTAAAAACCGGTTCAAACCGGCCGGTAATACCGGTTGAACCGGATCTCGGTTACTAGCCCGGTAAATTTGAACCCGGTAAATTGGAAGAACGGTTTGTAACTTGAATCGCCGGTATTACCGGTAATACCGGGTTAGACCGGTGTACCGGTTTTAGGCCAAACTAAAATTTTAGGTTTAAACCAAAAAAATTAAATTTTATCGGCCCGAAAATAGTTATGCTCTTGTTGATAAGGATGTGTGGATGACGATAATAGTGAATTTCATCTTTTAAGCGATCGTGAACTTGATGCATTCAACACTCCAATGTCATAAAACAATTGTACACTTTTATTTAAAAAAACTTTGTTAGGAAAATTGTGTGGTTTTGTATTTTTTATTTTATTATGGATTAACTTTTAGATAATTTTTTTATTATGGAGTCATGTACTTTTGGATTATTTTTTAAGTTGAATTTGTATTTTTATGGAATTATAGGGTTAACTAGTAACCCGGTTGAACTGCCCGGTACAACCGGTTAAACTATTTATGAGCCCAACCCAGTACGGTTTAAAAACCGGTTTTTAAAACATTGCAAAAAAGTGATAACAAATTGGTTAAGAAAAAATGCAGGTCAAAGTCAACGGTCAAAGAAGCAATGTGAATCTTTGTTTTCCATTAACGGCCGTTTTTCTTGCACCAAAATATTAGCATCATGTGGTTATCTATAACGTACAAGTGATGTAATTAATTGGAATTGACTGATGTCAAATATTGAATTTCGTAATATATATAATATATTTTTTATTCTGAAAGTTGTATCTGTAAAAAGTTTCTCGAATATACAGATGTATTTATAAAATAAACATTTTCACCATGTAGTTTTACATGTTTTTAACTCGTAAAAGTGATGTGATACGTATGTGGGTTGCTTTGGATGATGTTTTACATGTTGGCTATATTGATCTAAGTAATTCTTGTAACATCCCATGTTTTAACTAGGAACCCTAGAAATTTATAAGTAGAAATGGGTCTTTGGTGAAAAGATGATATAATTTGGGAATCATTGTTGAAATGGGTTTGTTTTGTATCTTTCATGGTTAGATTATGTTGGACATCTAAAACTCCATTGATGATAGGTGTGTATGAATGTGCAAGGTTAAGAATTACTAGTTTATGAATAAGATATTGAAAAAATGGAGCTTTTGACTAAAATAGATATAAATCATCTCTAATATGTAAAATATGTTCAAATATTTAATTTTGATGTAATTAAACTAGTAAGGATTAGTTAGAATGACTACAAAGTGATTTATAAGCTTTAAGGTTAAGTATGCACACTAGGTGTTTGATAAAATGCCTCAATAAGGAGTTTTTGCAAATTTGAATAAATTCATCCAAATTATATAATAGAATCCTTACAAACGGGTCTAAATGGATGGGAATGAGATGTTAATCTATGTGAGTCTTGTATGAAGATAAATGAGTCATAATGAACATGTTGGAAGTAATATATACTCATATAAGGATTGATATTGAGTGGTCTTGAACTTGTATGCTAAATTTGGTATATTAATTAATTTGCAATTTACCTATATTTGTTGACTATAGGCGGTCAACGGGTCAGAGCTAGCAATCAAGATATGTTAAGAATTCCCGATGCAAAGGTAAGTAATTCTTACACCGTAAAAAAATGAAGTTATACATTGAGAGTCATATACATAACTAGTTTAGGTCCCGTGTCTACACACGGGGTGAAAAATATTAATATTTAAATTTTTATGTATATATATTTCACAGGTGTAAAAATATATTACATATACTACGGATATAAACAAACTCAAAATATGTAAAAATTAATATATAATTAGGTTTCGAAAATACGTTAATTACTATTTAATGTAATTTCACTTTCAATTACTATTTGATTGAAATAAAAGTTACATAATTAAATTTTAAAGCTTTCTTATAATAAGGGATAATTTAAAATAAATGTATTTTATTAGTCCAATTAATACTTTCTTTAAATATATATTATTATTTAAATATAGAAGTGCATTAAATAAGAGAGAGATGCGGGGAAAAAATGGTGAGATTGAATGTGGAGATGGCACGTGACACTAAAAAACCTTTATTTATTAGTATGTATAGGTATGCAATACAAAGTTGTATGTTTGTCAAGAAGTTAACATGGTTTAGTTAACGGTAGGGGTGAGCAAACCTTAAATGTTAACCTAAATTAACAGATAACCAGACCGCCACCGATCCGAATTAATCGATAACCGAGGTTAATCGACGGTTATGGTTAATGTTCTTTGATTGACTAATAAATCAGTTATGGTTATGGTTAAGGGTGTTCCATAACTAAACGTTAACCAAACCGAATTGAATTCATTACTGATTCACAATCAACTATTTGTCATGCAGACAATTGTCCCTAGTGTGGTAGGATTGCTCGTTTATTTCGATTTAAGTGTGTGTTTGTTTTCATGTGAATTGTTTTGGCATTGCTCGTTAGATGCAGATCCCCATCTGATTGTAATATTGTAATCTAGGTTTGATTATTTGCCATCGAATTGTGTAGTTTAAGGTTAATTTGATGCAGTTGTGGTTGGTGGATTTGATGTTTAAATTGGCTTAATCCTTTCTGATGTGTAGATTCTTAGTTCTACGTTGTCATCTTAAATTAGTTCAAGTTTTTTTAATCGGACGGATTAACAGAAACTAACCCATTACCGACCATTAACCGATTAACCATAAACGGGAATTGGTTTCGGTTATGGTTAAGCTAACTCTTAACCGGGGCTGTCGGTTATGGTGATGGTTAAAAGTGCTAACTGAATAAAATCTTTATTCAATTAGCACTTTTAAAGTCTTTATCACCAACCTTATGGTTGAGTGGTAGCCCCATGACTTTCCAAATGGGAGGTCATGGGTTCGAGTCTCGCTTGAGACAAAAATGTTCTAGATTGAGACAGGGGGTTTTCCCAGTTGGGGGTTTTCCCAGTTGTGGGTTTCCTCCTCGGTGGTGTGGGACCGGGTCATCACGCTTCTGTTCTTCGGGTGATCTGTTTGCTAGGGTGATCCCGGGTGTCCGGACCTTTGCTGTTAAAGAAAATAATAATAAATTAAGGGCATATAGTTGAATTACGACCAAAGATGGAGTAAAAATTCACAAATAGAAATTATGAACTTGATGAAAAGTTAATTTGATTATCGTGTATATCTTATCATGATTTCAGATGTTGCTTATTAATTAACAAAGTTAACTTACAAATGAAGTTGTCTATATTAAATGTCAAAATGAACATGTAGATAAGACTACAAAAGGTCAATGATTCATAAGTGGATTGAAAATTTCTAAATCATGACATGAATGTTGATATATGACTTAAGAAGTTGCCAAAAGAAATGCATGTTGATGTATAATTTAATTGGTTGTTTGAAGAACCAAAATAGACAATGTTTACTTAAATCCTTGTTTTGTATAAAGATTATATGTTAATGGAATTGGAAGTGTTGTTGATTATGTGGTTAGAAAGTAGAAGTTGTCCAACACTCACATTTCCTGCAAATATGGTGAATGAAAGTGTGCATATGATGTATGGGATCAAATATGACAAGTTAAAGTTAAAAACATGATTTTGGTGTTGTAGAGGGCATACCCTACGCCCACCAGCGTATACCTAGATGAAGCCTATGGTGGAAGCCATCTGAACTATCTGAGCAATATGCCTAACTTTAATTATAGATAGTTATTATATCACTAACTATAAATTTAATATGAAATTAATTATGGATAGTTATAATTTCTGACGTTACTTATCAATTTCGAAAAATAAACACGTATTATTGATATTTATTATATCATCAAAACTGTTTTTACATTTTAATTAACTCCGTTATTTTAGACAACTAGATTAATAATCCGCTTCAACTTTTATCTATAAATTTTTTAATTTAAAATTTTGTTTATCATCAATTAAATTGTTCAATCGATTTATAATTTCTATATTATCATTACTAATCACTATTTAATTTTGTTTATTCAGCCCGTGTTATACATGAGTTTTTTAACCTAGTTATATTAATAAACATGCTCATTTAAACTCACGAACCTATATAAATCGATTTTAGAGTTTAAGCTCAATCTTATTTATTAAATGAGTTTTAATTCGTATTTGAGTTTTTATCGACCAGAACTTAATAAACTCTACAAATAACGTAGGTTTTTTAGTTATTTGAATATTCAGTATCTTATACTGTCACACACTCCATTTCCGCCACCGCCCATTTCTCCGGCAACCAGCAAAGCTACCGCCGGTGCGACATGGCCTCTGCAAAGCCTACTGGTAGGTCGATCTCTCAACAAGCTTTCGATGAAATGGTTAAAGAAAACATAGACGATCTAGGTATGGAGCCAATGGAAGCCCTAACTGACGCCATTGAGACGTTAACTCTTCAAGGCGTAGATCTATCTGGTATTGTTACGGATACACTTCCTGGAGAAACTAATCCTGTGATCCAATCTCTTGATAGAATTAAACAGTTACAGTGCTCGGATTGGAGTGATGAAGCCGTCGTAGATGAGGTTCTAGGTTTGTTGAATACTTTGATTTCAATGTCTCGTGCTGAGGGATCCGGAAGTGCTGCAATTGCTACCAGAAACGGAGGCGTAGAGTTGATGTGTTCTGTTTGCTCGAAATTGAGCGCTGGTGGCCGTCATTCAGCACTTGTATCGGCGTTAGATGCGTTGGCTGCATTTCTTCATGGTATGATTGGTTAAATCGATCTGTTTACTTGATAATTGTTTTTTGCTAATTTCACTGGAGATCTGTTTTCTTTTTTGTTAGAGCATTCAGATGTGTGTATATCCTTGACAACTGTGACCTTGATTAGTGTTCTTAAAATGTTATGAATTCTCCAAATTGAAATGTGAATAGAGAACAATTTGTTAATTTTCAGTAGATTACTGGAATCTTATCTATCTCATGACTGATAAACCTGATTTTTGTTTAACCTTTAGTGTTCTTGAGCATGGAATCAAATTTTTAAAATGAGAAATAGTAGAAGCTTATGCGTTTTTAGTTCTTGATCTTAGTGGAACGGATTTGCTTTCATGATTATTTATAAGCTCTATAGAAATTTTTTATGTTATGATCTCTAAACTGAATCATGAATAGACCACATTTTGCAATGTTGAATACTTGAAGTGATTATCCTGATTTTAGCAACCAACTTTGATTTAGAAGTAAAATAGAAATCAACCTACACTTTGCTACCAATTTTAGCAAACAAGTTACATTTTATTGCCGATTGTAGCAATGAATTGTTGGAAATCAAGAGGGCTAACAATAGGAATTAACACATAAACTTGAATCCTTCGATTATGCCATTGATTTGTTCATATACATCGATACATGTATTTATACCTAATGAACCGTTGCCATCCCCAACAACGCGATGTTTAGGAAAACAACTGGTTACACCTGTTTACATTAGGGCCCTTCCTAATTACAGTTACATATTTGACCCCTTATACTAATAATAATGGCATATAACAAACAAAATTTAGTTTAACATCCAATATGAATAACATATTCAACAGATGGCATGCCATTATTTTGCTTAGTTTTCAAAAATTGTTGATGTGACATCTTATTTCTCATTTTAGTAAATATGTATATGCTAATAATTATTTTTGTATATAAATTTTTAAGAAAAGGTTCTTTTTTCAAACCTTAATTATTCTTATATATTAGAACTTTTCCAATAAAGCATTTCAACATTTTACAAGTGAAATCAGTTAAAAATGAGGTTTTTGCTAAAATCATTAATAAATCATAAGTAGTTTCTGTTTTGCACTTACTTTGCAGTTGGTGTTAAAATGAGGAAAAAGTGTAATGTTCGTTCATATTGTGCAGTTTGCCTGTAGTAATATTAGTTTCTTTCCCCATGCAGATCTTCAAAGTACAGAAACTTTTAGGCAAAGTGGAGGACCGAGAATATTAATTGAGATCCTAACCAGTGGAACCCAAAATGTGAATATATTGAACAGTGGTTTTTCTGTTGTTGCTGCTGCTTCAACTGGTAATGAGGTTATTAAGGAATCTTTTGTGGAATTACACATAGATGAATTAATAGTTACAATCATGAAGAAATATAGCAAAGGGAGCATTCCCAGTTTATATGATGCCATTAGAGTGCTTTTGGCTGCTGATGATAACCGAGTAGTGGCTTCACAAGTAAGTTACTTACAGAAATACTTATCTCAACTGCTTAATACTTCATGTTTAAAAGGAATAAAAAGTTGGTTTTGTTAACTTTTGATCTGAGTTTTGTTTTCCTCTTATTCTTTGTGTGTCAATGCTTTGGTGTGCTTGTTTTTTTGTTTTGTTTCTCTAGTAAGGGCTTCACCACAATGTAACATACTTTCAAGTTTTTGTCATTGCATGTAATGAACAATATTCTTTTATCATTTGATGTAACAAACTTCTATTTTGTTACCATTTGATGCAATTGACTTGATATAACGGGAAAAACTGTAGGCTGTAGCCATGTCACGATTTTACCTGTTATAGCAGGTCAAATTGCATCAAATGGTAACGTAATAAAAGTTTGTTACATCAAATGGTAAAACTGTAAAAGCGTAGTTTATTGCGTGAACCGACAAAAACATAAGAGTTTGTTATATTTTGGTGCAGTAAACCCTTTTTTTAAGCCAAGGTTCGAATCAGTTCAATACTTTGAAATATTAACCTATAAATTTTGTGTTTTTAGAACAGAATTTTGTTGTCTGTGTCTTTAGGTTTATGGCTATGCTCGACAATTTGCTAAAATTGGAATTGCTGAAGCTCTTGTGGAGTCATTGAATGATGGAATTAGCTCACCAGGTCTTGTATCAGCAACTATTGCACTAAAAGCGGTTGCAGTGAATGTGAGTGCTAATTTTCCAAATGCTATTGAAATTTGTGTTATATTCATGATGCATCTACCAAATAGAAACGAACATTACATTTTTTTCCTGAATTTAGCAAACCAACTTTATACGTGTAAAATAGAAACTAGTTTACAATTCATAACCGATTTTAGCAACCAACCTCATTTTAACTGATTAAAAAAATGCTTATGTGAAAAAATTAAATAAATTTATTTGCAAGCTTGAAGAAATTATATTTTTTGAATATAAAAACTATATTTAAAACCAGTTATTAAATATCAAGTCATATGCCACTTGGTGTGTGAGTGTGTGTGTGTGCCTATATATACACATTAAATGACACATAAGATGTCATATCAACAATATGTGAAAATATCAACAAAGAATAACCCGCTAAGAGTTTAAGTGGTCATTTGTTGCTACAATCTGTAATAACATGTAACTTGCTTGCTAAAATCGGTAATAAAGTGTAAAATGTTTCTATTTTCCGTCTCATTTAAAGTCGGTTGCTAAAATCAGAAAAAAAGTGTAAAGTTTGCTTCTATTTCTTGTAGCTTGCCCTTGTTTAAAGACAAGATCCACTGTGTAATGAAGCATGAAGAGATGTTTAAATATTTAAAAGCTGAAACCTTGATAGCTTATAGCAGCTTTGTTTCCGAATAGCATATAATGAATCCTGTAAAATTTGTTTACTATGAAGATAATCTATACGCTAAGCATTTTAATGTAAGTATGTAACCCTATTTTACTATCAAATGGGTTTATAACTTTTAGTTTTTTTCTGGTTTCAGGATGAAATATGCAGATCAGTTGCTGAAAATGGTGGCATAGATTCATTGCTCATTTGTATTGATGAATCAGGTGTACAAGGGAATAAAGTTGTGGCTAAAGCATGCTGCTCCTTATTATCAAAGGTCTGTGCATATAATCCTAAAGCCCACCTTATATATTATTTGATCATCTGATTTGAACAAACTACAAGTTCCTTTCTCACATATTACTAAGCTTATAATTTTTCATATGTTACATAATATAGACAAAAGTAATGTTCTATATATTAAGCATGCATGGGACACCCTTGTATTTAAAAGGTTACACTAATGCCACTTAAATATCAATTTGGTCTTGTTTACTCCCGGTTCCGGCCAAAAACTTCCCAAAAGTTATAACATGAAAATAATGGTTCTAACTTCAAAGCTCTTGACACATCTGGAACTGTAAAATAACAAAAAATGCCCCTGAAACTACCAAAAGGAATCAACTCCAGTCTCCAGTGTTGTAAAAATCGCTAGGCGCTAGTTGCCGGTTAATCGGCAACCCACCGATTAGGTGAAAGTTACTTGGAAACCCGCCGATTAGCGATTAATCGGCAATTAATTGCTATTTTTGCAACCATGATCAACTCTAGATGGATTGCCAAAAAAGTATGAGGAGATTCAGGGGCGTTTTTGTCATCTCTTGAGAGATTTTATCCCTCTGATATAATATATAACATACAAGGATAATGCTATTTGGAGGCCACTCAAGTATTCAACTTTTTCATTAAGGCCACTCGTATATTGAAACTACTTTATACACCATCCAAGTTTGTATCCAGTTTCTGTCATACCAAGTCGAGCTAAAAACACGTCGGATGATGAAAATGCCCTTAATTTTTTCGAGAAGACCACAATTTTAAACTATAGCATGATGACATCCCATCAAATGTAATTTTTGCCTTTTCAAAATTTAAGGGCATTTTCATCATCCAACATGCTTTTAACCTGAATTGGTAAAAATGAAACCATATAAATACTAGGGTGGCCTAAGGTAGTTTTAATATATGGGTGGCCTTGATAAGAAAAGTTGAATACTTGGTCCCCTCCATATGTATAATATATTATTACAAAATAACAAAAATAGCCCTTACATCAAAGCTTTTGCCACACCTAGAGTTATAAAATGACAAAAATTCCCCTGAATCTATTCAAAAGAATCAACTTGAGATGGATTGCCAAAAAAATATTTGAGTAGATTCAGTGGCATATTTATCATTTTACGCTTCTTGAGATATTGTATCCCTTCGATATAATAAATATATAGTACTTGCTTAGTTGGCAGGAAGTGACTTTAACAAGAGTGCTATTGTTGAAAGAGGAGGGTTGAATACACTCATCACACTTTCTAGCAGACTTGCTGATGACCCTTCTGTCCTCCAAGAGGTAAACTCTTGCAACATATATTTTAAAATCTAATTTCACATTTATTGATGGAATTTCTGTAGCATCTTTATTACAACCGACTTGTTCTACATACATTTGTTACTTAAGATGAAGTACACGTGTCACAAATCCAGGTGATGACTATCATATGCACCCTGTGCCTGCGATCACCTGCAAATGCATCTTTGGCAATGGAAGCAGGAGCAGGAGACCTTGCTGTCCAATCGATGCAAAAGTTCCCTAACTCACATCAACTGCAGAAAAATTCTTGCCTTATGATTCATAATCTTGTTGCCAGAAATCCAGAAAACAGGTGCGCCACTCGATCATTTGTTACAAATTAAATTGATTTTTTTAATATTTTTGTAAGAATTTGTTTTTTTTATTGTTGCACAGGCCTGTGTTATTGAGTAATGGTATTGAGAAGATAATAAGGAATGCCAAGGAAAACCACAAAAGCTGTAGAGATGCAGCCGTTGCTGCACTTAGAGACTTGGGGCTCGAAAACTACAATTCTTAGGTGCGCCACTCGATCATATCTTGTTGCCTGAAAATGATAATTTTTTATTTCATTTGGAATATTGATGTGATATATGTGATTCCCGTGTTGCTGAGGTTTATAAAAACACTTTTTTTAATGGCACCGAAAATACATACCTTATTTTGACAAAAAAAAATTGCGTATGCTGCCTTCTCTTTCTCAAGTCTATCAGTAACCTGAACACGTCGTGTATTTATTAAAAAATATATATAAATAAATAAACGCAATGTTGATAAAGATCTTGCTTAACGTGAACACACCTTCCTCTGTGCTGCCATCAGCTCTCTTTTTATTCCAGCTACAAACATATATGATTTAGCCACGACTCGAGAATTATTTTTGACCTTTTCTGGACTAATTTCACATATATCCTTCTATATTCAAAATATCATATTTACCCTCTTAAAACACTATCAATCGTTGTATTTCTTATAATAGTCTGTTTTACTATTATTTACTATGGAACGCGTAAATATGATATTTTTAAGATTATATATAATTGTATATGAAATTTTGATATATGAGCGTCTAACCATCATTCGGCTCCAACTCTTTTGCTTTCTTGAAACCGTCTATTGCATTATCTACCTCATTCAGCTCCATATATGCCTGAATGATGTGGTTAACAATTTTTTACAAAAAAATATATAATGAAATACAAGGATTTTAATAAACCATATTTAATCTAGTCACCAACCTGACCCTGGCGAAACCAAGCCTTTGCGTTATTTTCACCGTCACGCAATGCAGTTTCGGTGTCGAATAACGCTCCCTTTGCATCCCCTAGTTTCAGTTTACAAGCCTGATAATAATGAAAAATATTTCAATATTTGTTTTGATTGCCAAATTATGTGATTGAATATAATTTCAAGACTTACAGCACTGTTTGTGAATATCTGTGCTCTCTTTTTCCCCGTAGAAATAATTCCATCTGCAGATTTCAATCAATAAAATCAGTTAAAAGATATAGTAAATCGAGAAAATCACAAAAATAAAAGGCTTGTTTAGGCTCTCAAGCCTACTCGAGCTCAATATTTGAAGCTCAGTGTTGAGCCTCAACATAAGCTCGAGCTCGTCTAACTCGACTCGATTCGAGCTTTTAGCGTTAGCTCACTAGCGGCTTGGCTCGCTTACAGACATCCAAATAGATAAATGGTCAATAAATTGTGGTTAACCATCATCAATTCCTTCTTTCTCCCAACAGACGTCCAAATAACGCACAGCTTTCTTATACTTTCTGAGAGCCATTTTATAATCTTGCTTCTGCATTTGAACTTCAACAAATAAGAGTTTGAAGTGAAATAATATTATTATTAATCACGTAATTAGTCAACGACCGTAAACGCTTCGTTCCCATAAGCCCTGATCGAATCGACAGCATCCAACCACCATGAGAGCTGACTAGGACCATCGTCGAGGTCTGCAGGCCAATCGGGGAACACGTCTCCATCTTTGAAAAAGTTTCCAAGCCCGTCACCTTCCCAGTCTTTAATCTCTCCGCAGTTTTCAATAACAACATCAAGAACAGGACGACCATCCTCATCAGTAGCAACATGTTCTATCAACTTCACGGTTCCCATCCCTTTAACTACTTTCCCAAACACAACATATTTTCCATCTAAGTTTGGGGTTCGGGTGGTGGTGATAAGAAACCGGGACCCGTTTGTGTTCGGGCCCGAGTTCACCATCGATAACATTCCTTTTCTTTCATGTTTCACTTTGAAATTTTCGTCTTCGAATGTTGAACCGTAGATGGATTCTCCACCGGTACCATCTCCGGCGGATATATCACCTCCTTCAATCTTTGAACTTTTAATTAACCGGTGAAAACGAGTACCCTGAAATCATTCAATACGATGCCATTTTAAGTTCAAACAAGGTTAACCGTTAAACCGTGAAAACCGAACCGTTAAAAAAGAAAATAATCAAATAAACATAAACATTATTCTTCGGACGTGAAATAAAGACGGATAATACAAATGAATACTGCTAAAATTCGAAATCAATTGTTTTTAGAAGACTGAAAGTTTGATAAGGTCCCAATTGGAAGCCAAACAAATATACAACGATATAAACTAATTGTTAGTAAACATGCTGGTCAGGGTTCATTGACCGTTAGACCAAATTTTGTTAATAACGTTTATACTTTTAACTCTTCCAAGTATCGTCTATCAGTTAAAATAAAATAAAAAAAGTTGTATTACAATTGACGGGTCCAACCTTACACAAACTCGAAACTCGTGTGAGACACGTGAACCTGAAAACGACTAGAATAACACAAACACAACCTTTTTAAATTATTTACAACAAAAAAATACAAATATACATAAAACAATTACCTTTAAATTATAAAATCTTATATCATTTACTTAATTCTCTTTCAACTTTTAAATTTTATCAAAAAACACCCTACCCGATTAATTTATAACGTAAAACACATTTTTTTTACGGTTAACTCGCGTACCGATTACGGTTGACCCGAATACGACCTGAACCCGTGTACACTAAATACAAACCCACAAATTTCATATTACGTTAAAGAAATTCACACCCCGGTTACAATCCATTTGAAAATTTTGTTTTAGTAAATCATTTAGTTGGAGAAGATGAAGATTCTGAATCATGATTCATTAATGATCATGATAACAACTGTTTATCAGTCAACGGTTAGAAGATGAAGAAGAAGATAGACCTTGTAGTGAAGCGGGACGCCGGTGGAGGGTACAATACCCTTCTCGCCGGTACAGAGTGCCCGGAAATTCTCGGCGGTTTTGGGGGCAATATCGGTAAACAATTCCACCACAATCCTCCCCTCTAATTCTCCAGCTATGCTAATGTCCAGATAACACCTTCCTCTCCTCATCTCTCTCTCTTTACTTTCTTTTTGCTTCAGTTTTGTTTCCCCATTTTCAATTGGTTTTCTTTTTTTTCCAAATTTGTGATATATATAATCATGCACCCTTATCATAAATGTGGTATTAATAATTTAATATAAGTTATCTATATTACTTTTCAGTATGAAAATACTATTCATAAATAATTTCAAATAATGAGAAAATGACGAAAATTGTCTTGAAATCTATGTTACCATTTTTTTAAAGAGTTAGTTGCATAAATGGCCGTGTGGTTTGATCAAATTGCACGTTTGACTCATAGATTTTGAAAATTGTAAAACTTAGCCACAACATTTGTGATCTGGTTGCGCCTTTAGCCTCTGAGTCTGACGTTAATACAGTAAGTTTTTAACAAAAAATTAGCCCATTTGCCACCCACGTGACTTACGATTGCAAACGTAACCCTAAAAATAAGTTAAAATCAGTAAAAAAAATTATTAAAAATCACTAAATTTTTACAGATTTCTATTGATTTTAACTCGTTTTTAGGGTAAGTTTACAATCGTAAGTCACATGGATGGCACTTGGGATAATTTTTCATTAAAAACTAACTGTTATTAACGTCAGGGGCTAAAGGCGTAACCAGGTCACAAACGTTTGGGCTAAGTTTGTAATTTTTGAAACCTGGTGGCCAAACGTACAGTTTGATCAAACCATAAGGGCTATTTGCGCAATTAACTCTTTTTTAAATAAAGCAAATAACAAAAAAAAGTAATGTTATATCATCCAACATCTAAACTACCTTAATTAGTATCTTGTAATGATTAATGTCATCAAATAGTAAATGAATCTTATCTAATAAATCGATGTTGTATTTCTTGCATAACCAAACATGTTATTTTGAGCATCAATATATTTTAATTAAAATATAAAAAACAAATAAAATAATTGCAAATAGGTACAAGTAGCCAATAATAAAGTGGATATAGACAATTTAAGAATAATGTTTGTGTTTTTATAACCAAAATAAGAAACAACTTCCAATGATCTAGTGAAAATAAAATAGAGAAGTCACAATCATGGAGTTTAAATAAAAAATATGAAATCAAAGCATTGATATCAACTACTACTACTAGTACCACCTTTCATTGTTCATCAATATTTCTTGCTTTTTTCAGGCATCCCATTTCAATCTTTCCTAAAAGTTATAATCTTGAGATTATTACGAAAATATATATTTTTTAGGTTTACTCGTACCACTAAAACTAATCAAATTATACTTTTATATTTATGAAATACTTGAAATTATTTCTTATATCTATTTTATCTTTGTATATAATCAGAAATGTCTTAAATGTACAAACCGACTCACCTTTTACTTTCTTTTGTTTACACATGAAATTTTTGTTTTTCACGAATATATATATATATATATATATATATATATATATATATATATATATATATATATTTTTGTTTTCACATATATTTGATTTTCTTAAAAAGTAAATAGATTTGTAGGTATCAAAATATATATGATAACATACGCACATAAAGTGGATACACGAAATCTATTCATCTATAATTATGTAGTAAAATGTTGCCTCACATGAATATTTTTTTAAAAGTATAACTAAAAGGATTATTAATTTATTTTAATGATTTTAACTATAATCTATTGTATTTATTTAAAATTATTATATTTATTCTATTAAATAAGTTTTAAGTTCTAATTAAAAATGACAAATAAAAAAGTTGTTTGATATGGTTAATGAATGAAAACCAAGTTTAGTGGGATAAATGGAAGAAAATGCCATAGTGGCACTCACCACTTTATGCTTCTAATTAAAAAGATTTATTTAATTCCATAATGTCTCAAAAGTTAATTAATACTAAACTATAAGCAATTAAAATATTAATTGCCCCCACTTTTAGAAACCACAAACCTATCAAAACAAAATTGCATTTACATCTCTAAAAAGTTCTATTGCTTATTTGCTCTTTTGCATAAAAGTATGAATCATTCTTGGATTTTTACTCTTTCTAGTCCTATAGAAAACATAAGATCAAAAGATTATAACTGTTTACCCATTAATCATATCGAAATTAATAGTAAAATAGTATTCTATATATAACTATAAACTTTTTTATAAAATTGATGATGTGTCTTCTAAAAATGAGTAAATTACATTTTACGTACTTTAGTTATTTACCAAATTTCAGTTAACGTCCTTTAACTAAGAAAATTAGAGATTTTATCCTTTATGTTTAGAAAAGTTTGCACGTTTCATCCTTTAAACTAACGTCCGTCAATTTCAGATGTTAAGTATGGTCACGTGAGGGCAAAGTCGTCTTTTCATAGTTAATAAAAGAACAAGGTACACTTTTCCTCATTTATGTTTATACCAAATTTCATATTTCGTCCTTAAAATAAGGTAATACCAGAAATTGTATTTTATGTTTAAATTTGTTTGCATATTTCATTTACACTAACGCCCATATATTTTTGGCGTTAAATGAAGCCATACCTCTCACCAAATTGTTGGCAAGCATCCCTCCTCGACTTTTCCGTTCAGATGAAAAGAGAGTTTCGATTTACTCCAACAATTGGAAAATGATAAAAAAGGAGGGTTTTGATTTACTGTGGCTATTGGATTTATAGGTTTTGTGAAAAGTACAAGTCATGTGTTTGCTTTCTCTTTGAAAATAAACGTCTGTTACATGGAGGGGTAAATCTGCCATAACATTTTACTTAAATGTTTAATCGAAACCTCCATTTTATCTATTTCCAATCGGAGCAAATCAAAACCCCTTTTTATCTGACCGGAGACGGCGGAGAGGGATGCTGGCCGACAATTCCTCGTATTTGGTGGGGGGCTGGTGGCTTCATTTAACGTCAAAAATAGATGGTCGTTAGTGTAAACGACGAAATAGCAAACAAATTTAAACATAAAGGACAATTTCTGGTATTACCTTAGTTTAAGGACGAAATATGAAATTTAGTATAAACATAAAGGACGAAAAGTGTAATTTGTTCTTTTATTAACGACAAAAGGACAATTTTGCCCTCGCATGAGGAGCACGTGACAACACTTAACGTCTGAAATTAACGGACGTTAGTTTAAAGGATGAAATGTGCAAACTTTTCTAAACATAAAGGACAAAATCTGTAATTTTCTTAGTTAAAGGATGTAAACTGAAATTTGGTAAATACCTAAAGGACGTAAAATGTAATTTACTCTTTAAAAATTTAACATAATAAAATAATAATGTTTTATATACAATATTATATTTATAAAAGTAATATATTCATTTAGTTTTATAAGCTTAAACGTTTGTAAAATTTAGGTTTAAGCTCGTTTATTAAATGAGCTTCAATTTATATTCGATATATTCTTTTAGGTTCATATTGATTTGAACTTTTATCGAGTTGATCTCAAATAGCTAATGAACGGATCTGCTCGTATACACCCATAATTACTTAATTTGAAAGTAAAAAAGGACCAATGGATCAGGATTTTGTTTAAAAGAATTATTATAAATAGATAACAGAGGACTCGTTAGTGTGAGGTTAGTTTGCTTGATAGAGCCACGTACCTTTTAGAGGTAATGTTCCAGGTTTAAACCTGGGCAATAGAGTAATTTAGAATTATTGGTGTAAATTGTTAAGTAAAATAAGGGTAACTTTTGTCGTTAAAAAATAAATAACGGAGGACTCAAGGAGTATTGATCAAGGTAAACTTTTAATTCAAACAAAAATGCTTTTAATTAAAACAAACATGCTTTGATAGAGGCACATACCTTTTAAAGGTAATGTTTCAGGTTTAAACCTGACAATAGACTAATTTATAATTATTGGTGTAAATTGTTAAGCAGAATAAGAGTAACTTTTGTCATTAAAAAAATATATAACGAAGGACTTGAGGAGTATTGATCAAGGTAGACTTTTAATTCAAACAAACATGCTTTTTCTAATTCGTTTTGATAAAAGTTATTAATTTTTATTTTATTTTATTTCTCATTTTTAGTTGAAGAGAAAAATAAATAAATGTAAAAGTTTGGAGTAAATTATATAGATTGTACTTTAATTATAGTAGAAACTACACTCTCTGTCCTTTGATTTCAATAAATACACCACAAGTCATTTTCTTAGATAATTTTACATACTCTATGTCTTTTACACTAATTCGTTTTGATAAAAGTTATTAATTTTTATTATTTTATTTCTCATTTTTAGTTGTGAAGAAAAACAAATAAATGTAAAAGTTTGGAGTAAATTATACAGATTGTCTTTTAATTATAGTAGAAATTACACTATCTATCTTTTGACTTCAATAAGTACCACCACAAGTCCTTTTCTTAGATAATTTTGCACACCCTATGTCCTTTACACTAACTGGTGTTAAGTTTTTCTGTTAAGTCTAGACATGTGCCTTGTACATGAGGGTAAAATGGTTATTTTACCCACGAAATGACAATTTATATATTTCCACTTATCTTCCTCATAAAACCTTAACCCCATTGTTCTTCCTCTCTCCCTCTATATGCAAGAACACCATCAGTCCACCATCGTATAAAATTTTACAAATTGTTTGAATCATATTGTTAAAATTCACCCACTAAAATTCAAATTCTTGTTTCCTTGCCTCTGATTTCTTTGCAACAGACACCAACGACACCAGAAACACTAAACCAACAACAAAGTTTTCGCCTTCCAACTTCAATCTGCCTCAAGATCAAAATTTCTGCTTCCACCTGAAACACAAAACCAATTTGATTTTTCCTTCGATTTTGTCCTTTGACCACTTGTATCTTTGAACAAACACATCAATTTCTTCAATCCTTTGATTTCGTCCTTTAACCTTTATTCCTTTTGAAATCGTTCCCAATTGAACGGCTTTAAACAAACAGCACTAATCGATTACTTCTTTCACCCTTGATTTCGTCCAATGTCTTCTACAACTTGAAAGAAACGCAAACAATTTCCAAAATCCTCTCTGCCTCCTCCAAATTCCTTAAACGAACGAGATGTTGGCGAGGGCGCGTGGGTCGTAAAGGGAGGCGAAATGGGGGTGGGGTTGGGTCGGGTTGTGGAGGTAATGGTAGGTGGGGTTATGGTGGTGGTGGAACAAGTCGTTAGGGTTTAGGTATTGTGTGTTGGTGGGTTCGTTGAAGGTTTGTGAGTACTGGTCGAAGATATGGCGGTTTTGATGGCGACGGCGGCGTTGAGCATGCCCCATTCGTAGTCCAGCATCTCCGATGATCAGTTTGTTGGTCTGGGAAGGTATGAAAAGGTGTCATAGGTTAAGCAATTTTTAATGGTAAAAAGTGAGAGTGTCCTTGAATTTACAGGAAGATGAAGATCTGTTGAACTTTTTAAGGGGTTAGAGCATCAGGTATACCCTGATCATAGCTCTCGTGATCCTACGTGGGCAAGAAATCACGGCGTGATACCTTGACCAACACCGCCCCCTTGACACAATATTCACGGCGTGATTACTGGGCGTGATAATTTTCACGCGAGCAAATTCGTCCGTTTTTAAAATTATTACCGTTGAACGGTAATAATTTGTATCGTTGGAAAATAATAATATTTATTTTTACTCACTATAAATACCCAATTTTACTCCATAATATTTACACTCATTTTCTACCCAAACTCACTAATCTTCTATACTCATTTCTAATATCCCCAACCCATAATAAAAAATGAGTAACGATCCGAACCCACACCTTTGGGCTCATTACACGGCTCTTGATAACGCGTTCATAGCCAACCAAATGAACCAAAACTTTTCACCCGGCCCAAAACCTTAACAATGCCCAAGACGAGAGGATGGATTGGAAACAAACAAAACAGTAGATCGAAATTCTTGGCATGGATCTTGATTCACTCTCCACCTCGCAACGTTTTTTGATTGAGAAAAAAAACAAAAGGAGATCAAAGAACGCTATGGTATCCCGTAGGTTTTTGGTTATGTATTTTTTTTAAGTAATGGTTTTTTCTAGTAATGTTTTTTAAGTTATTTTAATTAATGTATTTTTTTATTAAATATTATGTTTTATTTTATTTAAATAAAAATTAAAAAAATAACATTTAATTATCACACCACCACAATCACACGGGTATACTCATTGCCTAGTGATGGGTGGTGTGATAATGACGTGGCGTCACGTGACGTACACTTTATTATCACATCACACTAGTATACTCCATGCTCTTAGAGATGAGAGATGATAGAGAGGTTTATATTTATTCTTTTGAGGTAAAATGACCATTTTACTCTCATATGCAAAGCATATGTCAAAAATTAACAGAAAAACTTAACAATAGTTAGTGTAAAGGACATAGTGTGTACAAAAGTATCTAACAAAAAGACTTATGGTGTACTTATTTAAGTCAAAGAACATAGAGTGTAATTTTTACTATAATTAAAGAACAATTTATGTAATTTACTCAAAAGTTTGAGTGCTTTTACGGTACCCTACTTAGAATTAAATAATTAAATGAAATTCAATTATGCAAAAGATAGATTTTAATATGGCTTTTTCTAACCACACACGGAATATTGCTAATTGGACCCGCCGCCGATCTATACGCCCTCGTATAGGGCAATACGAGGGCGTATAGAATTCAGTCACTGCCAACAGAATGCCACGTGTCATTCTCTGTCTGGCGGCTGGTCCAATACGTGGCGTATTGACCTATACGCAGCGTATGAGGCACGGGTTATATTTTTGCTTCAAAAGTTGGAAGATTTGGAGTTTATGAATCCTATACGTGGCGTATTGACCTATACGCCACGTATAGGTATTTTTTATTTAATTATATTTTTTTATTTATTTATATTTTGTTTATTTTTATTTTAATTTATATAAACATTTGTATATTTTATTTTTTTTAAACATTTGTTAAATTTTTAAAGTATAACCAAGCAAAATATTAAACATTACAAACCAAACAAAATATTAAACATTACAATCAAACAAAATATTAAACATTACAACCAAACATAATATTAAACATTACAACCAAACAAATAAACTAAACATTATATACATTACATCAAAAAATTAAATATATACATCAAAATGTTTTACATACATAACAACGAAAGAAACAAAATACAAATAAAAGAACTAAATCTAACCGTCTCCGCCGTCACCCTGACCGGCTCCGGCGTCACCCTGACCCGCCCCGCCCTCACCCTGAACGGGGTCGTCCGGATAATGACGTGGCGGTGGTAGTGGGGGTGGCTCGATGCCGGCGGCTCGTGACTGATTCACGAGCTGTCCAACCGCCCACATCATCAGGTCCTCCATGCGATCGAGTTGACGACCCTGTCGTCGTGAGTCGGCAACAAGGCCATCAAGCACTGCCTGGGTAGCCCTATCCAGCCTAACAGACCGACGTACGTGTCGGGGATGCTGTGGCGGATGCTCGTGGACCTGCTCGACGTGTGGCGGCTCGTCCTCAATCGTTATACCCTGTAGCGGCTGAGGCATATGCGGGTCCCCCTGTCCAGGCATCTGCGGCAACGGCACCGGGACCCAAACCTGGTCCTGGACGGCCCCTACGAACCGAAGGCCCTGCGGGAATCGGTGCGTGATGCGCATGCCGCTCGCCGTGCGACGGTCTAATCGGACAGGGGGAATGGCCGGTAACATCGCAGGCTCATGCTGGTCAAATGGTAAGACCGACCGCATGATATGCGTGATGAAAGCACCGCCATATAAAAGTCCGCGCTTCTGTCGCATATAGGCAGAAGCAAAATAAAGCGCCATGCTAGTGGACAGGTCGCACCGCCTCCCAGTAAGCAGGCAGAAAAGGAAGAAAAGATCTCTATCAGTGCACCACTCACGGCTTTTCAGACGCGGTGCGATCGACGTCGAAATAAGCCGGTGCAGATATCTATACAAAGGGTCTCTAATACCCGAGACCCTCCCCTTGGTACCCAACCAAGGACTATCTGAAATCAAGCCCCAAAAAACAAGGAGTTCCTCCTTGTCCACCTCTGTCACCGCCTCGGTGAAAAGCGGCGTCACCGTCTCAGGCTCGTAGTATAAACCCGTCGTGACGGCCCACTGACTGAGGGTCTGACGGTAAACGACCCCAAAAATAGAAAAAGAAATACGATCCGGGTCAATATCCGGCGCCTCTCCGGGTAGAGGCTGCAGCCCAGTCTCTGAGTAGATGAACGTCGAAAGAAACTCGACGACCAGCTCTCGGTATGTCTCCGCAAAAGAAAGGTCAAAAAGACGCGACCATGGCGTGTCCTCGCCGATGATGGCCCTGGCTCGCTCGGCCTCTTGCACCTCCTCGAGGAGGGCCCAATCCACCGCCGTACCTGGACCCATCTGCACCTCCCGGAGCTTCTGGCAACGGGAAAAAGCCTCCGTATCGGGCGGAAAATCCAGAAATGGGTAGTGCGCAAGATCGTCTAGCTGATCCATCTCAATATCATTATGATCCGCCATATCTGATAATAATTAATTGTTTTTAATTTTTTAATTTAAATAATAATATAATATTGTTTAAATTTTAAATAATAAATAATAATATAATATTGTTTAAATTTTAAATTATAAATAATAATATAATATTGTTTTTAATTTAAATAATAAATAATAATAATATATTGTTTTTAATTTTAAATAATAAATAATAATAATATATTGTTTTTAATTTTAAATAATAAATAATAATATTATATTGTTTTTAATTTTAAATAATAAATAATAATAATATATTGTTTTTAATTTTAAATAATAAATAATAATAATATATTGTTTTTAATTTTAAATAATAAATAATTATTAATTTTTTAAAAACCTATACGCCACGTATAGGCTTATACGTGGCGTATAGGCGGTTGCCGGGCAAAATAAGCCATACGCAGGCCAATTAAGCCATACGCGGGCGAGTTGCCGGGTAAACCAAGCCATACGCGACCAGTTAAGACCATACGCAGGATGAAATGATCATTGTTGACGTGAACTAACGATACGACTTGATGTTGAGCGTGAACGTTAGGACCAAACCACAATGGAAAAAATGTTTGATTACCGTTGATGCTTAAAAGATGAACAATCACCCCAAATCTTTGAGCAATTAGGAGTCCTGTGTATGGCATCGACATCCAACGACTAACTGGTGCGGCTTTCACATACTGCCAATCTATTGTGTGACGTAGCCTATCATACTCTTGAAAGGCGACTCTGTCAAAAACAGTTCTCCACCATTCCTCTTTATTGTCCATCTCATTTAGAAGTTGTTGTCGGATAAAGAGCCACCGGTTTTCATTTAACCCTAAGCCCAAAGCTACCGATCGAAAACCACAGTTACCGTCTGGATTTACATCCTGTATATGTGAAATGTACGGATGAAACACAGACGGTATCGAATCCTTAAAACATTTTATATTGTTAACCGCATCTTTCCCCGTAATCAATGGAAACCCTAGATGGGCGTTATCATCTTGCGGTTGCTTTCCTTTACCCTTCGTTGAACGACTGTGTTGAAAGACCGAACTCGCTTGTATAGACTCTTGTGACGCAATATACGAGCTGTGTCTCGCATGGTCACATTTGCTCGGTTGGGATCCTGTGAATGAGCTGTTTCTCGCGACATCCTGTTTCCTTTGTTGTTGCTTTTTCAAAGTTGGACGACCGCGAGTATCTTCTTGTACCATAGGCGCTTTCTTGTTACTTTTGCTCGGAAAGACAACCCATGCGATTCTCGACAGCATACTTCTTTTGACCTGATCGGGTTGTGACATGATTTTGTTTCTCACTTGACCCAGTACCTTATCCACGTCTACATTTTCATCATCGACAAACGACGGTTTTAAATCAAGTTTCCTCCAGAAGACGTCCACCGCATCTAGAGGGATTATGCCACCTGTATTTTAAACGAAATAGTCAGAACATTTT
This sequence comes from Smallanthus sonchifolius, assembly GCA_023525975.1. NCBI lineage: Eukaryota > Viridiplantae > Streptophyta > Magnoliopsida > Asterales > Asteraceae > Smallanthus > Smallanthus sonchifolius. Next base: position 4,349,885 of record CM042024.1, on the reverse strand, counting down.
GAAAAGCACACGGCAACCCACAAATACTAAATAGTCAGAACAGTTTACCTGTAGCTTCGATATCTGCCAGACGACAAGCACACGGCAACCAACAACTACTGAAAAGTTGGCACCCACACGTTGCATTTTGTTTCCGTATATTTGATAACTTGTACCACTCGTTTTCTATCAAATCTAGAGCTTTATGTGAAACTTTACCGTGCAGGTTATCAAACAATTCAATAGCTATGTGGCTGTCCATTTTCCTTATCAGGCTTGTTCCAAACCCAAACTGTAACTGATAATACTGATCTGATACAATTTCATCAACAAACCCAACAAGTCTATCTAGCGAGCTGTTAGCGTTTCTAAGATAGCTCTTTAAGAGCGAATGCTGGCTCTCGACTCGGTTCGTTGTATGTTGACCAAAATTGAGGTTTCTGTTGGACCACGCCGATACAAACTTTTCTTTATACGGGTCCAGCCAATTTTTAGTCACATAATCTATAACTCCTGGAAAAATATTTAATATTGAATAAATATTTAAATACTGAAAATATTAAATATTTAATATTTAAAACTTACTTCCTCGTTTGGCTGCATACAGACGTTCGTAAAGCCGGTTGAAGTTGTACTGGTATATATCTGGCGTGGGAGACTCACATAATACCGACCATGAATACTTGAAATTTTTCCAGTCTTCGTCTGTAAATGATGCCCTGCAATGTTTTGCGATATTCTCGTGTATGTGCCACCGACATAGGTTCTTGGAACAGCCCGGAAATATTTTATCACACGCGTTCATAAGAGCTTTGTCCCTATCTGTTACTATCACACGCGGCTCCATACACTTTTGCAACATTGCTTTTATTTGAAGTAGCACCCAGACGAAGTTTTCCTCCCGTTCTTTTGATATAAATGCATGAGCGACGCAAAACGACTGGTGTGTGGAGGTCACACCGACCACTTGGACAAATGGAAGTTTATACATGTTTGTTTTGTAGGTCGCGTCGATCATCAACACGTGCGGGAAAGCACGCCACATCTCGTACGATTTCGGATGAACAAAGAATATCTCCTCCACACTATTTGTGACAGGATCTTCTCGAGTATAGTAGACGTATTTTTTAGAAGAAAGCAGGTTTTCCAGAATCTGTATTGGAGTTTCACCGACTCTCGTTTCGTTTTTTATCTTTTGTATAGCATTATAAATGTCCTTTTTAATGCAACTACTCTCTGGGTTTTGTTCCCTTATAGTTGCCAGAATGTTTCGTGGCAACATGTTTTGCGAGTACAACTTCCCCACCAAAAGTTGTTCCGACTGACACAGTCTCCTTGCAAACGAGTGCGCCACAAGATGTTGACTAGGATCGTGGTTATGACTGTCATCCTTCACCGTTAATTTCCAATCACCAGTATTTTCTTGATACTCTCCTTCCAATTTAAAGGGACAACCTATTTTTTTGCTACCGGCACGTCTAACCGTGGCAGTAGACGCACGTTCGCCGTGACGGTCACACACAAGCCACACCTTGATAAACGGTTCCGTCGGATCGTCGCCTTTTCTCCTCGATCGTCGGGTGACAAGGACGTAACCATTCTCACGTCCTCTCCGCATAGCCCAATCCACCAACTGTTCACGAGACTGAAAATTCTGGTCAGTTTTATACGACACATTTTGATGGTTTTGTTCTTCGTCTTTGGAGTCGTCGGTTTGTTGTGTCGGGTAAGAGACTTCACCGCACACGAAGTTGTTAGTTTGTTGTGTCGGGGAGGAGACTTCACCGTATACGAAGTCGTTCGTGGGTTGTGTAAGGTAAGACGGTTCACCGTATACGAACTCGGGATTGCTCAGTGGCTCGTTCAAATCTGGAAGCCTTACCCGTTGATTAGAATAAACGTCGGACGAGACCTCCTCCCAGTTCACCTCTTGAACGCCAGAACTTTGCGGGTTGTTTTCCAGCGACTCGTTAGAATATACCTGAAAACCGTAGTTACCATCCCACCACCAAGACATGTTTATAATTTTTGAGAGATTGTTTGAAATTTTTTTGAACGATACGTTCGAATGAGAATTTTGCATGGTTAAATACACAAAATTTGGCCCCTATACGCATCGTATAGGGCAATACGGTGCGTATAGGATTCGGGTCAAACCTGGTCAAACCTCGTATACGCATCGTATAGTTCAATACGATGCGTATAGCGTACGAGGTACTTTCTGCAACTAGTCAACATCACATCGCTATACGCTCCGTATAGATCTATACGTGGCGTATAGCGATGTGATGGTTGACTAGTAGCAGAAAGTACCTCGTACGCTATACGCATCGTATTGACCTATACGATGCGTATACGAGGTTTGAATGACCAGGTTGTACGAGGATGTCAGGCATGGGAAATTGTGAAGGGCTATACGCATCGTATTGCCCTATACGATGCGTATATGGCCAAGTCCATTTAGCAATTCCCGTGTGTGGTTAGTAGTCCCCTTTAATAAAGACTTGCATCATTGATCAATGATTTATTTAATTTCTTGAAAACAATTATTGACTTTTTTTATTAACACAACCCCTTCTGAAAAAGCGAATATTCCATTTTATATTAGCTGTCTTTTTAACTTTAGTTAATGTAGCTATTGTTCGTATATTTTTTATTAAACAAAAACGTAACATCTATTACCATCCACATTTACCACTAACAAATATACACAACTAGTTGAAATTATCCGCGAGTTGCGACGATAATTTCGTATGTGCACAAAACATAAAATAAATTAAATACGATATAGATCGGTTTTAAACTAAATAAAAAAGCACGTAAACAAAAGCGAATGAAGTTGCGTAGACTCGATATCGAATATCAAAGCTTAGAAAAAAAACACGCCATAATGGTACAGTTAGAAATAAAGAAAAGGTAACATCGTTGTAAAAATGAACGTTAAGAAACACGAAAAAGAATTAAAAAGGTAAAAATATATCATATTTAACTCGGTTTGATTTTGAATAAAACTTACGTCATCAAAACTTAGATAAAAAAAAACGTCACAACGGTATATTTATAAATAAAGATGTTGTAAAAATGAGCGTTAAAAAACACGGAAAAAATTAACAAAAAGTAAAAATATATCATATTTGACTCGTTTTATATTTGAATAAAACTTACGTTTAAACATAGACCGACTCGGTTTTAAATAAAAGTTATATCGAAACGTAGATAAAAATAAACGGATCGCAATAATATATTCCGAATGTACGAAAGTATTATATTTTAAAAGTTATAAAAGAAAAAATATGTTTATAATTAATTATAAATTTTAAAATAATAAAATTATTAAATCAATTAAAAAACAAAAACAAAAACGGTGATGTGTGTCGTAATGTGTGAGTCAGTGAGTATATATAAGTTAGCCTAAAATTCAGAACAGTAGGTAAAAATAAGCCTAAAAATCATTTCGAAAGTTATAATAAAAAAATATAACGTAAAAAGGAGTAATTGTTTGGGATGGGCCAAGCCCAAATGTGAAAGGAGTAATTGTTTGGGATGGGCCAAGCCCAAATGTGAAAATACGTGAGGATGGGCCAAGCCTATAACTGTCTCGACCAATCAAACGGCATACAGTGAATAATGTATCACTGACCTGTCAAATTGTTGTTTGTATAATATGAATAAAAATAAAACACAATAGTCAAGAAAATCGTAAAAAACGTTCGTAAATGTACTTTGTTTTCATTGATGTTAGAACATCTATAGGAAATAGAGTAAATTACACGAAAGCTCTCTGCGGTATGCTAATATTTTGGATTGACCCTCTAAGTATGAGAAACTACATCTTTACTTTTCGTGGTATGACAACGGGTAACATAAACCCCTGGAGTGGATGTCTGTTAATTTTTCTGTTAATCTTTTTGAAAATGACCAAAATACCCTTACCAGGACGTCTCCGACACCAAAAACATCACCGTCACCGGTAACTTCTCCGACACCAACATAACCACCCGCTGACACCATTTCACCGCCACCCTCCACCGTATCTTCACCTCCAACCATCCCTGCTTCCCCCTTCGAAAAATCGCCCTAGAAGGGGTCTGAACCATATCTCCGGTAATGTCCCTCTCGAAGCGCTTCATGATTTTCAAACGGGCCAACCCTAGAAGGGATGCCCAAATCACCGTTAACAACCTCCATTCTTCATCGAAACTCCACCAAAACCACCCTCACCCCATCTCCACAACAATTCCACAATCGTCACCATTAGTGACCACCTGATGTCAAAATTACCTAGAAGAAACAGAGAACGAAGTCACCTGATCGCCGAAAAAATGAACCCATCATCGTCGAAAAAAAACCCTACCCATGAACAAACGGAAAAACAAACCCATCCTGATTTTCTTACTCACGAACAACCGAAAAAATGATACCGAGTCTGTTCTACCGACCGACCGATCAAAACCCAACCCAACCCAACACCATTAACAACACCCTTTCTTCTTCCCTAAAAAAACTAGGGCTGGAATGCTTGACGGTGGTGGTTTAGATGGAGGGGAGAAACGAAGAGGATGGTGGTGGAGACTTACAAGTGTGCCCGAAATTGGGTTTTAGATCTAAACTCCGGACAATCCTGGTTCCTTGGTCGAGAAATCAAATGAAGAAGACATAGATAAAGAGGTGGGGGTCGGGGTGGGGTTAGGGTAACGAAATGAAGAAGACAGAGATGAAAAGCGATGGTCCTAGAAGGTTTTTTTTAATTTTATTTTTTTTATTTATAAGGGTATTTTAATCATTTTTAAAAATATTAACAGAAAAGTTAACAGACATCCACTCCAGTGGCCCTTTATGTTACCTGTTGTCATACCACGAGGAGTAAAGATATAGTTTCTCATACTTAGGGAGCCAATCCAAAATATTAACATACCACAGGGACCTTTCGTGTAATTTACTCTAGGAAATACAATTATTTGACCCACTAAGGTTGTGGGGCATACTCCTCTATACTTCGTACGACTCTGTGCCACGTCAGCGACACTTCATTCCGGTCTATCAAGGAAATACTCTACTCTCTTATTCCTAACATTTTTAAATAAAATAATAATTTTATGTTTTTAAATTTTTTAATAAAAGTAAAATTAAAAAAACAGAAATATTTAACATTACATTACATTAAAAAACATTAAAATAAAATACATAACTAAAAATTACATTTATAATTCGAAAATATGATTCGCTAAATCCAACTTAAGATTTCGATGAATTTCTACATCACGAATTTGTTGATTGATTATTGCTTGTTGTGTATCATCAACTTCTTGTTGTTCAACATCAGTTTCAATGAAAGTACAAATTGTCTTGCCTTTATCTTCTAGTATCATATCTATCCTATATAATAAAAGTGTAAAAGTGAGTGCCACTTGTCAGCACCTCAATTCACCTCACCATTTTCCCCACAAAATCACCCAAATACTCTACACACAAAAAACGTGGATCTTGGGTATGACCCGCATCATCTTACTCAGATACTACTTCAATCCTTTTATCCGTTCCTTCACCCTTTCACTTTCACTTTCTCACAACATATAAACCCTAATAAGTGGCTCCTCTTGCTGAATCCATACCTAGACTTTTCTTTGAAGATCTCACAACAAAAATGCCCTAATAATCGTCTCCGACACCGTCTCCTGTCACTTCTTCTTTCAATAATCGCCTCCTCACCATACCACACCTGCCCGGTAAGTCTCTTATTCATCGTCGGACTCCGCCGCCGCACACCGTTTCTCCAGATGTTATCGATTTACGATTCTTAGGTTTAACTTAATCGGTATGATTTTCAGGAACAAGATCAAGCGGCTCCTCTGGTCATCGCATCTTATCTTCTCCTTTGAAGATCTACATCCTGCATAAAAGAGAAACTCAATCGGTGTGTAATATCTATTTTTGGTTATATTATTTCAATATCGGTTTAATTTTTTATCTTCTCCTACGGACCGCATATTGTTACAATCTGTTTCTTGCACAATGAGGTATTAATTTGCATTACTTATTTTGTATGTTTTCTTTGTATTCATTATTTTTTTTCTTTGGATACTTTCATTATTTTGAATGGTTGTCTTAACCCTGCCGGAGAACATATGATCTAATCCAGTAATCTTTTTTTTCCTTTATAGATTTTTTATTATTTCACCCATAGGTACTAATTGATCTGATATGTTAACTTATGTTATGTTTCGTACAAAGCCTATGGTTTTCTTCTAATTGTTATATATTGCTTAATGTTGATTTATATGTTTAAACCTTAAAAATTTTGTATGACATTACAGTGGATTGCTAAATTTGCGTGTACAACTTATGGTGGAATTAAGTTCGTTCACTGTCACAGGGAAGAAAATTGGTGTTCCGCTGTTCGAGGGAGGAGATGATGGATGTGAGGATATCAGTTGTCATTGATGAGATTGCATAATGTGTAGATGGTAGGTTTAGGGAAATTTTTTTAAACATTTTCTTATTATTGTGATCATATGGTTGTTTTGATGCAGATTCAAGGATAGAAGACAACATGTTTAGAATGTTATGCTTGAAAGTAGGGGTTTTTTGTTAATTGCCTTTTGATTTTTTTAAGTCAAATTAAATGCGCTGTTAGAAAATTCACTTCACAATTTATAAGTTGAAGTCAAACTAAATGCTATGTTAGAAAGTAGGTTATCTGTGCTATGATCTCCATATATTCAGGGAATCTATATAATTAAAATGATTCTTTTGCGTTGAAGGTCTTGCTTCTTGAAAACCCAGAAAACATGTTGGAGAATGTTGTTCCTTTTAAATCCGGACTCTGATATTTTGATGATTTAGAAAATTTTTGGCCTAATCTGGGACCCGTATTTTCAGATCTGCAACCACAATTGGGATCATATGCTTTTCAGGAAAAAGGTGAGTTCAATATTATCTTCAAACCCATACCTTACTTTTCTTTTCAAATTATTTGAGCTATCACATATAGACATTCATCTAAAGCCAACTTCTACAAAGTTAAAGGTCTTTGCATAAATCTGTTATTGACCTTTATTACATGTTCCTTTGGGGCTTGTGTTTTTCTTTGGATTGAATAGCTGAATTTAATATCACAGTAAACACACATAGTAAAAGTAATGAGTTGAAATGGTGCTTTGTTCTCATGTGTTTTGAAACTAATTGTTATCTATAGTATGGTGATAGTGTTTTATTGGAAGAGTATCCCTTCTGTTCATAGGTTTTTAGATTATATTGTTGCATAACGCACTTTATGGTGTAATATTTAATTTTAAAAGCTCTTTTATAAACGCATTTTGGTAAATTGCCTTTTTATTTATTCTTCATGTGTCAAACTAGCATAATGTTCTTTGATATGAGTAAATACTCATGCTGTTGGATGTGTAATATGTTTATTTTTGGTTGTTGGTTATTTTTACCATTACCAGAATATACATCAGCCCTAAAATCCATCAATTTAGAGGATGGTGAAGTTAAAAGATTGTGGGTGTTGCAGTTTTAAGATCCAGGATTCTAAACCATCAATATTGCAGTTAACGGGCTCTCAACAAATTAAGACTGCAGGATCTGTTAGCATCAAAGTTTCTTCATATAAACATGATGAAAAGACTTAAATGCCCTCTGCATCCCCAAGAAAGCTTGCAGATTGTGCAGTTCTAATTGAACAAAGCTGGTACGCGTTTAAAATGTTTTTTCTTCAATTTAATTACTTAAATAATGTAGATTGTAGTGTTCTGATTGATTTATATTTTTATTGGCAGAAGTTGATGGATTTTGTAGAGTTTAGATGAAGTTCTATATCGTGTTTTGATCTTGATAAACAAGAAAACGCCATTCCCGTTGGTCTAGAGCAAGAAAAAGGGTTGCCAAGGTAAATTCATAAACTTTATATCAAAAACTGAATTGTGTAGGTTATATGCATCCTTAATAAATGCAACAATATAACAAAAAAATGTTATTTTCTTGATTTTTCCGAGTTGGGAAAGGCGTATCAAAGAATGGTAAAGCCCAAAAACTTGCCTTGCAACACTAGCTTGAGGCATCACATCAGTCCTTTTGTTTTTTAATATGAGTGATATAATTATTGATTATTTTTTCTTGACATCCAAATGGATATTCAACTCTTGATGAACCTATTTTTTATACTTTCGTAAATACACGGGTCAGAAATGACAGTTTTAAAATCGTCAATTTGGTAACTTTCATGGATTATCCGTTGATGACCTCGATCTTTACTTATAAAAACATGAACTGCAGTAAACCCATGAGTAAATATCGATAATGCTAAGCATTTGCCTTGGTTTTTTTCTTGGAAGTTATGATGTGTGATTTCAAAATATAGATCCTTCTGTCAAAATAAAAGGCAGATACATTTTTACAACATTAAGTTCACAACCAACATATCATAACAAATTAATATTCACTTTTAGTTCATCACAGAAGGAATGAACCTAAAAATGACACATATTACCCAACATAATTTAGAGGTGTTTCAGATTGATCAAGTTTTGAAAATGCTTGAAATTATTGGTTGGTCTAAATTGTTTATTTGATCGTATACAAATAAAATAGAATGTTTTGGTTGGGCAACTCTAAATAGTTTACTACATAGTATATATTATAATTTTCCATCAACATGAAAATGTTACTTCAATCTATTTTCTTTTCAATTTAAATTTTTTAATTTTCAAACTCCAATCATATTTATGGTATTTATTTGTAGAGTCATTTACGAAATTTGATCGACTTATTTATAGTAATTATTTTCTAATATTTATTCTGTTGCATTTTATTTTTGAAATCTTTTTATCAATCATCAATTATTTCTATTAAACTAAATTATTTATAATTGAAACTAATTCTCCTCATTGATTTGTTTCCTAAACTATAGCAAGTGACTTTCCTCAATGTAAGGTGTTTGTATCCTATTTTTTCCTCTTAATACCACAATTCCATTTAATTATGTCATTTATATTTATCTAAATAAATCCGTATTATTTTGGGATTTGAATTTCCTCTGCACGCATAACATTAGAAACTGATACATATATTGACTATTATGTAATAACATTAGTGATAACTTTTCTAATCTTTTTCCGATGTCAATGGCATTACTGGATTTCATTTTCATTTGTTTGCATCAGTTTTTCGTATATGTCACATCAATGTTCATGGCATCAATAGCATCAATGGTTACGGTGTTGTTATGTAAACCCTTTTCTGATATAAAGATTGGTTGTACTTTACAAATATATATAATATAATGGGTTTTGTATATGCATTTTGAAAGCTACTATTTGTTATTTATACTATGGTAGAAAGTTTGTTGAAAAAAACTGGTTATACATGTTTTTTGTATATGCTTTTGTAGTTATGTTATTTTCTTGGTTAGATGCAGAATGTGAAATAAAATAGTTTATTTTATATTATGATTCTGATAATTTATTTTTAACATTTTTTACATGTGGTCAACTGTGTTTTATTTTATCCAGAGTTAAAAGTAGAGATAGATTCAAACTATTAATTAATATTAAATAAAGATCACAAACTTAGCACGCATACAATAAATATTGTGTATATAATTTTTTTTAATCATCAGTCCCCGTGTATTACACGGGTTCTAACACTAGTTGTGTAATATGATACAACTATAAATCACGTTTCTTAGTCTTTTTGGTGTCCAAGCTCGTGCCGATTTAGCTAATATCTACCACTTTTTTTAAGCACACCAAATGTTCGTACGATGTTCTTCCTCGCTCCCTCTTGAGCTTTTGCAAATTTTATATGTTTTTCACCAATTGGAGCCGAAAATGATTTTATAAACACAACCCACTCAGGGTAAATACTACCAACAAGATAATACCCCTATTTGCAATTTACTCCTCCAACTTGAAATGAAGAATCAGGTGCAACTCCGTTAATAACGTGGTTGAATAACGGTGATTGATCGAGAATGTTGATGTCGTTATTCGAACCCGCAATACCAAAAAATGCGTGCCATATAGATCGTGTGAGGCTACTACTTCCAAATCCATTGATGGATGAGGATAATCACCTCTCATGTACTGATCTCTCCATGCAGTTGGACAATTAAACCACTCCCAATGCATACAATCCAAGCTACCAAACATTTTCGGGAATCCATGTTTTAATTCATATGCCTCGTATAATTGTTGAATGTCATTCGAATTGGGTTTTCTTAGACATCGTTTCCCATATAACTTGATGATACCCTTACAGAATTTGTACATGCTACCGTGCGGTTCTCTCATACATCCTTAAATATTCATCAAAGGCGTCTGATGTTGTTCCGTAGGCCATTTGACGAAGTGCAGCATTGCACTTTTGGTAAGTAGTAAAGCGCCGATGCCCTCTCGCATCCCATCCAAATCAGAAAAATGGGTTATCGGCTGCCAAATCATTAGTTGTTCGTATGAATAACCCCTTCCTCAATTGAAATCGACTCTTAAACGTCTCTTCGTTATATACGACATTGCCGACAAAGTAATCAGCAACTAGGCGATCGTGACCTCCTTCGAGATCTCTGTTTAAAGCAGCTGCTCTCGATATCGATGTCGAACTTTCGCTTTCTTCGGTTAGGATAGCGGATGCAGCGGACACGGTCGTGTTTATAAAAATCACACTACATGACTAGTTTTCTCTTCGGATGTAAATCCATCACCTTTGAAATTTGTATTTTTAGAGTGTGAAATTTATAAATTTTAAGTGTAAGAAATGTATATATGTGTGGGTTTTATATTTGAAAATTAAATTAAAATTTGTTTTTCTAGCCGTCGGTTAACAATCAAATTGAATTTTTTAATGTTTTTTTTAATTTTAATCCCATTTCAGCGGTGGTTTGGGTGTGGAGATTCCACCGCTCTCCATCTTTCTAGCGGCGCTGTTAATGGTGGGGAGTGTTCGCCGCCGGCACCGCTGGCCACGTAGCCCATCCGCGGTGAGACGGTGACCACACCGGTTAGCCTAAGTACAATTAGACCTGTTTTTCCGTATATGCGTTTGCGATCACGTCCTTGGAATCACTTTTACATCTTAACTATTCAAGAATTTTATGACATTTTACAAGAGTCCAAAGCTGATTCTGATACATTATTAAGATCTCAATGGTTTTTTGACGATTCACATGTGAAAATGACAAGCTTCAACGTATGTTTAAATGTTTCAACGTATTTCTAAATATCTCATTTGATTTTGTGATATTGTTAGGTGTTTGTTTTAAGATTATTCTGCCATTTTGTTTTTCATATATAGACTGTTCTGATTCTTTGTGTTTAAAATTTTATTGCTACACCATAAAAAAATTTAACATCCATATAAATGAAGTGCATACATGAACATTTATTATGATTTTGATGACTATTTTGTTCTAATTTTTCAGGATATATAAATTAGTATAAACTAGTTGGTTAAACCCGTGCTCCTCGGTGGGTGACGGGCCGATAAGCGGCAGGAGCTTGGTCGCTATCGGTTCGGGTCGTCGAAAAACATAAAAACGAATACCAATACCGGTTCCAATAATACCAATACCGGCAATGATGTTATTCGCTCATAATAGGTTCGGTTCGTCACAGTACCAAAACGGTAACGACACTCGCTATAAGCTACGATACAAAAAAAACTCGATTTTGAATACAACTCCGTTTTCAAAAAAATTGACATCGCAACGTTGACTAGAAAAACAAAAAACAACCGCGCAGTCGGTTTTTTTTTAAGTTAATGAACGAAAGTTATTAAAGAAAAACAAAATTATTATAAAATTATCGGGTTAAAAGCGTATATTATATATAATATAAGGGATGAAAATAAAAATAAAAAAAAATAAAAAAAAGTGTCACACGGTAAATAGAATTAACACTATTAAACTGGACTTCTTTTTAATCTAGTGTTGGATATGGATAGATTATAATATTCTTAGTCTGTTTTGCCAATTAGAAGATAAACTCAACATTGTGGATGCAGGAGACAACAGTCCGTTGGCTTAAATTAGGGGTGAACAAACCTTAACCGTTAATCGAAATTAACCGATAATCGAACCGTCACCGAACCGAATTAACCTACAGTTATGGTTAAGGTTCTTTGATTAACCGATCAAACGGTTATAGTTAAGGTTATGGGTGTCCCATAACCGAACGTTAACCAAACCGAACCGATATAACCCTATACATAAGATATTAAGCCTTAAATCGTGGTCGTTTCAATGACTTTTAGTCAAATGCATTGCTGTCATTCTTAAATACTACGTCCCTAAAGATGCATTATTACGAAAAACAATTCTACTAATTAATTATGTATAAATATTTTTTAATATATATAAATATATATATTTAATATGTCGTTTTTTCTTTCATGGATTTTCTTTTATTTATATAATGTCCGATAAAACCTATAAACTTTTATATTTTTATGATTTAAAAAAAAAATTTTACTGCACATTCTTCTAAAATCTACTCCTAAAATCCACCTATTATCCACTTTGTAATTCAAGGTGCCACTAGTCCATCGTCATGATTTTATAATTGAACTTTCAGAAATTGTAGTGTTTATAATGAAAGTTAACATTTCGGATGACCCAACCTATTTTAAGGATTAAAGTTAAATTTAAATATAAACCTTTTTTTATTAAAAAGATTAGAAGATGAGATGAAATTAATATGTGAAAAGAGCCAACACCACCCCCTTTAGGCTGTCTGTTCAAGAATTGTTGCACATTCGGATACCACGGGTGTAAATGAGTCGATCCCCTTAATAACTACTTAAAATTTGCTTGTTTCAAACTCGAATTGAATCAAACTTAAAAGAGCAGGAGCTAAATTGAATCTTATTTAATAATAGATTGTGTTAGGCTTAATTCAGTATTTTTTTTTAACAAAAAATATTACTCATACTCTACTTGACACCAATAATTCTAACCTACTTCATTGTCCGGATTTAAACCTTGGACTTTTCCTTTAAGAAACATGTGGGCTAAGCCGGAAAATGATTTTACAAGAAGATTGGGAATTGGAACTTGAAAGGTTTTACTTTACTTTTACAATGGGTGAAGAAGAAAGAACCATATGGGCCTAGTGGGCTGGATGTCTGGACCAATAGAAATAAGTGGACCGTCGACTGCTGCTTGGCGAAAAGAACTTTGGGCTGAAACTGATAAGTGGGCTTCAAGAGAGATGATGGGAAATCGTAAATAAGTTGTATAGTTAAAAGGATAATTTAAAAAAAAATAAAATTGTTAAGATAATTAATTGAGTAAATTACAGATATCGTCCTTTATGTTTATACTCTTTTTCAGATTGAGTCCTTTAGCAAAAAATTATCAGGTATCATCCTTTACGTTTAAATTTGTTGCGGTTTACGTCCTTTAGCCTAACGGGCGTTAAGTTTTTCAGTTAACTCTATTCATGTGCCTTACACATGAGAGTGTTTTGGTCTTTTTACCCACAAATATATATATTTATATATATCGAATTCAACAGATCCTTTAACAATGGTGAAAGTAGCTGCCAAAAGCCACTCAACGCCAACAAAATTGAATTCAACAGATCCAGAAACGCCGACGTAGACACCTACCTGCATTGAATTGGTTTCAGATCCAGAACCGATGACACCTCACCTGAACAGATCCAGAAACTCATCGAACCCTACACCAAAGACCAGTTAATTGAATTCATCATCAACGCCGCCGTAGCAAACCCTACGCTCTACACTCGCATCTGTGACGCCGCTGATAGCCGAATGGAAATTAATAACCGAACGGCGTCCTTTCAGTTAGCTTCGTTGGGGGCTGCTGCCCCTGACTCCGGCGATAACTCAAACAGGAAGATATATGTTAGTAATGTTCAACCGGATACCAATCCGGATCGATTGCTATTGTTCTTTACCAAATTTGGGGAAATCGAGACCGGTCCGTTAGGGATTGAATGCAATGTATGGAGGGTTGGGGTTTCTTGCAACAAATCTTCTTTATGCCTTAGAGAGAGGGAGAGGGATAGGGAAAGAGAGAGAGAGAGAGAGATTATTGATATTTTAGTTAACATATAACATATATTTTAATTAAATGGGTAAAATTACAAAAGTATTCTCATATGCCTTGCACATGATCAGACTTAACTGAGAAATTTAACTGGGTTAAGGCCAAAGGACATAACGTGCAAGATTTGTATACATAAAGGACGATCTCTAACAATTTTTGGGCTAAATGACTCAATCTGAAAAAAGATATAAACATAAAGGACGATTTCTGTAATTTACTCTAATTAATTTTTGTAAAGTGTCGATTATAACTGTAAAGTAAATTATATAAAATATTGTAACATTTTAGTAATTTAACTAAAATAAGAGTTTTATTATTTGATATTAAGTCGTTTATATATCTATACTATATAATAAATAAAGGTTTTTGTGTGACATATGTCACTCTTTTATGCATCCTTAACTTTTTTTCTCGCCCCTCTCTCCTATTAATTATATAAAATTTTTAATTGCTTTTATAATTTTTTGTTTCCATCCTCTCTCTCGTGTTAAATAATAATGATTTATATAATTTCTTTCATAAAACATTTTTTATTTAAAAAAATACGTTTGATCATAAAACATTTTTATAAATTAAACATTTCTTTCATTCTTTTTATAAAACATTTTAAAAAAATAACTATATAATGTTTCTAGAATTTATATTAAAAACTATGTAATATGTCATAAATATGTAAATATTTATTACAAAGTATATATATATAACATTGCATTTATTCGAACCGTGTAATACGGGGTTTCTAACCTAGTTTGTTATATACACACATTTCCGTTTGATATATCTATAGACGATCATAATAGTCTGACAAGTTATGACGTATTTACAAATTTAAATTTATAAGTTACATCGTTTTCAATATACAACTCATGTAATACACGAGATTCTAACCTAGTAAACTAATAAATAATAAGTGCCAATAAAAATTAGATTATAATAATTCAAACTATGACCCATTGGCCGGTAATAATCCATACTAATAATTTGACTGGTGACAGTCGTAATTTTCACTTTTGTTATCAAAGGCAGTCCAAGTAGCATATTTATCATAAATTTTAGTACTATTTTACTAAAATCATTTTGAGCGAAAACAAGTGTAAATAGATGATAATTATGCTATTAAGATTGCCATTGACAACAAAAGTAAAAGTTAAAAATGTCATCGATCAAATTGTCAGTATGAATTATTATCATACAATGAGTCATAATTTAAATTATTAAAATCCATATCACCTAAAATCCTATTAAAAATACCCGAACTAACACCCCTAGATAAAAAAACCCGAACTAACACCCCTAGATCTATGTATTTTTAAAGCAAGGTGTTACTTTTTTACTTTTATATTTATAACATTACTAATATGAAGATCATAGTAACTTTATGTTATTAATAATGAATTAAGAATCAAATAAGAAAACTAAAATTAGTACTGTTTATATGAAAGGAGCAATATTTTTTAACATAAAAAAACGAGACTTGAGTAATTAACTAAGAGCATTCACAGCAGGTTTAAAGTGGTTGTGAGTGAGTTCTGCATATTTTAAAGAGTGGTTTAAAATGGTTGTGAGTGAAGGAGAGAGAAAATGTTATTGTTCATCTGTATATTTGTGAAAACATTTTTCACCTCTATTAATTTTTTAATATTTTTTGAAAGTGGTTGTTAGTGGAGGAGAGAGAAAATGTAATGATAAAGGTATAAAAAATATTATTTAATTGAAAAAGAGAGAGAAAAAATAATAATTTTTAATGTAATTATCAAGATAGAGATAAGGAAGCTGATGAGAATATTATAAGGGACACTTTTTAAACGGATATTCCATTTCCATGCAAATGAAATTACATCAAATAAAGACATCTTTGTTTTATTAGGCGATCCGGTATACAATCAAAAAGCACGGCGTCGTCCCACGTGGATGATAGAATCACGGCGTGAAGATCTCGGAACACCGCCCCCTCGTTTACATTTCCACGGCGTGCTTCGCTCCCGTGAATTTTTTCACGCCAATCTTGTCTCCTTTTCAAACAAATATATTTGTATTTAATAAAAAAAAGTTTTTTTTTTAAATTTCATTATCTCCATCTATATAAACAAACACAAAACCATAAACATTTTATCACATCTTCCCTATATAATACAAAAAAAACTTATAAAATGTCTTCATCATCAAGCGAGGAAGCCCGGGTAATGGCGTTCGAAAATATGGCATCGGCGGCGGTTAGGTGGTGGTAAGAGGCGGAATCGTCCTCAAGACCATTAAAACGAAGCAAACGTCTCAACCGTGACCGGGCGGCTGCTAACACACTTTTACTCAAAGATTACTTCGACAAAGGTTGTTTGTACGGGGAGGAGCAATTTAATACACGGTTTCGAATGAGTCGGACATTATTTTTAAGAATTAATACTGATCTCGAGAGAGACGTGCCTTGGTTTCGTCAACGTGTTGATGCGAGAGGTCGGGTTGGCTTCACCTCCATTAAAAAATGTACGGCCGCGATTCGTCAAATGGCGTATGGTACCGCTAGTGATTCGTTTGACGATTACTTGAAGATGTCAGAACGAACGATCAAGTCATGTATTTACAAGTTTTCTAAAGCTATAATTTTATTGTACGGTAAGAGATATTTACGTAAACCGTCGGCTAGCGACATTCAACAGTTATATGCTTTTCATGAAGTTAAACACGGATTTGTCGGGATGCTTGGTAGCATCGATTACACGCATTGGGATTGGAAAAAATTGCCCCAATGTGTGGCGAGGTCAGTTTGCACGCGACGATCATCCTCGACCAAGTATTATGCTTGAAGTCGTGGCTTCAAATGATCTATGGTTTTGGCATGCATTCTTTGGCGTTGCCGGTGCAAACAATGATATTAATGTTCTTAATCAATCGTCTATATTCGACGATATGATCAACGGAACCGCACCCGACTCATCGTTTGAACTTATAGGATCGCATTACAAGCGTGGGTATTATCTAGCTGATGGAATATATCCGGAATATGCAACAATTGTCAAGTCTCTTACGTGTCCGGAAGGTTTTAAACGTAATAATTATAAAAAGGTTCATGGGGCGGCAAGAAAAGATATTGAACGAGCGTTCGGTCTATTGAAGAATAAGTGACATATAATCGAACGGCCGGCTCGATCTTGGTCTCAAATAAAAATCCGGAACATTATGTATGCTTGTGTGATTTTGCATAATACGATTTTAGAGGATTAAGAAGTGACAATTTGTCAATACAACCCAAATGATGAGGAGGTTACGTACGAAGAAATCAATGAAGATCAAAAGCGAGTAAACCGACAAGAAATACGCAATCGAGAAATTCATAACGCACTAAAGGCGGACTTGATTGAGTATGTTTACGAAAATTCAAATAATTAGCAATTTTTTTAATTATTAATGTAATTTTTATTTTAGTAATGTAATTTTTCATAATTATTAATGTAAATTTTTTTTTTATTAATGAATATTATTTATTATGTTTTATTTTTATTTAAATGAAAATTAAAAAATAAGCATTTAATTATCACACCACCACAATCACACGGGTATACCCCTTGCCAAGTGATGGGTGGTGTGATAATGAAGATAGCGACGTGACGCCACGTGCCGTGCACTTTATCATCACATCACACCATTATCATATTAGTATACCCAATGCTCTTAGTATTAATGAGGTCCTGTAAATTTATTGGTTAATGTCAAAATACGTCCTCACAATAATAAATTACACCAAATACGTTTTATATATGTTAGACCTAAAAACAAACTAAAAAGGTTAGTTAAGAAAACTAAAAATTTAACCATATTTTCAAAAAAAGTATATTGAATTTTTTAAAACAAAAATAAATAAGTAAGAAACTTTGACCTATCTCGTTACCCTCTTTTCTCGTGGAATAAGATTCCATATTATAACAAATTTGATGCGCTAATAAAACTTTGGTCTACTGACATTGGTGAATTTCTCAGACTAAATGGTTAGGGTTCAAACCCCGTTGTGAATATTTAAACCGATTTTAGATGGTGTAGAATTAGAGTGTTGCGGTTAAAAAAAAAACAAATTTGATGCGGTATCTCATAAAAATAATATGAAATTAGTTGAAGTTAAATTAATCCCAAACAATCCGAACTAAATTAAATCAAAATCATACAATCAACCACCACCTCAATTCTCATGTCTACTATGTTGTTCTTGTGATTGTTGATGACTTGATGTTTCCTCCGGTGGCCCTTCGCCGGCCGTCATTTCCGGCGATTCCGCCGGGGCGGCATCTTCATTCAACGAGACATTGCTCTCCACCACCACCACCACCTCCGGCACCGTCTGCCGCCGCGGAGGAGGGCCGAGCCGGCCGTCGATACACGTCGAACATTTGGTCTCCACCCAACCTTCAAAGTCGTATTGCAAGTGACCCATGACCCGCCGACCCGAACAGAGCCGGCCTATCATCACAGCCACCGCACCCAATACCATAATCACCGCAAGAACTCCGATCACCGGTCCCACTGACCCGTGGTGACCCGAATGAGGTTTGTAGCCTTGTTCTTGGATCACCGGCTGCTGTTGCATTGGATCGAGCGCCGGCGTGGTTGACGTCATCAAATTTCAAGAAATGATGAGCAAAATCAAGAAACACAAACTGGGTTTTCAAGTATCTTTCTCAAAACACAAATGAAAAGGGTGAAATCAAGAAACCCAAATTAAAAAGTTTTCAAATTGAGACAATCATGAGGTGAATCAGTGAAAAACGAACTGGGTTTTCAAGAATCTTTCACACTGAGTGTTTGTGCAAATTACCAAAAAAAATGGAGAATATTGAGGTAAATCAAGAAACCCAAATTGGGGTTTCACAAGTGTAAAGAAGGGAGAACTGTCAGCTGAATCAAGAATCCATAACTTGTACTTAAAATAAATCTCTCACATTTGTGTGTGTAAAAATTTCAAAATAATATAGAAAAATCCAGAAATGACAACTGAATTTGAAAATAAATAAATAAATTACATTGAATTTGTGGGGGGAGGGGATGGTGGGAGACCCAAGAAAAGTGGTGAAGTGGGGCATCTAAAGGACATATTATGATACAGTATGAATGGTGATAGGAAAAGAGTATATTTGGGGTGTACAAAAGCTCATTTCTTGATTGAAGGAGTGAGAGACAACATATGGGCTAATTTATGACATATACACGGTGTTAAAAAGCATCTCCAATTGTAGATTTTTTTACGTCCACGGTTGTGACTTGCCGTCGAGATGGAGGAGATATGCGACGGACTTTGAAGGTTCTCGAGGTGTAAGTCTGTGAAAGAAAGGTGAAGACTGTAAGGGTGGGTGTCGTCCGTAGAGGTTTTTGGGTTTGTCGGGGTTTTTAATGGAGAAAACTAATGTGAAGGTCCGTGGCCGGTGGCTCATTGTAAATGCCCTTATAGTTGTCTAAAATTGATTGAAGCATTGAAATTGAAGTAAGCTAGTCAGTTTACAATTCAATTTTGGCCGTTTATTGGTTTGACTGATTGTTTGGAACTTGAAATCGGCCGTGTAAACTGAACCGGTCGTTAAGAAATACAACTTAATGATTTAAAAAAATAAAAAGTCAATACAAATCTGTAAACCGTTAAAATCGCACGTCAAAATATTAAAACCGACCGGTCCCGCGAGTCCCAACCCGCTAATCACATTCTGTTTCAACAAATCTTCATTTTTTTTGTAGTTTCAAAGACGTTAGGAAAGGGAGTCGTACAAGAAATCAATTTAAGTAATATCGATTTTGACTTTTTTCCCCCTTCAATTACTCTCTTTATAGCTGTTTTGATGATATAGGTGTGTAGGGTATCTTATACAGAAAAGAAAATAACGATACAAAAATATATCTTTTAGTTTTTAGATGAATAACTTAATAGTCATGTATTTAAATTTACTCGCGTATCAGTCTAAATTTTAAAACCAGTGACTCAAGCAAGATGTTACACGACCAACTATTATAATATATCAGTTTTGTACTCATGTATCATATCAAACAATTTTATTATTATAAAGTAATGTGATACGCGGTCAAAAGACATGACCTTAAGGTCACAAAGCAACAAACTTATCGGTTACTCTAAGGCGCACACTGTAATACTTCCAATAAGATTATGTTGAATATGTTTTATGGTCAAACAATAATGTAAAAATATATGGAAAAAAACAATTATTTTATGATGTTCTCTATTTATCTTGACTGATCTTTTAAAATTTAAAAAATTGTTCTTTTTCCAACAAGCAAGAGATATGAAGCACCTGCAAGAATCTTTGCGAGTACACTTTAAAGACAAGAAAGCCAAATTGTCAATTGAACATGTACCTTGGCTTCTGTGGCTACTCGCTAGTACCACCAAAACCTGATCCAAATTATACTTTCTTCCCCTCAGCTTAACAATAGTTGACAAAATGCTCCCCTTGACTATGTTTTGTTTCTTGATTCACATTTTTTCCCTTTTCAAATTTGTACTGTTATTTTGGAGTAAATTGCAGTTTTCGTCCCTGAGTTTTGACCCTATTAACAGGTTCAGTCCCTCCTTAACAGTATGGGTCCTTGAGGTTACATTTCTTAACAGTTTACGTCCCTCGCGCAAACGCCCGTCCAATCTGCCGTTACTTCCCCCTCACGTGAGGGGTATTTTCGTCTTTTCGCCTCGATTAAATTACAACATTCGATCATCTTCCTTGAAACCCTAGAACGAAATAACCTTGTCTGGATCTTCAGGTTTGAGTTTGACACAAATAAATGAAAATAATGGAATGGTGTATTAAATTCGATAGTGTTCTTGGTGGATTCATCATTCAGGAGAAAAGGGTGGCGGAAAAACTCAAAGGGTGGCCTGGTACAGTCACCGGAAAAACGAAAAGGGTAGCGGTGGTGTTTCTGATATGTCCGGTGATCGGGGAGGGACGACTGAGGGTGGATCTAGCCATTGGTGGTGGTGGCTGGTTAGTTCTTTGGACAGAATATGAGGAGACAGTTGTGGTGGTCACCGGAGACGGTGGTGGTGCTTCTCATTCCTGTTGTTGTCGGCATCTGAAGCCTAGCACGACACCTTCTCCCCTTAAATCAAACTGTAGGGTACAGAGGCTGTCCCGATGAACAAGATCGATCAGAACCTGCTTCGTAGACGATGGTGGTGCTTCTCGTTCCTGTTGTTGTGGTTGCTCCATGGAGATCGATCAGAACCTGCCCTGACCGTCTTTTGCCAAAAGGCCATGAGCACCTAAGACCTCCACTCCTAGCTTTAAGTTGCTCATATCTTGAGATTTTTCTCAGAGGGCTTTTCACAAACAGTTGGGGGGCTTTGATTGCAATTGAACATGTGTATAAAACTATAAATATTAAATAGAATCACAATTGAATAATCACAATTGAATCTTTACAATGAAAAGATCGTGAATTTGCTTTTTTAGAAAGAATCAACTGGTTAGGGTTAAAAGAGGGGAATCAATTGGAACAGAAAGAAATCAAATCAGCAAAAGGGATAATACTTTTAGCTTGTTTGTACCCCATATACACAAATTGATTTTGACTTTTAAGGTCAACGAAAAATTGAAAACTAAATCAAAGTTCAAAAGACGAAAATACCCCTCACGTGAGGGGTAGTAACGGCAGATTGGACGGCCGTTTGCGCGAGGGACGTAAACTGTTAAGAAATGTAACCTCAAGGACTCATACTGTTAAGAAGGGATTGAACCTGTTAATCGGGTCAAACCCCAGGGATGAAAACTACAGTTTACTCGTTATTTTGTTTCATTTTCAACTCTTTTCAAAATTCTAATACCAAAGTCAAACTCTTTTAACCCCCCTCAACAAATAAAATATATATATACTGTCAGGAAACTAGAACATATATAACTCAAGTGTTAGACGGGTCGTGTTTATATATTGGTAGACTGAATCAGACACAAATCTAAAACTTTTTACATGATTCCAAACATGAAGGGAGTTTTTAGGCCTCCGAAACCACAAAAAGTGGTCGTGAAGTTTATGGCGGCACTACAACGTGGTCCGATCGACTATTACAAGATTTTCCATCGAAATACAAGTTACTACGATTTTTCGAGAGGATATTATAGCTCTTGATAAATTCATACCTACTCGATTAAGGTACGAGTCCCTAACAACTTTATGTGTACGAGTTTGGATTTCCTCTACCCCGTAGTACGAAGATCTAAATTCGTTTTTATGTGGCACTAAACTTGGCACTGTACGTTAACTGAAAACTGTTATTGTTATATTATTATTGTTATACCGATACTTTTATAATGAAACTGATACTAAACATGGTGTCGTCGTTCTGAATGTGACATTGAATTTGTTTATTGAAATTGATATTGAAATGCGGCTCTGAACGTGGCCCTGAATGTGATATTAAAACTGCTATAAATTTCCAGATACTGTTAGTTCAATTGTTGTTCATATATGTATATATATTATAGTTGTTACCGTTCACCGAGCAAATTTTGTTCAGACATACTTGTGTTTCTTATATGCTAGGCTATCAGGGCTATTGAGGGAAGACATTGAAGAGTGCTCGGGAGATTAAAAAGGACAATTGGTTTTGATAAATGTAATAAAGTAGATTTTGTATTTTAAATTCACCTTATGTAACGTTAATGGAAATATTGTTTGACTTCTTATTTATGTAACTCTTAGCCCTAGTCGAGTTAGGGTGTTATATTATAAGTTTTTTTTTAACGACCAACAAAATAGTTTATATATATATATATATATAAATAAATGGAGCTTAGCATGGAGCTATATGACCAAATATTACAAGAAATATGTCAAACTAATACAAAGAAAAACTACACCAGTTATCCCAAGACAGACTAGAGTTTCTAGATCGAGTCTTAACCCAAAGAAAGCCGAGGACTTTTATTTCTTCGATAATAAAAGCAAAGGGAGTCCATCGTTGACTAAAACCCGATACTTCCAAATACACCATATTGCAGTAAGAAAGACCGAGTGGATGGCTTTCCTCCATTTCTTAGAACCGTGGAGGGCACTATGCACGTCCAATATATCTCGGATGCTAAAAGTGAAGAAGGGAGGAAGCTTACACCAAATGGAAATGGAATCCCAAATAGACTATGCAAAAGAGCAAGAGACACATAAATTTACCGAGCATATTTTTGTCTTCGAATTGTTTTTATAATGAATAGTGTCAGTTAAACTATGAAAATGAAATTGTAAAAAATAACCATGTTAGATAAATTTATTTCAAACTGTTAACTTTTATCAAACATGTTCACATAAAAATAATAATTTCTGAAACATCCAACTTTCAACAATGGTGCTTTAACATCATCACATATTTCCACGTTTAGCAAAAATAACCTTTTGTTGTTGAAACTTGTAATTCATTCTGCATAAAACAAATCATGAAAACATAGTCATGTAGATTTTTTTTAGAAAGGCAAGGCTAAGAGCATGGGGTATACCCATGTGATTGTGATGTGGTGTGGTGTGGTGTGATAATAAAGTGTACGTCATGTGGCGTCACATCACTATCCTCATTATCACACCACCCGTCACTATGCAAGGGGTATACCCGTGTGATTGTGATGGTGTGATAATTAAATGTTATTTTTTTTAATTTTCATTTAAATAAAAAAAACATAATATTTAATAAAAAAACATTAATTAAAATAACTAAAATAACATTACTAAAATAAACCATTAATTCAAACAAACATTACTAAAAAAACATTAATAAAAAAAATACGTAACTAAAAACCTACGGGATACCATGACGTTCTTTGATCTCCTTTTATTTTTTTTCGATCAAAAAACGTTGCGCGGTGGATAGTGAATCAAGATCCATGCCAAGAATTTCGATCTCTTGTTTTGTTCGTTTTCAATCCATCCTCTCGTCTTGGGCGTTAAATCTTGTCATTTGTTCCACCATTCTCTCGCTGATTTCATCGTGACGTGAAACCGAACCCGAGCCCGTTGATTGGGCTTTTGCTTTTTTCTTCCCTATCGGGCGGGGTATTTCTTTCACGTCTTCCGGTGCATCTACGTTGAGATCGTAGAAAGATCTACCATCCGACGCGCCTGGACTAACGTCGATGTCGGTTGATGTTCTTCTCTTGGATGAGCCGGTTCGGGTGGGGGCAACGTATAGAGTTTGTCACTTAGGCGATTGCCTAAAAACCTCCCAATAATCAATTGGGGGCATCGCCACCAACGTCGTCTTGAAACCGGACCGTTGCTCTCCCCAACATATCGGCATCGCTCTCACCGCTTCTTCGGTCACGCAAACATTCTTGGTATATCCCGTGGAACTTTACAACCTTCCCATTTATATGAGTCCATTCTGAACTCAATTGGTCTAAGGTTCGGTAACCGGGCGCATGAAAGATTCAAATTTTTCACAAACGCGAGTCCATAACGTCTTTTTTGTTTTGGGCGTTGCCTTCAAAAAAATACAATAAAAATTAATAAACACAAATAAAAATAATTAAAAAAATAACGCCAAAAAACAATTATTTTTTTACCGATTATTGGATCCTCCGAGACGTCTATAAACGCCTTAACCAAGTGTAGTGGTTCGTCTTTGCCCCACTTTTTTTTTGTATTCGGTCGGCTTGACGTCTCTTGCGACACCTTCTTTTTTCCTTTTTTTTGTGGAACATTTTGAGTATCGGCCACGGTTTCTTGTGGCATTTCTTGAGTTTCCTGTACGAAGTCAAGTGGTGTACCCGGTTGGGACATTGGTGATTGGTAGTTAAACATTTGAAAATTCGGGTTTGGTTGAAAGTTCGGGTTTGGTTGAAAGTTTTGGTTGGGTGGAAAGTTTTGGTTCATTTGGGTGGCCATGAAAGCGTTATCACGAGCAGCGTATTGAGCCCAAAAGTGTTGGTTCGGGTCGTTACTCATTTTTTTGGTAGAAAAGTAGAAGATTAGTGAGTAGAAGAGTAGAGAATTAGAAATGAGTGAAAATATGTGGAGTAAAATTGGGTATTTATAGTGAGTAAAAATAATATTATTAATTATTAATTAATTTTTTTTCAAACGGTATAAAATATTACCGTTCAACGGTATATTTTTTTTTTTGATAACATCAAATTCTTGACGTGAAAAAAATCACGGTTGCCATCCACGGCGTTTTAATCAAAACAAGGAGGCGGTGTTGGGACAAAATCATGCCGTGATTTTGTCTTCCACGTGGGACGACGGCGTGATTTTGGTGTGTATACCGGATGGTCTAATCCTCCC
Source organism: Smallanthus sonchifolius (assembly GCA_023525975.1). Classification (NCBI taxonomy): domain Eukaryota; kingdom Viridiplantae; phylum Streptophyta; class Magnoliopsida; order Asterales; family Asteraceae; genus Smallanthus; species Smallanthus sonchifolius. The sequence goes on along the minus strand of CM042024.1, from coordinate 4,324,585 downwards.
CAATTCAGGATTGGGTAAAACCCGACCCGACCTAGGCTGAAATCAGGAGTCAAGCACCAAGATCCTAACTCAAAATCTATGTAGGCGTTGAGCTCTACCCCAACACCAGGCTACCACTCAGGCCGAAGACTCGGTACATAGTCATGTAGATACAATCACAAATTCTGTCTCACTGATATGTTTGTTTCTCAAAATCTAGTTAACAAATGCTAAATTATTTTCTTTGTTTGGGGGTTAAACTTCAAGAACTCAAGTTACTTTTTGGTCAACATACAAGTGATACAAAGTACAACAAAGTCAAACCCTTATTCTCAAGCATCTAACAACATCACAACCAACTAATAATGGTTCATCTCACCACATTTCTTTCTAACTTCACCATTTAGCCCTGTAATAACCCCAATATTACCAAGTTTAACCATCGATGTCGAAAAATCCCTATAAAAAAGATACGGGTACATGCTATAATCGTTGACCATCGAAGCAGTCCGCGGATCACTCATTAATGCTTGATCAGATTCAAGTAATCCAGCATTGTTGACAAGGTTTCTATAATACGCGTTATCAAACATGTATGTAGTCACCATGTCTAGGGAATTAAGGTTTGTGTTTGAGTTATCAACATTTGGACACGCGGTTTTCAAGCTTGAGGCTAGAGATGAGTCTAGTTTCGGGTCAGGTTGACCCGTCCCTCTGAAGTCAAATAGCCGGTGTTTGAATGTGAAGCATTGAGCCAGCCCGATAGTGTGTGCACCTATGAGCCATGAAAATGAAGCCCTCTTAATAACCCTTTTACTTATGAATGGTTGGGTAGAATTATATTATTTCTAACGGGTCAACTGAGTAAAATAAAATCAAATAAATAGTTTAAACCCGCAAGTCAAACAAATGACCGGTTTTTTCTTTGTGCCCTTGCTGCATGTATGATGCATAGACGATTTGCCATGTATTTTTGTACCGTGTTTGGCACACTACTTATTACAGTTTTTTCAAATTTTTGGACAAAAAGTATTTTAGATCAACCGTTATGTTCTAACGAGGACAAAAGTAATTATTTTGGGACGTTTGACCCGTTACCCATCTGTCTGAACCGGACATTTTGCCACCTCTAAAAAGAAGTACTAAGTTTATGAATAAAATTTAAATCGCTAGTACCTGAGAGAGCCACGACATCCCTCAAATCGAGCCCTACTGCTGCAAACTTAGCAGCGATGACTGCTAGAGACTCAAAGGGTGATGGCAGGTTCGTGTTTGCTGCTTTCAGGTTTGCTGTCAGCCCATCTCGCCGGCCAAGTGCAATGGGCCAGTTTGGCCCTCCTGACTGCAAAAAGAAGATTAAACTTTTAAAAAGCACCAAATTGGTGTACAGGAGAACATAACTATCTAAGGAATTCAGAGGTGGCAATTTCGACCCATTTACTTGTAAATGGGTCGATCTCTATTGTGTATCGTCTCAAACGGTCAAATACTTCTTTTTGTTAAAAGGAAACATGTCAAATGGGTCGTACGGGTTGTAAGTAACCTAAAGCCTGTTATTAATGAATAAAATTAACTTCCTAAATTGTTTTATTTAAAGATCTAGATAACTATTATAGTATCTTTTCGTAAATAAATAATTAAAAAAAAATTTAATAATTTTTTTTAATTTGTATAGAAGTGTGTGCTTGACAACCCAACCTAGCACGTTCCAAGTCATACTAAAAATGGCTTGTTTTCGGCTTAACTTGTTTCGACCCGTTACCTAATAAACTCATCTTGCCACCTATAAAACCGAGAAAAAGAAACTTATGCAAAAGTTTTAATACCAAAGCCACGGCTTCTCTAGCTGCAAGAGCCAAAATGTCAACACATGAGACGGTCCATGGGCAAACTCTTTCGACGTCAGCTTTTATGTTGTCGATAACTTCATACCCACGAACCGAATTACGATTCGGGAATGCATTTTTTTCCCCCTTGAAGGTTTCAGTGTCATCCAAAAGCACAGAACCTTCACAACCCTAAAACCAAAATAGGAAACAATCTGCTTATTACGTTTTGATACAATAATAAGTTATTTTGAGGGTGGTTATATATTTTTTTTCGGTGAAATAAGCTATCTTGATTCTTAATAAACAATTTAAAGTTGTTTGTTTCAAAAAGCAATAAGCAAATAAACATTTTTAGTAAACGATTTTAATAATAAATTGAAACACCCCCTAAAGTAGTAATTTTTAGTTACGAGTGTTAATACTCTAAAATTATAAACTTATAACAATAAATACACACATATATATATATATAAAATAAATAATTTTTAAACTATAAAAGTGGATGATAATCTTTAAATATTGGCACAAAATACCCTCCGTTATTTTATAAAATAGAGCATATTTTTTTTCAAGAAATATAAAAAATAAATGGGTTAAACAGGTCAATCAGCAAATGGGCTATAGGTTGACCCGAGCATGACACGTTTAGCTAAACGTGTTCCCAAGTTTTACCCATATGTAGACTAAACCCAAACCTGCGTAATTTGTGTTAGGTTAATGTCGTGTTTGAAATCCACACCCTACTTGTAATGAAACAATATTAAACTTAAATGAATCGAGAAATAATTACATTAACAAAACAATCATGGAAATGAAGACGGAGAAGAGACGCAGCCACCCTCGTGTCGTTCCTCATGGCGGCCCAAACACCATATTTAACAATCATCTCTAAGTTAGGACATGATGCGTAATAATAATAGTAATTAAGTTGGCCATTAGCAAAATGAAATGAAAGAAAAAACAAGAAAATGGTACTGATGTTAATCTTTTGACTCATATTGTTTAACTGGCAAAAGATATTTAAGATTAATGATGGGTGTATGGTGACTATTTATAAGCCAAAAAAGTGAGAATAATATATAGATAAAAGTGTGTTTATTGGATGGGCTACTAGAGTGGTATTGCCATTATAATTGTGGTGAACCTAATGGCCATGTTTGTGATGTCTGCAATTAAACAATGATTTCTTTTAGCTCCATCATCTGGAGAAGATAAGTACACTCATGAGATCATCTTTGTCTTTTCCAATAAGCAAAAGATATTTGTAAAAACTGTTGAAAATTTATAAAAAATGATTTTTCAAACACAAATATCTATATATATATATATATATATATATATATATAATTAATTAATATTCTAAGATGGAGATATCAACATAGGCGTACCTACCTTTACAGAATGGGGGCAGCCGCCATCCATAAAAAAAATGTTTTGTGTTATATACGCGATAAAATTTGATCACCCCTCGTAAAATTTTGCAAACGCCCCCCGGCCCTCATGAACTCTCGAAACCGACCCCTAAGAAAAACCAAATTAATAATTTATAAGTTTTTAAATATAAATAACCAATCTCAATTAAACAATACTATAATGGTTTATATAAAATAAGAACTATCTAATTAAATTACAAGTTTATGATTTTAGTGTTAAGCCCAATCCCAATCCTAATCCTAAATTCCAAATTCAAGTCTTAACTCTTAAGCCCATTAGCCCACACCCAATCCCAACCCAATTCCCAAATTCAAATATTAAACCCACCCTAATTCTAATAATCAAACATTGATTCGGTTACTAAAACGGCACGGTTCTAAAAAAAGCTTTGAACAAGTGTGACAATTTGCTTAAAGAAGAACAATCGATACGAGCCGTCATTGAGAAAATGAAGTGATAAGCAAAGGTATGAATACCGACTTAGTGAATGTCTCTGTAGATGATGTTATGGCTAGATTTAAATGATAGTTGTATTTGTTATATTGAAAAAGACTTGCTTAAGAATGTCTCTCTAGATGATGTTATGGCTAGATTTTAAAAAATAAAAACCCGTAGAGAACAACCTTTAGATATATTGTATTTTCATTATGCATTTTGTAATGACGTTTAACGTACTTTTTGTTGATTATATGAAATTTACTTTCATTATCTTTTTTTTTATATGACCCGAACCGATTCGACCCGAAATGGACCGAAAAAAATATTATATAGCGCTAGTCAATCGACCCCAAAAATTTCCGACACACATAAAAATTTTTCTGGATCCACCACTGGATATCAATGTTAAAAAGAGGGCTGAAAATAGATTGAAAATGAGAAATAAGTGAAAATTGTCATAAATAATGAAGGAACTTCATATGGTTGACAAAGAGCTTCCTCATTTTAATAAGAGAGCTAAACTAGCCGTATTCGTGAGTTGGCGGGTTTAACCTGATATAAACTCGAAAATCGTGTTAGATACATGAACCCGAATACGACACAAATATTCACGAGTCAACACGAACACGACCCGTTTGACCTGATTTTTTAGCATATTAATACTTTAATGTTAAAAATTTACAATAAAAAAAATACTAATGTATATAAAAAGAATTATGCTTAAATTATAAAATCCTATATCAATTTCTCTTTTTAACTTTAAACTTCTGAAATAAAAAAACGCAACCAGCTTAATTTTTGGGATAAAACGTATACTTTTAAAAATAAAAAAGAATCGCTTAAACGGGTCAACTCGTGAACCCGTTAGGTCGAACCGAACACAAACCCGTTTAGCTAAACGCATTCACGGTTTTGACCAAAATATAACCTGAACCCATTTCTACTAAACCCAAACCCACAAATTTGTGTTAGGTTCTAGTCGTGTTTCTTCTCATGTCATAAATTGACACCCCTAGATTTAGTTGTTTATTTTATGTGGTATAAAATAAACATTTTTGTTCATTTCTTTTAATCATAAACCCTATACTTATATATCACACTAGTTGGTCAAGTAGGTATGAAAAAGAAGGTGACGATGAAGCAATTAATTCAATTGTTGAGATTACAAAGTTAATAAAAACTATGAAAAAATTAGCACGTGTTATAAATTATGTTCAATTAAATAGCAAGATATTATAGGAAGATACAATGAACATGAACACGTCAACCCCACGACTCCATAAGTGAAGAAGATCAATTCTAAGTGGAGTTGCACGAGCCTCTCCCATGTGACGGGGGGTGCGACGTCACAACATTCAATGTTCGCCGTTCAAAAAAAAATGGAGTTGCAGCATGCCTGCTAACTGTTTATTGATCCATCCAAATTTAAAGTGCTTCTTTCTTTCTATTTTAATGAGACAACTTATTTAAAAAGAAAGTTGGTTTGAAAATGGCCTTTCAATTGGCTTAATTTTTTATGCATCTAGCTAGGAACTAAAAGTTGAAAACTCAATTTTGGCCATTGGGACCATATTCTACTAATTAGGGTTTCATCCATGCAAACAAACTACAAATAAAACAATATATTTTGATTGCAAACCCTACGAACATGGATCCATATTCTTTTTATTCTCTTAATCAAAACTAAAGGTATTCACGGGTTGTTTCAACAGGTTTTAAGGAAAATTATGGGCCAAACTGCTAAGTACGGGTTTGGAAAACGACACACTAAACAAATAGTACTCCCACGAAGCACGCTTCACGTTGTCTCATCCATAAGCGAAACGTAAAAAAATATTGGTGGTATTTGAGGCTAAGAGCATCCACAACAGGGCGTTTTTCGGCGCACGTGGAGGAGAGAAACGTGTTCTTGTGAAAAACGCCCAAAATGGGTTGTGTTAGAATGGGAGGAGAGAGCGGACACGTTTTTTAGGCTTTTTTTTGTCCATGAGAGGGGCAAAGCTCAGGCAGAAGAGACATTACTGACATATTTAGTGGATGCTCTAAATATTCCTTATAAAACCACATATTTTATGTTCAAGGGTGATGTAGTGATAAGCACCCGATTCCTCTATTAGAGAGGTCTTAGGTTCCAATCTTGTTTACACTGGTTTCTTATCATGACCTCTTGAAGACCACGTTCCATTGGTTAGTAGGGTATTGACGGGTACATAAGTTTATCGGTAACAAGTTATCATGGTTAAGAAAAAAAAAGAAGAAGAATGTAAGATTTAAAATTAGTTAAATTAACCTTTAGGCCTCCAGTGCAGTCTTAAAAATAAAATAATGGAAGATAAAATAGGGAAATTAAGGTTTAAAAATATGTTAATTGTGAGAAAGAAGATACCAAATCCACTAATTTTTTTAGTGCATATCTGACTGGGCTGCTGGACACGAGAGATTACTAGTCTAATGGAGTTTCTGGGCTTATAACTGTGGGCCACTGGGCCAGAGAAAAGGCCGGCCCGTAAGGGAGGACAGAAGCAGGATTCGGGCTGGTTTATGATCGAGTGATTTAACCCATCCACCTGATATAGTTTTTTTTTAACGGCAACACCTAGATATTATAGTATAATTGGGTTTTTCGGGGCAACACCTAGAACATCCAGGGCAGCCCACCACAGGAGGAACCCCCAACTGGGTAAACTTCCTGACTTGGCCACATACCCCTTTTTTGCTGTTGCCAAGATTCGAACCCAAGACCTCCACTATGGGAAGTCTTGGGAATATCATTGCACACTATGGGAAGTTTTGAGGCTATCATTGCACCCGATATAGTTGAAAGTTGAAACCCTAATATACACACGGTTAGCATCAAACAAGCAATGAGATTGGCTTCATTTCATAAGATTTTTATTCTAAAAGATTCTTCTCCGACTTATTTTGTTTGGGGAAGGGATATTAAAAAAACACCTAGAATATTGCGTTTTAAGTGGATATGAAATCTTAGTGGGTTGGTACAAACAATTAAAGATAACCAACACAAAATCAATTTTAAAACAATTAATTGATTATTTAAATCTAACACTTTATTTGGACTTTGTTTCTTTCTTCTTTGAATTCATGGACTCCACTTTTTATTCACATAAACTTTATTTTTATAATTTAACTAAAGGCCATTATTTCATAAAAAAATTATTTATTTTTTAAAAACCTCTCATATCTCATTCTTTATCTTTATAATTTTAAAGAAATTGTTAAGGAATTTGTATATTTAAGACTCAAATGTATGTTTTCTTATAATTTTAAGGATACAGATAATGTTTAAAGAATATGATATAAGACTCTTTTAACTTAAATCTTATTTTTTCCCTTATAATTTAAGGATATGATATATATATATCAATCCTGATGTAGATGATCTAATAATAAGGTTAAGGGTATACTCCATATTTTCAAACCCTTTCACACTGTCATATCATCGTCACATCAGATTCCATAACTTTTTCATATTTCTTAACATTTGAGGAAAATGGTTCTATATTTCCATACTGGCACATCATTTTTATTTTTTAATTAAATTTAATGATTTTTTTATTTTATAATTAAAAATTAATAGTTTATTGTAACACTTTTAAAAAATAAAAACATCAATTTCCAGACAGGGCCGTTTGTTGTTGTTGCATTTGGTAGTTCTAAAAGCCGAATTGTTGGGCCGCACCTACTTGTTGTTGTTGTATTTGGTAGTTGTTGCTACAAAACTTATCACCTAGGGGTGGAAGTCTTGAAGCAGTGCTGGATGGACAAGTTAAGACGGGACTTCTGGGCTTGGGCTTGGAAGAACGAACGGGACCTCCAGGTCTTGAAAGGATGATCTGCAAAACAGGAAACACCGTGAGCCTCGCCACGAGCAGAAGGGGTTTTCTCCTCGTGACCACCCTTCGGCGTGAGAATAAGTATGTGTATAGTGGGAGATAAAAGGTGAGAAAGAAGGGATAAGTAAATTATGATATTGTGAATCTGTGAGTTAAAACATGAATCTTACCTTTGAAATCGGCCCGACTATTTATAAGGCATCCATGGTCAAGATGTTTGGACTGGACATCCATTGTAGGTTGTATGCAGTCAAACATCTCTCCCTACTTCTGCTAATATGACTGTTATTTTCTTATTCGTGCTTAGGGAGTTCAGGGTGTATTTAATTATCTTTGTCTGTATAGTTGACCCGTGTTCCCTGTGTGCAGGTTCTGCCCCTGACATATCTTGTCTTGTTAGCTGACTTCCCCTTTTGTGTTACTGGTTCTTTCCTGACCTCTTTCTATCATGGGTTCAGGTTTCCCCATTGGTGTTGTCTTTATAGTTGACTCTTATGCCCAATGAGATGTTATCTCAGCTATTTAGTATTATTTTCTGGTATGAGATTATTTCCTGTTTTAACTTCTTTGGTATTTTCTAAGTGTTGAGTGGGAGATGTCGTCCGTCATCAAACGAACCAAACCTATGGCCTTGGTACCTTTGAGCCGCGGCAGGGCCTAAGCCGCGGCTGGATGTTCTTTGATTCCCACATTTGTTCCTTCTGGCTAGGAACTTCCGGACCTGATATTCGTGAGCCACGGCGGGGCCTGAGCCGCGGCAGGGCCTGAGCCGCGGCTGAGGTGTTCTTTTGATTTCCACCCTCGTTCCTTCTAGCTAAGAACTCGGACTTGATATTCGTGAGCCTCGACAGGGCTTGAGCCGCGGCTGGATTGTTCTTGACCTTTGGATCGTTCAAATTCCTATATCTGGTCGTGACACACTTGAGCCGCGGCAGGCCTCCAGCCGCGGCATGGTGAGTTTCTTGCTTTGAATGCCTAATCCCCTTCAAGTCCCCCCAGTCCATTATCATGATATGCGAATTCGTGATGATGGATTATTCTCTCGTCAGTCGATGCGTCGTCCTATCTACTGACATGGTCCGTTCTGTCCCATCATAGGTTGAATGGTCTAATCATATGTCCCCTCCTACAAACCTACTTTCCCTCTTATTTTTTGAATTTTGAACTTGTTCCTAGTTTGAATTTCAAACCTTTTACTTTCCCCTCCATTATTTGTTATATATAGATGCTCCTTGTCTTCAAAACTCCTCAAGATAAAAAGTTTCGGTTTTTTGCTTGGTTCGTCTCGCCGGTTCGTTGTCCTAGTTCTCTGTTGGCTTTTGCTTATCACAACTTGGCGGGTTAGTTCTTTCTTCTTTGTTTTTCTTTTATTATGGAGTGTCGTAGTGATATGGATATTCAAACGTCCGTCATTACTACTAGGTTTTTAGATGCTTTTGTCGAAAAATATGGTATTGACCCTTCTTTAGAGCCTGTCGTTCCTCCGTCGGGAGCGACCGTTCGTGATGCCCCTCCGGGTATGATATCCTTATATACCGCCTTCTTTTCGTTTTCCAACTTTCGCATACCCGTTAGCGTATTTCTTAAGTCGGTGTTGAGTTATTACGAGATTCACTTGTCCCAAGTCGTTCCCTTAGGACTAATCAGAGTATATCACTTTGACATTTCTTGTCGTGCCCTTAGGATCGAGTCGGACATTCATTTGTTTAGGGCTTTTTACAAACCAACTCGGGTGGGTGATTGGGTTACTTTTGAGAAACGAAAAGCTCCTTATCCTAGTCACACCCTTCGTCCTCCCACTAGCTTGAAAAGATGGAAAGATCATTTCTTCTTCATCTCCGCTCGTGCGATCCCGTTTGAGATGCATTGGTCCCCGCCGAAGGAGTCGCTTAGGGATCCCATTCCCAAATTTCGTGAATATCTTAAGGCTGATTATGATAAGCTACTAGCCGTCCCGACGGCTCTGCGCCCCTTTTCCGAGCATTTCCTTGTAATGGTTGGGATTAGTCGTAACTGGGATGATCCATCCGTTCGACCCGTACTCCGTTATAATGGGGAACGTGAGTAATTTCCTTTTAAATTTACTTTCGTGGTTTTTGCATCTTACTAATGTTAAGTTATGTGTTTGTAGGAATGGGTTTGTTTGACCGCATGAAGTTGTCTACGACTGAACCGATTGAAGAGGACGTGGTGCCCATTAAGCCGGGCCACAAGACCATTTTGGAAAAAACTAAAGATTTCATTATTCCCCCTCTGGAGTTGGGCTCTAGACGTCCTAGCAAGAGGAAAGTTAATGTGGGTGACACATCCGGTAAGGAAGTCGCGGCGGGAGATGAGTCGCCGATCGCTCCTGGTGGTAACTCCACCTTCCAGGCTGATCATGATTATAGTTCCGAGGACGGGTCAAACCCGTCAATTGATTTGAATTATGCTAAGAACTTTTCTGGTTCTAATGCTGACATGAGTGCCCCGTTTGTTCCTAACTGGAGCTTTCACAATGGTACTTTGGTCGAGTCATCTGAGCAATGCCGCGAATTTATGTATTCTGCGCGTACTCCTGCTGATCGAGCTCGTTATAAGAATATGTCGACCCAGGAGGTGACTGATGTTGGTTTCTCTTCGGCGGTTTGCCTCCTCAACTCTTATGCTAATACTAACGAGCGTTTGCTGGATAGTGTTCGAGCCAATCGTGATTTAAAAATAGACTTGTCTCGCGCTCAGGAGAAACGTTTGGAGTTGGAGGCTGAAAATCAGTCACTAAGGGGTGCCTTTGATAGCGAGCGAACTGTTTTTACTTCCCAAATTGCTACTCTTCGCGGTGAGATTTCGCGATTGGAGAATGAGAGGTCTTGGCTTATTTCTACTGGCATGCGGCAGGCCTTTGAGAAAGTTCGTAATAGTGATGAGTTTTTGGACATGCTAGGAGAGCTTAATTCGTTGGCTGATAAGGTTGGGTACAATGGTGGTTTGAAAGAAGGTGTGGGTCTAGGCAGGAAAGGGAAAAGGGCCCAAGACTCCAGTCAGTTTCACGCGGACGCTCTTGATCGGCTTCGTGAACTTTCTGACAAGTTTGATGATTGCCAATTTCCGATGTCTGCGTCCATAGCTAGCATGGTTGGTTCTACGATTGCTGATATCCAAGCTTTTCTTGCTCCCAAGTGATGTTTGTCTTTGTGTACTGCTTATGTATGGACGTTTGTCTTTATTTTATGTTGTCCCTGCGTGGACGTTTTTCTTATGTTGTCCCTGCGTGGACATTTATCTTTACTGTCTGTCACCCTTGCGTGGGCCTTTATCCTTGTAACTTTTTAAGTGGACTTTTCCGTTTATGCAGTGTAGTCTTGTTTGTTTATAAGATCTCTTTACCTCCGTCTGACTTTGATCAGCTTATTCGTCTTTCCAGTCGCGGCTGGAAGACAGATTATTTTTCAACCTGAACTTGGCCAGGTGACTCGTCTGTCCAGTCGCGGCTGGAAGACTTAGATTATTTTTTAACCTGAACTTGGTCAGGTGACTCGTCTGTCCAGTCGCGGCTGGAAGACTTAGATTATTTTTTAACCTGAACTTGGTCAGGTGACTCGTCTGTCCAGTCGCGGCTGGAAGACTTAGATTATTTTTCAACCTGAACTTGGCCAGGTGACTCGTCTTTCCAGTCGCGGCTGGAAGACTTAGATTATTTTTCAACCTGAACTTGGCCAGGTGACTCGTCTTTCCAGTCGTGGCTGGAAGACTTAGAGTATTTTTCAACCTGAACTTGGTCAGGTGACTCGTCTTTCCAGTCGCGGCTGGAAGACTTGGATTATTTTTCAACCTGAACTTGTCAGGTGACTCGTCTGTCCAGTCGCGGCTGGAAGACTTAGATTATTTTTCAACCTGAACTTGGCCAGGTGACTCGTCTTTCCAGTCGCGGCTGGAAGACTTAGATTATTTTTCAACCTGAACTTGGCCAGGTGACTCGTCTTTCCAGTCGTGGCTGGAAGACTTAGAGTATTTTTCAACCTGAACTTGGTCAGGTGACTCGTCTTTCCAGTCGCGGCTGGAAGACTTGGATTATTTTTCGACCTGAACTTGGTCAGGTGACTCGTCTTTTTAGTATCATTCCTTAAAGACAAATATAATGGTTTTTGAATGTAATCCCTGGTGTCCGCATACACCTTGTTTCAAAATTGATTACAATGATTGCTTAAATGTTTCTTACATATAACATTTCCGGAGCTGGGCTCCATTCCACGTTCGTGGTACGTCGCTTCCATCTAAACGAGCCAACTTGTAGGAACCGTTTCTTCCTGTTTCCTTGATTTGGTAGGGGCCTTCCCAGCGTGGGCCCAACTTCCCTTGATCTTCCATCCTGCTGGCTTCATTGCTTCGGAGCACGTATTCTCCTTCTTTGAACGATCTTTTTTGCACTCTTGAGTTGTAGTATCTTTCAACTTCTCTCTTATACTTTTCCTCGCGGATTGCTGCTATCATCCTTCGTTCTTCCAGGAGGTTCAGGTTCAACCGTAGCTCCGAATCATTATCCATTTCGTTAGCCTGGAGAATACGCTGTGTTGGCATGATTATTTCTGCTGGTATTACCGCCTCGGTGCCATATGTTAAGCTGAATGGGCTTTCTCCATTGCTTGTCTTTGGCATCGTCCTGTGTGCCCATAGCACGTGTGGTAGTTCTTCCAGCCAATTTCTTCCTTCGTTTCCTAAACGTGTCTTTATGCCCTCCACGATGCTCCGGTTAGCTCGCTCCACCTGACCATTTCCCTGGGGATGTGCCACTGAAGTAAAGATTTGTTGTATCTTCATATCCACGCACCATTGTTTAAATGGGTTGTCCGCGAATTATTTTCCGTTGTCTGTCACAATAAACAACGGAAGACCAAACCGACAAATGATGCATTCCCAAACAAATTTCTTCACCTGTATGCCCGTGATGGATGCGAGAGCTTTTGCTCCCACCCACTTGGTGAAGTAATCAATTGCCACTATCAAGAATTTTATCTTCCCTTGAGCTATTGGGAATGGCCCGACTATATCCATTGCCCATTTTTGAAAGGGCCATGCCGCCGTGACGGGGACCATCTCATTTGGTGGTCGGTGGCACATTGGGGCGTGCCTTTGGCAACTCTCACATTTCTGAATTTCTTCAATGGCGCTTTTGTGCATACTCGGCCAGTAGTATCCTGCTCCCATTGCCTTCGCGACAACCATCCTTGGGCCTGCATGTATTCCACATATGCCGAAGTGGATTTCCCGAATTACATAGTTGGCTTCTTCTTGATTGAGGCACCTCAGTAGAGGTCCTAGGTAGGACCTTCGGTATAGACATCCCCGTTCCATTTCGTATTGCAACGCCTTTGTTCTTATCTTTCTTGCCTCAGCTCTATCGTCTGGTAGCGTACCTTTTGTGAGAAACTGGATGATAGGAGTCATCCAGGTTGGGTTCTCTGCTTCCGTGATTGTGTTGATCTCTGTGTCTGCGATAGACGGGGATTCTAGCACTTCTACTCTGACCTCCTTTGCTAAATGTGTGAAAGTGACTGAGGCCAACTTGCTGAGAGCATCGGCTTTTTTGTTTTTGCTTCTTGGGATGTGTATGACCGTACATTCATCGAATAACTTGATAATGGCCTGGGCCTTCTCCAGGTATCGCTTCATTGACTCTTCCTTAGCATCGTACGAGCCGTTGATTTGGTTTGCTACGAGCATTGAGTCTACATGAGCGTGTAATTTGCGTACCCCCATCTTGTGAGCCAATCTTAAGCCTGCGAGTAACGCTTCATACTCTGCCTCATTGTTAGAACTTTTGAAATCCAACCTTAGCGCGTAGGTCAGCTCGACCTGGTCTGGCCCCACTAGTATCAAACCAGCCCCCGAGCCTTCGTTGTTTGAGGCCCCGTCCGTGTGGAGATTCCAGGTGCTATCAGCTTTAATTTCTTGGTTACTTTTCACCACCTGTGTTTGCATTTTTCCTTCGGTTGGTATCTCCACCAAGAAATCGGCCACTACCTGACCCTTCATTGCGGACCTTGGTTTGTACTTAAGCTCGAACGCCCCCAGCTCGATCGCCCATTTTGCTAATCTTCCCGAGATCTCCGGTCTTCTCAGGATTTGTTGTATTGGGTGCTCCGTTTGTACTTCAATGTTGTGAGCTTGGAAGTACCTCCGGAGCCTTCTTGAGGCGTGCACTAAGGATAACACTAGCTTCTCCATTGGTGAGTATCTTGTTTCTGGATCTTTTAGCGCTCTGCTGATAAAGTATATAGGGGTTTGAACATTACCCCGCTCTGTCATCAAGACTGCACTCACGGCCGCGGTTCCGGCGGATAGGTACATTGTCAGGTTTTCTTGTGGGACTGGAGCCGTGAGCGTTGGCAATTGACTCAAGTAACTCTTCATTTCTTCGAATGCCTTTTCTGCTTCTTGTGACCATACGAAATTCTTTTTACCTAGGCAATTTCTTAGAGTTACCATGAATGGTAAAGTTCTCTCAGCATGTTTTGACAAAAATCTGTTTAAGGCGACAAGACGCCCGTTGAGCGTTTGCACATCCTTAACAGATCTTGGTGAGGGCATTTGCAGCACCGCCTTCACTTTTTCTGGGTTTGCTTGGAACCCGTCCTTGGTGACAACTACACCCAAAAATTTGCCCTGTTCTACCCCAAACGAACATTTCTTTGGGTTCAGCTTCATGTTGACGCTTCTTAGAGTTTTGAATGTTTCGCCTAGGTCACCCAATAACCCTTCTTCGTTCTTGCTTTTCACCACTAGATCGTCCACATACACTTCCAGGTTTTTACCGATTTGTTCGCTAAAAGCCGTGTCCATCAATCGTTGGTAGGTAGCTCCAGCGTTCTTCAAGCCGAAAGGCATTTTTGTGAAACAAAATATCCCAGTACTAGTGTAGAACGTTGTTTTGTCTTCGTCTTCTTTGGCCATCTGTACCTGCCAGTAACCTTTATAAGCATCCAAGAAACATTTTAGTGGAAAACCTGCCAGAGCGTCTACTTTGGAATCAATTTCTGGAAGCGGGTAACAATCTTTAGGGCACGCGGCGTTAAGATCCTTGAAATCTATGCACATCCGCCACGTCCCGTCTCCTTTTTTGACCATGACTGGGTTTGCCACCCAGGTTTGGTATTTCACCTCTCGTACTATGCCGGCACACAAAAGTTTTTCAACCTCTGCCAATACTGCTTGGTTTCTTTCTGGCCCCAAATGTCGTCTTTTTTGCGCCACTGGTTCCTTTGATCTGTAGGTGTTTAAACGGTGTTCTGCCGTTTCTCTCGGAACCCCCTCCATGTCTGAAGGTTGCCAGGCGAAGACATCTAGATTGTTGAGTAAAAACTGCTTCAGCGTTTTCTTCGTTTCCTCTCACAGTTGGCGTCCCACGGTTATTTTCTGCTCCGGGAACCCTGGGTGGAGTGCGCATTCTTCCTGTGCCACACCTTCTTGCTTGTTTATGACTTTCGGGGCCATCGTTGTAACTTTTACACTTTTGCATTCCTTAGTTGAGTATAAAGTTACTATACCGGTTGGTGTTGGGAATTTGATGGCTCCGTGGATGGTGGAGATGACAGCCCCGAGTGCACATAAACCCGGTCTTCCCAGAATCACATTGTGGCTTGATTGAGAGCGTACTATGAGGAAAGTCATTGGGACTGTTCATCTCCCCGTTTCGTCTCCCATTGTTACCTGAAGTTGTATTTTCCCTAGTGGTTGCACCACTTCCCCCGAAAAGCCAGTCAACTGATGGACTTGTGTGACGAGTCCCTTCCGAACTTCTTCATCTAGTTGCATGAAGCAATGTTCGTACATGATTTCGGATGCACTCCCAGTATCTACATAAACTCTTCGTACCTGGTGACCTGCAATGTCAGCTGATACATGTAGTGCACCTCTTGCAAAATCACCGCTTCTAATTGGGGGGAAACTAATTTCCTGCTCCATCCATGACTCCATGTGGTCGTTGCTTCTTTTCATGCCTGCGTTTCCTGATGGTTGACTTACCATTAGGATCTCTTTCCTCTTTTCACTTGACTGGGGTGTAGCCTTCAGCTCTTTCAGCAGGTGTGCCAACTTGCCTGTTTTGATTGCTGACTCGATTTGCCTCCTTAGGGAGAAGCATTCGTCGGTGGTGTGGCCGTTGTCTTTGTGGAATTCACAATACTTTTCCGTGGCCTTTCTAGGGCCTGGCCTCATGGGAGCTGGTTTCACGAAATTAACATTTTCTGTTGCTAGGATCTCGCTTGGTGTTTTGGATAGTGGTGGAAGACTAACAGTAGGCCCGACGTTGGGTCGTGATGACGGTGAATATCGAGGCTGGAATGGCACGTTCCGCTGTTGGAAGCGTGGTTGAAAATGCCCTTTGTCCCACGTTTTCTGTGGCGTCTGCCTTCTAGGGACATCCCATGTAGTTTTTTTCTGTGTACGATCCTTCAACTGATCGCTTGCTTTTCTTCCCCGTACGAACGCTTTAGCTCTTTCTAACATTTCTTCGACTGTACTAGGGCGGTTTTCATGGAATCGCTCAACCAGCTGCTCGCTTCGAACGCCGTGGATAAAGGCCGAGATGCGTATGTCTTCACCAGCTCCTTTTACTTGCATGCTCTCCCTTACGAACCTCGGGATGAAGTCTCCTACTGATTCGTTGTCGGCTCTTTTTATGTTGTGCAGTTCCGTCGGGTCCTTGATGGATCTTCGCTGCTGGCTGAAATTTTTCAAGAAACTATCTTCCAACTGTTCGAAGCTTCCTATCTCTCCCACCGGAAGGCTATCGAACCATACCCTCGCTGCCCCAGTCAGTGTTTGCATGAACATATGACACCATACAGGGATAGACCATTGTTCTACCTCGGCTGCACCTATGAAAATGGTGAGATGATCGTCTGGGTCACCCAGACCATCATATTTCCCCACATTGGATGGCATTTTTAGTTTTGGGGGAAACGTGAACTCTGCAATTTTGTTGATAAACTTTGATCTTGATCTCGCCGTGGATGGCCTGTATGGCTTGCTGTAGTCATCTTCAAAATCTAGCTTCCTCTTGGTTGTCTCTTGACGTACAGCCTCGGTGTTGTGTAGCTTATCCTTCTCTTCTTCATCTTTCCTTGGTGAGTCGTCATTTTCGTCGTCTCCGAACTCTAGACGGGTTCGAATTTCTTTCAATTGGCGATCTTTTTCTTCCTCCTGTAACATAGCGAGGATCTGCTGACGGTTCTGTCGTAAGAACTCTGGTGTAACGATTACCTTGTCAGTCCTTTGTTTTTCAGAATCGTTAAGTCGACTCTTCGGGTTCTTGCTTCCCTCCCCCCGGTAACATTGCTACCATCTGGGTACAGGACATCAGAACTTCTGGTTTCATTGTGAGGAGTTTCCTCGCCCTCGCCCATTGTTTTTTTTTTTTTTTTTTTTTTTTTAGAGCACGGGATGGCGCCAAATGTTGCTACAAAACTTATCACCTAGGGGTGGAAGTCTTGAAGCAGTGCTGGATGGACAAGTTAAGACGGGACTTCTGGGCTTGGGCTTGGAAGAACGAACGGGACCTCCAGGTCTTGAAAGGATGATCTGCAAAACAGGAAACACCGTGAGCCTCGCCACGAGCAGAAGGGGTTTTCTCCTCGTGACCACCCTCCGGTGTGAGAATAAGTATGTGTATAGTGGGAGATAAAAGGTGAGAAAGAAGGGATAAGTAAATTATGATATTGTGAATCTGTGAGTTAAAACATGAATCTTACCTTTGAAATCGGCCCGACTATTTATAAGGCATCCATGGTCAAGATGTTTGGACTGGACATCCATTGTAGGTTGTATGCAGTCAAACATCTCTCCCTACTTCTGCTAATATGACTGTTATTTCCTTATTCGTGCTTAGGGAGTTCAGGGTGTATTTAATTATCTTTGCCTGTATAGTTGACCCGTGTTCCCTGTGTGCAGGTTCTGCCCCTGACATATCTTGTCTTGTTAGCTGACTTCCCTTTTTGTGTTACTGGTTCTTTCCTGACCTCTTTCTATCATGGGTTCAGGTTTCCCCATTGGTGTTGTCTTTATAGTTGACTCTTATGCCCAATGAGATGTTATCTCAGCTATTTAGTATTATTTTCTGGTATGAGATTATTTCCTGTTTTAACTTCTTTGGTATTTTCTAAGTGTTGAGTGGGAGATGTCGTCCGTCATCAAACGAACCAAACCTATGGCCTTGGTACCTTTGAGCCGCGGCAGGGCCTAAGCCGCGGCTGGATGTTCTTTGATTCCCACATTTGTTCCTTCTGGCTAGGAACTTCCGGACCTGATATTCGTGAGCCACGGCGGGGCCTGAGTCGCGGCAGGGCCTGAGCCGCGGCTGAGGTGTTCTTTTGATTTCCACCCTCGTTCCTTCTAGCTAAGAACTCGGACTTGATATTCGTGAGCCTCGGCAGGGCTTGAGCCGCGGCTGGATTGTTCTTGACCTTTGGATCGTTCAAATTCCTATATCTGGTCGTGACACACTTGAGCCGCGGCAGGCCTCCAGCCGCGGCAGGGTGAGTTTATTGTAACACTTTTAAAAAATAAAAACATCAATTTCCAGACAGGGCCGTTTGTTGTTGTTGCATTTGGTAGTTCTAAAAGCCGAATTGTTGGGCTGCACCTACTTGTTGTTGTTGTATTTGGTAGTATTGAGCGGGAGGCTGAGAAGGTAACCAAAAGGGTTGGCGTTGTTCGGGTCCATTTTTTGGATAAGTAGAGAGAATGTGTTTTTTTTTATAATTTGGTTGAGTGTGTGTGTTATTTAAAAAAAAGAAGTTTATTATTATAGGGAATAATTTTTTTTAAATCCGACTGTTGCCCCTCTCCAATTTTCATCTCCACGCTTGTGTAAATCTCCACGCCACAACCCCACGACTATGGACACGCGTAGGGACCACGGTGTTCCACGGCCCACGACATCGGCCAGGTCATCTCCACTACTCCTCTTCCACGCTTCATAGTCCATGCCGCTTAGCCTAATTATTATTATTAACAATAAATAATTTATAATATATGGAGAGAATTTGATATAATTTGAATATATCGAGAGAACCTAAGTTCAACAAACCAAACTCAAAATCTTGCAACAAAATAAAAAATTAGACGAATCTCAACTACCCACCCTTTTGTTTTACATTGCTACTAAGGTATAATGTTTTACATAAAAAATCAGAATATTTTAAGTTTTAATCTTCATATTCTCATTTAAGGATAGACTCAAACATTATTTTAACCATGAATTCAACAAATTGGATGGTTTGTAAAATCTGGGAAGTTGACATATTATGTCATTGTCTTCTTTTTGTATTCCACCTCTCATCATCATCATCATCATCATCATCATATATCCATGAACCTTCCTGCGACTTGCTTTTTCAAAACAATTTAATGATCTATAGTTTTTAGACTCTCCGCAACGCTAAATGCCATCCTTTCCACAAACAGTCCTACTCAGCATGCCACATTAGCTTTTCGCTCATCCTTCCCACAAACTCATTTTACCCCAAACACTATCATACTCATCCTTACCACAAACAACCTCATTATTTCCATATCATATTTTTTTTTTATTTTCATTAATTTATATTATTATTAATTATGAAATAATTTAAATTAATTAATCATCTAGTTATTCATGTTTAAGTTATGTAATTTTATAAGATTTGAATTAGGTTTTTAATTAATGTTAAATTAGGATTTAAATATGTTGTAAACTAAGTTTTATAACATAATTTAAATTAGGGAAAAACCAAAAAAAAATTATTTTTTATTTATATTTAACTAACCGTTGGAAAGGGAAAAAAAATAAAATTATTTAATTAAATTAAAACTAACATTGCAAAAAAAAACCTAAAACTAGTGGTGGGGCCCACAAATTTCAACAAACACTGCCCTTGGCTACGTGCGGAAGAGGACGGACGAGAAGCCTTCAACGCCGGAAACTCGGACGAGCTCTCCACATCGGCTACAGGCGGCCTCCACAGGCGTGCGTTGCGGGCAGTCTTAATACATATTGTTGATAGAAATTTAAAAGTTTTATATTAGATCCAGTATAGACACCCTGAACACAATTGTATAGATATATCAAAAGGGCAGCTTAAACTATTTCAAAGTTTAAAGTGGAATTCTAATCTGGATTCTTTTCGATAAAAATAACTTGCACTTTTTAGAATGGCTAACTTACAGACCCTATAATCATATTTCTAAATCTACATATTTGTCCATATAGAATATCATTTTATTTTATCATTATCTTTTTTATATTTATAGTCTTTTTCTTGTTTAGCAAGTGAGAGTTTTCCTATATATTGTAACCAATTCCTTTAACCAATATAGAGAATTCTCTAATTATCAATTTTTACTTAACCCACAGGCCTCAACCACTTGAGGAGGAACATCTCTCTAATTTTATATTCTACAAAGGGAAAAAGATGCTATAAACATTTTATATTGTTAATCATGGGTAAAGATGTAAAATCACATGGAACAAGAATTCTTTTCCAAAAGAGAATTTCTGGCTAACATGTAAACACAATCATTAGTCAACTTTTTACACACAATACAAAAATACCCCTAGAGTTTAATTTAATCATCACATGTTTGACTTGTCAAAGTATCCATACCTACTACCTACTAAAAAGAATCTAATTTTCCCTTTAACAAATGAGTAGAGGCAAGTCCATTCAAACACGAATGATTCAAAATTTCCCAAAGGTAAATGATGATGTTCTCTTATCTCATACATATGTGCTTTACATCTTGGACCAAAAATCCAAAAATATGACCAGAACTCAAAACAAGTAAGTTCAATGGTAGTTAAAATCAAACTAATCCTACAAAATTTACTAGAAAATTGGTTAAAGATTACCACTCCAACAATAATTTTCGGATTTCTCGTCTTCTTCGTCATCAATGTTGTTCCCGCCGTTTAGAAGAGGCCCGTCAGGAGAACCTGATTTAGAACTGCTACATTTAGACATCCATGATTGATTCGTTTTTAAAGATGGAATTCTTCGTATACGAAGCCTGTATTTCTACAATTACAAGACAATTAAAAGGAAAATATTTAGTACTTATGAAAAATGATGATATGGATAAAAAGCAAGTTAAGAAAATTAACTAACTTGCAAATGGCTCTTCACTTCATCATTGGTGAGACCGTCTACTCTCATAAGCTCTCGAATCTGCTTAGGGGTGGCTACTACAAAAGATAAGATTTTGTAACAATCTTGATTTAGAATCCGTTTATTGCCATATTACTCGCAAATAATCAAATGAGAACACCACAAGAACATAGGCATCAAGGTCTAACCTTGTGAACCGCCAAGTTGTTGCAGGGCATTGACAAATAGTCTATGCAACTCAGTGGACCAAGATCTCCTTTGTTTCCTAAATGTATGCTGCAGATGTGGTGCAATCACACTGCTGTTAATGTGTATGTTTGATTGAACCTTTGGTATAAAACATGAAGCCGCCAATCTATTGTTTTCATTTGTATCTTCTTCCTCAGTTTTCTGCAACCAAATCGAACGTATAAACTCATATGTTTTATAAGTTTCAACTACCTTTTTAGTCGTTTGAGTTACCGAATTTGCTTTCTGATTGAGATTGATCTCATTAGTGTTCCATAAGTGTGTAGAGCTCAACCAATTCTTCTTATCACCATTGTCCTTTTGGTTTGTGATTACTTCAACTTTTGCATCATCATCATCATCATATCTGTTCTTGATTGGTATGAATTCTTCAAATACCGGTTGTGCGCTTAATGATTTCTTTAACACCATTGATTCCTCTTTCAACGCCACAATTGCTGAAAATATTTACAGATCAAAACATGATCAACCTGCTCTCACAGACATATTATCAAACACTTGGCGCCCATTTCAAAATCACATAATCTTTCCAAATTATCAAACATAATGAAAAAATTTATCCATCCTTAGGGAAACTTCACACATCTGTTCAATTTAACTCACTTAAAACTTTTCTTGTCTCGTTAAAGTCACTCAAGTTTCACGTTTTATTTCAATCTTAAGCAATTATCAGGTTAACATGTTACCATTTTCTTATTTCATTTTATAGATATGATGAAAATGTTGGTTTACTTGTTTGGATTTCATTTGTACCATATCCATACGAGAAACTTGGTTACTTTCCTTTAAAGTTACCGAGTAAACGGAAATCAAGTACACATAACCAGAAACAACTGAATTAACAAAAAAATAAGTTTGTATCGATCAAATTCAGGGAAATTAATTAATGAAACGAACCATCATTGATGAGGAGCATGGATAGAGGGATTTCTCGTCTGAACGCTTCGATTTTACGCGTTTCTGATTCTAACCGATTAACAAAATCATTAACTTGGAATAACTTCTCGTTTACGCCACCGATTGTCGATAATTCTCCAAGAAATTGACTGATTGATTTGGGGATAAAAACTGGATTGAAATCCAAGCTTAACTCAGGAGATGGATTCAAGCTCCCCATGTAAATTGAATCCAGCAATTTCGAGTCGATTGTTTTGTTGTTGATAAAAAGTAGAGAAACAGAGGAGAGTGATTGTAAGAAAAGAAGGGATGAATTGAATATAAAAAATGTGAAGGACAAGGAGGGAGAATCGAGGAGGGGTTTAGATTCTTTTTTCCATGTATCGGTTCGTCACGTATGTCATCCTCCGACACCGACTCTTATGTCAAATTAGTTTTAATTTTTGGATTATTGAATTATAATAATCTCATCTTTTACCAATTGACCGATAATAATCTTAACTGAGAATATTTTTAGCATCAGTTTCTAATTTCAAACTATTTTCTTACATTGGATCTCCGTTAAAAAAACTTAACGCCATTAGAGTTTATATGACATGGATATCTGCAAACCGCCGGAAAGTCGAGCCAAGCCGAAACCTAGCCACCGCCTTTGTCGGAGGGGTGGTCTGCAAACCCTAGTCTGTCACCGTTTTCACCATTAAACACCACCGTTGTCTCCGTTTGGACTTGTCGAAAAAACGAGACCCTTTAAACACCACCAGAGCCAATGTGAAAACCCACCACGAGACCACTTCTAGCTTGGCTCGACTTTACTGCCGTTTGCAGATGTCCACGTCATATAAAATCTAACGGCGTTAAGTTTTCTTAACGGGGTGTCCAATGTAAGAAATAAGTTTGAAAGTAGGGACTGGTGGTAAAAATATTCTCAGTTGGGATTATTATTGACCAATTGATAAAATATGGGATTATTAAAATCCAATTTTTCTTAATTTTTTAACCTTAAAATCACTTTAAAAATTATCTATTTTCCCTCTTAGAAAAATCAATATTTTTAAAAAGATTTTTTTTTTATGTTTCAAAAAACTTTTTTGTAAAAACACGAATAAAAATATATTTAAAAAAAATAACATTTTAAAAAACAATTAAAATAAACGTTTTCTGAAAAACTAAAAAAAATTTCTGTGAAAAACTTGAAATTGTGTTTAAAAAAATTAAAAAACGTTTTTTTAAATAAGAAAAAACTCCTTTAATTTTTTTTTTTCAAAAATGTTAAATATAATTATAAATTTTAATTTATTTTGTCAATAATTAGTCACATTATAAATTCAAAAATGTTAATTACAATGCACCGAAGAAATAACATTACATTGGGGTTGAGTGCGAAATGTAATTTTTATTATTTTAGTCATGGCATTTTTTTATTAATTAATGAAATTTAGCTTTTTTATTTATTTAAAAAAAGTTGTGGGATGGGATGAATGATAAAGTGATCGAGGTCGAAGTGTCGGTCAAATAAGAGTTATAAACTGTGTGTTTCTAAGTACCTTAACTAGTTAGGGTAAGTAATGTGTCGATCTTACTAGAGGTTAGTGAATGATGTTGAATCACAGTTGATTGTTTATCTAAACTAACTAAATTACCTAACCTTAAAGCTTGAGTGTTTGATTGATTTCAAAAGCTTTAGGACTAACTTGAATGTGCTTGAAAGTAAAAACGTGAGCTTGAAATTGGTTTGCAAACAATATTTTGAAAATAGATCACACCCGGTTTTCATATTTATGATGCACTTCGTGTTACCTAATTACTGTCAGTTTAGAATTCACATAGACATGAACGGATAATTAACCTAGATGATAGATAGAGGAAAGACTACTTAATCTGATTGTGTTGACTTGACGATAAGAAACCAAATCCGAAAACAAGTGACAATCTATTTAAACAACTACCGATTAGATTTTTGTAATCAATCGCGTATCGGTTGTCAATGACAAGAAAACCAATGACTGATGGATTAATGATTAACTAAGAACAATAACTATTTAATCAAACATGTTAGACCCATAATTCCGAGAATCGAATGATTTACAAAGGATTCATGCCGAAACAAAGATAGAAAAAGGTTGAACACGATTGCTATCATTAACCCTACACCCAGGGACGATCAAAGGTGATTTAGACTTGCATCTTCATTACATCAACTTCAGATCTTGTTTCGGGACTTGAATTCTTGAATAGAATGATGTTTAGAAGCTTCCTAATGACTTAGAAACGTCCAATATTTTGAAAATAAATCACACTCGGTTTTCATATTTATGATGCCTTCGTGTTACCTAATTATTGCCAGTTTAGAATTCACATAGACATTAACGGATAATTAACCTAGATGATAGATAGAGGAAAGACTACTTAATCTGATTGTGTTGACGTGACGATACGAAACCAAATACGAAAACAAGTGACAATCTATTTAAACAACTACCGATTAGATTTCAGTAATCAATCGTGTACCAGTTGTTAATGATAAGAAAACCAATTACTGATGGATTAATGATTAACTAAGAACAATAACTATTTAATCAAATAGGTTAAACCCATAATTCTGAGAATCGAATGATTTACAAAGGATTCATGCCAAAACAAAGATAGAAAAAGGTTGAACATGATTGCTATCATTAACCCTACACCCGGGGACGATCAAAGGTGATTTAGCCTTGCATCTTCATTACATCAACTTCAGATCTTGTTTCGGGACTTGAATTCTTGAATAGAATGATGTTTAGAAGCTTCCCAATCTCTTAGAAACGTCCAATATTTGTCCAAATAGCTCTAGGGGTGAATAATCTCAAAAACCTAGCCTCTAGGGTTAAATAGCCCTCCAAAACGGGCTTAAACCCTAATTCCCGCGGCTACCGTTGTAGCCTATGCCACCCCCGATGTAGGTACGCTGTCAAATCCCACTATGCTGCCAATCTTCTGTAAATGATACCAAATACGCCACTTCTCATCTAGTCACTGGCGTAGCTACGCCACCCCGAGTAGCCTACGCCGGGCTCCTGTCTTGACTTCATTTATTTCGTTTTGCAATTCTGATACTCGCATTTCTTGATTACTCCATTCAAACTCCTTTCAATTAGCATAATCTTCGTCCTTAGCCGGTAAACAACAAACAAACTCAAAGTAATTTGATTCTATGTAATTAAAACACTAAAAACACCTTAGTGAATCCAATTAATGCAATGAAATCATCCCAACCATCATAAAGATGGTCATTTCTGGTTGTAGATGGTTTAAGGATGAAAAGGAAGAGAGAGAGAGAGAGGGTTACTATGACGTTGATGTGTAAGAGAGAGTGAAATATGGGGGAGGTGAAATATGACTTTTACCATTGTAATGAACTACTTAAACCGTTTAAACTTCCATTAAGTTTGAATGTTTTAAGTTTGAATGTTTTAGGTTTGAATAACTAAATGTAGTTTTTAATATCAAGGATCATGTACTTTGTTTCCGACTTCTATAATAATGACACTCCATCCTTCCGGGTTGCGTGTTATATCAAGGACCGGTCAACTTCGTCTTCACACATAGGGCATACAAGAGAGTGAAAGTCAATGTTCTTAGCTAGGATTCATATGGTGGTAGAAGAGAGTTTAAGGATTTAAGTGCATACAATCCAACAAATAAAACTCCTGCTACTATAACAATATATTTTTCATGTATAGTATCAAGGATAATGTAAGTTTATTAACAATATCTAAATATTCTTTTCCATATTAGTACTATTGGAAAATTTAGTGAAAATGTGGGTTTTCACTAATTTTGGATGCAAATAATTGTATGTAATTGCGATTAATGTAATTATTATTTTATGGGTTTGTGTTCTATTTTGTGACAACTTCACAAACAAAACAAACCGTGTACAAAACAGAGCTAAGATGAATGAGATATCGATGTTTAAAGTTGAGTAGTTAGAATGAAAAATGTGAAACTTGGGTGGTTCTAGTAGAAATTTGTTGCAACTTTGATTAAATGCTAACAAATATTTGTCATAAAGTAATATGAATGTTTTGTTTTTTTGACTCTTAAATTCTTGTGGTGAATCATATGAAACGAGACAGGTGTCGATTGTCACATCCCGAGGTTTTATGCCGGAGATCCTGAACGATCAAGGGCTTTCCTCGTAAAATTTGTGTCACTCTTTACGTTTTTACATCGTTTTACATTGATTTTACAAGCACACTATCTCACAAACGAAATTTGGTTACAAAGTTAGTTTACATAATTTTTACTCAAAACATACCCTACTCCTACATTACACCAAATAATTCACCTAATGTCTGGATTTAAACCCAGGACCTCCCATCTAAAAGACAAGAGCCTATACCAAGTGGGCTAGTCCTATATCGGCTTCTAATTAAGTATAGGATTGTAATTGTAAATGAGTTTCTAATTACCCCACTAAACAAAGTTTAGAAACTATTAAAATATGAATTATGTCTCCTTCAAACACACAACTCACTCAGCGGACTATGTAATCTACCTATTTTACAAACCAAAAAAAGCAGTCATCTTCACGAGCTCCTTCACCAATCTCTCTATCTCTGTGTGTATATATCCCGCAACTAATTTATTCACAAGCTTGCAGCACCTGTCACTGCTATTATTATTGTCGTCATCACCACCTAGATTTCAGCAATCCCTATTATTTTAATATAAAAACCCTAATTTTGGTGGTAAAAGCTTCACGGGCTCTGTATTCTATCTCTATCTCTATTCCCCAACCAAATTCACACAACTTTTCCCCAATCCGTGTGATCAGTGTCCTGCCACGTTGATTTTGATGAATTCGGAGGAAATGAATCAGATTTTTTTCTAGGTTACGTGGATGATTGTGATACGATTTGGTGTGTGGAGAGATTTGCTATTTTAGGGTTTTGAGTAGTGGTTGAAATTCGGATGGATCGATCTGCGCTGACGGTGGGTCCGGGTATGGATATGCCGATTATGCACGATAGTGATCGGTACGAGCTGGTGAGAGACATTGGTTCGGGTAATTTTGGGATTGCGAGGTTGATGAGGGATAAACAGACCAACGAGCTTGTTGCAGTCAAGTACATCGAGAGAGGTGAGAAGGTTAGTGTTTGTGTTTGATTTCAGTTTCTGCATAAATACTTGAGTTTGAATATGTACTGGTTTATCTTTATTTTTTTAGTTGTTGCTCACTTTATGAACATGAATTTAACAGATAGATGAAAATGTACAAAGGGAAATTATTAACCACAGATCACTCAGGCATCCCAATATTGTCAGATTCAAAGAGGTTTGCCACTTTCTTCATACTCAAAGATAGTGGTTATATTGAGAACTTGGTTTTAAAAAGCGCGAGGCCCGGGAGGCGATTGAGAAAAAGCTCAGGGCTTTGAGGCTCTTCGTGCACATCTGGGTCAAAATTAGGGTCTGGCTATCGGAGGCTGATATGTAAAAACAAACTAAAGGGATGAAGAGTTTATGAATGGTTTACTTGATAAAAGGATAATATGTAAAAGAGGTGAGAGTATGAGACAGATACAACTTTTGGTTGTACATATAGCAATGTCTCGCGGCCTTGGCCTTTTGGGACCTAAACGCCTTTGAGCCCCACACGCTTTTTAAAACCAAGATTGAGCAATTTTTTTAGAATCACAAACTTTGATTTTGAGAAACTTTTTGGAATCACAAGCTTTGATTTTGTTTCCAGGTCATCTTAACACCAACACATCTGGCAATTGTAATGGAATATGCGTCTGGCGGAGAGCTGTTTGAGCGGATTTGTAATGCTGGCCGGTTTCCAGAAGACGAGGTACTTTTTTTTTTCATTCGCTTCAACTATTCACTGTTTTTTAATTAAAGTATTGATGGTTCTCGTTGCAGGCTCGTTTCTTTTTCCAGCAGCTCATTTCAGGAGTCAGCTATTGCCATAATATGGTACTGATTAATTGTCTCTGTTTCTGTATAAGTATTCATGGATGTGTGTGTGTGTGTTTATTTATAAATTTGTGATTTGTAAACTCTAATTTATGCTTTTGTACAACATAGCAAGTATGTCACCGTGACTTGAAACTGGAAAACACACTTCTTGATGGCAGCCCAGCTCCCCGGCTCAAAATTTGTGATTTTGGGTACTCCAAGGTATATATTTTCTATGCTCTTATCTTAAAAAACATTAGATTATTCTATTGTTCATTGTTGTATAAAGATTTAAAAGTTGTGTTTGTTCTAATAACTGGATCTTTTGGTTGTTTTGGTTAGTCGTCTGTGCTGCATTCACAACCAAAATCTACTGTTGGAACACCTGCATATATTGCTCCTGAAGTCTTGCTTAAGAAAGAATATGATGGAAAGGTAATTGCATACACCATTCATTTATAGTGTGTGAGCCATTTTGATACTTTTTTCTATAACGACCTGCTGAACCCGATCCATTTTGTCCAAACCCTTTTTGACCCAAACCCAATTGATACTTTTTTCTAAAACGACCTGTTTAGATTAGACCCTGTTTTGACCCGTTACCCAACCTAAGCTGACCCGCCTGTTTTGCCAGGATTATGTGTCTTGTTTGCTTTAGCACTAACAAACAAATATGTATAATAGAAATAAATCTGTTTTTGTCCTTTTAATTTCTGATATGAAGAAAAAAATAATTGTACTAATTTAAGCCCTTGTGGGGAGCAAATTAGTATAGATGATGGAGCGCAATCTTACAAAAGTATATGATTCAGACTTTAAAATCTTTGCATTATCATTGTAACTTTTAGTTTTTATGCATTTTAGTTGAAAGAAGACAATTGGTGAACATTGTTTTTATGAAATCAGATTGCAGATGTGTGGTCTTGTGGTGTAACATTATATGTAATGCTTGTGGGAGCTTACCCTTTTGAGGATCCTGAAGAGCCTAAGAATTTCCGGAAGACCATACAGGTAACATATATCTTCTAGAACATGTTAAACAGATCAGGTCCGATCGGGTTGGGCCGGGCCAGATTGGGTTGACTTGCTAAAACCATTTCAAAAGGTTATTATGATTATAAAAACAGTATTACAGTAATAATCTAAATCTTGGAATAGAATGATTTAGGTGGCTGGTATGCATTGAGAATTTGAGATTAATTTTGGGCAAACCCGTTTGACCAGTTTGAAATATAGCACAACCCAAATGGGCCCGTTCAACATACGAATAATCCCCTATAATAGTTGACTAAATGGATACTTTGTTTGATTCTGTGCAGCGAATTCTTAATGTTCAGTACTCAATTCCACCTTATGTTCATATATCTCCCGAGTGCCGCCACTTAATCTCCAGAATTTTCGTTGCTGATCCTGCTAAGGTAATCATCATGTTTGAAATTATCGTTTTACTCCATTATTTTGGTTTACCGATTATAAAAAGTTTATAATAATAAATAATGATCATAAACTTGAACAGAGGATAACCATGGACGAGATTAAAAACCATGAATGGTTTGTGAAAAACCTCCCAGCTGAACTTACAAAAGACAATGCAATGGACCAGTTTGATGGGCCGGATCAGCCCACTCAGAGCGTCGATGAAATCATGCAGATAATTGCCGAAGCGACTATCCCACCAGCTGGAGCCAATAATCTGAACCAGTATCTTACTGGTAGCCTGGACATCGATGATGACATGGATGAGGATCTCGAGAGTGATGCTGACCTGGATATTGATAGCAGCGGGGAGATAGTATACGCGATGTGAGTATTTGGAAATTCAAGTGAACTTGATGTTGTGTTGTATTATTGCCTTTTCCATATACTTTTATAAAAAGTGTCATATTTGTATCTTTATACTATACTGTGGTTTTAGAATAGTGTGTTTCCCCTTTGTTTTTCTTCCTTTATTGGGGGGATGTTACTTGTTAGTAATAAATAGGGTGTAACCTTATTATGTATTGTTGAATTATTATATTAATAATCTTTCCTTGTTTTGTTTTGTTTTGTTTTCCCTTTGGTTGGTTGTTAACTTTATAATTTTATCTAATAACTGTAAATTAGTTATTAACTAGATGTCTAGAAGGGGTTAAGCATGTCGGATTGACAGGATTGTAGGGGGCTTTGGAGGAGGGAAACTCCAATCCATTGGTCCAAAGCCCATACAATTCATAAGGGTTTGGCCAGAGCCAGAGGTGCACAAATTGGTTTCTGGGCCCAAAGCAGTTTGGGTTGAAAGGGATTCGGTTTGAAGCCGGGTTTATCCGGTTCGGTTTCGTTTTTACACCTGTTTCAACAAAGTGGGTTACAAATCGATTTCAACCATACAGTTCGGTCCAGATCATAACCCGTTTCAACCAAACTGGTTTCCAAAACATTTTCGGTTGAGGTTAAAAACAGGTTCAAGTTTCCAACCCGGTTTTTTTTTCACCTCTACCCAAAGCCCATACACCTCAACCCATAAACTCTAATGCCTCTATTCATGCCTAACTTAACATTCGGCGTCTAATTCTAAATTATGAAAAATGAAACTTTTATTATGTATTTGAGTTGTTTATGATTTTAGTATTACGCTTTTGTTTATATAAAATTTAGGGTTTTTATCTTTTCTAAAGGATTGTTTAGTTATTGAAAGTATAGATTATGATTATGAATTGGGGAAATGTTCGTGTAGTGGATTTTGAGATGTTTCACATTTGTTTGACAGATGGTATTCCCTACTATTTTTTATGTGTTATATGTGTATCTAACATTCGAACATCTTTCAAAGTGTGATACATTGAATCCACTATTGACGGTGGTTTAAGTGTCACATGTTTTTTAGATTACTTTTCTAACCGTTAATCATCAACCTCCTAAAAGTAGTTATGAAAAAAAGTTTGTTAAAAATTCGAGCATTGAAAAAAATCTTATGTCAGGTACTGGCCCAAAAAAATCTTATTATGTGACCAACCCGACCCGACCCGATCACCCGAACCGGCCCAAAAAAATCTTATGTCAGGTACTTAAAAATTCGAGCATTGAAAAAAAGCGTCCCCATAGGAAAAAAAATCCTGGCTCCGCCACTGAGGATAATGCATGATTTACAAAACCCATTATGAGTGCTCTTGAGCCTTCACAGTGTGATCTTTATCCTCATCCTTATAATTTAACTAAAAAACACATTTACCTTATCAATTTAAAGATTAAAAAAAAACCTCGTATCCGATTCCTTATATTTATCTCTATTTAATTAAATAATACTTCTTTAATCATTTTTTATTATTTTTCTCTCTCTTCCACTCATAAAAGAATTATAAGGAATGAATATTGAGTTATTAAATATAAGAAATTACAATTCAATCCATATATCCTTATAATTTAACTATAAGAAAAAATATAAACAATGGGATGGAGTGGGTAATTTGAAATTTTTTTAAAATTTATCTTAAAATATAAAGATAAGACATGATTTATAAAACCCATTATGAGTGCTCTAAGAAGTGTTAAAAAAATAGTCTTTTAAGGAACACGCAAATCGTTTCACAAATAAGCTCTCAAATGCAGTTTCCTTAAATAACATCAAATTTCTTTCCAAATATAACAGATTTTCCTCAAAATCCGGTTGTATGCTTACGAAGACTTTCAAGTTTCACCCTCTCGCATCACTATATTTATCGAAAAAATTACCAAAATGGTCATTTGACCAGTCAAATTTATAAAAATGGTTACACTTTTTTAGCCTACTAATTCATGGTCAAGAAGGCCAATAGCCGGCTAAAGAAGGCTAGTTTAGCTGACTCCAAATTCCGTGCCAAGTACCATTTTGTCAGAGTTTTAACTAACCAGATGACGACACGTGGCGGCACTGATTTTTTAGCCGGCTAAAGCCGTTTATTTAGACGGCTTAGCCGGCGTTTTTTTTCTTTTCAGTTTGGCTCGATTTTAGCCGGCTATTTGAATGTTCGTAGCCGACTATTTTTCTTAAAATAAACACAACAATCATATAAGGCTATAATAAGTAGTCAAATACAATATAAGTTTAATGTTTTAAAATAACCACAACAATCATATAAAAATAGTGATCAAATACAATACTGAAGTAGACAAAGATTAGTTTAATATTTTATTTGAGCACTACTTTTTATATGATTGTTGTGTTTATTTTAAGACATTACACTTAAATTGTATTTAACTACTTATTATGTTATTGTTGTGTTTATTTTAAGAAAAAATAGACTGCATGAACATTCAAATAGCCGGCTAAGGAAAGTTAAATAGCCAGCTAAAATCGAGTCAAACTGGAAAAAAAAATGTCGGCTAAGCCGTCTAAATAGACGGCTATAGCCGGTTAAAAAATCAATGCTGCCACGTGTCATCATCTGGTTGGTTAAAACTCTGAAAAAAGAGTACTTGGCACGGAATTTGGAGTCGACTAAACTAGCCTTCTTTAGCCGGCTATTGGCCTTCATGACCATGAATTAGTATGCTAAAAAAGTGTGACCATTTTTATAAATTTGACTGGTCAAATGACCATTTTGGTAATTTCCCCATAGGATTAGGTTGTAAAAAGCGTTTTAATTGTAAGAAAGGTGAGAAGGATTTAGCGCCATTAGATCAAATTGTAGAAAAAATTTAATGGTTGAGATTAAATTGTAGGAGAAAAAGTTGTTGGAATGATATTTTAGTCTTGACCACTTTTGTTGACTTTTATCAAGTTTCCCCCCCTCATTTTTAAACCTTCATAACTTTTACATACGACATTATTTTTTCAAAAAAGTTACACCATAAAAACGAGCGTTTTTTTATCTTTAAAACGAGTATAGTGTCGTTATAAACAAAAACGATTTTTTTTACGTTTTCCAGCTTATTGTGTAATTAGTCAGGTCAATGTGTAATACAAGTTCATTGTGTAATACAAGTTCAATGTATAATACAAGTTCAATGTGTAATACAAGTTCATTGTGTAATACAAGTTCATTGTGTAATACCACATCTGGTCATTGTGTAATACAAGTTCATTGTGTTATATGTATTTATCATTGTGTAGTTAGTCAGGTCATTGTGTAATACAAGTTCATCGTGTAATACAAGTTCATCGTGTAATACAAGTTCATTGTGTAATACTACGTCTGGTCATTGTGTAATATCTGGTCATTGTGTAATACAAGTTCATTGTGTAATTAGTCAAGTCATTGTGTAATACAAGTTCATTGTGTAATTAGTCAGGTCATTGTGTAATACAAGTTCATTGTGTTATGCAAGTTCAATGTGTAATACAAGTTCATTGTGTTATACAAGTTCAATGTGTAATACAGGTTCATTGTGTTATATGTATTTATCATTGTGTTTTACGTTTTTCAGCTCATTGTGCAGTTAGTCATGTCATTGTGTAATACATCATCGTGTAATACAAGTTCATTATGTAATACAAGTTCATTGTGTAATTCCACGTCTGATCATTGTGTAATACAAGTTCATTGTGTAATTAGTCAAGTCATTGTGTAATACAAGTTCATTGTGTAATACAAGTTCATTATGTAATTAGTCAGGTCATTGTGTAATACAAGTTCATTGTGTCAAATATTTTTCATCATTGTGTTATATGTTTTCATCATTGTGTTTTACGTTTTCCAGCTCATTGTGTAATTCGCTTAAATATGTCAGGTCATTGTGCAATATGCTCATTGTGTAATATCAGTTCATTGTGTAATATCAAACCTTGTATTACACATTGACCTGGTGTATTACACATTGACTTGGTATATTACACATTGACCTGGTATATTACACATTGACCATTATGCCCTCACTTTAAAAACAATAAAATAACACATGTCAAGCTTAGAATCCTTCTTATTTTTAAAACTCTTTTTACTATAAGATAACGCTTTCCCATATGTGTAATTCAAGTACATAAATGAGAAATAAAATAAAAAGAAGACTACAGAAATGTTGCCAAACAGAAAAACATATCGTAAAACACTTTTACTAAAATTAATTTCATTTCACAAAAGGATCCACGTGCTTTCTATCACTTTTATTTTATTTTCCCCTTTTTCAACCAAATTTTATTTTTATTTTTATTTTAATTAACCTTTTTCGATTCAATCTCGACCCTATGCGAATGGTTTGCAACCGAATTATATTTTATTTTTAATTAATTTATTTTTTTTTTGTTTTTTCCGGGCAATTTGCGATGATCGCAAATGCAACCGATATCTACTTTTATTTTTAATTAGTGTTTTTTTTTTCCTTTTTTCGACTGATTTGCAACCAAAATGAAAGCAAATCGCTAATTTTATCGATCTGCCCAGTTTTCTAAAAGTATATTTCTCATCTTAAGTTCTGTATCGAACGACCCTCGAAGCCCATATACTCAAATCAAACG
Source organism: Smallanthus sonchifolius (assembly GCA_023525975.1). Classification (NCBI taxonomy): domain Eukaryota; kingdom Viridiplantae; phylum Streptophyta; class Magnoliopsida; order Asterales; family Asteraceae; genus Smallanthus; species Smallanthus sonchifolius. Next base: position 4,290,429 of record CM042024.1, on the reverse strand, counting down.
AAATTGAAAACACAACATATACAACAACATCCATTAAACAGTGTCCTATCATATATATTAATCTCGATCGTATCATAAGTGATACTCCAATGATGACGTAATCTAACTAAAAAACACAAACAGCAAATGATCACAAAAAACTAACTTATCAATTAAGGAAGAAGACCAATGTACGGAGTTTGAGGAGTACAAGACAGGCTTCGCAGGTTGTTTTGATGAACTGCAGATTTCAAATCTCCAAAGAACATCATCACAAACTCAAACCCTATCTTCAATATGTTCATCCATATATTCACTTTCTCAATCATCTTTCTCAATCTGTGTGTTGTATGCTTGTATATGTGTGCCACATGTGTTTATATTTAAGTTGTATGTGTGTGTATATATATATGTGTGTGAATGATGAATAGATACCTTTAATATGGCTTTTGGAACCCTTGAAGGGCCATTTTAAAATTAATTAATTATCTCAATTATTGGGTGATCATGTGATGCAGAAACATGAAGTTCGGCAAGACAAGAACGACCCACAAGAGAAGCCTTATCTTACCACGAGAAAAAAAATATATTGTTTAGTATATTTGTTTGATAATTTAAGTTTTTAAATTTTTTTTTCGATTAAAGTATCATTTTATTACTATATTTCTTTGTTAATAACTTTTAATATATTATCCTTTATATGAATTTGAATACGTGGTGGGTTTGTTTTTATCTTTGTATTTATATAAATTTTACCTAAAACTAAACTGTATCATTTATGATATATTGACTCAATTTTAGATATAAACGTAAAATGTAGATAGAAATAAACATATAACAGTCCTATATTAAAATTTATATGTCATAAAAGTTATTACCGACAAACAAAATTAGACTTCAAATGAAAAACAAAAAAGGAAATTTAAAGATCACATTTGCACCTTTTTAGGATTCAAATAAATTGAGCTTTATATTCATCTTGTTAGAAATGTTGAATAGGACATACTTATTGGAAGAAGGTAGTGTCGGTGATTATAGTATAATTGAATTTAACTTAAAACTAAAATGGAATTACAATAAAGATCGGTAAGTTAAGAGGTCTAGGGTGCATGTTTGTTTGAGACTATTGTGATTTCTTACACCAACGAACCTAACCTTCCCCTAGTGACCATGGAATTCCAAAGAGGCATCGCCCCTGGCGGGGTCTCGCTACCCGTTCAATGTGGAAAAGTTTTCTATTACCTTCTTGAAAATCCATTGGAGTTGCTTTCGATTTGCATGGTTGATGGAAATTTACATCGAGACTGATTATTAGTGGTAACTGATCATTAGTTATAACTTAGATCAGCAACAACTACTATTAGCAACAAGTATGCATGAGCATCAACTTGGTCGATCAACAGTAATTGAGTTATTGTTGACATGCTAATCATCAGCACTCCCCAAGCTACTCAATTACCGCTAGAGGTTTTTCTTGCTATAGAGTTATTCTTGATGTAATTGAGTAAATGTCAACCGTTTTAATTGCCAAATGACATATTCTTTAACAAAGGGTTGTGTCATTTTAACAAAACATTGTGATGGTTCTCTACCTATATATGAAAGGTTTTTAGTTTGCTTTACATACATATTTGGTTCACAATTTTCAAAAAAAGAAAATACTCGTTATTATTCTCTTTAAAAATTATCCAATTAAAGATTTGAATAGTACACCCTAATACTTTAATTTGAAAGTGATAATTACACAACTTTTTCCATTAAAATAATTATGTATTTATGTATGATATATGTTCAATTTAAATTAATGATCTACGTGTTCACCTACTATACGAATATACTCGTGGTTAATTGTTTAAGTGCAAAGAACCTACCATGGAATATTCCTAGCAGAGTGGATATCGTTGCCCTTTCAACTGTGACGTGGATAATATTATCATGTCTCACATGTAAAGAACAAATGAGCATCAACTAACAAAAACAAAGACATAAACTTTATTTTAATCTCTAAAAGTGATTTAATGAAAGTCGTGATAGATGTTTTATGTTTACTAAATGTTTTCAAATATCCAAAGGCACAAGTGGAAGAAACCTTATAGATTTGAGTTAATGCATGAGTTATTTTAGTATAATATTTTGTGTGATTTTTGTTGAGCAAAAATTTTTCTTACATGTACTAGTAACAAACAAATTAACATGTTAATTATGGTTTTTGTAATTAAGTTATGGATATCGATAACGTTAATTATATAAATGAAGTGCAAACGGGTTGACATAACTACCTGATCAATAATACTTACAGACAAATCGTCAACCAACCTAATAACTTGAACCTGTCACGTCGTACAAAATTACTAGCTAATTTTTTAAAATATTTTAGTTTTTGCTTGCAACTCTTTTTTTTTAAGAATACTAGTGGATTGACGAAATAAAACAATTATACTTTTGTTTACTTTTAGTTACTTTAGTTATTTTTAATATCTAAAGTTCACTTAAAGAATACTAAACCTCAAAAAGTGGATGTTTTGTCTCAAGTGCAACAATTGGACAAGGTCTACATGCATTTGATGCCTATCCATTAGATGTCTAGTTGTTATATTAAACATTTTTTTCTCACACTTTTAGTCACAAAAATTCCAAATATTGAAACAAGTGGCATTTAGAAAATATAGGTAGAAAAATGATTGTTGTTTAATTGGTTTTTAATAAAAACTTTTAGTTATACTTTTTGCATGATAATATTATCTATGATGCGTTTTTATTTTAATAGACACTCCTGACGTTAAACTCGATCTGTCACTCTCATCCTAAGCCTTACCCCACTCTCCGTCCATCACCAATTGTTCGCTACTGCCACCACCTGTTGTTGTCAACACCACACTTGTGGTGGTGGCACGTGAGTGAGTGTTAGTGGTGGTGTGGAAAGTAGTTGAGAGTAGTGATGGTTGATAAACGACGATGGTTCGACTAGATAGAGTCAGTAGGGAGGGTGAGAATGGAGCACCACACAACAGATAGGGTTAAGCCCGATGATGGAGTTGCCCACTAACTGCATGTGGTTCGCACCATTGAAGAGACACCATCCTTCCATAGTCCATGTGTGCATGTATATTTTAATACTCAAAACCATAATTTACCTTTTAAGGAAAATCATCAAAATAGACATTAACTTTTACACCGTCAGCTAAATCCTAGCCGACAGTTAAAAATATTGATGAGTACAACGGGTCCACGAAACAGCCAAACAAATCAAGACACGTGTAATGACATCCAGCTCAGCCCCCGCTTTTCTTGTCGTCTTAGTCGGCGCCTAGAATTTGCCTAGCCTTTTTAACCGCCTGCTAGGATTTAACCTTCTTAGTCGACGGGGTTGAAAGTCAATGTCCATTTTGATGATTTTGCTGGTCAAGCATGTCTAAATTGGTGATTTTTCCTATGTTTAATTTAGTTGGATCATTGAGAGGGTAATGATCCATTTAGTTGGATAACCAATGAATAATTAAGTAAGGTAATGGTGTGATCAAAATCCGATCCATTTAGTTGGTCGTGTTTCTTGAACGCTCATTATTTTCATACTTAATCAACTTAATAACTTGATAGTTTTATAAAAATAAAAATAAAAATAAAACTATTATAGTTGTGTTTAAAAATTCTAAATAAAACGAAAGTTTAAAAGTTTTGGTTCGAATAACATGAAGAGACAATATATATCCACTTGGATTTAGAAAATGTCTACTTGTTATATAAAGTATTATTCCAATTTTTTAGTCACTAAGTTTTCAAATTATTAAAACAAGTGAACTTTTAAAAAAATTAAGAGAATTGTTTAATGAAAACAACCCTAGTACCGTACATGTATACAACGTAATCCATGAAATGAATATGCGTTTTTATTTTATTACAAACACGTAGACGTCAATTATCTAATATGCAATTGTTAATGCTTACACATCTTTCAAAGAATATTATAAAAGTAAAACTATATAAATACTCCAACGATGTTTTTATATCCATTCTTGATATGAGTTTTGTTTAAAGTTTCATAAACATCTCTAGTATTCTTTCATATAGTCCTTGATAAAGGTTCTATCACTATTATACAACTATGTAACACCCCAATCAATGAAGTAATATTGCTTCCTTTCCCGCAAGTCGCCACCTAGAACTATCTTGTAAGACACGGTTTTAATATGTGCCTTTTATAATCATTTATCTAATTATTAAATTAATCTATTAATTTATTTATTATTAACATATGGCTAGTAATTAGTTGATGGACCTAATTACTCTGATGGACCATTAATGGGTTTCCTATTGGGTGTACATATAAATAGAGAGATAATTAGAGTGAATTGACTAATGAATCATTATTCAATTACTATCACCACTAAAATCGTCCTTCTCTCTCTCTCTCTCCCATAATCGTGAGTTCTTACGAACTCACCTTAGCTATCCTAATCATACACCCTAAACGGCAACTCGATCTTTCTGTGGATCATAGCGTCTTCCCTCTCATCGGTTAGCTTATCATGTATGATTATATTATTGTTTTACATTATCATGTTTAAGAATTGATCAACATATCTTAGTTGGACGTTCGGTATTTGGGATTTCTCTAATGTATTACAACCCTATGGGCTCATTTTTTATTTTTTTTTGATAAGGTTCATCCCATATAACACAAAAAGCAACTCTGATATCATTTTATAGCACTAGAACCAAACACACAATTTGTTGAAAATATTAATTTATTGCCAAACACATTGCATTATTATATTGTTGATTTTGGGTTTACTTTTGTGCATATATTATGGGCTGGAGTTGATTGTCGCTGGGCTTAGAGAGCTGATATGTTGCTGGGCTTGTAGCAGAGTGTAGCTTTGATAAAGACTTAGTGGGCAGGATCATTGGGCTTGGCCTTCTCAACTGCCCTATATGTTACCGATTAAAGAAGAGAGAGCATGAGTTTTCGTATAAAAGGAGGGACATTGTCTTCATCTGATCTTAATCATCGAAGGCATCATTATGATCAATATTAGTCATCATCTTGCACGTCTTCTTTTTAATGTTTAGTATCCTTCGATTTGTCCATAGTTTTAACCCTCTCGATATATACTCGGTCAGTCTTCATCTTCCCTATTGGGGCTGTTTTAGTCATTGTCATGTGCATTGATACTGATATCGTTGTCTTGAGTTGCAAAAGATTGTTTCTGCGCAGTTCTTTGTATTTCCTAACTTAATTACTTGTAATTTCCTAAAAGTAACTAGAAAATATACTACACAATACCAAGAGGATCATGGCGACTTTGCACCCGTTTCGGCATGGGATGTTGTAAGGCGTTCTCCAAAACAGGTGCCGGTATTGGATATGAGTGATAGTTAATTGCCAAAGAAGGTGAAAACGACGTCTCAATGGACATGAATGATAGTCCGGCGGGTTCCGATGGTCGGTGCCATGTTAATCTAAATGAAGACGCATCAGCTGAAGAGGAATTACAACGCCCGGTTGAAAGAGAAAAGGGATACGAGCAATGGCGGCTTCAACATCAACACCCGTACAAGTAGACGATTGCATGGGAAACTTGGTGGTTTAATTGAAACAATTTAACACGTATCAAAAAGAAAAGATCGACACGAAGAAGAAAAATGAAAAGAGGGAGGACTTCAAAATTCTCGCGACCAACATCGATCATTTAGAGGGGGCAAAACATGAACTTATGTTGGAGATGCAGTTGGAAATTAAGGAAAAATATGGACTTCCCTAAATCTTTTTATATCATGCATCTTTTTTTTATTTTAATATTTTCACAATTTTTTTTTATATTTTATTATGTGTTGTTTTAATGTTTTTATTCTCGTAATGTTTTTATTTATGTGTTTATTTTTATTACATAATTAAATGTTTTATTTAACAAAAAATTTAAAATAAAAAATAAAAAAATCACTCAGACTTACTAAGTACCATACCCCTCCTCCATGTGAGTATAACGGTACATATGATACGATTACGATGGTCCCTCTCGTCTTATGTGTTTCATATTTTTGGGCTTCTACTGGTTGAGGCCCATCAGTGGATCGTGGACTACATTTACTGTAATAGTTTCTAGTTTTGGCCCACTTCAAATTTTAGTCTTAGCCCAGTAGATCTTAGTCCACGTATGTATTAAGTATATAATAATTTTAACAATTACACAATATAAATTGTAAGTGAAGAACAAGTTATATAAGTATCATAGTTGAGATATTATAAATTTTATTTTCCATAATTTAAAATGACTATCAAATATGATTAATTACATAATTTATTTATTATTTTTTGTTTTTCTAAATTAAATTACACGAACGAGGTCTTGAATAAAATTAGGAATATGATCACTTGTTAAACAGTTTATGAATTTGGTATCTCGTTATATCGTTTATTAAGCCCATGGTTCTTCGCTGATTAAACTTAACAACCGGTTATTAAGTCCGCTAAAATGATAATTTTACTTTACTAAAGTCACCATGTTTAGGATACCTGAAGCTTCATTTTCGACTTACGGGCAAATCAGACAAAACCACTACGTTGGTAAAGGTGTAACTAAATTGTATTATAGTTTTTCTTTGTGTCATTTAGAATGACGGGGCAACCTTATTGAGGACGATGCTTCTTTTGGGGCGGGGTGTTTTTAACATTTGAGACAAATCCTACATTAGAAATGGACATACACAAATGTTGGGTTTGTATTGATTAACCTCTCTAACCATGACGTCTTTCTTTTAAGCAAAACAAAACATATAGTTGTTGGGGATTTCGTGTAATCAAGCCATTTTACTTTAGTTGGATTTACTCAAGACCAAATTAGAATCATATTAAACATCGATACAAATTAGGGGGTATAAAATACACGCTTATTCGAGACCATTATGATTTCTTGCACCTAGGAAGCTATGGGATTTAAAGGAGCGAAGCCCCCAGAACCATGGGGATTCTAAGGGGCATCACCTTTTTGGCGGGGGTCCAGGGGCAGCTCTCCTAGTGTAGGTCCCGCTGCCCCGTTAGTGTCGAAAAGTTTTATACTACTTTGTTAAAAAGCCATTGTAAAGTTGTTTCGTATTTACATGGTTGATGGATAGTTGTATGGAAATGATTCAATTCGTTAGTGGTAACTAGTCTTCAGAATAATTGTAATCAGCATCAACTTGTTCCATTAATGGCAACTGCGAGCAAAGTATGCATCAACAGTAATATGCGCGATCGGCAGTAAGTCAATCATCAATAATAACTAAGTTCTTGTAGAAGGAGTTTTTGCTAATGTAACTAAATAACTACTAACGGTTTTTGTTGCAAATTGGCATAATTTTTCATGAATAATTGTGACGTTTCAACTTAAACATTATGATGGTTCCCTACCATATAAAGATGGTCCTTGATGTGTTTTACATACATTGTAAAAAAATAAATATTTTGAGACTAGCATCAAAATACTTTATTGGAAAGTAATCAATATATGATTTGAAGTTTAAACCATTTCCTAAACCCTAACTATAAAACTAGCATATGGGTGTTGTAAAATGTGTTGCACCTTTAAAAATTTAAACCACTCACCATAAAAGAAACGAATTAAGCTCAGTAAGATGAAACACATTTTAGAAGTTAAATTACAAAAATTAAAACACTCTATTAGTATATTCAAATAAAAAGAAATATGTCAAAAACTAAAGATCAAACTCTTATTCCCAAACCAAAAGATGTTTACAACCAGAAATCAGAAATACAAACTACACAATCAAACTAACCAACAATACAGATTTAGATCATCAATGAGATGACCTAATACAAGAGAATTATCACAATCGTTCAAAACAACAAGAAGACATCAATGAGATGACCTAATACAAGAAAACTCTCACAATCGCTCAAAACAACAAGAAGACATACGGATTTCAACCAAGGATGATGAAACCCTAATACGCAATTAAGACGAAAGCTAAAACGATCTGGAGGAGAAAAATTAGGTGCAAACCCTAGAACTTTCTCTCTTAGATTTATATGGACTCCAATGAGAAACGGATCTATCCACAAGCCCTTCATGACCCGCACGTTTATTAGAGAGAAAACGGGTCATGACGGGTCATAAGCTAAACACAATCTAAACTTCTTGTAGCCCAGCAACAACAATCCAACACATCTTCTATTCAATCCACACTTCTGACTAGCTTTAACTCCAAACTCATTTTTATAAGAGTAAATTACACAAATCGTCTTTTATGTTTATACAATTTTTCAGATATTGTCCTTTAGGCAAAAAATTGACTGAGATTATCCTTTATGTTTACAAATCTTGCACGTTACGTCCTTTGCCCCAAACCCCGTTAGATTTTTTCGTTAAGTATGGTCATGTGCAAGGCGCATGAGGGTACTTTGGTCTTTTCACCCATTTATACTAAAAACCAAAAAAATTAAAATATAAAAACCCAAAACTCTCTCTCTCTCTCTCAACACACACACTCTCTCTCTCTTCTCACTCTCTTTACTTTCTCTCTCTCAACTCCCTCTCTCACTACCTTTTCTCCACCACCATATTTTATTATCTACCAAAACACAATCGCAAATCACATTTACAAATACCAACTGCAAATTCTGAAAATTGGCCTGAAGCAATCAAGCAGTTAACACCACAAAAATAAATAATTACTGTAACTTAAACTACAGCAGGCTGTGAACCACCAGATATCAGCAGAACTTGAAAACCAAACAAAAAGAAAGCACTCCCTTTTGAGCCTCTAGCAAAACCCTTTTCTCCACCACCACCAGCAGCCAACAACCATCACCACGATTTGACCCTCCATCAAAATCCTAAAAAACCCCTCTCCCTGGTCGGCGTACAAAGAGAGCTTAAAGCAGAAACCCTAGAATTACAAATACGAACTCCATCTGATCTGTAAATCATTAGCATATCGAAGATGGCAGTTACTTCGAAAGACGAGAACGGAAGAAGCAAAATCGCCTCTTTAACCCCGAAAATGAGGGAAGTTCTTCTTCATTCCATCCTTGCCTACCTCCATCGTGGTGGATTCACCAAAACACTCAAACGATTTCATCCTTGCCTGCTTTATCGGTGAGATTATCCACCGCCGCTGCTGAAATTGGAACCTCATGTTCTGAATTTTGGGGAGAATCGAAGGGAGATAGTTGCAAGTCTGCGCGACGACGAAGGATAGAAATCAGATCGAGAACACGATTCGCCCGAGCATTTATGTGATTTAGGGTTAATAGTGCGGCGGAGGACGCCGAATCCGAGAATGAAGTCAGTGATTACGAGAACAATGATGAGAAAGATGAAGGGGGTAGGGGTGGTGGTGGTGGTGGCGGACTGGCGATGTTGATGGTGGGTCTAAGTGGGTAAAGGGAGGGTGTTTTATGGCGGTGGTGATGCTAGGGCGGTGGTGGTGCTCAGATCAAAGGAGGGGGTTGTGCGGTGGTCGGCTGGTGGTGGTGGTGGTGTTTGGCGGTGGTACTCAGATCGGAGGAGGGGGCACCAGGTTTGAGAGAGAGAAAGAGATGAGAGAGGTTTATTATTTATATTTCTATATATATATATATACATATATTTGTGAGTAAAAAGACAAAAACACCCTCATGTGCAAGGCATATGAATAGAGTTAACTGAAAAATTTAACGCCCGTTAGGCTAAAGGACGTAAACCGCAATAAATTTAAACGTAAAAGATGATATCTGACAATTTTTGAACTAAAGGATATACAGTGAAAAATGGTATAAACATAAAGGACGATTTGTGTAATTTACTCTTTTTATAATAACACCATGAAATAAAACCAAGTAAATTCAACATTAGAAAAAATAACTTAACAATTAAATTTAGAAATAGCTATATTTTTAACAAAATATTTGAGAAAAAAAAAGTTGATAAACAAAATAGTACGAGGTAACATAAAAACGTTCTAGAGACAAAAAGAAACCAAGTTCATTCCCAGGACAAATATAGACGTTGGCAGCTAGATTTATTACACTTCTAATTTTACACATTGCCCCTTCATGTATCGTGTTTTGTCAAATTAACCCCTCATCAAAATTGAAATAAATTAATGCGCCATAGACGTTAACACCAGCAACCCCAATTTCAAATTTGATTCAGCAAATCTCAGCCGTCGATTGTAAACCAGATCTCAACAAATTCAATCATAAAGCATTCAAAAACAGCTTCTTCTATGGAAACAAGCATGAACCAACACTTCATTTAGGTGACTTTTCTCACTCATTCTTTCAATTATACATCCACTAGTTTTATGATCTTGATTCATTACATGATTATTTGTTCCAGATTTTTGATTTTCCTCTAGCCGTTCAGAATGTCGAGAGATTCCAAATTCTCGCGTAGAAATTCAGGTAAAAACTTGAAGTTTGAAGAAACCGAAAACGTGCCTGTAAATGTGAGCCTTCGTGAGCCGTCGGTCGGTCGATTGAGCACTGATTCGCATTCTAGGCCTCCGTTAAACACTATTCAAGAACCTCCACAAAACCCTAGCAAATCTGATTACGAATTAGGGCTCAAAAGCTCCAGAATATACAGGACACCTACTAAACCGAAGGCGAGGAATCTGGAATCTGGTATGTCATTGAACACTCCGGAAAAGCAAGGGGGTTTGGGTAGAAATCGATACGGATGGGGGCAAGATTCGAGAGATGAGGGGAGGATTGGGAATGTGAATACTCCTAAACCATGTAGGACAGTTCCGAGAGGTTCTTCGTGTTTTCCTGAGGGTAATTCTATACATATTACGCCTACGAAAAATGTAAGTAAGGTTTCAAATCTAGGGTTGGTTTATGGAGGTAGTTCTAGGCCTCCTGTCAATGGAGGTGTCCGTACCGGCAACTTTACCGCGTTATCGAAAGGAATTCCTGTAGGTTTCAACGCTTGTACGACTGTAAATACTGTTGAGGTTCCTCATTTTGATCTTAGGGAAGATCCATCTTTCTGGATGGATCATAATGTTCAAGTAAGTTTCTTTATGAGAATTGTGTACATCCCCTAAAATTGTTTGATCTTATAGTGTTTGCTTATGGGTATGATACTTTTGTTAGGTTTTGATTCGAATTCGGCCACTTAATGGTATGGAAATCGGTTCACAAGGGTACAACAGATGTTTGAAACAAGAAAGTGCACAATCCTTAACATGGGTTGCCCAACCAGAAACACGGTTTACTTTCGATCATGTTGCATGTGAAATGATTGACCAGGTACCCACTGAAAGAAAACTATTAAATTTAGTTTCTAAATCTTCTAAAAATGGAAATTTTGCAGGAAACCCTTTTTAAGATGGTTGGTCAGCCAATGGTGGAGAATTGCTTGTCTGGCTACAATAGTTGTATGTTTGCGTACGGGCAGGTAACATAAGTTTCTAAAGTGTTTTTGGGATTGCTTTTTAAAACTGCTTATCCGCATCTTGATATAACAATAAGTTATTCAAGGTTGTTGGGCATCGATTATCCAACTGTTTGAATAAGTAGTTTGAAGTTGCTTATTCCAAACTGTTTATTTCAAAAATCAATAAACAAATAAACAGTATCAATAAGCAATCTCAAGCACGCCCAAAATAACATATACATCGTTTTTGACCTTCTATTATATATAAATATGTACATACTGCAGACTGGAAGTGGGAAGACACACACCATGCTTGGTGAGATAAGTGATCTTGAAATAAGACCGAGCCCAAATCGAGGAATGACACCAAGGATCTTTGAGTTCTTATTTGCTAGAATCATTGCGGTAATAAATTTATAACATAATGTCCAATATTATTTTCTAATCTACCCCTTTATAAGTAGTTTAAAATTTAAATATGCTATTCACAATTATATGTATAGGAAGAGGAAAGTCGAAAGGATGAAAGACTTAAGTACAGTTGCAAGTGTTCTTTCTTAGAGATATACAATGAACAAATAACTGATCTCCTTGATCCTTCATCCACAAATCTACAAGTATGTTATGCCTTTTATTACATTTTTTAATATCATCATAATAGCGCACTAATATTCTGTTATTGTTTTTCTTTTAGCTGCGAGAAGATGTTAAAAAGGGTGTATATGTTGAAAACCTTACAGAATATGAAGTTCATTGTGTGGGTGATGTTCTTAAGCTTCTAAGTCAGGTACACTTTGTTCTTTTTATACATTTTTAGGGGGTGTTTGGGATTGCTTATTAAAACTGCTTGGAATAATCAACTTCAAAACAATTTCACTCACAAATAATAAGATAAGAAGTTTGGATAAACAAATCATAAACACCTTCAAAACAACTTATTGTTGTACAAAAGACGCAATAAGCAGATAAACAGTTTTAATAAGCAATCCCAAACACTTACTTAAAGCCTTTGTCATTTTCTTATTGTTTTTTATTTAGGGTTCTGCAAATAGGCGAGTTGCTGCAACAAATATGAATAGAGAAAGCAGTCGTTCACACAGTGTTTTCACATGTGTAATTGAAAGTAGATGGGAAAAAGATTCGACATCTAACCTAAGATTTGCAAGGCTAAATCTTGTTGATTTAGCTGGTTCAGAAAGGTGCTGCATGTGAATAATATTATGAGTGTTTTCCCCTAATATTTTGGTTTTGTTTTTAGAATTATAATTCTATGTTTCTCTTAACAGACAAAAAACTTCTGGTGCTGAAGGTGAACGATTAAAAGAAGCTGCAAATATAAATAAGTCATTATCCACACTTGGGTAAGAACATTTTTTTTACTAATTATCTTCTCTTCTATTTTTTTTTACCAATTATCTTATTCTTGTTTTAGCTAACATAATTTCTTTGAACTCTCAAATAGATTTTAATTTCAATAATTTACCAATTATCTGATTCTTGTTTTAGCTTATCAAAAATATTTGATTCAAGGTAACCTAACATGTTACCTGGCCAATATGATGATTTTGGCAGTTGGCTAGTTGATTAATAGGTAACTTTGACCATGTCAATATTAACTTAGAAGACCACCCTAAATGACTTTTTTCCAAAAGTATGAACTTAGTTAAAATGATGATGACTTGTTGGTAACTTTGATCATGCCTTTTTTTTTAATCATGTGGTGTTGACATGGCACGGTTCCCTCTAAAGATCACCCTAAATGAATTTTTGTTAAAAGTTTGAACCTGGTCAAAATGATGACGCGGTAGTCGGTAACTTTGACCATATTGTATTAAATTAGAAGATAAAACAAAATGACATTTTTTTTCTGAAAATTTGAGCCTGTTTGTGAGTGCAAACAAAGTGTATTACCCGAAACAGAAATCAGACCAATGTCAATACCTTATTATGCAATTTGTCTTTTCTATTTCCATTTTGATAGTCTTTTTAATGCAACAATCTTTTTGTATAGTCATGTAATAATGGTTCTAGTTGACGGTGCTAATGCAAGAACAAGACATGTTCCCTATCGAGATTCCAGACTCACTTTTCTTCTTCAGGTGCTTAAAAGATTTTCCAATTTGAGTTCCTGAAAACTTTATGTTTTTTATTTATCTATTACAAATGTGTGACACAGGATTCATTGGGTGGAAACTCGAAAACAATGATAATCGCTAACGTTAGCCCTTCAATAAGGTATATTTTAATTATTGTAACTTATATGAAGAAGCAATTTAACCATTAATTTTAATTAACATTACTTTCTGTTTCCAGTTCTGCTATAGAGACCTTGAACACTTTAAAATTTGCCCAACGTGCAAAACTTATTCAAAACAATGTAAGTAAGTTTTTATATGTTTATAATTCTTTCATATGCTATTTGGAACTTACAAAATTTACTTTTGTTGCCATTTCAAAGGCTGTGATAAATGAAGATGCTTCGGGAGATGTAGAGGCACTTCAACACCAGATACGACTTCTAAAGGTAAGTTCTAAGTTCTTCACAAAAAAAAAAGATGATAATAATAATAGTTAAAAAGAATTCTGATGTGTAGTTTTTATTTGTTTAGGAGGAACTTGCTATCCTTAAACGCCAGAATACATCCAGGTCTCTAACATTTAGTTCAAAAGATGAGAGTTGTAGCAATGCAACTTCAATTGGAGATGATGACAAAGTTCTAAGGGTTTCATGTAACCAGGTATATTCATACTGGCTCTCAATGGTTGTTATCTGTTTAAGTTTTTTGCTGTTTAGTGTAATATTTTATTTACTTACTTTTGTTATTTTAGTTGAAATCTTTGGAGACTTCATTAAATGGAGCCTTAAGGAGAGAAAAATCAACAGAAAACTGTATTAAACAGCTTGAAGCAGAAATCGAACAGTTAAACTCTCTGGTTCGTCAAAGGGAGGAAGAAAATAGGTGCACAAAAATGATGCTAAAGTTTAGGGAAGACAAAATTCAGAAAATGGAGTCTGTTTTTTCTGGATTAATATCTGCAGATTCTTATCTTATAGAAGAAAACAACGCTCTCACTGAAGAAATTAAAATTCTTCGTGCAAAAGTTGATAGGAATCCTGAAGTAACACGATTTGCTGTCGAAAATATTAGGCTTCTTGAACAACTTAAAAGGTAAAATTAAACTGGGCAAACTACTTTTTCCCATTTTGGCTGCCAACTTTAAATTAGGCACAAAATAGAAGCCAACTTACACTTTGTGGCCACTTTTAGCTACTAAGTTACATTATGTTACCGGCTGCAGCAACAAATCACGTGTTCAACCGGTAGCAGTTTAGCCCGTCTCACATCATCAATTTATATGTAAAATAAGTTAAAATGAGGCTGGTTGCTAAAATCTGCACAGTTTAAAGTTGGTTGCTGATATTGGGAAAAGTGTGAAGTTCATTTCTATTTTGTGCATTTTCCCAATTAAAATTTACAATATTTCATGTTATTTTAGATTTCAAGATTTCTATGAAGAAGGAGAGAGAGAAATGTTGTTGGCCGAGGTGTCTGAATTGCGGGATCAGGTATTATCTATGTTATTTCTCTAGCACACTAAAAGATTGCAGTATTTTGTTTTTTATTTGCAAGTAATTTTTTAAATTTTTGTGATAGTTGGCTCTCTTTCTTGATGAAAGTAATCATATGAATCTGAGAACAGAAAAGGTAATCTTTGATGATTTTTATGAATTCACTTCTCTTATTTACCAACCGTTTAATTAGAAACTTAATAAAATCTTTGCAAATGGCAACAGGAAGCCGCAGAAGACAAAAAAGAAATCGATTCTCTTCAATCCGAGGTTTTTTGTCTTTAAATATAATAAGGATAATGTATGTGCAAGCCACCCATGTATTCAGTCTTTTCTATTTATTAAAAATAACGCCCAATGACGAAAAATGCCCTTAATTTTTAAAAAATCTATGGCTACCTTAACGTATAACATGTTGAGACCTCATCATCCAACATGTTTTTGGCCAGAACCGGTATAAAACATGCCAAATGGCAAAAATGCCTTGCATATGTTGAAACAATAATGCTTGGATCTTAACCTATAAGATGTTGACACCTCATTATGCAACATGTTTTTGGCCAGAATTGGTATAAAACAAAAACATGCAGAATGAAGAAAATGCACTTAAACCTTTTGAAAATACAATAACTTTTATTATGTTTTTTAAAATGTTAATGCCATTTTTGCCATCCGAAAAGTTTTTGGCTGCAATGGATATAAATGTACTTACTTGGATGACCTATAAACTATAAAGTTATTACAATATATGGGTGGCCTTAATGTAAAAAAGTTGAATACTTGGGTGGCCTCCACATACATTATGCCAATAATAAATATCTCTCGAGTTTTGTACCTTTGATTGACTTTTTTTTAATTTAATTTCAGCTATTAAAGACCCAGGAAGAGTTAGAGAAGTGTAGGGATAACCTGAATCCCTACCTAGAGAAAAATACAAAACTCTGCAGGTAACATGATCTGTTTCCATTAAAACTCTCCACTGAATGTTTGTATTGTTTTTATTTTTTGTTTTTTATCTTGTTCATTTAATGTTTCTTGTTCATTAAGGTCATGAAGGTTTCTTCATTTTCTACAGGGAAATTTCCGATCTAAATGCTTTATTAGAAATGCAAAAGTCTTCAATGAATGATCAAGATGGTGGCATTAAGGTCATGAAGGTATCTACGGTTACTTTTTAGTTATGTTTGAATGGTGATATTGAGGTCATAAAGGTAATGTCAATCTTTCAAAAAATAACATTATGATTCTTTTTCAGGAATCCATTTCGGAATCTTCTTCAGTTGAAAATAATGCATCTCATACAGTTCAAGAAAAAGATGAAATTTTTAGAAAATACCTTGAGGAAATAGTGGGTTTACAGTTGGAACTAGAGTTTCTCAAGATTATTCTCGAGGAAGAAAGATTAATCCATAAGGAAACAGAAGAAAAGTTTTCATTAATAACAAAAACGTATGAAAAAGGCATCTTGAAAGAAAAAGAGACCCAAAAAGAACTGGCCCTTTTAAGAGGGAAGTATGAAGAGAAAGATAGAAACTTTAATGGCTTATCTGAGGAGTTTGACTTTTTGACCAATAAGATTGAGGAGGTTCTTACCTTGGGGCACAATGCACTTGATGATGCCTCAAACTTCATTGGGCATGGAAAACAAACACAAGTTTGTGAGAATCTACAAATTATTGCAAGAAAAATCTGTGAAAAAGAATTGAGGATAGATGAACTTAACACATGTTTAGAGGATGCAAAAATAAGAGGAAATGAAATGGAGTCAATGTTGAGGTCATTAAGAGGGGCAATTTTGGTAATGTCAGAAGCACACCAAAAAGATTGCATAAAGAAAGATGAAGAAATCGATAACTTATTATCAGAGTTAAATGAGAAGAATTCTATCATAATTCTGATGGAAGAGCAAAGAAAGGTGAATTTAATTCTCCTAATTTTCTTTTTCTGTTTAAAGATTCGTTCACAACTGTTTGAATTTCCAACCAAAAGCATTAGGCTGTTTGACATTGCTTATTTATTCATCTTTTTATAAGCAGCTTATTCCATCCTAAGGGTAAACTTGTAACTTTGAATCAATTTCAACTTTGAATTAAGCAACCTCAATCTGCTTATTGAAAACAACTTTTTCACTCCAAAATAAGCAGATCACCCATAAGTAGATAGCCTGCTAACTTATTTCACACCAAAGGTAAACTTGTAACTTTGAGCCAGAATAATCAATTTGAAATAAACAATCTCAAACTTCTTTTTGAAAACAACTTATTTAGTCACATCTGCTTATTGTAGATAAACATAATGCAGTGAACTGCAATAAGTAGATAAGTTGTCTGAATAAGCGATCCCAAAACACCCAATTTGAAGGCTCGGTAATTTCCGAGTAAAGCCCGTGTTTAGAAGCCTAACCCGAGTTAGCCGATATAATGGGTTCGTAGACCATTAAGGGGCAATTAGGGTTGTTTAATATCTTGAACAAAAGTAATCCGACTCAAGTACCAATGGAGCACGGGTTGAAGTTTTGTAAGGCCGAGTCCGAGAAGGAGATTGATGCTACTAGTTACCGAAAGGTTGTGGGATGTTTGCGTTATTTACTTCATACACGGCCCGACTTGTCATATTCGGTTGGAGTCATTAGTCGGTACATGCAAAATCCAAGGGAACCACACGGCTTAGCGATAAAACATATATTGAGGTATGTTCAAGGCACCTCAAGTTGTGGGCTGAAGTATGAGCGAAACGGGTCAAGAAAATTGGTTGGTTACAGTGACAGTAGTCACAATGTGGACGAGGACGACGGTCGGGGTACTACGGGGTACATTTTCTATTACGGGTCTTCTCCCATTGCGTGGTGTACATAGAAACAACAAACCGTTGCCCTATCGTCGTGCGAGGCCGAATACATGGCTGCCTCCGCAGCATCATGTCAAGCCGTATGGCTTCGAGAGTTATTGGGGGAGATTACCGGAGAGCCCTTGCAGAAGGTGATATTGAAGGTTGACAATACATTTGCTACGGGGTACATTTTCTATTACGGGTCTTCTCCCATTGCGTGGTGTACATAGAAACAACAAACCGTTGCCCTATCGTCGTGCGAGGCCGAATACATGGCTGCCTCCGCAGCATCATGTCAAGCCGTATGGCTTCGAGAGTTATTGGGGGAGATTACCGGAGAGCCCTTGCAGAAGGTGATATTGAAGGTTGATAATACATCTGCTATAGCTCTTGTGAAGAATCCTATGTTTCACGGACGAACGGAACACATTAAATCTCGGTTTCATACTTTCATTATATCCGAGAATGTGTTGAAGGAAATGAGATCGAAGTCGAACACGTATGTGGAAAAGTTCAGAAAGCCGATATACTCACGAAAGCACTTGCAAGGATCAAGTTTCAAGAGATGTGCAAATTGCTTGGAGTTGAAAGCCTTCCTAATTATGACTCAGAAATTAAGGGGGTGAATGAAGGCCCGGTAATTAGGGTTGTTTAATATCTTGTTAGCCAAGTTAGGGTTAGCATGGGTTTTGCAAGAGAGTTGTATTGTAATTGAGGTTTTTGAGTTAGATTTCCTTGATTATAATAAAGTGAATTGTTTGGTTGTGGTATCAATTCAATCTTTGACAATTACTACTCATTTATTTTTTCTAACTAACTTTATTCTTTAATTGCATAGCTATATGAGGTTGAACTTATGGATGCAAAGATAAATGCAGCAAAACAAGTAGTGGAATCTTGTTGCTATCTTGATAAATTTGTAGAAGTTCAACACAACATTAAACAAGCAGATTCAATGATTAACAAATTGGTGACCGGAAATGAAGCAATGAAGATGGAGATTAGCCACCAAAACCAAGTGATTAATGACAAAGATGAAAAGTTGAGACGTTTAGAAGCTGCAGAAAATATTTATCTTGAGAACGAGAAAATTCATATGTCAACTGTTTTTGAAAAGTTGAAGGAAGAGATAATTATTCCCTATGTGGATATGCAATTAAAAGAATGGATCTTGCTGGAAAAAGATGTTGAGGTTGGTCTTTTGCAGAAAGAAAAAAAGGTATTTTTTCTTCTTTCCTTAACAAAAGCTTATTGATTATATTTAAATAATGGTTGTGAGGGGAGTGGCGGTATGTGAGGCGTTAAATTTGAAGAAACACAACACAAGATAAAGAATATTAGGTATAAGTAGCAACTATATTATTACCATAACTAATCTAGCTGTATATATAAGAGATTAATATTTTATTTAGCATTAAGTTAAGCATCATCGAAAGAACCTACCTCTCGAAAGTGTAAAAGAGACTGGAATATAATATTAGATCTGAAAGCTGTGTATTACAATGAAGGGGGAACCCTCAATATCTAGGAAAACTAGAAACCTGATTGGGCCCGTGGGCTTATTAATAAACCCTAATATATTAATATAATTAATAGGTCATTTTCTAGAGTTGTTGCAAGTGAAAAGCAGGCCGGTTTTGTATTTCATTTGGATTTTCATTGTTTCAATAAAATATCATTTTGGTGGTCATACTACATATTTTTAAAACATCTATTCTTTACTTGCATAGCTATATGAGGTTGAACTTATGGATGCAATGAAAAACACAACACAACAAGCATTGGAATCTTGTTGTTATCTTGATAAATTTGAAGAAACACAACAAAAGATCAAAGAAGCAGATTTTATGATCCACAACCTGGCGAATGAAAATGAAACAATGAAGATTGAGATCAACGAGCTGAAGAGAAAAGAAAATAATTTTATAAACGAGAGGGAAATCCTGAAGGACAGCTGTTCAGTTCTTGAAATACAGCTTCAAATAGATACCATGGGAATGAAGAGATTAGTGCAAGTGATTAATGAGAAGGATGAAGAGTTGAGTTGTTTGGAAGAGAAGCTAGTGACGGATTTATTTGCAAAAGATATCGAGTTATTTATGATGTCATCAAAACTAGAACAAGTGGCTTCAGAAAATAATGATATTGAGAAAGACAAAATTAGCATGTCTGAAGTTTTTGAGAAGTTTAAGGAAGAGCTAATTGTTTCCTATGTGGATTTTCACTTTAAAGATCTGATCTTACTGGAAAAAGATACCGAAATTTGTCTTCTCCAAAAAGAAGTCAAAATGCTGGACGAAGAAGATCTAAAACTTCAACGAGAACTGGAAAATAAAGGTGCAGAGTTAAGGTTACACAAGGAGGAGAATGAAAAACTTGTGATGATTATAAAAAACCAGAAAGATGCAATTGAAGAATTTGAAGCTTGTTTTGAATCTTTAGCATACGAACATCATGAAAACATTGTAAAAAGCCTGGTTCTTGAAGCTCAGCTGACCGAAAATGTTGAAGATGCCTTAAAATCAAAAAGTTCAGCCAATGATCAATTGGCAGAAACAAAGAAGGCCATGGAAATTATGGAATTCAAAACTGCTTTTGATGGAAACAATTTGGTTGAATCATTGAAGAGAGATTTGGAAAGTGTTACTAGTGAAAGAGATAACCTCCATGTTGAGTTTCTTAAAGCAAAACAGGTATGATTTCTTCTATCCTGTGAAATTATTATCAACATTTTTTACCCCAAATAATTATCTACTAATATTAACTTTTTTTATTAAATCTTGCAAGTTTCTAAGTCTATTGAAGATGTCATTTTTTGTTTTCTTTTCCCTTTGTTAGTTTAGAGGGTTAAGTGCGTGCATCGAGATGCTACGGGACTCATTTGGTAATTAACATAAGTAGTTACTCATAAACATATTAGTACCATACTTAGTTATGGATTAATACCTGAACATGGATAATAGTAAAAACCAACAACCTTATATCCTAACATTTTTTTTCCAACTAATAGCATTCTTGTTATTGCATAATGAAATATGTAGGAAATAACCACCCTTTAGATATTAAATTATTAGGTTAAAGAAGGGTAAAATCATCCATCAAGATTCTATAAGGGCCCATCTCGTAATTAAACATAAGTAGTGACTCATGCATATCTGAAGATTATTTACTAACCAATTATATATTTTTTTTAAATGTGTAGCTATATGAATTTGAACTTACAGATGCAAAGATAAACGCAACGCAACAAGCAGTGGAATCTTGTTGCTATCTGGATAAGTTTTTTGAAACTCAAAACAACATTAAAGAAGCAGATTTTATTGTCAACAAGTTAGTGACATATTTGTCTGCAAAAGAGATCGAGTTATGTATATTGTCATCGAAATTACAAGAAGTGGCTTCAGAAAATAATGATCTGCAGAAAGAGAAAATTAGCATGTCTAATGTTTTTGAGAAGTTTAAAGAAGAGATCATTATGTCCTTTGTGGATTTGCACTTTAAAGATTTGATCTTGCTAGAAATAGATGCAGACTTGAGGTTACATAAGGAGGAAAATGAGACACTTGTGGTCAAATTAAAAAAACAAAAAGATGAAATTGCACAAATTGAAGGTTTTTTTGAAGCTTTAGAGTGTGAGCTTTATGAAAACACTGTAAAAAGCTTGGTTCTTGAAAGTTGGTCGGCTGAAAATGTTGAGGATGCTTTAAATGCAAAAAGGTCAGCCGAGCAATTGACTTATTTTCAAGAGGTAAGCCGCTACACCACATTGATTTTCTTAGTTTTTTAGTTAAAAATGAATATAATTACATAGCACTTTTAGCCCACATTTATAGATTCATGATAATCCAATAAATAGAAACTGTCTTATTAAAATCACTAATACTAATAAGGCGTGTTTGGTTGGACAGAATGGAATGAAAAGTGAATGAAATGGATAAGGTAATAGAATTAGTCACTACATTGCATTCTCATATTTGGGATATAAAAATTTTCATTAAATGTAAATAAGTTTTAACTAATTTATGATATTTTATTAATAAATTACTTTTTTTTAATTAATCTTCCTACTTCAGAAAAAAATAGAAAAAACTAAACAAACTACAAGATCAAGAAAATATCTGAAAAGATTACTATAAAAAAAATAAGTTTTTAGTTATTTTGGAAAGTATTTCTTTTAATTGAAGTCTTAATTTTTTAAAGAGTATGGGACTTTGAGGATTATTACATGGGAAAAAGATGTTATAATTTGTAATTTTTCATTCCATGACTAAGTTATATTCTAACCAACTTTTACTCCAATCATTGCATAGCTATATGAGGTTGAGCTTACAGATGCAACGATAAAAGCACAAGAAGCAGATTTAATGATCAACAAGCTGGTGACTGAAAATGAAGCAATGAAAATTGAAATTAGCCACCAAAACCATGTTATTAATGCAAAAGAAATTGAGCTATTTATCATATTGTCAAGACTAGAACAAGTGGCTTCAGATAATAATGATCTTGAGAAGGAGAAAATTATTATTTATTTGTTTTTTGAGAAGTTTAAGGAAGAGATAATTATATCCAATGTAGATCTGCACTTTAAAGATTTGATCTTGCTAGAAAAAGATGCAGAGGTTGATGCTTTGCAAATGGTAAGTTTTTTTTCCTTTAATTATCAAAACTTAATGATTATATTTTATTAACATTTTCTGCAAATGTAAAAAAAAAAAATAGGTGTGTGAAACCAGTAAACATTATAATGAAGAAAAGTTGAAACTTTATGAGAAGTCGGTGGAAGAGTTAGAATCTACAGTGAATTTACTGGAAAATCAGGTATTTTTTGTGTTATTTTTAACCAAAATAATCATTTTTGGCATGATAAAATCCTTTTTCAACATTTTACATAATGTCCTTTATTTAAGTTTTTTTTAACGGCAACACCTAGATATTTTAAGATAATTGGGTTTCCCGGGGCGACACCTAGAACATCCAGGACAGCTCACTCCAGGAGGAACCCCCAACTGGGTAAACCCCCTGACCTGGCCACAGACCCTTTTTTTGATGTGACCAGTATTCGAACCCAAGACCTCCACTATGGGAAGTCTTGGGGCTACCATTGCACCAAATGGCCAACGGTCCTTTATTTAAGTCTAGGAGTTTAATCATGCAAGTAACACTATCTATGTTGAATCTTTAAGGTTGATCTGGTCAAAGGAGATGCTGAAAGTCAACGGTTGAAGAAAGAGGAGCTAGAACAAAAGGTTCAGAAAATTCATCAGCAAAAACAGTTACTCATTACCGAAAATGAAACTTTCAAGGTTTGAAATCTGTTAAAGTTCGGTTGTTAGTGGACATTATTTTGTATGATTAAGTCCCTAAACTTATCAAAATGTAAGGAAAAGACTCTTTATATAATGTTTGGGGACTTAATTGCATAAAAAAGGACCTATTCGTTGAGTTTTTATAAGTTTAGAGATTTAATCATAACAAAAACGACATTTAAAATAAAACTTGAGTTTTACAAGTTTAGCCAAAGTCCATGGCATAGATCATAGCAATTTTTTAGTTTTTTTCTGACATTTGAACTTTAAGTTTTGTGTACAAACTTTTGAACTTTGTAGACTGAAAGTTGCTTCCTTAAATCAATGCAAAAAAGGACAATTATTAAACATAAAGTCTAAAGACTTCTTCGTTAACTTTTATAATTTAAGGGATTGAGGGAGGTTACTCAAACACCACCCCCTACTATTCAGACACTAGATGCTATACGGGCCTTATGAGTTGTAATTTTCTCGCCGTATGAGTTGTGTTTTTCCCTTATATGAGCCGTATAATAGAAAGCTATACGGACTGTGTAGCTTTTCATATACATGACACAGAAACGACTGATGTGACAACGTGCACCATTAACAGATGCTATACGGGCCGTATGGTGACGTCACCTGTTGTTTTGATAATGTCACCTGGTGTATTAGTAGTAGGACCCTAAGGGATTTAATCATGTAAAAATACATGTGAATTCAAAGGCTGAGTTTTTTTTCTTTTCTTTCTTGGAAAATTGGCCACTAGTTTACAAAACTTTTAACTTTGTAGACCGAGAACGCCAATCACAAGAAGAAATTGATTGAGCTGGAAGATGAAGTAAAGAAATTGTTGGAACAACAATATGTTCAACAACACATCCTTCCACTTGTGAAAATAAAGGTCAGATTTTTTTTCCTTTTTTTGAAAAAAATGGTAAAAACATATGTTTACTAAAAAAGAAGTCTTTCTATATAACAGGAGGAAAACATGGTGTTGAAGGCTCAAAATGATGAAAATAGTTATAAGCTACGAAAAGCAGAAGCA
The DNA here is from genome assembly GCA_023525975.1 of Smallanthus sonchifolius. NCBI lineage: Eukaryota > Viridiplantae > Streptophyta > Magnoliopsida > Asterales > Asteraceae > Smallanthus > Smallanthus sonchifolius. The sequence goes on along the minus strand of CM042024.1, from coordinate 4,266,351 downwards.
ATAGTTGCACGTGTTAAAGAAGAAGTTGCCAACTTACGCGCATCCAACAGCAGAAATCCTTGTCAACGGCACACAAAAGAAGACATTATGGTTCATGTAGAATGATTTTCTTGGAACAGAATAAACCTCAAAACCAAGTGTTGGAGACTGTTCCAAGATATCTGGAATACAAGGTTGAACCGATTTCTGTTTGATTGAACGCGGGATCACAAAACATTGAACGCGGCTAATCAATGACAACTTCAAATTCAAGATTTCTTGAAATGGGGAAGTTAGTTGTTGGCAAGCATAGGTTAGACTCTTGTTGTTTAGTCATGTTGTAGGAGATGTATATGAAGTTGCATAGTCCTTTCTAGCTTCACTTGCAAAAAAGATACATTTTTTTAATTGTTTTAAGTCTATTAGGTAAATTATTGTAGCTTTTATTGTAATTTGACACATGTTCTTATTTTGTGTAGCCAAGAGTATTTTCAAGAGTTGTTAAATATTATTAAATAGTAATGAAGTTGTTTTATATGAAATCTTAGTAGAAAATGGAGTTATACGTTTGAAAGTATGTATGATTACATAATTAAGATGCCTACAACGACAATCAAAAGGTATAAACTAGTATCCAAATTGTTAATCATTGATTCGATTATGCATGCATGCTTCGAAAATTAATTTATTATATTAGCGTAGGGTGTTTATCGAATCAAATTATTCGAATTTTGAAGTGGATTCAAATTCGAAATTTGAATTCATGTCAAATTCGTATTCGAATTCAAATAATTTAATTTAATTCTATTTTCAAAATTCATGTAAATATGAAATATTTAACTATCAAATGACCAAAATCTAAATTGTAGTATCAAAAATACAATTTCAAACTACAAAATTGATAAAAGAGTTAAATACAGTTTTAGTTCATGTGGTTTGATAAAAATAACCATTTCAGTTCAAAAGTTTAAATTTGACTTTTTTAGTCCAATAGTTTCAGTTTTGTTTCAATTATAGTCACGCCACTAACATCGTTAGTTTTTTTTTCTGTTAAATTTTAGGAAAAGACCAAATTACCCCTCCCTGTAAAAAACAAAAAACAAAAACTTAAATACCCTCTTTTTCTTCTCTCATTCTACCCCAACTCCATCTTCTTTATCTCCCTCCCTCCCTCCCTCCCTCCCTCCGGTGGTGGTTAACGGTTGCTGTTGTCATTCGAAAACAACCCAGGGGCAAAAATCACCGGCGAACTCTCGAAATTGCCCCCAACCTCGTCTCTGACCTCATCTTCATCCCCGTCGTGAAAACCCTAAAATCCCAAATCAACACTAACACATCTGCTGGTTCGTTTGTGGCGGTGGAGTGGTGGATGGTTATGGCGTTGCGATAGGAGGAACATTTAGTGGTGTTCGGGGGTGGAGGAAGTCGATGGGGGAGTTCATAGGGGATATGGTGTTGGAGTAACGGCCGGTGGTGGTTCGTGAACCACCTGCTACCTTCAATTTGTGTAACAGCTGCTACCTCCAACTCCAAATCTGAACCACCTGCTACCTTCAATTTGTGTAACAGCTGAGATTCGATTATGTGCTTGAAATTATTGATTTGGGTTTGATTTTGTGTAACAGTGGAGGTGAAGGGGGCGGTGGAGGTGGTGGAGGTATGGAGCTGTGGATTTCTTGGGTAGGGTTTTTGATGTCTAGAGATATTTATATATTTTTTAATTAACAGGGTATTATAGTTTTTTTATATATACTTAACAGAAAATTTTGGATGGAGTTAATGGACAGGGCTGTAATCGATACAAAACTAAAAATATTAGACTAAAAAAGTTAAATTTAAACTTTTGGACTGAAATGGTTATTTTTGTTAAATTACAGAGACTAAAACCGTATTTAACTCTTGATAAAAAGTTCAAAATAGTTTCAAGTGGACTACGATGATAGACTGTTGACACCGAGGGACGATGATCGTTGTTGACTAGCATAAGTTTCATAGTAAAATGATAAAAAGTTAAAAATAAAGTTTCAAGTAGACCATCGTAACTAGGAAGATGATGGACTATTGATAATGAGGAACGATGGTGATAATGAGGAACGATGGTCACTGTTGACTAGCATTAGAGTTCCACACTTTACTGATATCAGAATCGATGAAGATGGAGGCCATTGAAATTGAGAGTAGTTCAAAATTCTAAATGATTAGAGATTTAGATTTAAGGTATTTGTTAATTGGATTTGGGTTTATACTTAGGATAAATAGATAATTGCTAATTAGGTTTGAATCTTACTCTATCAAATTCAAAGACTTGTTAAAAAGCCTAATTTTCATATATATAATTAAAAATGCATATATAAATAAAAATAAACATTACAAGAAGCAATATATTGAACAAAACTTGCAACAAGATAAGATATTTACATATTATATTACATACCAAACTAACCATAATCATAAACAAAACTATACTTCTACTAAAAAAACATATTTCTTCTATTAAAATTATTGCGTTTCGTGGTCAGGAGCAGGGGAGTACCAAGCAGGGAACCTTCCTTTCGAACGAAGCAATCTGGTGAACGGAGAGTCCGGCATCTTCGCTTTCTCTTCTTCCTCCATCTCTTCACGACTCTTCGGCAGTCCGTCCGGCATCGGACATGCTCTTCCGCCTTCAAACGCCGCTGTATTCTCCGATCTTAAATTATTCACGTCTGATCCATTCTGTAGTTCCTTTTTTGCTTTGTGAATTTCCGAAATCCCGTGCAAACATCCGATTAACGATTTCACACCTCCGGACTCCAGTATCACCCTCTCCACCTCTTCCTTCGGCGCTTCTTTCTGTTCATCATTCAAACCACATAAAATCACTTATAAACTTGAATCAACGTAATAAATTGAAATTATACGGCAGATAATCTGATAATCTTAGTCTTACCTCGAGTTCTTTGAGCTCGAAATAGGCTCTCCAGCAGCTATACGATGGATCTCCTTCCAGCGTTGAACAGTAATCTGATAAAAAAAAACCTAAATCGATTAGAAACTAAGCTGATTTATCGGATCTGATAACTTTTTAGGATTATTCAGTGAACGGAATCATGTTTTGCTTGTTCACGGTTGAATATCGATAACTAGATCTAACGGAGGATTACATCGAGTACCTGCTAAATCGTTTTCGGATTTCTGGATCAACGGAGGATCCTTCACGATTCTATCAAGCTTGCTTCGGCTAAACGGCTCAAGTTTAGGTATATACGCGTTGTTTCTGGAAGAACAGCAGATCGTCGTCGCCGGAGCTAACGGCGGAGAGTGAACGGGAGGAGCTTGAAACGGTACTGATCTTATCATCATCGTCTACGATGCTAATTTTGAGTGATGGTATTCTTATGAATTATGATATTAATAAAGTGTGTTTGGATAAGGATGAGATATTTTTTAATGACGTTTTCAAGTGAAATTATAGTGACTGGTGAATATTTTTCTCACGGTGACGGTGTAAGTTTGGCCGTTGGATGATGATGATGATTGGTAGAGATTCTAACGGTATTAAGTTTAACTGTGGGCGATGGCTGTTGATTTTGCGACCAGTGGTTTGATATGGTACGGTGCGATGTAGGGAAGAAATTTCAAGTCTGGGGGATTTTTTATGGGGCATCCTGGCCTGGCCCACCGTTTCACTTTTATTAGAGGAATATCTTATTAGTTTATAGGATAAGGTTTTAAATTTCTTTTAATCCATTTAAAAATATTAAATTATTCTTATTATTTTTTTTTAATATTATGACTTGCATATAATCCCAATCTGAAATTCAGGTGACATTTTATTGTAGAGTTTACAAATAAACAAGAACTCTGTTATGTGAGAATTGAAAAGATAATTATATCCTTATATGTAGCATGATAGGTAATATTGTATCATTAGGTTTGATTCTCAAAAAACGAAGCTCTAAAATCTTTAGTTGTAATTCCACCAAGATCTCTTCGTTAGTTGGGGGAGTTCGAATAAAAACCACCCGATTGTAAGTCTGGAAGACCAAGCATTAGATGCATTATGAGAGTATAGAAGTGATAACAAGTAATACTACATAAGATATCGGTTTATGATGTTAGTTTGACATTATTCAGTAAACCATACCTTGAGGCTTGAACAGTGGTTCATTGAAAACAATACAAGGCTACATTGACTCTTGTGCTACATTGAAAACAATACAAGGCCCAACATCAAGGCAAAGGCTAACTTCTTGCCCTTACAAATATCCCCTTGGGGATGACGGATTGGAATATATACTCATGTATTACATTACACTACTTTCTCTCTTTGGATATTACATCGACTTACTTACGTAAGAGCTCGGTTACGAGACGTAGCAAGGCTATACATGCTCTTTCTTGTCTCAAATTGTGACATACAAATCTAAAGCATGTTAGTGGTGTTGTGCTGTGCCAATCCTTTGTTGCTAGACAACAATCTAGAACAACGTTTGTCCACTAAGAGCAAAAACCGTGACAAAATCCCAAACTGTTGTGACTAAAAGTATAATTTCTAATACTTAAAAACCAAATGCAAAGTCTGGACATGCCAGATAAATCATTCGTGTAGCATTTTATAATTTATAAATAAACAAAAACTCCACAAGAAAGAACATTCCAATTTGAGTGCCATCAAACAAAAAAACAAAACACAAGTGTAAACGGTATAAGTATGATTATATCATATCATGTCAAACATCTATACAGATTCTTGCTACACTTTTGTGTACACTTAACACTTGGAATATGAATATATGACCAAGAAACAATGTTGCCCCAATTATATACCATCAAAGAACTTTAAACACTTTTTCAATCTAAACATCAAAACTTTGTGATCTAAATGAGGCATATCTACACTGTTGGATCTTTTTTCTTCTCATGAATATTCGATATGATGTCTTGCAGCTCTGGGAAAATCGTTACGAGTGCAAGTTCAAGTAAACCATACCCAAGTTGCTTTAAACACACAGCAGACTGCAAATTGTGCCAAGCTTTTACAATTAAACCATCAATTCTATATGTTAGAATAACCGTAAAGTATATGATTTACCTGGAGAAAATAATAAATGTCTTTAGCACTTCGCTTGTATTGCTTGTGTCCGATCAAGCTGACTAATGTAGTCGGGGCTCCGTCTGAAAAAATATTTAATGTATATTACAAAATAAAACAAAAAAAGACATTTGTGTAAAGGGCTAATACCATAAGAAAACCAATATATTTTCTTATTTTTCAGGGAAAAGTCCTTCAACTAAATTTCGATATAGTAAAGTCCGTCAACTTGTAAAAAAATACACAAAAAACCAGTAGACTAATTTTTGTATATTAAAGTCCTTAAACTGCACGTGTACTTGTGAAATTTTCTTTTAAAACAGTGACTTGTTAACTTTTAAATTGGTTAAAATTTAGTACAGTGGCATTCAACATTTTTGCAAAAATAAAATTATACCAGATTTACTTTGAAAAATTTAAGAGTTAACAAATCAATATTTAAAAAAAAGAATTTAAAAAGAGCATGCATTTTAGACAAGTTGAAGGACTTTAACATACAAAAGATAGTTTATTGACTTTTTCGTGTAAAAATACAAGTTGAGTGACTTTAATATGCCAAAATTAGGTTGAGGGACTTTTTCATAAAATGAAAGAAAGTAGACTGCTTTTTTTATGATATTATTAACCTTTTATAAAATGTAAAACGTTATATGTTTACCGAGTATCATCTTTTTGATATCACTAGCTCTACGAGCAGCCTCTAGCTGCTCCTCAAATGACGACCCTTTATTATTTTTACTGCCGGATGGAGTTTTGCAAGAACTCTCATTTGACTGAGAAGAATCTGTTTGACTTGGTCTTAATTTCAGAAAAAATGTGCCTTCTGGCCAAAGAACCTGACAATAGTTATATTTTCATGTTAGATTTTTAAATAGAAAACTATAACTTATAAATACTAAATATATCAACTGTTTAGTAGTAATTTACATCTTGGATCCAGTGAATTCCTTGAGCAACCATGTTCTCTCTTCTTAGCCAATGAATTTGCCTTAAAAGCCAGTCATCAATAGCATCTTCCATCATTAGTTGCAAGATTTGTTTTGATATCCAAAAAACCTGTCGCCTGCATACACAAATATTTATCATCCAAGGTTTGGAGTTTTATACTATAGCTAGATAAACCAAATGACAAACCTTAACCAGCCTCTTCTGTTGAGTTGAAATATCTTGTCCACCAAATTTAGCAAAGGAACACTTACATTAGTTGGGGTCCACTGGAGAAAGAAATACAGAAAACAAAAAATAAATTTAAATGAAAATTCCACAAATTCACAAAGGCTTCAAAAGTATCAACATAACAAACCTCTGCTGGCACACCAAGTGGATCTTCCTTAAGACCAGAAGTTGAAGTAATATTTGCAGCAAGACTGAGTATTTCAGATCGAACCTCTGAAGTAATTCTATTCTGTTCATCACTTTTTTCCAAATTTCGTTCATTAGATTGTGTAGCAGGCCCTACTTCCTCTTGGTTAACCGTCCCATCAGTTAGCTTTGTACCCGAATCAGTTGGATCATCAGCCTTCAATGACACATTTCTGTTAGTAACAGAAGCAGAAGGTTCAGAAGATAAACCCGGGCTCGCAACTTTCTTCTTTAAACCATCGGAACTTCTTTTGAATTGGCGTACAATATCATCCACAGCATCGTCCACATTCACTGATTACCAAAAAGGCCAACATCAATAAATTGTATTTAGGCTTTTGGTTAGTTTTTGTAATTATACTTTGTTTTGAGGGGCTATTTTGGTAATTATAACCGGTTGGAACGGTTAAACTGCTGATGTGGCATTTTTTTCTTTGAAATTATTATTATCAGGGCACTTAAACCTTGTAATATGATTGTATTAGAATGTGATTGTGTGTTTAGGGTTTACATAAAGAGGTGTTTATATAGAACACATATTACAAGTCTAGTCCCTATACTATATCACTTAGTCTAATATTCCCCCGCAAACTAAGCTCAGGAGAGATTTAGGTTGAAAATATAAAAACATAAAACTAAAAAGATAGTTGGTCTTCTCCTTCTCCACCATGCTTTCGCCCGTCACACACATTTTTTTTTTACAGCAATGGTAAATGGTCTTGTGAGGCCTAGCCTCAAAGGCCCAATCGAAACTACATTAGGAAAACCCTAATCTTCTTCCGGCCGTCACCACTTCGCCGGAGTTCTTCAACAACTAGGGGTTTGTTCCCCTTTTCTTCTCCCCGGTTGCAGATCTGTATTTTTTTTTTTGCAAACCTCGAATAAACAGAACTGAAAGCATTGTGACTTTCGCGAGGTGCACGTCGCAGGAAAAATGGTAACCGTTGTATGGTGGCGGCGACGGCGTCTAGAGCCAAGAAATCAAGTTGTATTTGCTAACCCTAGACGCGGGGAGGTGCTGCAGTGACGTACCTGTGGTGGCAGTGGCAGCATGGAGGCGGCGGGCTTGTGGCGTTGTGGAGCCACTGGTTGTGTAGTGGTGGTTGTTGGTTGTGTGGCGGCAAAAGGGTTTTGGGTGGTCAAGGGTGGTGGCGGCCTGAGTTAGGGTTTAGGGCGGCGACAACGTTGTCGCCGGCGGCTCACCGGTGTGGTTGTCGGTTGTGGTGTAGAACGGTGGTGGCGGCAGGGGGCGCCATCTAGGGTTCCGGCGGCTAGAGGCGGCGGCTAGGGTTCCGCCGCGTGGTGGTGAGGCTGACGGAAGTGGTGTTGGTGTGGTGGTGGTTAACGGCGGTGGTAGAAAGAATGGAAGAAGAAGACATCAGCGGAGGTTTGTTGTGGTGGTGGGTAGGGCGGCGGCGGCGGCCGGCCGCCCCTCCGGCGGTGTTTTCCGGTGATTGAGCTCTAGCTCTGATACCAACTTAAACCTTGTAATATGATTGTATTAGAATGTGATTGTGTGTTTAGGGTCTACATAAAGAGGTGTTTATATAGAACACCATATTACAAGTCTAGTCTCTATACTATATCACTTAGTCTAATAAGGGCAAATGTCAGTAAATAGCAATGTGATGAGACTTTGTCCATTTTGGTACTTGTACATGTCAGTAAATAGCTCCCAGGCCCCAGCCAGCCCCATCAGCAACTTAAACGGATTATAGTTACCAAACTACCAAAGTATCTCATAAAAGAATATAATTACCAAAAGGACCAAAGACTTAAGTACTTGCTATTTTATGACAAATCTTAAAAAAACAAAATATTGCTATTGAAATAAGAAAAAATTGCATATAGAGACAAGCTCTACACCTTTTCCAGATTTTAGCAACCAACTTTAAATTAGACACAAGATAGAAATCAACTTATAACTCATTACCAGTTTTAGTAAAGTCAACCTCATTTAAACTGATTTTACCTAATAAATTGGTGTTTGTGGCACTCGTTGATGCCATGCAAGTCACCACATCTTATGCATTTGCAATAAATGATTATGTGAAACAAAATATACAAAAAAAAAAAGAAAATAAATTATATATGAGTTTTAAAAATTAATACCTTTTCTAATCTGTATTAGAAAATAATTATTAGATGCCCCAATTCAGATGTCACGTGTCATATACATATTATACACTGAACTGACAAACAATATGCCTTGTTTGTGATTTTCAAAAAATCAGCAAAAATGGCCTGCTACTGTTGGAAATATAACTTTTGCTACAATAGATAATATAATACAATGTAACTTGGTTTCTAAAAATGGTGATAAAATGCAGGTTGGTTTCTATTTTATGCTTACTTAAAAGTTGGTTGCTAAAATCAGGAAAAGATAAGTATAAGGTTTGTTTCAGTCTCATGCATTTTTCCCAATAAAGTAATGATCATACTTAATAACAATGTTAGGAATAAGCAACATACCTGCTAAGGCTCTCACCATCGATGATGACCTTCCAAAAGAGTAACTCTGCAGTGATAAATTGGTAATATCTTTTAGAAGTACTAGTACTACTCTTGAATATTAGCGTAAGTAAATGTAAACACAAACAAATACCTTTGAAGACAGGCTCAAGAAGTCCCATACTTCATGTTGCTCAGCAATATTGGCTATAGACAAAAGATCCTGCAAAAAATAACTTTTTCAATTTTAAACGACAGATTAAGTTTTCAGAAATATATAAAAAAGTAGGACCAATACTTGAAGATATTTATCAAGCTGTATACAACGTTGATGAACAAATGCATCCTCTGTGCTAGATGAGAATATTCTTTTAGGAGGCAAATGTAATGTATAATTGGGAATGTCTTTAAGATGGCGATGCAATCTCTCAAAATTCCTGTATCTGCTAACAAAATAGTAAGAAAGTAAGTGATTGATTTCACGGTAATTGTAGAAAAATGGTTACTTAAATAGGTCAGGAGCGAGACCTTCTTTTCACAAACCAACGCTTATTATCAGCATCTGTCACTGCAATGGAATAGACTGCAAATGATTTTGAGTCAAGATTCTCATAGTATGCTCCTAGAACCTGTAAAATGTACATAGCCTCAGAATCAGTATAGACTAAAGAAATAGAAGTTCAATTTAAAGATCCTTAAAATAATCTTACCCGACATCTGAGCTTTGGAACATATCCTTCAGTACGTGTTACTTTATGAGAACCAATATTATTAACATTATGTACATCATTATCTCCTCCAACATTCGCACTATAAAACTCAGAAATTATTGCTCCACCAGCTTGATTTTGATCAGAAAAATTGCTTGATCTTTCCAGATTTGTTTTACTCCCAATAACAACATTAGAATTATTTCCATCAATTAAATAGGAAGGATCTGATACCTTGCTTTGATCACTCAAAATTCTACCATCAAGAATTTGTTGTTGATCATTTTCATTTATCCCAGAACCTTCTATTTGCTTTTGAGATTTCTTTTTGTAATTTCGTCCTTTGGTCCACATATTTTCAAGATTTTCAGGCTGAAGGACTTCTGTTCTTCTTTGGGTTGCAGCCTCAAGACCCCGGGCCCACGCAAAGGACTGTGGGTTCAACAACATTTCATCTTGAACCGAACCAGGTGGATTTAAACCTGTTCCATTTGGATCATTAGGTGTATCATTCTTTCGACTGCTAGAAGAGCCGCTTTTCAAAGAAGCCAAATCTTGACTTTTTTCCTGATTCTTATTTTTACCCGTGACACTAGTGGACTGATCATCACCTGCCTCATTTCCTTCTTTATTATTGTTGGCAAGGAAAATACCCTCAATCAATTCATTGATATGCCTGTAAAAGCATATCAGATAGAAGTACCGTTAAAATGAAAGAAAAGGTAAAAAATCAACCACAAATTCTTATAAACTCACCCAGGGCTTGCAAATCTCATCACAGGTTCCATTACCAAACAAGTTAAAAGCTCTCGTACAATGCAGCGAACTAAAGGGCATTGGGCTTCACGAGGTCTAAGAACTGCAGCCAAAACCGCCCCCATAATCCGTTTAAGAAACTACAATATTAAACACCATTAGATAATATTCACAAACACAATAGTCATTACTCATTATATTAACATTTTTACATTGAAAGTTCAAAACTCTCCACTCACACCTTGTACTCACTCTCTGAAGAAATCAAAGCCGGATGAAGCTCTTTGGAAGCCATTAAATGATGTTTTAATATTTCATCTCGTTCTTCAGAAGATAATGTCACCATAACCTCCCTCCCAATCACAGCTTGATTTTTCCTAAAAAGCTCCAAATGATCCCCAACTAAATCAACTACATCCCTAAAACAATAGAATACACAATGATTGATAATCAGTTAATCACAGCTTCTATCAATTCCAAATCGCCTGCTAAGAAAGCGTTTTAGACATACCGACCTCGTTAGCAAGTCAACAAGGTTCATGTCCCTGACTCGTATCGAAATCTCAGCAAGAACATCCATAATAATTGCATGAATCAGCTGTGGTGCTTCCTTATCAGGTGTTATATCTGAATACCACAGATCCATCACAAACTCTTGCAAAACTTTTTTAACAAAATCCTCCAATGCAGCCTCAACTACTGGAGAATCAATCTTCCTCTTCCATTTACGTTGGGGAGGCAATATGGAAACACGAGAATCATTCACAGATAATTGTTTTCTCTCTAGGTAAGATAAGTATGATTGCCTATTAGGTTTCCTACCCTTCCAATGGAATTCCACTTCGCTAATTAAAATATGAACCCCTGATATTATCAGAATTGCTATTGGAACATTCATCCACATTGATTTGCTTGTGTCTGTAAAAATTAAACGATTAAGTAATCAACATTGACCTACTTCGCTTAGCAACCTAACGATGTTTTTTATCCAATATCAATGCAATAATTAGGGCACAAACATCCTAATTTCATGTAAAATTTAAACGATTAAGTAATCAACATTGACCTACGTTCGCTTAACAATCTAACGATATTCAATAATTAGGGCACGGACATTCGAATTTCAAATGAAAATTCACAAAACGAGAATGATTACAACGGATTCAAATCGAATTAGAGAAACGTACGGGTTAAGAAGTAAGTGACGATGAAAACACAAACCGTCCACCACACTGTACGAAGCTTTGCTTCTTTGATCAGATCCTGCAACGTCTCCATGGCGTTCCTGGAGATAAAACCTTAATGCTTCATGAAATGAGGAAGGGAAATAGCAGATTGAAATGACTCCGAATTGGATGTAACAAGCCCTAAGAAGAAATTGACTCGATCAGGGGGACGAAGACGATCGACGTTGCTGTGGCTTTTTCGGTTTTGAAATTTTGATCCGCCGTTGGAGAGGAAGGGGAGAGCGAGAGAGGTTACAGTCATGCAATGCAGATTACAAATAATCTAGAATATTCATCGTGGCATGTTGTTTTATAATTTTTAACAAGCATGTTGAACCCAAGCTCCACGGCGCGGTGCGGGTCAATTTTTAAAAATAACGCTAATACGGTAGGAAACTTAAACGGAAAGGTAGACGCAAATGTTAATAAAAAAGAAATCTAAAAAAAAACAAAAAAAATCAGCGCCTCAATCCTTGAAGCACCCTAACCATAACCATCCCAACCATACCATGCTTTTGGTTTTAAAGCCCATCAGATTGTATATAACAACAAACAAAAAAACGCATTTAAAAAAAGAATTTAGCCAACCGTTGTATGACATGTGGCTGGCGGTCCAATCAGAAAAAGAAACGGTTCACGATGCATTGCATTTTAAATAAGATTTATAATATAATTTGTTTTCTTTGATGATTATATTTTTAAATTAATAAATTCAATTTTTACTCCATAAGTTTTATTTATATTTAAAAAATAGAGTTCATATCCTACTGGGTGCAGGTTATGATATATTTATCACAGAAAATATAGGAATTGATGTTAAAAACTTTTTTGTTCTGTCTGCCATTACATTTTTTTTCCATCTCAGATAAACCTGCCATTACATTTTTTTTCCATCTCAGATAAACCGCCTCTATATCTTACTACCTGCCCTTTTTGATCATCGTGCATCTCTTCTTTTGTAACAACCCAAAATGTCGAGAAATAAAGTTAACGAGTTCAAGCGGGCCGAAGTCGGGCCGGGTCAGTCGCGAACCGGGCTTGGGGAGGTCTCCCCTATAAATAGCCAAGGTCACCACATGTTTCTCTCATTTGCAATTCTAGAGAGAGAAAAACTGTAGAGAGAGAAAGTGTCGGAATCACACAAGATTACACCCGCTCGTGTCTCTTGCACTCGTGAGAAGAACCTCCAGATCAGAAGCTCGATTCAGGTAACGATCCGACCTAAATCTGAGTTTTTGTTCGTTTTTGGGATTTTCGGATTTTGGCTAAAAAGGCAACGATTTTGCGGATGGAACTTAAAAATGAGCTTAGGTATAGCATCTAGAATGAAAACCGAACGTTTTGATCTAAGAAAAGTTGAGAAACTAACTCGATCAGACTCACATGCAAAAGCTTCGGATTTTTGGGAAGACAATCTGTGCAGGTCCATCGAAACTACAAGTTTCGATACGTGCAGGTCCATCGAAACTACTAGTTTCGATATGTGCAGGTCCATCGAAACTACAAGTTTCGATATGTGCAGGTCCATCGAAACTACAAGTTTCGATATGTGCAGGTCCATCGAAACTACCTAGTTTCGATATGTGCAGGTCCATCGAAACTACCTAGTTTCGATATGTGCAGACTCCATCGAAACTACCTAGTTTCGATATGTGCAGACATCAGAACTGATTAAGTGAAGTCAGTATGTTTAGAAGGGTTAAACCGTTAGAGTCGGTATTGGTCTGATGTGTATCTAACTAATCAATTCAGATCGGAAGTGAAGTTGTTGGACCTTTGTTTAGGACAACCGAGACTAGCTTATAAGGTGAGTTCTAGAAGCCCTCTTTTAAATGTTTTAATAATGTTTTTGGGCTGGTGTGCACACGTGATGATTTTATAAAACGATGTTTATGAAACGATGTTTATGAAACGATATTTACGAAGGTTGTATGTAACGTTTTATAAAATGATGTTTACGAAGGTTGTATGTAACGTTTTATAAAATGATGTTTATGAAAGAAGTGTTTATGAAATATTTTGCCAAAAGAAGTTTACGAAGTTTAAGAAGTGTTTTAACGAAGAGAATGTTTTTAATAAAACGTACGAATGCTTTAACTGAAGTTTTTGAAGTAAAAGAAGCGAAGGTTTACGAAAGTCACAAACGAACGAATCTGCCAATATTCCTTAGGGAATGAAGGTTAAGGGATGGGAAGGATGTTATGGGCCTTTACCTTTTAGGGGCCTCTGTGGCTGGCCAACTGTTGTACAACTGGGGCGATGACGGTCGTCAAGGGGATTATCGTGATCCTTGAAGTTGGTACGATTTACCTTACGGGGTAGTCGTGCTTGAAGTTTGGTACTTGCGTCCGACGGGGCGCAGTGCTTGAAGTTTGGTACGCGCTATCCTTTGGGACGCCGTGCTTGAAGGGTTGGATAACCTAAGTATCGGGCCCTAGGAGTTCCTCACCCGAAGGACAGTACGGTGATGATGGGCCTAGTGGTGGTGATCCTTAAGTTATTCAACCAGTATGTAACGTTTGGATTTGACGGTTACGAGAAGGCGCAGATTCTATATGTTCGTTGACTTATGAAGTGTTATGTTTGTTATTGCATTAATTTACGTACGCTTTTTATTAAATGAAGTACGAAGTGATGTTTTTGGCAATTTATTTGAAGTTAAGGTTTTATGTTAAAACTAGAACTCACCAGCGTAGCTGACGTTTTTAAGTGTGCACATTCAGGTTAAGGTAGGTTATGAGGATGGACGGTGATGCTTGGCAAGCGAGAAGAGTTACCCGGCTGATCATGAAGACTGGCATCCCGTTACGTTTAGTTATGATGTAAATATGTTTTAAACTATGTTTACGCTTTCGCATGTATGAACAAGTTTTAATTATGATGAATGAATGAAGTTTTCCGCTGCGTTATTTGATATTCATGTTTAAGAACTGTCTGTGAATGAGTAAATCCAACAAGTGGGGCCTCCCGGGTTTGGGGCCTTACAAGTTGGTATCAGAGCAATAGTTTGAGAGATTCGGACACTCCCAGTGTCTGAACTTAAACTTTGAATGGGACCGAAAGCGGATGCCAGTACGGGTAACTCGAGCCAAAGCATCAGGTATGAAGGTAGTATATGTATTTACGTATATAGTATGCCTTAGAAAGGGGTAAGTAAGGACTTGTGTTCTGATGAAATCACAAAGGTGGTCAAATAGAAATCGAAAGGTAGTGTAATGGTTAATTACAGATGGCCAGTGTATATTAACATCTTACAGTACTTATTGAATTTTATTTGTTAACTAGCGTGATGACATTGGATTTCTTGTCTTATAGAACGTAATGGCAAGGAGAGGAAACGGAAGGCGTGGTGGCCGTACCGGTGGTCGTACCGGCGGTCGAAATGGTGGGCGTGGCAGGATCCCTGCGCGCCAAGAGTATAGTGAAGAAGGAAGTGTTCACACTGAACCGACGGTTAGTGTGCATGGAGCCGAGCAGACACAGGTTGAAGAACAACCCTTCACCTTTGAACCAGAAGTGAGAGCAGCTATAGCTTGAGAGTTTACGGAGTTGATGAAGACTTCTCTGCCAGGTCTGTTGGCAGAAGCATTGAAGCAGGTCAATGCGGTGGGTGGGTCTAGCGCAGCAGTTGGTGCTCAGAACAATGAGACCGACAATGCACCGCCTGCTCGCGGATGCGACTATAAGTCCTTTAAGGCATGTGACCCACCGGTCCTGACTGGGAAGAAGGACGCGGTGGCTACTTTTGATTGGGTAATACGTATGGAAGCCGCCATTCGTCTGAGCGAGTGTCGAACGGATCAAGTTGTAAAATTTGCTGCTAACTCCTTGAGGGAGGAAGCATCCCATTGGTGGGAAGGTATACGTCAGGCAAAAGGGAGCGAGATTGTGGATGCGATGGTGTGGGCTGACTTGAAAACTTTGGTGATAAAGAATTTCTGCCCAAGGAACGAGATTGAGAAGGTAGAGAGGGAATTTCTGGGTTTGAAGGCCGGGAGCATGACGCACCGGCAGTACACAACCCGATTTAATGAACTGGCACGTCTGGTGCCACACCTTGTCACGACGGAAGAAAGAAAGATTGCCTGTTATATTCAAGGGTTGCCGGACCAGGTCCGCACCTATGTTAAGGCAAACGCCCCTACTACCTATGATTCGGCGGTAGAGCTAAGTGGCGTGGTATTCGATGATCTGGCGCTGAATGTTGTTGCCATTGAAGAGCCTAAAAAGAAGTTGAGTTTTCCCGCTAAACGATCGGGTGGGAAGTTGTTTGGGGCTCGGGACAAGCAGGCCAGGGTAGGCGAGATGACAGTCTGTGGGAAATGCGGGGTAAGACATGCGGGTGAATGTCGGTTAGGATCGAATCTGTGCTTTAAATGCGGCAAGACCGGACATTACTCCCGTGAATGCCCGCAAGGTTACAAATGCTACAATTGTGGGGAGAATGGTCATATGAGTCGGGAATGCACCAAGCCCAGGATGGGGGAAACCGGGAAGGGAAAGGGCCCGGAAAAGAAGGGAGAGGGATCTCGTGCAAAGACTCGTGCGTACGCACTGACGCAGGAACAAGCCAGGGCGGATCCCGATGTGGCGTCAGGTACGTTCGTCCTTGACAACACTCTTGTTTCTGTGTTATTTGATTCGGGTGCCGGTAAGAGTTTTATATCTGCGTCTTTTTGTAAGAGAATGAAGTACGCTGCCAGTAAGTTAGAAAGGGCCTTTAGCGTAGAAACCGCAGAGGGTAGAACTGCGAGAGTGACCGATGTAGTTGACAACTCTACAATAAAAATAGAAGGACATAGGTTCCCTGTCAGATTGTTTGTTATGGTTTTGGGAGGGTTTGATGTCGTGTTGGGTATGGATTGGCTAACTGCCAATGAAGCGCAAATTATTTGTAAACGAAAGATAATCCAACTCAAGGCTCCGGATGGTAGCAAAGTCGAAGTCTTTGGAGATCGTGACGCCCCGATGCCAAATGTCATCTCAATGATTAACGCAACGAATTATTTGAGGCGCGGATGCGAGGCTTATCTGGTATATGTAATTGATAAGTGTAGGGAAGTGAAGGAACTAGACGATGTACCCGTGGTACGCGAGTACCCGGAGGTGTTTCCAGAGGATTTGCCTGGGATACCACCCGATAGAGAAATTGAGTTCCGAATTGACTTAGTACCAGATGCCCAGCCCGTGGCTAAGGCTCCATATCGACTAGCACCAGTGGAGATGAAGGAACTTATGGTTCAACTAGACGAGTTACTTGAGAAAGGATTTATTCAACCGAGCATCTCGCCGTGGGGTGCTCCGGTGTTGTTCGTAAAGAAGAAAGATGGTTCGATGAGAATGTGTATCGATTACCGCGAGTTGAATAAACGAACGGTGAAGAACAAGTACCCTTTACCAAGGATCGATGACCTGTTTGACCAATTACAAGGTGCAAGTTGGTTCTCGAAAATCGACCTTCGTTCCGGGTACCATCAGTTGAAGGTGAGGGATGAAGACATACCGAAAACTGCATTTCGCACGCGTTATGGACATTTTGAGTTCCGCGTAATGTCTTTCGGATTGACGAACGCCCCCGCAGCATTCATGGATTTAATGAATAGGGTGTGTCGACCGATGCTGGATCGATCGGTAATCGTGTTCATCGATGATATCCTTATCTACTCCAAGAATGAGGGTGATCACGCGTGTCACTTGAAGGAAGTATTGGAAGCTCTGAAGAATGAGAAGTTGTATGCTAAGTTCTCCAAATGTGCGTTCTGGCTTAGGGAAGTCCAGTTCCTAGGTCACGTTATTGGCCCGAACGGCATTATGGTTGACCCAGCAAAGATAGTAACGGTAAGTGAATGGGACATTCCTAAGACGCCAACTGAAATCCGCAGTTTCTTAGGATTGGCAGGCTACTATCGGAGATTCATTCAGGATTTCTCGAAAATAGCTTCGCCATTAACAAAGTTGACTCGGAAGGAAGTAAAGTACGAATGGGGTTCGACCCAGGATGAGGCGTTTAAGGAATTGAAAGAGAAGCTAACACAAGCTCCAGTCTTGGCCCTTCCCGAGGGCAGTGAAGATTTGGTGGTATACTCTGACGCTTCGGGTCAGGGATTGGGGTGTGTGTTGATGCAGCGTGGTAGAGTGATTGCATATGCGTCGCGGCAGTTGAAAGTTCACGAAGTCAACTATCCGACTCACGATTTGGAACTTGCTGCTGTCGTATTTGCATTAAAAATCTGGAGGCACTACCTGTACGGGGTAAAGTTTACTGTTTACTCCGACCATAAAAGTTTGAAGTACTTCTTCGAACAAAAGGAGCTTAATATGAGGCAGAGGAGATGGTTGGAACTCCTGAAGGACTATGACTGTGAAATAATGTACCATCCTGGAAAGGCAAACGTGGTGGCTGACGCTCTAAGCCGAAAGGATGTGCCTACTCCTATTAGAGTGAAAGCTTGCCAGTTGGTGGTAACATCGGATGTGATGAGCGAGATCGAAAAAGCTCAAGATGAGGCACTTAAAGAAGAAAACATAAAGAAGGAAAGGATGGTTGGCCAACATGACAAGTTGGAATATAACACCCTTGGTGTTAGAACACGTTATGGACGGGTATGGATACCTATGGGTGGCGAGCTTAGAACCAAAATCTTGGATGAGGCTCATAAGTCTCGTTACTCTATCCATCCCGGTACCAACAAAATGTACCAAGACCTGAAGAAGGACTACTGGTGGCCTGGAATGAAATGTGATGTAACGAAGTATGTAAGCAAGTGCTTGACTTGCTCGCAAGTAAAGGCTGAACACCAGAAACCGTATGGAAAGATTCAACCACTTGATATACCAGAATGGAAGTAGGAACACATTACCATGGACTTCATAACCAAGCTACCTCGCACAGCTAAAGGTCATGACACCATTTGGGTAATTGGGGACCGATTAACAAAGAGTGCTCATTTCCTACCTATTCGCGAGACGTTCTCGTCGGAAAGGTTAGCGGAAGTATTTATTAACGAAGTAGTAGCACGACATGGGATGCCTTTGACGATAGTATCCGACCGGGACACACGATTCACATCGAGGTTCTGGAAAAGATTTCATGAAGCGATGGGCACGAGGCTTAATATCAGCACAGCATACCACCCGCAAACGGATGGTCAGTCCGAAAGGACCATTCAGACATTGGAAGATATGCTCCGTGCTTGTATTATCGACTTTGGTGGCAGTTGGGACAGTCATCTGCCGTTAGCCGAATTCTCCTACAACAATAGTCATCACACGACTATAGGCATGCCGCCTTACGAAATGTTGTATGGTAGAAGAAGCAGGACCCCGGTTTGTTGGGGTGAGATCGGACAGAAGGAGTTAGGAAGTCTGGAAGTCATAAAAGAAACGTCGGAAAGGTTTGATCAAATCAAAGCTCGAATGAAGGCCGCGCAAGATCGCCAGAAATCCTATGCGGATAGACGACGAAGGCCTATCGAGTTTGATGTTGGGGACAGAGTAATGTTGAAAGTGTCGCCCTGGAAGGGAATCATACGATTCAGGAAGAGAGGAAAGTTAAGTCCGAGGTTTGTCGGACCGTTCAGGATAATGGCACGGGTTGGGGAAGTCGCTTATCGGTTGGAGTTGCCTGATGAGTTAAGTGGGATTCATCCTACCTTCCATGTATCACACTTGCTAAAGTGTTTGGCGGATGAATCGGCTCACGTACCACTTACTGACATCGAGGTCGACAACAGCCTTAATTACATCGAAGAACCCGTGGCTATCTTAGACCGAAAGGAGAAGCGTTTGCGTAATAAAATTATTCCATTGGTTAAAGTCCAATGGAGGCACCGAAAGGGATCAGAGGCTACATGGGAAACGGAGGCGGAAATGAGGGAGTCGTACCCTCAATTATTTGACTTGTGATAGGTTTCGGGAACGAAACCTATTATAAGGGGGGTAGACTTGTAACAACCCAAAATGTCGAGAAATAAAGTTAACGAGTTCAAGCGGGCCGAAGTCGGGCCGGGTCAGTCGCGAACCGGGCTTGGGGAGGTCTCCCCTATAAATAGCCAAGGTCACCACATGTTTCTCTCATTTGCAATTCTAGAGAGAGAAAAACCGTAGAGAGAGAAAGTGTCGGAATCACACAAGATTACACCCGCTCGTGTCTCTTGCACTCGTGAGAAGAACCTCCAGATCAGAAGCTCGATTCAGGTAACGATCCGACCTAAATCTGAGTTTTTGTTCGTTTTTGGGATTTTCGGGTTTTGGCTAAAAAGGCAACGATTTTGCGGATGGAACTTAAAAATGAGCTTAGGTATAGCATCTAGAATGAAAACCGAACGTTTTGATCTAAGAAAAGTTGAGAAACTAACTCGATCAGACTCACATGCAAAAGCTTCGGATTTTTGGGAAGACAATCTGTGCAGGTCCATCGAAACTACAAGTTTCGATACGTGCAAGTCCATCGAAACTACTAGTTTCGATATGTGCAGGTCCATCGAAACTACAAGTTTCGATATGTGCAGGTTCATCGAAACTACAAGTTTCGATATGTGCAGGTCCATCGAAACTACCTAGTTTCGATATGTGCAGACTCCATCGAAACTACCTAGTTTCGATATGTGCAGACATCAGAACTGATTAAGTGAAGTCAGTATGTTTAGAAGGGTTAAACCGTTAGAGTCGGTATTGGTCTGATGTGTATCTAACTAATCAATTCAGATCGGAAGTGAAGTTGTTGGACCTTTGTTTAGGACAACCGAGACTAGCTTATAAGGTGAGTTCTAGAAGCCCTCTTTTAAATGTTTTAATAATGTTTTTGGGCTGGTGTGCACACGTGATGATTTTATAAAACGATGTTTATGAAACGATGTTTATGAAACGATGTTTATGAAACGATATTTACGAAGGTTGTATGTAACGTTTTATAAAATGATGTTTACGAAGGTTGTATGTAACGTTTTATAAAATGATGTTTATGAAGGAAGTGTTTATGAAATATTTTGCCAAAAGAAGTTTACGAAGTTTAAGAAGTGTTTTAACGAAGAGAATGTTTTTAATAAAACGTACGAATGCTTTAACTGAAGTTTTTGAAGTAAAAGAAGCGAAGGTTTACGAAAGTCACAAACGAACGAATCTGCCAATATTCCTTAGGGAATGAAGGTTAAGGGATGGGAAGGATGTTATGGGCCTTTACCTTTTAGGGGCCTCTGTGGCTGGCCAACTGTTGTACAACTGGGGCGATGACGGTCGTCAAGGGGATTATCGTGATCCTTGAAGTTGGTACGATTTACCTTACGGGGTAGTCGTGCTTGAAGTTTGGTACTTGCGTCCGACGGGGCGCAGTGCTTGAAGTTTGGTACGCGCTATCCTTTGGGACGCCGTGCTTGAAGGGTTGGATGACCTAAGTATCGGGCCCTAGGAGTTCCTCACCCGAAGGACAGTACGGTGATGATGGGCCTAGTGGTGGTGATCCTTAAGTTATTCAACCAGTATGTAACGTTTGGATTTGACGGTTACGAGAAGGCGCAGATTCTATATGTTCGTTGACTTATGAAGTGTTATGTTTGTTATTGCATTAATTTACGTACGCTTTTTATTAAATGAAGTACGAAGTGATGTTTTTGGCAATTTATTTGAAGTTAAGGTTTTATGTTAAAACTAGAACTCACCAGCGTAGCTGACGTTTTTAAGTGTGCACATTCAGGTTAAGGTAGGTTATGAGGATGGACGGTGATGCTTGGCAAGCGAGAAGAGTTACCCGGCTGATCATGAAGACTGGCATCCCGTTACGTTTAGTTATGATGTAAATATGTTTTAAACTATGTTTACGCTTCCGCATGTATGAACAAGTTTTAATTATGATGAATGAATGAAGTTTTCCGCTGCGTTATTTGATATTCATGTTTAAGAACTGTCTGTGAATGAGTAAATCCAACAAGTGGGGCCTCCCGGGTTTGGGGCCTTACATCTTTGATCTGGATTTGAATATGATAAATGGTAACCTAGTTTTTAAATGAAACGTAAGTAAATGCATGACATTTGAACTCTTTTCACATAGAACATAACATACATGACATCATATTGCAAAGTAAACATAACAAGTTGACGTATACCCGCGCGTTGCGACGGGGTGTTGATGGACGAAAAATCTGTAACATTCGGTTTATAATAAATTTCATGTGAGGACGTTAGATAAAAAAAATATGTCACACTTGGTTTAAAATAAAATTTATGTCAAACAGTAATGTCGCTAAAATTAATTACTTAAAAGTAATCATCCATTATTTTATCTTCCTAAATTTTTTTTTCATTAAATCTTTTATTTGTTTAACTATTATTTACTTTTTTTTGGAACATAACTCTTAATTTTATTTATTTAAAGTTTATAGCTGCCTTGAAAAGTTAAATTCATTTTATTTAATAGTTTTGATAGTAATTTTAATTGAAATAAGTTTTTTAAAAAACAAAATCAATAAAAAAATATACTTAATATTATTAATTTGGGTATTATTTATCAAGTAAAAAAAATTCTTATTATTCTGAACCGATCTCAAATAAATTTTTTTTATAAAAGCTATTCATAAAATAATATAGTAATACATAACTTTTTTACATATAAATTAAATTTGAAGAATGTTCTGCTGGTATTGTGCCTTCATGACACGTGTCTTCATGAGTTCCGCCCCTAAAGTCAAAATTGAAGTCGATGTCGGCGATATCGAAAAACCAGTTCCATTGAGAAAGCAATCGACTATCTGTGTGTTTTAACGGATTCTGTTGGTTTACCGGTAATTTAAAGCCGTGGTAACGGAACAGAAGCTTGAAGTTGCTTTTTGTATAATATAGTAATATATGATTAAGCTAGTTACTCAATATGCAGAAATTCTATTGTATTACTTACGAAACCCAAATGGGTAAGTTTTTTTTTATATATTAAAGCTTTGATCGAAAAGAAGCACGATTATAATAAAGTGGCAGGTAAACGGGCAAAAAGTTGCGCTGCAACCCCCTTTTGAATAGCAAAACCGATCCTATTAAAAACAAACCTTTGGGTCTTAGGGGTCGAAATATTACTATGCACGACTCGTTGAACCCTGTTTAAGAATTCCACTGCCTCCGGTGCTAGGAACCCAAAAGTATCAAAAGCAAAAGGGATAAACACGTGTTGGTTCTCTAAACAAGCTTTCTCGTGTTTAACAACTTTGTATGATTCCGCCTTTAAAGCAGCATGACCCGCCACAACCCTATTGTCCCTGAGCCCCACAAGAGGGGACACTCCTGTAAGGTTCACACAAGCGTGTTTCCCCCCTGACCAACCAAACACAAGAATATCAGCCGGCCGTAGAGTAGACCTCCCTTCTATTAGCAAGGATATATTTGATTATATATTTTGTATAGTTTTATATTATAGAGGGGTGTCTTGTGTATTATATTCGGTTATAAATAGGGATCATGTATATGGAATTATCCATATCCTTGCTAATACCTTCAAGCGGATCTGTTATAAAGTTCATGGGGGCCTCTTTTTTAGCAGAAATTTCTGCCCGTTTGAGAACATCTCTAACCAAATCATGCCTGTATTTAAACCCGGGTAACTCTTTGTAATGGACCGCATGCTCGTCAAAAGAATCCAAACAAGCCTTGCGTCAAACTGGGTAAGGCTCATCAGCCGGAAACAAAATGATCATTAGCCGATACTTAAGGATAACCCGGTACTCCACAGCCTACATATGATGACCCAGTCCTTTAACGAGGATATGCAGGCTTTACAAGTTTTAAACTATGATGTAGGCTTACAAGTAATGGTAAGTCTTTATGCAGGCTTTACAAGTTCTCAAAGCATTTGCGCCGCCGTTGTTAACCTTTTCAAATTATAAATTCACATCAAATTGAAAATACGGTTACATCAATTTTTCTCACAACATTAATATGTTAAATTTATTTATGATGGAAAGAATACTTATGTGATATCGATAATATATATAAATAATATTTAAATTTTATTATTTTATTATTATATTTAATTTTGAGGTAATTTTATTTTTTCTCTATAACTTTTAAAATATGATGTTTTATAAAATTTCGAATATGCCGTTGCGACGTGCTTATTTTTATCTAAGTTTCGATGTAAATTTCATTCGAAACGGAGTTTGGCGTAATAATGTACAAGTTATCAAATCACAAACGTTAAACGTACGATTCATCAAAGCTCCTTCAAGGTTTCAATTTTTTCATAGTTTTTTTTGTTTTCCACTTACAACTTTTAAAATATAATGTTTTATAAAATTTCGAATTTGACGTTGCGACGTGCCTATTTTTATCTACGTTTCTACGTGAATTTCGTAACGTCATTTTTAAACCGATCATTTGTTTTAAACGTTTTCTTTAAACCGTTTTGTTTTTTAAACCATTCAATGCTCATCTTCAAATATACCGTTGCGGGGTTCCTCTTTTTTATTTTATCTACGTTATCTCCCGCAACTTGCTCCGTATGAACAGTAACTTGATTTTTTATTCAACTTTTTATTTTTAGTAAAATACAATTTCTTTCATAAAAAGAAATAAATAGCGTCCCTAGCCCAGTGATTCACGTACGAACATGTACTACAACCTCATCCGTATCTACATTTCGAACCCGCCTCGGAATGCACAATTTTAATAAAAAAATGGAATGATTTACTTTTACAACTTTTAAACTATGATGTTTTTTAAAATTTCGAAATTGACATTGCGACGTACCTATTTTTATTTACGTTTCGACGTGAATTTTCGTAACATTATTTTTAAACCAACCGGTTGTTTTAAACGTTTTTTTAAACCGTCTGGCGCCCATCTCAAAATACACCGTTGCGACATTTTTTAATCTACGTTTAAACCGACCCTCCATAATGCGCCGCCGACGTGCTTATTTTTATCTACGTTTCAGTGTAAATTTTTTTCGAATAACTTCACTTTCGTTTTTTCGTTACCGTGAAATATACCGCTGCAACGTGTTTTTGTAACGTCACGTAGAATGTACCGTCATGAATTTGTTATTTTTATCAACGTTTTAAACCCGACGCTAAGCGCGAGTGGTAACCCACTAGTTACTTACGAAAGGCATAATGGATACCTCTTATACGTAACTTACAACACTTATTTGCCTTGCTGACTTGAGCCTATGTCACCATCACCATCAAATTTCTTTTTATTTTTTGTACTTTTGCGTCCTACACAAGGGTAAGCCAGAAAGAGTATTAACTATTAAAAAATGATTTTTTTAAAAATCCCTTCATGCATGGTGGGTTTTCTTTTGTTGAAGCAAGTTTTTTTTTATTAATTTTACTTCTTTATTACTATTATTCCACTTATTTTTTAATATATTTTTTAAATATAGTGCTTTCGTACAGTTCGAATATACTGTAGCGAGTGTTTATTTTTATCTACGTGTACACTTCGAATGTACTGTAGTAAGTGTTTATTTTTTTACTTTTATTTAAAACCAAGTCGGCCTACACTTCGACGTCAGATTTATTCAAAACCGATCCGGATAAAATATGATATATTTTTACTTTTTCTTTTAAATATACTTTCGTTTTTCTTAACGCTAATCTTTAAAGCGACGTAATTTTTTCGTTTTTCAGAGTACATCGTTACAACGTGCTTTTTATTTATCTATGTTTCGATATTCGGAGGTGATCCACCATAATTTCATGCGCTTATTTTTTACATACTTGACCACATTAACGTAACCAACGCATTTGGGTTTTTTTTTTCCTTTTTTTTAGTTTCAAGTTTGTTTTTTATTACCATTATTTTTACTGTTGCGTCTGCGTTTCTGTTTAAATTTAGTTTCAGATACTTTATTTTTTCTCGCGGTTTTTCACGCCGCAACACACATATGTTAGTATTTAATTTTTTTTCCGTTTTTTATATTTTAGTTTTAGGTTTGTTTTTTATTAACGTTTTTTACAGTCTCATTTGCGTTTTCGTTTAAATTTTATTCAAAATAGGCCCATACCGTCGTGGAGTGCGGGTGTGCCCACTAGTTGTTAACAACTAAAGTAAAATAATATCTTAAAAGGGATTTTTTTTAGTAACTTGTGAACAAAGTAAAAGAGGTATATTTATTTTAAAACATTTCCGTTCAAATAATACTACTAACATCCAAGTAAGGTAATGACAGACATGAGAATAAATTTGGATGTACACAGAGCATGTGGTATACCCAAGTGAGTGAGGGTTTAGTGAGGGAAAAAGTGGTTGTCATGTGGCGCCACGTCAAATTCTACAAATCTCACACCAACCTCACTTGACAAGGGAAATACCCAATGGAGTGAAAATGGTGTGAGAATTAAATGCATTAAACAAATTGTACAAATATACAAACGCAAGGTACAACCATATGTTCTTCTCCTTCCCCTTTCCTTCCCGTGAAGAACCTCACGAAAGTTGCTCACTCACCCTCTCACGAAAACAAGGGGGTGGTGTGCCCTCTCCCTCACTAGCGTGAGGTCTCTCATGGTAGGTCTCTCACGAGACCATACCACATGATCTAATGGTGTTAAAAGTGAGTTTGTAAACTTTTGAAACTCCCATTTGGTTAAAAACCGATGAGTTGAGTGGCGGTCCTTGGAGAGATGCAAATCACAGGGTGAACGTTGAACTTAATTCGAAATCAGGTCAAGTTTTGTGTGTTACAACAAATAAATAGAATTATTATGATGTCAAAAAAGAATTATCGAAATCAGATAAACCGACAAACATAAACGACCCTCGTCTATAAAAGCACATCTTTTCTATTGACATCACTATTGGTTGTACTCTCCAATAATATAATATATCTTGAATATCCACGGCTTGGACGTCCATTAATATGTAATATCTTGTTTTTTTAGAGAAATAACTACTCTAAGTTATATGGAGGGGGGAGAAATCCGTCCAAGTAGGGGTGGGTAAAGCTGATATGGAGGGGGGGGGGATCAGTGAGCCCCCACTGGAGATGCTCTAAAAAAATTTGAAATCGCATCGTCAGCCCGGTTTACCAGTTCCAACTATTAACCAGACGGTTCAAATAGACACAACGAACATGTTATGTAGTCGGTTAACGGTCCAACCAACCAAATCAGTCTAATTCTAAAAACAACGATGGTGAGAGATGGTAACAAACTTGTTAGATCGTTACAATGACAAGAAAGTTTAGAAACATAGTAAGAATCTCAATAACAATAATAAAATCATAATTATTGTTATTATTATTTTTATTAAAAAATTACTGGTTACATTAAATAGTAAGTTTAAAGTTGAATTCTAAAATTAGCTATAAATAATAATAAGTGATATAATATATAACATTTATATTTACATGTATTTTCTTTTATTTTGAACAGCGAAAGCTCGACTGGCACGTCCCACATAGTGGAAAGCTCGTACATCAGTCGCACCATGTATTTCACCAGTTCATGAGAAAACCCATCACTGTAGGAAAACCCTCTAAAGTCATGATCGAACATATAACTTCAAAGAGACCAAGGTCCAATCCGGATGAAGTCCAACTGCTATTTATATGTATTTATCCTAGAAACATTGGCAAATTAATTTATTGGTAAAGATTTGAAGTTGAGGCAAGTAGCCAATTAGGAAAAGTATATGTGTACAACACAAGCTCCGTATCCCTCTCATCTTGTCATCTTCTTTACAACCAACCATTCATCTTCCCACCTTATCCCAAATCTCTTTCTTTTTCCTTTTCTTTTCTTTCGTCACCCACTCATCATCTCTAGATTGCAATCATCTCCCTCAAACCCACCAAACTTTTCCTTTTCTACCCAATCCCCAATGGCAACCGCCTCAGCCACCCTATCTCCGGTCAACTTCACGGTGGCTGCTCCCACCCGGTCCTCCGGGAGACCCACCACCACCAAAGTAACCTACATCAAGGGTCTCAACTCATTTGGTGGACTAAAAGCTCACACCACCATGGCTTCATTGGGATCCACCGTTTCCACCGAACAACAGTTCGCCAACTTTGTTTGCTCATTGAGGAAACCATGCGGTGGCGGCGGTGGTGGTGGAGCACTCATCTCCACTTGTAATGCGGTGGGTGAGATTTTCAGGATAGCGGCAATCATGAATGGGATCACACTTGTTGGAGTTGCAATTGGGTTTGTTCTTCTACGGTTTGAAGCTTATGTTGAAGAATCCGAGTAAGAAATTTTTGAAGGGATTTGTGCACCTTTTTTTCCTCCAAAATTGTATCTTTGTTTCATTGTTGAATTCATGTGGAATCAATTATAAAGATGTATGGACTGGATGTTATATATAATACCATCATTTATGCCATCTTATATGCTTCTAGTCGTGTGTAAGGGCATTCAGTATACCATGTGAAAAGGGGTGTGGAACACCGTCCCTCCTTGGCGTGAGGGGGGCGTGAGTCTGCTCACGGAAGAAAGCCAAAATAAAAAAAAATAAAAAAATCTTTGGCATTTGATTGGCTGAAGTATTGTGTGAGTGGAGTGAAGGACGTGGAACACCACCCCCTCTTGTGTGAGAGGCATGAGTAAAGTTTTCACATAGGGTATACCGGATACCCTAACATAGGGTATACCGGATACCCTAACAGTGTTCATCTATCTTTGAGTAATTGGATATAGGCCAATGGCCTACTGATATCGATAATTGCTCCCCATAAATGTAGTATGGGTTCGAGTATGTGCAGGTTGATTAAGTGGTATTTAGTAGTAAAAAGAATGTTGTTAAAAAAGAGTAATTGGACATAGGGTGTTTGGATGTGTGATTTGAAACTGATTATAAGATATTGATTAAGGATACATTTAGAAAAATCTTGAGGGTATATTTTGAAAAATCTTGGGGTGTTTGGATATCCAATTGGAAACTGATTACGAAGGGTACATTTTGAACAATCTTGGGGGTGTTTGGATGTGCGATTCGAAACTGATTATTAGATATTGATTAAGCGTAGATTTAAAAAAATCTTTTGCTTTTAGTAGATCGATTTCAATAGAATTATGTGTTATAAAGTGAAAATTCATGTATCAGGTTATTGTAGGAAAATTTCTAAGTGATTCGTTTATATGATTTAACTTGGATTCACTGACAATCGTAATAATTCACTTTTAGATTGAATTATATCGTGGGTACACGAATATTTAATCGGATAAGAATCAAATTCAAGAACAGAAAATATGAAAGACTGGTATTGAGTTTATATTATAGGGACCTTTTTTTTTCTACTCGCCCCGGGCCCACAAATTTTCGAGGATTCTCGGGGAAGGCCCTGAACGTTATGACGATTATTGGCTGGAAAACGTCACAACCGTCAATCCGTAACTACTAAGTCATTCTACTTCAGAGGAACAATCTACTCCCGAGAGTCAATCTACTCCTGTTGAGTAATTTTACTCCCTCCGGTATATTTTTAATCATCATTCAAATGGTATATTTTTTATTACTCACTAAATTCGAATGCATTCGTACCTATGTTCAATAAAGAAAACAGAAACATCATATTGTCCGGTAACAAATAGAGGTGCTTTAAAAAAAATAAAAAAAAAACAGATGAAAAATTGATCCTATTGATGTGTTTTGGTCCTTTGGAGTTTGGATGATCAATTGTTTTTTTTAGATCTGTTTCGGTGGTAAATTAGAGTCTTTTAAATGATAAGAGACAAATTTATACTTTCGATACGTTTTGAATGACAAATTCACATTTTTAACCTTAGCAAAAAAAATAAAAAAATACACACTTTTAACCATCAATAATGTTCCCAAATATTTTTAGTAACCTTTTCTAAATAACCATATTAAAAAAATCACATTTGAAACTGACTATTTAACCTAAATAATCACTTAATCAGTATCAAATAATTTATCTGATTATTATTGATTCAAAATCATAATAACCAGATAATTTGTTTCTTTAAGGCAATAACAATCATATATTTTAAAGTCTGGTATCATTTATAGCATCAAAGAGTTTTGAAATTTTATACGTAAGTTGCATAGGAAGTTCCACAACTTAACGAACATGTATTTATTGGTAATTAACTGGCTTAAATCCGGCTACCGATAGCGGGATCTCAGCAACTCGACTGTTAAGTCGTTCATACTCGATCGATTGAACCCGAGGGGTAACCTTTTTCGGGTAAAACGAACATACAAATCCCACAAATATCAAAATCCCCCCAAGTATCCAACTGAATTGCAAGTTAGCCAGTGCTCGTGCCCTCAAACCCGCCTCGTGGGTCCCACACATGACCGCGCCATGCATGTCACTGTCACCACCATGACCCAACCGTATAGTGCACCCTTTTGGGACAAGCTCAGGAACCCATAACAAGAAGCCCATGTTAATGAACCACAACCCTTGAAACACGACCGATATAGATAGAACAAGCGACGAAGGAAAGCTTGATGGAAAGATGGTGGTTGATAAAGCGGATAACAAAGATACAAACACGATTAGTTGCATTAGCCAATGGTAATAGCCCTCGAGCCCAACATGATCGGCCGAGTGATAATGAAGCAAGAACAACTCTTGACCGAAAACAGAAGCCGCAAGGATTCCAGACACCTCAAACCAGATGTCGGTTTTTTGAACCATCTCGGTTATTAGGGTGAACCCTGCGTATATGGCTAGGTGGAGGAACATGGTGGCATGCTCGTAATTATTGAGCTTGAATGCGAATGAGAACAAGGGGTAATCCAAAACTTGCATAACTATGGAAAAGATGGAGAACGAAACAATAAGAAAGAGCTCCATGTATGCCAACTTGGAGGACGGGCTCATAAACGGGTGCCAAAGGCTTGTTCTGAAGTGGTTCGGGCCTTTCAGGTGATAGGCCCGAACCGTGTTGATGATGTGCCATAAGCCGAGGAGGGCTAGGGCCGAACCGGGGACTAGATGTCCAGCAAGTGTTCCCATGAGTGTTGTGTAATGTGTAGTTGAGAAAGATGGTTGTTTGGGCATAAATATATGAAGATTCAATCATGCAAAAAGAAGGAAAAGGTTGATGGCAATAAGGAAGTAGTGCATGGTGATAAGTGAATGGTGCATGTGATTTCCACAAAGTAATTAGAAAAGGACAGCCATTTAAAGTAAAAGCACAAAGGAAACAAGTTTCAACAGATGTCCTATCTGAATTTCAAGGGGCAACAACAAGATAAAAAGAAAAGGGTGATGTTAATTGGACAACCCTGAAAATTAGTTGGACACCCATTATACGAGCCGTATAGCTCAATACTACCCGTATAGGGTTTCATCAGCATTAAATACACACCTTATACGACCCGTATAGCTCTATACGGGTCGTATAGGTACGATGAACGAGGTCGTATAGGTACGATGTACGAGGTCGTACAGGTACGATGCACGGGTCGTATATAGCACTAGCCAATGATTGGATGGTAATTAATGAACCCTATACGGCTCGTATAGCCCTATACGGACCACATAGGGCACCCATGATGTCCAAATAAAATCAAGGGATGTCCAAATATCCAACCCCAAAGAAAAACAAAAAAAAACTACTTTATAATAATACCTCTAAAATGATGATACCTCGAAAAGCACAATTACTAGATGCGGGTAATACCGGTCCTTAAGGGACATCTTACGGGACATCTTGGTGGTAAGATGTATGTCTCTTCTCTATTTAAAAGGTAGAGGGTTCAAATCCTATCATGTATAGATATATATGATTAATAGAAGTAGATTATGAACCTTTCTAAAAAAAACTAGATGGAGGTAATAGTATGAGGAAAGGTAGCCCCGGTTAGGAGACTTAACTGAAAAACTAGTAAAGTCTAGTTATTTGTCGAGTTCCGGTAACTAATAAAGTTCGGTTATGTTCAAATTCTCACTAATTTATATACAATAGAATCCGGTTTCTTAGCTAATACTGCAAAGCAGAAGCAAAAATAGTAAAGAGAATTCAATGATTAAAACATTACGTATCCGTCTTTTACATGGTAGGTCTAAATACATCACGTTGAGCCAAAATTGAAAAACTGAAATTGACCGCCTAATTAATCCTAATTAAATGCATGAATTGCTCAAATCAAAGTTTTATTTCACACCTCATTTATGTTTTTCCTAATCCTCTTTAAGCTTCATGTTCTCTTATATGCTAATAACGAAAAGTTGGGGATATTAGTAACTCAAAAAAGTTCTACCAAGAAGGTGGATGCTAGTATGTCTGTCTTTACCATTTAACATCACTATGGATTCTAGTATGCCTGTCTTTAATAGGAGATTGCTTGTTGTCATCACAAACTTCGTTAAGGCTAGGGAATTTGTTATTGCGGCCAAAAGCAAACTCTTTTTAAAAAGTGTTAGCGAACTTAGTTAAGTTCGCCTGTTAATATAGGGGCGAACTTACTAAGTTCGCCCGGTTCAGTTTTAGTTGAGTTAGTTTTTCTTTCTTTGTATATATATATAGTCATTGTAACAATTATTCAAGTTATCAATCAAATCAATCAATTTTACACCCAATTATTCTCTCTCATTTTCTTTCTCTCGTTTATCATTCTCGCTTGTTTCTAGTGATCATTCTCGATATCATAACATGGTATCAGAGCATATATGCTCGATTCTATGATTTTATTCTCTTATTCCGCACTCGTTCTTCGTTTTTTCTTTCGTTCTCTCATTATTCGTGTCGATTAGAGGTAAAATTGATTGATTTGATTGATAACTTGAATAATGGTTACAAGGACTATATATATACAAAGAAAGAAAAACTAACTCAACTAAAACTGAACCAAGCGAACTTAGTAAGTTCGCCCCTATATTAATAGGCGAACTTAACCAAGTTCGCTAACAAAAAGAGGCATACTTGAATATGTAGTGATGTTAAATATCCTTAAGAAACAACCGCAACCTACTGTTTAACATTTTATTGATTTGAGGCTCTGCATCTCCCTTCTTGGTAGAACCTTTTTGAGTTACTAACCTATCATCCTTCTGATAATAACAAATAGAAGAACTACAAGTTTCTGTTGGAAACCAGGCCCCAAACACACCAATTTTGATTTAAAAGATCGACCCTTTATTGATAAAATTCAACTCACTTTACAATTAATCCCTAACCATCTATTTATAATAAACCATATACTAATCCCAACCCAACTCAAACTTAATTAAATAATCGAATAAATAAATAAACTCACTCCTACTCTAATACGAACTCAACCAATTAATAAATTAATAATCATCGTTAATCAAGATTAATCCTTCATTCTTCCCCTTAATCTTGATTTGCACCTCCTGAATCACTCAGGTCTTCCATGCTACTTCCGAGCTCACCCTTCACAGGTTTAACCCTGAATCTTCCACACTGATCCGTATCACACAGATCGTTCTTGATCTATCACAGATCTTCTTCCACGCAACTCGCACAGCCTTTTGAATGATCTCCCACAGATCGTTTGTATTCTTCACTTCGTTCGAAACACTCGCAGGTTCTAATACTCCTTCACTGGTATCACACCGTACCACCCTGAATCGCACAGGTAAACACTTTGTAGATCCCTACAACTTTCGCAGGTGATTGATCTCACTCAATCTGAATCACTCAGATCGATATCTTCTTTGGTTGACTCGCACAACCCTTCGTTTTTTGGCTGTCACAACCGCTACTCACCACCACTGGCCGCCCGTCACCGCCGGACAAACAACTAACACCACCTTTGCTTGCTCTCGTCAATGATTGCTGCTCGAACACCACCCACCAGCTGCGAGTTAGCTATTCCGGCTCTGATCGCATGCCTGAAAAAACACACCACCCATTTGAATTACCAATCTTCAAATATAAATTTCTAATATGCCATCAGACAAATCCTCACGTGGAAAATTTACAATTTTGCCATTTAATAAATTTGTTTAGATTCCACCAATTAAGAATTTTTCATGCTCGATTTGTTTTATGCAGCAACAAATAGCCAAAGGCTGCCGCCTCCGATTAACATCCACACAAAAAAAACTCCTCCTTGTGTGCTTGCTTCTATTTTCCTTCTTTTTCTACTTAGATCGATCAATTAATAGTTTTCTTTTATTCTGATCACCCCTATAGAAAAAATGTCACGCCTTCTTGACCTCACGTTATGACTCTCAAAACGGTGTTCTCTTTCACCAAGTTCTGATACCAATTGTTGGAAATCAGGCCCAAGAACATGAACACAAAATTCGATCTCAACCGAGATCGACTCTTTTATTAATATTGAAAACCAAAAACCACACTTTACAATTAATCTCTAACCATCTATTTATAATAAACCCTATACTAATCCTAACCCAACTCAAACTCAATTAAATAATCAAATAAATAAATAAACCCATTCTACTCTAATACGAACTTAACCAATTAATAAATTAATAATTATCTTTAATCAAGATTAATCCTTCAGTTTCTAAGGGATTAAAAAAGTATCGGAGGGAATTCTATTTTATTTTGGCTCAATATTTGACCACTTATTGGTCCATATCCATTAGCTATTAGTTAGGCAATATTGTTGTAGTTTCCTTTTCTTCCTCTCTATATTGTATAAGTAATTTTGTTTTCGTGGAATGAAGCGAATGATTGATACTAATTCTTTAGGGTATCAAAATGGGATACCCAAGGAAGAACAAAACCCCGCCAGCTTCGCTATGGCCGATGATAAAGAAGACAAGCGCAAAACCAAGGGCGAGTCTATAGACTCAAAATCACCGTTTTATATACATGCTTCCGATTATCCAAGACAGATGCAAGTGAATGATGCACTTAATAAACAACAATTACAACGATTGGGCACAAGAAATGACCAATTTTTTGTTTGTCAAAAACAAAATTGGTTTCATCAATGGGTTAATAGAGAAACCAGAAAAGACATCATCGACTTATATGTCCTGGATGCGTTGTGATGCAATGATAAAGGGCTGGCTCACTCCAGCGACGGAAAAGGAAATACGTAGCAGTGTCAAATACGCGAACAGTGCTGCAGAAATTTGGGACGATTTGAAGGAGAGGTTTGGCAAAGAGAGTGCACCGAGGGCTTATGAATTGAAGCAATCGCTCACGGTGACATATGGAACGCCAGTTTCAACTTAATATACAAAACCGTGTGGGCCATGGGATGAAATACAATTGATATTACCGATTCCGAGCTCTCTGTAAGTTAAACGAGCCGAGCTCGGGCTCGTCTTGGCTCGTTTACACCCCTAGGCAAGGCTCGTAGCTAAAGGTTTCACTCAAATGGAAGAGGAAGATTACCACGACATATTTGCACTGGTTGCAAAATTAGTGATCGTGAGAACATTACTTGCCTTAGCTGTCAAACAGGATTGGATTATTCATCAACTAGACGTCAAATAACACCTTTTTGCATGGCGACCTAGAAGACGAGGTGTACATGAAAATCCCTCAGGGCTTCTCAACCAAGGAAGAAACAAGAATGTGTAGGCCAAATAAATCGAAATACGGTCCGAAACAAGCTTCTCGTAATTGGTATCACAAGTTTACAACAACCCTTTCTTAACTTGGATACCGTCAATCCAAAACAGATCATTCGTTGTTTATATATAAAGCGAACGATGTGTATGTCGGAATTAATATATGTCGATGATGTCATCATTGTTGGAAATAACATGGCTAATATACAGCACACGAAAGTACACTTGGATGAGATGTTTTAAAGACCTTGGGACCCTAAAATACTTCCTAGGAATCGAAGTGGCTAGCACTTTGGAAGGTTTAGTCCTTAGCCAAAGGAAGTACACTTTAGATATTCTTGAAGACAGTGGGCTCTAAGGTTGTCGACCGAGCTCGTTTCCAATGGAACAGAATTTGAAGCTAGACAAAGGAGAAGAAGCCAAGGTTGATGCTAACCAATATCGAAGACCACTTGGTAGACTACTTTACTTGCAAGCCAACGAGACCGGACATAACCTATTCAATGAATGTGTTAAGCCAATTCGTGGCCAATCTAAGACAAAACCGTATGGATGCAGCAACTAGAGTGCTTCGATATCTCAAAACCACACCTGGACAAGGTATTCTCTTACCTAAGAATGGAGGAACTAATCTAGTTACGTATTGTGATTCGAATTGGCTGGGGTGCCCCTACACTCAGTGTTCATGGACCGGCTACTTACTTATTTTAGGAGGGGCACCAATTTCTTGGAAATCCAAGAAACAATCGGTTGTGTCTCGCTCCTCAGCCAAAGCGGAGTACCGTGCAATGGACTCAACCGTACGTGAAGTTTTGTGGGTTCAATGGTTGCATCATGAGTTAGAAGCACCTACCATTGGACCGACACCTCTCTTTTGTGACAACCAAGCGACTAGATACATAGTCAACAACCCCGTTTTTCATGAGAGGACCAAACACGCTGAGATGGATTGCCATTTTGTTCGTGAGCAAGTGGAATCGAAAGAAATTAAACCATTACATGTTGACACCAAGCTGCAAATAACTGACTTATTCACAAAGCCCCTTGGCGCACAACAGCTACAATCTTTACTTGGCAAGTTGGGCATTGAAAACTTACATGCTCAAACTTGAGTGAGAGTATCGAAGGGAATTCTATTTTATTTTGGTTCAATATTTGATCACTTATTGGTCCATATCCATTAACTATTAGTTAGGCAATATTGTTGTAGTTTCCTTTTCTTCCTCTCTGTATTGTATAAGTAATTTTGTTTTCGTGGAATAAAGCGAATGATTGATACCAATTCTTTATGGTAAGATGAGGTGTGATTGTAATCCTTTAAAATTAGGCTTCATAAGAAGATTAGGTAAGGAATGAAGCCCTAAAACTTAAATGTAATACTTTATGAAGTGATAAATTAGGATTTTGGATTTGTAATAGAATTCGATTGCTAACACAAAACTAGACTTCATAAGTTTCTCAAAAAATTTGTACGTAGTTGCTAATACTTCAATTCGAGCCCAAATTTTAAGATAAACCAGATACTAGGTGTTGTTCTTTAATAAAGTTGATTGTTTACCTAAAACGAAATTATATTTAACAAAATCCGGGACAAATAAAGTCCTGTTATTTATTAAAACCGGATTCTTTTTGTTTGTAGGATGTAAAAACAAATTATATATATTAAAAAAAATTACACTAATACTTAATCACAAGTGTCGGTGGCTTTTTGCCACCGACCATTTGCACCCACTACTTTTAAAAAATGATAATATCCGCCTCTCGCCACCGCGGAGTGCGGGGCTAATTTTCTAGTTATATATTAATAGACATGCCCCATATAATATGTGCTAAAGAAAAATAACTAAGATCTTAAAAAGATAAAAATAAAATACTCTAGTTGTTTTTAACAAGGGGTCGAAAAGCAACTTATCCTTGGTGAAGTGGAGATTGGCATTCTCCACTAGAGTTGCAGTAGAAACAAGATTATCCTACGTGCACATAATAAATTTAAGAGAGGACACTAATTATAGTTTAAAAATATCAATCTCCCTCTATATATGGTTTGCTTTAATAGGAGAAGAAGTATAGCCGTGTAAGCATAAAACACCAACTCTATATGATTGATCACAACATTTCATTTATCCAAACTTTAATCTGTTTATAACATAAAATTGATTAGGAATGATAATCATCTATGATATGAAAGTAGAGGTGTTAAAACGGATCGTGTTCGCATGTTAGCGGGTCCAACCTGAACGTGACACAAGTATTCGCGGGCTATCACGAACATGACCCCGTTAACCAATTTTTTTAATTTATTTTTCATATTAATATTTTAAAATTATAAACTTATAACAAAAAAATTAAAACGCCTATAAATAATCATGTATAAATTTTAAAATACTCTGTAAATTTCTTTTAAACTTTGGTATAAAATACCCAATTAGGTTCATTTATGCCGTAAAACACATTTAAAAAAAATTAAAAATAAATGGGTAAAACGGGTCAACCCCTGAACCCGTCATGTTGATCAAATACGATCCATTTAGCTAAACGTGTTGATCCAAACACGATCCGTTCAGCTAGAAGTGTTTGCGGGTCTGACCCAAAAACTGACCCCAACCCGTTTATACTAAAACCAAATCCGTGAATTTCGTGCCGTGTCAGAAATTCACACTTATATACGAAAGTACAGTCACCGGTGGCTAATACCTTCTCGAGACTATCGTACCTGAAATCCACTCTCATTCGCTCTTTTTAGTTGGCGGAGAAGGTCGATCTCCTACCCTCTCTCGACAATAACGAACCATATATCTTGTTTCACCTTTTTTTTCTTTCTATCCAAAATTGACCAATGTTCATGACATAAAAGTAGTTTAAACATCACACACACTTGAGTTTCTAGCATGCAATAATTATATAGAGATCGGCTTACTATGCATCAATTTCTAATTCTTTCAACAGATTACGAAAATTCTTTAAAACATTAATATACAAAAGTAGTGGATTAATTAGGGGTGTAAACGAGCCAAGCCGGCTCGCAAGCTACTCTAGATCGACTCACTAAAAACTCGAATCGAGCCGAGTTTAAACGAGCTCGAGCCTAAAAATAAGCTTGTTTAATAAAAGAGCCCGAACCCGAGCTTCACTTATCGAGCTCGAGCCGGCTCTTTAACCTTATCGAGCCTATTATTTGTACAATTTTTTTATTTAATATATTTAATATATATTTATAAAATAATAAATATATATACATGAATAAACAAATAAACCAAATAAACAAATTGACCCCTCTAACTATTAGATAATTACAAGATTAGTCCAACAAAATAACCATGTCAAATAGTCTATTTTTCAGAAAAACGTGTGTTGAAAACTTCTTGTTAAGATACTTAAACTTCATGAAATTAATTTGAATCCAGTATATATAGTTAAATGGCAGGCGTGTACATGAATCCATGAATTCAAAACTTCAAATTGATCATAGGTGGACTGGTTTGCAATGAATTAGTTTTTCATCTTTTTTTAACAAGGACC
The DNA here is from genome assembly GCA_023525975.1 of Smallanthus sonchifolius. NCBI lineage: Eukaryota > Viridiplantae > Streptophyta > Magnoliopsida > Asterales > Asteraceae > Smallanthus > Smallanthus sonchifolius. Next base: position 4,227,855 of record CM042024.1, on the reverse strand, counting down.
AATTAAGTAGGTCAAGGTGACCTCATTGGTGTCATTTTAAGTTGTTTTATTTAAGATCGATAATTGAGAGGTTAGTTCTTTTTTTACTTCGATTTTTTAACACTTTTTCTATTGTTTGTTATTGTCCACGACTTTGTGGCCTAGGTGATTGTTACCCATAAATGTGATGTGTGTTTGAATCCCTATAAGTACAGGTTGATTCAATTGATATATATTTATTGTTACTTATGAGTAAAAATACTGTTAGAAAAAAGTTATTTGTTACTCTTTTTTAATTTTAAAATTCAATTGATATATATTTATTGAGTTGTTTGTTATTCAAGAATCCAATTGTCTAATTTAGTTTGAAATTTTCTATTTACAACTATCAATAATAATAAAATATTAACAACTAATAAAGTTACAACTGAAAAAACATATTAAGACTAGACCTGTTCAATTATATATAAATATAAATATCTAATCTAGAAACTAATACGTGATTACGAAAAGAACCTTGGCATGCATGATTTTTTTTATCGGAGTCGAACATTCAAATATGTGCGATGAATTGGAGTTCCTTTTTCATATTACATAAAAAACGAGTATCAAATACTATATAACATTAAAAAAAAACTCACAGGAGTCATTTGACCCATGCATATGCAAATTTAGAATTTAGCTTTTTTAAATTGAAGAAAATGTTTTAATGAATACTTTTTTCATGTTAATTAGATTGATGGTAACTCACAAATTCATCATGCAAATCGTATGAAATTCGAGATTATAACTATGCAAATTCTTGGAAGTTTGGTGCAAGTTGTATTAATATTTGTTTTGATTTGGTATACATTTATTTAAACCAATATAGAGACTTTTATAACTAAGAATTTTCAACCAGTCAATCTCTCTCTCTCCTGCTTTTATATATATATATATATATATATATATATATATATATATATATATATATATATATATATATATATATATATATAGAGAGAGAGAGAGAGAGAGAGAACACCTCATTATGCAATTTGTGAAGATGAGATCGGAGAGAGTTATTGGTTTCTTCTCGGCTATTTTCTTTACACTTATTCTCATTTCTTCTTTGTAACGAACCAAAATCCGGGTCTCGTTATAAATAATTAATATTTCTAAATAAATATTATGTTGAAAATAATATTTTGAAATAAATTGAAACAAGCGGGTTTCAAGTTGGTAACGGGAGTTACACTAGTTTTTAACTAGTTATGGAAGGATATGGGTGAATTGGAAGTGGAAGGACTAATGTTGTAATTATGCAAATCTGCCATATTTGACTCCTTAGAGTCAAAATTAGGCTCATTTGGCAAATTGGGTCGTTCATCTCAAGAGAGCTAAAAGGAGAAAACGAGTTTGAAGCCAATTTCGTGCATTTGAGCTTGATTTGAGAAGGTTTTGGCTTACTCATCACCTTCCTAACATCAAGTAAGTGCTAATCTTCCTCTTTGATTCACCAATGTTGTGTTCTTGGTGGGTTTTGGGTGAAACCCGAAATTTATGTTGCATGTGGTAAAATGGTGTTAGATTATTGATAATCTAGCTAAACTAAAGGTGTAGGAAGGTGAATAACACCATGGAACCCTTTGATTTTGATTTTTGAAAGTTAGGGTTCATATGGAAGATATTGGGGGTTTTGGGGTTTTGATGAAAAATTTATAAATTGATAATGATTAAGTGTTATAGAGGTGTTAGACACTTAAACAAACCCCAAATGAACTTAAAGAAACTAGTTTGATGAAAAATTAGTGTCAAGGTATTGGAAAGAGAATTCAAGTGGTTGAGTTCTTGATTAAAGGGGGTGTTTGGTTATGGGGATAACCCAAACGGGTCAATTTGGGTTGAATTGTGGGAATTGGGTTGTAAGCTCAATTAAATTGTAAAATGGAGAAATGAATGGATTACTAAACTAGATGAATGTGTTTAGGTAATCTAATTGCAAAGCTTGAAAGCGGTGCGGGGTCTTCTAACCCGAAAGGTAAGTGCCTATGCACTTACTTAGTATTGATGATAAATGGTGAATTTTGTGGATTATGTGTTATGTGATTTTGTGCATACTTGTGATATGATAAATTGTGAATGATTTAGTATGTACAAGGAATGAATGTAGTTATGGTGATAATCTATAATGGAAATGGATCATGTGTTGACCATAAACGAAACGGAGTTATGGCCTTGTGCCATAATGGAAATGGATCATGTGTTGATCATAAACGAAACGGAGTTATGGTCTAGTGCCATAATGGAAATGGATCATGTGTTGATCATAAATGAAACGGAGTTATGGTCTTTGTGCCATAATGGAAATGGATTATGTGTTGATCATAATTGAAACTTGTAGTAAGGGTGCAAGAATATATAGCCTAAATGATAATTTGGGTGGAAACGGGTCAAATGGGTGAATGGGTGAAACAAGTAGGAATTTACTTGTTTGTTATGAATTTATCTTCATTACTAATGGTGTTATATGTGGTGAATGTAGGAAAAACTCCGAAGTAGTCAAAGTCAAGTCCAAGGCGTTGGCGGATTCTCGTATGCAAAATTTATGTTTTTGATGAATTAGTAGAATTCCCCTTTTTGCTTGTAAATTGATAAACAAAACTTGTTTTTGGTGTGTGACCATGTTGATAAAGGTTTTGTGTCAATTTTTATGTTGTGGGAAAGTTGTTGTTAAGTGATATTGGTAAAAGATGGAAATTTTGGCTAAGTAGAAAAGCTGCTGAGAAAACTGAAACTTTCTGGAAATCTGGTCCCTCGCGGTACGCGAAGAACCTGAGAGGTTTCTCTCGCGGTACGCGAGAGACAAGTCTCTCGGATTGCTTTCCTGACGCCCCCTCGCGGTACGCGAGAGTTGTGGGTCTGGTCCCTCGCGGTACGCGAGGACGTAAAAAAAAAAAAAAAAAAAAAAATTTCCTGGGTTTTTACTTATGCTTCCGCGTGTTTAAGAATGGTGTGTTATATTCTTTAATGACAATTGTTCAAGCACAGGTAGGAGCACCACCACCACCACCACCACCACCACCGACACCACCACCACCACCACGTTGGGGCGGTTGGGGCTGCTGGGGTGAACCCAACTGTTAATGATGATGCATGTTTCATGACAAGAGAATATTAGTGAACAATTCGTATGAGTTTGTAATTTGTCAAAAATTATCATATTATCTATGTTTCTTCAAGTGTATAGATGATAGATCGACCACTTATCCCTTGCCTTCAAGCAATGGTCTTTTGTTGTTTGAATTGAGTAGAGTGTTCATCTTTCTTCTTCGTTTGTTTATAAGAAACTTTGAAATCTTAACTTTTATTTTCCATCAAATAATAAATAAAAGTCAAATTATATTAAATAGTAATTAACGTATTTTCGAAACTCAATTATATACTAATTTTTACATATTTTAAATTTTGTTTTCTATCCTTAATATATGTAATACATTTTTACACCTGTAAAATATATACATAAAGATTTAATAATTTTATGTATTAATTTTATGTATTAATATTTTTCACCCCGTGTGTAGGCATGGGTTCTAAACTAGTAAACTTAAAAAATATACTTCACTGATTGTATCATTTTATGGCAAGTAACGTATAGCACTCACATTTGGAACTTTATTTTTATTCTCATCCTCAAAATTTAGGGAAAGTTATAAAAATTTTATATTTTCACTCTTACGTCAGAACCTCATCCCCACATCCCATCCTCATATTTATAGAGAAAAGTAAAGTGAATCCTCATATTTGAGGAAAACTAAAGTGAAAATCCATAATTTTAGGGATTAGGAATGAGATATAGAAGGTTTTTAGAAAATGAGAAATAAATGTAGTGAATGATAATTTTTAGTTAAATTATAAGGATAGAGATTGATACCAACTGTGAATGATCTTAAATATATAGAATGAATAATGAATCTCTATATGTAAATGCTCTTATTATATTTTTATAAATAATACGTTTGTTTTTTACTCCCAAGTCTAATCGAGTTCGAGCTCCCGTTCATTTATTAAATGAGCTTCAAAGCTTCTTTAAGCTCCACTCGACTCAAACATTTAACAAATCCATCTCATACTTGTACTCATTTACAATGCTAAGGGTGGAGGGGCATCCAAGTCATGAAGCCCTAAGAAGCCACACCCACCAATATTACTGTGACATGTTATTTGAAGCCTCACAAAGCCACGGAGATGAGGGCATCTAAACCATGAAGCCTCAGACATAATATTTTTTAATTAAAAATTAAAAAACATAATTTAATTAACTAATTCATTTAATTCATAAAATTAAATAAACTAAAAATAAAAATACATAAATAACCGAAAAAAAAATTAAAAATAAAAAAATAACTAAAAATGAAACGGATTAGGAATGTTTGGTAGTATGCAAATTGTTGCGGTTATTTGAGTACGAAATGACCGAGAGCTACGGGAATTGGCATGTTGGGTACGTTTTGATGAGGAGGTTGGTAGTACAGGGTCGGGGTTTGAAACGAATGGGTTGGAGGAGTCGGTTCACTAGGACCCGAGCGAACTTTCAGCCTAAACTTTTTTGCGTGATTTGTGTTTTGCCTTCGATCCATTTGGAATAGATTTTGGATTGTAGATTTAGAGTAGATTTTGGATTGGAGTCGACTTTGGATTTTGGTTTAAATGTTTGTATTTATAGCAGTTTTTTTTTATTCCAAAATCTAGCCGTTACCAACGGTTAGATTTTTGTAACGTTCACATTCTTACACTTCACTGGGAAGTCGTGAATCGTAGTAGGGGTGGCGGCGGTGTTGCCGTGGGCGCCCCCACCACCCTAAAAACTGCAAAATTGGTGAGACAAGAAAAACAAAGACGTCTATTATAATGCAAATATTTAATGCCTTCAATCGTTACTTTAAATAAAACCCACGGATTTAAAAATGTAACCGTTGTTCACGGTTTGGTTAGTATTTTAAAACTACCTTATTTCATAACCGCCGGCACACAGATCCGAATTTTACCAAAACCCCCATCAACAATGTGCGCCGCCAGCCGCCGTGGAATCCGGCACCTCAACAATATATATATTGATCGATTATACGTATCTCCGGTTATCTAAAAACATCCAACACTCAGAAAACAAAATCAAAAACATGTCTGGATTAATTGATATTTGGACTAGTGAACTGAAGAAGCTGCGCGGCGACAACAAGGGTCCGACCCATAGCTCGAGCCCATCTGAACCAGTGTCCCCTAACCAGGCCAACCATCACTCTATCTGGTCACACCCGTTACTCAGGCGGCTCAACTCACCATCGTTGGCCTTCCCGGTGTCCTCCGATGCTTCCGTTTCAATGCTCGTCGATTGCTTTAGCCCTTAAGCAAATGTGCTGTTTACAGTTGTACTTTGTGCTATCCATCTTGTAATTTACAAAACCAGTTTATGAGTATATTAAATAAAAATTAATGTGTAGGGACTTCACCACCGTGCAAATTTCAATGCACAAAGTACAACAGTTAATGCGACTAATTAAATGAAAAAACATTTCATGTAAAATTTGGAGATGCGGGGAATCGAACCCCGTGCCTCTCGCATGCGAAGCGAGCGCTCTACCATATGAGCTACATCCCCTGTTTCGTTCTTCATAATTTTGGTTTAATAAAAGCTACTTTGTTTGGATATTTAAAACGGACAAGCATGTGAACAATATTTCTAATTTAAAGCCAAATTGTATTTTCAAAAAAGTAGGTTACATAACATATCATATTCTCCTAATAAAAAAACAAGACCCGATGATGGACCAGATTTATAATGAAAAAGATAATAGAACACGATTAGGGCTTCCAATTTCTAACACGGACCTGCTAACATGGCATGATACAAAATTAAACAAGTTTGTGTTTGAGCTTAACATGTTTCGTGTCTTAAACAGGTCGACACGATTAAAATCATGTCTTAACGGGTCATAACCTGTTTAGACACAATAAAAACCTATTTATATTTTTTTTACCAAAAAACCATAAAAGAGTCAATCCATTTGCCCGCTGCCCTCATTCCTCACTAGTCACCACTCCTAAACCCTAGAGGCCGATGTCGTTCCTCCATACTCCAGTCCTCCATCGCCAACGTCCCTCCCGCGCCGACGTCCCTCCTGAATCCGGTCCTCCATCGCTGACGTCCCTCTCGTCGCGCCTCTCATTGTCCCTCTAATTATTGGTCAATCGCCAAAACCTTGTGGTGGTGTTAATCGACATAGGTAAATTTCTTGTTAACCAGTAAATTTGTTGTTAACCGAAATCCATTCACACCTCAGTCTACAGAAGGTATTCTTGCTATAACATGGTTTGTAGACCCAAGTTTTTTGTGTTATTGGATTTGGATTTGGTCTGCAACTGTATAGTTCAGGTTATATGTGAGTTATTGGATTTGTTCGGCAATGTATTTATCGTGTCCCTTAACAGGTCTTATCGTGTAAGCTGTTTCTAAACAGGTTCGTGTTCGTGTTTGGAAAAATATGACACGATGAGTTATCATGTCGTGTTCGTGTCTAGCACTTCAGGTAATCGTGTCGTGTCTGATATGTTATGCCAACCCTAAACACGATATCATAATCTGACATTTGTCTTGTGTGCAGGAGTATTTGTTTAGAATACAAACTTATGTTATAATCACGCTATTTATTACATCATATATAATCATACTACTAACTCACGCTACTTTATTCCACCAAGTATCGCCGTATATAATTATACTACGTTATTACGTTATGTATTACACACAACAAAACGACGTTTTAAAAAAATCATTTATTATAAAATTCTTAATGTTATGTTGTACTTTAAAAAAATATTATATAAAAGTTATTTAAGTTTAAAAATATGATAAAATTAGATAAAAGTTAACAATGATGTCATTTTCCCATATTATGCCTCCCAACCATACGAACATCTCAACCATTATTATCTGAAATTTTAATCAATTGCTCAGATCATTTCATACATCTCTCACCATTTTTCCGCTTTGTATTTAATCCTCATTCTATAGGATAGGTTCTTGTACAAAGTAAAATTAATGTGATAAGCGTAGGAACCCACCAGAATTCGACATATGGAATTGGGCGAGGGTTATATGCGTTCGCTTCATAATTACGCATAATGTTATATAATTATGCACAAATTAGGCTGTCCTATATAACATTTTATGCACAAAATTACGCAACCTATATTATAATAACACAACCATATTTAAATAATTATGCAATTTATGTATATACGTAACATAATTACACTTGTTATACGTACAGTACAACGATGCTTTTTTAAGCCAGTTTTTTTTTTAATAAATATAGAAAAACAATACTCAAATTAAAGAGAGATTTTATGATGTAGCGTTTTTAGAAAAGGTTATTTAAGTTTAAAAACAGAAAATAAATAAAAGTAACAATTAATTGTCTAGATTAAATGTATTTTACCAATTTATTGTTACTTATTTTATTATATCATAAAACCTGAATTGGATATTCGTTGGAAAAATAAAAAAGTATTTTATAATTACAAATAGTGGGCCAAGACCATCGGACTGTATGGTCCAGGTGCCGCCGTGGTTTCCACCGTGTCTTGTTTCAAAGCGCCAGCCACATTATGTGAATCACTAAAGTATATCCATTTTTTATTCTTAAATAATATTCGCATCCCATGAATCATCACTGAATCAGTGGGCGTATGCCACCAGTCCACCACTATTAATACCACCATATTGAATCATTTATTCATCAAACCAGAAATTAAGCAACAGTTTTGAACTTCAAATGGCGACAATGGTGAATATATGGTTCCGCGAACTCATGAAGCATCGACAGATGATCCAACTGGAGAAGACGACGACGAAGAAGTCTAGTTTAATCTTCAAATCGAGAGCAGCTCAACAACTGGAAGAAGAATCTAGAACCAGCTGCTCAAAATCGGCTTCTACGTTGCCGGAGAATCAGATGTCGGAGGAGACGATTTTTTGGCTTATGGACCGTTTTGCACCTTGCTAGTTATTTCGATTTACTGAGTATGTAAAAAGTGTTTTGCAACAAATGTATATTTTAATATAATAAAAAACTGTGATGATTTCATTATCTATCCTCGTTATTGATCTATTAATTGTTATAAATCCCTGAACTTTCTAACTCCTCTTAGCGACCTCCGAAACATCTAAATTTTTATAGAGATTGTACGATCTGTCAGTAGTCTTCGACTGTTATATTCATGCTATACGTATTAACAAACCTAAGTAAAGTAGCTAAAAGGAGCTTATCATGAGACAGAGGAAATGGTTGAAACTACTCAAAGATTTTGACATTAATGGCACCCTTGTAAGACAAATGTCGTAGCAGATGAAATGTCGTAGCAGATGCATAGAGTTGAAAGAATTCAAGTGGTGTGGCATGTCTTAGCATACAACCCTCACTGCATAAGACCTTTTGAGATATTGGAACAAGTAGGTGAAGTTTTGTACCGATTAGCGTTTCATCCACAGTTACCGCATGTTCATAACGTCTTTCATGTATCGTTGTTACGTGATTAGAATTACCACCCCTCTTCACGTCGTGAATTACCCACTTCACCTTATCCAAGAAGATTTGTCGTAAAAAGAGGAACCCGAACCTATCTTAGATCGACAAGAACGTGTAATGCATCCTAAGACTATATCATTTGTTAAAGTTTTGTGTAAGAACCATTCAGAACGTGAGGCACTTTGGGAATTGGAGGACATGATCCGTTCTCAGTATCCCAGTCTATTCGACACTTAGGTTGATTTCTTGATGATTAAAATTTAGCTCATAACGTTTTATATATATATATAGGGGACGGTTCCACTAATAAATGGTTTTTCGCTAAAAAATACTAAAAAGTGTGTCAAACGAACTACGATTGAGCTCATTCCAACGGCGTTGAAACCGTCTCATCGAACCCTAACCCAGACCCAAAAACCTAAACCCCCCTCCACCCACACCTCCAAAAACCTAAACCCCCCTCCAACCTTACCCTGAAAAGCCTAAAACCACCACCCCCACCCCCCAAAAACCTAAAACCCCCTACCCTCCAAAAACCTAAACCCCCCCTCCCAAAAACCTAAAACCCCCTACCCCCCAAAAACCTAAACCCCCCCCTCCCAAAAACCTAAACCCACCCCCACCCCCACCCCACCAAAAAAAAAAAACCTAAACTCCCCACCCCACAAAAAAAAAACCTAAATCCTAAAATCTAAACCCTAATGCTAAACTGTAAGGCTAAAACCCTAAAATTCAAACGTAAAATCTAAACCTTAAAAGTTAAACCCTAAAATCTAAGATTGTAGAGTTCAACGAGACGGTTCCAACGCCGCTGAAATTAGCTCAATCGGAGTTCGTTTGATATCGTTTCTTAAGGTTTTTGTCATTTCTTAAATTTGTTAGCGAAAAACTAATTCTTATTTGATCCTCCCCCTATATATATATATATATATATATATATATATATATATATATATATATATATATATATATATATATATATATATATATATGGAAGGATCATAAGAAAACTCATTTTAATGAGAAAACCAAAAACCTACTTATTAAAGGTAAAAAAATAATAAAAAATTAATAACTCAAAATATAAATCAAAAACTAAAAAACTGACTCAGATACCATGTTTCCCAAGTCGTCAACCCTATATATATATATATATATATATATATATATATAGGGGAAGGATCAAGAGAAAACCACAAAGTTAGGCGAAAACCAAGAAAACCACATCATTTTAGGCAATTTTTTTGTTTACGTATACGTATCCAAAAATAATTTTTTTGATTTACGTATACGTAACCGCAATTTTTTTGTTTTATGTTTACGTATACGTAACACTATATGTAAAAATGTTTTTTGGTAAAAATGTTTAATATTTCATTGATACTCTTATAAATAAATAAAAATAAACTAAAACAAAAAATAAAAATTATTATATGATTGGGTAAAATGGGTTTTTTTTGTGGTTTTCTCGGTTTTCGCCTAACTTGTGGTTTTCTCTGGAACCCTCCCCTATATATATATATATATATATGGGAAGGATTATAAGAAAACTCATTGTTTATGAGAAAACCAAAAAACTATTTATTAAAGGTAAAAAAAATAATAAAAAAATCATAACTCAAAATATAAATCAAAAAACTAAAAAACCGCTTCGGAGACCTTGTTCCCCACGTCGTCCTAGTTCAAAAAAAATCATTTCTCTCAATGACTATTAAAAGGCTACCAAACAGCCCCTTAAGAGGATTTAAAATAAAAAACCGCTTCGGAGACCATTAAGAGGATTTAAACCATTAAAAGGTAGCATCTTAATGACTATTAAGAGGCTACCAAACAGCCCCTTAGCTGGTAAAGAGAAGGGAAATCCTTTCTCTCAAGCCTAAGGATAAAAAGTCATTTAGGGAAGAGTAGAGGTGCACAAAAAAACTGGCTTGGAAATCCAAACCGGTTTGGAACCGGAAACCGAACCGCTCACGAACCGGTTTTTTGTGAACCGGTTTCAAACCGGTAGGAACCGCCGGTTTAAAACCGGTTTGGATCATTTGCGTGAGGATCGATTTAAAACCGGTTTTTTGTGAACCGATTTGAGGAACCGGTTTGATAAACCGGTTTGAACCGGTTTAACGTTAATTTTTTGAATCTAGCCGTTGGAAAACGGCTATATAGCCGTTAGAACCAATTTTTGACCGTTTTTTCACCCATTTTAACCCCCAAACACATTATAAATAGGTAGTGGGTGTTTTGGTTAAATCACACTTCTCAAACGCTCAAAAAACGCTCAAGAAACGCTCAAAAAACGTTATGGCAACTTCTTCAAGTTTTGGTGTTTCCTCTTCCGAAGTTAGCGTTGTGAGAATCATACCAACAACGAGGAACCCCGCAATTTGGTCAAACTACGATCTATGTGAGATGTCTAACGGGTTGGAACGGGCTCGTTGCAAAAAATGTGGTGGGTTTTTTAAAAATGATTCAAATTCTACTTTAAAAACTCATATGGAAAAATCTTGCCCGAGTTTAAAGAAAATTCCGGATGAGGGTCAAGCATCTATGACAAGCGAGGGTGGAATTTGGAACTTCGATCCAAATATTGTTCGAGATAGAATGGCGAAATTAGTTATTCAAAGAGGTTTGCCGTTCAACCACTTCGACAATCCGCTCACGATGAGGATGATTCGAGAAGCTCTTCAACCACGTTATCATCAAGTAAGTCGTAATACTCTTAGACGTGATTGTCTAAAAATGTGGAAAAAAGCAAAAAAAGAATTAATTTTAGGTTTTGAAAAATTGGAAACCGGTGTGAACTTAACCACCGACGTTTGGTCGGCTCCACATGGTATTCCCGACTCATATATTTGCGTTACCGCTCATTGGGTTGATCCTAATACGTGGCAAATGATGAAACGTACAATCGCGTTTGATATGTTTGAATATCCTCACACGGGTCAAAATTTATTTCACATTTTAGATGATGTGATAACCGATTTTAAATTACAAAATAAATTATTTTCAATATCTTTTGATAATGCCTCAAATAATACAAATGCGGTTCAAAAATTAATATTAAAATATAATCCGATTTGCAACGGCGCTTTTTTCCATAGTCGATGTATTGCACACATCATCAACTTAGCCGTGCAAGACGGGCTTGCGGTTGAACCCGTTATTGAATTAAGTAATGCATTTCGAGTCATGCTTAAAGACGTTTTTAGTAGTAGTAAAAAAAGATACCATGAATATATTAGATTATGTAACGATACGGGTTTGATTTGCTTAGGTCCCAATTGGGACCTCCCAACAAGATGGAATTCAACTTATAAAATGTTTCATAGTGCTATACGACAAAAAGATACTTTATCAATTTTTCATGATATGCTTTCCTCAAAACCGCGTCGTAAAATTCAAAGTTTTCCGTCTACGAGTTGGGACATTCTTGAAAATATAACCGAATTGCTCGAAGTTTTCAAAACCGCCACTACTTTTTTATCCGGGGTTTATTACCCCACAAGTCCCTTGGTTCTTAAACAAATATTTCTAATGTGTAACAAATTAGCCGAACTTGAAAATAAAAATACTTTTTTTTCGAGAATGATAAAACCGATGAAAGAAAAATTTGTTAAATATTTTAAAGAAATGCCTCCGGTTATAACTTGTGCCGCCGCATTAAACCCTACAATTAATGTTTACGGTGTTGAAACCTTGATTGATAAAATAACTTACGATTTGGATTTGAATGCCGAAGATATTCATTTTTCAACCGTAACAAAAACTTATTTTAACAAATGTTTGCAAGATTTGTTTGATATTTATTTACATAAATATGGTACAACACAAACCCCACATGATACGATGGGCGCGGGCGCATCAAGTAGCAGCTCGAGGAATGTGAACTTAAATTTGTATAACGAAATGAGAAATGAATTTACTAAACGGGCTAGAGGGTCCATCCCGAGTAGCGAACTCGGAAGGTATACGGGAACAAACTTTTTATCATTTATGAGTCCGGATGTTTTTGAGGACTTTGATATTTTGGCTTGGTGGAAAGGAAACGAATCTACTTTTCCGGTCCTTTCTGCCATGGCCCGTGATTTACTAACCGTCCAAGCTTCCCCGGTAGCTTCGGAATCCGTTTTTTCTCTTAGTGGCAGGGTTTTATCTATTCGAAGAACTAGACTCACTCCCGCGGCAATGGAAATGTGCATTTGCTTGAAAGACCATTTGGATGCGGTAGATAGGAGACAAGATAGGGCTTCGCTTGAAGACGAAATTGAAGTTGAAGAACTCATATACGAATCTGAGGTTAACCAAGGATTGGCGAGCCCACTTACAAATGAAGAACTCGCCGAAGATGATAGACTACGAGGATCCACTAGTAACTCCGAGAATGACGGCTAATATTAAACAAAAAAACTCCAAAAAATAAAAATATTTTTTTTTCTCGTATTGTAATGTTTAATTTTGTAATGTTTAATTTTGTAATGTTTTGTGATTTTCGAACCCCTTCAATATGAATAAGCGTTGAACTTTATGTTTTTATTTTTCTCGTATTGTAATGTTTTGTAATTTTGTAATATTTTATAATTAAAAAAAAAAAAAAAAAAAAAAAAACCGTTTACCAACCCGAACCGGTCCTGAACCGAACTGAACCGGTTCAACAGGTTCGATGTTTTATACTTACAAAACCGGTTTAACCCGAACTGGTTTTGGTCAAAACCGGTTTACTGTTCGCGTTGACCAAACCGGTTCGGGCCGGTTCGGTTCAAAAACCGGCTTTTGTGCAACACTAGGGAAGAGGTTGGGAACAATCTTAACGGGCCAACCCTTAATGGTTCAAACACTCATAGGCCCATGATGGGTTAATTATTAATGGGTTTAAGGCTAGATTAATGACATGACATTGATAAAAAATAAAAAATAAAACAATAAAAAGTTAGCCGCCATCAGCCCATCAGGGTCAGTCACTACTTATATCAATGAAGAAAACATATTTTATTTTGAGTTAAACACAAATATGTTTTTAGATCAAAACTATCCAAATTGATTAAATTCTCCTTTGTTATTCATTACTTGGTACCTTTAGAGCTCTTACCTAATTATACTATAAAAAAAAGTAGTTGAATAACTAATTTACAACTAAAAAGGAAAATATTTAGTTTGAGAGAAAGGTGAGCTACGATCTGTTATTTATCGAAATGAAATAGCCAACGCTAGAACGTGGGATTGCTTCCTTCCATTTTTTATAATTAAACTAGGTTAGAGTCCCGTGTATTACACGGGTTGTATATTGAAAACGATATAACTTATATACTTGTAAATACGTCTTAACTTGTCAAACTATTATTATCGTCTAATTTGTCAGACTATTGTGATCGTCTAATTTGTCAGACTATTATAATCGTCTCGAGATATCAAGTGGAAATGTGTGTATATAACAAATTATTATTTTTCTTTGATTAGTTATATTTTGATATTCTATAATATATATTCTTATTTAATATAACTAATATTTTTCTTTAATAATATATTTATAATATTATTATTAATTAATAAGATACATGTGTATTTATTAAGACAGAGAGGCAAAAAAACTAATGTGAGAAAACATGAGAAAGTGACATGTTTCCAACTTAAACCTTTATTTATTAGTATAGATATGTTCTGGGTTCAAAGAAAAAATATGTGATTAATATTTTTGGTATAAAATTTTAATTTAAACTTATTTTCATCCACCCAACAAAAGAAAAACGTATTTCAGAACATGCAAAACAATTATGTCCATATATGCTTGTTTAAACCAAAAGAATCAAATCATTAAAAATCAAATGAAATACTTTTCATCATCGAATAATATTTCAATGGATAATTATGATTACTACTACAACGAAATTCTTGTCAGATCATATTCTCAGGTTGGATAGCGTCTAGCATCCCGAGCCTAATTAGGTCAATTAAGACACGTATAGGGTCGTGCTATAAGTACCCCATTTAACTGATTTTTACTTGTTGCACTCTCTTTCGTCGTTTTCAAATAAACACAATTCAACCTTTTTTTTTCTTTTTTTTTTACCATTGTCTTTTTTATTAATTAGTTATTGTTGGTTAATTAGTTGTTTAAGTTTATATTTTTGAGTCAAGATCATTAGTTTTAAATACGTTTTTAAAAACATTATATGATTATTTTTTTAATGACGTTTTGTGAAAAAAATATAAACTAGTTAGAAAAAAGTGTTTTTAAATACGTAATAATTTTTTTCGGTTGTGGCGGACTTGCGATGGTGACGAAGGGGGGGTATGTTTTATTTTATAGAAAGTGCTTTTAAAGTTAAAAACGGTTTTAGAATTAATGATTTTTCGAATGTTGTAAAATGAAAAGTTTAAAAGTTATTTTTTCCCGGGGAGGGGGGGAGGGGGTACGACAAGTAGGAGAGGGAAGGGTATACGTTTTATGTTATAGAAAGTGAATTTAAATTTAAAAGAACGGTTCTAGAAATAATGATTTTTCGAATGTGATAAAATGACAAGTTTAAAAGTTATTTTTTCGGTGGGGGGTCCGACAAGTAGGAGAGGGGAGGGGTATACGTTTTATGTTATAGAAAATGCTTTTAAACTTAAAAGAAACGATTTAAAAAAAATGATTTTTTGAATTTCGTAAAACAAAAAGTTTAAAAGTTTTTTTTTTTGGGGAGGGGGGGGGGGTACTACAAGTAGAAGAGGGGAGGGTATACGTCTTATGTTATAGAAAGTGATTTTAAACTTAAAAGAATAGTTTTATAAATAATGATTTTTCAAAGAGGATAAATGACAAGTTTAAAAGTTATTTTTGTATGGAGGGGGTACGAGAAGTAGAAAGGGAGGTATGTATAGCCTAATCCGAACTCATGTCATTAATGACATTTTTTAAACAACTATATACTTAAACATTTTATATTAAGTATTAACCATAACTAATTAAATCGAGTAGATGAATAATATGGTTTGTTGTTGAATTAGTCAATTGATTTATAAATGTTTTTATTTTATTTTATTTGTTTTACAAGTGTTTTTTTGTGTTCTTATTTTTTACTTGTTATTGTGTTTAATCAGTTATTTATTGTTTAGGTGAATTATAGAAGTTCAATTAAGATTAGACGGTTTCCTTTAGGTACGAAGATTAGATTTTCATTAAGTTTTATCAATAAAATTTTCATATTCATTATTTATATATGTTTTAGTTTGATCAAAAGATGAAAACAAAATCAATTTATTTATAAATTGTTTTTACATAGCCCATTTTGATCCGACTTGTTTGGACCCTACCCTTTTAACACCTAACAAAAATTCTTGAATCTAATATTCATATATAATATTACTAGTTTAGATCACGTGTCTACACACGTGGTGAACAATATCATTATTTAAAATTTTTAAATCTTTATATTTTACAGGTATAAAAATATATTACATATACTACGGATATAAACAAACTCAAAATATATAAAAATTAATATATAATTGGGTTTCGAAAATACGTTAATTACTATTTGATTGAAATAAAAATTACATAATTAAATTTTAAAGTTTCTTATAAGATGGGATAATTTAAAATAAATGTTTTTATTAGTGTAATTAATATTTTTCTTTAAATATATATTATTATTTAAAATTAGTAGTGCATTAAATAAGAGAGAGGCGGGAAAAAAATGATAAGAATGAATATAAAGATGACATGTAACACTAAAAAAACATTTATTTATTATATAGGATAGATATAGATAATTACTGTACGTATAAATGTACAAGTATGTTACAGTTTCATGATCTCCATTTACATTTAAATAAATAAAAATTAAAAAACCATTTTCACACGTGTTCTTGTATCACTTTGACTACCGTGCAATCCAGCATCCCCACCACCCTACACCGGCGCGTGGTGTCAGTTCCTTCTACTTCCAACGTCATAAACAATTTAGCAGTCATACAACCGTCGCTGTTCCGACACGCGCCAAAGCTTCACCGAATTATCCAAACTACCACTATAAACTACCCACTCTTGATCTTTCCGACCACCATCTTCTTCCGGTACTTGAACCGCCAAACACTTCACCGGTCCGGTGTGCCCATACAAAACCGACAAACACGTATGAACCCCGCCACCTTCCCTCCTCCACACACAAATACTCTTATCCGCCGACCCACTCAACACCAAACTCCCCGCCGTCGCAAGACAAAGAACCGCCAGCTTATGCCCCCTCAAAACCCCGCCGTGCGACAGCATCTGCTTCCCCTTTTCCCAAAAGTTAACCAACCCGTCAGAAGACCCAGCGTACACGGCGCCATCGAAGGCATCCACCACCACCGCCGTCACCGCACTATCCTGATCCAAAAGCGTGTAAACATGAACATGTCTCGTCGCCTTCCCGACCAACTCCCGCCGCCACACCTTCACCGTCCCATCGGCGGACCCGGTGAAAACCAGACGATCAAACCCTACAACAACGCTGTTAATAGCGTCATCATGCGCGTTAACAGATTCCAAACATTTAGAATCGGAAAGCCTCCAAATCTTCATCGATTTATCCCACGATCCGGAATATAATAACCCTAGCTCTTCATCCAAACTCATGCATGAAACGGCGTCGTAATGTTTGATCCACGGAACGTTACGATGTCGTCTTACCTCAATGTAGTTGTTAGGGTTCATTGAACTTTTGATGTAATCTTTCGTGGTTGGTAAATTTCCTACACGTTTGTATATTTGTTTCATTTTATGTGAGTACTTCCAAACCCTAATTTTACCGTCCTGGTGGCCGGTAAATATCCGGTCACCGGAAACTACGATGGTTTTGACTAATCCGCTGCTCGATTTGAGACCGGAGAATTCGATTAGATTCTTCCAGACTCGAATGTTCTTCGAATCGGAACCTGTGTACAGCAAGTCGCCGGAGCAGGCCAGGGAATAAATATGTCCTTCTTCGCGTGTCAAAGAACCGATCAGTCCGTGGAAGTTGCCGGGAGTATTAACTGTCCATGGAGATTTGGAGTATGGTGACGTCATCTGGTTGAATGGTGACGTGAAGTAGATTGGTGATGAAGTTGAAGATCTGTCGGGGCTGAGAGATGACGCGTTGCTTTGCCGGTGATCGGAGCTGTTGTGGTTGTTTTCCGGTTGGTTTTGTGTTGGAACTAGAATGTTTGGTTCGGAGCTGTGGAGGAGAACGGCGAGTTTCTGTCGCCGGAGTATAGTGGTTTTGCCGGAAACTTCCTTCGTCATTTATTAAGATTGATTGAATGTTGATGAATTTGTGGATTTGGAATGAATGAAAATATTGAAAATTGAAAGTGAAAGAGAAGGTGAAGGGTCGTATTTATAACGTGTTTGTGTTTGTGTTTGTGTGTGTGTGAAAAGGTGTGTTGGGTGAAAGTAGGTGTGCTATTGGTGGAAGGAACAACACCTGTCCTTCTGTACGTGTACGTGTACGTGACGTAATATTTTTCTCAACCATTCTCTAATTCATGATTCAATTGTAATCCAAATACACAAATTATTTCCCAACATCTTAAACGAACAGTTATGTGCACATGATTTTTTAATGGGAAGGGTACACCCGCTACGGCAACGTGCGGCTCCAAGGGGCTTCTACGGCGGTGTTGCCGCCACCCCTCTACGCCATAGCATTGCTTCAAGTTACGGCTTTCCATCGTAGCTCCCATATCAACGTTAATATGACCGTTGGAGAGGATGATAGGTGTGTGGCTTGGTGTGGCTTCATGGCTTGGGTGTCGCCACCAACATGGTTTCATGGGACTTCAAATGAGGTGTCAAGTTGTCATTGGAAGGTGTGGGGCTTAAGGGCTTGGATGCCCCGTCCACCCTTGTATATTCGTGAACATTCGGGATAATCTTTATATTTGGTTATGTAAATGTAATATTTAAGAAAAAAGTTGCATAACCTAATTAACAACTTTTTTAAAGAAAAAAGAATTGATACGGTTTGTATAATGTTATATACTGTTTATGAATAGATGCGTGTATATTATATAAACTAGGTTAGAATCTCGTATATTACGATAATTAAATAAATGTAATGTTATAAACTTAGTAATAAAAAAATTATGTATTTAATAAATATTACTTAACTAGGTTATAATCCCTTTGTATTACACGGGTTGAATAGATGTAATGTAATATGTTAAAAAATACATTCGTCAAATATGTCTTTAAAAAATGTACTTTGACGTAGCAGTTATAAATTATGCTAAGTTAATTTTTAAAATATTTTTTAACTGTGTATTAATTTTTCAAATATATTGTAAGAAAGGGAAAGATGGATGATTATTTGGTTATATAACTGTCTTGTATATCAAAGTTAAAGTTATAAATATAGTTGTTTATATGATTTTTATATATTTTTTTAACATTTTAATTTATGGGTCTCGTGTATATATTGTTGTAAATTACATTGTAGTTTACAACATCAATGAAAGAAGATTGAATTATGACTTATGACGTGTTTGCCTAACCCTTGTTAGAATGCCGATGAATGGATGCTTGACTTTTCCTGTTCAAAACGTGACTTACTTGTTTAGGAAGTTTGGGGGTACGTGGAGATCATGGATGCGTTTGGGAACTTTTAGATATTTTCAATTCACACCCTCCACGTTTTTTGGTTTTACATGTGACACTTGTTTAGTTTTTTTTTTATCTTTGCATTCATAACATTTTCAAACGTTTGCATTCATAGTGTCTAGAACACACATAAGTGGGAATTTATCGAAGATCACTCTCCAAGGAATGTGACATGGTGGTTTCTTGGATAGAAAGAATTGTTTTTTGTTTTATATAGATGTGTGTTTTATGATGTTTTTAGAGGAAAAAAATGTTATTTTGCATGTTTGAAAATGTTTAAATTAAGTAATTTTTTATGTCTCACATTAGATATAACATATAATCATTAGCTACTAAACTTTAGTAAATAGTTACTACTAAAGTTTCATATCCCTTACAAAGCAAGATGTATCGCATTAGATATAAAAAGCGAGGCAACATGTCTCACATTATGTTGCATATTCTCTACCGCTAAATCATCATTATCACCAAAACACAGGTTTAGGTTCATATTTGCATGATTGCAACCACCGGCATCTAACCCTCACTCTACACTACAAACATAAAAAATTAGGGGTGTTCATCGAATAAATCGCATTATGAGATAAACAAATAACAATATATACGTAGTTATAAAATATATATACATATAGTTCAAATTCAGATATTCAGGTCAGTTAGATTTAAAAAAAATTGAATATTGATTCGAGAACTGAAACTTGAATTCGAATCGATTATTAACCCAATTCAATTTTTTTTAAATTTTCTTCAAATAAGATTTGGAGTTAATTACATCGTTAGTCCCTGTGGTTTGTAAAAAGTAACAAGTATGGGTACTAAGGGTTTCAAGTTGTAAGTATGGGTATTATACTTTCAATTTTGTAACAGTATTGGGTATTAAGACTAACTGGTGTTAGTTTTTCTGTTACATCTAAGGACAATTAAGTCATTTCACATTATGTGAGCTAATTATGCAACTTTTCATATCTAATGGATTAGTTAAGTAATTAACTCTAATTAATATTAAAAAACAAACAAACAAACCAACCCTCTCCCCCTTTGACGTCTTCACCACCAGCCACCACCGCAACCTCCATTCCAAAAAACTCGATTAATTCAAATCTTATATAAATATCACAATCGCTGCCAAATTCCAACCCTTTTCAAGGATTCACTCCTGCTCGATCAAATCGTTCTTCACTTGGAATTCGAGCGATCGATTGAAATGCTCTTCAGTTGGAACTGGACTGATTGATTCCAATGGAGCAATCTCAATCGAAAATCTATCAGGTAATAGCAAAAATCTTGGATGGAAAATCAAGAACCTAAATGTCGAAACCCAATAATCCCAATTTCGTCCATCAAATCTCTAATCCAAAACCTTACATCCATCCCGATCCACCACCAACTCCTGTTATCCAACGGCAAGGGGGTATTTGGATCGTTAATCCGTGGAGAGGCGACGAAAGTTGGGCAGAAGAAAACAAATAAATTCGACGCGTGTGTGGGACGAGGTGGCGGTGTTGCTTCAGACGTTCCTGATGATCTGTTCTTGGTGGCCGACCAGAGTGGCGGAGTGGAGTGGATATGTTCTTGGTGTCCGACTGTAAAAGTACTCAGATGGTGCCGGCAGAGTGGGGCCGTTTGTTGGTGTCGACCGGAAAAGTTAAGAGAGAAGATGTGGTGTGGTGGCATTGGCAATGACGGAGTTCATACGAGGTGGAGGTGGATGGCGGAGGTTGGCGGAGGTTTAAGAGAGAAGGAAAAGAGGAAATGGTGGTGGCCAGAGAAGGTGGCGACTAGCGGACGGTGGTGGGGGTGGTGCCGGAGATGAAGGAGACGGTGGTGGGGCAGTTGCGTTTGGATGAACGAGACGATGGTGGGAAGTGTTTGTTTGTTTTTTATATTAATTAGACTTAATTACATAAATGGTCTCTCATATATGAAAACTTACATAATTAACCCACGTATGTGAAATGACTTAATTGCCCTTCAACTTAACAAAAAAACTAACAGAAGTTAGTTTTAATACCCATTATTGCTACAAAATTGAAAGTATAGTACCCATACTTGCAACTTGAAAACCTTAGTACTCATACTTGTTACTTTTTACAAACCACAGGGATTAACGGTGTAATTAACTCTAAGATTTGAATACTTTAACACTCTTAAAAGAAAAGCATAACATAAAGGAAACTTAAAGTTCAAGTATGATCGTCCACCGGCCAACCATGAAGGAGATTGCTTTTGACATATGTTTAAAAGACCGTAGATGAAAAAAAGAATAATTTTGTTTTGAAAGGGGTTGTTTTGAATATTCTTATTCTTTCCGAGTATGCCGACCGTGTTGGTTATTTCGGCTCGGGCACCTTAAAGTTGACTAGATATAAAAGGTATTACCAAAGCAATAACGGAAAATAAGGTTAGCGTCTTTGAGTCACTAAGAATGACGTGGCACAATTTTATGCTGGTGCCCCGTTTTTTCTCTTAAAAAATTTATTTTCTTCTTTTTAATTCATACCCCTTGAATTCTACTCATAAAATTCACCTACTATCCATTTTAAGAGATTTATGTGAGGAAAAACTCGAGATGATTATTATTATCTACGTTTGTTCGTTATTTTTTTATCGCCTCAAATTTAGTTGTAGATAGACTTTATACCCTATAATTACCTGTTTGTTTTTTTTGTTCATTAACCATATTTGTTTTTTTTTATCTCTTATAACTTTCTAAATTTAATGTTTTAAAAAATTGCGAATATACCGATGCGACGTGATTATTATTATTATCTACGTTTCAATGTAAATTTCGTTTAAAACCGATTTGTTACAAATCATTAAAGCACAAACGTAAAAGTTGTCAAAGCTGATTCGGCGTTTCGATTTTTTCATAGTTTTTTTCTGCAACTTTTAAAATATAATGTTTTATAAAACCAAATTTGTGCATTCTTATTTTTATGAACTTTTTTTTCGGTTGAGTCGTGCATATTTTTATACACGTTCCAAAAGACTTCGTTCTTTACATAAAGTTACGAATATTGTTAACGGCCTTGCCACGACGCACGAGTTTGCGTTTGTTTCAATCTTTTATATAAAGTTTCGAATGGTATCAACGATGTTCAGGCCTCTTTTTTATATATAAAGTTACGTATGTAATCAACGCCCCCTTTAACGCGCGGATTCGCGCTGACGTATCGACGTTTGTTTTTTTCACAGTTTTACGCCCCCGCCGCAACGCGGTGTTTCTTTATACACACATATATATGAGGTTACGAATGTTATCAACAATGTCCATGATTCATTTTTCTTATATAAAGTTAGGTATGTTATCAACGTTCCCTTCAACGCTCGAGTTCGCGGCAACATTTCAGCGTTTGTTCTTTTCATGTTTTATGTCTCCCGCTACAGCGCGGGGTCTTAATACTACTTCAATTTTATTTTCAACAGGCTTGTGTAAGCTTAAAGGCTATTTTTGCCCATTGCTCATGGTTGAATTATTGACTTGTACACGGTAGCGGAATCAAAACTTTTAAGGTGTCATAAATATAATATCATTTCTTTTAAATTCGCTATATGGATTATAATAAACAATCACGTTTGGTGCATGAGTGCATCTATTAACATAAAATTTAGCGGTCATGTACTCAGTGGCGAAGCTTGAAGAAAACACAGGGGGTCGGGATTTTTTTTCCTATCATGGAGGCCGGAACTTAATACCTATAAAACTTTCGGCCGGATACATATAAATTAACACTTGTGAGCGAAAAATCGAGCGGGGTGGGGGCGGGGCCCCTCCAGGCCCTCACTAAGCTTCGCCCTTGCATGTACTCATCGAACCTGAGTGCCCACTCTAGTTCTACACATAGTTTGTACATGGTTAGGCTCATGATTTATTGGTATTTCCATTGCATAAAAGAAGAGAAAATCATCTAAATAGACATTCTTGAACATTTTTTTTTCTAAAAAAAAATGTAAGCCACCGAACACCTACAAAACGCCAGCGGCAACGAACAACGGAAGTGCATGAGTTCATGTAGCAGAATTCTCAGTCTTGAATCCAACTCTCTTTAGTTTTATGTTCTTAACCCTCTTGAAGGCCACTGCCCCGATGAAGCTTCATTTTACCTCTTGTTGATTAGCGGAGTATTAACACATCCAACGAGTTTTCTAATAACATATTCTCATAATTAAAAAACTAATAATAAACAAAACATGGAATACATCATGAGATAAACAAGTAAACATCTAAAATTTTATATAATATGAAACGATTCATATGTTACTTACATAAATAAAGTAATGAAAATAATTTAAATAATTGGGCATTGTTCAGAAATTCAATTTACTTGTAATTTGACACGTATCATTTTATGAGATAACATGTATAACGTCATCTATAACATTATTCATGCATGTAGATTAAACTTTTGGTTACGAAAAATGATTGTACATTTTTGTCAAATTTGTATATATTTGACAATGAAAATATTAGTTCTTATATGAGTAAGACATTTATCAATACATAATTTTAAAAATCAACATAGTGAACAAAGACATGACAACTTCAAATTATACCCAATTAAAAGTTAGTAGTTGAAAAAACTAGGTTTCTGGTTAAGTTTAAACAAATTCATGTGAGAAATAGGTTACCCTGCTTAATAGGAAGAACTGACCCATTAAACCGGTAAAATTAGGATTTTAATAATTTAAATTTACATGTTTAATCTGTCAACCCATCTGTGATCCGTTATTTACAAATTGATTATATGACCGTTTAACTTGTTTACAACTTGATTATCAACACTTGATTATCAACCGTTTAGATAATTGGATATGCAAGTTGTATCAGTGTTATGGTTAAATATGTCAAAATTAGGGTTGAGTTTTAAACACATAATTAACGGGTCGTGTTTGAATAGGTGAGACGAATTTGAACCCACACAAATTGACGCCTCTAGTTAAAAAGCCATCGAAATTTTTTAATGTATCACTCGTAATTCATAAACTAAGGACGATAAACCCATCGTCCAACCAATCCTAGTTCTCTAACGCTCATCCTTTTCTGTCAAAAGTTTCAAAAACCTCTTTCAAGCCAAAGTGTAGAATATGTATATCCTTGATTAAATGGATAACAAAATATAATTTCAGCAAAATCAGTAATTTTTCAATTGAATGAACACAAAAGATTTTTTAAACAATCATTTCAATAACTCTTCGACGATAATTTGAATGGTAAAGTACAAGAAAACGACGACATTGACAGTAAAGCCTTAAACCGGGCACTTTACAGTTGGATCTCATCACAAAGTATTTATTTAAAAACACTTAACTCTTTAAAAAAACATACAGTAGAAGTCTTACACAAAGTAGTATTTATCATTTAAAACGTTATTATCTCGTTTCACCTTACCGTACGAATGCATACACACCAACCCGGATAGCACCACTCCCAAGCCAAGATACATCTTCACCAGAGCTCACCTGCAAAACAGTCTAACGTACATACAAAGTCAGCTACTACGTTGAGTGAGTTCTAACAGTTTATTATAAGCAGAAACCTCATAACCCTAACCCAGTAAGTCTTACCGACATGTATCGAGCTTACTACACTACTAACTCGTAACCAACCACACATATCAACACGAAGTCCGGTTATCTCCACCGACTCCTACACATAGACCTGACAAGCCCTAAACAAGACTCTCAGGAGGTCTACTAACATAACAGTCATAAATACGACATCATCCCGACACGACAGTCAATCTAATTCTCAATACCAAAGCAGTAGCATCACAACACAATTAATATCAATTAACACCTGCATGCAATCAAGCCAAACATTTATGTGCACAACAATTACCTTCGAAGGATTTCACCGGTTTCATCACAGCTACCCTCGTTAGGGTTATTGATGTAGTGCGGAGCACACATCTTTATTCCTATTGTTTTCATGTGTTTTTATTTAGTTTTGTGTTTGTTTTGAGTCGTGTTTGAATACTATTGAGTCTATTGTATATTTATAGGTGCTCGTGTGAGATACAAGTCAATACATGAAGAAACCGAGCAAGAAAATGAAGGCCAAAGTTTAAAAGTTAAAAATGTGGAAAATAGAGATCTCGCGGTACGCAAGAGAGGAAGAAGAAATCCCTACGGTATGCGAGGAAATACAGAACCACGCCCGACTAATTTGTTTCTCGCGGTACGCGAGGAACCCAGACCAATGTACGCGGGAGACATAAAATCCGAGAAAAAACCCTAAATTCGAATTATATTAGAATTTGAATGCCATTATGCGAGGAGTTCGACATTCAGCCGTCCAGAGAAGAGAAAGAGGCGATTTTGGAGCTAGAGAAGGCCATTGAAGTGCAAGATTAAAGCTTTCGATCCCAGGTTTGTTTAGTTTAGCTTTCTCGGTGTTAAAGTTCGAATCTTTGTGTTTGATTTCTGAGTTTGATACTATGTTTTGCTTAATTACTTCTGTAATGGATGTTTTGAGTATGATTGTAGGCTAAAACTCTAATATTGCCTATGTCATTAGATAGTTAAAGTCTTGATTTTTACTGGTTTTGGTTATTGATGATGGTTTATTGATTTTGTAAACAGTTTCTTGATATTAATTGTGATGAATATGTATGTTTAGATCTGATTGGTGATTGATTTCAATTCCGTACGTTGATTGTGGATGTCTTCCAGCTTGATTTGCGTATATAGGTCATAGCCTTTAGGGTTTGTGATTGTTTGTATGGTTTGCTAGAAATAGTAGCCATAGGAGTTGTGATTGAGAGTCATTAGAACTGAGTGTGTATCCTGTCTCAATACCCGAGAAGTGAGAGATAGTCGTTTAGTCTTCGTCATTAAGAATTCGAGTGTCAGCTGTCTGAGAGGAAGTTGGTATTAGGTGTCTAGTGATTGTTGCTATTCTGAATCATAGTTGTTATCTTGAGATTACCCCGTGCATTCTTTGAATGTATTGTGGACAGTGAGACTGAAAGGTGATCTGTCTTTCGGGTACTTTATCATTGTTGGAGAGACCGAAAGGTAATTCACTATCTGGTGAGTTATTACATCTTTAGGTTCCTTAGTTTGTACACCCTGAGATTGATTAGGGATCCACTAGGTTGTATAGAGTTGTTTCCTTAGAAACCCAGATCCATCATAGTTTCCAGAACCGGTAGAAGTTGTGCTTTGCAAGTAGGATTCCGACCTAGGTGGTATTCTTCCCATCTCTGATATTACCTTAGTTCTTTATCTTGATAGTTTGAGTCGATCTTGTTTGCTGGATTAGTAGTTAATCTTTAGTGTAGTCAACCCCCCATCAATCAATCTTTAGTCCGATTCAGAGTCTAGTATAGTTATAGTAGTGTCTCTAGCGTTCGATAACTCGGCTTACCGTTAAGCTGTGCTACACTCGATAGGTCCACTTGCCTGTCAGTGCGGTTTAGTTGAAGGTACTCCATTTATTACTTAGGAGTCTAGGTTAGGTTTTATTAGTTTTTATATAGACCGTCTGGGCGATATCAAGTTTTTGGCGCCGTTGTCGGGGACACTTGGCAATAGCAATATTAGCTTTAACTAGTTCTTTTGCGTGATTTGTGGTTTATTTTCTTTCTTTTGTTTTTGAGTCTTAATTGTGTGTCTTTGTCTTATCTGCTACTTGTGTGTCCTATCTGAGCGTCTAACATAGGATCGAGTCCTTCTGTTTTTGAGTCTTTATTTGTTTTCTTTTATTCTTGTGTCAGTTTATGCACCACACTCGTTCGCAGGGATCACCACCATATTCTGCTTCTTTAGAGCCCGAACGAGAGCTGCACGAGCGCACCTGCGACTTCCGGGAGCGTTTGAAAGCATTCTTCAGCAACCAAGTACGTTCTTCTAGCCCAATTCCATTTCCTATCATGGGCGACGCTGACCCACCAGCGAGACGTACCGTACATCATAGGGCCAGTGACAGGGTCACCGGGGCGAGGTCTTCGATCACACACCCCGCTATTCCGAACACCAATACATGGTATATCCCATCACATGTCATGAGCACGATCACTCATGCCACTCAATTTTATGGCCTTAAGGATGAGGATGCACCGGGACATCAGTCCCGCTTCGCGCGGATATGTGATACCTTCAATATCACGGGTGTGTCTAAGGACGCCATCTACTTGTGTCTCTTCCCATTCTCGCTCTCTGGGCGTGCTTATACTTGGCTTGACACCCTCCCAGATAATTCTATCACCACATGGGAAGTTCTTCAAGCCAAGTTCTTCAAGAAATACTATCCACCTTCCAGGGCCGCTCGCCTTCGGGATCAAATCCATTCGTTCCGGATGGACCCTTACGAGCCTTATCACATAGCCTGGTAGCGGTTCAACGCGCTGTTTAAAAGCTATAAAGAATTTACGAAAAGGATGCTTAGCATACCTCGTATCTGTAACCGCCGACACTAGAAAGAAGATCGAAGATGTGCCAGTTGTAACTGAGTTTCCTGATGTTTTTCCCGATGAACTGCCTGGAATTCCACCTGAAAGAGAAGTGGAATTCATAATTAATCTAGTACCTGGTACGGCACCAATTGCCAAAGCCCTGTACAGATTAGCTCCAACGGAGATGGCATAATTAAAGAAACAGTTGGATGAATTTCTCGAAAAATGATTCATAAGACCAAGCTCGTCGCCTTGGGGAGCTCCGGTTTTATTCGTTAAAAAGAAAGACGGTTCGATGCGCATGTGTAGTTACTATCGTGAACTGAATAAAGTCACGATTAAGAACCGTTATCCACTCCCTAGAATCGATGATCTCTTTGATCAACTCCAGGGAGCTCGATGCTTTTCCAAAATCGATCTTCGTTCTAGCTATCATCAATTGAAAGTTCAGGAATAAGATATTCCCAAAACTGCCTTCAGAACTCGATATGGTCATTATGAGTTCACGGTAATGCCGTTTGGACTTACTAATGCACCAGCAGCTTTCATAGATATGATGAATTGAGTTTGCAAACCTTACTTGGACAAATTCATTATCATATTCATTGATGATATCCTTATTTATTCCAAGAGTAAGGAAGATCATGCTAATCATTTGAAAATCTTGCTTGAACTCTTGAGAAACGAAAAGCTTTATGCTAAATTCTCAAAATGCGAGTTCTGGTTATCAGAAGTTCAATTCCTTGGGCATGTCATTAACGTTGATGGCATCCAAGTTGACCCAGTTAAAATTGAGGCTATATCCAAATGGGAAACCTGAAGACTCCAACAGAAATCCGTAGTTTCCTCGGATTGGCTGGTTACTATCGAAGATTTATCCAAGATTTCGCCCGAATTGTTGTACCATTAACTTTTCTGACTCGTAAGTCAGTTAAGTATGAACGGGGTCCTAAAGAATCTGAAGCTTTTGAAACTCTGAAACATAAACTGACACAAGCACCCATACTGGCCTTGCAAGATGGAAATGAAGGCTTTTCAGTATACTGTGATGCTTCACACATCGGCTTTGGTTGTGTGTTATTGCAAGGAAGCAAAGTTATTGCTTATGCTTCCTTTCAATTGAAAACTCATGAAAAGAATTATACGACCCATGATTTAGAATTGGGCGCCATAATATTCGCATTGAAATTATGGAGGCACTATCTATATGGAGTCAAATTTACAGTGTTCACTGATCATAAGAGACTAAAGTATATATTCAATCAGAAAGAACTGAATATGAGGCAAAGGCGTTGGATGGAAGTCCTGAACGATTACGATTGCAAAATCTGTTATCATGAAGGCAAAGCTAATGTTGTAGCTGACGCCTTAAGTAAAAAAGAACATGAGAAACCTAAACGAGTTCATGCTTTAAGACTCGATCTCCAAATCGATCTTATCACTCGTATTAAGGAATCGTAGAAATTTTCTTTACAAGACCCCAACCTTGAGAAGGAAGGATTGGGAGGTATGATCAACCAATTGATCAAGGGTAATGATGGAATTCTTAGAATGAATAAAAGAATTTGGGTTCCTATCTATGGAAACATATGTGAAGAAATTCTTGAAGAAGCCCACAAATCTAAATACACCATGCATCCTGGAAGCGATAAAATGTACAAAAACCAATTATTGGTGGATAGGAATGAAGAAGCATATCGCTATCTATGTTACAAAGTGTTTAACATGTTCCCAAGTAAAAGCTGAACACCAAAAGCCTTCTGGCTTATTACAGCAACTTGAAATTCTTGTATGGAAATGGGAAATGATAACCATGGATTTCATTACTAAAATTCTCCGAACCAGTCGTGGGAATGATACAATCTGGGTTATTGTTGACAAACTTACTAAATCTGCACATTTTCTTCCCATGAAAGAAACATTCAGCATGGATAAGCTGGCATAATTGTACGTTAATGAAATCGTATCATTACATGGTGTGCCACTATCTATCATGTCAGATAGAGATAGTAGATTTACTTCTCGATTCTAGCAAAGTTTCCAAAAAGCTCTAGGTACAAAATTGAATTTTAGCACTGCCTACCATCCTCAAACGGACGGGCAAAGTGAAAGAACCATACAAACCCTTGAAGACTTGTTAAGGGCTTGTGTTATCGATCTTGGAGGAAGTTGGGATGACCACTTACCTCTAATGGAATTCTCCTACAATAATAGCTATCATACAAGTATAC
Organism: Smallanthus sonchifolius; assembly: GCA_023525975.1. NCBI lineage: Eukaryota > Viridiplantae > Streptophyta > Magnoliopsida > Asterales > Asteraceae > Smallanthus > Smallanthus sonchifolius. Next base: position 4,198,082 of record CM042024.1, on the reverse strand, counting down.
AGGCCGCTCCTTTTGAAGCCTTATACAGTCGTAAATGTCGAACTCCAATATGTTGGTCCGAAATAGGAGAAAATCAGTTATCCGGACCTGAAATAGTCCTGGAAACGACTGAGAAAGTTACTCAAATAAAAGATAGATTGAAAGCAGCTCGTGATCGTCAAAAAAGTTATGCTGATAAGAGATGAAAGCTTTTAGAATTCAACGTCGGTGATAACGTTCTGTTGAAAGTTTCACCCTGGAAAGGCGTTATAAGATTTGGAAAGAAAGGAAAATTAAGTCCTAGATTCGTAGGACCATTCAAAATCCTGAAAAGAGTTGGGCATGTGGCCTATCAACTCGAATTACCAAAAGAAATGAATAGAGTACACGATGTATTCCATGTGTCAAATCTACGCAGGTGTTTGGCATATGAATCTCTTGTAATGCCCTACAAGATGTAGAGGTAGATGAAATATTAAGATTCGTAGAGCAACCTTTGCAAATCGAGGACATGCAGTAAAAAGAAATTGAAAAGAAAGAAATTGATGATCGTGAAAGTAAAATGGAACTCCAGACGTGGCCCTGAGTATACATGGGAACTGGAGTCTGAAATGAAAAAGAATCATCCTCACTTATTCGAATGATCTCGAGGACGAGATTAAAACAAGTTGGGGAGGATGTAACACCTTCCACGAAAGTGTCCAAGATTTGACTAAGGTACAAACCACAAGGACTATAGACCAAGGTTTAAAAAGTAGAAATCATGAAAATTCAACAGTGAGGACCGTCACAGACAGTAACGGACCGTCACAGACGGTAACGGACCATCACGGTCGGTAACGGTCCGTTACGGGCTGGGCACACGAACCCTGTTGACGGACCACGTGTCCAGTGACTTATCTTCAAAATCTGACACGTGGAAACCCTTTAACGGACCGTCACACCTGGTAACGGTCCGTCACGGCCCCAAATTCACCCTGGTGCGCCACGTATCAACTCCGTAACGGACCGTCACACCTGGTAACGGTCCGTCACGACCCAAAATGACCAGAGGGCAACACGTGTCTGATGACTCGCAAACCCGACGGACCGTAACCACCCGTAACGGTCCGTCATGGGCTAAGAGTTTGCCCTATAAATAGATGGTCGAGTTCATTTCAATTCTTCACACCAAAATCGATCTTCACTTCCATTTCTTGTCACAGAGCTTCCTTAGCTCATTCCCGACGATCCCGATTCAACTCCCGCTCGTTGTAGTGCCCGGTATAGGAAGGAACGCTCGTAGAAAGGTCAAAACGCTAGAGAAACCAAGCTAAGGGATTGATACAGTAGATTTCCAAACTTAGAGGCTCATTCCCATAATCAAGGTGAATACTTTATCTCTCTAAAAACTTGTGTCAAACATTTTATTTACAAAAATGGCCAAGTAAAGGTTAAGGGAATAATGCTCAACGTTCTTTTACGAACAAAGCATTCAGGCCATAGGTATGCGTAAAACTTGCAAGGGATACACGGGTCTCGGGTGAAATTCTCGGATTGCGGCTGGTGCTTGTCTTATAACAACTTCGGAGGTAAACATGTCCATTGTTATAAGACATGACGCCAGTGTATACTGTGGTGCGATTGAACAGGACGGGCCTGCTGAATGTGTGGATTGAACATAAAGTTGTGATTATGAAATTAATACTTGTTTGTGCCAAATGATTTTAATGTCAAGATATTTGTATTCACCGGCGTTCGCGCTAATGTTTTATTTTCAAAATGTTTTCAGGTAACGAGTAAATTATGATGAAAATGGGGATTCAGGCAGACATAAGATCTGACCCAAGAAAAGTGAAAAGGATAGCTTATGCGTAGGATTGTTTCATCATTTGTTCCAACCTCAAGGATCCTTTTCACTTTTCTTGGGTCAGATCTTATGTCTTCCCGAATCCCTATTTTCATCATAATTTATTCGTTACCTGAAAACATTTTGAAAATAAAACGTCAACGTGAACGCCGGTGAATACAATTATCTTGACATTAAAATCATTTGGCATAAACAAGCATTAGTTCATAATCACAATCCACACATTCAGCAGGCCCGTCCTGTTCAATCGCACCACAGTATACACTAGCGTCATGTCTTATAACAAGGGACATGTTTGCCTCCGAAGTTGTTATAAGACAAGCACCAACCGCAATCCAGGAATTTCACCCGAGATTCGTGTATCCCTTGCAAGTTTTACGCATACCTATGGCCTGAATGTTTTGTTCGTACAAGAACGTTGAGCATTATTCCCTTAACCTTTATTTGGCCATTTTCGTAAAAGTAAAAGTTTGATACAAGTTTTGAAAGAGATAAAGTATTCACTTTTTGTATAGGAATGAGCCTCTTAGTCGAAAGTTTATAGACTATCTTCTTAATTTGATTTTTCTGGCGTTCTGTTACTTCTACGAGCGTTTCTTCTTAAACCGGGCACTACAACGAGCGGGAATCGAACCGAAAGCTTTGGGATTGAGGTAAGGGGTCTCTAGAATGATTTTTGTGTGTGAAGATCGGTTTGAATATGAGAAAAACGAATGAGATTGTCAAACTATTTATAGGGCCAAGTCTGGGGTCGCGACGGACCATTACGGGTGGTGACGGTCTGTCACCATATTAGGGTTCGCGAGTCACCGGACACATGTCGCCCTCTGGTAAGTTTGCGGTGTGACGGATCGTTACATGGCGTGACGGTCAGTTACGGAGTGATACGTGGTACACCTGGGTGAATTTGGGGCTGTGACGGACCGTTACCAATCGTGACGGTCCGTTATAGGGTTTCCACGCATCAGAATTCGTTTATTAGTCACCAGACACGTGGCGCGTCATCAGGGTTCGCGTGCCCAGCCCGTAAGGGCCGTTACCAACCTTAACGATCCGTTACCGTTTGATTTTGATGTTTTCTACATTTTTAACCTTGATCTTGGGTATATTACACTTATAGTCCTTATGGTTTGTACCTTGCTTAAATCTTGGACATTTTTAGAGGGCAGGTGTCACAGTCGGTAATACTGAAACTGTCAACATAGGGTGATAGATACCACGTTAAGATAATATCTATTTGTTTTTGAAATTTTTGGCTCACAATTCTCTTTTTATGAGAATAAATCTGAGTTTCGGTGGCGCCCGCATCCATATTCTATAATTCATGAGCTTATTGAGTAGAATATTGAGTTTTGTTTATATGTTACCCTCTAGGATGGCCACTTGGAGAAAACGCCCCTAAGTGATTCTTATGTGCTTTGTTGTTAGAATCTAGTCTATGTGTTACCTTCCGGGATAGTAAGCTTGGTTGAAACGCCTCTAGACGAAAGTTCATTTGCTTGAATTAATGCTCATTATCATACAGTTCATACATGATTTCATCTAATTTCTTACATAAATAAATCTTAGTTTAACGTGGTGGGTAAATCTATATGGTTTGATCCGTGCCTTTATTGATAACTGTATAAAATGGAATTAGAACACATTACGGGGGCTAGATAGTTGGTGCTTGGGTTTAATCTGACAGAAATACTGATTGTTGCTTTTTAACGCGTGAGTATGTTTGGCTAATTGGTAATTGAGTCTGTTAAAGTTAGATCTCAGTTTTAATTCCATTGCAGCTTTTTCGAGGACGAAAAAAGTTTAAGTGTGGGGATGTTTGATGTAGTGTGAAGCACACATCTTTATTCCTATTGTTTTCGTGTGTTTTTATTTAGTTTTGTGTTTGTTTTGAGTCGTTTTTGTATACTATTGAGTCTATTGTATATTTACAGGTGCTCGTGTGAGATACAAGTCAATACATGAAAAACCGAGCAAGAAAATGAAGGCCAAAGTTCAAAAGTTAAAAATGTGGAAAATAGACGCGAGAGAGGAAGAAGAAAGCCCCGCGGTACGCGAGGAAATCCAGAACCACGCCTACTAATTTGTTCCTCGTGGTACGCGAGAAACCCAGACCAATGTCTCGCGGTACACGGGAGACATAAAATCCGAGAAAAAACCCTAAATTCGAGTTATATTAGAATTTGAATGCCATTATGCGAGGAGTTCGACATTCGGCCGTGCAGAGAAGAGAAAAAGGAGATTTTGGGGCTAGAGAAGACCATTGAAGTGCAAGATTAAAGCTTTTGATCCCGGGTTTGTTTAGTTTAGCTTTCTCGGTGTTAAAGTTCGAATCTTTGTGTTTGATTTCTGAGTTTGATACTATGTTTTGCTTAATTACTTCTGTAATGGATGTTTTGAGTATGATTGTAGGCTAAAACTATGATATTGCCTATGTCATTAGATGATTACTTTGTTAAAGTCTTGATTTTTACTGGTTTTGGTTATTGATGATGGTTTATTGATTTTGTAAACAGTTTCTTGATATTAATTGTGATGAATATGTATGTTTAGATCTGATTGGTGATTGATTTCAATTCCGTACGTTGATTGTGGATGTCTTCCAGCTTGATTTGCGTATATAGGTCATAGCCTTTAGGGTTTGTGATTGTTTGTATGGTTTGCTAGAAATAGTAGCCATAGGAGTTGTGATTGAGAGTCATTAGAACTGAGTGTGTATCCTGTCTCAATACCCGAGAAGTGAGAGATAGTCGTTTAGTCTTCGTCATTAAGAATCCGAGTGTCAGCTGTCTGAGAGGAAGTTGGTATTAGGTGTCTAGTGATTGTTGTTATTCTGAATCATAGTTGTTATCTTGAGATTACCCCGTGCATTCTTTGAATGTGTTGTGGACAGTGAGACTGAAAGGTGATCTGTCTTTCGGGTACTTTATCATTGTTGGAGAGACCGAAAGGTAATTCACTATCTGGTGAGTTATTACATCTTTAGTTTCCTTAGTTTGTACACCCTGAGATTGATTAGGGATCTACTAGGTTGTCTAGAGTTGTTTCCTTAGAAACCCAGAACCATCATAGTTTCCAGAACCGGTAGAAGTTGTGCTTTGCAAGTAGGATTCCGACCTAGGTGGTATTCTTCCCATCTCTGATATTACCTTAGTTCTTTATCTTGATAGTTTGAGTCGATCTTGTTTGCTGCATTAGAAGTTAATCTTTAGTGTAGTCAACCCCCCATCAATCAATCTTTAGTACGAGTCAGAGTCTAGTATAGTTATAGTAGTGTCTCTAGGGTCCGATAACTCTGTTTACCATTAAGCTGTGCTACACTCGATAGGTCCACTTGCCTGTCAGTGCGGTTTAGTTGAAGGTAGTCCATTTATTACTTAGGAGTCTAGGTTAGGTTTTATTAGTTTTTATATAAACCGTGTGGGTGACATCAAGTTTTTGGCGCCATTGTCGGGGACACTTGGCAATAGCAATATTAGCTTTGACTAGTTCTTTTGTGTGATTTTTAGTTTATTTTCTTTCTTTTGTTTTTAAGTCTTAATTGTGTGTCTTTGTTTTATCTGCTACTTGTGTGTCCTATCTGAATGTCTAACATAGGATCGAGTCCTTCTGTTTTTGAGTCTTTATTTGTTTTCTTTTATTCCTGTGTCAGTTTATGCACCACACTCGTTCGCAGGGATCACCACCATATTCTGCTTCTTTAGAGCCCGAACGAGAGCTGCACGAGCGCACCCGTGACTTTCGGGAGCGTTTGAAAGCATTCTGCAGCAACCAGGTACGTTCTACTAGCCCAATTCCAATTCCTATCATGGGTGACGCTGACCCACCAGCGAGGCGTACCGTACACCAGAGGGCAAGTGACGGGGTCACCGGGGCGAGGTCTTCGATCACACACCCCGCTATTCTGACCACCAATACATGGCAGATCCCATCACATGTCATGAGCACGATCACTCATGCCACTCAATTTCATAGCCTTGATGATGAGGATGCACCCGGACATATGTGCCGCTTCGCGCGGATATGTGATACCTTCAGTATCACGGGTGTGTCTAAGGACGCTATCTACTTGCGTCTCTTCCCATTCTCGCTCTCTGGGCGTACTTCTACTTGGCTTGACACCCTCCTAGACAATTCTATCACCACATGGGAAGATCTTCAAGCCAAGTTCTGCAAGAAATACTATCCACCTTCAAAGGCCGCTCGCCTTCGAGATCAAATCCATTCGTTCCGGATGGACCCTGACGAGCCTTATCACATGACCTAGGAGCGGTTCAACGCGCTGTTGAGCCGATGCCCCAAGCATGGTCTTTCTGACTGGGAAATTGTGGTGAAGTTCTATAATGGCCTTACCTTCGAGAAGCATCAAATGTTTAACACTGCTGCGGGAGGCCATATCATGGATAAGATGGAGCCAGCCGAGTGTGAGGAGATGTTCGAGAGCTTCGCTATGGAGGAACAACAGCGGCCATCTACTAGGACTTCCATTCCTAGCGCTAGAGCATCCACCTCTTCTCCTAGAGGTATGCATCAGGTCACTCATGATACTAGCGTGGCTGCTGCACTCGCAGCTATGGCTAATGAGATCAAGGAGCTCAAGCTCAGTGCTATTAGGTTTGAGGTGTGCAGGGGAGGCCACGACACCAGAGATTGCCCCGTCAATCATTAGGAGCATGTGAGTTTTGCTGGCAACCAGAACCAGAACCAAGGGTACAACAACTATAATAATTCTTTTGGCTCGGGATGGAGATCTGGAAACAACCCGCCTGAGTTTAATGGTCGCCAGAATCAGTATGGAGGAGCTGAAGCTCATAAACTCATCGGGTTTAACCCACAAAACTCATAACAAGTTCAATTAATAAATAAAACATACAAGTATGTATGATAGCCCTAAAATGGTAAAAACATTAAAGAGAGGATTAGAAACTCACTGTTGTGAAGATCCAATTCTTGTTCTTCAACCGTCCTCTCGCTCGAAATCTGAACATGTCAAACATATGATTACATGATCAGAATACATCCTAAACATACGTCGAATAACCTATAACACAAACCCCGACACTCGGTCTCATCAGCACGCCATTCCTTCCCCACGAAACCCTAGTTTCACGAGTTCACGAGAATCGGATCGTTCTTGACCCGTTTAGAACTCGGACACTCGAACCAGGTTCCATGCATGCACGTAAACCATGCCATGCAAAACCTTAATCGGGTAGTACCCTAACCGGCTCCCGTTACCGCCTTCCGTCTCCTCCACCTTGCACCGCCATGCATGACGTCTTCATCTTCTCCGTCGAGCCAAACCCTAGTCGAGCCCTACTCGACTAACACCTCCCACCACCAACACCGTTGGCCTCCTCTCGAGTCGCCATACACGCCGGATTACATCACCATCGCCATCACTGCCGTTCGTCATCGTAGAACACCTCCACAGCAGCTACCGGAGTCGCCCCGTGAATCACCTTCAGTACCCGACCAGCCACCCCCGTCGCGCCGCCGTCTCCTTCGCTGGCTACAACCACCGCCGAGAGCCACCGTGGAATCAGCCGTCGTCGACCGTCACCACCATGACTCGTTTAACCCACCACTCAGGTCTTCGTACCGGTTACACCACCAAACAACCACGCCACTGTTATCATTACCGATCACCGCCCAACTCGAAACCCTAAACATAATTCCATGAAATAATGATCGTAAACAATGTAAACGAGATTACCTCAATGTGTTTTGGAGACTACCGATTGAAAGCCACCGCATCACCGCCTCCGTTTCCCGTTCAACCACCCCCGTCTCCTTTCCATCCGTCGCACACCTAGAGCCGATATGGCTCTATGGTTTGCTCTTTAAGTGGTATTTAAACCACTAACTTACATCCGAGTACATTGGTTTCTGTCTCACGCGTTTCGATCACAACCTGAACGCAAAACGACTCCCCACGTCCTTTAAATCCATCGACTTGCAATTTACGCGCCAAACTTTGTTAACCCATCTGTTTAATAGGGATCCGGGTCGCTCTCTGACCTGAACCATTAGCTTTCGAATTTTCGTGATGTTACATTGACTGCCAATATTATTAAAAAAGATTGATTGACCGGATGAGTATAAACCAATATTTTTATAATTGGATTTAACAAGTCAGGGAACTGCCTGTAGAAATGGTCCCTTAAGTGTATTTAACCGTCCCCTTTTGAACCGGCCAGTTACAGGTTAGATTGGATAACCTTACTTAGTGGTCGGAACGAATTTCAAAATATTTTTTTCACATCAAAATCTCTTTTGCTCATTCATTTATTATTTATTTAAAGCTTAATACTTTATTACAATTGTAAATACATATCTTTGTTTTAAAGTAGTTAAATATTTGTTTTAATACTTTATTAGAATTGTGTGGCGCTTCAAAGGGTTCAGGGGGAAGGGTGTAAATGGCGTAAGAGTATCCGTGGGTGGATGGAGCAGTCTCAGTTCCGGGATTTAATGTTGCTTATTGATCGGGTTCACCTCTATCCGACTAAGGATTAGTGGATGTGGTCTTTAGATGGTATGACGGAATTCTCGGGTAAAAGGTACGCATGATTTGATTGATGGTGTGTGTCTTCCAAGTGGGCCAATGAATACATATTGGTTCAAATTCCTTCCACAGAAGGTCAATATCGGTGGGTGGAGAGTGTTAGGTAGTCGTCTTCCTATTCGGGTTAATTTGAATAAGAAAGGGATCGATGTGCCTTCTATTCTTTGTCCTTTCCAGAGTCCATTTTCATGTTTTCGAGGAGTGTTCCTTGGTGGAGAGGATTTGGGATTTGGTGGTTGTCTGGTTACACGTATCTATGCCGGCGATTAGTGTTGTATATTTTAGTGTAATTGGATTAACTTGTTTGATCAATACATATCATCATAAATATCAAATAAGTTAGGAGATGCGGAGTGCATGATTATTTTAGTTTATCATGATATAACGGGGGGCCGGGGGCAGCGCCCCTGGAAGCAGGGTCCAAGGGGCAGAGCCCCTGGCTGGGATCGAGCGTAATTTTCTAATAAATTATTATATAAAATTCGTGTAAAAAATTGGGCAGATTTTATTTAAAATTCGAATTTCGAATTTGAAATAAAAGAATAACTGCCAAAGACAGTTATCTTTTTTCCCAGATAAACACTGTATTGATCATACGATGTTTTTTACTCTAGCTCAATATTATCACAAAAATTCTCTATATTTGGTGTTCTAAAATTCTCTGATTTGTATCCGATCAAACATTTGGGTGAACCATCAAATAATTTTGATCTAAAAGTGCTCACACGCCTTTCAGAGTATCCAAGTATCATTCCGTTTTCTGTAATTTCTACAACAATTAGATTTCCGACTGATCTTATGGAGTGGCTCGACAACTCTAATCTCACAAGGGCTAAGAAGGAGCTGGTAGGATTGATAATTTTTGTTGTGTGGTGACAGTTTGGAAGCTAAGGAACGATATGGTTTTCATGAAGAATCGTCTAAAAAAATCGACTCTTTTTTATGACAAATTGCATTTTTCTTTTCTTTGATATGAGAATAGGAATAGAAAATGTAAGATCACATGGATAGACTAGTTACAAAACCCTCTAAACTTTATGTAATACTTTTTATTTTTGACCGTCTAGCGTCTTGCTAGTCGGTGTTTGTTATATATATTATGCCTCCGTTCAAAAAAATTACTTTTAACACAATCTAAATTTTAAAACCGGTAAAACGAACGGTCCAATAACCGATCCCAATATAAACTTTTGGTGCGAAGGATTCCTAAAAACCTTTTTAATCATGTCCATTAAGGAAATTATAATTTGCCAATTGTTTATAAACATATCATGACGAAAACACTACACATAATGAGCATCACCTTCTTTAATTAATATGGATGAATCTTATCTTTTATTATTATTATTATTATTATTATTATTATTATTATTATTATTATTTGTCAAGCCGAAATTAATACTGGTAGGTTTACAAAACGAAGAAAAGTGGCTAATTAAATATACAAAATAATTCAAGTTAAGAGATTAATATCTCAGTTGAAGAAGTCAAACAACTCCTGACAAAACGTTTGACTTTTCGGATCTGCAATACAACGACACGTATTATTTATATTATATTAGGTGGTGATACGATTAGATACCGTTTCACTCATCTTGTATTATTAAACTAAATATTGTTAGTTTATTTATTTATTTTTAAATATCGTATTAATTGTTCCCTCACTTCCAACCTTGTATATGTTGCGTTTTATTATTGTTTGATTTAATGTCACTTAAAAAATAAAAATAACTTCCAACCGCCAGTTGCATGTGATTTGGCCTTCTATACATCATCTTATTGGTGACACGTGTTTGTTATTGGTTACTTAAAAACTTATAAAAACGAATTTTTATATTTCTTTTAAGTTATAGGAAGTTGTATAATATTACTTCCCTTAATATCTTTTCAAGTTGTTTCGGGAAGTTATCATATTATCAATTTTTTTAACCAGACGAATATGTTACATCAAAATTTATGGAGGTTAATAATATCATATTAACTAATGGAATCATATAAAATACATGTTACATAAGATAAGTAACCTTTAAAGAGATTAAAGATGAAAAACTAGTAGAGACCAGATTCAAAACTATGACCTATGTTAGATGGACTTAAGTGTTTACCACTCCATCACCTCTTTAAAGGTTTACATGTTGTGAATGGTTATTTCACAACTAAACAAATATTACGAATATGCATAGAATGTTCTGAATGATTACAATTAAGAAACTGAAAGTAATCAAGTATAAGTACTAGAGAAGGGTAAGAGAAGCTTAGAGATTTAGAAAGAAAGATGAGGAAGAAGAACACACACTGATCATATTTTTCACGCCCTAATTGCACTCTTCCGCTTCGTTATATCATGCGACGTCCTAATTCTTTTCAATTTGTTGGGCCTTCTTAACTGGGTTGGTTGGGCTTGGGTCCGGTTCATAACATTACATATTGACATACTTTCAACAAAATATCACAATACTCCCCCTGAAAAGTTTATGCGGAATCCGCATGTCTCGCAAAATATGCTTAACGGATAAATAGATGCCTAGCTATATTTTTTTATGTGGATCTAAGAACACATAAATTTTCAAATAATCGTCTTTAAGCACATATATGAGGTGAATGGAGGTGAGTTATACATGATTTAGCACATTTAAACCTGTAATTTACTTCAAAACTCAATGATTTTACGATCTTTTTAGCTTTATTTTATCCATAAATGTGTATTTTTTTAATCAAATCTTTATTCAATGATTTTATAACTTTTTATTTAGTCTTTACGGATATAAAGAAGCAATGAAACATTGTCTTACAAATTGTTGTGATCGATTTCTCGTTTTCTTAGAGAATTTTGCCTTAACATCATAGGAAAAATTTTCTAATACGCCTTTACATACCTCAAACTCCTATGAAGCAACATCCACGAACATCACGCGTTAAATGCCTTGACAACTCTATAACATCTGATAACTCAACAAGACAAATTTTGGGACAGCAGTGTGACATTTTTAAAAAACTAAATGAGATTTTTACATTTCATTAAATAACTAGACGATTTTCGATATCTTGATTATTTCATCGTGTTCTTGGCACGATACGAGTTTACTTGCTAGATTGACCAAGTATAAACTCTATTTACACAAAATTATTATCACTCTTTTTCTAATCATCATAGATAAAACATATTCTAAATATGTAGTTTATCTTAAAGTTTAAATACCACAAGCCATTTATTAGGGTAATCCAAGTCAAAACAAACAAATACAATGAACCAAAAATATTTAAATTATTTATTAGTTATAAATAAATAACATACACACACTTTTTGACTTGTAAATTTATAAAATATAAAATAAAATAAAATTGTCTTATTGTGAGGTAACAATAATTTAAAAACGTTAAAAACATGGACACGCACCGAGGTGTTGTGGCTTCATGCGACTGAAGCATGTGCTGTTGAGTACACGTCGTCGTTTTGTTTATGCAAAAAAAACCGTCGCTTTCTTGGACCTAACAACGTTATTATTGCCCATAAAATGTTGACACAATTGGCATTTTGGACACGTTGCCAGATTGCCACCTTTTTCCTTCACATAAGTGAAGGGCTATTAAACGTGTTCGTTTCTTAAAAGAAAACGACCATAATAAGAGAGAAAATTGAATAAAAATGGTGAATAAATAAAGGTAATTATAAGTGCATGTATGTTGATTTAGGGTGAAAATGAGGCGAGCAGAGCCGATCCTGAGCTTGTCTAAGATGAAGTTTGGCTTGTTAACTTAAGAGAATCCTAGTTTAAAATCGAGAAGCTCGAGTTTGTTTCACGAGTAGTCTACAAGCTTGACCTTGATCCGGCTCAAGCTCGACTCGTTTATTATTTTTTAATTATTTTATTTGGTTTTTAATAATCCAAACTATGACTCATTGGCTGATAATAATCCAAACTAACAGTTTGGCTGGTGATAATCCTAACTTTCACTTCTGTTGTCAATGGCAGTACCAGTAGCATAATCATCATAGATTTACACTCGATTTACACTTATTTTCGCTCAAAATGATGATTTTAAATGAAATGGATAAATGTACAAATGAAATCGAGTGTAAATATATGATGATTATGCTACTGGGACTGTCATGGACAACAAAAGTGAAAGTTGGGATTATCACCAGCCGAACTGTTAGTTTGGATTATTATCAGCCAACGAGTCATAGTTTGGATTATTAAAAACCAATTTGCCTTTTATTTATATATATTTTTAATTCTTTTTAACAAGATTAAACAGGGAACTTTTACATGTTTGTAGTTCGACCAACTATGATATACATAACCAATTGTTGAGCCATCAAGAAGACACAAGCGCAAAAGCCGGAGGCAACAAAGATGAGGATGCTGAGGTGGATGTGTGGGCACACAAGGATGGATCAGATAAAAATTAAGTTTTTGGAGAGAAATTGGGGGTCGCATGTATCTCGTATAAGTTAAGTGATGGTAGATTGAGATGGTTTGGACATGTGAAGAGAAGACATATAAGCGAGCTAGTAAGAAACGTGGAAACCCTCAAAGTGGAAGCCTAAAAGGGAGGAGGGGCAGAGGCAAACCCAAACTAACATGAGATAAGCGGATTAGGTAGGATATGATAAACTTGTGCCTCTTCGAGGACATGATCAAGGATATGAGTTCTTGGAGACGTCGGATTAAGGTTATGGACTTTTAGGGGATTGTATAGATCTGTCTTAGACTTGTCTTTAGCCTCAACATTAGCCCAAGCCTTAGCTTTGCATTAGGCATAGTTTTTTTCTTAAGGTAAGGGGTATACCCTCACATTTTTCCCAAGTAAGCTCCCTCACTTAAGAGGGGACGGTGTTTCCCGTGAGTGAGCCCCCTCACTTGAGATCTCAGCCAATCACACGGTGCCATCTCACACCAACTCCCTAACGCCTCCTTCTTCCGTGAACTCCCTCACGCCCACTCACGCTATAGAGGCGGTGTTCGGGAACCCCCTCACACCATGAAGCCCTCATAGTTCCCACCCATGAGGGTATACCGGATACTCTTAGTCTTTGTTGTGCCCCAACGTTTAACTTGGAGTATAGAATTTTTTAGGAAAATGTGTAGGTAATGTGTAACATCCTGGAAATCCGTAAGCAAATGTTTCGGGTTAGGGGACTAACCAAATCTTTATTAAATGTCCTGGTTAGCACGGATTGCCACGTAAATCTCGATTCTACGAGAATAAGAGGACCGGTTTACCGTTTAATGTCTAAATCGTGATCTAAGCGTGCGAGTACGGAACACAGGGACCCAAATGGAAGTTAGGAGGGTTTATAAACCACTTTAAGGAAAAACCCTAGGCCATTCGGCCTAGGGGGTGCGCGACGGCATGAAGGAGACGAGGGGAGAGAGGGGAAATCGGAGACTCTACTCCTAGCCAAAGGCAGTGGTGCTCGACGGCTGTCATGGAGGCATAGCGATGGCGCATGGCGGTCGCTGGCGGGAGAATGTTGAGGTGTTGCCGGGCTAGGGTTGGCATGACGAGGGCCACGGGGACGATGGACACCAACAAGGACGGCTTGGGGGTGCGGCCATGGTGTTGGTAGCTCGACGGTGAGAGTGGGGATAACGTGACCATGGTGGTGACGCATGGTGGTGATCGGTTAAGCAGTACAAGATGGTGGAGACGGAGGGTTCCGGTAGAGCCATTCCCGAGTGAGGTTTTGCAAGGCGAGTTCACGTGCATGCATGGGAACCCGACTCGAAGCTCATACGTTTCGCGGAGTTAGGGTTTGTGCATGGTATGGCTAAGGTTGCATGACACGTGTAAGTGCATGCGCGGAGCCGGTTCGCGTACGTGAGTTCTAAATGAGTCGAGGACGATCCGATGCGTGTATTGGTGAAGCTAAGGGTTCGGTGAATCGGAATGACGAGAAGAGGTGGCTGGGGGCTGAATTTAGTTATATTTGTATGTTTTCAACGGATGTTTAGAACGTAATCTGATCCTTAGATCATACGTTAACAGGTTTGGGTTATAAGGGAGGACGGTCATGGTGCAGAGCAAGGACTGAAGCTCTACATAACAAGTGAGTTTCTAATCCCCTCTTTAAATGTCGTATATACCTGCAGAATGTGTTTTATTACATTAAATGTGTTACGAGTTTTGAGGTTTAACCAGGTGAATTTATGAACTTAAATATTCAATACGGGCTAAGGGTTTATGTGTTGACCTTAGGATGTGTGTGATAGAAGTGGGTATGATGGTTGTGTGTTGTATAATGATCCATTTAGAGTTAGTCAGGGTGAGTCGGGATATGAGCTAGACATTTATGAGTATGTGTAGGATATGTTATCCTGAGAAGGTGTGTGGGATCCAGGTCTAGTTAACTAGTCATGTAAATGAAATATGATGTTATGTGTTTTATACTTGTGTTGTGTGTTTGCATCGCTGTCTCTGTGAGGACGAAATCCTTCGGGAAGTCACCAAAGGTGACAATATTCAGCAGGTCAGTGATGAGCTCGAGGTGTGTCGATCGCCCTGACGAGGGTGCAAGTGACGAGGTAGGTCTTTGTGTGCATCTATATGTGTTTAAATTGCATACAAGTGTTGGGTTATATTTGATGCATGAGATGATGCTGATATGGTGTGTAGATGATATTGATGTGGTGTGTAGAGTTAGATTGACCGTTGTGTCGGGATGATGATGTGGTGTATACAACTGTTGTGTTAGTTGACTTGTGAGAATCTTGGTCAAAGCTGGGTAAGTCGATGTCTAGGGATTGGTAGTGTTAACCAGGTTTTCGGGTTAATACGGGTGCTAGATTACAAGTTATTAGTGTGGTAAGTTTGATCCATGTCGGTGAGACTTACTGGGTTATAATTATGGGATGAGTCTTGGGTGGTGAACTTTTGGGATATCGTAAGATAACGGGGGTTATCTATATGCTAATAAATTAAAAAACTATTTTATAAGAACCGGAGTGTCGATAAATAATAATTGTGACGATATGGTTTTTATTTAAAATAAACTATTAGAACTCACTTAGCGTAGCTGACTTTGTGTGTACGTTAGATCGTTTTGCAGGTGAGCTTGGTGGTCGACGTATCTTGGCTTGAGAGCGGTACTACTCGGATTGGTGTGAAGGCATTCGTAAGGTAAAGTTAACAACGATGATGTGTACAAAAGATTATTATTTTTAGAAAGACTTCCGCTGTAGATTTGATTAATAAAACGAGTACTTTTAAAGAGAATACACAGGGATGAGATCCAACTGTAGGATTCCCGGTTTTGGGGCCTTACATAATGTCAAAGGGTTAGTGCTACATTTTTTTCATGTTTCTCTACTCTGTTATCTTGTTGCTAATATAGTTCGCCCGCCACTTTATGCTTGCGGCATTTTACTATTATCACTATTGGTAGTGCTCTTAGTCACATGTTATATTATCTGGATTTATATACTATACTACAAATTATACATGTAAATAAGAAGTTTTTTTGGAGCCCAGAGTCTCGTTAGAAGCGGTCTCTCTATCCCCCTTGGATAGAGGAAAGGTTTGCCCTCATCCCACTCTCTCCAAACCGTACAAATAACTATGCTATGAGTGAGATTTTTCTATGTATCTTTGTTTCTATTTGTAATAATTTTTATATATAACACAATAAATATTATTTAATTATTTTATTGTTTTTAATGTAATAAAAATTATTATGTAAATATATATATATATATATATATATAATATTAAAAAATTATATAAATAACGGCCTCGTTTAGGCTCTTAAGCCTAGTCAAGCTCACTATGTGAAGCTCGGGTCCGAGCTCGCTTATTAAACATGCCCCAATTTAATCGTGAGCTCGTTTAAGATCAACTCAATTTAACCTTTTAGTAAGATAATCTTAAGTAGGGATTAGGTTCAGATAAAAAGGATTCTAATTCTAAGAAGGGTGAGAAGGATTTAGAGCCATTAGATCAGACTGTAGAAAAGATTTAATGGTTGATATTAAATTGTATGAGAAAAAGTTGTTGGAATGGTATTTTAGTCTTGGCCACTTTTGTTGACTTTTTATCAAGTTCCCCCCTCATTTTTAAACATTCATAACTTTTACATACGACATTATTTTTTTTTTTAAATTACACCATAAAAACGAGCATTTTTTTATCTTTAAAACGAGTATAGTGTCGTTATAAACAAAAAAGAAAAAAAAATTTACGTTTTCCAACTCATTGTGTAATACAAGTTCATTGTGTAATACATGTTCATTGTGTAATACAAGTTCAATGTGTAATACAAGTTCACTGTGTTATATGTATTTATCACTGTGTTTTACGTTTTTCAGCTCATTGTGTAATTAGTTAGGTCATTGTGTAATACAAGTCCATCGTGTAATACAAGTCCATTGTGTAATACAAGTTCAATGCGTAATACAAATTCATTGTGTTATATGTATTTATCATTGTGTTTTACGTTTTTCAGCTCATTGTGTAATTAATACAAGTTCATTGTGTAATACAAGTTCATTGTGTAATACAAGTTCAATGTGTAATACAAGTTCATTGTGTTATATGTATTTATCATTGTTTTACGTTTTTCAGCTCATTGTGTAATACAAGTTCATCGTATAATACAAGTTCATTGTGTAATACAAGTTCATTGTAATACCACGTCTGGTCATTGTGTAATATCTAGTCATTATGTAATTAATCAGGTCATTGTGTAATACAAGTTCATTGTGTAATACAAGTTCAATGTGTAATACAAGTTCATTGTGTTATATGTATTTATCATTGTGTTTTACGTTTTTCAGCTCATTGTGTAATACAAGTTCATCGTGTAATACAAGCTCATTGTGTAATACAAGTTCATTGTGTGATACAAGTTCATTGTGTGATACCACGTCTGGTCATTGTGTAATATCTGGTCATTGTGTAATTAGTCAGGGCATTGTGTAATACAAGTTCATTGTGTAATACAAGTTCAATGTGTAATACAAGTTCATTGTGTTATATGTATTTATCATTGTGTTTTATGTTTTCCAGCTCATTGTGTAGTTAGTAAGGTCATTGTGTAATACAAGTTCATCATGTAATACAAGTTCATTGTGTAATACAAGTTCATCATGTAATATAAGTTCATTGTGTAATACAAGTTCATTGTGTAATACCACGTCTGGTCATTGTGTAATACAAGTTCATTGTGTAATTAGTCAAGTCATTGTGTAATACAAGTTCATTGTGTAATTAGTTAGGTCATTGTGTAATACAAGTTCATTGTGTCAAATATTTTTCATCATTGTGTTATATGTTTTCATCATTGTGTTTTATGTTTTCCAGCTCATTTTGTAATTCGCTCATTATTGTGTAATTTGCTCAAATATGTCAGGTCATATGCTCATGTGTAATATCAGTTCATTGTGTAATATCAGTTCATTGTGTAATATCAGGTCTGATCATTGTGTAATATCAGACATTGTATTACACATTTACCTGGTGTATTACACATTGACCTGGTGTATTACACATTGACCTGGTATATTACACATTGACCATTATGCCCTCCCTTTAAAAACAATAAAATGACACATGTCAAGCTTAGAATCCTTCTTACCCTTCTTATTTTTAAAACCCTTTTTACTATAACCTAACCCTCTTAAGTAGCTCATGAACATTTGTGTTTGTTTACACCTCTAATGCTCATAAGTCATAACCACACACTTCCCTTTTACACATCACAATAATTACAAGAAAGTGTTAAATTTTGAAAATAACTTATCAAAGAACTCGCTAACGTAGTTTTAGTAAATTAACTTCCTAATTAACAATTAACATGGTCAATTTTTAAATAAAAACAAAACGAGCCCAATAAAAGATTAATAATGGCAAAGTTATTGGTAAGCTATGGTAAGGATGGGATGGGGCAAAACATTCCCTCTGTCATAGAGGATAGAAAGGCTGCTCCTAGCGAGACGGATCAATCCAAAACTTTTTCTAAACATATAAAGTATAGTGTGTAGATAGCATAAAGCCATAAAGTATGTTTCATGGAATCAAAACAAAAGTACTAAAATAGTAGTTGTAAACTTCCTATAATAGAAAGTGGTAAAAATACTATGGTAGTTGACTATAAAACAACAGGAGACGAGAAAAAGGTAACAGAAAGCCTTTGAAAGTACCTAAACACTCCTTAAAAAAAATCTATACGCCACGACGACGTTAACACAAAAACTAAGGCACTCTCTTTAAAACTCAATAACCTTAATCCAACGTCTTCACGAACTTCTATTTTCGTTTATATCTTAATTCTTAAGAGATGTGTAAGTCTATCAACTCATGTCTAATCCCCTCATCATATATCAGTTTGGGTCTGCTCTAATCCTCTTAAGAAGCACGACGATCAATTCCTAAATCTCACCACTAACTAGTCTTGACATCATACTAATAAAGTTGCTCTCACTTAAAATATTTAATTAAAATTTGAATTTATATCAGTTGACATCATACTAATATTCATGACTACAAAAAGATTGAAGTGTTAAAACATGTATCATATTTAATAGGGAAACTAAAATTGTGGAGTATTCAAAAGAGTTTATTGAATCATTGTGAAAATAAACGGCTTATGGCAAATTGAGGTTATAGACTTTAATTTATATAATTTATAGGGTGAGAGTTTTTTTTTTAAGAACTATAAGTTTTGCGAAAACAAATTTAAACCATTCATTTATCCTTAAAATTAATAAAAAGTATGTAATTGTAAAAGTTAAATGATTTCTCTCTCTAATTATTTAATTCCCTTACCTTTTATTCTTTTAATAGCTTGTATCATGTTTCGCACATATGTGTATGTAAAAAGATTATAGACAACCAACGCATATGCAGATATATTTATAATATATTAAACACATAGATTTACGTATATCAATTGAAAGAGAATCACATAACAATATAGTATTTTAATAGTTATGTCAGAATATTAGATAAATATACAAATAAATAAATGATTTTAATTGTTTTAAATGAATTCTATTCTTATGTATTTGTAGATTCAGAGCACCTAATTAGACGACATTACATGCTATCGAAGTATTCAAAATGTTTTATTAACATCTAAAATAACATTACATGTTATATAAGTATCAATTTGATCTCATTTATTCTAGTTCCGATCGAAATGGTTACAAAAAATATAGAACGCCGAAAATATTATCCTGAAGCATCTAGAGATACTGGGCCATCATGAATTTTGTAATTTTATATTTTAGCAATTTATATCGCCAACTATATAATTGATATCAAATTAATATTTGAATGACACGTACGTATTGTTAATTTAATATGCTATTGACTTGGTGTAACCTTTTGATTTTTGAATGTTTTGATGGGTTACGAAACACTTGGTCAATTAAAGTAGGGTTTAATATTAGGTTACAAACCGATTAAATCGAACACAAACTAAATCGAGATCGTTTAAAATTGAACTGAATTAGTTATTTGGTTTTAAGAAATGAAATTCAGTTAAACCAGGAAACCGAACTCATACATTTTGATTGTTACAAAACCAAGAAACCCGAACAGACTACTTTATTAACATTTTTGTGAAAGTGTAAATTTTATAAGAAAATCATTATAACTTGTAATATCTCTTCTTTTCATCAGAACAATTTTTGTTATAAATAAATAAAGGTACCTAGTAATATCTCGCTCATAGTGTAGGATCTTGAGATGGTAAGACGAGGGAAAATCTTAACGATTCCTGTCGTAAATGTTAGTGTTAAAATTATTTTTTAGTCAATATAATCAAATTATTAGTAACAAAAATAAAACACTAACATGGGACCAGTGAAAATCAAGAATGTGGTTTTGATAGGTCCTTAAATGTGTGGTGTAGGGTGTTGCCTTGCTATATGTTACTATGACTGTCGGGTTGACCCATCGACTTCATGGGCTATTGAATTCAATCAATGTATCACATTCAATCATTAATTGGTTGTTGATGGCTAAATAATTTTGATAAACATGTCATGATGTTTTCTTTTGATTTTGTCGTATTTCATCAAACCCTAATTATTTTCACACATGGGCGGAACTAAATGAGTTTCGACGTTTGGTAATACTCGGAATGATCAAATTTACTATTAATAGAGATATATAATGTTTATTAATTTCTCGTAGTTTATCATCCTTTTGATCAGGGTCGGCACAAAAGCTTGAGCTCAAAAACGGTTGCTTTAGGCTATCACCATGTTAGAGCCCCAAACTCTAATGCATGAAATAAATTGACAACTTCGTAATAGTGATAAAGTTTCTCAAATATTTTACTAAAGTCATTCAATTATTTTTTTTTCCTTTAAAATTACTCAATTTTCGTTAGATGTTTCAATCTTGTGAATTTTTTTATAAATGTTATAAAAAAAGTTAATGAAGTAATATAAATAGAAGATATGTTAATCTTGATTACTATATAGTGATTATTTTTTGTCAGTTTAACTAGAACTGGACAATTATGAAATTTAGTTATTATTTAGTGAAATTGTTTCTTCACGGTTACCTCCTATTTCAAGTCAATTAAAAAAAAATTATCACTAAATACTAAATGAGATTCATATATGTTTTCCATTTAGGTTACTTAAATTTTTTTAAAATTAAATTAACATTTATAAAAAAATCACAAGATTGAACACCTAATAAAGTTTTTCATGCCACGTGTCGCCTCCATATTCATTATCATCATTTTTTCCCGCTTCTCTATCTTATTAAATACACCTCTATCTTTTAGTAATAATATATTTTTAAAAAAAATAATCTTTATATTAATAAATCTCCTGACATATTTTGAGGAGTGTATGGGTTAACAGATTATATTGTATTTCACGGGTTTATTCAACCCGTATAAAACACGAGTTTTTAAAAAATAAATTTTTTATTACTTAATATATATATATATATAACATTATATCTATTCAATCCGTGTAAAACATGAGATTTTAACCTAGTATATATATATAGGGGAAGGTTCATTTCAGAACACTAAATATTGCGAGAACACGCATAACTAAACGAATTATTCATTTTTTCAATCTTAAAAAGTTTTAAAATATAAGAAAAATGATATAAATGTAATGTTTATTCGTTTTTCATGAAATTCAAATAAAAAAAATATGAAATATTCGTTTATATACATACCTACACATGTGTAGGAAACTTTAAAATATATAAAAACATATGAAAAAACTAGTTTAATGGTTTTTTATGTACATAACTATACATATTTGTATGTAAGAAGTATACAATTTAAAATTTTTTACCATGGATCAAAAAATTAAACGATTTAGGTTTGTTCCTTCTATTCTCGCAGAATTTCCTTGTTCTGAAGTGAGTTCTCTCTCTGGGGGTTCAATTCAGAATAATAAATATTGCTAGAACACGCAGAACAAAACGAATCATTCACTTTTTCAATCTTAAATAGTTTTAAAATATAAGAAAATAATATAAATGTAATGCTTATTCGTTTTTCATGAAATTCAAACAAAAATATATGAACAAATTTAGTTTATATACATACCTACACATGTGTAAGAAACTTTTAAATATATAAAAACATATCAAAAACTAGTTTTATGGTTTTTTACGTACATAAACATACATATTTGTATGTAAGAAGTATAAAATTTTAACAAATTTACTATAAATCAAAAAATTAAATGATTTAGGTTTTTTCCCTCAGTTCTCACAGAAAGAGAGTGAGAGTTTAAAATACAAAGGATTGTTAACATGTGAAGGTACGAATGATTCAGGACCATTGATTTAGGAAATCAAAGGTTAAAATGAAGGGTGTGCCTAGTCAGCTTGTTTTTAAGCATGAAAAGTGTCTGAAGGGGTAAAATTGGAATATCTTACCTTTATGACTTTTTTCAAGTTCCCCATTTTTTTTAAAACACGTATAACTTTTTTATACGACATTATTTAAAAAAAAAATACACCGTAAAATCAAACATTTTATTCTCTTTAATTTGAGTATAGTCTTGTTATACTTTTAATATAAAAAAATCAATTTTTTTTAAGAAAATGTATATGTGTTGTTCGTATAACATGTGTGATTATCACCACGTGTTATTATTCATATAACATGCGTGATTATTAGTATAGCATGCGTTATTATCATTTTAAAACATATGTTATTATCATTTTAGAACAAGCGTTATTATTATTATTATTCTTATAACATGCGTTATTATCATTTTTAAACAAGCATTATTATCATTTTTAAACAAGCATTATTCAGGGGCGGCCCAACAATGGTAAAGGTTGAAGCAAGGGCTTTAGGCCCCCAAAAAAATAGGTGCCCCATTTTGTCAAAAAAAAAATTTGTGCTAACATAATAACTTAACACACATGTTGGACCCAAGTAACCCATTTAACCTTGCAAATTTGGATAACTGAATATGGTGGTTGAATCTGGGGAGCTCAAGAAAGTTGGAAATGACCTAACAATTTAATGATGTTTTTGGCTGCAAATATGTTGATGCACATCAAACTTATATTCTATTTTTCTTATTTTCTACTTTTTAATTTTGGCTTCAGTAATTTTTTTTATTTTCTATAAATTTTATTAAAATTTGCCTAATTGAATGGAAACTGAATTGCATTTATCATAAAGAAGTTGGGAGTCACCTATGGATCTCGACTCGATGGATGGAATCACCATTCCTATTCCTATATGGAGGATATCGTGACTTCACAAGTGTGGGACATGCACTATAGGTATATATATACTGTTGTGCTGTTAAATTTAACGTTTAATTGCTCTTTTTTTAGTTGATGCTCTTTTATGTATTTAAGTTATTATTGTGGGTCCTAAGTACGGACAAAGAATTAGGGTTTATAACAATAAGGTTCGGAAAAGAGTCCCGAAATTTCAATTCGCTTTGGGTCCCCAAAAATGTTGAGCCAGCCCTGGCATGATTATTTGTATAACATGCATTATTATCATTTTTTAAACAAACGTTATTATAAAGTATTTGTTATTATTATATAACTTGCGTTATTATTATTACACAGACGACTTTACTCCTCGCCCCAATGACACGTGTCGCGTCCTGGTTTCGTACGCTAAAAAGCCTTTGTACCATCGTCCTCCTCGATGTCGATGTCGCCGCCGCCACCGGTCGGTGTTAACAATATAATCCTACCTTTTTTTTGGTTTTATATATAAGAGAAATTTAAACTAAACCCAAGTAATAAAAACTATTTGGCTCGGTGGTTGCAGCCATTCACATCAACCAGCCAGGGTTCGACCCTACCACGCGGGCTGGTCTTTTAATTTCTTAGTTACACTACACGGGCTATTGTGATTGGTGGGCAGTGGGCTATTCAGCCACCAAGGCCCAAATTCTTTTAACTAGGCCCATTCATCCAATTTAAATTTTCAACCTAGTGATCTTTAATTGTAGTCACCAACCATCTTTTCGTTTAGTTCCCCGTAGCAATTTCAAGCATGTTCTTTCATTTTCCTTTTTTTGAACGGCCAATGAATATAAGCCCGGCCATCCGAGTAAATTCATTGACGAAAGGCCACCCACGCCCGCGAACGCAGACAGCGCTATTGACCCGGCCATCCGAGTAAATCCATTGACGAAAGGCCACCCACGCCCGCGAACGCATACAGCGCTGGTGACCCAGCCAGCCCACCATTCGAAGGGAAACCCACCACCTAAAGACCCACTGTGAAAAAACCCCTGACATACCTGAGCATAAAGCACAAAGTGAGACTCAAACCCATGACCTCCGCATTGGAAGGCCATGGGGGTGCCTCCTTCCAAACCAGTTGATCTGGAGCTCGTTGGCTTCTTTCATTTTCCTCATAATTGATCTTCAAGGTTTGCATTTAACATTGAATGTTCAAACATTTTACTCATCAAACAAATTAAGAATTTGATCAACAAGTGTCACATTTTGATTTTAATTAATTTAGGTTTTTATTATTTTAATTTTGTTTTTCTCTTATAACTTTTAAAATATAGTATTTTTATTATTATTCAATTAACTATTCATTGAGATTCTAGGCAACAGGTTTTTGTATGGCTTTTCAAAGATCAAGTTGGTGGTTGATGTTGGGAACAATAGTGCTTAGTTGGTAGTTGAAGAAGATGGTTTTTGGTGGATAAAGAAGATGCTCATTGTTTTTACAAGGATCCGCCAAACTTGAGGTTCGGCTCGTCAGAGCAGCATTGAGATTGAATAGCCACACTTTGTCTCCTTCGTCTGGATCCAGATCCGCCAAACCATGAACAACTCGTCAGAAGGGGTTAGCGACTGAGGTCTCTG
This sequence comes from Smallanthus sonchifolius, assembly GCA_023525975.1. Lineage (NCBI taxonomy): Eukaryota > Viridiplantae > Streptophyta > Magnoliopsida > Asterales > Asteraceae > Smallanthus > Smallanthus sonchifolius. The sequence continues at coordinate 4,173,393 of CM042024.1, read as the reverse complement.
GACCACCCTCCGACACTCAAGTCGGTATTGGATTCTACCATCAAAGTGTATAACGTATCAGTATAAAGTGTGTGAGAAGGGGAGAAGAAGATACCTAACAATGAAGGAGGCTCCATATATAAGGAGATAAATAGGCTAGGGATTTTGATGTGTTATATGTGTTAGGCCCAAACCTGTTGGGCCAGATCCACTCTGGGGGTATAGTCTACACTCATGATAAGTGATAATAATATGTAAACGTATAGCGCATCCTAAAGAATCGAAAAGGCCATACTTAACAACATCATTCATAAACTTTCGTAATATTAACATATATTTTCAAAGGTGAATAATAAGAAATGAGAAGTATAAGAAAGCAAAAGATGGAGGAGAACAAAGAAATAGTAAACCAAATTTGTTTACAAATAAAGGTGGTGGGAGTGGAGCTCGGGTAGTACTTGGGTATGCGGGTACACTGCCGCACACCATACGAGTACCCGCGGGTAGTGGTGAACGGGTAGAGTGAGCGGGTATAGAAACCCGCCGAAACAATGGAGATGTTCTCCAAAAGTTGAACGTTGAACGGCTAAACGAGGTAGGTTGCAGGCCGGTCCATTGGGCCTGCGGGCAACACACTCGTAGTGGGCCTAACATTTCGAGGGGCCAAAAAAAATACTTTTAAAAAAAAATTATATACATACATATATATATTTATATATAATTTTGAAGGCTTTAAAAAAAATTTATTAGGCCTTTTTAAATAAGTAATTTTTGAGGATTTTTTTAAAAAAATTATTGGATCAAATATATCAAGAAAAAACAATTGGCCTTTTTAAAAGTATGTTAAGTTTAAAAATGTTAAATGTGTTTAGGCCCATGAATCCAATCCAACCCAACACACCCGTAGTGGGCCTAACATTCTGATACTATGATTTTGTTATGTCTATGCTATAAAGTTAATTGTCGTTAAAAAAATTAGTTTATAAAATTATATATTTCGGTATGGGCCTTTTTTTAGATCTCTTATTAGGGATCAGCATTTGGTTTTAAGGAACTGTTTGCGCAGTTGGTTTTAGATCTCTTATTAGGGATCATCATTTGGTATAAGTATCCGTAGCAGTACTCAATTTTCCATAAATTCGGCAACGATACCATCTAGAGATGAATATTTTATAACAATTACCCATATCGTACCGGTGCCCACTTTTCCATAAATTCGGTACCGTTACAGTACCGATCTCATCCCTATCTCTTATCGATGGTTATTTTGATAAACAAATAAGTCAAAAGTGTTTATTTATATGTTTTTTCCCTATTTATATGTTTTTTTTTAAGGCAAAGCAAACACCTGAACCACCCCGGGTAACCCGATGGCTAAAGGCAACCCTGCCCCACGAGCGCAGACGGCATCGGGTGGCCTAAGCCTTAACTACACCATGACCCTGGGGAAAAAGCCGCTAACCCGCCCGCCCAAAGGCACGACAGCGAGCTAGCGGTAAAACCCATTCGGCTCAGGGATCAAACTTGCGTTGCCACAAGTCTTCCTTCATTGCCTCCAATGCCACCTCCAAAGTGTTGCATGTGGGGATTGAAACTGGGTCTCCTTTGGAGTAGGGATGGCAAAATAACCCGAGCCCGGCGGGTATACCCGAAACCCGACGGGTACGGGCCGGGTATGGGATTAATTTTAAAATTTTTGGCGGGTATGAGACGGGTATGGGATTAGGTGATACCCAACCCGATTACCCGAAACACATACCCGTTTACCCAAAACATATACCCGAATCATATACCCGAAATTTTTTATTTTTATTTTCCCTTGACACATGTTATTTAGTGATTCATTTTAGTATGTTTATTATGTGAAAATTAAATTTTCTTTTGAAATATGTATTTATAAATATAAAAAGTGGTCATAGAAAAATACACGACACATACCCAACGGGTATTGAACGATACCCGCAAAATAACCCGATACCCGATACTAACGGGTATGCCCGATACCCGTGGTTATACCCGATACCGACGGGTAATGGGCCGGGTATGGGACATGATTTTACAACCAGGTATGGGTTTGGGATTACCAATACCCGACCCGATCCCGACCCATTACCATCCCTACTTTGGAGAGCCCAGACTTCCTACCACTACACCACTTTAGAAGTAGCTAATATGTTTATTTATATGCTTTTTATTTTTCCTTTCCTAAATTGTTTTTGTTAAACATATCTATCTAGACTCAAGTACTAAAAATATATATGAAAAATATACTTTTAACATGTTAAATTTAATTTTTTATTCATATATTTTATCATTAAACGTATTTTTGAGGGGTATATTCGGAAATATATTTTTTTCAATTATTTTTCATATTTAGTTAATTATTTTTCGAAGTATAAGGCAATCGGCTAAATCATATAAAATATAAAAAATTAGAATGCAATATAATAAATAATAGCAATAATACTTGATCACGCGACCTCACGTAGGGGTCAATGGTGCTCTTGGGACGCTTCTAGTTCTAGTTTATACCAACATGTCATTTTAAAATTAGCAAATAACATGGAATACTTTTATAGGTGAACAACTAATTGATAGGCAATGCTGACCTGAGAATTTGAGATCCAAATGGAGGATCTGCTTGTCTTTATTTTTATTTTTTTTTTAAATGTCATTTTTATCTGTCATCAAGTTATAATATATTATTTACACTAGCTTATTATACAAACATATTACGAAAAAGAAATTAAATTAACACTTATTTATACCTTTATACTACTAGGGGTTTTTTAAATAGTTTGACTTAAAACTCATTCAAAAATTAGCTTGTATAATTTTCGAGTTGAATCAAACTAGTTCGCATAAAGTTCAAGCTCGCATAAAGTTCAAGCTGAGTTCGAGTCATGTTGCATGTGACGTGTTCAATCTCACCTTCTTCTTCAATTTCTAGTCAGCTCGTCGAGTAAGAGAACTTGAGTTGTAATCGAGACGAGTTCGAGCTCAAACTTTCAGTTGTATAGAGATTCATGTCGAACCTGGTTGACTCGTATATTTGTGAGCTTTAGCTAACCTTGGTTTTGTTCAAGCTCGGCTCGTGAATAACCCTGCTACCTACAACCAAATCACTACATACAAGTGCCAATTTATTTAGTTGATTTTGTTTACTTCACACTCACATCACGAGTGTAAGTTGGTATTTAACACTTGGGTTGGTCTAACAGGCTAGACATGACACGATAAGATACGATTAGCTGAAGTGCTAGACACGAACATGACACGATAACTAATCGTATCATTTTTTTCAGACACGAACACGAACCTGTTTAGAAACATGTTAAGGAACCTGTTTAGAATATGAATTGAATCTGATTTCATAAACAAACTCAAACAAAAAATTAAGCAAACTGATTTCATAAACAAACTCAAACAATGAATCTGAATTGAACATTTAACCCTAAACAAACTCAAAGAAACTTAAGCAAACATTGAATCTGATTAAACATACTCAAACTTAAGCAAACTGATTTCTTAAACAAATAAACCCCAAATTATACTAAAGATGAACTACTGAAGGACCTCCAAATTATAATTAGACTCAAACTTAAGCAAACTTGGACGAGATTGGACAAAGAAAATTAGAAATGATACCTTATTACCTTCTGACTTATGAGCAAGAGGGACCGTGGAGTCGTCGGCGACGTTTGATTGGACTGAGGTGTTGGCGTTTGACTGAGGCAAGAGGAACTAGGGGTAGAGTCGTCGATTGGCCTAATCAAAAGGACCGGAGCCGGCTGGCGATTGAGGAGTAGGGTCATCAGCATGAGGGAGTGAGGAGTACTGGACTAGGGACAATGAGGGAACGGACTCTAGAAAAGATCGATGAGGGAGGCGGGGGCAAGAATGAATGATAAGAATGGAACTAGGGTTTATTTGTTTGAAGTAAAAAATAACTAAATAATAAATATTTATATTTTTTAAAATATTTAATAATATAAGCATGTTTGTTATCGTGTCTAAACAGGTTATGACCTGTTAAGACACGATTTTATCGTGTCTTAAACGTGTCGACATGTTTAAGACACGAAACATGTTAAGCTTAAACCCAAACTTGTTTAACTCTATATCGTGTCGTCAAGTCCGTGTCAAAAATTGACAGCCCTAGTTAACACTTTAATAACTTAACTTTGAGAAATTAATATCTTTTTAACATATACGTATGTTTACATTTCAACACCTTAATAATTTTTTTTGAGAAATTAATATCTTTTTAACTCGTATGTCTATTGACACAAGTTGTGGGAAAGAGACCATTTTTGGTACATGAATTTATGGCAACCATTTATTCGAAATATATAAGATGTATGAGTTAAAAGGATGTATCATTCCCCATCTAATGTTGCTTCTTTTTTCCTTATTTCAAAGAACAAATTTTATTAAGCAGGCACATCATACCAATCAAGAAAAAACAATGATTGCATAATTATAAAATATTGAAACTAACCCAATCCTTTCAAAGAAATTCTTGAGATTAGACATATTCTCTATAATTTAACTAAATATCACATTTTTTATAGTTTTTTTTAAATTGTTTTAACCTCTCATATCTCATTCTTTATCTCTATCTCACTCATAAACACTTATTTTATTATTTTTTTCTCTTTCCTATACACTAATAAAAAATATAGAGATTAATGAAAACGAATCTTTATATTTAAAGAATATTTATTTACTAAACTCTAAATTTTAAAGTTGAAGATAAAGACACTGATAAAGGTATAAAATAAGAAATCTCCCAGAGACGAAGATAAGACTGGCTCCATCGCTGCCTCTTGAGCCGCCCATCAAGCCTAGTTGGCATCCATCACCCATGGATAACCATTGAGGGCTCATCGCCCATGATCACCCATCCATCCCCATGAGCAGCTTTTGTTTGAAGATATGTGAAAATAATGAGGTTGCTTGTGGGATGGATGGGTATGATAGTGTTGGGGGTAAAATGAGTTTATGAAAAAAATGGGAGAAAAACTTATGTGGCATGCTGACTAGGACTGTTTATGTGATGGATGACTGTTAGCGTTGCGGACAGTCTAAGAGACATAGATATAAATGCTTTTATCAACATATATTTTTCTTTTCTCTTCTAAAATTATTATTACACGTCGACATGACAGTTGGCAAAAACCGACTGGACATAGAAGTTCAACACATCCACCAAAGAGAGTGGAGCCCACACTTATCTAGATCTCATAACGTGGCATTTATGATCTAGTTATTATCCACACGACAACCTGCTCCTGTCATGATTTCAACCTTTTAGGATATGCTTTAGTTTTCCTCATATAACATATAATTTTTATTTATTTTGCTTTTAATAATCTTGGAATGTTAACGATATAGAATTTAAACGAATATTCCAGTTTGAGTTTAAATAAAAAAATAATAACAATGTGTGAGGTTATAGATTTAAGTTTTTGTTAAAAAAAATTATATGTTACTATCAAATTAAAATTATATGTCATATAAATACAAATAAACCAAAATTAATTAACATTAAATCCGACAAAAAGTTTATCAAATTATTTCAACCGATCTCAAGTGTTTTTGAAACTAGAAAAGTCATAAAAATATAATCTTTTACACCTGATTATTTGATAGAATCTCTTACTTTTTTTTACTAAAATTGATGCAACTAAAAAGTACTTTTAAATATAAACAATCTAATTCAATTATCTAAAATCATCTCCAAAATGTTGAACCAATAACCAATGTGGCTCACTAGTTTAAGCGGTTATTCTTGTATAAAGCCGGTTAACCAACAATGGGAGCAGTCAAAATTTTCAATCGTTTTTAGTAGTTTTCACTGGTTTTTTTATTTTACTCGAACTTGACTGAATAATTTATGTCGAATCCATTACTTAGGTTATGTGTTATACTAATACTTCACTTTTCACCATCTTTCGCTACCTCGGTGCCACATCATCATCTTTCACCTGATGTTTTATCAATCTTTTTTAAATTTTAATATATCAAAGAAGAGAGAGACAAAGACAAACCTGAGGGAATTAAAGAGTGCGACGAGAGAATTGAGGGGGCGGTGTTGCTTTGTTTTACCCAAGTGATACATCACCCTCACCGAGGAGCCTTAGTAACTACATTGATGAATTGAAGGTTGACAATTTAACTGATCTAACCGACCGGTTTAATCCATTTTTCAAAACTTAATTAAGAAACTGAATACCTGAACTCCTTCACATGAAATATGCTTTTAATTTTTTAAATAAGAACTAAAATAAAAAAAAATCTTAAATAAATAATTACTTTATTTAATATTTTAATATAATATAAACAGAGTATTACCATGCCGAATTCGTTGTTAGGTACTACTTAATACCCTCGTTGGCATCTCCTTCTTCCCCAAATCTCATTTTCAATATCACGTTTTCTTCCTAGAGATTCATCACAGATTCACAAGAAATTCAAACAACATGATGAAGAGCACGAAGAATTACCTGAAGATGACCACTGATCCAGCTGCAACCACCTTAATCAACTCAGATTTGAAAGAAATCGGAGACGCAACCAAAAAACTGGCGAATCACGTCATCGAGCTCGGAGTCAGCGGCGGTTTCGTCACTACCGTCCTCCAATGGTTCGCGTGCTTCGCCGCCATGTAAGCAATCGATTTCTCGTCATCTTCTTCTAGTTTATTGATCGTGATTCGAAATTTCGAATATTCGATCTCAGTTGTTGACTTTTGCTTGATGTGTTGCAGTTATTTGCTCATACTGGATCGGACTAACTGGAGGACGAATATTCTCACTTCACTTTTGGTTCCTTATGTGTTCTTAACGTTTCCTGATTGGCTATTCGGAATTTTGCAGTAAATATCGTAGATCGGTTTGTGTATCTGTTCATCCTTCATGTTATAATCATAATTTGTTTTGATTTTTTTACTCAGTGGAGATGTTGGGAAATGGATCACGCTCGTTGGAGTCATATTGCGCCTGTTCTTCCCGAATCATTTTCCAGGTGAAATTAAGCCCTAAATCCCCAATTTTGGTTCATCAGATCTAAATAATCCGTTTTGGATCCAATTCGGAATTGATTACTGTTAGTTAGGGTGTACAAAAAAATCAAAATCTGAAACCGAACCTGAATTATCTGAAATTCCGAATCCGAATTTTCGATTCGGATTCGGATAGTGATTTAAAAAAATCGGATATTTCGGATATCCGAATATCCGAAATATTATATATATATATATATATTTTTTTATTGTTTTTATAATTTAAAAATAGGAAAATTTGAATCCAAACCCGAAATATTATATTTCTATATGTATATTTTTTAAGCTTTTTATTTGTTTTTTATAACTTAAAAATATTATATTTATATATTTTTTTATTTTTTTAATTGTTTCTGATATCTGAATTTGAACACCACTACTGTTAGCGATATATATTAATAAAAATATATTTTTAAATTTTATTTACTTTTTATTTTTCGTTATTCGTTTCAAGCTAGAAATCAAAACGATAAAGACGTCTAGCTTGAGAGGACATGTTTAGTGATATATATCAGATAGAATATATTAATAATGATCGGATAAAATATATTAGTTATGATTTGTTATGTAGGTAAGATTTCAAATTAAGCCTTAAATCCCCAATTTTTGTTCATCAGATCTAAATAATCTGTTTCTGATCCAAATCGTGATTGATTACTGCTAGCGAAATATATTAGATAGAATATATTTATAAATTTTTCTCTATTTCTTTCAAGCTAGACATCAACTTTTAGCTTAAGAGGAGATGTTAGCGATATATATTAGACAAAATATACTAGTTATGATTAGATAAAGTATATTAATTAGGATATGTTATGTAGTTAAGATTTATTGTTATTATCTTTGATTAGATTATGTTTTTTTTTTATTATTTTTATTGTACTCATATAAATAGTTGATCAGTTTTCATTATTTTTATAGCCACAAATTTACGATGGATTTGTTTTGATTAAATTACAGAATATTTGTTGTTGCCGGGAGCTTTGCTTCTTCTGATTGTGGTATCTCCAAGCTTTGTTGCGGGATACGTAAGAGCAGGATGGATCGGCGTGATCATCTGTTTGGGGATCGGATGCTATTTGTTCCAAGAACACATCAGAGCTTCTGGAGGATTTAGGAATGCATTCACCAAGAGCCATGGGCTTTCCAACAGCATCGGTATTGCTCTTTTGTTTGTCTTCCCTGTTTGGGCTTTGATCACCTTAATCTGATGATTTGTGTTTTCTGTATTGGTTTTTATTCATGAATCTTTCCATTTCCATTGATGTGTGTATAACTCTGTTAGTGTTGATTTGAATAAGTTTGGTGAAGGTGTAATGTGAGGAATCATGATAGTATTTGTGTTAATGGGTTCAACTATTTTAAGCAATTTCATTAAAACCTTTTTCAAACAGAAGAAAAATTGAAACATATGCAAATAAAAATTATAGAGAACAAGGAGATTGAAATATATTCAAAACTTACGGTCCGGTTTTATAGGGTTTGAAAATTTTGAAACCGTAAACCAAACCGTTCGTTACGGTGTGAAAGTTTTGAAACCGACCGACCGAAAGTTAATAAAAAAATCGACCGTGAAACCAACCGATGACCGGTTTCTCGGTTTTAAACCGAACCATGAACACTTCTGTTATGTGTGTTTTTTTATCATAAAGTGTACAATAATATTAGAATTTTGGTTAATATCGGTGACCTAACCCGACCATCCGATAAAAAATACTCGTGAGGCATTCGAAAAACAAAACATGGTGATACCGGAAAAAAATATTTTCTAAATCTATTGGTACCGCCCATACCAACTATTTTTAGTTGATTTGTGTGTATTATTTATTGTTCCTGTTTTAATATGACTAAAGATTAATCCTTAATCGAACCCTAAGTTAACATCAAATTACAGTTAACAACTAAACGAGATTAGATTTAAGTTTAACTTTTTACCCTGGCCTATTAGCTCAGTTGGTTAGAGCGTCGTGCTAATAACGCGAAGGTCGCAGGTTCGAGACCTGCATTGGCCAATAAAGTTTATATTTTTTTACCCTGCTTATTATAATTACCTATATCTTTTTCCCAAGCTTTTTTTCACTTATAAACTATACAATTTAGAAGATGTTATTTCTTAAACTAAAATCCTTTGTCACGTGTTATTCACTTCACAACATACTTGTTCGCTGCCTTCATCAATACGCAGGAACAAATATGGATTTCGCTACTTACATACCTACTTGACACGAAGCCTATAATTTGAGGAATCAAGACCCGAACAACAGGACATTTTGTACAAGTGTTTAAAAATGATATATTTACACAAGCACAAGTTCATGAAATTGAGGATGGTAATGGGTCGGATTAGGGCCGGGTATCTGTAATCAGAAACCCATATCCGGTTGTAAAATCGTGTCAGATACCCGGCCCATCACCCGTCTGGTTTGTGTCGAGTAATTACCCGTAGGGTATCGGGTATTGGGCATACTCGCGGGTATCGGCCAATACCCGTCAGGTATGTGTCGTGCACATTTCTGTGACTCTATTTTTATATTTTCCATAACATATTAAATATGAATAAATTACATATTTCAAAAAAAAATTTAATTTTTCATATAATTAACCTACTAAAACCAAGCATTAAAAGTCAGAGGTTAAGGGAAAATAAAATTTTAAATTTAAATTTTTCTGGTATATGGTTCTGGTAAACGGATATTTGATTTCTGGTAATCGTGTCGGGTATCACCTAATCTCATACCCGTCTCATGCCCGCGAAATATTTTAAAACTAATCATATACCCGTCAGGTTTCGGGTACACCCGTGCCGAATGTTTCGGGTTTCGGGTATACCTGTCGGGCTTGGTTTTTTTTTCCATCCTTGCATGAAATTTATTTTGTTATAAGTTTAACTTTTCCATCCTGAAAATATTAATATCATATTTTGCCCGGTTAATGTATAAATAAATTGTCTCTTGTATTAGCAAATACATAATTTGATAAATAATATTATTGAGTTTAGATGAAAATATATAAAACTAACTGTATCCGTTTAAATAATTAAGCAAAAATATGATATATAATCTAAGACTACCAATATACCAAGAATACAGACAGATCTAAGACTCTCGTCAAAGTGACGAGCAAAACTCTAATCGCAAGATCAGAGAAGAAACCTGGAGTGTGAGGTGTTGTGAGTTGTGTGTGTAATTAACTCTTTCTCTTCTTTATATAGATCCAAATGATTGAAACAAACTATCCACAACAAACCCTGACCCGCTTGTGTTTTAGAGAACAAACGGGTCATGAAGTCTTGAGTCTTTTTTTTTAACGGCAATTTTGATCACTGACGGGCCATTGACCCACACGATCATCTTCACATCCCTCAGGAGGAAACCCACCATAGGTGAGAAAACCCTCTGGCCCAACCTGGACCCTTTTTTGTCACAAGTGGGACTTGAACCCAAGACCTCCACATTTTAGTGAAGTCTTGGGTATACACCTTTGCCACTAGGATAAGCTAGTGGTTGTAAGTCTCGAGTCTTTTACCCGGACGTCTCGAGTCAAATACTACCTGGACCAACAGTGGCAGAACTTGAACATTTAAGTTGGGAGGGCGAAAAGATTACACATAAAAATACTGTTAAAAATACACGTCTTTGTCAATTCAATTACTAAATATATGGTTCTTAGGGTGTTGATTAGTTGTTTTATTTTGTAGTGTAAAATGAAGGATCTGGAAGTTCAGGGGTTAAAGATGCACAAGAGCAAAGTTGAAGGTTTGTTGCAGCACGTTGCAGAGTATTTAGTTGGAGACTATTCAAAGAATGGAACGGGTTTCTTCTTACACTCACAAACCCTAATCGTATTCCCTAAGTCACAGCCTCTCTCACATCATCATCTTCATCCTATCTTCATCAGTTTCGTCTCGTCGTCTTCTAGGGTTTCATGCTCAAATCGAGTCTTAGATTGTCTTTTCGGTTGTTAGGTTGAGAGTCTTCTGATTGTTTGTTTGATTTGTACATGTTTGTATCAAATGATTCTTTGTTTGGATTATACATCTTGGTTTGAGTTTCTTGAGTATTAAACCTGCTTTTGTGACAAATACCAAAAAAATTTCACTAAATAAAGACAAAAAAATCCCAAAAAAAAAACAGTTCTTACAAATAAACGACAAAGGAAAAATAATTAAAACTCAACCCGACGATCTTTAAGGTTTTTAAATTCATCAATTAATGATTTCGAATCAAAGTTTTCAGCAATTTCTCTTTCTATGAAAATAAGTTTGGGTTTTTATCTGGATTAGGAGGGGCCCAAATGATATAACTTACACGAAATAAATCTAGTAGGCCAAAATCAATACTTTTAAGAAAAAAAAATTAGAGGAGGGGAGGACTGGACCCCTCTGCCCAATCCCCGACTATGTTTCGCCCCTGCGGACCAAGCTTCTGCTCCATCCCATTTCTTCTACTCCAGCTGCTCCACCCCATTTCGTCTATTCCAGCCCAAGATATCCAAGCATGGCCTAATATCGTGGTGCACAAATCGGTTTTTTAACCCAAACCGGTTCAACCCGAACCGAACCGGTTTGGTCAACAAAAAGTCAAAACCGGTTTGGGCCTAAACCGGTTTCGTAGGTGGAGAATGACTAACTGGTCAAACCGGTTAGGGTTGGTTACAAAACGGTTTGTGTGGTAAACCGGTTTAAACCGGTTTTTATTAAAAAAATAAATAAATTCAAATAAATTTTATATTTTTAATATAAAAAAAATAACAAATATAAAACATAAAGTTCAACGTTTATTAATATTTGGAAAGTTAGGAAATTAAAAAACATGAAAAGATAAAATTATAAAATTGTAAAACATTACAATTGCCGGATTTCTCGTTGTTGCTCGAATTTCCACAACGGTAACTTCGTTTGAGGAACCACCAACACCAAAACTTGCCATGTTTTTTTAGAGTTTAGAGAGAGTTTAGAGAGCGTTTTTGAGCGGTTAAAGAGCGGTTTTAGATATTAGAGAGTGTAAAGAGAGGTGTGATCAACCCAAAACACCCTCATCTATTTATAGTGTTTTAAGAGTGCAAATGGGGCCAAAAAAAGGGCCAAAATCGACCCCAACGGCTATAATCCTTTCCCCAACGGCTAGTTTTTTGCCAGCGCAAAAACCGGTTCAAACCGGTTCACACAAACCGGTCCCCAACCCGGTATACTCCTAAATGCTTCAAACCGGTTTCAACCCGGCGGTTTTAGCCTAACCCAAACCGGTTTATCCCAAACCGGTTTACCGGTTTGAACCGGGTAAAAAAAAAAGCGGTTTTTTTGTGCACCTCTTGCCTAATACACGTGATGAAACACACCCAAAAAAATTTAAAAAAAAATAAATTAAATATTTGACAATATGAATTGCAAGAAGCTTATTATTTCAACAATATTAACATGCTTTATCGTTAATTTTTATTTTTTTTAAATAAGAGTGCCACATAAAAAATCACCACATTTGTTTTTACCTTTACAGCTAATCTCACTAAATAACAAAGCATTATTTTAGTGTATATTTTTATACGTTGAAGCCATTGAAGAGGTGACGTGATTTATGACGCACTGACTAAGGGTGAACGGGGCACCTTACCTATTTACTAATCAAAATTGTCTAATAGAATTTTGTTATCTCAAAACTACTCATTTACTCATATTTAATTGGAAACACCCTACTCATTTTACTCATCAACATTTAAAAAAAAATAAACATTTAAATAAAAAAACATACTTTTTTATTAACTAAAAATACATAAGATAACTAAAAATGTTTATTTTGTTAAAAAAGTTACAAATTAAAAAAAAAATACATAAGAATGCTAGAATCAGATAAAGACATTTTGTTAAAAAAAATTGAAGTATTACAAAAATATATGGGTGAAAAAGAGTTATTTGTTTTAAAGAGGAAGGTGAGATATATATATATATATATATAAATGAGAGATATATAAATAATTTTTTTTAAAAGCACCCAACCCCCCCCCCCACCCACCCACCAACGGCTCTCTCCTATCCGAGTAAAATTACTCGCTCAAACTACCCGACTCCAACTACTCGGCCTACTCAAGTTAAAGGGAGCGGTGTTCCCCCATCAACCCGGCCTACTCGGCCAACTCAATCCTCACCCGGGTTGGGTGCCCCTTTCACCCTAAGAAGTATTTGGATCAAAGTCGATGGAAGAGAAGGATGACATCTTGGATCGATAGAATTGGAAAGATGCATAATAATGGAATGTGGGGACCACTTGTAACAAACTCATTTATGAATAGCAATTCTCAAATAATAATAACCTTATACAACACAAATAATAATAACCTTCGTCTTTAATTTTCTGTAAATTTTGCCAACGACATCCACTTTTATAAAATAGTCCATGAAACCTCTCCTTTACCTCCTATATTGCTACTCTTGATTCGTATGTTACTTCTTAAATCTTCATCAATGTGTATGAGAACTTCATTGTGTTAGTGCTTTTAGTGTAATAAATTCATTTTGTGTATTTATAATTTACTTAAAATCAAAGAGACACCAAACAAGCTTCGTCACGGGCTAGAAGGTACGGAGTATATGCTTGTTTTAGACTAATCTATTATTTTTCCTTGGGAAGTAATAACCTTTATAACTTCTCAAAACCTTGATATTAAACACTAAGATTTTAGTTATATATGTTAAAAAAACATGATTAAATTCATGGATTACCATAGGTTAAAATATTACAAATGTCTTTGGTAAACATGAACCTCCCCCTATGGATCACAGCAATTTTTGTCTCGTTGGCTATTAATTAAATCAAATGCCTTCAATATATATTTAGCACTTCATTTTCAAATCTTTATTAATTTTGGATTTATTAGTCGTGGGCTATTAAATCGAATGTCTTTAATATTTCAATTTTGTTTTTTAATCTTTATTATTTTTGGATTTATTAGTTCCCACCATGTAACACCCCAAATCCAGATATTATGAAGATACGATACTATTAATCAAATATGTGAAGGTTGTTGATCAGTTCTTTAACATAATAATGGAAAACAATATTAAACATAAACGTTACCTGGTAATCCAGTAAGGTTGGAGAGGAAGACGTCATGATCTTGATGATGATCGGGTTCCCGTTTAGGATATACCGTAATGATGGCTTAGCGTGAGAGGAGACTCACGAACTTAAGAGAGAGAGAACCGAGTTCTTTAGTTGGTGAATTGATGATTTATCAGTAGTCTATTCTCTCTATTAAGCTCTCTATATATGCACCCAAGGGGAAACCCTATTTAGAATAGTAAGGGCAATTACGTTCATCGAATAATTACCATTTAAGTCATAGGATTAAATAAGTCAATGATCTATTAATTAATAAATGATAATAAAGGTCATATAATAATAGTGAGTCTTACATTCTCCCACTTGGCTGAGTAATCATTTATGATGAGCATTAGTAAGTCTGGCCAGATGTTAATCCTTATTTTGGTTCTAAACAGAAACTATAGCAGAGAAATACAGTCACTGAATTAATATTAAACTCAAGACTCCCATTAATCATACTACAATCCCAAATTTAAAACTTAAGTGAATTTAGGATCAAACTGACAGTTAAGCCTTTAACGTTGATTTGTATAATTACTGTCTATATGTCTTTAGGCATGCATGGACATATTAAGAGACAAACAAATTCAAATAAATGAGGAAAATTCATTAAACGTAAGTAAGTACATTATGCTACTAAATAAGGTCTTTAGAAAAGCTCATCTTCGAAACATGTTCTTCGAATACTTTAGGAGGGAGACCTTTAGTCATCGGATCCGCAAGCATAACTTTAGTACTTATATACTCAATACAAAGATTATTTTCCTCAACTCGCTCACGTACGAAGAAGTACTTTGTATCAAGATATAATTCAGCTCCAGTCGAACTGTTACTGTTCGAGAAACTAACGGCAGCTGAGTTATCACAGTAAAGCTTCAATGGTCTAGAGATGGAATTAACTACTTTGAGTCCAGTGATAAGATTCTTTAGCAACATGCCATGACAGGTCGCATTATAAACAACAATATATTCTGCCATCATAGTGGATGTTGTAGTCAACTGTTGCTTATGACTCTTCCATGAGATAGGTCCGCCGGCTAACATAAAGATATACCCCGAAGTGGATTTCTTGTCATCCTTGCATTTAGCAAAGTTAGACTAAGAATAACCAAACACTTCCAAACTATCACTTCTTCTATAGGTCAGTTTATAGTCTTTCGTCCCTTTCAGATATCGAAGCATTTTCTTAGCTGCTTTCCAGTGATAAAGACCAGGATTAGTCTGATAACGGCCTAGCATTCCAGCAATATAAGCAATATCTGTACGAGTACAGACTTGAGCATACATAAGGCTTCCAACATGCATAAGGTATCATTCTCATTTGCTCTTTTTCAACCTCTGTTTTAGGACATTGGAATGAACCGAAAACATCTCTTTTAATTACTGGAGCTACAGAAGGAGAGCAGTGTTGCATGTTATAAAGTGTGAGGACATGTTCAATGAAAGCCTTTTGAGATAAACCTAAGATCCCATTGACTCTATCTCGGTGTATTTCGATGCCAATAACGTAAGAAGCCTCTCTGAGATCCTTCATGTCGAAATTACGCGAGAGTAAACGCTTCGACTCATGCAACATGTCTAAACTATTACTTGCCAATAGAATGTCATCTACGTAAAGGACAAGTATAGTAAATTTGCTCCCACTCATCTTGAGGTAGGTGCATTGATCCACTTGGTTCTTAATGAAATCTTGTTTCTTCATGGTTTCATCAAACTTTAGGTACCATTGACGTGATGCCTGCTTCAACCCGTATATGGATTTCTTCAACTTACAGACTAAATGTTCTTGACCTTCATGTTTAAAGCCTTCAGGCTGTTTCATGAACACGTCTTCATTCAAGTCGCCGTTGAGGAAAGCGGTTTTGAGGTCTATCTGATGTAGCTCAAGATTAAAGTGAACTACTAGGGCCATCATGATCCTTAAACAGTCCTTTCGAGAAACAGGAGAAAAGGTCTCTTGATAGTCGATTCCTTCTTTCTGAGTGAAACCCTTTGCAACCAATCTCTCTTTAAAGCGTTCAATGTTTCCATTCGGATCCAGTTTAGTTTTAAAGACCCATTTACATCCTACGGGTTTAACTCCATTGGGTAATTCAACTAAATCCTAAACATCATTTTTCTTCATGGAGTCAAGCTCGTCAATCATAGCTTTATTCCATTCAAAAGACCGATCACTGCTAATGGCTTCATGATAAGAAGTAGGATCTGTAAACTTTCCGACATCCATTTCAGCGTCAGTAAGGAAAGTAACATAATCATCAAAGTTAGTAGGTCTTTTGGACCAAGACGACCTCCTGAGTAGATTATCGGGTTCAGCATTGTCTTCATGTATGTCGTTTGATGTGCCTTCATTCTTAGGTATAAACAGGGTAGCATTAAGTTCTGTGTGTATAGGAGGTGGTGTAGTGACGTGCGGTGCAGCGTTGTGTACAAGAGGAGTAATCGGAGGTAAAGTAAGCGACGAATCCCCCCCCCCCCGCTTCTTGTACTTCTTGCAAATCATGATAAGGATTTTCACTACTCCCACTGACCTTAAAATCCTCAAGGAACTCAACATGCTTGGTTTTTACAATACGAGTGACGTGATGTAAGGCCCCAAACCCGGGAACCCTACTTGTTGGCTCAAATGCAAGCTAAGTAGTCATAGTCATCAAACTAAACACAATTCATTGCAGCGGAAATCAAATAGTCAACAAAGGTCAAAGACCTGACCCAAACATAATTCAAATCAAGTACTAATATCAAAATTTCTCAACGAAACGACTAATAAATAATGTCATCACAAACGCCATCCAGAAGCCGCCAGCTCACACCTTCTCTTTACCTGAAATACATGCTTAAAAGTCAGCTACGCTGAGTGAGTTCTATAGTGGTTCTTTATGGAATATAAAATCCCAAAACGTTATAAAATGGTTTCCATCTCAAAGGTTTATTCATAAAACTTTCTCAACAGTTCAAACAAATATATTTTATCGACAAACAAATTTACCATGTTATCTGGTCCAAAGACACAAGCAAACATGATCTCCCTCCAACCTTACGTCAGACACAATATCCCGTTGACTAACGTCAACACAATATCAAGCTTACGCCCGATCTCCCGCCTGACTAATGCCAGACTCATTATCCCGTTGACTAACGTCAACACAACATCAAGCTTACGCTTGATCTCCCGCCACGACGTTTAAGTTCGTGACACAAACTCATACACACACGCAAGCATAACGATTATTTAAAATATATATTCCTTTACCAAAAGCGTCGTCTATGCATGCAACTTACTAAAACACGTTTTACATTTATTCATGCCCAAAACAATAAAATATTAAAAGTGGGCGATAGAAACTCACCTTTGCTCGACACACTTCGATTCTTAGAACTCACTAACTCCCCGTGCCCGCCGTTCGACTTTTGAAACACCACTTTTAAAAACTATACTTTAACGCGCGGAAGTCTTAATCCCAGAAATATATATATTTTTTTTTACCTCTCGCGTAGCGCGAGAGTTATTGGTCACCTCCCTCGCGTAGCGCGAGGGACCTGTTTTCACATAAAGTTTCCAGTTTTTCATCAGTTTTTACACTTAGCCATTTTTTCAACTTTTTTCAAAATACAAGACAACAAATTTGCCCAACACATAGGTTTTAACCAAAAACCCCTTCAACAACATGATCACAACCCAAAAACATGTTTTGTTTATCAAATTACAATCAAAAAGGGGAATTCCACCAACTCATCAAAACATGAAAACATGCATACGAGGATCCACCAACGCCTTGGACTTGACTTTGACTACCTCGGAGCTTTTCCTACATTCACCACACATATCACCATTAATAATGAAGATAAATTCATAACAAACAAGTAAATTCCTACTTGTTTCACCCATTCACCCATTTGACCCGTTTCCACCCAAATTGTCATTTAGGCTACATATTCTTGCACCCTTACTACAAGTTTCAATTATGATCAACACATGATCCATTTCCATTATGGCACAAAGGCCATAACTCCTTTTCATTTATGATCAACACATGATCCATTTCCAATATGACACAAGGCCATTTCTCCGTTTCATTTATGATCAACACATGATCCATTACCATTATAGCACAAGGCCATAACTCCGTCTCATTTATGATCAACACATGATCCATTACCATTATAGCACAAGGCCATAACTCCGTCTCATTTATGATCAACACATGATCCATTACCATTATAGGTTAACACTATAACTACATTCATTCATTGCACATACTAAAGCATTCACAATTTATCATATCACAAGTATGCACACAATCACATAACACATAATCCATAAAATTCACCATTTATCATCAATACTAAGTAAGTGCAAAGGCACTTACCTTTTGGGTTAGACGACTCCGCTCCGCCTTCTAGACCCACAATTTGATTGCCTAAACATACACACCTAGTTTAGTAATCTAATCATTCATTCAAAACACATACAATTGAGTTTACCACCCAAATTTCCATTTTCAACCCAAATTGACCCGTTTGGGTTATTTCCATATCCAAACACCCCCTTTAATCAAGAACTCAACTCAACCACTAGAATTCTCTTTCCAATACCTTGACACTAATTTTTATCAAACTAGTTTCTTTAAGTTAATTTGGGGTTTGTTTAAGTGTCTAACACCTCTATAACACTTAATCATCATCAATTTATCAATTTTTCATCAAAACCCCAAAACCCCCAATTTCCTCCATATGAACCCTAACTTTCAAAAATCAAAATCAAAGGGTTCCATGGTGTTGTTCACCTTCCTACACCTTTAGTTTAGCTAGATTATCAATAATCTAACACCATTTACCACATGCAACCATAATTTCGGGTTTTCAACAAAACCCAACAAGAACACCATAAATGGTGGATCAAAGAGGAAGAAATCACTTACTTGATGTTAGAAAGGTGATGTGTGAGCCAACACCTTCAAGTTACAAGCTTCAAACACATGAATTTTGGCTTCAACCCGATTTCTCCTCTCTTCCTCTTCTCTTGAACGACCCAACTCCAAAAATGAAGTCAATTTTGACTTCTAAAGGTCAAATATGGCAGATTTGCCATGTTTCACCTTTAGCCCCTCTACTTTCAATCTTTTCCATTTCCTTCCATAACTAGTTAAAACTAGTATATCCCCGTTACTAACTTGAAACCCGTTTGTTTCAACTTATTTCTAAAATATTATTTTCACCATAATATTTATTAGAATTATTTAATTATTTATAACGAGACCCGGATTTTGGTTCGTTACAAATCTCCTCCCCTTATTTGGGTTTCGTCCCCGAAACCCGACTTCACATAAAAAGGTTCGGATAGCATTTGAGCATCTCTTCCTCGGTTTCCCAAGTCATTTCCGCCCCCTTTCCATGCTTCCATCTAACAAATACTTGGCTAATATCTTTATTACGTAACTTCTTCACCTTCCTATCCAAGATTGCCACCGGTTCTTCAACATAATTCAACTTTTCATCCAATTCGATATCGTCCAAAGGGACAAAAGTAGATTCATCCTCCAAACACTTCCGCAAATGAGACACATGGAACGTGTTATGATGTCTACTTAGTCCCTCCGGTAACTCCAATCGATAAGCTACCGTACCCACCTTTGCTATCACCTTAAACGGCCCGATGAAACGAGGACTTAACTTCCCCCGTTTCCTAAACCGTATCACCCCTTTCCAAGGAGAGACTTTCAAAAGCACAAAGTCCCCCACTTGAAACTCAATCGCCCGCTTCCTATTATCCGCATAAGACTTTTGGCGATCTTGAGCCGCCTTCAAGCGTGCTCTAATTTGGTCAATACTATCATTAGTTTCCTTGACCACTTCGACACTACCAAGCTCCCGTTGACCAATCTCACCCCAACACACGGGTGTTCGACACTTTCTCCCATACAATGCCTCAAAAGGCGGTATACCAATACTAGAATGGTAACTATTATTGTAAGAGAATTCCGTCAACGGTAAATGGTCGTCCCAACTACCACCAAAATCCAAGGCACACGCTCGCAACATATCCTCGAGCGTTTGAATCGTTCGCTCGCTTTGACCATCCGTTTGTGGATGATAAGCAGTGCTAAGATTCAATCTAGTCCCTATATCCTCATGGAATTTCTTCCAAAAACGAGAAGTAAATCTCGTATCACGATCCGATATAATCGACACCGGCACACCATGACGTGACACAATTTCCTTCACATACATTTCCGCCAATCTATCCGAAGAATACGTTTCCTTTATAGGAAGGAAATGTGCACTCTTCGTCAACCGATCCACTACTACCCATATCGCATCATAACCCTTTCGAGTCTTTGGTAGTTTAGTGATCAAATCCATGGTCATATTTTCCCATTTCCAAAGCGGTATTTCAAGCGGTTGAAGCTTTCCATACGGCTTTTGATGCTCCGCCTTAACCCTTAAACATGTGAGACACCTCTCCACATACTTAACAACATCACGCCTCATACCCGGCCACCAAAAATGACACTTCAAATCATAAAACATCTTTGTGGCCCCCGGATGGATAGAATATTTGGATTTATGCGCCTCGTCAAGAATAGTTGTCAAGACACTTGACAACCTAGGTATCCAAATTCTATCAAAGCATGTCTTCAAACCCATGCTATTTTCACCAAGCTTATCAACATAAGAAATCATCCGTTCTTTCTTCAAGTCGCCACCAAGTGCTAACACTTGGGCCTCCAGGATTTCATCAATAAGAGATGATGAAATTGTCATCTTAAATGACTTCACCTTGATAGGTGAATGACTTGACTTTCTACTAAGCGCATCCGCCACAACATTCGCTTTACCCGGATGATAAAGTATCTCACAATCATAATCCTTAACCAATTCAAGCCACCGTCTTTGCCTCATATTGAGGTCCTTTTGGTCAAAGAAATATTTGAGACTTTTGTGATCCGTGTAGATCGTACACTTAGCACCATACAAATAATGCCTCCAAATCTTGAGCGCGAAAACCACGGCTGCAAGCTCTAAATCATGGGTTGGGTAATTCACCTCGTGAGTCTTTAATTGCCTAGATGCATAGGCAATCACTTTCCCCCTTTGCATCAAAACACACCCCAACCCCGAATGCGAGGCATCCGAATAAACAACAAAATCCTCGGTCCCGTCCGGCAAGGATAAAACAGGCGCCTTAGTCAACTTTTCTTTCAAGAGTTGAAAGGCAGATTCTTGCTTGGGACTCCAAACAAACTTTGTCTCCTTACGAGTCAACTTCGTCATCGGCAAAACAATCTGAGAGAAGTTTTTGATGAACCTCCGATAATAACCCGCTAACCCCAAGAAACTTCTAATCTCCGAAGGCGTCTTCGGTGATGACCATTCTTTAACCGCCATAATCTTGGATGGGTCAACGGTAATTCCTCTTTCATTAATCACATGACCCAAGAATTGGATCTCGCGCATCCAAAATGTGCACTTGGAGAATTTAGCATAAAGTTTCTCCTTTTGCAAGACTTCAAGAATCTCACGCAAATGATAAGCGTGATCACCCTCGCTCCTTGAATAGATGAGAAGATCGTCAATAAACACAATGACCGAACGATCAAGGAACGGTCTACACACCCGGTTCATGAGATCCATGAAAACCGCAGGTGCGTTGGTCAAACCGAAAGGCATAACCGTAAACTCATAGTGACCGTAACGAGTGCGAAAAGCTGTCTTATGAACATCCTCTTCCTTCACTTTCAACTGATGATACCCGGACTTCAAGTCAATCTTAGAAAACCATGACGCCCCTTGCAATTGGTCGAAAAGATCATCAATCCCAGGCAATGGGTATCTATTCTTCACTGTCAACTTGTTCAACTCCCGGTAATCCATACACATTCTCATGCTCCCATCCTTCTTTTTGACGAAGAGAACGGGCGCACCCCAAAGTGAAACACTTGGGCGTATGAAACCCTTGTCAAAAAACTCTTGTAATTGCTCCATGAGTTCTTTCATTTCTGGCGGTGCCAATCTATAAGGCGCTTTAGCTACCGGTTTAGCACCCGGCATCAAGTCAATTCCAAACTCTATCTCCCTATCCGGCGGAATCCCCGGTAACTCGTCAGGAAACACATCTACGAATTGGTTCACGACCGGTACATCGTGAATCTCCTTTACTCTTTCATTCACATCCGCGACACAAGCCATGAACGCCTTGCACCCACGCGCCATGTACTTGGTCGCCTTCACATAAGTGCACAACCTTACTTTACCCTTTTTATCACCTTCTATGTAGATGGACTCTCCCGACGGGGAAACAAGTTGGATCGCCTTCGGTCCACATAAAATACTCGCCTTATTCTTTGACAACCAATCCATCCCCACAATAACATCAAAATCTCCCATAGCCATAGGAATCAAATCAATAAAGAAAGTTTCGCCCCCCGCTCTCAACTTACAATCTCTAAAAATGTCAAAGACAAGGAAACTCTTATCATTAGCCGATTCGATTTCTAAGGGTTCATCTAACTTGCTACTTACAAAAGAGGAATGCTTAACAATTTTTAAGGAAACAAAAGAACGGCTAGCCCCCGAATAAAAAAGAACTAGTGCAGGTAATGAGTTAATCTTGAATGTACCTGACACTACATCCGCGTTGTTCTTTGCCTCTTCCGCCGAAATGTGGAAGGCTCTTCCCTTAGGCTTTGGCGTCTCAACCTTCACCCCGCTTCCACCTTGCTGCTTTAACTCGGGACAATCCACCCTATTGTGCCCGGGCTTGTAACAGTTGTAGCATATACGGACTTGGCTTGGGCATTGATTAGCCATATGCCCCGGCTTTCCGCATTTATAGCATCTTGAAGAACCCTTTCTACATTCTCCAAAATGCACTTTTCCACATAACTTACAATCTTGCGAAGAAGGTTTAACAAACGGCTTCTTACTAGGGCTCTCGCCCTTTATCTTCTTCACCACCTGTTCCACAATTTCCCTTTTTCTCTTCTCACCCCTAGCCTCTTGCCTCTTTAACTCCACCTCCCTTTCCCGACACCTGTTTATTAAATCAACAAGCGTGGTAAATGAGGATGGAGATATGCTATCTCTGAATTCCACTGTTAGCATAGCATAGAACCTATCAATCTTGCCCTTTTCGGTCGATACCACATCCGGACAAAACTTGGCCCGATCAAAGAAGGCCCCGGCCAATTCGTCAATTGACTCAGTCGTCTGTCTCATGAGGAGAAACTCCTCAGTCATCCTGTCCACCGCGGCTTGCGGGCAGTGGTATTTCAGAAAAGCCGCTTTAAATTCCTCCCAAGACATAGAGGTCACCCCAGAAACACCTCTCTCTCTACGGAGATTCAACAGCCATTCCTTTGCCCTCCCAGTCAACAGAGGCACACTGAACATTACCCTATCCTCGGGCCTGCATCTAGTCGTTTCGAAATTCGACTCCATATCCACCACCCACCGGTGGCTAAGTATCGGGTCCACCTGACCGTCGTATTCTTTCGGTTTAATCACCATGAAATCCTTGAGAGTACAACCTCGAGGTTCCTTATCTTTCTCTTTCATGACCTCTTCAAGAGAGAGCTTAATAGTTCCCCTCATTTCCTCCATCAAGAGATTTGTGGCTTGCTCAAACGCCTTGGCCACTTCTTCCTTTATCATATCTTGGATCCTTGGATCCAACGGTTCTTCGTTCACATCAACATTTTCGTGGTGGTCACCCTCGTCCGTCATCTCTTAACTGAGAAATAGTACCAAAAACACCTTAACATTCCTATACCTTCAAATCACCTAGGGTATATATATATATATTTACCTACTTATACATATACATATACAATCACCTTCACCTAATCCTTGCAAATGTTCATTGTCATATGGTTATCATAAAAGCTCTTGCACATCTCGTCTTATTAATCATATTGGCCAGACATGTTTAATAATACGTT
Source organism: Smallanthus sonchifolius (assembly GCA_023525975.1). NCBI lineage: Eukaryota > Viridiplantae > Streptophyta > Magnoliopsida > Asterales > Asteraceae > Smallanthus > Smallanthus sonchifolius. The sequence continues at coordinate 4,149,310 of CM042024.1, read as the reverse complement.
ATGCCCAAGTGTAATTATCATATGCATATAACAATTCACAAGACAAGTTTCGGCACACATAACACTTTGTCATTCAATCAATCATATGCATTTACAACATATATACATATTCACTTATTAAATCATTACTAACCTTTCATTTTCGAAAGCTCCGAGTCTTAGTCAAGTCCTTCGTGGATTCTTGTATCATTTCCCCTATATCAAGAGCATCTGGTTTGAGTTTAGTGTCTCGCACACCAAATCCCTCAAACCATTGCTCTGATACCAAGTTGAAACACACCACTTTTAAAAACTATACTTTAACGCGCGGAAGTCTTAATCCCAGAAATATATATATTTTTTTTACCTCTCGCGTAGCGCGAGAGTTATTGGTTACCTCCCTCGCGTAGCGCGAGGGACCTGTTTTCACAGAAAGTTTCCAGTTTTTCATCAGTTTTTACACTTAGCCATTTTTCCAACTTTTTCCAAAATACAAGACAACAAATTTGCCCAACACATGGGTTTTAACCAAAAACCCCTTCAACAACATGATCACAACCCAAAAACATGTTTTGTTTATCAAATTACAATAAAAAAGGGGAATTCCACCAACTCATCAAAACATGAAAATATGCATACGAGGATCCGCCAACGCCTTGGACTTGACTTTGACTACCTCGGAGCTTTTCCTACATTCACCACACATATCACCATTAGTAATGAAGATAAATTCATAACAAACAAGTAAATTCCTACTTGTTTCACCCATTCACCCATTTGACCCGTTTCCACCCAAATTGTCATTTAGGCTACATATTCTTGCACCCTTACTACAAGTTTCAATTATGATCAACACATGATCCATTTCCATTATGGCACAAAGGCCATAACTCCTTTTCATTTATGATCAACACATGATCCATTTCCAATATGACACAAGGCCATTTCTCCGTTTCATTTATGATCAACACATGATCCATTACCATTATAGCACAAGGCCATAACTCCGTCTCATTTATGATCAACACATGATCCATTACCATTATAGCACAAGACCATAACTCCGTCTCATTTATGATCAACACATGATCCATTACCATTATAGGTTAACACTATAACTACATTCATTCATTGCACATACTAAAGCATTCACAATTTATCATATCACAAGTATGCACACAATCACATTACACATAATCCATAAAATTCACAATTTATCATCAATACTAAGTAAGTGCATAGGCACTTACCTTTTGGGTTAGACGACTCCGCTCCGCCTTCTAGACCCACAATTTGATTGCCTAAACATACACACCTAGTTTAGTAATCTAATCATTCATTCAAAACACATACAATTGAGTTTACCACCCAAATTTCCATTTTCAACCCAAATTGACCCGTTTGGGTTATTTCCATATCCAAACACCCCCTTTAATCAAGAACTCAACTCAACCACTAGAATTCTCTTTCCAATACCTTGACACTAATTTTTATCAAACTAGTTTCTTTAAGTTAATTTGGGGTTTGTTTAAGTGTCTAACACCTCTATAACACTTAATCATCATCAATTTATCAATTTTTCATCAAAACCCCAAAACCCCCAATTTCCTCCATATGAACCCTAACTTTCAAAAATCAAAATCAAAGGGTTCCATGGTGTTGTTCACCTTCCTACACCTTTAGTTTAGCTAGATTATCAATAATCTAACACCATTTACCACATGCAACCATAATTTCGGGTTTTCAACAAAACCCAACAAGAACACCATAAATGGTGGATCAAAGAGGAAGAAATCACTTACTTGATGTTAGAAAGGTGATGTGTGAGCCAACACCTTCAAGTTACAAGCTTCAAACACACGAATTTTGGCTTCAACCCGATTTCTTCTCTCTTCCTCTTCTCTTGAACGACCCAACTCCAAAAATGAAGTCAATTTTGACTTCTAAAGGTCAAATATGACAAATTTGCCATGTTTCACCTTTAGCCCCTCTACTTTCAATCTTTTCCATTTCCTTCCATAACTAGTTAAAACTAGTATATCCCCGTTACTAACTTGAAACCCGCTTGTTTCAACTTATTTCTAAAATATTATTTTCACCATAATATTTATTAGAATTATTTAATTATTTATAACGAGACCCGGATTTTGGTTCGTTACAACTTTGCACCTAGAATACACACAATACACGAGTCAATATACGACCCGACATTGAGTCTCCACCTACACGACTAACCATACGTTGCGCACAACCATTTTCACGTGCATGGCACCGTGCATTACGTACACCCCCGTCTATGTTCCCTTCGTCCCCACATGATCTGAACTCCTCTCCGGGTCTCCGAACACGTCGAACACCACCTTTGTTCCCGCTATGCACTACCGTGGTACCTTCCCCACACGTCTCCGCCCCTTTCCGGTTCCGCGTCCTCATCGTCGGGCACCCGTGAGCGTCGTTGTGGCCTTCCGAAACCACCACATCCTGTCACCGCCGCCCTGGAGCCACCACAGCACCGCTACAGCCCCCGTTGGCTCCATTCATCCTTTGTCGCCTCACGGTTCGTCACCCCAGCCTTAACCGGCCCATACTCGAGCTCACAACACATGTCGGCCACCCACCATGGGTTCAGCCGAACACCCCTTAGCCCGCATATACCCACAAAACAAAAATAGTAACTACCGCGTTCGATTTACAAGTTTAAAACTTAACTCTAGGTGACTCGTGTAGATCGAATCACCAACGAACTCCTCCTTCTTGATCTAGGTTCTTGCGTGAAAACGCTAGCACCACAAATGCGTTAACAATGATTCCACGAATGATTATACGAAACGAGGGATGAAAGATTTAGACTTTTTACCTTAAAATCGTCTTAGAACTTGAAACCCACGTCCCTCTCGTCTCTCCCGATCGCGGCAGCCGCAAACAGCAAATGGGGCTTCCCCCCGTCCCCATTTGCGTCGTGAACCTAAAGGGCACACCACCCTTGGACCAGGCTTCGGACCTTGCGCGCATCCAGCCCGTCTTGAATTTTTAATAAACATCCTACTAAGCTTTGTTATCTACTCGTTAATCCCCCGTCTTTAATTACATAAGCGAAAACCCTTGTTTCTACGCCTTTGGTTAGACCCCGTCACTATTCCGTCCGCTATGTTACAACACATACACACGTATACATTAATCCCGTTAGTTCCATAAAAACTGGGATGTTACACGTGAGAAGGACATTAGAATCTATAACCCTTTGAGTGATCGGGATATCCGATGAAGTAACAAGTGACCATTTTCATGTCAAGTTTCTTTAAGAAAGGATTATAGAGTTTAGCTTCGGCAAGACAGTCCCATACTTTCATATATCTTAGACTAGGTTTCCTTCCTGTCAAAAGTTCATAAGGAGTTTTAGGGAAAGATTTCGAAGGAACTCTATTGAGTATATGAACAGCTGCTTTTAAAGCCTCGGTCCAGAGGAATGAGGGTAAACCTGAGTTGGCTAACATACTGCGTACCATGTCCATTGGGTTCCTGTTTCTTCTCTAAGCAACACCGTTCTGCTGAGGAGTACCAGGCATGGTATACTAGTTCACGATCCCCTGGCCATTGCAAAACTCATAAAATGGACCAGGAGCCTGACCCACATCAGTATGTCTACCATAATATTCACCTCCTTTATCTGATCTCACAACTTTTATTTGAAGATCAAGTTATTTTTCAACTTCAGTTTTATAATCTTTAAAAGTTGCAAGTGATTCAGATTTTTCTTTAATAAGTTGCAAGTGATGTCCAGTTATTCCAGCGATGGGGTAAGGGCCACTAATGCCAGTGTGAATAAGTTCTAATAAATTAAAGCTCCTAGTGGAACCTTTCTTATTTGCTGCTGTCATTTTACCTTTAAGGCATTTGATACATGTTCCAAAATCATTGAAATCGAGAGAGGGTAAGACTTCATCCTTCATGAGCCTTGATAATGTGGCCTAAACGTTGATGCCACAACATGGATGAAGTTTCTAAGTCTCGTTTTCTTTTAGACTTTGTTAAGTTCTCATTGATATTATATGATAACAAAGACTTGGAAAATTCATCATCTAGTTCTAACTTATAGAGACCACTATCCAGAAAACCACGTCCAAACACTTGAGAATTAAAGGTAATAGTAAGTTTGCCATGACCATGAGAAACATCAAAACCGTCTACGTCTAACTTTGTTCCTGATACAAGATTCCGAGTAATCTTAGGAATATATAAGGTATCATAAAGTTTAATACATAAACTAGTTTTCATTATTAATTCTAAGGTTCCCACGGCTGTGAAAACTAGCACCTTTCCATTCCCCAGTTTAAGTGTTCTTCGGTTTCTTTCCAGCTTCTGGATTGTAAGGAATCCCTGAGTATAATTGGTTACTGTCACACCCCGCCAGGGCGGAAACGCGAGGCGCGACTTTCACTGGTTTCCAAAGCATATGATTACCGCAAACACATACATGTAATTGGATACATAACTGAATTTAAAATATTTACGTTACAAAATATCAATTTGAGTTTACAAATGTTTAAGATTTCGCAAATATGACTCAAGACCATGAGTTATACAAGAGAAATCCTCCCAAAAGCCGTATCCACGTGCATGCATGTAACCTACATTGCTAACCTGATGACCACGTTCAATTTCCTGAAAACATACTTAAAACTGTCAACACGAGGTTGGTGAGTTCACAAGTTATTATAAAGAGTTATCATAAACCCAATGTTTAAATCTGATCTTTTTGCCGATCAAAACTCTTTGTTAAACCTGATCATTTTAACCTAATCAGTACTCTTTCGTTTAAACCTGATCACTTTAACCTGATCAGAATTCTTTACTTTAAACCTGATCACTTTACCCTGATCAGAACACTTTTGTGTAAAACCTGATCATTTTAACCTGATCAGAACTCTTTTGATAAACCTGATCACTTTACCCTGATCAGAACTCTTTTGTGTAAAACCTGATCACTTTACGTTGATCAGAACTCTTTTGTGTAAAACCTGATCATTTTAACCTGATCAGAACTCTTTTGATAAACTGTGAGGCCCCAAACCCGGGAGGCCCCACGCGTTGGATTTACTCATTCACAAACAGTTCTTAAACTCATACATCAAAATACGCAGCGGAAAATTTCGTTCATTACATAACATAACATTACATCGTTTAACATGCGGAAGCGTAAAACTTTGTTTACAACATTCATTACATAACATAATCAAAACATAACGGGATGCCAGTCTTCGTGTCAGCCGGGTAACTCTTCATCGCTAGCCAAGCATCACCGTCCATCATCATAACCTGCCCTTAACCTGAATGTGCATACTAAGAAGGTCAGCTACGCTGGTGAGTTCTAGTTTTAACGTAAAACATTAACATCAAATATTTGCCAAAAACATAACATCATACTTCATTTAATAAAAGCGTACATAAAACATGCAATAACTTAACATCATCAAAACATCGTAACATAACATCGTAACAATAGTCAATATGAACCGAATCTGCGCCTTCTCGTAACCGTCAAATCCATACATCGCATACCAGCGGATGAACTTAAGGCTCGCTACCTCTAAGTCATCCGTCATCCAGGTCTCCTAAGGCTCGTTACCTCTAGGTGGACCAAACATACGTCTCCTAAGGCTCGTTACCTCTAGGTAGACCATACACACGTCTCCTAAGGCTCGTTACCTCTAGGTAGACCATACACACGTCTCCTAAGGCTCGTTACCTCTAGGTAGACCAAACATACGTCTCCTAAGGCTCGTTACCTCTAGGAAGACTAAACATACCATAGGCAATATTTCCCCGCAAGGAATAGTACCTTCCATCGGGATCCCGGTAATCCCATGGGCGACCGTCGTCACCCCATCCTCAACCAGTTGTACAACCGTTAGCCAGCCACAAAGGCCCCCCGTAAGGTAAGGCCAATACATACATACATACATACTCTAGCTCCCGTAGGAACTCGTGGCAGATTCGTTCATTCGTGACTTTCATAAAAACCTTTACCTCGTTTTAGTTAAAGCATTCGTACGTTTTATTAAATAACACTTCATTCGTAAACCTTTCACAACTTCGTTTGGCAAAATATTTTATAAACCTCATCTCGTAAACCTCATTTCGTAAACATCTCATTAACTCGTTTCGTCTTCCCCTTTCGGAAGCATCGTTCATAAACCTCGTTTCGTAAACCTCGTTTCATAAACCTCGTTTCGTATGTATGCACACCAGCCCAAAACATTTAATTAAAATATTAAAAGAAGGGCTTCTAGAACTCACCTTATAAGTTACTCTTGGGTTGTCCTAACAAAGGTCCAACAACGTCACTTCCGATCTGAATTGATTAATTAAATACACATCAGACCTAAATCCCGACTCTAACGGTTTACTCGTTCTGTTACAGGTGAATACACTGACTTCACCTACTGATGCAGACCTATCGAAACTACTTAGTTTCGACAGGTGCAGGCCCATCGAAACTTCTAGTTTCGATAACTGCAGGTCACTCGAAACTTCTAGTTTCGACAACTGCAGGTCACTCGAAACTTCTAGTTTCGACAACTGCAGGTCACTCGAAACTTCTAGTTTCGACAACTGCAGGTCACTCGAAACTTCTAGTTTCGACACCTGCAGGCCACTCGAAACTCTAGTTTCGATACCTGCAGAACTCAGCTATCTTCCCCAAAAACCCTAACTTTCGCATGCAGGTCCGATCTTGTCAAGATCCGGACGTTTTGTATTCAAAACGTGTATTTTCCTTTCGTGATTCCAGATTTATAACCCTTTCCTCATTTGGTTTATAAAAACCCGTCATTTTCACAAAAATACCCGAAAACCCAAAAACGAACAAAAACTCAGATTTGGTTCGGGTGTTACCTGATTTCGAGATTCTGATCCGGAGGTTTTGCTCACGAGTTCAGTAGCAACAAGCTCCTTCAATCTCGGGTCGATCCGCCAACTTTCTCTCTCTACGGTTTCTCTCTCTAGATTCTTGCAAATGAGAGAAATGGTGTGTGTGTTGGCTATTTAAAGGGAGGAAACCCCCCCTTCCTTCAAGTTTGCCGGCCCAACCGGCCCGGCCCGTTACGCCTCGCCCTTTTATCCCGTTCGTCCCGGTTCAACCCGTTATTTAAAATCCTCATTTATTTTGGGATGTTACAAGTCTACCCCCCTTACAATAGGTTTCGTCCCCGAAACCTATCATAAGTCAAACAGTTGAGGGTACGACTCCTTCATTTCCGTCTCCGTTTCCCATGTAGCTTCCGATCCCTTCCGGTGCTTCCACTGGACTTTAACCAACTGGATAACTTTGTTACGTAAACGTTTCTCTTTCCTGTCTAGGATGGCCACAGGTTCTTCGATGTAGTTAAGGCTGTTGTCGACCTCGATGTCCGTAAGTGGTACGTGAGCCGATTCATCCGCCAAACACTTTCGCAAGTGTGATACATGGAAGGTAGGATGAATCCCACTTAACTCATCAGGCAACTCCAACCGATATGCGACTTCACCAACCCGTGCCATAATCCTGAATGGTCCGATAAACCTCGGACTTAACTTTCCTCTCTTCCTGAATCGTATGATTCCCTTCCAGGGCGACACTTTCAACATTACTCTGTCCCCAACATTAAATTCAATAGGCCTTCGTCGTCTATCCGCGTAGGATTTCTGACGATCTTGGGCGGCCTTCATTCGTGCTTTGATCTGATCAAACCTTTCCGACGTTTCTTTTACAACTTCAAGACTTCCCAATTCCTTCTGTCCAATCTCACCCCAACAAACCGGGGTCCTGCATCTCCTCCCATACAACATTTCATAAGGCGGCATGCCTATCGTCGTGTGATGACTGTTGTTGTAGGAGAATTCGGCTAACGGCAGATGACTGTCCCAACTGCCACCGAAGTCGATAATACAAGCACGAAGCATATCCTCCAATGTTTGAATGGTCCTTTCGGACTGACCATCCGTTTGTGGGTGGTATGCCGTACTAATATTGAGTCTCGTGCCCATTGCCTCATGAAATCTCTTCCAGAACCTCGATGTGAATCGTGTGTCCCGGTCGGATACAATCGTTAAAGGCATCCCATGCCGCGCCACTACTTCGTTAATAAATACTTCCGCTAACCTTTCCGACGAGAACGTCTCGCGAATAGGTAGAAAATGAGCACTCTTCGTTAAACGGTCCACAATTACCCAAATGGTGTCATGACCTTTAGCTGTGCGAGGTAGCTTGGTTATGAAGTCCATTGTAATGTGTTCCCATTTCCATTCCGGTATCTCGAGTGGTTGAATTTTCCCATACGGTTTCTGGTGTTCGGCCTTCACTTGTGAGCAAGTCAAGCACTTGCTTACGTATTTCGTCACTTCGTGTTTCATTCCAGGCCACCAGTATTCCTTCCTTAGATCTTGGTACATTTTGTTGGTACCGGGATGGATAGAGTAACGAGACTTATGAGCCTCATCCAAGATTTTGGTTCTAAGCTCGCCACCCATAGGTATCCATACCCGACCATAACGTGTCCTAACACCAAGGGTGTTATATTCTAACTTGTCTTGTTGGCCAACCATCCTTTCCTTCTTTATGTTTTCCCCCTTTAGTGCCTCTTCTTGAGCCTTTTCGATTTCCCTCATCACATCCGATGTTACCACCAACTGGCAAGCTTTCACTCTAATAGGAGCAGGCATGTCCTTTCGGCTTAGAGCGTCAGCCACCACGTTTGCTTTTCCAGGATGGTACATGATTTCACAGTCATAGTCTTTCAAAAGTTCCAACCATCGCCTCTGCCTCATATTTAACTCCTTTTGCTCGAAGAAGTACTTCAGACTTTTGTGATCGGAGTATATGGTAAACTTTACCCCATAGAGGTAGTGCCTCCAAATTTTTAATGCAAACACAACAGCAGCAAGTTCCAAATCGTGAGTCGGATAGTTGACTTCATGAACCTTCAGCTGTCGTGATGCGTATGCGATCACTCTTCCACGTTGCATCAGCACACACCCCAACCCCTGACCCGAAGCGTCAGAGTATACCACCAGGTCTTCATTGCCCTCGGGAAGGGCCAAGACTGGAGCTTGGGTTAGCTTTTCTTTTAACTCCTTAAATGCCTCATCCTGCTTCGGACCCCATTCGTACTTTTCTTCCTTTCGTGTCAACTTTGTCAATGGCGAAGCTATTTTCGAGAAATCCTGGATGAATCTCCGATAGTAGCCTGCCAATCCCAAGAAACTGCGGATTTCAGTTGGCGTCTTAGGAATGTCCCATTCACTTACCGTTACTATCTTTGCTGGGTCAACCATAATGCCGTTCGGGCCAATGACGTGACCTAGGAATTGGACTTCCCTAAGCCAGAACGCGCATTTGGAGAACTTAGCATACAACTTCTCCTTCTTTAGAGCTTCCAACACTTCCTTCAAATGACACGCGTGATCACCCTCATTCTTGGAATAGATCAGGATGTCATCGATGAACACTATTACCGATCGATCCAGCATCGGTCGACACACCCTATTCATCAAATCCATGAACGCTGCGGGGGCGTTCGTCAATCCGAAAGACATTACGCGGAACTCGAAATGTCCATAACGCGTGCGAAATGCAGTTTTCGGTATGTCTTCTTCCCTTACCTTCAACTGATGGTACCCGGACCGAAGGTCGATTTTCGAAAACCAACTTGCGCCTTGCAACTGGTCGAACAGGTCATCGATCCTTGGTAAAGGGTACTTGTTCTTCACCGTTCGTTTGTTCAACTCACGATAATCAATACACATTCTCATCGAACCATCTTTCTTCTTTACAAACAACACCGGAGCACCCCACGGCGAGATGCTCGGTTGGATAAATCCTTTCTCAAGTAACTCGTCTAGTTGGACCATAAGTTCCTTCATTTCCACTGGTGCTAGTCGATATGGAGCCTTAGCCACGGGCTGGGCATCTGGTACTAAGTCAATTCGAAACTCAATCTCTCTGTCAGGTGGTATCCCAGGCAACTCCTCTGGAAACACCTCCGGGTACTCGCGTACCACGGGTACATCGTCCAGTTCTTTCACTTCCTTACACTTGTCAATTACGTATACCAGATAAGCCTCGCATCCGCGCCTCAAGTAATCTGCTGCCTTAATCATCGAGATGACGTTGGGCATCGGGGCATCGCAATCCCCAAGTACTTCCACTTCGCTACCGTCCGGAGCCTTGAGTCGGATTATCTTTCGTTTGCATATAATTTGAGCCTCGTTGGCAGTTAACCAATCCATACCTAACACGACATCAAACCCTCCCAAAACCATAACAAATAATCTGACGGGAAATCTATGGCCTTCTATCTTTATCGTGGAATCGTCAACTACTTCGGTTACCATTACGGTTCTACCCTCAGCGGTTTCTACCTTAAAGGCTCGTTCTACTTTACTAACCGTGTACTTTACTCGTTTACAGAAAGTTGCAGATATAAAACTCTTACTGGCACCCGAATCGAATAACACTGAAACAAAAGTGTTGTCAAGGATGAACGTACCTGACGCCACATCGGGGTCCTTCCTGGCCTGTTCTTGCGTTAGTGCATACGCTCGAGTCTTCGCTCGGGGCCTTTCCTCCCTCTTCTCTCGGCCTTTCCCTTTCCCGATCTCGCCCATCCTGGGCTTAGTGCATTCCCGGCTCATGTGGCCGTTCTCCCCACAGTTGTAGCATTTGATACCGTTCGGGCACTCTCGGGAGTAGTGCCCGGTCTTGCCACATTTGTAGCACAAATTCGATCCCAACCGGCATTCACCGGCATGCCTTCCCCCACACTTCCTACAGACTGCTAATTCATTTACCCTGGCCCGTTTGTCCTGAGCCCCAAACAACTTCCCACCCGATCGCTTAGCGGGAAAACTCAGCTTCTTCTTAGGCTCTTCAATGGTAACGACATTCAGTGCCAGATCATCAAATACCACGCCGCTCAGTTCTACTACCGAATCGTAGGTAGTAGGGGCGTTTGCCTTAACATATGTGCGGACCTTGTCCGGCAACCCTTGAATATAACAAGCGATCTTTCTTTCTTCAGTAGTGACAAGGTGTGGCACCAGACGTGCCAGTTCATTGAACCGTGTGGTGTACTGCCGGTGCGTCATGCTCCCGGCCTTCAATCCCAGAAATTCCCTTTCTACCTTTTCGATCTCATTCCTTGGACAGAAATTCTTGATCACCAAAGTTTTCAAATCATCCCACATCATCGAATCAACCACCTCGTTCCCCTTAGCCTGGCGTACACCTTCCCACCAGTGAGATGCTTCCTCCCTCAAGGAGTTAGCAGCAAACTTCACGACCTGATTCGGTCGACATTCACTCAGACGAATGGCGGCTTCCATACGAATTACCCAGTCAAAAGTAGCCACCGCGTCCTTCTTTCCAGTCAGAATTGGCGGGTCACATGCCTTAAAGGACTTATAATCGCATCCGCGAGCAGGCGGTGCATTGTCGGTCTCATTGTTCTGAGCACCAATTGCCGCGCTAGACCCACCCGCCCCGTTGACCTGCTTCAACGCTTCAGCCAACAGACCTGGCAGAGAATTCTTCATCAATTCTGTGAATTCTCGAGCTATAGCTGCTCTCACTTCTGGTTCAAAAGTGAAAGGTTGCTCTTCAACCTGTGTCTGCTCGGCTTCATGCACACTAACCGCCGGTTCAGTGTGAACACTTCCTTCTTCACTGTGTTCTTGGCGCGCAGGAATCCTGCCACGCCCACCATTTCGACCGCCGGTACGACCACCGGTACGGCCACCACGCCTTCCGTTTCCTCTCCTCGCCATTTCGTTCTATAAGACAAGGAAATCCAATGTTATCACGCTAGTTAACAAATAAAATTCAATAAGCACTGTAACATGTTAATATACACTGGCCATCTGTAATTAACCATTACACTACTTTTCGATTTCCATTTGACCACCTTTGTGATTTCATCAGAACTCAAGTCCTCATCTAACCTCTTCTAAGGCATACTATATACGTAATATATATACTACCTTCATACCTGATGCTGTGGCTCGAGTTACCCGTACTGGCATCCGCTTTTGGTCCCATTCTCAGTTTAAGTTCAGACACAGGGAGTGTCCAAATCTCTCAAACTATTGCTCTGATACCAACTTGTGAGGCCCCAAACCCGGGAGGCCCCACGCGTTGGATTTACTCATTCACAAACAGTTCTTAAACTCATACATCAAAATACGCAGCGGAAAATTTCGTTCATTACATAACATAACATTACATCGTTTAACATGCGGAAGCGTAAAACTTTGTTTACAACATTCATTACATAACATAATCAAAACATAACGGGATGCCAGTCTTCGTGTCAGCCGGGTAACTCTTCATCGCTAGCCAAGCATCACCGTCCATCATCATAACCTGCCCTTAACCTGAATGTGCATACTAAGAAGGTCAGCTACGCTGGTGAGTTCTAGTTTTAACGTAAAACATTAACATCAAATATTTGCCAAAAACATAACATCATACTTCATTTAATAAAAGCGTACATAAAACATGCAATAACTTAACATCATCAAAACATCGTAACATAACATCGTAACAATAGTCAATATGAACCGAATCTGCGCCTTCTCGTAACCGTCAAATCCATACATCGCATACCAGCGGATGAACTTAAGGCTCGCTACCTCTAAGTCATCCGTCATCCAGGTCTCCTAAGGCTCGTTACCTCTAGGTGGACCAAACATACGTCTCCTAAGGCTCGTTACCTCTAGGTAGACCATACACACGTCTCCTAAGGCTCGTTACCTCTAGGTAGACCATACACACGTCTCCTAAGGCTCGTTACCTCTAGGTAGACCAAACATACGTCTCCTAAGGCTCGTTACCTCTAGGAAGACTAAACATACCATAGGCAATATTTCCCCGCAAGGAATAGTACCTTCCATCGGGATCCCGGTAATCCCATGGGCGACCGTCGTCACCCCATCCTCAACCAGTTGTACAACCGTTAGCCAGCCACAAAGGCCCCCCGTAAGGTAAGGCCAATACATACATACATACATACTCTAGCTCCCGTAGGAACTCGTGGCAGATTCGTTCATTCGTGACTTTCATAAAAACCTTTACCTCGTTTTAGTTAAAGCATTCGTACGTTTTATTAAATAACACTTCATTCGTAAACCTTTCACAACTTCGTTTGGCAAAATATTTTATAAACCTCATCTCGTAAACCTCATTTCGTAAACATCTCATTAACTCGTTTCGTCTTCCCCTTTCGGAAGCATCGTTCATAAACCTCGTTTCGTAAACCTCGTTTCATAAACCTCGTTTCGTAAACCTCGTTTCATAAACCTCGTTTCGTATGTATGCACACCAGCCCAAAACATTTAATTAAAATATTAAAAGAAGGGCTTCTAGAACTCACCTTATAAGTTACTCTTGGGTTGTCCTAACAAAGGTCCAACAACGTCACTTCCGATCTGAATTGATTAATTAAATACACATCAGACCTAAATCCCGACTCTAACGGTTTACTCGTTCTGTTACAGGTGAATACACTGACTTCACCTACTGATGCAGACCTATCGAAACTACTTAGTTTCGACAGGTGCAGGCCCATCGAAACTTCTAGTTTCGATAACTGCAGGTCACTCGAAACTTCTAGTTTCGACAACTGCAGGTCACTCGAAACTTCTAGTTTCGACAACTGCAGGTCACTCGAAACTTCTAGTTTCGACAACTGCAGGTCACTCGAAACTTCTAGTTTCGACACCTGCAGGCCACTCGAAACTCTAGTTTCGATACCTGCAGAACTCAGCTATCTTCCCCAAAAACCCTAACTTTCGCATGCAGGTCCGATCTTGTCAAGATCCGGACGTTTTGTATTCAAAACGTGTATTTTCCTTTCGTGATTCCAGATTTATAACCCTTTCCTCATTTGGTTTATAAAAACCCGTCATTTTCACAAAAATACCCGAAAACCCAAAAACGAACAAAAACTCAGATTTGGTTCGGGTGTTACCTGATTTCGAGATTCTGATCCGGAGGTTTTGCTCACGAGTTCAGTAGCAACAAGCTCCTTCAATCTCGGGTCGATCCGCCAACTTTCTCTCTCTACGGTTTCTCTCTCTAGATTCTTGCAAATGAGAGAAATGGTGTGTGTGTTGGCTATTTAAAGGGAGGAAACCCCCCCTTCCTTCAAGTTTGCCGGCCCAACCGGCCCGGCCCGTTACGCCTCGCCCTTTTATCCCGTTCGTCCCGGTTCAACCCGTTATTTAAAATCCTCATTTATTTTGGGATGTTACATAAACCTGATCACTTTACCCTGATCAGAACTCTTTTGTGTAAAACTTGATCACTTTACGTTGATCAGAACTCTTTTGTGTAAAACCTGATCATTTTAACCTGATCAGAACTCTTTTGTGTAAAACCTGATCACTTTACGTTGATCAGAACTCTTTTGTGTAAAACCTGATCATTTTAACCTGATCAGAACCCTTTTGTGTAAAACCTGATCATTTTAACCTGATCAGAACCCTTTTGTGTAAAACCTGATCATTTTAACCTGATCAGAACTCTTTTGATAAACCTGATCACTTTACCCTGATCAGAACTCTTTTGTGTAAAACCTGATCACTTTACGTTGATCAGAACTCTTTTGTGTAAAACCTGATCATTTTAACCTGATCAGAACCCTTTTGTGTAAAACCTGATCATTTTAACCTGATCAGAACTCTTTTGATAAACCTGATCATTTTACCCTGATCAGAACTCTTTTGTATGTATTACCAATGAATATGATTACTAATCCGATCTATTGACCCCATTTGTAAGCTTGCAAGGAATACAAAATAGTATGTAATGTACGAGACCGTAACCAAACCCCAACTTTCTGTGCCTCCCCTCGCCTTTCTGCGAGTAAGACAATATGCGGTCATTCGGCCATTTTGACCCCTGGTTAGCGCGACTAACCATGACCGGAGGCGTCACCCCCAATAGTACTATTCATATAATCCCGGGCTAAATCCATAGCTAATGGTTACTAATTTATTACGAGGACTTTAAGCGCTTTATTGTTCCCTCAATACATACATACGGTCAGATCATTAGTTCCATTCATTTATACACAAAAGTCTTTTACAAGTATGTTTCCACCCCAAATCATTTCAAAAACTTAAAAACAAGGGGATTAGTGAAACTCACAAAGAGTTAAACCAGAGTGTTCATATTGTCAAACGTGTAAGCAATTGTATTTCATGTTTTCAAAACATAACAAGTAAGTATGTTTCTCCCCCGATGTTTACAAAACAGAAAAGAGTAAAAAGGGGGCCGTGAACTCACCTTGAGTTTGTGTATGCTTGCAATGATAATTGTTCTAGCCGAACTTGACTATTCGTACCCTAGATACCAAAGGGTAAATTGTGTTAAGACCGTACGTCTCATATTGCAAATTGTTCATCGACCTAGTAAATCTAGTTGCTTTTGTTTAAATATCCTCTTAGATTTTCAACACTTGTTTTGCTATAAAAACAGTTCTAAGTTACTGTCCAATGTGACTGATGAACAGATGTCGAAACTTCCTAGTTTCGATTGGGCAATTGAGTATCGAAACTTCATAGTTTCGATTGAGTAGTTAGGTATCGAAACTATCTAGTTTCGATTGGCAAGAAGGGTATCGAAACTATCTAGTTTCGATTGAGCAATATGTATCGAAACTACCTAGTTTCGATTGAACAACTAGTATCGAAACTCCCAGTTTCGATTGAGTAAACTGGTATCGAAACTCCTAGTTTCGATTGAATAGGTATCGAAACTCCTAGTTTCGATTGAATAACAGGTATCGAAACTCCTAGTTTCGATTGAACAGGTATCGAAACTCCTAGTTTCGATTACTGCACTTTGATTGACAGAATTCGTCCTGTATATTTTTATGTTCAAATCTTGAATTTGACACATTTTTCTTGTTATCTTACTTGCGTTTGAACGATTTGTATGTTCAGCTACGATTTTAAAGAAAATGAAATGGATAATATCGAGTTTTTACCTCAAACAGAGAATGATGATTTTCAGGGAAACAGAGAATGATCTTGAGCTCCTTATCTTGATTCTTGAGACAACACTTGGAACTCTTCTTATAGCACCGAAATACGGTGGATTTTTGCCTTAAACTGGACTTCGACTTGAAGGAGAATTGGGAATTTGCCGTAAGAAAATGAGATAAATGAAAGGGATTGTGGGATTTCGACTGAAGAGGTATGGTTCTTAATCTGAGATTGAGTGAACTTGCAAGTGGGAGAATGGCTCCCCTGACTCTCGGCCAAGAAAGTCAAGCAAGTGGGTTGGGATTTAAATAAATCAAACCATTTGATTTAAGTGTAATTTTAACCACTAGTGTTCGTATTTAGTCGGGTTATCCTGGTACGTGAACCGGTAACTCCTAGAATTACCAAAATATGAAATGAGACCATGTACGGATATTGACCTGAATTGTCGGGTGTCACATTCTCCCCATGTTAAAAGAATTTCGTCCTGAAATTCAATTTGTGTCCTCTTGAACTGTTTTTGTTTTCATTTGATCCTCTCATTCAAATGGTTTAACGTACCTAGGATTAAGCTTGCCACGGTTGCCAAATTTTGCAACCCCTTTCCAATGAGAGACCTTTAACATGATTTTGTCTCCCACTTAGAATTCTAATGGTTTTCGTCTGTTGCTATCTCAACTCTCTTTCGTCTGTCTTGAGTGACTTTCAGACGATCTTTTATTTCGAAGATTCTGTCAACGGTTCCCTAGTCAATATCAGGACCAGTCAAATGTTTTTCGCTAGCCTCCGCCCAATATAGCGATGAGTGACACTTACAACTATACAAAGCCTCAACGGAGCGGCTTTAATGTTGGTATGGTAGTTGGTATTATATGAAAACTCATCCAACGGCGGTGAGTATCCCTATTTCCTCTGAAATCGATTATACACACACGGAGCACATCTTTTAAAGTTTGGATGGTCCTTTTACTTTGACCGTTCATCTGGGGACGATATGCAGTGGTCATGTAAAGGCGTGTGCCCAAGGCTTATTGTACAGACTGCCAGATTCTTGACATGAATCGACTGTCCCTTTTTGTGAAAATGGAAACTGGCATACCATGCCTGGCCTTAATTCCCTTAATATTTAGCCTTGCACGCTTCTTACTTTTATCTGTCTCCTTTATTGGTAGGGAATGCGCGGATTTCGTCAAACGACTGACGATTATCATATAGTATCATAGTTGCTAGGTGTTTTGGGTAACTTTGTAATGAAATCCATTGAAATTTGTTCCCATTTCCATTGAGGTATCTCGGGTTGTTATAACAATCCCGACGGTTTCTGATGTTCTGCCTTTACCTTTGAACATGTCAGGCATTTACCGACGTAATTAGAAATTTCTCATTTCATGTTCGGCCACCAGTAGAGTTCTTTCAGATCCTTATACATTTTATCCGAACCTGGGTGAATGGAGTACCTGGACTTGTGGGCTTCGTCCATAACCATCTCCCGTAAGTTACTAAAACATGGCACCCAAATTCTATTTGCAAAGTATAAAGTATCATCTGATTTTGGCTCTAATTGTCTGATCATTCTTCGTATAGCTTCACTCTGAATGTTTTCTTCTTTGATTGCCTCCTGTTGTGCCATCCGGATTTGAGTCGTGAGACTCGCATGAATTGTCAATCCTAGGGCACGAACACGGAGTGTTTTAACTCGTTCCTTACGACTCAAGGCATCTGCTATGACATTTGCCTTACCAGGGTGATACTTGATATCACAGTCGTAATCATTCAGTAGTTCTACCCAACGAAGTTGACTCATGTTGAGTTCTTTCTGATTAACGATGTGCTGGAGACTCTTGTGGTTTGTAAAGATAGTACATTTTGTACCATATAAGAAATGTCTCCAAATCTTGAGTGCAAACACGACAGCACCCAATTTCAGATCGTGAGTCGTATAATTTTTCTCATGTACTTTTAGCTGTCTGGATGCATACGCTATGACTTTTTCTTCCTGCATCAATACACATCCCAGACCTTGGTGTGATGCGTCGCAATACACGATGAAATTGTCAGTTCCTTCGGGAAGGGATAGGATTGGTGTACTGCAAATTTATTTTTTTTTTTTTTTTTTTGCTTCAACAATTGAAACGCTGATTCTTGTTTATCAGTCCAATCAAACTTTTTGTCCTTCTGGGTTAACGTGGTCAAAGGCAAGGCTATCTTTGAAAAATTCTCGATAAATCGCCTGTAATAGCCTGCCAAACCCAGAAATTGACGCACCTCAGTCGGAGTTCTTGGTGCTTCCCAGTTTTTGATAGCTTCAATCTTAGATGGATCCACATGGATACCATTCTTATTGATGACATGTCCGAGAAAGTGAACCTCTTGGATCCAAAACTCACACTTAGAGAATTTAGCATAAAGCTTCTCATTCCTGAGTAGTTCCAAGATTAATTTTAAATGATATTCATGTTCCTCCTTGGTTCGTGAATATATCAATATGTCATCGATAAACACAATCACGAATTTATCCAAGTACGGCTTGCACACGCGGTTCATGAGATCCATGAAAACAGCTGGTGCATTAGTCAAGCCAAATGGCATAACTAGGAATTCGTAGTGACCGTAACGAGTCCTAAAAGCCGTTTTTGGTATATCTTCTTCCTGAATTTTCAGTTGATGATACCCTGATCGTAGATCAATTTTAGAATAGAAACTGGAACCTTGAAGTTGATCAAACAAATCGTCTATTCGAGGAAGAGGATACCGATTTTTGATTGTCAGTTTGTTCAACTCTCGATAATCAATGCACATTCTAAAGGTTCCATCCTTTTTCTTTACAAATAGGACCGGAGCTCCCCATGGTGAGAAACTCGGTCTTATGAAACCTTTGTCAAGTAATTCTTGTAGTTGACTCGACAGTTCCTGCATCTCAGAAGGGGCTAGACGATACGGAGATCGTGCAACTGGTGCGGCTCCTGGTACTAGGTCGATCCGAAACTCGACTTGTCTTGATGGTGGTATTCCTGGTAAGTCTTCGGGAAATACTTCCGAATAATCTCTGACGACTGGTATGTCCTCAAGTCGACGTTCTTCGGGTTTCTTCTCGACGATGTGAGCCAGGAATGCACAATAACCCTTGCGTAGATACTTATGAGCTTTCATGCAGTTTATCGTTTTTAACATCGTTATACACCTTTCGCCTTGAATTGAAAGAATTTCTCCGCTTGGTAGGGGAATACGTACAATCTTCTCGAAGCATACTATCTCGGCACGATTCTTGGTTAACCAATCCATACCAATAACAATATCAAAACTCCCTAACTCGATAGGTAGAAGGTCTATACTGAATGTACGGTTTTCTAAACATAAAGTACAACCCCTAAAGACCTCTCCGGTTTCTATTAATTTCCCATTTGCTAATTCAATTGTATAACGTTGATCTAGTTTGCTGGCCTTAATACCGAGTAAGGATTTAAAATCATTCGTCACAAAGCTCATATCCGCACCCGAATCAAAAAGTACAGAGGCATAGTGATTATTTATCGGGAACGTACCAGTGACGATGTTCGGGTCCTGGCGTGCGTCCCTTGCACCCATCACAAATGCCCTCCCTGGTGCCTGAGCGTTGTTCTGATTCTTCCACTTGGGACAATCCTTCTTGAAGTGTTTTAGATCACCACATACAAAACATCCCGGTTTGATTTTCCCCAATCGGTTGTTAGTTCGACATGCTTGAGTGGTGTGACCAAACTTGTCGCATTTTCCACACTTGATGCAAACACCGGCATGATGATTTCCACACCTCTTACATCTCGGTAGGCCCCTATCATACTCCTTTCTTTCCACTGTGTTGGCTGCAAAAGCCTTCACAGTTCCTTGTTTCTTAAACTCTTGTTTTCCAGATTTGTTACTTGAATTTCCCATCCATTTTCTTTTCTCCCCAGATCTACCTTCCTCATTCTCCTTCCTCACAAACAATTCATTACGTACTGCATCATCCTTTAGTTTGAATGCTAAAGTTATAGCACTCTTGGCATCTATTGGATTAGATGATGTTACCATGCTACGAATTTGAGGCGCAAGGCCCCACAGATACCTCTCCACACGCTTATGTTCTGGTGTGACCATATGCGGTACCAGAAGTGCCAATTCATTGAAGCGGTCGGTGTATCCCGCTACATCATCTCCTATCATCTGTAGGTTCCACATCTCAGTTTCAATCTTTTGCAATTCGTTCCGAGGACAGTATTCCTCAATCATCATGTTTTTCAAATCTTCCCAAGACAATTGGTACGCTGTCTCTCTCCCCAAAGTCTTCATTTGAGTATTCCACCAAGTTAAAGCTTTATCAGTGAGCGTGCAGGTAGAATACTTCACTACGCAATCAGCGGTGCATTCACTTATATCAATCACCGACTCCATATGTTCTATCCATCTCATTAGTCCTACTGCACCCTCGGTGCCATTAAAACTGCGGGGTTTGCAGGATAGGAAGGCCTTGTAGGTACACTTCCTATTTGGAGCATCTGCAGGATCACAAGTCATAACGTCATTAATTCGGATCATGACTATGTGTTATGGCTTATTTATTTTTTTATTACCTCCGGAACCTCCTGCTGTACCGCTACCCCCTGCGGTACCGCTACCTCCTGCACCTCCTCCGCTATTTCGGTTTGCTTCATACTGCTCTATAGCGGCAGCTACTCGCTGTGCTATTAGTTGTTCCATGTTTGGGGAAATTGTCTCGTTGTTGTCACCAGTAGTGTTACGGGGTGTCCCACGCTTAGGTGCCATGACGTTCCTTCTAACATGTCAATTAAAAAGAAACAACATCATATATCAATAATGATAGATCATGACATAAGGATACCACAACATCAAACATGAACAACTATCATTACAACATAAACCATTACATACATAGTCAAAACATACATAGTACATTGTTCCCAAAAGACGAGGATACAAAAGAGATGGGTTCACATGACCTCATCAGTACTAACGTTTTAAACTACATAATGTACTATGGGCACAACCCGCCCATAATAGGTTTAAAGGAAGAAGTGGGAGTACAACCCAATCATCATGGCTAGTCCTGCCATAACAAAGCTAGCTCTTGCCACAAATTCTGCAGCCAAAGTCCTCTCCTCCAGCGCCTCCACCATGTCTCGAACCGTGACAGTGAACTGCCAGTCCATGTCAGCTCTTAACTCTAGATAGTTTGTGGCACCTTGTATGTCTCGGGTGTGGTCTTCCAGAGTCTGAACTCGA
Organism: Smallanthus sonchifolius; assembly: GCA_023525975.1. NCBI lineage: Eukaryota > Viridiplantae > Streptophyta > Magnoliopsida > Asterales > Asteraceae > Smallanthus > Smallanthus sonchifolius. Next base: position 4,128,049 of record CM042024.1, on the reverse strand, counting down.
GATCCAAGCCCTTGACGAAGTCGCGTGGCTGCATCCCCCTGTGCCCGGATGTCATCTAGGAGATCATCAAGACGCTCCTCATGCGTATGAACGCGAGCTACCAAGGTAGGCACAGTGAGCTCTATGGCTTCCCCAGTGTGGGGTAGGGGTGTTGGGGAGTTAGAAGACTCTCCAAGCTCAAAGGTAGATGGGATGCTCTCCATCTCCCTCCAACGTGCCAGGGTACGAGGCATCCAACGGATGGTTCCCACGGTAGGGTGGTAGCAGGGTCGTTGCCTCGGTGGTTCCTCATCGGTCTCCAAGTCTTTCGGGTCACGGGCTGCCAGGTTTCTCTTGCGCGGAAGTCGAACCTTCTTCCTAGCACTTTGCACCTTAACTGGTCCTCCGCTTTTCTTTCGGTAGACGATGGGCGGTTTTCCCAGAGCGACATTGGGTGGTGTCGAGCTGCGAACTTGTACTCGATTTTTAGGGCGTGAGGCGGAAAGTTCCTCGTTGGATTCAGAGTCAGAGACGGGGTCAGAGTGTGAATGTGACGACATACTTGTGACTACAATATCCACATGACATGATGACTGGTTATACAATGCTTATGCAATGAAAACATTTTAGTGAGTCATTCTAATTATAGACTAGGTTCCGTTTTAGACACCTAGTTCGCTATAATCAATGGCTCTGATACCAAGTTCTGTCACACCCCGCCAGGGCGGAAACGCGAGGCGCGACTTTCACTGGTTTCCAAAGCATATGATTACCGCAAACACATACATGTAATTGGATACATAACTGAATTTAAAATATTTACGTTACAAAATATCAATTTGAGTTTACAAATGTTTAAGATTTCGCAAATATGACTCAAGACCATGAGTTATACAAGAGAAATCCTCCCAAAAGCCGTATCCACGTGCATGCATGTAACCTACATTGCTAACCTGATGACCACGTTCAATTTCCTGAAAACATACTTAAAACTGTCAACACGAGGTTGGTGAGTTCACAAGTTATTATAAAGAGTTATCATAAACCCAATGTTTAAATCTGATCTTTTTGCCGATCAAAACTCTTTGTTAAACCTGATCATTTTAACCTAATCAGTACTCTTTCGTTTAAACCTGATCACTTTAACCTGATCAGAATTCTTTACTTTAAACCTGATCACTTTACCCTGATCAGAACACTTTTGTGTAAAACCTGATCATTTTAACCTGATCAGAACTCTTTTGATAAACCTGATCACTTTACCCTGATCAGAACTCTTTTGTGTAAAACCTGATCACTTTACGTTGATCAGAACTCTTTTGTGTAAAACCTGATCATTTTAACCTGATCAGAACTCTTTTGATAAACCTGATCACTTTACCCTGATCAGAACTCTTTTGTGTAAAACCTGATCACTTTACGTTGATCAGAACTCTTTTGTGTAAAACCTGATCATTTTAACCTGATCAGAACTCTTTTGTGTAAAACCTGATCACTTTACGTTGATCAGAACTCTTTTGTGTAAAACCTGATCATTTTAACCTGATCAGAACCCTTTTGTGTAAAACCTGATCATTTTAACCTGATCAGAACCCTTTTGTGTAAAACCTGATCATTTTAACCTGATCAGAACTCTTTTGATAAACCTGATCACTTTACCCTGATCAGAACTCTTTTGTGTAAAACCTGATCACTTTACGTTGATCAGAACTCTTTTGTGTAAAACCTGATCATTTTAACCTGATCAGAACCCTTTTGTGTAAAACCTGATCATTTTAACCTGATCAGAACTCTTTTGATAAACCTGATCATTTTACCCTGATCAGAACTCTTTTGTATGTATTACCAATGAATATGATTACTAATCCGATCTATTGACCCCATTTGTAAGCTTGCAAGGAATACAAAATAGTATGTAATGTACGAGACCGTAACCAAACCCCAACTTTCTGTGCCTCCCCTCGCCTTTCTGCGAGTAAGACAATATGCGGTCATTCGGCCATTTTGACCCCTGGTTAGCGCGACTAACCATGACCGGAGGCGTCACCCCCAATAGTACTATTCATATAATCCCGGGCTAAATCCATAGCTAATGGTTACTAATTTATTACGAGGACTTTAAGCGCTTTATTGTTCCCTCAATACATACATACGGTCAGATCATTAGTTCCATTCATTTATACACAAAAGTCTTTTACAAGTATGTTTCCACCCCAAATCATTTCAAAAACTTAAAAACAAGGGGATTAGTGAAACTCACAAAGAGTTAAACCAGAGTGTTCATATTGTCAAACGTGTAAGCAATTGTATTTCATGTTTTCAAAACATAACAAGTAAGTATGTTTCTCCCCCGATGTTTACAAAACAGAAAAGAGTAAAAAGGGGGCCGTGAACTCACCTTGAGTTTGTGTATGCTTGCAATGATAATTGTTCTAGCCGAACTTGACTATTCGTACCCTAGATACCAAAGGGTAAATTGTGTTAAGACCGTACGTCTCATATTGCAAATTGTTCATCGACCTAGTAAATCTAGTTGCTTTTGTTTAAATATCCTCTTAGATTTTCAACACTTGTTTTGCTATAAAAACAGTTCTAAGTTACTGCCCAATGTGACTGATGAACAGATGTCGAAACTTCCTAGTTTTGATTGGGCAATTGAGTATCGAAACTTCATAGTTTCGATTGAGTAGTTAGGTATCGAAACTATCTAGTTTCGATTGGCAAGAAGGGTATCGAAACTATCTAGTTTCGATTGAGCAATATGTATCGAAACTACCTAGTTTCGATTGAACAACTAGTATCGAAACTCCCAGTTTCGATTGAGTAAACTGGTATCGAAACTCCTAGTTTCGATTGAATAGGTATCGAAACTCCTAGTTTCGATTGAATAACAGGTATCGAAACTCCTAGTTTCGATTGAACAGGTATCGAAACTCCTAGTTTCGATTACTGCACTTTGATTGACAGAATTCGTCCTGTATATTTTTATGTTCAAATCTTGAATTTGACACATTTTTCTTGTTATCTTACTTGCGTTTGAACGATTTGTATGTTCAGCTACGATTTTAAAGAAAATGAAATGGATAATATCGAGTTTTTACCTCAAACAGAGAATGATGATTTTCAGGGAAACAGAGAATGATCTTGAGCTCCTTATCTTGATTCTTGAGACAACACTTGGAACTCTTCTTATAGCACCGAAATACGGTGGATTTTTGCCTTAAACTGGACTTCGACTTGAAGGAGAATTGGGAATTTGCCGTAAGAAAATGAGATAAATGAAAGGGATTGTGGGATTTCGACTGAAGAGGTATGGTTCTTAATCTGAGATTGAGTGAACTTGCAAGTGGGAGAATGGCTCCCCTGACTCTCGGCCAAGAAAGTCAAGCAAGTGGGTTGGGATTTAAATAAATCAAACCATTTGATTTAAGTGTAATTTTAACCACTAGTGTTCGTATTTAGTCGGGTTATCCTGGTACGTGAACCGGTAACTCCTAGAATTACCAAAATATGAAATGAGACCATGTACGGATATTGACCTGAATTGTCGGGTGTCACAGTTACATGAACCATAGAACCAGAGTCAAACCACCATGTGTTAGTTGGAATATTTAAGTTAAAGGACTCAAGTATCATATTAAGATGATTACCTCTCTTAGCTAGCCACTCCTTAAAGTCTGGGCATTCTTTCTGCTTATGTCCGGTTTTGTGGCAGAACCTGTAGTGAAACTTCCCTTTGGAGTTCTTAGAGCTAGAAGCAACACTTGAATCTTGCTTTTGGACCTTTGAAGATTCCTTTTTACAGAAATTTCCCTTCTTCTTCTTAGAATCACCAGTCATGAGGTAAGCCACATCGGGTTTCTCCAGCTTTAGGCGCTCTTCCTCTTGCACACACATAACAATCAACTCACTCATCTTCCATTTCTCTTTCTGAGTGTTGTAGTTGATCTTGAATGCCTTGAAAGACGCAGGTAGAGAAGTCATAATAAAGTGCACCAGGAAACCATCACTGATCTCCATTTCAAGTCCCTTAAGCTTATGGGCCATGCTGTGCATCATCAGGATGTGCTCACGAATACCGTTGATCCCGTCATACTTAGTAGTCACCATCTTCAGAATAAGAGTGCTAGCATGCGCCTTAGAAGTTTCTTTGAATTGTTCCTCCATATAAGCCAGATAAGTCTTAGCATCAGTCGAATCTGGAATTGCTCCCCTGATGGCGATGCTGATGGATTGCTTTATGAGCATAAGAGACATTCGTTTGCACCTATTCCACTTTTCATGGAGTATCTTGTCGTCAGCGGTAATCTTATCAGTGAGAGCAGGTGGTGCAGCCTCTCTTAGTGCATAATCAAAATCCAGCATTAGAGAATCTTTCCAATAATGAAAGTTAGAACCGGTAAGAGTTTCAATTCCCATATTGGGAGCTGCAGTGAATTTAGATGAGAAAATTAAGATGCATAACTAAATAGAACTTAGAGTGAACTATGGGGTACTAGTGTAATCCCCAGGAAATTCAGACCTCTATTTAAACTATTCCAGCACTTGTAATCCCTTTATTTTAATGTCATACATCAATGGAATTATCTTATTCATCCGTTACATTTCATGGGTATTCATACATACTTATTTTGAGTGCAATTATTTCAAATTTAAGAGTAAGAAGTATATAATTGTTTCTAATCTAAATTAATTCTAACCCTATAAATATGCACACATTTTATAAATATATATGCACATTTACAAAATCCAAATTTAAAAATTAGGGTTTATGTAATTAATCAAAATAAGAATCTATTCCTATTTGATAAACTATATTTTTATTATTACATTTATAACATTTAATTATAACATAATAAGTTATTAGATTTTATTAAAAAAAGTTATAAGATTTAATAAATTTATGTTTTATGAAAACTTAGGGTTTAAATGGTAAATTCTAAAACTTCATTTCTAAATAAAAACAAGTTCTTTACATAAAATGTTAAAGGCTGAAACTTCATGGGCCTTGTTGCAAATCCAGGAAAAAACTTTCTTCCCCATTCCAACCATAGGTTCGAGTCCCGTAATGCCCGGTTTTTGAACCACCAATAACGAACTCGTCCCTGAGACAGTTACACGCGAAAATGATAACAGCCGAACGTTCGTGGCATTTAAGCGATTCATTTCCTACGAGTAATTGAGTTTTCATTACCTAATTACTACTAAACTCGTAACCGTTTCACCCTTAATTCCCATTTAAGCGTTTGGCCTATTCCAGTGCAAATTGAGTATAAATTGGCACTCCTAATCATTGACGAGAACCATTACAAGCTTCCTACACTTAAATCGCGTCGAAATCCACCTGGAAATCATCCTTTACGGCCGAAGAACTCGTCCCGGTCTACGTTCAGTCGTTCTCAGTCTACACTCAACCATACCAGGTAAAATCGGTGTCATTAGGATCGTTTTGAGTCGAGGGACTAAAGCCCTATGGAATTGGGTTCGATCGATTGCTCGATCAGGCCAATTTGATGGCTAGGGTTACGGGCGATTTTGGGGAAGGAGAGGACTTGATTATTGCTTATTAAGGCATAAACAAACCGGTTAAGACCAAGGCATCATGCACTGGTCTGATGGTTAATGTGGTGCGAGTGTGTGACCCGGCTAAGGTCACGGGTTCGAATCCCAAGAATTGGCCTTTTGGTTCCTTTTTCTTTTTTTTAACCCATTTTAACACCTTATTTAACCTTTAAAATTCTCTATTAAATTTCTATAAATTCTATAAATACAATTTGAAGGTTTTTATAAACTGAAATTATAGCGATTATCTAATTTGTGTTCGTTAAAATAAATTGTAAAACCTTTTATATTTATAAATAATTGATGGTTTTATTTGAAACAAATTAATTATGTATTTGCTTATATTGTCGTTACACAAAGTTACCTCAAGTGTTAAGACAATTTTAAAAATCTTTCAAGCTTATAAAGAACTATCTTTACAAGAATAATTATTTATACGATATTCAAGTAAGTATTTTAAATAGCAATTTTATCAAAAATCCATTAATTCTATTTATTCTTTTAAAATTCGTTTATGATGAATTTACTAACCAAATTAATTTCTTTTATTATTAAACTAACTAATCATTTCAATTACACTTATGAATAATCAATCATTTTAATTACATTAACTAATAACTTATTAACCCTTTTATTTATACAAATTATTGATTAAACTTTTATTTCTTAAATTATTATAAATAAATCATAATGCACTATTTTTATTCCATAAATCCTATTTATTATCTTTAGAATTATTATGTAAATTAAAAGAATTACTAAACTAACTTTACCAAACTATTACCATTACTCCTATAGTAAACCAAGAACTTGTATTTTTTTTAACAACCAAACAAGTCCATCATCAACTCAAATCATATCAAACCCTAAAACCTTAGAATTTTATTATCTTGTCCAACTTACTTTGAACTTAGAGTACAAATTATCCTTGTAGGTTTGTTGTGAGAAATCCTCACAATAACTCTCCATCAAACCCTATCACTCCTAGCTTCAACTCAAGTGAGTTTACATAGCCCCTTTTTACTATTTTTACTTTTGGGGTGAAACATGTTTACAAACGCTTTACTTACACAATTCAATACCTATGTTCTTATGTTGTGATCTTTATGCTTTATGTCTTGAACTACCTAGTGACTATTACATATGTTCATGTCAGTACATTCATTAACTTGCAGCCCAAGCCTAAGGTAGTACCTTTTATGATCATTTATACGGGAATCCGAAACTATAACTTATCACAAAACCTTGGCGGGTTTTGTTGGGTATCAACTTACAACTTGGGTATCCTCTTGCCCCTTTTTCAAAATGACAATTAGTGGGATTGCGTATCTAGTTTTCTATTACCAGGATTAAATCGTACGCTTGGAACCTTGTATGTTTTCACATATATGCTTTAGACATGCTTTGAACATATTGAATTATAAACTATACTTAACTTTGTTAGTGTCAAAACCTATGTTTCTCACAAACTACTCGTAGTTGACATTTACTCACATGTTTCAGGTGCACCTGTTTGAGGACTACTTGATCATTTAGGACATGGACCTAGTTTTAATTTAATTTATGTTATATTTGAACTCTTTGCTTTCTACTTTCAATTGTAACGGATACTTTAAATTTGGTTGAATAAATATTACTACATTTAATAGATGATCATGTGCTTATGAACAACCGCGTCAGCCCCAGCGTATAATCCGCCGCCGACCGGGGTGTGACAACTAGACTAAGGCAGGCGCAAAGTAAGGACCATTATACTAATAAAGCTGTGATAAAGTCTATTATAACACCAAAATAATAAACTAATTAAGGTTCTACTTAAACAATTGGCTTTTGCTTTTGCTATGACCAGTTACTTAAGCATTAGGAACAAATAAGGTATGCAAGTTAACTGTAACACATCACATTTGGGCAGAAGTGAGACATTTAATTTGCACATAATAAGTTTGCAGGCCCCACATATGTAACACATCATCTTTGTACAGAAGTGAAACATTTATGCATTTAAGGCGGGTGTCATGTGAATATCTAATAATTTAATGATATACACTAAGTGACAATGCTTAATTATACTTGAAAAATGTATACATGTATCACATCACCTTTGGGCAGAAGTGAAACGGTTAGGTGTTATTCAAGTAAATTAAAAGTTGTAAAACATTTAAATTTTAAGGTTTCACAAAAAATTATAAAAGCATTAGTTAATAGCAAACCCCCTGTAAGCCCGAAAATTTTGTGGACCCGAGTACCTTTTAAGGGCCCGAAAACATAAGGAGCCAAGTACTTTAGACATGAGCCGAGAACTAGTGAGTAATCGTGAACTATTATAACTAGCCGAGAACTGAGGTGAGCCGAGAACATTCAATGAGCCGTGAACTATGTCATTAGCCGAGAACCTGGGTGAGCCGAGAACATTTGATGTTCATGGGAAACAATAAGTTCTCGGGTTGTAGGTTAAGTTCACGGGAAAATTTATGTTCACGGGAAAACTGATGTTCACGGAAAGGTTATGTTCACGGGAAAAGGGAGGTTTACGGGTAGAGCAAGGTTCACGGGAAAATAATCCGAGAACTTGTTAAAACCGTGTACTTAAATGAATTCCGTATACTTTATGGAATCCGAAAATAATGGATAGATTTTAGGGATATCTTTTATTTCGAAATTTAAGTGTTTAATTATATCCAAGATTTGATTAGTTCGAAAGATTTAAAATTTAAATACTTTATACGAAAACTTGGAGATAAAATTAAACAATTCTCGGAAACAAGATTAAATCCAATCTACTACCAAAATAAGCATGATTTCATCGAAAATAAGGATGAACATCAAGAACAATTCTAATGGACATCATAACATTCTTGATTAAAATCATGTTTTGGCCTGGAATCGAAATCATAGAAAATAATAATTAAGGATCTCGAAAATTATCAAAGTTTTATGGATTAAAACAGGTTATTCAGATCAGAAAAGACAAAAAAAAAATCAAAACCGAAAACTTGAGATTTTGATCCGAGAACTTTAATATATCATAAAAACAGTTTATTTGATCCAAATAAGGGATCAAAATAGGTTTTAGAAACTGTCAAGTGAAACAGATCTGGAAATCGTAAGTCCAGAGCCGAAAACGTTTATAAAAATGATTTTCCGATTCATTCCAGTTTTTAGGGAACGAAAAAAACTGATTTATCAACATAGGCTCTGATACCACATGTTGATCAGTTCTTTAACATGATAATGGAAAACGATATTAAACAGTAAGGTTAGAGAGGGAAGACGTCATGATCTTGATCATGATCGGGTTCCCGTTTAGGATGTACCGTAATGATGGCTTAGCGTGAGAGGAGACTCACGAACTTGAGAGAGAGAGAACCGAGTTCTTTAGTTGGTGAATTGATGATTTATCATTATTCTATTCTCTCTGTTAAACTCTCTTTATATACACCCAAGGGGAAACCTTATTTAGGATAGTAAGGGTAATTACGTCCATCGAATAATTACCATTTAAGTCATAGGGGTAAATAAGTCAATGATCTTTTTATTAATAAATGATAATAAAAGCCATATAATAATAGTGAGTCTTACAAAGGTTATATTAAAATGAATATTGCTTTATCTCTATATTAATGAATGGACTATTTATATAAAACGAGTAATGACAAGAGCTTGTAAAAGACATGGACAAGTGAGACATCCTGTGGTAAAGAATGGTTGTTTAAAGTTTTAAACTTTTGTAAAGTTTTAATGTGTAACTTGAAGAAATGTTTTAAAAGTTTTCGTTGTGTATGTGATGAGTAAATCAAACGATCCCATCCTAGTTTTGGGGTGTGACAGTGGTCGTGGTGGGGCTGTGGTGGCGACGGAGACATAAGCGACGATTGTGGCAGTTAATGTTGGTGGCAACAATGGCTATGATGGCAACTATGACGTTGGTTGTGGTGTCGATGTTTGATGTGGGCAGTGGAAATGATGAGGGGTGGTTGATTATAGTTCTTTAATAGAAATGTTGATTCATATACCTGGTAGTTGAAGAAATTCACTTAATTCTAATTCCTTTCATTTTCCAACCAAACATGATATATATTGAATTAAGATATCAATCCCAACAAATTCTACAAACCAAATAAGAAATAGAATTTCATTTTCGTGTCAATTATATTGAATTGTAGCAAAGACCAAATGCCCCTAAGAATCAAAGGTTGGGAAGTGGGGGAGGAAGGGTCGGGGGTCGGCGTTGAAGAAGAACCATCCATAATATGAGAAGAGCGGCGAGTTAGGGGTAGAAGTGTATATATATATATATATATATATATATATATATATATATATATATATATATATATATATATATATATATATATACCAATTTAGGAGGGGTACCAGATTTCATAAACTGAAATAAACTGAAATTGACATAATTTAAAATACTTACAATAAGCTGGTAGCAAAAATGGAGATATGCACAGCGGATGCGGATGATAATAATATTTGCAGGGATTTTTTTTTAATTGAGGGATATGATATGAAGATCAGAGATTTATAGTGTTAGAGATAGGCTGAAGAGGGTAGGAAATTTTTAGTATGCCATGAGGGTACCGGAAGATTTCTTCTTATTGATATTTCGGTGTGTTTACAACTGAGACTAATGCCTTCTTTTATAGGCATGACAAACAAAAGACAACAAAAAAAGCGTAATAATGCGCACTATCTTAAAGTAAAGTAAAATAAACGGATACATATTAAAGATGAAAACGACAAAAACTCTTTATGAACAATTATTGTATCGCGCTGTAAAATCTGTCGGGAATCTGCTTTTCCTATGTAATCACCTGTCCTCTTTCGATAATTGGTCTTCTACGTCATGGCTTACGTTTTTTAGAAGTCCTTGTGTGTACTGTCGACGGATGTCGGTGATCCTGGATCTGTTTCTTCACTTTCTTCTAGATCAATAATATGATCCAATTCTAAAGTATCGCCTTCGCCTACGAATGGCAAAAGCATTCTCCAATTTAGATCTGAGTAAATCTGTATATAATGGCCTTCTCCTAATAATTTGAATCTTTCCCAGGGAAAATGACCAGGTATCTTAGGAGTTTGTTGATGTTTTTTGATGAATGATTCAAAGGCTTGTATAGGAGTATCTCTTTCTGTTAACCATGTAATATTGGCAAAATCTGGGTTTGCGTTAACAACAATATTTTGTAGTTGCTTTTTGTAGGCAAAAGTCAAAAAAAATGTTTTGAGTATTTGATCTGTGGTCTACGAAGATTCTTTTTCTAGCTGGTATGTATGTGTTTGAGGATGCAAAGGGAAATGATGCAAAAATTTTGCAACCGAATGTAGGGATTTTTGAATGAGAAGCTATGTTGTCTGCGACCATTGTGAATTTTTCTCCTAGTCTATCAAGGAGATTTTCGGTCTTGCTGTTTAGTCTGAATTCAAGAAAATCGATCATACCATGATGGTAAAATTGAACGATTTGGTCATCAAACATTTGTGTATGGTAACTAATCTGTAGAAGAAGAAGTCTCGTTCCTTCTCCTTCGTCATCTGTTCTTTCTACTATCCTTATTCCTACGTTGGGTGTGTCTTGAAACGCAAGATCAATAATTTGTTGTTGTAAATTGTAAGACCCCTATTTTCGGGTGACCTCACTCATTGGATTTACTCATAAACAAAGTCATCAATACTAAACTTTAAATTTAACATATTCAATTAACAGCCAAAAACATTCACGTTTGAGTACATTACAACGGAAGTTTTAACATTTAACACATACATCATTTTTTAACAAAAACATAAATCGGGATGTCAGTCTCTAGCCGGGTAACCTTCACGCCTTCGCACGACCCTTTTCTTTGTTACCTGAAATGTATACTAAAAGTCAGCTAACGCTGGTGAGTTCTAGTTTAAAATGATTAGATATAAACATTATTTCCTTAAAAGTATTCATATGTTTATACATAAAGAACATAAATATGTATTCTTAACTTTTTCTTTACTTTCATCATTCTTGAGTGACTACACTGATATGCATTCACCTTTACTTTCCTTAACATTCATTTGGTCATACACATAAGGGTGATCAACCCGTCTTTTACTACGTATGTCACAAAGACATACGCCATGAAGCTACCGTCGTAGCCCTTTGACTCGTCCGGTCCTAGAAACCGTCCGTCCAACCTTCGGCCGTCCGTCATAAACCGTCCTACCGTCGTAGGCCGTCCTTTTCGCCCGTCTACCCAAAGGTATCCGTTTCCCACGCGCTACCATGTTTGCAACCGTTCTACATATGATTTGGCATTTGCGTCGACCGTCTATTAATGCCCTTTTTATTTCCTTGCTGATGAAGGAACGTTTTTGTCCCGGTTGCAAGATAGTCACGTGGTCGTCCGTCTACCGTAGTAGCCGTTAGCATCGAAGCGTCCATAACATTCACGTATATTCATAACATGCAGCATATATAATATAAGGCAAGATTTCATTCATTCATATTTTGTCATTCTTTCATTCATACTTTGTAAACATACGTTTCAATCTTTGTTCATAATTCATTTTCATATATATAAATATATATTTTTGTATATCACGTATGATCACATTGACATTCATAACATTTATTCATTTAGTTTATACACTTCAGCCCCAAAAATATTTATAAATCATTTGCACATAACATAGAGGAGGCATATAGAACTCACCTGATAAGCTTCTCTAAGTTGTCCTAAACAAAGGTCCAACAACGTCACTTCCGATCTGGATTGGAGTTAAATATACATTAGACCCAACCCCGACTCTAATGGTTAAATCATTCTAAACTTACTGACTTTACTTAACCAGCATGTTGCCTGCTGTCTGCTGCCTGCGCACTTGCTAAGTGCGCAGGACCATACTCATGCGCACTTGACAAGTGCGCAGAGGATCCTCCTTGCGTACTTGGTAAGTACGCAGGATCTTCCTCCTGCGTACTTGGTAAGTAAGCAAGAAGCCCTTCTTGCGTACTTGGTAAGTACGCAATACCTGGTCCTGGACCAAAAATCCGAAATTCTTGCATGTTAATCCGATCATGCTAATCTTACCATTTTCTTTGATCAAAAGGTGCGGTTTTCATTATAGATGCTAGTTCTAAGCTTAATATCAGGTTTCATCCATAAAAACATCACCTATTTAGCTAAAACCGAAAATCCTAAAATAATCATAAAAACTCAGATTATGATCGAACGCTTACCTGGATTGGATTTCTGATTCGGAGAAGATGATCATAAGCACAGCAGTAACGTTCTCCTGAATTCCCGAGTCGATCCGTCACTTTCTCTCTCTAGACCCGTGCTCCCTTCTCTCTCTAGAACATGTGAATTGGAAGGAAAAATGAGGGTTTGGGGCAGCCCTTGCCCTTATATACTTGGGCTTCCTTCGGCCCGTTGGGGCCGAGCCCAACACCATCCGTTTTTCTTTCGCCATTTGAAAATTATAATTTCGATCATGTCATTATTTATTTATTACTAGTTTGGGATGTTACATAAATTGTATAAAATTATTGGAAATTCTGAAAAAACTTTTTGTAAAATAATTTGTTCGAATTCTGGGAATCTGTTAATGACTGGCTGTAAACATTGTTTCCATGGTGTATCAAGCATTCTTATTTTGAACGCTTCATAGCTTCTATTTTGAGGAACTGTTTTTTCTGTTTTCTCGAGCCTGTGTATATACTGTTTATTTTTAGTATAGCCACTTTTTGTTTTATGAGGCTATTCTCAATATGGGCTTGTATAGGATGTGTATCTTGTCCCTTTTTCATCAGCTGTTCCTGAAGCTTTACAATTACTTCCTCCTGAGCTTTGATTATTTTTTCAGGATTAGTCTTTGTTATTTTAGAAAATGTTTGAACTTCTTCTCGCTCAATATAAAAACTATTTCTGCCAAAATGTTCCCTGGCTGTTTTTAAAGCTTCAACGAAATTGTAAAAACCTTTGTAAATGGGATTTGGACATTGTATAAATTTTGCAACTGTCTCCCATTTATTGAAGATACCAATCTTTGTTCCTCGAAAAACGATGTAGTGAGTAAACTTTGATTGTTGTTTTTCGGGGATTTTTGAGCTTTGCTCATGAAAGTAAATGCTTAATGCATTTAAAACATGTACTTTGAATGTCGAAGCCTGTGGCATGGTTTGAATATGCCAAAGGTTGTCTAATAAGCATTGCTGCTTATCTGTCAGCTTCATTCCAACAATTGGACGAAACTTTGTATTGGGGTCATTACATTGTTGTAAACCGTAATTTCCAAATGTAATGACTGAACTTCGTGTAAAATGTGTATCAGTCCTTTGTTTAGTGTGTATATTATTTGGTCTCTGATTAACAGGACCTTGGCTGTTTACTGGGTTATAATACCGTAGGACAGTGTCTAACCCAGTTTTTGATGCTGGTAGCTTTCTAGAACTTTGTACTCTGTTAGCCTTTATAGCTTGGCTTAAAAGCTTTTCTGTCTGTTCTTCTTCAGATGATATACTCATCGGAGAAATAGTTCTTCTAGGCTGTATAATCTTTGCTTTCCCTTTATCTTTCTTTTTCATCTGAAAAAAATATTTTGTTAATGTTTCGGGACAACATATCGGCTATCCCATTATTTTTTCCTTTGATATGTTCAAAATTTATATGATATCCATGACCTTGTATAGTATTTTGTAATTTGACTCACCTTGTTCTGTTTACCTTTTTACTCTGGTCATTTTTTATAAATTTTATAATTGCTTCACAATCTGTTCTGACTGTGAACTCATTATGTAAATAAATTTTGAATTTGTCTAAAGCATTGATTAATGCTTGGATTTCAATGTCTATGCTTGTCCAGTTGGTTTTGTTTTAAAATTTTCCACTCGAGTACGCACAAATTTTTTCCAGTGTTTTGGGGCTATATTTAGTTGGTTTGCAAAGAAAGACAGCTCCACATCTTTCTTTACATCCATCTGTTTCAATAATAATATAATCTGTAACTAGTGGTAATTATAATGGACCAATAGTTTTTATAGCATTTTTAACTTTTTGAAATAATTTAATATCTTATGTGTTAAAATATCTTTGCACATTTTTTGTGGTTTTACTGTATAATGGACCTACTAATTTTGATAGATTTAGGATAAATTTTCTAGCATAAAATGTCATCAATGTATACTAAGCAAAATTCATATTTTAATAATATATTATCCATAAATCTTTGAAAAATGGATGGAGCGTTTTTTAGTCCAAAACTAAGGACATTCCATTCATACTGTCCCTCTGAACATGTAAAGGTTGTCCATGGTTTAAAACTTTCTTCTAACTGTAATTGGTTATACCCTGATTTTAAATCGAATTTTGAGAAGACCTTCTTCATTTGTATTAGATTTAGTAAACTATCTTTATTAGGGATGTTATAACCATCATCCTCTATATTATCGTTTAGACGTTTATAATTGTATACTATTCTTGCCTTTCCTCTTTTTACTTCGCTGTGATTTCTTACTAGAAACGCTGCTGATCTGTGCGGACTTTCTGATTTTCTTATTAATTTTTGGTTTGTCATTTCAAATATTTGTTGTCTAAATTCTTGTTTATCTAATGGACTGTATTCTATATTAGCTGTTCTAATTGTTATGTCAGGGTTTTTAAGTTTAAATTTTCACTTATGATTTACCCTTGACTTTGTTATATCTTCTCCTATTAACCCTAACTTTTCCAAATGTAGAATTATAGGATGATTTATACTCTTTGTTATATCTTTACCCTTTTCAAGTCCATGACTTAAAAACTCTGTTAGTAACCTTATGTTTTCATTTTCTATTAAACTTTGTTTGTTATGATTTTGTTTTAAGAATTCTAGGCTTCCATTTTTTCCTTGTTTTTGTACGACTTCTGTTGTATTATTATACATGATTGTCGGGAATGTATATATATGCTTGCTGAGTGTTGTGAAGTTTTTTGTTAATGTAATTGCTCCGTTTAATCCTAGCAAAAAGTTTAATCCTAGAACGAAGTCTTTAGATTTTATGTGTTGAGGGTTTATGTTAATTTGTGGTATTTCATATTTTATACTATAGTTTTTTGAAAAATCTAAGAATTGTATTCTTACTGGTTCTAGATAATGTGTAATTGAGATTAATCTATCTTCAGTTGTTCTGCTTACTCTTGTGATATTCTATTGGAGCTATACTATGTGATATCAAGCTTTTAATATATATATATATGGGGAGGTTTAAATAAGAAGTGAAATTTCGCTAAAAAACCTAATAAATGATTTCTTTTTTAACTGAAATCAGGTCAAACGAACTCCAATTGAGCAAGTTCCAACGGTGTTGAAACCGGCTCGTCGAGGTTTTTGGGGGTTGGGGGATTTAGGTTTTTGTGGGGTGGGGGTTGGGGGGATTTAGATTTTTAGGGGATAGGGGAGGGGGATTTAGGTTTTTTTTTTAGGGGTGGGGTGGGTAGGTTTAGGTTTTTGGGGGAGTGGGGGTTGGAGGATTTAGGTTTTTGGGGGGTGGGGTGGTTAGGTTTTTGGGTTTAGCTTTTAGGGTTTAGATTTAGCGTTTAGCTTTAAGGGTTTAGATTTAGGGTTTAGCTCTAGGGTTTATTTCGACGAGCCGGTTCCAACGTCGCTGAAATTAGTTCAATCGAAGCTCGTTTGACCTAGTTTCTTAGGTTTTTTAGCGAAAATTCATGTTCTTAGCGCGACCTTCCCCCATATATATATATATATATTTTGTTTTTGAAGTATAAAAATAAATTTTATATTTGACATATATTTAGTGATAGATACTAAATATTTTAATGTACCAAATTCGTAAGTTTGTAAAAATAAAAATCCATAAACATTCATGGAATAAATGAATTCCACAAATTAACTACAAAATTAGTATCAAGGAAGACCATACAAGACAAAAATATAAGGACAATTTCAACATAAACGACCCCAAATATGTACTTCTGTTTGTTCTTTGGTCACAAGTAATTTTCCACCATTGAATATTATATCAATCTTCTTTATATATCACATCAAAATATTGTGATATCTTATTTTTTATTGATAAACTCAAAAGGCCAAAGTCATGATTCACCAACCATGATTAACAAGATTATATTTTTATTATGCAAACTTGAAATCTTCGAACAAATATTGAAATAATTCAAATAAATAAATTGCAAAAATAGTTTTAGAATTTTGATAAGCATAGTTTTTAAGGTTATATACTTATATTTAACACTAGGTTAAAACCGCGTGTATTACACGAGTTGAATAAATACAATGTTAGTAATAAAGATTTACACATTACATATTTATATTGTTGCAAAAGGCGCTAGGCGCTGCAAGGTCGGTCGACTGTGGAGTTGCGAGTACTCGGGGAGTACTCGGACATGGCAAATTACAAAGAAGTTAATTTTCCGGAAATTATATATATGTCAAATAACATAAGTGTACTAATATTTATAACAAAATACGTGAATATCAATATAAATAAAAAAGATACATGTTCAAATACTAAAGTATTTCAAAAACTGATATTCATTCTTTAATATTATAGACATAGTAATCATTTAATTCTCGTCTTCCAATGTATCTCCGTGAAAAACAATGAAAATCCAACAAGAATCGGTGAAAAACAACGAAAATCGGTGAAAAACAAGAAAAAACAGCGAAAATCCGAGTGGGGCCGAGTTGACCCGAGTTTGACCGAGTTGGACCGATTCCGAGTAATGTTGACCGAGTTGAAGAAAAGCGCCTCGGCACCCTACCGAGGACCGAGTACTCGCCGAGTAGGCGTAGTTTTTTTTACAACACTGTATATTTATGACATGTTATATAGTTTTTTAATACAAGTTTTAGAAACGTTATATAGTTATTTTTTTTAATTTTTTTTATAAAAATAATGAAAGAAATGTTCAATTTATAAAAATGTTTTATGAATAAACCTATTTTTTTAAAATAAAAAACGTTTTATAAAAAGAATTATATATATTATTATTATTTAATAGGAGATAGAAGCGAGAAACAAAAAATTATAAAAACAATTAAATAAATTTGTATAATTAATAGGAGATAAATGCGAGAAAAAAATGTTGAGAATGCATAGGAGAGTGACAAGTGTACCACCAAAACCTTTATTTATTTATTTTTGAACGGCAAACATTGAATGTTGTGACGTCGCACCCCCCGTCACATGGGAGAGCCTCGTTCAATTCCGGCCAATATGTTGTCTTAACCGGGCCCACTTGGCGTCAGAGTTGTAGAGCATCAAAGGAAAAATCTCATCCAATACGGCCCATTCCCGGCTTAAGGGAGAGCCGAGGATCGAACCCTGGATTAATGTGGGTAAAATCTAAACCTTTATTTATTAGAGAGTATAGATATAGATGATGAGTTTAACCAAATAGGTTCAGGTGGCCAGATGGGTTATGGCCTATGGGTTATTTCAAACATAAACAATAAACACCAATTGTTTATTTCAAAGCCCTATGCCAAGAATCACCAAATGTCAATAGTCAGTTTGTTAGGTAAACGGATTCAGCAACGACTAGAAACGTGAATTTCAAGGTAACAGATAAGCATTTATAGTAGTGTCCCTATCCTCATCCTCATAATTACAGTAAAATCACTCTATTTTCTTTCTACTTTTCAATTAAATAATATTTTTTATACCTTTATTATTACCTTTTCTTTCTCCTCCACTCACAATCATTTCAAAAAATATTAAAAAAATTATGCAGGTGAACAGTGTTTCCCCCAAATATACACAAAATTTATACATTTTCTCTCACCTCCACTCACAACCACTTTTAACCACCCCTAAAAATATAGGGTTTTCACTCACACAAATATAAGGCACCTACTGTGAATGCTCTAAGACAACAGATAGTTTTTGAGATACATATTCACCATTCGGCTAGTTCATTCGACCCGACCCGACCCAGCTAACCCATGCGAGTGGGGTGGCTATCTGGATAGTTTTTGACCCACGAACTTCAGTGGCAACGGTCGATAGGGTAACGGCTAGTATGCGATTATCCCCGGGATCCTATCACAGTTGAATGCCACGACATGCATGATCCTTTGAATTTAATTAAACTTGTATGATAGACATTTATAATTTTAGGTGTAACTTTATAATTTTAGTGTAGTGATACAAGAGAAATTGAGGTAATTAGGCCCGGGAATACATAAATCATGTTCTAGCTGACATGTCTCACAATTTTCGAACTCTTGTCGTGTTTGGGTTTCTATCAGGTTTGACCCGTCATGAATACGACCCATTTAACACCCCTATTTAACATGTAATTTACATTATATTTTATGTTTAAACTATTGTACTAAACCACACTTCTTTTATACTTTAATCAACCAAATCACTTTAGCATTTTCCTTAATTTTATCAAGGCACTAAACTAAAATCCCAAAAATGAACATCTTTACTGGTTAGCAAATGAGCACTAATTCATTAATTCCTTGTCTTAATTTTTTTAATTAATAGTTCAACCCAATTCATGGGACCAGTTTGAGACTAATAGTTTGAAGCCTGGCCCCGGATGTGTCCCTTTGACCAATGTTATTCGCTAGCAATCACCATTTACCAAATCGCACTTTTAAACTCATTAAATCAAGATTACAGAAAGACATGTGAAGCTTCATACAAATGTACACTAAGACCCGAATTAAACCTTTTTAAACGTAAGACTTTAAACTCGGGTTCGACCAGTTTTATATTTACCTCATTTGTTAAAAAAAATCAGCTCATTTTTTCCTAATTGTACAAAAAATGATTTGATATTAAAATATATATAAATAATTAAATATACAAGAATTACATAAATGAAGGTCTTCTTTAATGTTGATAGACAAGAAGGTTGGTTTGTGAAGACGGTCATAAATGCTCACCCAGTCCCCCCACTAGCCCATTTTAATGATCCACTGGTTCATCAGGCACGTAACCCAATTGGCGCGCCTTTCATTTAATTGCATCTTCCCAGCGACAAAGTGTAGCTCGCAGTGATTCATAGTCACCGTACCTTGCGTATTGGGTCATGTGCGTTTGCCTACGTGTCCCTCATCTTCACCGTCTGTTATATCGCTCCGGTGACAGTAGCGCTTCTGGATCACCGCTTCTCAATCGGCTCGATGAGAACAAACTGGAGTTTAGGTTTACACCTGACTGTCTCATGAAAATTGGGCTTGCGAACGACTTTCTCCGACGCGATGAGCTTCCGCCGCCGCTGCTGCCGTCGGCGTACCGGACGCTTGATTCTGATAACGGCAGGAAGCTTCCCCCGCGCCGCCGGAAGAACGGTGATTTCATGCCTCGGTAATATCGGAATGAGAAGACTCTGGTTTTCGTTAGAGAACTGAACGGCGATGGTCGCTTGCTCCAAAAGCTTCCTCCTCCTCGCCGGTATCTCCACGGAGACGCCGTCGCCGGCTCCATAACTAGCCTCTCTGATCCTAAATTACGCTCGAATCCGAACGAGTATGATCGTTTGAGAAAGAAATCTCTCCGGTTGAAACGTTCCTCCGACGGAATTCTCGTCGGAGACAGCGATACCTCCTGTGTGATCTCGCTTGTTGCGGTAGCACCGTCTCCTTGAACCGAATGCTCTGTCTCCCACGACGGTTCTATAATCGTACTCTCGATCATCACGTCGTCAAAATTCGGCCGGATTCTCGCCGACATCATCGGACTGAACGGCGATTCCGGCCGGAACACACTCGCTCTACAAAGCGGACAGTTAGCGTGACATCTAAGCCATATATCGATACAATCGACATGAAAAGCGTGAAAACACACCGGTAAAGTACGAACGTAATCGTTATCTTCAAATTCCAGTAAACAAACCGCACATTCATGAACACTGCTTTTTCTAGTGTGAACAGAAAGCGGAATCGTCTTAATCGCAGCATCGTCTAGACCGTACGGCGAGAAGAACTGGTAACCGTAAGTCGGATTATACACCTCTTCACCGGAGAACGCAGGAGATTCGATGTCGCCGTTTCCAACGGAAGAAGGCACGTATGACCGGAGGAGACGTCGCCGCCGCCTCCACTGCCGCCAACGCCGTCGCAGAAGGAGGAATCGTCTGGAGATGGCTCGAGAATAGGTGATCGTGATGAAGGCAGTGGCGATGATCACAACCATAGCTATCAACGGCGGACTGAAGCGGACCGGAGGTTTTGACGAGGAGTTAGCCATCCATGGAACCGATGGGGCGAGATGTAGAGGATTAGTCCCCGGCGAGGGTGCCGGGGATTCGGTGATCATAGTGGTGGTGGAAAGGGGGTGTGAATGTGAATATGAATGTGGGCGTTGGTGAAGGGAATTGAAGGGTGGGTTGTATTATGGTTTACCGACCGAGCGAAGGAGGTTTTACTAGTGTAGTACACGTCATCATTGAGGAATTTAATGCCCCACGATAGAAATTTTGTTTGGGTGCGATGGTGATACGTACTACTCCATGGTGGTCACGTGCCTTGCATTCATCGTAATCTGACTTCCGTTGACCTCAAGGCTCGAGTACGGGGCCGGTTAGATGGTGGTAAAAATGTTACACAAAAACCAAGCATATAGTTTTTAAGGAAATCTATATAACTATTTCTTTATCCTTGTTCAACATATGACTTAAAAAACCGTCGATGTGTTACGTGTTTAACGTGCATAATTATTAACGTGTGTAATTATAAACATAAATGTGTAACTATAACATAGGTTGCATAATAATTTATATGTTGCGTAAAAATTTATATACGTTACGTAATATGTTGCCTAATATATGGTTGCGTAATTATTTACATTTGTGCGCTATTATTGTGAACGTATATACTTCACCCACATGTTACGTGTCACATTCTGGTGGTTTCTTACCCTTTGCATGTTAATTCCAGTGTGTGCGTTAACTCACTCGTATATATAATCTAAGACAAAATATGATACTGTCTCATCTTTTAGCTTGAATTAACAATCTTAATAAGATACTAGTTGTAAAATAAACAAAATATGAAGTATGTAATAGTAATTGTATTACTAAGTGAAACTTTGAAAGAAATAATTAAAAAAATATAAATTTTGGAAATCATGTCCAACCATCGATCTGATTCGCTAGTTCAACTGGTGCTATAATCAGTATGCTCAAATAAAGACGGTTCCCGTTGTGTAGACGGTTTCATGTCCAACCGGATTGTCCGATTCAATTCTGAAAACACCGATTAAAACTGATTCATTTAAAAAAAATATATAGTGAAAATTTGAAAATAAAATATATACGTGAAAAAATAGATATTAGATAAAAAAAAATCAAACATAAGTAGTAAAAAGTAAAGGTAAGGCTTTTTTTTCAAGACATTTCTGATACCAATTTAATTTACGAACATAAAATAGATTTGCGAACTAGTTTTGTATGTTTCATTGCTTTAAATGTTATTTTTAGTGTTTTCCTTTTGTTTTTACCTACAATCAAACCAAATGGAACTTTTCTAGTAATTATGTCATAGTCTTTCCGGTTCAATTCCATGATATTAATTATGTTTATATTTAGTGGTTTTCTATTACTTGTTGTGACCCGACCACTCGTTTTTATTAGGCTTTATTATATGTAAAGAAAATGGACGTATTGTAGAATGCCGAGGGTGGGGTGTAAGAAAGTACGATTGGTTTTCCACTTTTCACTATTGATGGTCCCAAACACATGTGTTTTTGAGGTATTTCGTATAAAGATGTATAGATTGTACATATACATGCTAAAGACACAAAACAATTGATGGTCCAAAACAGGCATTGTAAGGGCCCCTAAAACAACTCAAGAAGCCTTTCATTTCATGTACTAATGTGTAGATTTAAGGGTTTTTAACTTTTATACCAACTAATTAAAATTAAAAAAAGATACATACATATTGTAAAAACAATTTTCAAGGTTAAGATTCTGGTTTCATCATACGGACCATTTTCTAACAACCCTTTACGAAGGGCATGTGACGCAAACAGTCCCTCAATCTTAGTCCATTAGTGTAACTTTTGTATTAAAAATTAGACTAAAATAATTGGGTCCATGTACTTTTTTATGAATAAGCCCCTTAAAGCCTTCTACAAATCCACTAGGGCGAGTGTTGTTCGAAAATCATTGTACATTGAAAATTCAAAACGCAAGGTCTTGACTCATTCTGATTTTTTATAATAATCATCTGATTGCTTGAAATCGTTGGTCATCGTCTGGTCTTGACTCTTCAAATCGTTGGACGTTGGTTCTTGTTTACACGAGCGTACAAGTGGTTTGATTGTTTGAATCAGATCAACGATAGTTCTTTTAACCACTGTTATCTGGTTTTGTGTATTTATGATTTTGTTGTCAGTTGATTATGTGAAATTCTTCAGGTTTTGGTTATATAGTTCATAAATATTGAATTATTATATAACTTAGGTTGACTACCGTTCAATCAATTTTAGGTTTCTGAATTTTGATCTGTAGCAACCTTCAACCACAACTATTCTCGAAAACTAAGGTAATATTCAACTCTAGCTCTATTTATAATCCCAAACCTTGTAATTTTCACCTGTTTTTAAAACAATTATAATGAATTAATAAAAGATTGTTGATAACTACATACATTTCAGTAAGGTGTTAATAGTACCCTCTTCCTATTGGTTATTTAGGGTGGTTTTGACACATGGCGTGATAAAGTTGGTGGTTTTTTTATATGAAACAAAAAATAATTTTCATTTAAGTTTTATGGGTGGGAGCTTTACACAAAAGAGGTGTAGCCCAATTGGTTTATGCTAGACCTGGCAAAGCAAACCCATCTACTGAATTTTGGGCCAATATGGGTGATTATTTTGGCATGCTGGGTTGTTTTGGGCTTTAAATAGTTTAGCAATGGGCTGATATGGGCTGAATTTGATAGAACAGAAAATCCCACGGGTCAGGATGGGTAAATGAAAACAAAGCACGGGTCAGGATGGGTTCGCATTTCTTAAGGCGGCTCCTTTCTTTGCTGTTCAGAACATTCATCTACTCTTTAGGGTTTCTTATTTCTTAAGTACGAAACCTTTTTTTTCATCTTCCCCTCTCTTCTTTGTCTCCATTGTTCCACCTCACGAATACAGGTTGTAACCATCGCCACGTGTCTCCGGCGCACGCAATCCATCCACCGCTGCCGCCAAATCTTGCAACTGACTGTGCGATGTATCTTCGTGACCTATTTTTTCCTTCGATGAACGTCTTTTGCACAAACTAAGGTACCCTTGAAAACTACTCATCTTGAAATCGGAAATATAATCTTCAATTTGTTTCCGGCAACTGCAATCTTGGCCGCTCGTTACCCATCCCAATTCTCAAGAGTTTTTTTATTACTTTTTGAAAACATTTTCTTTTATTTTTTTAGTTCTTTAATAAAAAAATATTTTTAAGTTTGTTTTATTTTTTGGATTTCTGATGTAATCTCAAATATGTCATTTAAGTTGCAGAAAACTTGATATAGTAACCTGTATATAGAAAATTATCAAAAACTATTTGTTGTACATAATAACCTGTATTATTCAAGATAAGTATCTCTGTTAATGTAACTTGTTTGTGTCTTGAAGGAATATTTGGTAAATATGTCGAACAACACTGATTTTGAGGATGAAGTTAATTCATTTAGTTCGAGTAGACACCATTCTTATGTTTGGGACTATTTTGATCGACTACCGGTTGGACCCGATGGGGTTAAGAAAGCAAGCTGTAATGGTTGTGGAAAGTTGTATAGTGCCATGCCAAATTCGGGAACTTCTAACATGAAACGGCATATTCCTAAATGTTTTGACATAGACGAGCCTAGTCAACCAAAAAAACGTGCCCCTTTAGATCAAGCAACATACAGGGAGAAATTGGCAATTTCTATCATCAAACACAACTACCCTATGAGCTATGTTGAGCATGAGGATACAAGATATTTGCATAAGTTTTTACATCGAGATGTGAAAACCATAACAAGAAACACTGCAAAGGCGGATATCTTGAAAATATATAACAGAGAGAAGGAGATTCTTAAAGATAAGTTACAGAAAATAACTGGTAGAATATGTTTGACTTCAGATTTATGGAGTTCTATCACAACAGATGGATTTATGGTATTAACGGCTCACTATGTCGATGAGAATTGGGTTCTAAGAAAAAAAGTGTTGAACTTTAGAGTTATACCGCCTCCACACGGTGGTTCTATTTTAGCACAACATTTGATCGATTTTTTAGTAGATTGGGGCATTGAGAAAAAGATTTTTACTATCACGCTAGATAATGCTAGATATAACGATATTTTAGTAGATCGTTTAAGAAGTCATTTGCTTTTGAATGATGTGCTAGTGTGTGATGGAGATTTTACTCATGTGCGTTGTTCAGCACATGTGTTAAATCTCATTGTTCAAGCCGGACTGAAAGTAATTGAAGGAGCTATTGAGAAAGTGCGAGAGTCAGTGAAGTATGTTAGAGGAAGTTCTGCCAGAAAGTGTCTGTTCGCAAAATGCATTCAACAACTTTCACTAAAATGTGGGAAACATGTGTCTCAAGATATCGTAACGAGGTGGAATTCTACGTACCTTATGCTTGAGAATGCGTTGGCTTATCGTCGGGCTTATGCTCAGTTAGCACTAGTTGATTCAAATTATAAGACTTTGCCATCAGTAGAGGAATGGACAAGGGTGGAAAAAATTACACGATTTTTGAAACCTTTTTATGAAATCACAACTTTGTTTTCTGGAAGCTCATATCCTACTTCCAATTTATATTTTCATCAAGTGTGGAGAATTCAGTTATGTATTGAAGAGGAGATTAACAATCCAGATAAGGTTATAAGTGGCATGGCACAAGACATGAAAACTAAGTTTGATAAATACTGGCAAAGTTATAGCATGATCTTATCTTTTGCAATTATTTTAGATCCACGATATAAGATTAAGCTTGTTGATTATTGTTTTTCAAGACTTTACATGAAAGATGAAGTGCGTAAAGAGAAATTGAATAGTATTTATAATGGTATGCATAAGTTATATGATACGGGGTATGGTATTCATTCACAGACAATTCATGATTCTTCAATAGCCGGTAGTTCAAATGTTGGTGTTGATACAACGGACGAATTGGATGGTTTTGAGTCATTTGAAAGCCAATTCAAAAGCGTTGAGAGAGAAAAGTCATAACTCACATTGTATTTGGAGGAACCTCAACTTGATAGAAAACTAGAAATTGATGTTTTACAATATTGGAAGGAAAATCAAGGAAGATATCCACAGTTGGCTCTAATGGCTTGTGATATATTGAGCATCCCAATAACTACCGTTGCTTCTGAATCCTCTTTTAGTATAGGGGGTCGGGTTATAAGCAAGTATCGAACTTCACTACTATCATCAAATGTTGAAGCGTTGTTATGCACTCGAGATTGGTTGTTTGATTTAGAAGGTATTAGTATCATTCTCTTTGCAACTTAATTTTATGTGCTTTCATGTTTGTATATAATAAATAATAATACATCTTTTACAATTTTTATATATTCAGATGAAAGCGAGGACGAGATGGAGGAAGGACTTGTAGAAAATATTGAAGCATTGATTACGACTTAAGGTAACACCAAATTTCTTCAACTTTGATTATGTTGTTTTTTGGAAACTCAAGCATCAACCTCAAATGTTTGATCAAGAACTTTAATTTTTACATATTTGTTGACTTTTGTTTTGATCTGCATATGATATTCTATCTAAATTGTCAGTGCTGAATTTCTCTGTGTACAACTACGTGTTGTATAACTGAATCAGGAACAAGGTTTTTGAAATGTTATTATTGTTCTGTTTTACTTTGTCATGCATTGAAACCAAAACAAATTACATACTTGCAAGTCGTGGCAGTAGCACCCCCATCCTTCCTCTCTTTGTAGCATATTTGATAACTTATAACAGTGGGAAAAATATGTTGGGTGTACCGTTTTGTCATTGTTTAAAATAACCCGTTCTGACCCGAACCCGTTTTGAACCGAACCCTTCTGACCCGGACCCGTTCTGACCCGAACCAAAATGTCATTTTTTCTCAAACAACCCGTTCTGACCCGGACCCGTTCCGACCCGAACCCGTTCTGACCCGTGACCCAAACCCGCCCGACCCGCCCAGTTTGCCAGGCCTAGTTTATGCGCACGCTCCATCCTTTTCACACCCACCTTGGGGGTGAGTTTTTTTTTTACTTTTTTCTGTTATTTTTTAATGTATTTTTTTCATTTGGTTTTTTGCAGTTTTTTCCTTTCTTTCGGTTTTGTTTCCTTTTTTCTCCGCGTTTTTGACAGTTTTTTCGATTTTTTTAGTTTTCTTTTCACATATTTTTTTTGTTTTAACTTGTTGATAGGTTTATTTTATTTGTTTTTTTAGTATGCAAGAACACTATATCTTTTTCTTATTTTTACGTTACATTATTTTTATGTTACAAATTTTAACACTGTCGTTTTATCAAAATTACTGTGAGTTACGACACCGTCGCGAAACACGGGGTGTCCTCCTAGTTAATAAACAAAAGAATTAGTTTGATAATGAATTGTATATTGACACCTTTCAACACACCTCACCCACAATTCAATATTCAACCATATCAAACATATTAAGTTGTTCGCATAAAACCTCATGTTGGTTAACCAACCACCTTTTTGTAAAAATGTCAGCTACATGTTTATTTGATTCAATTCCCACTGTTCTAATACAACCTTCTAAAATCTTTTCCCTCAAAAAGAGCAAATCAATTTCAAAGTGCTTAATTCGGTCATGAAACACAGGATTATCTGCAATGGAGATAGCAGTTGTATTATCACAAAACAGAGATACATGTAGACTAACAACAACATTTAACTCACTTAGGATATTAATTAGCCAAATAAGTTCACATGTTACAGCACACATAGCTCTATGCTCAGCCTCAACAGTAGACCGAGATATAGTGGACTGCTTTTTATGCTTCCAAGAAACCAAAGAATTACCCACGAATACATAGAATCCGATAACAGACTTCCTATAATCCAAACACTTTCCCCTAATCAGAACCAACATAGGCTTTCAAGTCAAAAGACGAGCCTTTACTAAACAAAATGCCCTTACCAGGAGACTTCTTTAAATACCTCAAAAGTCTCATAGCAATTTGTAAATGAGCACTTGTAGGTTTATGCATATAATGACTTAAGGAATGCACAGACTAAGAGATATCATGTCAAGTATGTGAAAGATAAATTAGTTTGCCAGTTAATTTATGATAACCTGTGATAATAGTTAGAACAATACTATCCTTATCACATAGATTGGTTATAACATAGTTTTGCTTAATAGGGCTATTAACTGGTTTGCACCTAATCATGCCATACTCAACTAGCAATTCTAAACAGTATTTCCTCTGAGACACACAAACACCTTCACTAGACTTGACGACCTCATACCAAGGAAATATTTAAGTTCACATGAGTCCTTAATTAGAAATTTGGATTTAAGAAAGTTTTTAACCTTCATAATTTCATCAGAACTATTTCTGGTAACAACAATATCATCTACATATACAAGTAATACAACAAATACTGAACTACTTGTTTTAACAAACATCGTGTAGAAAACTAGGGGGTGAGTATGTTTTCTTAAATTTAGCTTTCTTTTTAAATGCTAATCTTGTTTGTTAAACTTTTTTTATGAGTCAAATGAAAGATATGCAATAAGTAAAGAGTTTAAGGGATAGGGATGGCAACCGATTTATCGAGGTTCAAGTGGATGTTAACTAATCCATTCTACGTCCTCTCCCCGGTCCTCCAATCGAGAATTGCTCCACTACTCGTTTCCCTAAAATGGTATGGATCACCAGTACAATGTTTCACTAGGAAAAGGTAGTGATCACCTTCTTCAACACACTATGCCAAGGTAGCATGTCTTTACAACTTATCAACCATTCAATATATCAAGACAGTGAATCCTCACAACACTATGTCAAGGTAGTGTTTTCACTCTTAAATAAAAAATAACACTATATCAGGATAGTGTGCCCCTCACAAGTCACCAACAAATGATGATCACTCTAAACAACAATAAGAATGAATAAAAGATGTTGTAGAACTTTTACTTCTTCTTGCTCTTCTTTAAGCTTTGATCTATTCTTCAAATGATGTTTGAAAGATGGAATCAAGAGAGATATGCTTTGATATGTATATGTATTAATTTGAGCAAAAGAGGCGAAGATAAGTGTTTGCACAAGCCTTCCTTTTATATGCCAAGACACAAGACCAAAGGGGAAATCCCTCGACCTTCCATGGCCAATGCCACAGTCGCTTGAACGCCAAGTCTCTATCACTTGATTTTGTGTTTTGAACGTTGGAGAAGTCTTGTCCACTTTTGTTGGCAACTTTCCAGAGATTTAAGCGATCTTAACAAGTTAGATAAAACTTTGTTTGGCTTTTTTCACATCATCAAATATTTTATTCCACAAATGGGATAGTTACACTTGTTTAACCAAAAGTTTATGAGATGTTTTACTCTTTAGTTCTGTCTTAATCCATTTTTTAGTGTGTTGTGTCTTCTATGTATGATTGTATGGAAGACTTACTCTAAATAGTAAGATCTTTCCAAAATGGATTTGAATTTCAAAAACAGTTTTGAAAAATTATTTAGATTAATTTCAACCTGGTAAATATTGTGAGTATGATTTTTATAAAATAAGCTTTGAGTTATAAAAATCATTTGTCTTATAATTTATTAGGATCTTGTTTTATGTTAATGATTACCTCTCTTGAATCACAACATATCCATGTTTAATTTACTTGATCATTTTCTTCAACCAAGTCTTTTAAATCTTCTAACACTCTAGGTTTTATTGAATTATAACTTAAGATGATTAATCAAGCGTGTAGGGACATTATGTGACATATACTCATCATTGATGGACTAGTAATATTTCAAATCATATTTAGTCAGTCATTATCAAAACTAAGGAAACTAATTAAAGTTTAACATTGTTCTCCTAACACATAGAATGATCACATTTGCTTTGAACAAAGCCTAATTCAACCAATACACTAACAAGCTTCTCATTCCACATTCGAGGAGCCTGTTTAAGACCATAAAGTGACTTTTGTAACTTGCAAACTCTAGATTCATGTTTAGAACCATACCCTTCTCGCAAAGAAAAATACATAACTTCATTTAATTTTCCATATAAAAAAAAACATTATTCACATCAAGTTGATATAAAGGTCAATTATTTTGAACAACTAAAGACCTAACACATCTAACTGTAACCATTTTAACAACCATAGATAATGTTTCATCAAACTCAACTCCATCTCCCTGACTAAAACCTTTAGCAACTAATCTTGCTTTGTATCTTTCTATTTCACCTAATGATTTATATTTGATTTTAAAGCCCATTTACACCCAATAACTTTTCTATCATATGGCAGATCAACCAAGTCCCAAGTATCATTCCTATGCAAAGCTTCTAACTCATCATTCATGGTATTAACCAAACTAATATCATTAATAACTTCATAATAGTTTTTAGGTTCACTGCTTTTTTTAAGGTAGACATAAAGCACATATTTTCAACAGAAAAATTCGAGTAATTCACCATCTTTTCCAACCCATATTTCACCTTTCCCTCAACAATATAATCATTTAAAGATTTAGGAAAAGTAACATTTCTCGTAGATCTCCTAATAATTGTTCTTAAGAAAAACTACTTTACATTGAGACAATTAAACATGTGAACTCACCAACCTTTATGTTGACATTTTAAGTATGTTTTTCAGGTAACATATAACTATGGCACGGTTGGAATAAGTTAACCATTCAGATTAAACCCTAGAAGCCTAAGACGTATGATTGTCAAACCTCAAGTTGATTTGATCTACATGGATTTAGGTTAATGTACTATTTCATGTTAGTATTGTAATGGTGTTCAACACTTTAGGAGTCTTTATTTTAGCTTCCGCTGTTGTGTAATGTTACAAATCGTTGCAACCTTAATTTATTTATTAAGTAAATAGATTTGGGGGTGTGACAGTATCAAAAGCAAAAGGGATAAACACGTGTTGATTTTCTAGACAAACTTCCTCGTGTTTAGCAACTTTGCTTGATTCCGTTTTCAACGCAGCCTGGCCCGCAACAAACCCATTGTCCATGAGCCCCACAGGAAGGGACACTCCTGTAAGGTCCACACAAGCGTGTTTCCCCATGCCCACCCTAAACAGAAGAATTTCAGCTAGTCGTAGAGTAGCCCTCCCTTCAAGCGGATCTGTCAGAAAGTTCACGGGGGCCTCCTTTTTGGCAGAAATTCCTATCCATTTAAGAACATCACATAGGACATCCCTAACCAAATCATGCATGCATTTAAAACCAGGTAGCTCCTTGCAGTGGATCGCATGCTCGCCAAAAGAATCTAAACAAACCTTGCGGCAAACCGGGCAGGGTTCATCAGTCGGAAACAGAGGGATCATTAGCCGGTACTTAAAGATAACCCGGTACTTCACAGCCGACATATGTTGGCCCAGTCCTTCAATAGGGATGACTTTCAGGAAATCCTGAGCGCGAGGAGCCCGAACACATTTAAACACCGCCTTTTGGCGAGGGGATAGATCAAACTTCGCTCACAAACTCTCGACGATTCTACTAAACAAGGTGCATGCTGGGCTTTAGGGGAGCATTGTCCTTATTAAAGAAACCGCTAAGATCGGAATCGGGAAGGACATGTTCAAGCGATCCATCGCACACCCATAATCAGAGTCTAAACCATCAATACCATAACCCCGAAGAATGTGGTCCTGCAAACTCCAAGATTATGCCCTCGATGCTACAAAAGCATATGCAAATACATCCTCATCCGAACATAAACCCAAACCTTCAAAATGGGTTGAAGTGATGCCAACCTCCATTGAAATTCCCCGAAAAAAGCACCCCCACAAACTACGATATCCTTGATCGCCCCTTGAAGGCCCTTATCAAAAACAGAAACAGCTTCCCCCACATACATAGGCTGGCACGTTCTGAGATCGAACAACAACTTTGCGACTGCCATACACGTGTTAGACATCTCATCAGTTTCATCGCACAAGATGCCTTTTTCACAGCCAAACTACCGATGAACCCCGCATCCCGGCAAACGGCGCCCCCAAGTAGTTTCACACCTAGCACAGGCCTTCCTATCCCACAAGGGAATAAACCATCCTGCACCTTCACTCCGTTGCATGATGGCCAAAAAAACTTCTGTTTTCTTGACATTGAGTTCAAGGCCCAAACGGGGCCCCTTAGACCTGATAATAGCTAATGCTTTAGCCACCTCTTTAGTGTCTCCGATAACGTACCATCACCGAGGTACCAAGCATGGAAGAGAAGCTTGCAACAATCCTTGATCCGGTGAACGAACGGATGCAAAACTAAAGCAAAAAGAAGAGGCCCCAAAGGTCCCCTTGCTGAACCCAAGTGGTAGACCAAATATGACCATCACCCACATATAACCTAACCGAATCATGCATGTATTTAAAACCAGGTAGCTCCTTGCAGTGGATCACATGCTCGCCAAAAGAATCCAAACAAAACTTGCGTCAAACCGGGCATGGTTCATCAGTCGGAAACAGAGAGATCATTAGTCGGTACTTAAAGATAACCCGGTACTCCACAGCCGACATATGTTGGCCCAGTCCTTCAATAAGGATGACTGTAAGAAAATCGTGAGCGCGAGGAGCCCAAAGACATTCAAACACCGCCTTTTGGCGAGGGGATAGATCAAACTTCACTCACAAACTCTCGACGATTCTACTAAACAATGTGCATGCTGGGCTTTAGGGGAGCAGTGTCCTTATTAAAGAAACCGCTAAGATCGGAATCGGGAAGGACATGTTCAAGCGATCCATTGCACACCCATAATCAGAGTCTAAACCATCAATACCATAACCCCGAAGAATGTGGTCCTGCAAACTCCAAGATTGTGCCCTCGATGCTACAAAAGCATATGCAGATACATCCTCATCCGAACATAAACCCAAACCTTCAAAACGGGTCGAAGTGATGCCAACCTCCATTGAAATTCCCCGAAAAAAGCACCCCCACAAACCACGATATCCTTGATCGCCCCTTGAAGGCCCTTATCAAAAATAGAAACAGCTTCCCCCACATACATAGGCTGGCACGTTCTGAGATCGAACAACAGCTTTGCGACTCCCATTGTGACACCCGACATTTCAGGTCAATATCCGTACATGTATTAAACAAGTTTACGTTATAATTATTTTGTGATTTATTTAATTTCACAAACAAGGACATTAAGGTCTAACAAAGACCGTACATGGTTTCATTTTAAATTTTTGGTAATTCTGGGAGTTACCGGTTCACATACCAGTATAAACCGAATTTAATTACCATTTGAAACTCTAAATAATATTAAACTAATACTTAAAACTAATTATTAACACTCAAATCTCTTTTTGACTTTCTCGGCCGAAGCCAGAGAAAACCATTCCCCCTTTTCACTCGACCCATACTATACCTGAGAAAACTCAGATAAAACCATACCTTCTCAGTCTCAACTTCACATTTCCTTTTCATATTTCTCATTTCCATACGACAAACATTCCCATTCTCTTCAAATCGAAGCCAAGTTCAAAAGAAAAATCAACCAAAAGTCAGTGTTTTAAGAAGAACTTCAAGTGTTTCTAAAGAAAGTTTAACAGAAGATTCAAGACTCTTCTCTGTTTTCTTTCATCATCTTCATCTCGGTTTTAAGGTAAAAACTCAATACTATCTACTTTATTTTCTTTAAAACCGTATCTAAGCATACAAAATGTTCAAATCGCAAGCAAGATAACAAGAAAAGTGTGTCAAATTCAAGTTTTAAAACATAAATATGCAGGACTGATTCTGTCAAACAGAAGTCCAGTAATCGAAACTAGGAGTTTCGATACCAGTTAACTCAATCGAAACTAGGAGTTTCGATACCTGTTGATCAATCGAAACTAGGAGTTTCGATACCTGTTGATCAATCGAAACTAGGTAGTTTCGATACCTTTTACTCAATCGAAACTAGGATTGTTTCGACACTCAAATACTCAATCGAAACTAGGTTGTTTCGATACCTGACTACTCAATCGAAACTAGGAAGTTTCGACACCAAACTACACAATCGAAACTAGGAAGTTTCGACACTCAATTGCACAATCGAAACTAGGAAGTTTCGACACTCAATTGCCCAATCGAAACTATGAAGTTTCGATACCTGTGTCAGTCCCCTTTGGGCAGTAACTAAGATCTGTTTTATAACAAAACAAGTATTGAACAACTAAGAGGATATTTTAAACAAAAGCAACCAGATTTACAAAGTCGGTGAACAATTTGCAATATAAGACGTTCGGTCTTAACACAATTTACCCTTTGGTATCTAGGGTACGAATAGTCAAGTTTGACTACAACAAGTATCATTACAAGGATACACAAACTCAAGGTGAGTTTCACGGCCCTTTTTTACTGTTTTCAATATTTAGGGGAGAAACATACTTACAACTATTTTATGGGATAACAAGAGAATAAGGCACGACTTTTATGTTTACATGAGATGAGAACAACAAGTGAGGCCGCTAAAGTCCCCTGAAACAACGTAGTAACCATTAACTGTAGCCTAGTGTCCTATGAATAGTACTATGGATAGTGACGTCTCCCGGTCATGGTTAGTCGCGCTAACCACAATCTGGAGGATTTATGGCCGCATAGAACCGGATAACGAAATTAGGGGCGTGTACAATTGTCATGGTTTGGTTACACCTCATGTATGAACATATTATTTGTATTCCTAGCTAGTTTACAAATGGGTCAACAATTCTTATTCTGGTTATCACATGCAACTGGAATTATTTACGAACAATTGAATTTTACAAAGATCTATTTGATTTAAACCTGTGAACTCACCAACCTCGTGTTGACAATTTTAAGTATGTTTTTCAGGAAATTGAATGTGATCGCAAGGTTAGCAATGTAGATTACATGCATGCACGATGGATACAACTTTTGGGGGGATTTCTCTTGTATAACTCATTGAATTGAGTCATATTTGTGAAATCTTAACTTTTTGTAAACTCAGATTACATTTTGGAATGTAAAACATTAAACTTATTTATGTATCCATTTATCATGTATGTGTTTGCGGTAATCATATGCTTTGGAAACCATGAACGTCGTGCCTCGCGTTTCCGCCTTGGCGGGGTGTGACACCCATACACGAGCAGAGCAAAAGGAGCTCGCATTTAGGGTCCCGCAGACTTGGTAGACATCTCATCAGTTCCACCGCACAAGATGCCTTTTTCACAGCCAAACTACCGATGAACCCCGCATCCCGGCTAACGGCGCCCTCAAGGAGTTTCACACCTAGCACATGCCTTCCAATCCCATAAGGGAACAAACCATCCGACACCTTCACCCCGTTGCATGATGGTCTTGACCTTGAGTTCAAGGCCCAAACGGGGCCCCTCAGACCTGATAATAGCTAATGCTTTAACCACCTCTTTGTCTCCGATAATCGTACCATCATCGAGGTACCAAGCATGGAAGAGAAGCTTGCAACAATCCTTGATCTGGTGAATGAGTGGATGCAAACTAAAGCAAAAAAGAAGAGGCCCCAAAAGGTCCCCTTGCTGAACCCCAGTGGTAGACCAAACATGACTATCACCCACATATAACCTAACCGACTGCCCGTATAGGAAATCCACCCACATGGAAATGGACGGGCATCGGGTTCGGACCTCATGCAGGAGGGCGGTCCTATCCACCAAGTTGAAGGCATTGGAGAAATCGACGGTAAGTATATCCAACGATCCATCCGAGTGAAACTCATTTAAGAAACTCTTCACGCTATGGAGCACGACCTCTACCCCACTAGGGACTCCCACCCCAAATTGAAAGTCACAAAGATATTTAATCATCTCCTTCCCGACACCCCTTGTAGCTATCTTAGAGACCAACCTCTTCCAGATCGCACCTACGACAATAGGTCTAATCCCGTTGTCCGGTTTGAGCAGCGGCGTGAGGGGGGCAGACGCAACAAACTCCCCCAATGCCCTAGGGCATCTCCCCCCAAACATAAATTAACCACCATAGAAATATCCCTGAGCAACCCAACGACGATTGCAAACCCTTCCCCACAAAAAGCATCCAAAATGTGTTAGGCCCTCAATCCGTCCCTCTCACAAGAGGTCTCTTTGGGGAAAGATTTAATTTACCAATCCAACACATTTTAGATTTTCAAATGAATCCTTTAAATTTAAATTTCAATTCCAATTTTTATCAAATTTTACGAATCAAACGTCCCCACTCACTCCCCTAAATCTCATTTTAAATTTTCACAAAAAAAAGTTTACTAGCATCGGCCATAGGCCCGTTTTTCAATGGGCCCGTGTGTGCACACTATTCTAATACGGGCTGAACCGTCGGTAAACATTTGGACAGGTCCAAATTTTTGGCCCGGGGGGTTTATATAGGACCGCCACTTTACATCTGAATCTTCTTCCAAATTCCAATCCCTTTGTACAATCCGGCCGCCATTGTCGTCAACCTTGAACTTACCGTGAACTTGCTAGGATTAAAAATGGAGAGCAAAGACAAGCTCAAAATCGCGTTTACTATTACATGTGTTGCTGTAGTTTCAATTTTAATGGCGAACAAATTTCGGAAACAGCGAAAGCGAAAACAGAACGTAAGCTCTTGTTACTTGAAATCGGAAGCTAAACCGCAGCACAATTTCAAGCGTGTCTTAGCGAACAATTCGTATGCTCCATTCAAGCACCTCAAGCTCGACGGTAACGTTTTTATTGAGTGAATTTTGTTTTAGGAATGTTAATATAATTATAAACCCTAGCTGGACCCCGTGAATGTCATGTTTGAATTTGAGATTCATATTGTATTTGTATGATGATTACTAATGTATTAATTTCGTTAAAACAGTCACTAATTGTTACTCCATTCAAGCACCTTAAGCTCGACGGTAATGTTTTCATCGAGTAAATTTTGTTTTAGGAATGTTAGTATAACTATGAACCCTAGCTGGACTTGGTGGGTGTTATGTTTGAATTTGAGAATCATATTGTATTTGTATGATCATTACTGATGTCTTAATTTCGTTAAAACAATCACTAATTGTTACTCTATTCAAGCACCTCAAGCTCGGCAGTAACGTTTTCATCGAGTGAATTTTGTTTTAGGAATGTTAATGTAACTATGAACCCTAGCTGGACTTGGTGGATGTTATGTTTGAATTTGGTACTCGTATTGTATTTGTATGATGATTAGTAATGCCTTAATTTCGTTAAAGCAATCACTTATTGGTACTCGTTTTGGCATGTCTATTTGTTTATGGCATTGTGTTGATGATGCATCTATTGAATGTCAATTTTTGATTAAGTTCAGAAAATTCTTCGGATTTGCATCCGTATGAATCAGAGATCAAGGCTATCTTGGAGAAATCAGAGCTAGAATTCGAGTTTTCTTGTGGAATTATGGATATGAGCATGAGTGATACGTATGTTTGGGTTGATGATGAATCAAAGTTAAAAGGACTTGTAGAGGTTTTGAATAAAGAAATAGTGTTTGCTGTGGATACTGAACAGCATAGCTTACGATCATTCTTAGGGTTTACAGCTCTTATTCAGGTGAGACGTATAATTCTTTTCTAAGAGGTATTGGCATTGACATTGTCAAGGAGATACTGTTTTAACGCTCAGTATTTATTTTCTCAATTTTAGATTTCTACTAGAGATGAAGATTATTTGGTGGACACCATTGCTGTTCATGATATTATGGGAATTCTTGGCCCTGTATTTGCCAATCCCAATACATGCAAGGTACTTCGTAGGTTTGTGCCTCAATATTTACTTTTTTGATTGTTGGATCATGTAACGAGGTTGGCTACTTGGCTTATTGGCTAATTAGGAGTTTTTTGTTCTTATTTGTTTAACATTTAAATGGAAGAACACCAAATAATGAATTTGGGTATCAAGAAATGCTGATATTGAATTTGTGTGAGTGTGGCGTAGATTGTGCAAAAGGTGGTAGCTTTTTCCAGTTTCTGATATTTCATTGTATAATAAAATTAAGTGCACATGAAACTCTTTACTCTGTAGTCAGTTCGTCATTTTCTCAAAATATAACTTTGTACTCTTCAAAAGGAAAATAGATTCTAATTTTCTTACTAATCTATCCCCTTAATTTTTCAGCTGGTATTATTTGTCACATTGTGGAATGTGCTTATTAGTTTTGTACCAAAAGTTTAAATGCTCGACAGTTTTGAAATTCAGAACTAATCGATTTGAATTTAAATAGTAAAAATATTTTCTTTGCCTTTCTTTTTTATGTTCTTTAATTTCATGTTCTGTGTCATAATGCGTGGTGGTTGGCTTGTCTAGGTGTTCCATGGTGCTGATAATGATGTTATATGGCTACAAAGGGATTTTCATATTTATATTGTAAACTTATTTGACACTGCAAAGGTGAGATATGTCCTATTGTGTACAATCTTGCTCTGGCTTACTTTTCCCTCTTTTGGAAAATTTCACGAGTCTCAAATAGACAGTTTGTAGTTTCTATCTGGTAATTTTTAAAAGCCATTTAATTGAATATTTTGCAGGCTTGTGATGTGTTATCAAAACCACAAAGGTCATTAGCCTACTTACTTGAAACATATTGTGGTGTCACTACTAACAAGCTTTACCAGGTATAATATGTAATCATTTAGTCTTTCTTTCAGACATACTTTTGCCTGCATACATTATATAAGTATTGTATATATCAGTAGCATGATGACCATATATGCATTTTTTGTTGCAAATATGGAATTTTAGCGTGAAGATTGGCGACAGCGTCCACTACCAATAGATATGGTTGAATATGCTCGGATGGATGCACACTATTTGCTTTATATTGCAGATTGTCTTGTTTCTGAGCTCAAAAACCAGAGAAACGGTGAGATCTGTCTCTCAACATAGTAACATACTATCTATATAATTAATGCAAATCTTAACAAATGTTTCTATCAACATAATACAAGTTCGCATCAAATTTTCATTTTTGGTTTGCCGTCTGTCTCAAGTAGTTTGATGTATAAGGCTTTTTTACTGTTTCTCTAGTAAATAATAAATATCACGATGGACGCATTTGCTTGATTGCGATATTATGTTGAACAAGAAGATAATAAAATCAATGTTTTTATCCAAGTAGTGTATAATAGATGGCTTCATCCTCTAACATTGCAGATTGAGAAAAACACATATTACAGCCTTTAAGAATGTATCTTGTATTTTACAATCATTTTTCTAATGTAGTTCTAAAGATAATAGTGCATCAGAAAATTCAGCCAGTCTCGATGACAAATTCTATTTTGTTTCCGAGGCCAACCGGCGTTCGAATGCCTTGTGTCTGCAACTCTTCACCAAAGATCTAGAAGCTTCCCCAGGGCAGTCTGCTGCTGCTTCTATTATTTCCCGCCATTTAAATGATCATGGAAATTCTACGAACAACAGTCAGGTAATTTTTTTAATTCCATCTGGATTTTCTTGGCTGTTAAATATGTTTGTTGTTGATATTACTGTGAAATTCAGAGGTAATGTTGTGTATTCATTATGAGGTTTATACTTATATTTATGGAGGATACAAGCCTTCAAAAAGGAAACTAAATAAAACTAGGAAATCGAAACAAATCATATCAACCTAATTAAACCCTAATTAATGAAGTTTTCAATTACGTTGTTATCTGTTTTATACAAAATCTGAGAATTACCATTTTGCAATGTTCTATTTTCCATGCAGTTTCAGGATCTTGTTAGACATCTATGCTCTTGGAGGGATTTGATGGTAAACAATTTACCCTTTGGATAGAGGTGGAAAATCTGGTGGTTGGGGGTGGGTTGGGTAACAAGTCTAAACGGGCTCGGGTTAAATGAGTCACTTTTTGGTGCAGGAAAAAATGGGTTAGCCCAGGTTGACCAAAACACTTCTTTTTTGTCCAAGCCTTCTCTTCTTTTAATGGGATAATGTATACATAGGTCAACTAAGTATTCAAAACTTCTCATTAAGGCCACCTAACTAGTAAAAAAATTTAGAGGTCAGGTCACCCAAGTATCATTTTTATTTCATTTATTCAAATTCTGTTGCCA
Organism: Smallanthus sonchifolius; assembly: GCA_023525975.1. Classification (NCBI taxonomy): domain Eukaryota; kingdom Viridiplantae; phylum Streptophyta; class Magnoliopsida; order Asterales; family Asteraceae; genus Smallanthus; species Smallanthus sonchifolius. Next base: position 4,088,346 of record CM042024.1, on the reverse strand, counting down.
AGAAAATTGTAAGAAGACAACGATGCTGTTTAAAGCTTTTGCCACATGTAGAGTTGTAAAAAATGAGAAAAAAATGCCCAAAATTGTACTCAAAAGAATCAACTATAGATGGTTTGACAACGCATATTTGAGTATATTGACTAGATTCAGGGGTATCTTTTTCATGCTACAATTCTTTAGTCACAAAAGCTTTAACTGTAAGGGCATTTTGTTATTTTACAATTTTCCGGCTAGTTTTTTGTTTCCGAAATTCGTCATAAACGAAACCAAACTGATGCTTTGGTGGCCACCGAGGCTGCTTTAATATTTGGGGTGGCCATAGTTAAAAACTTTTGAATATTTGGGATGGCCTGCACATATGTTATCCCATTTTTTCAATAGATAAAAGGTGCGTCAAATACTCAAATATGATTTACTAGATTATATTATTTCAATAAAAAATTAAAATTTTTGAATAAAAAAGATTCCGGAAGTCTAAATAATAATCTAAATTTTTGAATAAGAAGATTTAGGTATACCACATTTATGTTACTTTGAGGCCTTGAACAACTTTCCATCCATTTGACACATTTACTTTTTAGCGAACTTTTTCTTTATTTTTAAATTTACCCGGTTGACTTGTTAGAGATATAACATAACCTGAGTTGACTAATTTCTAAGTAAACGGGTCAAACTTTCCACCTCCACTTTATACTTGTCTACTTCTACCATTGGCTGAATTTATGTATGTGTGATTTCAGGCCCGTATGCATGATGAGAGCCTTAAATACGTACTATCTGATAATGCTATCGTGTCTCTAGCTGAAAAAGTTCCATCAACTTCAACAGATATTTGCACCACAATATCACAAGCTGATATAGACATAGACTGTCTTAATTCCAATTCTACCCCTCGGCTTCCATCTTCTGTTGTTTTGAGTCACTTGGATGATTTCTCTTACCTCCTCCAAAATGAGATGAACAATCTTGATGATATATTTCAACTAATTCTCAAAAAGCACCTTGGTCCAAACGGTTCTTGTCCCTTTTCACTTTATAACTATAGTCTACTTTCTAAAGCCGACATCAAATCATCAAAGAGATTAGTTTCAAAGGAAAATGTATATAAGTTTTCAAAACAAGTTGCTCGCAAGGCTTCTCGAGAGCTTTTTGTTCAGAAGTTTTCTTGCAAATCTCCGGTGTATCATAACTGCAGGATATATGCTAATGATGGAAGATTGTTATGTTACTGTGATCGAAGGAAGCTAGAATGGTTAGTAATAAATCATTTTAAAAAAGGCTTTAAAGAAAGTGTGTCAAATGGGTAACTTCGCCTAATACTCCCTCCCAAAATTATTGTTTATTTTTTTTATTTTTTTCTGTCTAAATTAGTTGTTCACTTTGAAAAATAGATACTTTTAGTTTACTAATTTTCCCATTTTAACTTTATGGATACATCTTGCTACTTTCCTAAGTTGGTTATTATTGGCATTATGTTAACTAAAAATTGCTTTAGATATATGTAGCTTAAATTGTTCGTCTTTTGCTTGCAGAAAATTATTTTTGGACGTGGGGAGTATGTATTTAATACATAAATGACTTACATTTTATTTAAAAAAAACTATTACTGAAATTATGTATTTTTTCTTATCCTATGTAACATGCTAATTATTTTAGAATTTATACTTAGACAAAATGGGTATTGTGTCAAAATTATATGTTTTAATCTGTCACCCAACCCGTGTAACCTGCACATTTTGCCAACTCTAGTCTTTCATTTTGGAATGAGTAAATTGCATAAATAGGTTACTCTCTTTGATCTGATTTTAGTTGAGTAATACACGTCATGTGCACTTACTAGTTACAACAGGCTCAAAACTTTCAAAAGTTTTTCATTTAGGGTAATCTTTAAAGTTATTGATTTTGAGATGCCATGTTAGATGAAAGTCAACATGGTCAAAGTTAACGACACTTTAACTACAAAGTCAACATTTTGACTGAGTAACCAGCTCAGATTTTGAAGCTTTCATAGAACTTTTTAAAAGTTGATTACCTTTCTAATAGTGAAAACATAGATCATCGGTTACCCATAACAGAAATCAAACCAAAGTTGGTTACATTCTTTTCACGGTTTTACCTTTTTGGAATCATACATAACCAATAAGATTACAGGTATTTGCAGCGGGACCTAGCAAAACTTGTTGATGAAGACCCACTGGCCATAATGCTTCTCTTTGAACCCAAAGGCCGCCCGGAAGATGAAGGAAATGATTTTTATATTCAAAGTAAAAAAAATATATGTGTAGGGTGTGGTGAAGGAAATCACTATTTACGGTACCGTATAATCCCATCATGCTATAGAATACACTTCCCTGAACATTTAAAAAGCCACCGATCTCATGATATTGTTTTAGTTTGTGTCGATTGCCATGAAAAAGCACATTCATCTGCTGAGAAGTACAAAAAGAAAGTAGCTTTAGAATTCGGGATACCATTATTTGTACATAAAGTGGTTAATTCTAATGAGGAACAAGAGGTTTCTGGATCTTCGACTTCTGTGTTGAAACTTGGTGATGGCGGTGTGTCTCCTTTAGAGTTGAGAACGGCTGCAATGGCCCTTATAAGGCATGGCCCACGGATGCCACCTCAGCGCCGTGAGGAATTGAAACAGGTAAGAAGTCTATTATCGAAAAACAAATTAACTGCTCATATAGTATTTGTAGAGGGAGCAAGGAGGGGGGGTCGTCAAAGTGGTTGAGTTGAAACATGTTATATATGTAGGGGACAAATCTGGTTAAGTTGACCCGTGAACACTTTTTGTAAATGTTTTAATTCTTTTTATATAAATTATTAATGTAAAAACAATAATTTTTACAATACTAATCTAAATTTTTGAATAAAAAGATTTAAGGGGTTATACACCTCTGCGGCATGAGGAAATGTATGAAGCTTGTCGTAAGTTTTAGGATCTATAATCAAACACATTAATTTATTCTGAATATGAAATTGTAACCATGTTGTATTTTAGAGGTGGCAAAAATATTGGCTATCATGTCAAAATGGGTTCGGGTGGAAATGTCTTTTTCTGTAAGGGCCAGATCGGGTTGAGTTGACCCACAAGCACTTTTTTGCCAGTTTTTATTTATTTATTTATTTATTTATTTATTTATTTTTATGTAAATAATTACCACGTTATTTTTTTTACAAAAAAACAATATTGTTACTCCCTCCATCCAAAATTTACCATCCACATCTAGATTTTGTTTTTCCCAGATTAATTGTCCACTTCCAAAAAATTGGATGTTTTCGCATTTTACACTTAATTACTTGCATGTTTTGGAAATTCAATTTGTATCTTAAATGCACCGAGGGTATAATTGAGGCTCTGCTGATTAAACTGTAGTAATTGCGCACAACTTAAATTACTTATGTTTTTTTTGTATATTTGTATGTGGAACTTTATTTTTAAAAGCCTGCATTTTTGGATGAAACAATTTAGGGGTTTATATTCATTAAAAATACAAGTACAATTTGGGCCTTATTTTTTTATGTATTTTGCAGGTTGTCAAGAAATATTATGGAGGAAGAGATATATCAGAGGAAGATTTAGAAAAGGCTTTACTAGTAGGAATGAGTCCTCACGAAAAAAGACGATTACAGAAAAAAAGAGGCATATCTCTTAATAACACATCTTCAAAGAACATTGCTTCAGACGAGGACATCAAGGGAAATAATTTGGATTCAGCATTTAACAAAAATGACGTTTGTGAGCCTGAAAACGGTTCTAATCTGGATGTTATGGATCCATCTGAACCAAACGGGTCGGGTAATCTGAGTTCTGAGGGGGCAGTCTTTGCTACATGTAGTTCAAAGTTATCATTATTAGGGCATGGCCCACATGGGAAACAAGTTGTTGATTATTTGCTGAAGAATCATGGAGAAAAGGGGATTCAGGAATTTTGTCAAAGATGGAGACAAGTATTTGTTGAAAGTATTAATCCTCGGTTTTTACCTGCGGGTTGGGATGTGACTCACAGGTATGTTTCCTTCTGTATCTTTGACTTTGATCTTTGACTTTATTTAAATCTCTTCATTTTAGGGCAAATTAATTGGGAGGTGATTTGTACACAACCGAAAATACTTCGTTCACCACTAAAAGTTTTAAAAGATAGAATTTGACACTTGGGTTCATTTGTTTTTTCTTGTAATGGGAGGGTATATTGGTGAAGTTTAATTTTTTTGGTATTGGACAAATCACCCCCTACATATTAGGCAGCGGTGGCGAAATGGTAAGCGATTGATTCCCCCCTCTAGATGAACCGTAGGGGTGAGCATGGGACTGTTCTGTTACTGTTTAAAACCGTACGTATAACCAATGTTTCGTTTTCAGATTTTGATAACCGATCGATTTCGAATATAAATGGTTCGACTAATTCGGTTATTGGGAAAGATGGTTCTGTTAATTTGGTTATTGGGTGGATCCAAGCTAATTTCAATTAATAAATTCAGGTATATCTTGGGTCAAATAAAATACTAGCAATCTTTTTAATTTATGAAAGAGAGTAAACAATTATTATGTTATTTATAAAAGAAAATATAACAAAACTTTCCAAACATATAACATATCATCTATATATAAAACAGAAAAATATAAAAGATGTTTTCAATGTTGGTTTAGTTCGGTTAATGCGGTTATTTATACACATATAACAACCATAACCGAACAATCGATTTCTCAATTGATCCGGTTATATTGGTTATTGTTCGGTTATTTGGTTTTTCTACTCACCCCTAGAAGAGGTCTTAAGTTTGAGCCTAGCTTCAACCGGTTTCTTACCTAAACCCCTGGGTATTGGTGGGGCCTGTGAGTTTCTCGGACCGGATCTCATTGTTACCAAAAAGAAAAATAGAATATAACTTGCCATGTATTACTGATGTTAGCAGCCAATCTCATTTTAACTGATTTTTAAATGTAATCTGCTAATAAAAGGATATGATTGGACCAATTTTTTCTAGTGGTAGAAGAGAGTTTGGGGACTTCAGTGTATACAATCCTGCAAATATGGCTCCTGCTGCTGCTAAGGATTAAGGGAGAGAACATCTGGTTGTGTAGAAGAACAAACAAATGTTGTAGTCTTGTCGGTGCTTGTTTTTTTTGTTATTTCAGAACCTAGATTCCCTTTAAAAACATCCAATTTTTTTTTTGAGGATGATTGTCTAACTATCTTTGTATTTTTTGATTATCTGGATTTGGCTATTATTAAATTTCGTAAACCAAATGTCTTATGACCTAGCTTGGTAAACAAGGTGTATTAGAAAGGTGTCCGTCCCTATGTGGTTGAGGGTTAAGTCCTATGGTGAATAAAAATTGTATTTAGAACCAAGCCGCTCGCAAGCTACTCAAGATCGGTTGGCATAAAGCGAATCGGGCTTAAGCTTTTGAGAATAAAGGAGCTCAAGTCGAGCTTGATTAGGCTAGTGAGGCTAAATAAGCATTTTATTTAAAAAAAAATTATTTAATATATTATATATTTATACATAATAATAACTATTATATATAAAAATATAAAATATAATAAAATAATATGTATTAGGTTATATATAAAAATTATAAATATATATAAATAAAATAATTAATATATAATAAACGAATCGAACTTAAGCTTTAGAAGTAGACACTAGATGAGCCAAACTCGAGCTTTCACAAACTTAGGCTTGACTTTACACGCCTGGTTACTAATCTTGAGCAATTTTGAGGCTTTTATGTTTTAACCTAATTTTTTTTACACTCTTGAGGGATTATATTTATACTAAATAATTTGTGTAGTTTGGCCAAAAGAACTAGGCTAAGTGGCCACAAGGCCTCCAACGCATATTTATACATAATGGATTGTGTTAGTATGAGATTTGTGAAGAACACCATAGTGTCAAAAACCCGACGTATGGTTAGCATATCAAACCTTTTCAACTGTTAAGGAAACCAGATCCACTGTTATTAAACCTAGACTGGCCATCCGAACCAGGAGCCGTCTAGACGTCTAGTACTCTAGTTGAGTCCTGTCTTCATTTGGACTGGCAGGTTATGGGTAAGACCAGTTGAATTAGCCAACCATATCAATGGATGGATCGGATTTTCAACTCTTGCTTTTTGAGAATTTCATTACTGATTTACTACTTCAATCCCTATGTTTTGTTTATTTCAGTCTTCTTTATTATTGATTGGTTAGATCCGGATGACTAATCTGGTTCGGATGACCAACTTACTCCGGATAACCAATTTTTAGCAGTTTTCACTTCCAAAATCAGCTTAACCCAGCCAGAGGCATTGCCCCTGCCCCTAGGACCCTACTAAATGTGTTGAATTAAAGTGTTTAAGGATGCTCCAACCGAAAATGATTGGTGTTTGTAGTTTGGTATGATCGGTTGTTACACATATTGACATAAATTTGATAATGTGAGTATAGGATGTGACCTGAATTCACCAATTTATTTTTTTAGCTAATTTGTGAAGATAAATGTGTTGCTTTGTTTGTGGTGAGGTTTTGTTTCATTCGATGGGTTGTTGTGTGATTTTGATTGTTGTTCGCATAGATTTACACATTCTTCAAGTTATGTTTCATTAGATTGTTTAATTATCGCAAAAAATATCTTTTATTGTTTATTCAACAGACATATCATTTTCTTATACATCGAGTTTATTGAACACTTAAACAATTAATTTTGTAAATAAATTTGTTTGCAAATAGAAATAAAGGTATCTAGAAATATTGCGTAAATAAATTAGTAGGTTTTTTTAACCCTAGTCCACGTCATCCAGCCGCTAAGCGGCCATCGTCGATCGGCCACCATTGAAGCTGTATTCGGTAGATACTGTGACAACCCAAACAGTAGAACTCAACCCAAAATACTAGTCTGATGGGTGAGGGAGTCATTTGGGTTATAAATTCCACATTTGTTGCCCATACAGGCTATGTGGGACAAGTCTCATACCTTGCAATGGTTTCAGTCCATAACATTCGACCCTTCTTAAGGTCCAACGTCCTCGTTGGTCACAGCCGGCTTCCTCCAGGCCACCACTCCGAGTTTGAGTCTGATACCAATGTTACAACCCAAATGGTATAACTCATCCCAAAAGACTAGTCTTTTGAGTTGAGTTCTACTGTTTGGGTTGTAACAGATACTCCTAACTCATATTAGTTGGCTTTTTGCAATAATTGTGTTATGATTTTTAATTTTATTGATCACTTAGATTGTTATAGTTTTTGTTTATTTTAGACAATATGAAAAGATTGAAACTGAAATCGTCTTCAAAACTCATTTGAACCAAATCAAATCAAAACTCATACAAACTTACGAAACAAATACAAAACCCTAGATCTACACTGAAAAGTTATCGATGACTGACCCGGTAAAAACTCTCTCTCGATAAACATAAAAAGACCGAAAAATTATGACCCCGTCCGATGAAATTCCTAGGTGAATCCTTTTGACCCATTTAGTTAAAGATGGTCTAATTTGTACTACTTATTTCTAATCGGTCAAACCCGTAAATTAAAAAAAAAAAAAAAAGAAAAACCCTCAAAAGGAAAAGCGCCAAATGGGTTGGTTTGTTTTCGTATATCTAACACGATTTCTTTTTACAAAAAGATATGGTGATTCCTCCACCAGTAAAGGCTCAAAGAATCACAAACTATCTAAAGCCGTATCTCTTGAAGATGCATTTCTCAAACAAGTTTGTACGTGCCTAGGTGATTCATGCACCGACTGCAACCGTCACAAGAGATGGTTCTGCGGGAAGCATGGACCAAAAGTCAACAAAGCACTAGAGACGTTTCTGCTTCTGCTAAAATCGGGAAGATATTAGGTGAGAGGTTGCTCGTTAACGACATCCCAGCCGTGTCTATCGTCTACAAAAAGGATCAAAGATATCATGGTAAGGTGAGAGCATTTATTGATTCTGTAAGGGAGGCAGGTGTTAAATTGCTTTAAGTTTTATATCATTTTTTTATAATAAAATAGGGGAAACGACCCGTTTGTTTGTGCGTGCATAACGGCGTTGTACTGTACAATGCATCCACGGGGTCGTAGGATGACCCGGGTGGTGCTATTGTCAGGTGGATTAAGGTTGAAGTTTCAACATTTTTTTTTGGGTTGTATTTGATTAATAACAGATCCATGGTTGGTCTCCGTTGGGTAGGGCTATCTCAGTCAGGTTCGAACCCGGGTGGAGACTGGGTAGGGAATGAGCACAACCACCTCCACCAAGCCATTATCTTCTTACTAATTCCAATCTAAATTATATATATCTTAAAACAGAACTTTGTAGTTTAAAAAAAAATAAAAACAACAGCCTGCCAAAGCTATGATTGATCTGTTTTTAGTGGTCAGTAAAAGCGTGCCATGTGTCCTATTTACGGTTACTCCATGTTGGTTTTTAATACGTGGTATAATTGGTTGAACATCGTTCAAAATTGTATTTATTTAGTATAAAACCTTTTAAACCATTTAGCATAAAACTTAAAAGTATTATTGAACTAATGTAATTTTAGTATTTTACAATCATATTTCATACATAAGTTATTTATGGTAGTCGGTACGTGCTCCTCTCTCCCTCCCTCTTTTTGGTATCAATTTAGAGGGATAGGGCGGTTTACATCCCGTGCTCTCCCTTCCTGTAACTCGCTCCTGCGGCTTCCCTTTTCTTCTTTGCTTTCTCCCCAAATTGAGGTGGCCACCCTACAAATCCCTCCACGTCATCGTCACCTCATTCCCAAATTAAGGTATTGCCGGAATTAAGTTTAAAATGGGGATGGGGATGGTGGTGGTGGTGGTGGGTTTGTCCAAAGTTAGAATGACAAGTTTGCCCTTATGTGCCTATCACGTGATCTGATATAACATATCATTTTAACGTCTGTTTGCCCAAAGGATTTGATTATGTGAAAGTGCATAGTTGAGAGTTGATTTACATAGTTTATTTTGTTAAAGGACTCGGTGTGTTATAACCCCATAACATAAATGACATAATTTGTAGTTTTGTCAAAAAGAACTAATCAACTTTGTTATTCTTTTAGAAATAAAAAATCCCTTAAATTGATTGTGGTATATTTAAATAATGACTTGTTACAGCTTAAACGAGTCAATATTTAATGAAATGATATTCCAAATATGTGGAAGTGCTTACATGGATAATTTCTTTTATCCATAAGATGATATAACTTTATTTATAAAACGATTAGAAAGACGATGTTCATATCAACAAAAGAGTTTACATGACATCCATGTCAATAAACAACCATCCACGTAGTCTCTACATATGTAATAGCATCCCTGGGTGTCCTTGGTCGTCCGCGAGGGTAATCTGACCATCCTTGGCATTGGGTGAGGGCATCCTTGGCAAATCCTTGAGGTGCCATCCGTGGTGAAGGATGAGCAAAACATAGGGTTGGGTGGGGCGAATTTGCTTTTTGCTTTTCCTTTTTAACAATCTATACAAATTTCGTATATATTTATAATAATTTGTAAAAAACATAATAGTTTATTATAAACTTTGTAAACTTTTAATTTCGTAACTTATTATATTATATTTACATAATTGAAAAATTAATAGTTTATTATAACATCGGTGAGATCCGAAACATAAATCTAAGTTTTTAATCAAATTTTGCACCCTCTTATTGTAATACCCCTACCCCTTAGGCTGATGTGTCATTATAACAATCATTATATCCAAAACATAATTTCATAAACGATAAAATTTAATATCCAAAATACTAAAACATGAGAAGTTTCTTAGTTAAGTCTTACATTAAATTAAATACAAGTCTTCAAGTCCAAGTTATCACTCTTCATAACGCGCTCGAACAAACAAAGCACGTCTTAGCATAAAGCTCAGTGGACGGAGAAATTGGAGTAAAAAACAACTAAATAAGCTAGCTAATAATATTGACTCGTTACATATAAACCACTTCAAGACTTATTACCCTCTTATGTGGGACAAGTTCCCACCGCATATGGATGGCAAAAAATCCAAACCCGACGAGAATACGCAGAACCCGAAACATCCACGTAACATCCCGAGTTTTAGAGCGCGAAATAATTCACGAGAATTAAAAAAAACTTAAATAAGAAAAGAAGGGAAGCGGGCTTAGGCCGGGGTGTATGGGCCGAAAGGGGCAAGGGTTGGGCCCTTATAAGCCTCAAAATCAGCCCAAAACCCACACTCCCAACATCATTTCCGGATTTCTAGAGAGAGAAAGTAAGAGAGAGTCTAGAGACAGAAAGTCCCGGTTTTCGAATCTGAGCTCATAGGACCGTAGGCATACGTATCTGGAATGATTAGCTGTGAAGAAGAAGCGTTTACAGGTAACCGATTCTCCTAGATCTGAGTTTTTGTTCGTTTTTGGGTTTCGGGTTTTGGAGGAAAAGGTAACGTTTTTACGGATGAAACTGGAGGAAAAACATAGATTTGAGTTCCTTAATGAAAAACAAACGTTTTGAATGTAAACAAGTTCGAGATCTTGACATGATCAGACCCGTATACGAAAGTTAGGGTTTTTGCGCATAAGCAGATCCTGCGTACTTACCAAGTACGCAAGAAGAGGATCATGCGTACTTATCAAGTACGCAAGAAGCAAAGTCCGTGTACTTATCAAGTACGTAAGAACAAGACTCTGCGCACTTGCCAAGTGCGTAGGCATCAGGTCTATGGGTATATATAGCTGGTTAGTTAAGTCAGTATGTTCGCCTAGCCAGAAATAGTGAAACCATTTAGCGTCGAGTTAAGTCTGATACGTGTCTATTGTTATGATTGTTCAGATTGTGTTAGATCCAGTAGACCATTGCAGTTAAGATACCAGGTGAGTTCTAATCCCCTTTTTGCATGCTTTAGGGGTGGTGTGCATACTTAGTGTAAAGCGTTTATTATATTTTATATATTATAAACTGAAAGGAAAAGCTATGTTTTAGTGAAACGTTTAAAAGAGGCAAAATACGTTTTGAGGAAAGTATATCTATATTATGGCAAGCGTTTACTATATTTCTATATACATAAACAAAGGCATGATATATGTGCTAGTATGTTTTCAGTAAGCAAGTTATATATTATGGCAAACGTTCACTATATTTTATATACATAAACAAAGGCATATTATATATAAAAGTTATGAACAAGATTTACAGAAAGTTTTATGAACAGTAAAGTGAACAGCTTTCCTTCGGGAATGTGTACTAGTTTGTAAAGGTCCTTGGGACAGATGTTACTTGTACAAGATGTCAGATATGGGTTCTACCCATTAGTAAGAGTCTTGATGTCTCGTTAACAGTTGTACAATTGGGATGAGTGACGACGGTTGCTCAGGGGACTACGCAATCCCCCATGTACCAGTTAAGCGGTATTGATCACGAGGACAATACCCGGTGCTGATCACGAGGACAACATCGTGTCATGTGGTGTTGATCACGAGGACAACATCAATGGGTCACGAGGACCCAACTATGCTAAGCGGTATTGATCACGAGGACAATACCAGTTGTTGATCACGAGGACAACAACATGCAAAGCGGTATTGATCACGAGGACAATACCAGTAGTGACAAGGAATTGACGGTTAAGTGGTACTGATCACGAGGACAATACCAGCAGTGATAAGAATTGACGGTTAAGCGGTATTGATCATGAGGGCAGTACCAACAGTGACAAGGAATTGACGGATACCTTATGAATGTTTTAAACTATTTTTGAAAAGTGAAGTATGTAAAGTTTTGCCTTAAGGGCAGTATGTATGTATTAGTAAATCTTTTGTAAAAATTGATTTAAAGTAAACGTTAAAACTCACTCAGTGTTGCTGATTTTTAGTATGCATATCGGTTAAGTGCAGGTGTAGTTGATGGATGTGGATGCTTGGCTTAGCGAGAAGAGTTACCCGAAGATCAGTGTCTGGCATCCCGATTATGTTTATGTTATGTTTTAATTTGATGTTGTTAAAGACAAATTGTAATAGACATGTTTATGTTTCCGCAGCGTATGTTGAGATTTTAAATCGTTTCCGCTGTGTTAATGAATGTCTTATGTTTAAAGGGCTATGTGTTGATGAGTAAATCCAATACGTGAGGCCTCCCGGGTTCGGGGCCTTACAATCCAGGACGATAATTTGGGTATGAATTGATAAAAAAAATTCATTGGTATGGGTATGAGTATGGTATTAGGTAATATCTAACTCGACCTGAATAGATCGGGAATGAAGGCGGGAACAAGAACGGGTCGAATGGGAACGGGAGCGGGAGCGGGCCGAAAGAGACGCAAAGGAGCAAAAGCCACAAAAACAACTTGAAGAAATTCTGAAAAATATAGCCGATTAATAATTGTAATTGTTAAAATATATTTTTTGGTTGTAAATTGTGATTTATATATTAAAACAAGCTTTTTGGAAATTTTTCTTCAATATTATCCTGCAATACTGTTATTTTTCTGCAATTTTATTTTTTTTTAAATTTAGAGTTTTCAGTATTGCAAAATACAAAAATTAAATATAAAAAATTAGAATTGTCGGTACCGTAAAAAAAAGAATAAAAATACAAAAAAATTAGAGTTGTCGGAAAATTGTCAGTATTGTAAAAAATAAAAAAACAATTAAAAGTTTAGAATTGTCGGAAAATTGTCGGTGTTGTAAAAAATTAAACACTAATTAATTATTATTGTTATTATTATTAATAATAATTGAAAAAAAAGATAATATTAAAAAAACCAATTTGTGGGAAACTCATCGCAGTTTTGTCGGAGAGTATGAATATACAATCGTCGGAATATTATCGGAAGTTACCGACAAAATACTTTTGTCGCTAATACATTGTAAAATTGGTCGGGACTTTTGTCGGAAAAAAAATATTTCCTATTAGGGTTTTTCCGACAAATTCGTTTTGTCGGAATTCTTCTGTTTTTTTGTTGTGACTTGTAACCTTTATAGTTGGGACCTCCAAGTGACCATTGGACTAGATTCATTGATTATATGCTTCAAGGACTAATCAACTACGTCTTCACGCATAAGGTATAAAAAAGAGTGCAAGTCAATGCTCCAAGTGTACATCTACATGGTGATATAACTTATAAGAGATTTTGGGGCTTTGAGTGTATACAATCACGCAAATTATTAAGGGTCTTGCTAATATAACAATATATTATTCATGTTTAATATTGATGATCATAATTTAAGTTTATTAATAATAACTAATCAATCTTTTTTATTCTCAGGTTCTAAACCCTTAATGATCTTAGCTAGATAGCTATCCTTATCATCAATGATGGATCTTAACCTTTTGAGACGTTTACCAAGGTTATCAATCTGCTGCTTTTTCAAGGTTTGTACAAGGTACATGATTTCATCTAACACCCTCGAAGCCGATTCCTATCGAAAACCATATAAGAAAATTGAGGATTAGAGATTTTATTTATAATATAAATTTTTATTTTGTGAAAATGATAAAAACCAGCGGAATCATAGTTGAGATCTTTAGGTTATCTTAGGGTGCAAGTGGCGTAATGCTTGACGTGTTGCTCGACTTTGAGATCGACCTTGGCTTGGCACGCCGCTTGACGTATTGATCGAATTGAAACTTAAGATTGTTTGGTATGTATGAAAGTAGTTGAGTAGGGCAAGTGAGTTGGAAATGCAATGCATATAATGGGAGGTTGATGGTAGATTTATATATAGTTGGAACTAAAGTGATAACTAATTAATATAATCAACTAGAAAATATTTACATGATAATCTAATTAATATGGTACATATATTTCCCATCAATTGGTTTTAATAAGTTTTTGTTTTAACTTAATTTAGACTTTTTTTTTGGTTTAGGAGATTGACACACAACCTCAATCGCCTCCTTCGTAAGCAAACATGTCAAAATTCGCGGTATTATTCTTGGATTCCACATGCCTTGGCCTAAAGAAGCAGGCATCCTTTAGGTCAACAATGAAAAATAGATTTTAGTGTTAGAAAATTAGTAAAGAAGTAGGTTTTCCCTCAATTTTGATGCATTGTAATTATTATTTATATAATTATCAAATACTTGGTTTTATGATGTTCTTTAAAGCTTCACAATGAGCTAAGAAGTGTCTAAAATTACGTTAAGATGTATGAGACGTTGGATTGTGAAATTCAAACTAGTGACATGCTCAATGATTAATAAACGAATTGTTTTTATTAACAACTGAAGTCAAAGGTTAATTGTTTTTGAACTATGTTTGATCGAAAAACTCAACAACACAATGATCACAGAAACTTTTACAATCGCAATATGATTAAATTATCAACGATAACAACTAGTACGTACATTAGCGTCTGAAGAAAACTAGAAGTGGGGGTGAATAGATTTCTTAAAAGTTTCTTTGATTGGTTGGTTAAGTATTGAGTAACACTTGTTGAATTCAATAATTATTATATCAAACAATTGACAACCTGTTGAACAGTAAGGTGTCTCCTCTAATGTTGTGCGTACAACCAAATCAAGCGTGAGTAATCACTCAATCAGCTTCAAACACCTCATTGTTCCCTGTTTCTCTCCTTTGGCCACCTCCTACTTCTGCTTCCACTGCTTTTACCATCTCCTCATTTCTTCAGCACTCCTCAAATCTCCTTCTTTCCTTTTCCTTCTGCACCATTAGAAGAAAAATTAAATCTCTTCCTTCAAACAACGAAACCATGAGAGAGTAGATGGTAGCGACAGGAGCTTCGCATCGGCCTTAGGTTTGTACTGAAGCTCGCCTCTTCTTCCCCATTCGGTTTCCTCGGGTGAAGGTACGTTAGGGTTTCTATTTTTCCGTTAATCTAGGGTTGTCGCCGATGAGGTCCTGCTCTCTACTGTTACAAGATTTTGGGATTTTGATTCGACATCGGAGTTTTATCCGACGACCTCTTGCACAGGTACGCCATTCGTTGCTCCCGACTTTTTTTTTAATCTGATTGCTTTGCATAGGTGCGTTTATTCTTTGCTTTTGGCCTGATTTACTATTTTTCTATGGTGGAAGAAGCAATATTAGGGTTCGTGTAGAAGAATGATGAAATAAAAGACTATGGCGAGTTCGCATTGGAGAAAGGAATCAGTCAAGAAGGGATCGTCAATGTCATTAAGAGCTTCAATGGCTTGCGATTTGTTAATGGTTAGTTCTTTTTTTCCTATTCTCATTTATGAAAGATGATGAGAGGGTTATTATGTAACTGAATTTGTCAACTCTGTATGTATTAAATTAACCGACTAATTCCTCATCCAGATAGACAAAGTATACATTCTCATTATTATATGATATAAACAGGAATGGAGATACCGGACCGTTGCTTATTTTTGAACTATGTTGACTCATGATTAGAGGTTTAAACTTTGCCCCCAAACATCATGTTGGTTTTACACTTTCACTTGCCTTCATTTGACCCAAGTTAGGTGTACGTGTGTGTCAACATGAACAACAAAACTTGGAATGGCTTCCAAATAATCTAATATAACATGTTGAACTTAAGACTAAGTGCTTTATAAATTTTGTTGCTGTCATGTTATTCTGATTGGGTGGTTGCACGCTACACTTTTGAATGGCTACATTTAGAAGAATTAAGGTGTGTTTGAGATGTATTAAGCATTAATTTTTTTTCTTTGATTCATAAGCTAAAATTTCTGAGGGATGGATTTAAAAAAAAAAAAAGCAACCAGAGAATAGCGAAGAGTGTGTGTGCAGATGAACCAAAATCGGGAAGTACGAGTCGGTTATAAAGGTCGGAGCCGGGTTAGAATCAGTAAGTCTTCCAAGAGACTGGAGCTCATACTGTTGGTTTTCTGAATGCAAGAAGTCAAGACTCTTCTAATGTGGACCTCTTGACTCAAGAGGTCCACATTAGAAAAACTAAAACCTGTACTTGAAGTTGACTAATGGATTTTCTCTTTTTATTGCAGATATGATGCTGGATTATATAAATTTTGTATAGTGCCATGTTTTAGTTACTTCAATTAGGAAGCAAAAGCTTGGTTATGATACTCTTAGGTATGTTTTTTATGTTCTTGCTATGATAACCGTCTTCATTTTAATTTTAATTAATAATACCACATTATTTGTATATGTAACTAGAGGTGGCGGTGGGTTGGGCAGGCTAATAACAGGTTAAAAAGGGTTTGGGTCAAACGGGTAAATTTTGGTACGGGTCAAAATGGGTTGGGTTGGCCCATGCAAAATTTTTATTTGTGTTTTATATTTTAGTATAGATTTAACTGTTTTGGCAGGTTTCGATACATGCTAAACACCCAGGTTCACAACATCAAATTTGTTAATTAAAATGATCAGATTTCAATTTATATCGACATGGTTAGGGAATTTCAGCTTTCATTTTAGTCGTCAGAACCAGTAATTGTAATAACCATATTCAGACAGACTATCCACACACTTATATTAGACAGAAGCAATTAACCGAGAGCATGTTTGTTACCTTAACAGTAGAACAAAAAACAACTCGGATATTGAGATGATGGTAGTGGTGGTATACAATGCATGACCCATGGCTGGTCTTTCAAATCAGAACTGATCGAGAGCCTTGAGCTGGGTCGGATGCAAAGCCGATCAGGTGCAGCAACATATTATCAAAAGAGGTTGATTTAGTGATGGGTGCTGGGTGGATTGCAGCAGTTTGGTTCACCGTAGCCGCTCAAAATGATCGCAAAGAGTGACAAGGCTAAATGCCCCTTTGTTGATGGTCTATTTCCTCCACTTCCTGTATTGTAAGACAATTCATTTACTAATAATTTAGCTACATTTTAGGGCTCTAATATGGGTTTTTACTACTGCATTTTGACCGTTTGTTGTTTTCAATTGGGTTTCAGTTCAATGATTCTAGGGTTCTTTGGACACATGATATGAATGCATGACAAATAATTTTAGGGTTTCTTGGATCTGCTCATCTACAGATTTCCCGCCGCAACGCGCGGGCAGAAAATTACTCCAATCTGTTTTGTTTCTTTTTCTCACTGTTTCATTATTATGTTTTGTAGTTCTTCCTTGGATATTAAACAAAAATTTCTTTGCATTTAACCTAGGCAGTTTAAATGATGCAGTTGATGGCATTCTTGGTGTATGTATCTCCATATAAATGCACAATTTTGTTCTTTCAGTTAGTAGTTAAAATTAAATAAATTGAATGGCCGTTGTTATGCTCCAAGGGTTACATGTCAACACTTTAAAGTTTCAGCAAACCAGATTTAGTCTTTTACTTTATTTGAATCATTCTCAGTTTTTTTTTTAATTTTTTTCCTAATGATTCCCTGTACAGTTGGAATGGCACTTATCTGCCAAAAAATTTACATGGCTTTTTTCATTTGTATATATTGGGTATAATAAGATCATAATATATGTTTTTTTAACTTCACAATCATTTCTAAACAATTTATCTTGAAATGTCCAGGAGGGTTCAGAAGCTATAGCTTTACTTTTTGGCATCAATGCATCTACTGGACTAAGTTTGTTAGCACTTACCAAGGTTAGGATCTTTTTTATTGTGTTTTGGATTCTCTAATTTGGGTATCGTTTACATGATGCCTACTTGATGTGAACAAAAAATGTAAAATGGCCCTAACTTAACCAGTAACAGTGGATCTCTCTGTCGACTACAATGTCCCCAAAAGGGTACCTGGCCGAATTAGTTTGTTCCTTTCTAAGTTATTACTGTTTTTCCCTATTTGTTTTACCCTGTTAAGTTTAAACCTAACTGGAATTGACCATTCATAAGTAAACGGGTCAAAATTGTAACCTCACTTATGATGCATATGATGCCATCAAAGTTTCTTTTTTTATTTATTTTCTGTCAGAAAATGCCGCACACAAGTTTGTGGGCTCGAGCATTCCTAATGCAAGAAGCTATGTTGAAGCAATAAGTTCAGCAAAGAATTCCGAAGAAGCACCATGGCTCGGAAGAAAAACACAAAGTGAGCACCCAGATACAGCATTCCTTATGCTATCTTTGTTTTTTTTCTTCAGTTTTAAAACAGTTTTTGTTTCTGCCAAAAAAGTCAAGCTGACCTCCATTATCATGGTCAATGATATGAATAATCTTATTGTTCTGAATTTTGATTTAGGTTTTAATGATTTATGATCTAAATTATCATGGTGAATGGTATGGAAAGAAAAATTTGATTGCTTGGTATGAGAAAGAAAATCTTACTGTTGTGAATTTTGATTTTAGGTTAACTTATTTTTTGGGTTTCCTCTTTCGGTTGTTGTACCGGCGATACCGGCCAAATTCCCGCCGCAACGCGCGGGGGAATTTTACTAGTTTTAAACAAACAAATAAAGTAAATAGTGTAAGGTTCGAAAGACATAACCGAATTTATATACTTTCAAATGGATGTTAACTAATTCACTCTAAGTTTTCTCCCCGATTCTCTAATTGAGAGTTGTTCCACTAATATTCTCTAGAATGGTAGAGGTCACTGGTACACCAAATGTCTCACTGATCACCTTGTACAAACATCTCATTATACCAAGGAAGTGACCACCTTATTTGCTTCACTAATTTAAGGTAGTGATCACCTTTTACATTTTTCTAATTAGCAGGTAGTGATATCCTTATAAGTGTCTTGCTAAACAATGGTAACGATCACCATAATATTACAACACAAGAATAATAAAGATAGAAGTTGAAACACAACTCTTCTTTTTTGCTCTTTATCTTTGATCTTTAATCTCTCTACAATTGATGTATGAATATGAAAGGAGCTAGAGAGATATATATTTGAGTTTTGAAAGTGTTTGTGAGCAAAAGGAGTGAATGTGAATGTTGGACAAGCCTCCTTTTTATAGGCACAAAGCAAAGTAGAAAGCCACCAAGGTTGGTTTCCTGGCGGTCG
Source organism: Smallanthus sonchifolius (assembly GCA_023525975.1). Classification (NCBI taxonomy): domain Eukaryota; kingdom Viridiplantae; phylum Streptophyta; class Magnoliopsida; order Asterales; family Asteraceae; genus Smallanthus; species Smallanthus sonchifolius. Next base: position 4,069,494 of record CM042024.1, on the reverse strand, counting down.
ACGACTAGCTTGGGTGGTTAGTTTTGCTGACTTTTTTCTAGCTGTTATGTGTTATCTAGTTTCACATTCTAAAGTCATTATCACTTATATTTCTGTAGCTTTTACTTTACTAAAAGTTCCTTTTGACCCTATACTTGTTTAGGAAGAGTTTACACCAAAATGTCAAAATTGCCATTTATATTTTGTAAAGTTATAAAGATGCATACCAATTAGGTTTTGGCCTTAATACATTTTCATCCGGGTTTTGTCTTCCATGTGGAGATATGTTGTGATACTTCCACATAGAGAAGGTCCACCAATTCAATTTCAATTTTCCAATTCAAAATTCAAATCTAATTTGATTCTTGTCATTTATTTATAAAGACTTGAATTTTATAAATCCTTAGCCAGGTTTTATAAAACATTTTTAGAAAACGACTTTCGTTTTATAAAACATTTTTAGAAAATGACGTTCGTTTTATAAAAATTATATTTTTATAATATTTGTTATCGTTTTAGAAAATGTTTAAGATTCTCTCATTGTTGTTCGTTTGTGTCTTGATCCGCTTGCGTTGCATGACGATTTTCATCCATGAGCAGTTGCCATCTTTAATTTGCATGTGAGTTTTCTTAATTTGACTTGTTGATCATATATACCTTATTACTTCGGTGTATAATGGACATTCATGTGGCATATGATTAATTTTTGTTGGCAATTAATAGATGTTATTATTTTTTGTTATTATCAAAATTAGGAATTATGATTTTCAAATTGACAATTGTTTTTCCCAACAATCTCCCCTATGCATGGATGCATGTGTGAAGACATAAACCACCCCTCAAAGTGTTCAAATGTAGTATGATGATAAAGTTTTCTTGCAAAACAAAGTTAGTGCACACAAGCATATATACATAATGGACATAAGAATAACATAACATGATGTCGATCAACCATAATAAAGTAACCATAAGTCACAAAATAAGCATAACATAGCAACACAAACAAAGTTGTCCATCAAACCACCAACCAAAGTACCAAACTAAACTATCCTAAAATTGTTCAAAAGTACCATCATCAAACCATAATTGTTTAACTACAAACACAACAAAAATAAAATTGTTTTACATTGAATACATACACACATGATTCCTATAGCTAAAAGCTAGCAAAGATCTACATAATCTCTAAAGATAATTACAACGAATAAACTAAGATTACAAGATATAAACATATAATAAAGAAAATCTTCATCATATCTTTATCCTAATCTTCCACTAATTTTACACAGTTTCGTTAATATCATAAACACCATTGTGAGCAGGAAGTCCTTCGTCACTAGTATTGTCTTCATCAACATCAAGTTACCATCAATAGTAACTAGATTTTCACTAGCATGAAGTAATTATTCGTCAATAGTAATTGACTAACTTCCATTAGTAGGAAGTTATCTTCTTCAGTGCTTGTTCCTATCAGTAGGAACTTTTCAAGAACATCAACATTATTTTCAATAACAGTGTTCTTTAGCACTTATATTTTAACAATGTTTTGGCCCAACCCATTAGTATCAAGTAGAGGTGGGCAAAAAACCCGGTTACGGACAGTACTCGACGACCTGAACCGGAACCGGTTTCGGTTCTAACCCACCGAACGGTGTACCCAGTTCCAACCCGTTTGAACCCGGTGGTTCCAAACCGTTCCTCGTCCCCGTCCCCGTCCCCGTCCCCGTCTGTGTCTGTAAACCAGTTCCAAACTGTACCCGACCTGGACCCGGTTTCAACCCGGCTCATTTGAACCCGGTTCCTACCGTTAAAAATGGATTTTCGAACCTAGCCGTTGGAACCCACTTTTTGATCATTTTTTTCTAATTTTACTGACCATTTTACCCCCTATGTTAGTATAAGTAGGTATTGGATGAATCGGTTGATTACACCACTTGAAAACACAATACCAAAAGCAAAAAATGCAAAAATACTCTTGTTATGGCTTAATCACAATCATTCGTTGGTCAAGCCTCTTCCACTGAGTTTACCATTGTTATGGTGCTACCTCATAGTAGGTGTTAGGGGTCATTTTACAGCTAAGGATCATGGATCTTCAACATACTTCGGTATCCTGACAGGTTTCGGTATCCTTAATATTTAACCGTTATATCTTTCTTTTATCTTAATTAATACGCAGGTAAAACATGCGAAGTCAAGTTCATCCTTGAAGAATCGGTCTAGAAGTTAAGGAGAACGCGTGGAAGACGCGTGAAGTGGCCTCCAACGGTCGTATTTGAAGACTTGGTTGATTTCGAGATTCTCGGATAGTTAGTTATGTTGTTATTTGTATATATCTAGCAGCTTGATCGAATATAAAACACACATAATCACACTTAGCATTATTGAATACTCGCAAACAAGCTCTGTAACACCTAGATCTCGATCATTCGCTGCTCATACTTGTAATCATTTTTATTGTTTTATAAAAGACTATGAGGAAAGTGACTTTCGGTCACTTCCCGAGGTTTTATGCCGGAGATCCTCAGGGATTAAGGGCTTTCCTCGTAAACACTCGTGTCATTTTATTGTTTTATACGCATTGTTTATCACGAATATTACAAGCACACTACCTCACATTCTAAGTTTGGTTACAAAATTAGTCTTGTTAATTTTTACCCAAAACAATTGGGCGCCCACCGTAGGGCAAGTGGTGCTTTTCATATTCAAATCTCTACTAAAGTTTGGGATCAATCATTATTTTTCCAAACTAATTTTGAAAATGTCGTCCCAATCCAAAAATGTTTCTGTTTCTACTCCATCTTCAAGATCTGGGTTGAAGAACCCTCTTCCTCCTCCGTTCCAGAAGAGTGATAATCTGCCGAAGAAAACTACTTCTATGGGTCTTTCGGGATCTGGGATACCAGTTGGGGGACCTGTGATCGTTTCAAACAATGATATCCTCGATCTATTCTCAGAAATGAAACAACAAATGGAGCAGCAGAAAAAGACTAACCAAATGTTGTTCAGAGAGCTTGAAAAGGTCAGAGAGTCAAAGAAACCAGTGGAAGTGATAACTCCGCTGCAACCAAGGATCCTGTTCTTTAACTATTCAGGATCCTCAGGAATCCATAAGGGAGACTTCCTTCCCATGAAAATCGGGATCACTACAGTTGGCATGACTCCGACTGTTAGAATTACTGCGAATCAGGATCTTGGAATCACTCCGGGATCATCATCCCGAAATCCTGATAACGGTAACACTTTTAATCAGTTTTCGAACACTAACGAACTTGTGCCGGATATAGGGATCACTCCGTCCATGGCCAAGGAACTGAAGAAACTAAGGGAGATGATCTCTAGTGTACCAGGTGTAGTCCAACCTATACCAGAGATGTCCTCTACCAGTCACAGGATCTCGAGACTTGCTCCGCCGATATGTGATGCAGAGATCCCAAAACGCTTTCAGATTCCCAACATGAAGTTGTATGATGGAACTACGGATCCTGAGGAGCACGTCGCAAAATATAGAAAGAGAATGGAAATTAATCTCATTCATTTGGACTTAAAAGTGAGGGTTTCGACTCCACTTTAACAAGATCAGCCTTGAAATGGCTACTCAATGTTCAACCTTATTCAATAACTTCATTTGCTCATTTAATCAACTTGTTTAATAACCAATTCTCTTGCAGTAGAACGTTCGAAAGATTGACAAGTGATTTATACAGGATAACTCAGAATACTGGAGAATCCCTTCGGGATTATGTCAGCAAGTTTGGCCGGGAATCCCTAGATATCCCGAACTTATACGTTGCCACTTCAGTCCAGGCATTCAAGATGGGATTGAAGAAAGACTCCCCATTTTATGAAAACCTTGTCATGAATCCTTGTAGGAATCTTGATGAAGTCAAAAATCGGGCTTTAATATTCATAAGGCTCGAGGGTGACAGAAAGATCCAGCAATGGATGGATGCTCCAACTAGCTACAATCAGCCCAACCGGAAGACTGAGTCTGCACCCTTCAAGCCTTACAGATCCAAACCTTACTCCAAGACGGATAATCATAGAGTCAATGCTGTGGAGGATGATGAAGACGAAGAAGAGTATCCTAGACTGTCAGAATACAATTTTTCTCTTAATAAACGGGTTTATTGTTTGCCATGCAGGATCTTGGAGAAAAAGCTAGGTGGCCTCGCAAATTTGAGAAGAGCACATGATGGAAGGAAAAGTCCAAGTGGTGTACATTCCATGAAGACTTCGGCCACGTAACTGAGGATTTCATTGCTTTGCGAAAGGAGATAAGTTACCTCCTGAGCAAAGGACACCTCAAGGAGTTCCTGGGCAAAAGGAAGGACAAAGCCAAGGATCATGACAGGATCCCACAGAGAGCAACATCCCGCCGCCGGATGCCAAGGTAATAAATTTTATATCTGGTGGGTCTAACATATGTGGTACCTCTTATTCTGCAGCTAAGAGAAACACCAAGGAAGCGAAGACAAAGAAAGAGAACAGGCTTACCAAAGCCTCCACCTTAACTGAAAAGAAAGTGATCTCTTTCGACGAAGAGGACATAGATGATGTACATGATCCTCATCACGACGGCTTAGTAATCACTCTATACATTGCCAATCACTTCATCCACAGAATCCTAATTGACGGAGGGAGTTCGGTGAATGTCATACAACTTTAAGTCCTTAAGAGTATGGGGATCTCAGATTCTGAAATTGTCTCAAAATCCTCAGTGCTGGAAGGATTCAGTGGAGAGATCAAAAACACAGCCGGAGAGATAAAGCTGCCGATATACGTTGAAGGGGTAAATGCCATACAGAAATTTTGTGTTATTGATTCTTTGTCTTGCTATAATATTATTCTAGGAAGACCTTGGATTCATGACATGAAGGCGATACCCTCAACATATCACCAATGTGTCAAAATGCCGACCCCTTGGGGGTAGTAAAGATCAACAGCGATCAGCAGGAGGCCAAAGACTGTTATACTTCTTCAATGAAAGCCTCCGCTAAAACCAGGCAAGAATAGCAATTAAAGAAACAAGTCCCATATGTCTTAGAAACCAAAGAGCAGGATGTTAAAGAAATATCCTTATGCACGGAGGATCATGATGTCAAGGTGCTTGTTAGAAGCAACATCCCCAAAGATATTGAACTGGAACTCATAGAACTGCTGAAAAGCAAAGTCTCAACCTTCGCTTGGAAGCATGAAGACATGGCAGGTATTTCTAAAGATATCATTACACATAAATTGGGTGTTGATAATAGTTTCAGGCCAATACACCAAAAAAGAAGAAAGTTTGCACCAGAAAGGAATGCAGTTATCCAAGAAGAGGTCGAAAGGTTGTTGAATGCAGGAATGATAAGGGAAGTGAAATTCCCAAGATGGCTAGCTAATGTAGTGATGGTCGAGAAGAAAAATGGGAAATGGAGAGTTTGTGCAGAATTCACTGATCTAAATAAAGCATGTCCCAAAGATCCTTTTCCACTACCATATATTGACTCATTGGTAGACGCCACAGCAGGCCACTAAATGCTAACATTCATGGATGCTTCATCAGGATTCCAACAAATTCAGATGGAACCCTCAGACTAGGAAGATACCGCATTCATGACTCCAACAGGTATTTATTGTTATATTGCTATGCCCTTTGGTTTAAAAAATGCAGGTGCCACGTATCAGAGGCTGGTAAACATGATGTTCAAAGAGAAACTAGGGGACACCATGTAAGTGTACATAGATTATATGGTGGTGAAATTGAAGAAAGCTGAGGATCATCTTAGGGATCTCATAGATGCATTCAATATCCTGGACCAGTACAACATGAAGCTAAGCCCTTCTAAATGCCACTTTGGAGTGGGGGAAAGAAATTTCTTGGGCTACATGGGAACCAAGAGAGGAATTGAGGCCAGTCCAGAGCAAATCAAAGCGATTGTCAACCTGAAATCCCCTGCAAACACCAAAGATGTCCAGAGGCTAATTGGCAGGGTAGCAACACTCAACAGATTCATATCAAGATCCTCAGAAAGGTGCAAAGAGTTCTACGACATCCTAAATAAGGACAAGAGATTCAAATGGAAAGAGAAGCATGAACAAGCACTCCAATCATTAAAGGAATACTTGTCATCATCTTCTCTATTGATGAAACCAGAAGACGGTGAACCATTATCCCTGTACTTGGCGGTATCCGGAAACTCTATGAGTGCCGTCCTAGTCAAGAATCATGAAGGCCAACAACATCCACTATATTATGTAAGTAAAAGCCTACTTGCGGCAGAAACCAAGTACTTTCATTTAGAAAAATTAATTTTAGCTATAATAATGGCATCCACTAAACTCAAACATTATTTTGAAATTCATGCTATTCATGTTAAGACTAATTATCCTATTAAGTGTGTCTTGAGAAAGCCAGAGATGTCAGGAAGAATGGCTAAGTAGTCAGACAAGCTCAGTGCCTATGAACTTGTATATGAACCTAGAACAACAATAAAATCTCAGGCACTTAAGGACTTTGTGGCTGATTTCAGTTGTAACATCCAACACGAAGCAGACCTTGAAGTTCAACAATTAGAAGAATCCAAGGATAAGTGGACATTGTTCACCGACGGAGCATCAAATGTAAGAGGATCAGGTCTAGGCATCATACTGAAATCGCCACAAGGGGATATAATACCCCAATCCATAAGTTATGTGTTCCAGGAAACGAATAATGAAGCAGAATATGAGGCGCTGATAGCAGCATTGCAACTAGCCAGGGATATGAAAATTAGGTATCTCCAGGTATATGTAGATTCATTGTTGCTTGCTAACCATTTCAATGGATCATATGCAGTGAAAGGCGAGAAATTAACTAAATATCTAATAGTAGTTAAGAAATTATCCGTAGAATTTGAAATTTTTAACATTACACAGGTACCTAGAGAAGAAAATACTGAGACTGATGACTTAGCAAACCTTGCTTCGGCTCTCAAAATACAAGAAGATATCAAAATACCTATCATACATGTCTTGAGACCAACAATTGAGAAGATAGATGAAGTCTCAAATACAGAAGAAGGAGAGACTCGGGATCCTGAACCTAATCAAGGATCTTGGATCCTACCTATTAAAAAATATTTGCAGGATAGTGAGATCCCGAGTGACGAACAGAATCACATAGCTTTCCGGATGAAGGTGTCTCGTTTTATAATGTTACACAATGTCTTGTATAGAAAGTCTATTGCAGGTCCATACTTAAGATGCTTGGAGGATCCTGAAACACATGAAGTCCTGAAAGATATACATGAAGGCGACTGTGGTAATCACACTGGGGGCAGAGCATTATTCTCAAGGATCCTAAGGACATGATACTATTGGCCTACCATGAGAAAAGGCACTATGACTTATGCCCAGAAATGTGACGCTTGCCAAAGACACAGCAACATACTTCACCAGCCAGCAGAACCCTTGTATCCAATCATCTCTCCATGGCCATTCATAAAATGGGGAATGGATATAGTCGGCAAACTTCCCAAAGCACCAGGAGGAAAAGTTTTTATGCTGGCAATGACAGATTACTTCTCCAAATGGATTGAAGCTGAAGCATTCGTCCAAGTAAGAGAAAAAGAAGTCATCTCCTTCATTAAGCGCAACATCCTGACAAGATTCGGGATCGGCAGAGATAGTATGTGATAATGGATCTCAGTTCATTGGCAAGAGAACAACTAATTTATGTGCCAGTTGGGGAATCAAAATGATAACCTCCACACCGGTGCATCCTCAAGCCAATGGACATGCGGAATTCAGTAATAAGACCATCATCAATAACCTAAAGAAGAGATTGGGAGCAAAGAAAGGAAGATGGACCGAAGAGGTACCGTTTGCACTTTGGGCAGATAGGACAACCACAAAAAACGCAACAGGTCAAACTCCATTCTCATTGGTGTTTGGTACTGAAGCCATGATCCCTACAGAGATGGTTATCCGTACTTCCAGAACCAATCTCCAAACTCCAGAGACCAACAACGAAGCTCTTGCTCATGATCTTGATATTGTGGATGAGCTCAGGGATCTTGCCAAGGTTCGTATTGCAGCTTATCAGCAGAGGATAGCAAAGTCGTACAATAAGAACATAAGGATCAGAAGATTCCAAGTGGGAGACTTAGTATTGAGAAAGGCATTTCAAAATACCACTAATCCCAGCGACGGAAAGCTTGCACCAAAATGGGAAGGCCCATACTTAATAGATTCGAAAGCAGGCAAGGGAGCATACTGGTTAGCCACAATGGAAGGAAATATCCTGCCAAGATCCTGGAACGCTATCCATCTTAAAGCCTATTTTATGTAAGTTGGAACTTAAATTCTAACTAAGACTGGTATTGTGACACCCAGCATTTCAGGTCAATATCCATATCACATAATTTCACGTTCATGATTTATATTTCCTGGTTTATTATTTTGACAAAGTATTGTCAGGGAGTCTAGCAAAGGAACACATGGTATATTTAGTTGTTGTTGATTCGTGTGATGATATACATGATTTGTTGTTTTGATCATTTTAATGATAAGTTGTTGATTCGTGTGATGTCAAGTTTTAAAGCAAAGAGAAATTAGAATATACATATATATATATATATATATATATATATATATATATATATATATATATATATATATATATATATATATATATATATATATATGGGCCGAAAATGCATGCATAAATATATACATGTTTGATTTAGTAAATAAATTGGAAATAACCAAGTAGATGGACACATAAATAAGAATGTTAATTTAATATATATATATATATATATATATATATATATATATATATATATGGATGTATTCTTGATGTTGGATGATTTTGTTAATAAGTTATAGATTAGAAAAAGTCTAAATTAATACTTGATGAAAAAGTAAAATGTATGTGCATATATATATGTGTTCAAATTTGGTAACTTGGAATATTGTTAAGTTTGAAATAACATGTTCATATAAGGAGGTTAAACGTATATACGGGTGTATGGTCATAAGTTGTAGAACTTGTAAAATGGTTAATAATGTGCATGTAAATATATATATATATATATATATATATATATATATAAGTCATGATATATGAATGATGAAAAAATTGTTAACTCGGAATGAGTTATGAAATGACTAAATAATGGAAATCATATGTTTATATTTGATAACATAGAACTTTGACATGGGTGCATAAAGAAGAAAAATAAATAAATAAATGATCACATGTTATCGTGAAACATAGTTAAGCGTATGTTGAAATATGGTTATACTTGTGTGCACATATTTGATAGAAACAAGTGCATGTTGAATAGAAATAAATTAATAAATGTCGTTCGGAACAAGTAGTTGCATGTGGACGTGTTAACTTGGTTTATGTGCACGTAGGATAATGAACATGCGTAGAACGTACTTGAACGATATTTGTTATATTATATAATTATTGGTAGAAAATAATTATATGGTTATACGTGGAATATAATATGAATATACTATAAGATGATGCAAAAGTAATATTTATTTTTGATAAACGTAACAAGTCATCAATATGGAAATATAATATTTTCTCGAAAAATAAGTAAGCGTCTAGACTGGAATAATAATCACCAACGAGTCGTCATAATAAAACAGTTTTATTAATTAAAGACGTACTTAACGAGATTCGTTAAGTCGGGTAAACAACTTGCGTCTAAGACGGTTAGTCTTAACACGTAAGGTATCCTTGTGTATTTAGGGTACGGGTAAGCGGGGTTTACGGTTATTCAAGTTTTTGCTAGCATTCTGTCAAGGTGAGTTTCACGGCCCCCCCTTTTTAACTCTTTACTGTTTTGTAAGCATCGGGGGAGAAACATACTTAACTAATTATGTTTTGGAAAAACATGGATACTCTGGTTTAACTCATTGTGAGTTGCACTGTCCCCTTTTTCTAAGTGTTGAAAAGGTTTTGGGGAGGGAATATACTTGTAAACTATTTTCACATAAATGGATGAACAAATGCCAGATCATTATGTGTGCATTGAGGGAACAATTACAGAGCTCATAAAGTCCCCTGGAACAAACATATTTAGTAATCATTAGCTATGGTCTTAGCCTGGGATTATGTGGATAGTACTATTGGGGGTGACGCCCCCGGTCATGGTTAGTCGCGCTAACCAGGGGTCCATGTGGCTAAATGACCGCATATCGTCTTATTCTCGTGGTATAGCGAGGGAGGGGCATTCATTGTCATGGTTTGGTTACGGTCTCGTGCATTTACATATTATTTGTATTCCTTACAAGCTTATAAATGGGGTCAATTGGTCAGGAAATGTTCAATTCATTGGTTATATGTATGTACTATTTGATCGAAAAACTTATTCATTTAAACGTTTGTAAATGTTGGAACTACAAGAATATTTGATCAAAACCTGTGAACTCACCAACCTCGTGTTGACACTTTTAAGTATGTTTTTCAGGAAATTGAACGTGGTCGCAATGGTTAGCGGTGTAGGTTACATGCATACATGATGGATACGGCTTTTGGAGGATTTCTCTTGTATAACTCATTATATGAGTCATATTTGCGAAATCTTAATCTTTTGTAAACTCAAATTGATATTTTGGGATGTAAAACTTTAAACTTAATTATGTATCCAATCATTATGTAAGTGTTTGCGGTAATCATATGCTTTGGAAACCAGTGAACGTTAGGCCTCGCGTTTCCGCCTAGGCGGGGTGTGACAGGTATGTCTTCTATCCCTGATTATTTTTATATATTTATTACTCTTTATCAAGGTACTGACTTGAGCGTCGGAGGGGTGTTAGGCAAGCTAACACCCATCTTCACCAAGGTTTCATGTTTTGCAGGAAGGATCCTCAAGGATCCCGACAAAAGATAGAGATTGGACATCTCTCTTAAGTTTAAGGTATCATGCATACCTTCGAAGGTTCAAAGGTTTTCACCTTTCTAAGAATTGAGTTTTAACACTCCGCTTGTAGTGCACGATACTCAAGTATAGTTCAAGGTGGTGCGACCAGTCCATGTAACAGTAGCTGATAATTTCATCACTATTGGCTATATCTTGGATCCTACGATACTAACAGACGTGTTACTCCTAAGGTTTTTAGCATTTTCATGCTAACTCAAGTCTGGCTTGGCCCACGTATTCTGGCTTGGCCCACGTTTTTCTGGCTTGGCCTACGTTTTTCTAGCTTGGCACATGTTTACTGGCTTGGCCCACGTTTTTCTGGCTTGTCCCACGTTTTTCTGGCTTGGCCCACGTTTACTATCTTGGCCCACGTTTTTAACTTGTCATAGGTATTTAACACTTATGTGTTAACCCAAGAATTTAGCATCAATTTGTTGATTCAAGATCCTTAAATGGATTGAAGACTTATGAAGATCCTGAAGTACGATTGCTAAGTCTACGACATGTTTAATGGCTATACACAGGGGACAACTAATAGTTGTTATATTTTTTACCCCATATCATAATATGGTATGTGTATCTACCCGACTTAGTTCTCAACAAAGGTATGTATTACTTGTTAATTTTTAATTAAAGGTAGATTTAAAATTTTGAATGACTAAGTCATGATATGTTTGTAACTGGCGTTCTTCCATGCCATTTATCAAAATCAAACTACATTTTTCTAAGTCAAAGTTTGATAAAAACCTAAGATGTTATTTTTGAATATTTATTAAGGATCCGGTATCCTGAAATTCTAAAGCTTGTTTTTCTAAATATCACAAGGCTTAAAAACCTAAGGATCCTAATTTTCTAAGAATTTGTAAAGCAAACGAAACGCATAACAGTCATGGCAGATAGTCATAAACTACTAATTAATATTTAAAGTGCAAGAGGATCAAGAATTCGGGCTTCATCCAAAAGTTGGACCCATCCACCCGAATCCTAAACCGTTAGTCAAAAAATAAAAATTGGTTATCCCATGCAGGGATCCCCAAACACAAAAGTAAATTGTTTTTAAACAGGTAACTAACATCAACAATCAAAGAATCACAAATCCCAGGGCTCAGGTCTAGGCATCATTACCCTCATCGCCGTGGTCGACTTATTTCTCACCATTACCAGCTCCGGCATCCTCAACAACCTTGCTAGTCCCTACAGCTTCACCACCAAGCTTGGCCAGAGAAGTACGCCATCCCTGAAGATCCCGTGTTGCAGGATCAAAGCCTTCAACAGCAGCTTGCTCAGCCATCTGGATCGTGGATTGGAGAATATCCATAGCAACAGACTTCTTGGCATCGTCCATGGTTTCCTGCATCTTCTGCTCGTGCTGGGCTGAATTCTCTTGTAGCTTATCCTTTAGAGTCTGAATCTCTCTCTCCAAGTACTTGGTCTTGGTGGCAGAGATTTTCTTCAAGTCTTCGATCTTCTCCAGAGCTTCTTCAGCATTCTTCTCTACCACAGCCAAGTTAACATTCAACTTATCAAGACCCTGCAAGATTCAGACGTATTAATAATTTAAGGATCCTGACATCAAAATAGGGATTTCAAAAATTACTTACCAATTTCAACAAGGATTGCAGCTTCTTCGCTGTCTCAGTGGAGTCCATGCCCTCGAAGATCTCCAGATCCACCACATATGTCATCTTCCTCTTTTTGCTTTCTGAAGCTTTAGACCGGAGAACTGGGATACGAGACTTGGTGGTCACATGTGTAGGATCCTCCTTCTTGACAATGGTGGCTCCAGATAAGAGGCTATCAAGGTCAGACAATGCAAACTCGGAGCTCGATCTTGGGATTCCAACATAAAGATAAAGCAAATCAGAATCATGACATTTGGTAACACAAATGTAAATTGTTTTGTACCTGAAGACATCTTAGACTCATAATGCTGTGTGTCAAAACTTGCTTCACTAATGGTGGACTCGACACGAAAGGACCTCTCCGCCACTGGTATTTCTAATAACGCTTCACATCTCTTGTCTGTGTCGCTTCTTGCAGGAACCAATTCGGAAAATTTAGGAGCTGCACAAAAATAAAGCAAAATCATATGCAACATGTCAGAAATATTAAAAATTGTAGGGATCTTAGCTACTTCCTACCCTTCTTAACCCATTGGAGCGACAAAAGATCCCCACCAGAAATTGAATCTCTTTTTACAAAGAAAAACTTTCCCTTCCATTCGGTATCGTTTTGAGTGGCTTTTGGGATTAGAGGAATTCGCCCAGATTTGACCTGAAGGACAAAACGAGAAGACCCGTTGGTTCTGAGGTTGTAGATATGAGCTAACTCAAGGACACCAATGGTTAGAGAATGCGTGTGATTCAACCTCTCCAAAGTAACCAGAATCCTCCAAACCATTGGCATGATTTGGGAATAACACAAGCCGGTGAGTTTGAAGAAATCGGTGATAAGCAGAGAGAAAGGATACGACAGACCCAGAGTGAAAGGATAAGCAAGGAAGCAGACCCAAGTTTCAGAAATCAAGTCGGCTTTCATCCTAGAATCGAAAGACCCAAAAAATAGCTTTTTTGGGAAAAACGTTGTTTGATTTAAGAAGTTTTATGTCCTGATCAGTGAAAGAGCAAAGTTCAAGATCAGAATGGTCAATGATTCATTGATCCGTAAAATCCTCTATCGTTTCAGCAACGATGGAAGAGGCTAATCTAGTCATTTTCTTGCCCATGATCGCGAAAGATTAGAAAGAAGGAAGAAATCAGAAATCACAGTAAAGATTTTACCTGCTTAAGCCTTGGGAAGGTTGGAATGAGGAAGAAGAGAGTAATAATGAATTTATCATGCAGGAAGCTAACGGTTAAATCGCCTCGATATTCGGAAAATTCCTATCGCAAGCTCATCATGATTCACAGTTTGAATTTTGAAATTTTACAGATGTCGATATTAATTGACAGCTGTTAAAATTTGGGGACAATTGTTAGCGGCCATTTTACAGCTAAGGATCCTGGATCTTCAACATACTTCGGTATCCTGACAGGTTCTCGGATAGTTAGTTATGTTGTTATTTGTATATATCTAGCAGCTTGATCGAATAGAAAACACACATAATCACACTTAGCATTATTGAATACTCGAAAACAAACTTTGTAACACCTAGATCTCGATCATTTGTTGCTCATAATTGTAATCATTTTTATTGTTTATAAAAGACTAGGAGGCAAGTGACTTTCGGTCACTTCCCGAGGTTTTATGCTGGAGATCCTTAGGGATTAAGGGCTTTCCTCGTAAACACTCGTGTCATTTTATTGTTTTATACGCATTGTTCATCACGAATATTACAAGCACACTACCTCACATTCTAAGTTTAGTTACAAAATTAGTCTTGTTAATTTTTATCCAAAACAGTAGGAACCCGAGAATTTGGTGCAGTCAGGATTTGTGTGAGTTGAGCGACGAGTCTCAAAAGGCTCGTTGCAAATTTTATGGCTTGCTTTTGGGAAAATACTCGAACTCAACATTGAAGAAGCATTTTGTTAAATAATGCAAGGTAAAGAACCCAAATTCGGCATCCGATCAAAAACAAATGAGTGGTGACGGTGGAATATTTATTTACAACATGAATATGGTTTGGGATCGAATGTCAAAGTTCGTGATTCAAGAAGGTTTGCCGTTCGACCACTTTGACAACCCTTGCTTGACAAAGTTATTAGGGAAACTCTACAATCTTGCTACAAAGTCGTACTACCTTAAGACACGATTGTTTAAAATTGTGGAAAAGTGCAAAACAAGATTTAATTTTATTTTTTGAAAATATACAAGCCGGTGTGAACTTAACTACCGATGTTTGGTCGGCTCCACACGGTTTACCCGAATTGTATCTTTGCGTTACTGATCATTGGATAGATCCCAATACGTAGCAAATGATGAAACATACGATTGTGTTTGAATTGTTTGAATATCCATATACCGGAGAAAATTTATTTCAAATTTTAGATTATGTAATAAGAACTTTTAGATTAGAAAACAAAATATTTTCAGTGTCGTTCGATAATGCACCAAACAATACAAATGCGGTTGAAAATTTAAAAATAAAATATAATCCGATATGTAACGGCGAATTTTTCCATAATGGATGTGTTGCACATATTATTAACTTGGTTGTGCAAGATGGGCTCGCCGTTGAAAAAGTTGAAGATTTGAAATACACTTTTAGAAATATGTTACATGATGTTTTTAAAAAAAAGTAGAAAAAGATATTTGGAGTATACACAATTTTACAATGTTTAGGTCTGAATTGAGACGCACCAACTTGGTGGAATTCGAATTTTACAATGTTTAAAAGTGGTTTACTTCAAAAAGATACTTTAACAAATTTTCATAATCGTATTTCTTCGCATGCTCAAGTTATACCGTTTTCCGGGTGATAGTTGGAAAAATATTTAATATATCACCGATTTTTTTGAGTGTTTCCAAAAACCAACTACAAAATTATAGGGGGCTTATTATCCCATGAGTAATTTAGTACTTCCGAAAATATATTTAATGGTTAACAATATAACACGTTTTGAAAAAAAAAATGAATTGTTTAGAGATATGGTAGAACCCATGAAAGAAATTTTTTAAAGAATTAACACCCGTTTTTACTTGTGTCGTCGCTTTAAACCCGACTTTAAATGTTACGAGGGTTGAAACTATAATTGACGAAATAAATTCCAATTTGTGTTTGTATGAAGATGACCCAAATTTTACAAACAGAACTTTCTTTCCAACATAATCTTAAATCAATGTATGATATTTATTTAATAAGATATAGTCCAAACATAAACATACACGGGTCATTGGCATCGGAATCAAGCCGTAGCTCGAGTAGGGACCTGGTAGTTAATTTATTTAATACCGTGAGAAATGAGATCGCTAAACGAGAAAGGGGTAACACCAAAAGCAGCAAGCTCGAGAGGTACAGTGGAACGGATTTTATATCCACTATGAATCCCGAAGACTATACAACATTTGATATTTTGGCTTGGTGGAAAGGAAATGTAACATCCCGAAAATCTGAAAGCTAATGGTTCGGGCCAGTGAGTGACCCGAATCTCTATTTAACAAAGGGTAAGCAAGGTCTTCACGTGAAGCTTTATTTAACTTAAATAGGAAGACCCGGTTAGCCGTTTAATGTACGGTTTGAGATCGAAACGCAGGTTTGAGGTAACACAGGGACCCGAATGTAACATCGAAAGGGTTAAAAACCTTGTTAATGGAAACCTTAGGCCATTCGGCCTAGGTGTGCGTGACGGCAACAGGAGACGAAAGAGAGAGACGCCAGAACTTGGAGGAGCCGGCAACCGGTGGTTAAACAGGGGTTTCGAGCGGGGAACTCCACACACCACTAAGGTAATTCCTTGTTTACGTTTTGATTCATGTTTTACGTTCATGTGTATGCTTGAAACCTGGTTAGGGTTTGGGGTTTTTTGTTCTTAGCAGACTGTAAGGTGGCGGGGATGATAATGACCGACTATGGTGGTGATTACGGGTGTAGCAGGAGGTGACGAAGGCTAGGTAGAGATGAGTGATGGTGGATGGAGTGGAGGCGTGAGTGGTGGTGGCGCGTGATAGTGACTTTGGATAAGGAAGGAGGAGCACGGTGGGAGCCGTAGGGAGGGTGCTCGACGATGATGGCGGGCCGACAAAAATGATGGTGGGAGAGCTGCTGTGACAGCAGTCGCGGTATTACGACAGCGGAGTGAGGCAGAGGAAGGCTTAGGAGTGAACCGTGCAGGGTGGCACGACGGAGAAGACGATGGTGATACGCATGGTGGTGCATGGAGGTGGAGCACGGTGGAATATGGGAGACCGACGAGGTGGCAACCGGTCATGGCGCTGGCTGTGCGGGGGGAACACGATGGTACGTGGTGTTGCATGGACGAGCTCGGGTGCCGGTTCGCGAAGAGGTAGGGTTTGTATGGCAAGGTACTTAGGATTAGAGTTTGCATGAGTATGCATGTGCACGTGAGTGCATGGGAAGAGAACGGTTCGGGTATATAACGGGTCAAATACGATCCGATCCATGTATTCGTAGAGCTAGAGTTCGGAGAATCAGAATGACGAGCATATGAGACAAGCGTTGAGATTTATTTATTTATATTTTATACGTTACTCGACGTATGCTTAGGACGTGGATTGATCATGTGATCGAACATTTGACAGGTTCGGGTAACGAGCGAGAGGACGAGTTTCAGAGCAGGACTTGGATCTTCGCAACTAGTGAGTTTCTAATTCTCCTCTTTACCGTTTTTGTTGTTTTGGGGTTGTCATACATACTTACATGTGTTATTTATTTATCAAATGTGTTACGAGTTTTTGGTTAAACCTGAAGAGTTTTGTGAGTTAATTATTTAATAGCGAAGCTAAGGGTTTATGGGGTGTCCTTAGGATTATGGGCTAGTATTCGGTATGACACTTGGGTGTTGTGTATTGACTCAATCGGGATGGGTCAGTAATGAGTTTAGACGTTGTGCGGGAACGATTAGGATGCGTTATTTTGGGTGCACATGTGTGGTTCGTGTCTAGGTAACGAGTCATAGTAAATACTTATGTGCTGCTATGTGTTACTTGCTTGTTGTTGCGTGTGTTTGTGTTGTCGTCCATGTGATACGGCAAACGATGATGTGAAGGACGAGGTCCTTCGGATAGTCACTATAGGTGACGATGCCCTTTCGGGGGCAGTGATGAAACCCAGTGGGGAGCTCGGAATATGATGAACGCCCTGACGAGGGTAACCTTGATAAGGGAAGTGGTGACGGGACCGGTAAATCCTTCGAAGGCATTTTTTTTGTGCATAATGTTTGGTTTAATTGCATGCAATCATTATTGATAGTCTTTGTGTTATGATGTTCTTGCTTTCGAGTTAAGCATTTGAATTATTGTTGTGTAGGTACAAGGTCGTGTGTACAACATATGTGTTAGTGGACCTTGTAAGGGTCTTGGTTAGGGCTTGTCAGGTGTACCTAGGGGTCGGTTGAGTAACCGGACTTCGGGTTGATACCGGTAGGGGATTGCAAGCTTGTAGGGTGGTAAGTTGGTCAATGTCGGTGAGACTTACTGGGTTATGGTTATGGGTTGAGTCTTGGGTGGTTGGACCCCTTAAGGGGAATTGTAGGTAACGTGGGTTACTGACATATTAATAAATGACAAACTGTTTTATAAAATGACCGGATGTCTTGAGTCGGAAATAAATGATATTGGTGACGAGAATGTTTCTGTTTAAAATAAACTGTTAGAACTCACTCAGCGTCCCCGACTTTGTATGTACGTTAGACTGCTTTGCAGGTGAATTCACGAGATGATATATCTTGGCTTGGGAGCGGTGCTACTCCGGTCGGTGTGTATGCATTCGTAAGGTAATGTTAAGAACGATAATGAGTTTAAAAGAATAATACTATTTTGAGTAAGACTTCCGCTGATTGTTTTTATAATAAGTTAAGTGTTTTTAAAGAGAATACCCTGTGATGTGACCCAACTGTAGGGTGCCCGGTTTGGGGCTTTACAGGATAGAAATCTCATATTTCGATTATATCTGCTATGACCGTAATTTACTAATCGTTCAAGCTTCTACGGTAGCGTTGAAATCTGCATTTTCTCTTAGTGGCAGAGTTTTATCATTATGAAGAACAAGACCCACTCTGGCCGTGGTAGAGATGTGCATTTTGCTTAAAAGGATCAATTGGACGCGGTAGATTGTATAAAAGACCGAACAACTCTCGAAGATGAAATAAAAGTTGAAACACAAATACACGATGAAGAGGTGAATGATGGACAATCTTCTAGTCTATCCGATGATGTATCGGTTCACATCAATAGTTCCAGCGAATAATAAACACAAGACGACGAATAAAATAAAAATATAAATGTATTAGTTGTAGTTTTTTAATTTAATCTATTTTTTTTGTTTGTAAACTTCTAAAAAAAAATAAAAAATATATTTTATGTTTATTATTATATTTTTTAGTTAAAAAATAATAATTTTGCTCTACTCGAGTATACCGACCCGGTTTGGAACCGACCCTACCCGATTACATATGGGTAGAGGTTTAGCCATACACAACCTAACCTGGAACCGGTTTCACTTCAACCCAGTTTAGAACTGGAACGGTTAAAAATAAAAATGGGTTTGTGCATCTCTAATATCAAGTATTTTAGTAGAAACACTTTATCATCGTCAAAACACACATACGATCGGTCCATATCTTGCATCATTATAAGCATGAACTTCAATCATATATATTAAACTAGGTTAAAATCTCGTGTATTACACGATTGATAAAATGTAATATTATATACTTAGTAATAAAAAGTTTGTATTTTAAAAAACCCGTGTATTACATTGGTTGATAAAATGTAATGTTATATACTTAGCAATAAAAAGTTTATATCTTTAAAAACCCGTATATTACACGGTTTGAATACATTAATTTCTATTTAATATAATTTGACTTACATCACTATTTAGTTAAAAACAAAAGTTACATAATTAAATTTCAAAGTTTCTTAAAATAAGAGATAATTTAAAATAAATGTGTTTTATTAGCATAATTAATATTTTTTTTAAATATAAGTCATTATTAAAAAAAAGAGATGTATTTAATAAGAAAGAGAGACAGGAAAAAAATGATAAGAAGAGATGTGGACGTGACACGTAACATAAATAATTTTTATTTATTATATAGTATAGATAATGTTTGTCATTTATGTACGAATATTATATTTACATGTATGAAATATTTTTTGTTTAGTTTTACTTACATGAACACAAACATATATTATAAGGGATTTATATATATTTTATAACAAAAGTAAACTAAGGGATTTATATATATTTTAAAAGCATAATCTATATTTTATTATTTGTATTGAACTCGTGTATTATACGGGTATCTAACCTAGTTTTTAATGAACAAACACACGATCAAATATATACTTGTTTGTTCGGTTAATCTTAAGTGAAACAACACGTCACTCATAATTCATTTCATTTTTTTTGAACGACAATTTGGATCACTGACAAACCACTGATCCATCCGATCATCTCCACCTCCCTTATGAGGAAACACACCATAGGTGAGAAAACCATCTGACCGAATATGAACCCCTTTTTTTTTGTCACACGTGAGACTTGAACCCAAGACTTTTTTATTTTTAATGAAATATTAAGTATGCATATTTGCCACTAGATTAAGCCAGTGGTTGATAATTCATCTCATTTACAAACAATAAGTTTCGTTTCTAGTTATTTGACTTCTTTCCAAGTAATTTCCTTCCTATTTTATTTATTTTTTATTTTATAGTTATTATCTACGACTTTATTTATGATTATTAATTACTAGATTAGAATCACATCTATTATATAAATTAAATAAATTTAATGTTATACATTTAATGATAAAAAATTTATGTCTTTAAAAACCCGTATATCATACAGGTTAAATAAAATATAATGTAATATGTTAACACTTTAAAAAAAATGTAATTTTATGTGAAAGTTATAAATTATGTTAATTTATTTTTATTTTTTTAATTTCAACTGGTTATTAACTTTTTTTGTGTAATTGATAAGTATTGATTCATATTAATTTTTTTTGATTAATTTTATAATAACTATGAATAATTAAATAATAGGTATTTATAATTAGATTTATATTAAAACTAGGTTAAAATCCCGTGTATTACACATGTTGAATAAATAAAATGTTATATACTTAGTAATAAAAGTTTTATATTTTTAAAACCCGTGTAATACACGGGTTTAATAAACCGGTATATTACATCAGTTGAATAAAATATAATGTAATTTGTTAATAAACACACTCGTCAAAATATGTCTTTAAAAATGTAATTTGTCGTGACAGTTATAAGGTCTTATAAGTTAGTTTTTAAAATAATTTTTTTAACTGAGCATTATTTTTTTATTTAATTGATAAATGTTAGTTTATATTAAGTTCATTTGATTGATTATATAATAACTATTTATAATTAAATAATAAGTATCTGTAATTAGATTTATATTAAAAATCTAAAAATAAATTCTTTTAATATCATTATTCAATATGAGAGAGAGGCGGGAAAAAAATGATACAAATGAATCAGAAAGTGACACGTGTTAATATAATTTTATTAATTAATCTAAAAATTATTATTTAATAGGAGAGAGAAACAGAAAAATTAATATTTTATAGAAGAGAGAGGCAGGAAAATAAAGATGAGAAGTAACCAGATAGTAAAACGTGTCCTCTATGGTTTTCCTTTATTATATAGTATAGATATAGATTTAACAAAGTATTTTTTAATATAATTATTTAATAGAAGAAAGACGTGTGAAAAATATAGTAAGAATGAATCAGAAAGTGACACGTTTCCATCCGATTTTTATTAATTAGTATAAAGATTTAATTAAAATATTAAAAAAAATACTAAATCCCCGCGCCACACCTAATTTTAAACAGCAATAATTACGGGTTTTCTCCTTCACGCCACCATCCTTTCCTTTTTCCCGCTCCATCGCCCCCCTTAAAATCCCCCGCCTCTCTCTCCCCACTCACACACACACACACATCTCTCCACCTAACCTAGCCTCTTTCCACCGTCATGAACCGTCGTCTCAGAAAGCGATCTGCCGCCGTCGACGGCTACCTCCAGTACCTAAAGCCCGGCGCACTCGCTCAACTCCGTGACAGGAAAATCAACGCCAGAACACATTACCGGTCCTCCGTCTCTCAGATCTATCTCTCTAGAGCTCCATCATTATCACCTGCTTCCTTCTCTCCTTCCAGATCTCCCAACGCAGAAGCTTCCGGTCAGCAAGAGGAAGCCGTCGGAACTACCGCCGTCGCTGACGGCGAATCGCCGTGCTTTTCGGTGAGACTTTACGGTCCGCGTTGTCCACAGAGGAAGAAGTTAATGGCTGCTAGATCTATGTTCTATTCTGAACCCTCAGATGGTCCTGCACCTGTAATTGATGCTTTCACCAGTGATTTCCTAGTTGCTCATTGATTCAAGTAGTTTTAATTTCGTCTATATTGTTCTGTAAAAGCAAACACACAGGAGTTAATTTTTGGTTCTTTACCTGTTCTAGGGTTTTGCCCCCAGTTTTTACTGATTATGTGAAAATCATGTTTATCATTTCAAAGCATGATCAATAAAAGTCATTATTCATTAATCATCGTATCTAATTTCATTGTTTTTAGTCTTTAATTTTACATTCTCCGTGAGTCTGGATTGTCATGCCATTTGTGCATGACTTTTTTTATTCTTCATTTATCACAGGCAATTATGTTGTTCTTATTATTTGATTAATGAATGCAATGCATCTAGACTTCATTATTTTGCATTTATTGCCTAATCAATGCTCGATAATTCTGTTGGATGTAAAATCTGATGGTTTTTCATTTACTTGTGCATTAATATAATAATCACACTGATTGATGATTGTTTAAGACTTTATTGTTGATAATTTCTTAGCTGATGTTCAATCTGAGCAGTGAAAAACTGAAAAATGTTGTCAAACAGTTGCTGTGATATCAGGACTGTTCCAAATCACTCAATGGTATGATCCAAGTAGCCATGGAGCATTTTGCATTGGACACAGGTTTGTTTCCTAAATTCTACTGATTACTTTTGTTTGTGATGCAAATTCAACCTACCACCTTCACTTATTTAATGGCTCCCAGACCCTACTAATAGCGTTAGCTATGTGTGGGATTATACTGGGTACGTTTGGTTTGGTTTGGTTTGGTGTATACTCCTGTTCAATTTGATTTCTCATTTGCTTTAGTCATAGATCTATCATTCTCTGCAATCTCTAACTCTATATCATATGTTTTTTTACCATATCATAAAGAATTGTGTACATCCGAAAGTATTTGAGTTTTATCACTAGACATGTGCTTGGTTTTAAAAAGCGTGCCTGAGACGCCTAGGTGCAAGTCCCATCGCTTTTTTGTAGGTAAAAAGGTGCAGTTTAGGTGCAAAAGGCGCACCAAAAAATGGGTTAATCTGCTGTTGAGGTGTAAAAGGCGCACCGACAAAATGGCTTAACGTGCAGGTGAGGCGCGTGCATCGTGTACATGGTTTTTTTTCTGCATCAGGATGTTGTACAACATGCTTTTTTGGTTGTACATATAGATAATTTATATATTAAATCACATATAAAGCTTATTTATTGCTAAATTCTAGGTAGGGGATGCTAAAAATCTATGAGAAATATAAAAAAAATATATAAGCACCTTACGCCTCGCGTACGAAAAGTTGTGCGTTTGCACACTGGGCCTTGGTTTTAGACCATGTCGCCTCAGTGCGTCTCTCGCTTTTTAAAACCAAGGACATGTGATTGTTTGTCTTCATCAATGTTGGAATGTTAGACATCTAATATAGTATTATTGCAGTGTGATAGTAGGTGTATGCTATCTTTAGGAAGCTTTATGGCTGCAACATTAGCTACACCAAATTTGTTTCATTTCAAGACAAGATGAGTGTCATATAGATAGAGATTCATTGTTCTAGGTAGTCTTCTTGAAGATGCTTTTAAGAGAAAATGAGTCAATTCAGTAATTCACATAACTTTATATGCTTTTAACTGTTTAAAAGAATACTGATTCTGATAAAGGAAGCATGAAGGATCTGGTAATCTGTTATTTCACCATGGTTTAACAGTAAGGTTTTTAATGCAACAGGGGATAAGCTCTAGCATGGAGCAAAACTTGATGGTATGTCTCAGTATTTTAATATTATAAGCTTACTTAAGATATGATGTAACTGTTAACCAAATGTTTACCATATCTTAACGATTTAAAAGAAACGCGAGATTCTTGCTAACACTAATGAAGGAAATAACATGGCATTGTTTATGCCAACTCACTTCAAGAAGATTTTCCAGAGGGACTTCATTGATTCGAATATAGTAGTGTGTTCACATGACCATCTGTGGTTTGATCAAGTTATTGCCATCAATAGTCGATGAATCTGTTGTGACAAATGTTATGGCTTTCCATTTTATTTGAGTTGCAAAAGGCATGTCTTTATTGAAACTAAAGTTGTGAGAATTGTTGTTGACTTGATTCAAAATGAGTTATTTTTTAAAGAGGACAATGCCTTTTAACACTCAGGCAAATCCCACATCAGCCATGATAGACTTTTAAGGAATGCATGACCTCAAATATGCTCAATGCGTTTTGGACACATAGCTGTGGATTAGAGGAGAACTTTACAGTTAATCATTCTTGGACGAAAGCAATCCCAAGATGAGTGACCTTCAGGAAGTCTCCACCCGGACACTTAAAAACAAATCTGTGAGCTTCTTGTGGGTAAAGCGGACATTGCATAACATCAAAGATTAAGATATGTGCATCTTTACTCCCAAAAATGTTCATTTATTTCCAATTTGTCAATCCAAAAGTTGTTGCCTATGTGTGGCTATTTGAGTTTCGGCAGATCATTTTATTCGAGTTCTTATTCGGACTAATTGGTTGGTCATTTGGATTAATATTGACTTCAAATTGGATTACCTAAATACTAACCCAACAGTTAAAACCATCTGGGGTTTTTTGGTTAGATTATTCATTATACCACAATCATATAATTATAGGCTATCCAACTTGAAAGGTTACAACAAGGGCATGTTTTTATGACTGGTTTTGACAAAAGTTACAAAGTTAGATGTTATTTGTCATTTAACAATTCTAACAAGTTTTTTCTATATGAATCAATATAAACATAACCAAATTAATATTTGAATGGTTTATAACATATTAGTTGCCGTTTATTTTCCTTTACAAATTTAAAAAATTTCTAATATTTTACGACTAAGATATAATTGGATTTATTAATTGAGATTAGCATGAATCCACCTTGTCTTATTCAATAATCAAATTAACTAGAACATATTGATCATGAAAATCTAAAAATTGAAACAATCTGTTATGGGTTTGATTTTAACCATATCGAATTGAACCATGTTCATCCTAGTAAAAAGTGTCCAAAATAAAGCTAAGGTTAATGAGATGTTAATGGTTAATGAGATGTTAATGCTTAAAATGATGTATTTAAAATGAAAATGATGTTAAAATTTGGGTGTGAACTTTGCCATATAAAAGATGAATAAATCTTTAAAGTGGTTTATAAATAAGGAGCTAATATGTTTGGTAAGCTTTTTTACTCGTGTTTTACTCTGACTTCTACACACATGTGACCTAGGGACACAAACGTCAAACCAAAACCTTTAGGCTTGCGCAATTGGGTTTTCCTTGAACTAAATTAAAATCTGAAAGCCGTTTTAATCAGTTTGTAGATGTCCATTAAAGTGTTTAAACTCCATAATTCCAGCAACCATAACATTCAAGTTTCTATGTGATTTTAGGAAGGCATATACAATCTCTTAGGGAAGACGAAATTTTGTTTTAAGAAACTCATGTTTAACAAGAATCCTCGAACCATTTATCATTTCACTATGTTAGAAACCTTTGTATTACATGGGTTGAATACATAAAATATTAAATAGTTAGTAATAAACAGAAAAATAAAGGAAATAGTTGGAGAAAGGAAATATTAATTAAAAGAAATATTAAATAGTTAAAAAAATATTAAATAGTTGAATAAAGGAAATATTAAATAGTTGAGAAAAAATAACCGGAAAAAATAATCTTGGCTCAAAGAATTGTGACATGTGCCACAAAGAGTTACTTATTTGTTAGGTACTAGGTTAGAAACCCGTTGTATTATACGAGTTAAATAAATGCAATGTTATATACTTAGTAATAAATATTTTTATGACACGTTACATAGTTTAATACAAATTCTAGAAACGTTATATAGTTATTTTTTAAAAATGTTTTATAAAAAGAATAATAGAAATGTTCAATTTATAGAAATATTTTATAAACAAACCTATTTTGTGTTAAAATAAAAAAAAACGTTATATAAAAAGACTTATAGAAATCATTGTTATTTAGTAGGAGATAGAGACGAGAAGCAAAAAATTATAAAAAACAATTAAAGAAATTTGTATAATTAATATGAGAGAGACGGGAAAAAAAGTTAAGAATGCATATGAAAGTGACAAGTGTATCAATAAAACTTTTATTTATTAGAGAATATAGATATATTTGTAACACGTATTTAAACTATTTTGTTTTATTAATTTTCTTTCCGTGTTGTATATTTGTTTTATAACAAAACATATACTTTCATTCATACAAAATGTTCTGTACTAATGGTATATATGTGTACATCTCGGCTTATACATAATCTGGATACAATGCATAAATACATAAAATGGGAATGGTGTAATTTCTACCATTTTATCATCCTCCTTTTATTTCTATTTCAATTTCAATTTAATATCTGATATATATTTATTTAGTATTGAATATTTTGGCTAATATATAGTATTTAATTTTTTAATTTAAAGTTTATTATCAATATTTTAAAATTAATGTTTAATATTTAAATATTGAGTATTTACCATCTCATGTTAATATTTAATACTATATATTGATATTAGTATTTCAAATTAATTCTGAATATTTTAAATTAATAATTCAGTTTAATATTAATGTTTTAACTAGTAGGTTTCCACCCGAGCGATAACCCAGAAATTAAAAACGTATATTACAAAAAAAAACTTAAATAAGTATATTATGTTTAATCACACATGACACCCTCGTGTAACCAAAATGTCGAGCATGTAATTCCACAGTTTTCGAATAAAAATTATATCATGTTAATTTTGACAACAAATTAATATTAAAATGCAATTGTGATTATTTAATACCTTGGTTCTAAGATCATTAGCAAGTTCCTTAGTAACATTCTCCTTCGGAACCGGCCTTCCTGCTCTCAAACAGGCACCATGAACAACAGATCGAAACAGGCATCTTCCATCTCCGGTTATACCTGTTCGTAAAAGAAATCTCATGGCGGAGTAGGTAGCGGACGGAGATGGAGATTTTGGTGACGCCGATGGTGTACCGGTGGTGGAGCTAGATCTAGAATCAGATCCAGAGGCGGTGGATGGAGAAGGAGAGCATTTCTTCGGAATTGATAGAAACGCTCTAATTTTATCCGATGATGATTGCAGACAAGCTGCTCGATCATATTCCTCAAGGAGATTCACTAGATCCTCATCAGATGTTATACAAACAAGTGCGTCTAAATCCTCCGTCAATTCTGTAAATCACCGTCTGGCCACCATAGTACCACAGCCTGCCGTCAGGATACCGAGGGAGGATCCGGCCGCCTCTGGATCTGATCGTCTCGGTCGTAGGAGGCTTGTTAGGTTTAAGAGAAGGTCCAGCCATTTAAAACCGTCATTTATTTCGTCTTCCTCGTCTGAAGGGTATGCATATTCGTAGTCTTCTTCAGTGGCGGATCCAGGATTTTTGGTCAGGGGGTGCAAAACACGGACGGACCCAAAAAAGGTTAAAAAGTACATTATAATGTAGAAAAAAAGTTTAAAATTGTATCAAAGTTAAAGGATTAGCTGCATAGATGAGGGAAAAGGGAATCACCGACACCATTTTGAAGCCGAATCTCGACGACCTCGACCAGTACGGAACTAGAGATTTTTGGTTGATAGCTCACACGATAAATTTTTCTTTTATATTTATAACTGTACACAAGTTACTTTTTTACTAATTGATATACTATAATCAGTTAATTACAAGAACGACTATCAACTAGTAAGTGTAACCTAGACATTTTTAAATGTGCTTGTTTTAATTAATTATATTTATAAAAATACACCTTTACACGATAAAATGTTCTATATTTATATAAAGTTTAAAACTTATTCAAAAGGAAAGATACTTTAAATTAAATAAAACAATAAATAAATAAAATAACAAAAAAATGTTTAGTAACTAAATAAAATATAATTTAAACATTCACACTTTCATACTAAACTAATAAAGTAGTAAAAGAAAAAGTAAATAAAATTTGTTAACAATAATAAATAGTTGGGCTAGTTGGGACAAGCTTATTTTGAAAGCTCAAATCAATAATAAATAGGTCAGATTTTAAAGTCAAATAGTCAAAACTATCCCTTCGCTTTTCTTCTCTTTCACCTTCGTTTTAAACCAACACCCGACATCAGCCGCAAAGACAGCTACCGGAAAAAGATTCAGGTCACCCTAATATTATTTTTCTCTCTTTCAAGGTGCTTGTTAACAAAATGGATGGGGGCACAAATATTTTTAGCTTAATTTCTACAAAACTTTACACTACCAGGCATTTTCTGAGTGGGTGCCTTCCCACCCTCTCGGTTTCAAGTGCATCTGCCCCTGGTCTTCTTCATCATCATCAATGAAACTTTCATTGTCCACAATCGAGGCAATAGGAATTGGGTCACCACCTTCACCATGAGTCGTGCTCATGGGCAATTAGTCATCACAACCATATCTCTTAACACCAAAATGAATTGTTATGACCGAATATGACTCTGTGTAACCAAAGCCATCTCATAAACACATTACAAAGCCCATTAAAGTACTAGTCATCATAAGCATGTTTGTAACACCAAAACCAAAACTAGACCACGAATACGTAACAAGGCTCATTAGAGTACTAATCATCACAAGCTCTAACACCAAGATGACTTGTTCTGGTCTAATGTGACTCTGTGTAACAAAAACCAACTCACTAACACATTACAAGGCACATTAAGGCCTAATAAAACTTGTTATTATATGGAACCGTCGCTAATCCATCGCTAATCACCCATTGGTTACCGATGATATCAATGACAATTTAAATAATAATCACCGACTCATTATTTCTTAAGTTAATCACCCCATTCCTTAGTAGCCACCATTATCAGTACGACACTCGACCGCACCACCTAACTTGGTACATTATGTATGTCATTATGTAACTTGAATTTGACCATGGTAGAGTATGCGCTTGGTATGCTAACTTGGTAAACTTGTGTAGTTATGGCATTAGGCATTTAACACATTATGTATGTGATTATATAACTTGAATTTGACGGGTTAACCCCCCCCCCCCCCCCTATGCGCACCTATTCTGAAAATTTCTTAACAAATGAAATTTAAAAAAAATACGTGTTTCACCTATAGTAACGACTTGTCGTGGCTATAGGTGAAATTGATTTTTTAGGGTTTTCTTTTTATTAATCAAGAATAAAAGAAAAAAATGTATTTAACCAATCTATAGCAACGACTTTCGTTGCTATATGTTAAATTGATTTTTTGGGCTTCTCTTTTTATTAATCAAGAATAAAAATATAGGAAAAAATTATGTATTTAACCTATAGCAATGACTTGTCGTGGCTATATGTTAAATTGATCTTTTAGGTTTATTTTTTTATTAATCAAGAATAAAAGAAAAGGAAAAAAAAATATGTAATTAATCTATAGCAACGACTTGTCGTTGCTATAGGTTAAATTGATTTTTTAGGTTTCTATTTTTATTAATCAATAATAAAAGAATAGGGAAAAAATATGTATTTAACCAATAACAACGACTTGTCGTGGCTATAGGTTAAATTGATCTTTTAGGTTTATTTTTTTATTAATCAAGAATAAAAGAAAAGGAAAAAATATGTATTTAATCTATAACAACGACTTGTCATGGCTATAGGGTTTCAAAATGGCGGCAAATTTTCCCACCACAAAAAGAGGTCAAAATCCTGGAAAAAACTATAGCAACGACATGTCGTTGCTATATCCCTATTTATAGCAACGACAAAAGTCGTTGCTATAGGCGTCGTTGCTATAAGTCCAAATTCTTGTAGTGATAAGACACCCCCGTGTAACCAAAATGTCGAGTATGTAATTCCACAGTTTTGAATAAAAATTATATCGACACGTAGATAAAAAATAAGCACATCGTAATAGTATATTCAAAATTTCACAAAACATTATATATCAAAATTTATAACAAATTTAAATTATATATATAAATATATATATATATTATGACACCACTCGGTTTTGAACAAAATTTATATTGAAACGTTGATAAAAATAACCGCATGTCAATGGCATATTCAAAATTTTACAAAACATTATATTTGAAAAACAATTAATAATAAAATAATAGTTTGTTCCTAGACAATCTTCCAAGAGGCCTGAAAAGGATGCCAGGTGTTATCATTGTGATGACATTTGGTATTGGAAGAGAAACCGTCCTAAGTATCTTGTTGAGTTGAAGAAGGGTAAAACCTCATAGGCTGGCACTTCTGGTATCTTCGTTATAGAACTATATTTCTGTTCTCGTAAGTCATTGGTTTTTGACACTGGATATGGTTCTCACATATGCCATAATATGCAGTGACTAAGGAAAATTAAAGAACTGAAGGCTGGCAACATGGAACTCCATATTGGGCATAGAGCCAATGTTGCAGTCAAGACAATTGGAGAGTATATGATACTTCTGCCAAGTGGTCTTTATTTAATTTTAGACAATGTCTGTTATGTTCCAAGTTTGACTCAGAAGATTATTTCAGTTTCTCGTTTGCGTTAACAAGGTTTTGATTATGTTTTCAATGGTGATAACATTTTGACTTACATAAATAATTTGTTTTATTTTGAGGCAAGACCTCACAATGGAATATATGAGATTGATGTAAGCAGTTCATGCAATGATAGTTCTATGTACTTGATCAACACCAAGAGATTGAAATCGGACTTCAATAAGACATATCAATTGCATTGTCGACTTAGGCACATAAGCAAGAAACGCTTATCGAAACTTTAGATCGATGGAATTTTAGAATCCACCGGTTCGGATAACTTCGAGGTATGTAAATCATGTTTGAGTGGCAAGATGACAAAGACACCTTTCTCTGGTATTGGTGAAAGAGTCGTAGACCTGTTAGGACTGATACATACTGATGTATGCGGACCTTTCACGACGATGACTAGAAGTGGTGAAAGATACTTTATACTGATCATAGTAGATATGGTTATGTTTACTTGATGAAACAACAAAACCTTTCAAAATGAAGTGCAAAATCAACTTGATAAAACGATAAAAGCCATTCTATCAGATCGAGGTGGTGAATATCTAAGTTACGAATTCGACGGACATCTTAGACAATGTGGAATTGTTTCTAAGTTGACTCCTCCAGGAACGCCACAACATAACCGTGTTTCAGAAAGGAGAAATCAAACCCTATTGGATATGGTTCGATTGATGATGAGTCGAACTAACTTGCACACTCCTTTTGGGGATATGCTCTTGAAACTGCTGCTCGGACAGTCAATGTGGTTTCTACCAAGAAGGTGAACAAAACACCATATGAGATATGGTATGAGAGAAATCCAAACTTATCCTACTTAAGGGTCTCGGGTTTTGAAGCTTATGTCAAACGTGAGACTTCCAACAAGTTAGAACCCAGAGGCGAAAAGGTTGTTTTCGTCGGTTACCCAAAGGAGACAAGAGGTTACTATTTCTATCAACCAGATGAAAACAGGTTTTTCATAGCTCGTAGAGGTGTCTTCCTTGAGGAGGAATTCCTTACGAGAGGGTCGAGTAGAAACATTGTGGATCAGGAAGAAGTTAAAAAATCATAA
This sequence comes from Smallanthus sonchifolius, assembly GCA_023525975.1. Classification (NCBI taxonomy): domain Eukaryota; kingdom Viridiplantae; phylum Streptophyta; class Magnoliopsida; order Asterales; family Asteraceae; genus Smallanthus; species Smallanthus sonchifolius. Next base: position 4,038,032 of record CM042024.1, on the reverse strand, counting down.
GTAACTTCGTCTGAGGTTAAAACTACAAGTCAACAAGGAGGTGTTGAGACTGAGCATGAATCTGAACCTGAACCAGAAAGGATTCTGGAATCGTTAGTAACACCAAGCATCCGCAGATCAAGTAGGAATCACCAGGAGCCCAAGAGATATAGGTTTCTCATGCAAGATAACAATGTCTTTTTAGTGGATCTGATTGAGCCCACTAGCTACAAGACTACAGTTTCGATTTGGAATATGATAAATAGCTAGATGTCATGGGCACAGAGATGCAATCCATGTATGATAACCAAGTCTGGAACTTAGTTGATCGACCGGATTCTAACTACAAGGCTGTAGGGAGCACGTGGGTTTTCAAGAGGAAAACTAACATGGATGGAAATGTGCACACCTTCAAAGCTAGACTTGTTGCGAAAGAATTCACTCAGACTCAAGGAATTGATTATGAGAAAACCTTCTCGTCATTGGCTATGCTTAAGTTGATCCGGATTCTAATTGCTATATCAGTGTATTACGACTACGTAATATGGCAGATGAATGTCAAAACGACTTTCCTGAATGGACACCTTACGGAAGATGTCTATACGGCTTAGCTAGAAGGTTTTTTCGATCCAAAGAATCCTAATAAGGTATGCAAGCTTAAGAAATCCATTTATGGGTTAAAGTAGGTATCTCGAAACTGGAACCTTCGTTTTGATAAGAAAATCAAAGAGTTTAGTTTTATCAAGAACGAAGATGAGCCGTGTGTTTACATGAAGGCAAGTGGGAGCATAGTTACTTTCTTAATTCTGTATGTAGATGACATATTGTTCATTGGAAAGTTTGGAGCTCGATTTACAGGTAACAAGATTTGGGGGCGATGAACAGTGGCGTGACCAGCGACCGGATATTGAAGGTGGTTTGGTTGTGCTACAGGTTCGGTTGTGTTGGTGGGATCAAGAGAAGAGAAAGAGAGATGAACTTTTTTTTTTGTTTTTAACCTTTTAAATATAAGAGGAAATGGTAGTTTAGTCATTTGACATGGATTTAACTGAAAATTTTAACATCCGCTACTCGTTAGGCTAAAGGACGATTTCTTTACAAACCATTAAACTAAAGGATGTTCTATGTACATATTGAAGGTTAAGGACCTAATCCCTAATCATCTATATACAAACATAAGGGATGATTCATATAATTTACTCTTTATTTTTAGTTTTTAAGTGAGTCCCAAATATTCATATGTTTTTATTTATTTTTATTTTTGTTTAATATAAGGGCAGTTTAGTCATTTTCTAAAAACTTAATAGAAAATCTAACGTCAGTTAGTAAAAATTACGAAAATCATGACAAACCTATACATAAAGGACGATACATGTATTATTGAAGTTTAAAAAGGAAACCTACAAGTTGGTATAAACATTAGGACGGAAAATGTAATTTAGCCTATTTTATATTTTAGTTTTTCTTAAATTAATATTGTAGGAATTACATCAAAAATAGCTATCAAATAATTACTTTTTCGGCTCAAACGGAGAGGTAAATGATTATTTAGAGCATTCACATCAGGTTCATCTCTATCTCTATAATTTAACTAAATATCATATTTTTTTCAAAATTATCTTTAAATTTCTTTTAACTTCCCACATCTCATTCTCTATCTCTATCTTTATCTCTCTCACAAACACTTATTTTATTATTTTTCTCTTTCCTACACACTCACAAAAAATATAGAGATTTATGAAAATAGATCTTTATACTTAAAGAATCTCTATTTACTAAACTATAAAATTTAAAGATAGATATGAAGATAGAGAACCTGATGCGGGTTCAAAATAGAAAAAACTCTAAATAATAAAGATATAGATTGATATAGAGATGCTGATGTGAATGCTCTTACGGCAATACCGTTGTTCACTTAGCATAAAACATGATTGTAACACACAACCACGATCGTCAATAAAGTTCTTTATCATGTTGAAAAGCGTCTGGCTGACCTTGGTTACGTCGGGTTTAAATATTATGTTGGTTAATTGTTGTTTCATCACAAATTTGATATTGAAATGATTGGTTTACACTACAAGGATTTAACCCTACGCCGACAACGCCTATCCAGACGATATTTGTCGTCGGGATAGGTCACCCTATACCGACGACATGTCGTCGGGATAGGCCAAACCTAAAATTTGGTAGGGGAGACCCTATAACGACGACATGTCGTCGGTATAAGGTTGAGCCAGATGGAGGAAAAACATGGCGCCCAATGAATTATTTGGGAAAACCTATACATACGATATGTCGTCGGTATAGGCCAATTTCCATTTTCTTTTTTCTTTTTTAATTTATTAAATTTTTCGTGGTAATTTTTTTTTAAAATTAAAAAAAATCTGGAAAACCCTACACCGACGATATGTCGTCGGTATAGGATCTTTAATTTTTTGACGAGTTAAAATCCTACTAAAGCATATACCGACGACCTGTCGTCGGTACAAACAACCTACGCTGACGACAAAAGAACCTATACCGACGACATGTCGTCGGTATAGGTCTCAACGAGAATAAACCTAGGAAACAGCTTTCTGCTTCCCATTTTCACTAAAAAAAACCACAAATCATCCCATAGGAAACAGCTTTCTGCTTCTCATTTCCACAAAAAAAAACCACAAATCATCCCATCTCTCTCTTTGGCGATTTCATGATTTTTGGGTATTTTGTGGAGCAATCTTCACCAATCTCTTGGGTTTTGAGGTGAGTTAACATCTATTGTTCAATTTTCACAAGAAAGTCAACATTTTTGGGTTTTTAGCTTAATTTCTTTGATTTTTCTTAGATATTTGAAGCTTTGACCATTTTTTGGGGATTTCAAGCTATTTGAAGCTAATTTGTAAACTTGGTTAGTAATTTTTCTACAAATTAGGTTTAGATGCATGTTTGTATATATATGTTTGTGTTTATTTGTATGTATGTATATATGGTTTAGATGTATGATTTTATAAATATTTATGTTATTTTTTGATGAAATTAGGTTTATATATATATTTATTTGATGAAATTAGGTTTAGATGTGAATGTGTTTTTTGTATATGTATATATATATATATATATGTGTGTATGTGTATGTATTTGTGTGTTTGTTTGTATTTGTGTATGTGTATGTATGTTTGTATGTATGTTTATTTATGGAATTGTGTATGTAATTTGGGAATTTGAGCATTTATTTATGTATTTTTGTATATAATATGTATGTATATATGTGTGTGTGTGTTTATATGTATATGTATGTATGTTTATGTATGGAATTATGTTTGTGTATGTAATTTGGGAATTTAGGCATTTATTTATGTATGTTTGTATATAATATGTATGTATATATGTGTATGTATGTTTGTATGTATTTGTATGTATGTTTATGTATTTGTATGATTTGTATGTATATAATTGTGTATTTATTCATATGTTTATAAATGTATTTGTATGTATGTTTGTTATATATGTGTATATATATATATACATCATTGTGTATGTATTTATGTAATTGTGAATGTATGTATATATGTTTGTATGTATATGTAACTTTATTTAATTTCGTTACAAGTTCAGAACTCGTTACGATTGACGAGGTGGGAATAACATCATATTTGTGTTTCGTTAAAGAACAAGTAGTATAAATAAGCATTCAAAGCCTTATCACCAATAATTATCAGTATAATCCTAGTTCTTTTGGCTACTTAGATTGACAAATTTTAGGTGTTTATTTATAAATAAGTCGATTTACATTATCTTTTATTTTTTCATATTTTTTTGGATAAATGAGTTAATTGAAAAAAATTAAGTTAAAACGTAACCGAGTGAAATAGGTTAAAATTGCTCAAAGTGGATGTAATTTTAATACATACATCCCTACTTTGTATTATATAGAAAATTAGATGATTGATAACTAACTTAGTTCTTAATTATTTATATAAAACTTAAAAATACTTGCAAAAAAAATGTTTCCGATGAACTCAACCAAGAGGTCACTTGAAATGATTGAAGATATGCAACATCAACATACAGAGGCTGATAACAAGAGTAAAGAACTCAAATCATAACGTTCGAGGTGACAACAATGTTAGTAGGGGTGGAGAGCAATGAAGTCAAAACCACAAGTTTTATTTGATGTTTTTATTCTTTGATTTAATTAAGTCTAAAATATAAATCATTTTGAATTTAATATTTTGGTTTGATTTTTATGTCTCATTGAGAGAGAAACTTAAAAGACTTTTTCTTCTTTGATTCTTGTGTATGTTAGCTTTTATCCCAATTATATGCTAAAATCTTTTCACTTAAAGATTGAACTCTCACAAATTAGAGGTGGTAAAACAATATGGTGTGCTCCATCCATGCATAATCTCATCCAAAACATTAAAATGTCACAGGCGTATTTAATAGGCAAATATATACATCTTAATTACACTAAATATATTATCATGTAACTAAATAGTTTCCTATTAATTATATTTATATTATTATCTTATTAGATTCATCTTTAATTCCAAGTTTCCAACAATACATAAACCCTATATAAACCCCATTTATGCATTCCAACTCACCTACTGCTTTCTTACGTACCACCAATCTTAGGTAGGGTTTGATTTGATCAATATGTCAAGCAGCAGGTCAGCCTCGATTAGTCCGGTAGAGTCGAGAGATAGTAGTCCAGAGAGGACTCCACCAGGAACTCCACCCGGGACTCCAGGTATGACAGACGAGCAGATAACAGTCTTCCTGTCCATGTTGCAAAACGAATTTCCCGAGCTTTCAAATGTGACTTCCAACAGTAACGTATGTATCGCGTTTGTCACCTCTTTTTGTATCAAAACTCAAAAGTTACATAATTAACGTCTCTAACGCTACTAGACGATTGACTGTCAACGACGGCTTAATACTGTCGGTAATTACTGAATAGCAGAAAATATGAAAAAGGCAAAAGTAAATTTTATTAATATTTGTCGCTGATCTATAGGTAATTAGTGATTGATAGCAGAAAATCCAAAAAACATAAATGAATTTTATGAATGTTTGTCGTTGATCCATCAGTGATTACTTTCTTATGTGGTTTTTTTATAGGCATCGCCTTCGAAGATGGTAAAAATAACATATGACCATGTGCGGACCTTACACAAGAAGATAGATGACCATAGCGAACGTCTCTCCAAATTATTGCTCAGTTTTCCGAAACATAGCCATGAAGCTGCTCTCTTAAGGAAGCTACGTGATAATGAAGTATGAATATAGATAGAATATTTACTTGTTATTAATAGACTTATATTATCATCTATTAAACATGAATAATAATTATTTTGAAGTAGCAATTTCATCAACCGTTGTTTTCTAATTCACAATAGATATGTCGTCAACAATTTCATTCAATATTGGCATATGGGAGAGATTAAAAGAGTAAATACACTCCACGTGTCCTACTTATATTTGCACGATTGTATATCTGTCTTCTGGACGCTTAGTGCTAGAAAAAAACGCATTTTTGACGCAAAATTACGTCACAAATGCGTCGGAATCACCAGATTCCGAAAAATGTTCACTGCTCCATGTGTGAAGATGAAGTTGATTGGTCGTTGATGTAACACCCAACACGAAAGGAAAGATATGTACAAAGTACACAATCATTGATATTTTAAAAAAATAGTTAATTATTCAAAACCTAAAAGCACCCAACGAAAAGTTCAAAGGGAACTTAAGTTAGTTGATTGCATCAGGAAATATTAGGGTGGTGGGGACACCCACGGCTTGCCTATGAGGCGCCGTGCGGCTTCCACAACAACATCCCCGCCACCACCACTAAGTCATGGCACGACTTCATTTTACGGTTTCCTAGCGCCGGGGTTTAATCTCAAAAATCCGACTGTTGTAGCTTCTTGTGGCTTCATGCATATGGTGGGTGTGTAGCTTCATGGCTTGGGTGCCTTCACCTCCAAGGCTTCTTGTGGCTTCAAATTACGTGTCACAGTCTCACTGGTGGGTATGTGACTTCATGACTTAGGTGCCCCTCCACCTTATTTTTCAATAATGATCACAAGCTTGCCTTAAATGCGTACAAGAAGGGAAAGAAAAAGGAAAACAAAATCACGACTGAGCAGGTATACAATGGTAAAAAAAGATTTTTTAATGCGGTGAAAAACATTTTTTAAGGCGGTTTAGAGACCGCCCTAGAAAATATCGCTTCAAAAAATACCCAATTTTTTCGATTTATAAAACGGCCCCAAAATATGTTAACCCATACCACAAACAAACCCCCCCCCCCCCCCAAAAAAAAAAAAAAAGAAATTATGAAATTTCCAAAAATAATATTAATATTATAAATTCGGTACCGTACCGATAGATTCGCTACCCTCTTTTTCAGAAATTCGATATCGGTATTTTCGGTACTGGTACGGTACCGATCTCATCCCTAGAGTTCACTATTTTGACATAGTGAGAAGTGTAAAGACCACTATCTTAGCATAGTGAGTTGAAGAATGTGATAACTACATTTGACTAGTGAGATGTTGTACAAGGTGATCATGACCTTTTATTAGTGAGACGTTTGTGTATTGATGATCCCTTCTATTTAAGGGAGACGACTAGTGGAGCAATTATCGAATGGAGAATCATGGAGAGGACGTAGAGTGGATTAGTTAACATCCACTTGAAACTCTATAAAATCGGTTTTGTCTATCTATCCCTTAAACTCTTTACATACATTACATATTCATAATCTTAAGTTTCAAACAAGTGATAATCCATACTTAATTAAGTTTTAAACAAAACATATTCTAAGAAAACCTATTCATCCCCTTTATTTTCTACATAACCATTAATGTAATGTTTTAGTGTGTTATTGCATGATATATAAACTATGAATATTGATTATGGTATACATGGTGTGTGTGAACATTGGGTGTGTACGTGAAGTGAGTTGTGTGTTGATGATTGGGATAACTTAGGTAGCATTGGTGTTGTAAGTGAGTTATGTGAATATTTTATATTTGTGAGTTGGTGTGAATGGAGTTGTATTAATAACTTTACATGAATCTGTTTTCTATAAAGAAGTCTATCTTAGGAAGTACACATGAACGGACCAATATAATTATATTAACATAATTATATTAAGATGATGAGCTTATATCTATGTAAGTTAGTTATCATGAGTGTGGGTTGTGTGTGACGAATGGTGTGGGTTAAACATTTGTTTTAACTAAAGTGTGAGTAGAAATGCTTTAAAGGTTTTTAAAGAATGTTGAGCTATGGGTTAGGATGTTGTAGCCTAAGAGTGTGGGAAACATGTTTACTAGTGTGTATGAAGCCCATGATGGTAGGCAAAATAGTGTGAAGTCTACGACGGTGGCAAATCGGTGTGAGTCTCATGTTATAGTGTGTGTCGGGCTCAACTATATCTAATACCCGTGTGTAGCTAACGTTATTTTTTTTAAATGTGAGTTATTAAAACAAGTGAGTAAAGGGTGGTGTGGTGTGAGTGAGCGAAGTATGGTGTGTTATTGTGGGCTGAGGTGGGTGTAATTATCTAAAACTAAATCATTTAATAAGTTGTGTTTTGAAAGATAAATAATGTTTTGATAATAAAGTATGTTTTGTTAAAGTATAGACTCCCCAACGAAAGCATACCTGTTATAGTAGCAAAGTGTGTTTTGTAAAGGGTTTAAGTAAATGCCCATCTAGCCGCAAATTGTTATGTGTTAAAAAGTATATCTAAAACCTATAAATCACTTTTAATTTACTTAACTCTTTCATGATTTCTAATGATAATCTAACTTAACAATTTACTTACAATTGTACTTGTTTATTTTTACAATACACTGTAATTTCTTAATTTATTAACAGTTCAAAAGTTATAAATTCATTCATATATATATACAACTAAAAACTTATTGTCTGTTACTTTTTTTATTATTTCACTACTAATATATTATTCATTTTTGGGTACAATTTAAACGTCAATATTCGACATGAAAATCTATAATTTGCATCGTTTGTATTATTTAGGGCTTTTTTAATTTTCCGGTAAGGGTGAAGGGGGCGCCCTCAGGTAACCCTCTTCGGATTCATGGGTAAGGTGGGTACACCGCCGCCAACCCTTCGGGTAAGGTAACGGGTTGCCATCAGCGGGTATAGGTACCCGAGAGTGAGAGAGTGAGGGTTGAATAAATTTTTGTTTTTATTTTTAAGAAAGATGATGAATGGCCTGGGTGGGAGTTAATTGTGTCGTTGCTAAGTTGAACATCAAGCTGGTACTCGCAGGAATCTGGGCTGTGATCATGTGGAGAAGATGGGTATTAGGCTCGTCGGAGAAGATGGATATTAGGGCTGTATTAGAATTATTTGTTTATTTGTTTTACATGGAGAAGATGGGTATAAAGAAATATTTTAAAATAAAAAATAAATTATTTAGAATTATTTGTTTATTAGTTTTAATAAAAAATAAATATATCGTTTCATAGAATTGTTTGTTTATTAGTTTTAATAAAGAATTGTTTTAAAATAAAAAATTAATTATTTAAGGTATTAGGGTTGGATTTGGGTAAAAGTGAGGTGACACACCCTCATTAGGTATTTTTGTTAGGGTAGTTTTTAGGTGAGGGTTGTGCCCTCATCACCCTAACATTTTCTCATCATATCAATTTAATTTTATTTTTTTTTAATGGTGGGGCTTTTTATTTGGTGGAAATCCCAACTACAAAGGAATATGAGACTTTGTTAACGTGTGCAATGTCTAAATACACACATATGTGTCATACTTTGATAAATATTAATGGTTAATATTTTAGCTGTTACTTAACGGTTAAATTTTTAATTGAATATTTCAAATTAATGCTTAACATTTAATATTGAATAGTTATTATTTCATAATCACTATCTAATATTAGTTCAACTCTACTATTTCAAATTAATATTGGATATTTTAATTTAATGATTCATTTTGAAATGTAATGTTTTTAATTTGCAATCAAATATACTTATATATACGAGTGACGTGTTCATAAATATAAATAATATCATGCATATTAAACAATGTTTTAGGCATTTTTATTAGCAAATCCATGCGAACCGATACTTAATTAGTTTATATTTAGATTTTTTAGGGTATGAAATAAAAAAATGTTAAAACGGTGTAACTAAGCTAAACTTGAGACCGCTGTGTAAATCTTTAAATAGATTTTGTGTATTCATATTTTCAACCTTTTCAAAATTAATTTTAATTTAAAGTAATTTAAGGTTGACAATTTTAATATCATAATCAATTCAAATATGAATGATAAACATATGAATTGGAAACAGAAAATAATACTTTTGAAGATTAGGGCCATTAGGCTAACGTATGTCATGGGTAATAGAAAATAAGTAAAATAGTAATAGTTGGGCTTAATTGATGTATTTAATCATGCGGCTGGAAATTAACTTGAAGCAAGACCCACACACCTCAATTAATTTCTTTTTTGGAACGGCCATGCTTTATTCGATAAAACGGAAGGGATTAGCAAGAAACTATCTCAATCAAAACACTAAAAACCTTCGATTTACAATATATGATTAAAATTACACCAATCAAGCCAATTAAACCCATTCTTTGTTGCTCTATTTTTTATCCGTAAAACGAAAAAGTCTTGATGTCTTCAAAGATCTTGGAAGGATAAATCGCCTTGTCTTGAAACACTTTTCCATTTCTTGATCTCCAAATGCACCAAAGAGTAACAAGAAATATACCAAAGAAATTGAGGTTCTTATGATTTGATATTTTATCTGATAAAACATGCTCTTTTTTTCTAATCATTGTGTGAAGGAAGTTTATTTTAGGGATATTTGGCTAACTACCGAAGAAATTGCTGAGGTGGCAACTTTGAACCGTATACTTATGATGGGTTTTGTGTTTTATCTTAAACTAGTAATTGTGTCCGACGCTTTGCGAACCCATTCGTTAAAGAATTTAAATCAAAGTAAACGCAATGATGCGTCAAGCCGTGAATTTACGTTAAGCGAGGGGTTGATAAAATCCAAAACTTTTACGTAAAGCCATGCATTATAATGAGAGTGTTGATAATAATAATAAAAGCCTTATATAAAAAAAGAAACCGCAAAAAAATTTATCACGCTCGTTATGACACGTTAGATAACGAAAAATATCAATGTCTTTGTAATTCGTCTCATTAAAACGCAAATTAAATCAACGTTTTCGATAAAAAAAATTAAAAAAGAAAAGTTTCTAAAAAATTTAAGATGGATTAAGAGTATTGGGGTAGCAAATTTATCCTGGATTATCTAGGTGTTCACATTCTATCCTACATAATATATGTGTTGCTGTTAAAAAAAGATAAATAAATAAATGAGAAATCTCATGTATAATGATTTAACTATTATATAAAGATTGATAATTTCATTTAATCAAATATAATAATATTTCAAAATAAGTTAAATTTATTTTAATAAGTTAAATTTATTTTAGAAATATGTAATGGACAGGTGAAAACCGTTAATTTTAATATTAAGAGATATAAAAAATGAAATAAAGTTATTAATTGTTATATAATAAAGGGAAATTCTAATGGGACACGGAGATTTGTTATAGCTATAAGCCTCGTATAGGTTAATACGGGGTGTATAGCTCCTAACCTTAAAAACAAACATGCAGGTGTCAGTTCTGGTCTGTCGGCTGACCCTATACGACCCATATAGGCCTATACGCCACCTATTTTTTTCAAACTTGAGAAAATTTTGATTTGTATATTACGAGTATAGCCTTATACGCATAAGCCTATACGATATAAGCCTATACGACCCATATAGGTCTTTACGCCACCTATTTTTTCAAACTTAAGCAAATTTTGATTTGTATATGGCGAGTATAGCCCTATACGCATAAGCCTAAACGCCCCATATGGGCCTATACGACCCCTATAGGCCTATACGACCCCTATACGCCACCTATGAGGATTTTTTTTCCCAAACTTGGTCTTGTTATGTATAGAGGAATGTGGAGTATAGCTCTATACACAGAAAATAGGGCTATACGCAGAGTATATAGCCATACACTCTCTATACGCAGTCGACTACTTCTCTTAAAACAAGATTCGAACAATACCAACAATATGAAAAACTATTTTGCTTTTTGTTTCCTTAAAGATTAAGGATACGATACTATACGATACATATATGTATAGTATGGTATGGTATGGTATGGCATGGTATCGTATCGTATAGTATGGTATCGTATGGTATCGTATCGTATCCTTAACTCCGTTAAAATGTCTGTTAGTTTTTATATGAAATTACTAATATGCCCTTAGAAATTACTAAAATTTCTGTTAGTTTTTTATATGAAATTACAATAAATTAAAATAATCATTAAAATAAAAATTAAAACAATAAACTTATGAATCTAGGGTTCAAACTCCACACCATTGAAGACAGCCACCACCACGAAGAAAGCCACCACGACTGAAGAAAGCCACCACCACTAAAGAAAGCCACCACCACCGAAGAAAGCTACAACCGGAACATCGTCGGAATTCGTCGCTTTCATCCTTAACATCGAAGACAACCGACACCATCGAAGACAGCCACCACCGAAACATCGTCAGATTCCTAGTCTTCATCAGGAACATCAAAGACAGCCTCCACCATAGAAGGTAAATTTGTCGTCTCTTTCTCATACAACCGCATCGGAGTTTCTAATTGTGGTCGTAATTGGTGATTCCGGTAAAGGATGTTGCCGCCATCGTTCTCCTCCACCAAACCTCTTCAATCTTCACAATTGGTGTCCTTCAGATCCCTTCAAATCGACCGGAAACGATGGGGTGGTGGTGATTTTGAAAGGGGTGGCGGTGAGAAGTAGGGTTCTAGATGAAAGGCTCGTAACATTCTCAAGGATCTGTTTTGGGTCCATAAGGTAACAAGAGGCGCGACGGTTTCCGGCGACGATGGTTGCAGTTTAAGCCGGTAATGGCGATTTTAGGCAACTGATGTAGTGCAAAGCACACATCTTTATTCCTAGTGTTTTGTACGTCTTTAATTAGTTTTGTGTTTGTTTTGTGTCGTTTTAATGTACATTTGAGTCTTTGTCTTGTTTGCAGGTGCTCGTATGAATTACATGTGAATACGTGAAGAAATCGAGCAAAAGAATGAAAGCCGGAAGAACAAAAGAAGAAAATGTGAAAAACAAGTCCCTCGCGATACGCGAAGGGGTAGCCTCAATGTCTCGCGGTACGCGAGGGAATCCAGAAGTGGACGCGACTATTTTGTTCCTCGCGATACGTGAGGAACCCAACCCAAATGTCTCGCGGTACGCGAGAGAGCTATTTTCCGCAAAACCCTAGTTTTTCAAATTAAATAGAATTTTAATCCCATTCTTGAGGAAGTTCGTATTCCAGCCGTCCATAGAGAGCATTAGGGCGATTTTGGGTGATTGGAGGTCAAGTGGAGTTAAAGTTTGAAGCTTTTGAATCCGGGTTCGTTGTTTAAGTGTTCTAGGTGTAAAAGTTTGAATTTTTATCTTTGATTTGATTGTTTGAAACTATGATGATTGTTTATACTTCTGTTTTTAGTTGTTTGAACATGACCCTAGGCTAAAACTTTGATATTGCCTAGGTCATATGATGAATACTTGTTAAAGTTACGATTTTTATCGGTTTTTGATTTTTAATTAATGGGTTTATGATTTTGTAAAAGATCTTGAGTTGATAAGTGTGATGTTATTGCATGTTTAGATCTGATCTTGTATTTGATTTCAATTTCTACGTTGATTGTTGATGTATTGCAAAATACATGCATTTTACTGTCAATTTCATTCCCACTTTGTGTTTGTTTTGCTTCGGTTTTCTTCTATAACTGCTTGTACTTAATATTTCTATATCTTATGGTTGTTAGGTCACAAAGGAAGCGGATATGATTGAAAACGAAGAAGAACGAGTTTCCGGTTCGTGCGAGAGGGCTTTGGATGAAAAAAGAAACTTTCTGGATTTTTACCCCTGTGGCGTAGCGCGACAGGTTTTGGAATTCCGTCGAGCTACGCGAGGAATGTAAAATGTCAGAATTGCCCTTTTAATGATTGCCCGACTGTTTTGTCTTTTATGGGGTCCTCGCGCTACGCGAGGAGTGTTCAAGATCCCGTCGCGCTACGCGACGGGTGGTTTTTCGCAGAAATTGTTTTAAAATCTAAAAATTAGAAACCCTAGAGAGAGAGGATCGAAGGAACGGCTGCAGGAAAAGAAGAGACGAAAAAGGGCGATTTCAAAGGATACAAGGCAAGGATTGAAGCTAGGGATCACTGGGATCGATTTCCTCGGGTGTTAATCATTCGGTTGTGTTTTTCCTTGTTTATCTTCAATTTCCATGTTTCTTTTGAACTTCGAATTGATGCTAACTACGGTTTTTGTCATGTTTAGTGGCTAAAATCTTAGAACTACCTAGGTGTTGATGAATACATATGTTTGACATTAGGTTTTATTCGGTTTTGGATGATTTGCATGTGATGAACTCATGATGTAACAAACTTGGTTTGGATTATTGGATGTTTTATGTGTGTCTATGATTGTTTATGGATTGATGATTTACTCCTCGTGTGCCTTGGTGAATGTCTTTCATGTAATAGGTGCATGTTAGATCAATTACTGTGTGTCTTTGATTAGTAGGTGGTTAACTGCGTACGAGTTCACCATAGGGTAATCTTCTTGATATAGATAGTTTAGATGTGCAACCAATCTCGATAGCTGTGAGGTGAGAGATTGTCGGTTTATCTAGGGTGTTAGATTGCTTGTTTAGAGGCTTTGTGAGAAGATCTTGCTAGTTTGTGTCATATCTGTGTTTACCGAATCCAATAGGAAAATCCTAGTTATCCCTTGCACTTAGGTGTATTGAGACTTTCGCGCTGTGAGGTAGATTGTCTAGCGGATACTTCTTGAGTAAATTGGAGGACCTGTGAGGGAAATCCATCCAACCGGTGGTTTAACGGCTTTTAGGTTTCTTGGTTGACAATCCTTGAGAAGGGTCGAGGGTGCTCTAGGTTTCCTTTGAGTTTAGTATTTTAAGATCCCGGTATCACGTCAGTTCCCTTATCGATAGAACCTTTGTCAAGCATGTGTAGGATTCGAGCCTAGGTAGTGTTCTTTCTCCGTCTGATTCTCGTTTCAACTTTCGTATGCGTTCGTAGTCTTCTCTTTAATCCTTCTTTTAAGTTACTCTTAGTTGTGAGCAAAACCCCCCTTCTTTATTATTATTATTTTATTTAAGCAATTTTGTATGGATAAGTCTTTCAGTTTCTAGTTAGTGTTTTCTGTAGAGGTCCTTTGGGTTCGATATCCGGACTTACTTAGGCTTTACTACATTCGATAGGTTCACTTGCATGTCGGTAGTTTAGTTGTTTAGAGAGTCTAGAGTATTACTTAGTGTTTTATTTAGCTTGTTTTGAGTCATTTAATTCAAACTACTTTGTGCACATCAATTGTGGTTGTCTACCAGTTTGATCTGTGTGGTTTGCTAAAATTAGTGACCATAGGGATTGTGATTGATTACTGATTAGAGTTGAGTGTGTATCCTAGTTCAATACCCGAGAGGTGATAATTAGTCGTTTAGTTTTCATCATTAGGAATCCGAGTGTCAGCTATCTGAGAGGAAGCCGGTATTAGGTGTCTAGTGATTGTTGCTATTCATGTCATGGTTGTTATCTTGGGATTACCCCGTGCATTCTTTGAGTGTATTGGTAGACAGAGAGACTGAGAGGTAATCTGTCTATTAGGGTATTTTATCATAGTTGGAAATACCTGAGAAGTGATCCAACAATCTGGTGAGTTGAGTACACTTTAGGTAGCTTAGTTGGTGACACCCTGAGAGTGATTAGGGATCCACTAGGTAGTCTTTAGTTGTCATCTTTAGAAACCCAGATCTATTATAGTTTTCATAACCGATAGAAGTTGTGCTTTGCAAGTAGGAGTCCGACCTGGGTGATATTCTTCCCATTCCTGATTTCACCTTTAGTACTTTCATCTTGATAGTTGAGTCGTTCTAGTTTTCTGCATTCATAAGTTTAATTCAGTAGTGTAGTAAACCCCCCCAAACCAATTCAATCTTTAGTCCATGTCAGAGTCTAGTATTAGTATTCAGTGTCTCTAGGGCTCGATAACTCGGTTTACCGTTAAGCTGTGCTACATTCGATAGGTACACTTGCCTGTCAGTGCGGTCTAGTTCATAGGTTTTCCATTTATTACTTAGGAGTCTATGTTAGGTTTTGTTATTATTTTAATAGACCGTCTGGGTGACATCAGCGACGATGGTGGCGCTTTAAGCCGGTGATGGCGGTTTCAGGCAAAGAAGAAAGTGGGCCTAAAAAAATTGTGGTGGTTTCTTTTCATTCTCACGATAATCAAACTCTAAAAGCCGACGATTCAATTTGATCAGTGGGCTTGATTGCATCAGCAATAGGTTTTCATTTTTCTTGACTACCTTTTCATTTCTCAACTGTAAAGTGGAAAGTGTTTATTTTGATTTTGATTTTTTTTTTGAAAATATAGTGGGCCAAATTTTTTTTTATTTTATTTATAATAAAAAGTAGATGGAGCTAAGGGCATATTAGTATTTTCATATAAAAACTAACAGAAATTTTAACGGATTTAAGGACCAGGGACGGAAACTGTTAAAACATAAAATGTCAGGGATGATATGTGTTATAGGGGGACGAAACCTGAAGTTTGATTCAACCTCAAAGACAAAAACTGAAGTTTACTCAAACTGTTTATTAGAAAAGCCAGTCTCATTGAATGGATTATATACTCGAAGCCCATGCCCATGGCGTTTGGATTATGGATATGGTTTTGATTTTATTTTTATTTTTTAACCGGTTTTTCAACTTGTTTTTTTTCTTCCTTTCAAAGTCTTATTTACACTTAAGTTTCATACTTTATTAACGTTGTAAATTCATACTAAAAGAAAAACTAATTATATATACTTCTTTTGTTATCTATAATGTCATACTTTTTTTTAAAGTTAAAACTCTTTCAACCAACGGACCAGTTAGTTGACTGGTTCAATGACCGGTCAGGTTATGAAAACATTGTTTTTATGGATCAATCAAATGGGTTATAAACATATTGTTCTGGAAAATGTTTTGTAATCAGGTTTGGAGTTGAATTTATAATTTGGGTAATTAATTTTAGTTTTGAAGTTAAATAGGCTGGCAAGGCTATACAAGTCAACCAGATAATGAACTTTTATTAAACGGGTAAGCGAGTTGACCCAATTGATAGGTATTGTTTTCAAATATAAACTTAAACCATGGTCGTCTCAAGCCTTCTGGGGTCCAAAGCAAATAACAAAATTGAGCCCTTTCGTAAAAGAAAATTTGCTTTCGAACTTATAAATTGTATATCATTTGTCTGTATGCATAATTATAGACCACAACCTGTCAACAATCCCAAAACCTAAAGTTTCTACATGTAATTTTCTTTTTTAAAATTTGGGGACGTAAAGAAGTGGGGACTTAAAACGCTTACTTTATTTCACCTCCCCTTGAGCAGTCACTGACTTAAATAGGTTGACGAGATATACAATTCGAGAATGATCCTTTATTAAACATGTAAACAAGTTGGCCCATTTGATGGGTTAGTGTAGTGAATTGCCTTTGCATTCTCAAGTTTGAAAATGAAAAGAGAAGAAAAGAAAGAAAACGAAAGAAAGCTATTATTATTATTATTATTATTATTATTATTATTATTATTATTATTCATATTCTTGAGTCATAATAAATGTAAGGAAATGGAAGCAAAGATAGAGTTCTCTATTCTCTAGTTGGAGAGGAAAGAGAGAGCCCGTAAGTTTACAATTATGTCTTTTTCATATATTAAAACTTAATAATTGCAACTTTATGCACTTACAAAATATTATAAAACATTTTCTCTTCCCCTCACTTTGTTCCATTCTTTAGGCAAGTTTTCCAAATATTTTTTTTTTTTTTTTACATTTTCTCTTGCTTCCCCTATTTTTTTTAACACCCAATAAAACGATATATATTAACAAAGCTAACAAGTAGCTAGAAAAAGATAACATACACCAAAAAGATGCACCCGAAAAGCTAGTAAACAACAACATAGATCATACGATAACTAACTATCCTCCAAGCATTCTAGATTAAAGAAACTCCATTGATCCCAAGATAATGATTTTGCCTTAGAGCGATTTCTAACCCAAAGATAACCCAAAATTTTTATTTCTTCAAATGCCTCTGCAATGTTAACCTGTCTTTGCTCTAATATCATGTCATTCCGGGCCTTCCATAAGCTCCAAAGTATCGTTTGTAGGACTGATTGTATTGCCTTTCTCCTTTTATTTGTCCCACTAATGAACTTATGCAATTGTAATACATCTGTAACTTCAAAGGCAAAGAAAGATGAGATGTTGCACCACTACATTATTAGATCCCACGTAGTTTGTGCAAGACAACAAGAGACAAATACATGTTTCGTTGTTTCGAGATGGTCACCACAGAATATGCACGTCACGAATTGTACGTTTACCCTTCTGGCAGCCAAGGATTCTAATGTGGGAAGGCAATTCAATTCAGCTCTCCAAGCTAGGAAGTTGACCATCGATGGGACCCAGTTATTCCAATGAAACTTAAAATCCCAAAACTCAGAATTCGAATGATGTAACCAAAGCATAATGCTTTTGACAGAAAATGATCCAGATCCATCCAAGGCCCAACTCCAACCATCATTGCCTGAGATTAAAGAGAAGGATCTTAGCATAGTGGAGAGCTGAGATAGTTCACTGAGTTCCGACGCCAAGGAGGATCTTAATTGCCTTGTTTAGATCGATACCTAATTGAGACAGGTCTTGAGAGGTTTTATGTATGTGTTTCCATGTACCCGGGAACATATGAACACAAATTTCCTTCCAATTATACACTATATTGAAGAACAACTTCGATGAACAGTAAATTCAGTTTATTTATTTGTTTATATTGGTCAACAACCAGTTGAATTGTTTTTCGGGACGAAAACTCAAAAGGGAAAGCTAATATGAAATATTGAGTAACATGCGTCTTAATTTTGTATTTGAGCAATTGGGATTCCCCTATTTGGTGTTAAAAAAACATATGTTTTAAGGACACATTATGGTATATTTGGTTATATTACCATTTTTCATATCAGAAAACGTATTTAATAATTATAAAAAATAAATAAAATTAGTGTGTACACTTTCAAGCTCGAGCTCAAGCCTGGGCTTGACCTGCCTCGTATACTTTCAAGTTGAGACTTAGTCGAGACTGATGTAGGTATTTTTTTGATTTCTTGGATATCTTGTGTATAAGTCTATTTTCAGATTAAAGTAGTTCGCCAGTATACGAAATCTT
The DNA here is from genome assembly GCA_023525975.1 of Smallanthus sonchifolius. NCBI lineage: Eukaryota > Viridiplantae > Streptophyta > Magnoliopsida > Asterales > Asteraceae > Smallanthus > Smallanthus sonchifolius. Next base: position 4,019,665 of record CM042024.1, on the reverse strand, counting down.
CAATCGGATAAGACGGAAAATGAATTCTAAGAACGATATGTTCTTTTCTGTAAAAAAAAGACGAAGTTGCATATTCGTTGTTGAAACATACGAGATAAATCCCTTTATATAGGGGACGAAACATCGCAACGATTAGGGTGAAAGGTTGTAACGTTTCACGAAAGGGTATGTCAGTTGACAGTTATAACCGCATATAACTGTTTAGTCACAGCAGTAGGAACTTTTGTAGAAAAGACCATCAATAGTAACTTAAACATCAGTAGTAACATAGTTACTACCCCATCATTAGACCATCAGTAGTAATATAGTTACAATCGGCCATCAGTAGTAACATAGTTACAATCGACCATCAGTAGTAACAAAAGTTACTATTGATCACTTAGTTTCTACTGAAGACCATAGTTGCTATTGATGCTCAATGTTGCTACCGAATTGCTACTGATATGCTATTGATGACCAATACGTATCAATAATCATTTCCAAGCAAATTTCACCAATTAACCTCTGCCAGCGGGTTGCCCATTGGACCCCATCGAGAGCCAGCCCCTGACCTCCCGCCAAGGCACTGCCTCAGATCCTGCCAAGGGGGCAGTGTCCCCTTGGAACCCCCTATTGTCTAGGGGCTTCGCCCCTAACAAACTCAAAGATTCCGTAGTGTTTGATATTAGAACAGTCTTGATTGAGTGTGTACTCCACCCATCCTAGCTCAAATCAATGTATATTCTAATATCTCAATTAGTCTTAAGTAAATCTAATTACACAAAATGACATTTATGACACTAAAATCACCAACACCTGAGTCTATTCGTAAACAACCACAGTAGAGATCACTACAAAGAATGTCTAGAAGAGTGAAGGTGGTTACTATATAAATTGGTGAAAAGAAACAATGGGTGATCGCTATTTTTAAAGTGAGAAGATAAAGCATTGATCGTGAAAATTTTCACGTTGTAATAAGATAAAGTGTTAGCGATCACTGCTACGCATAGTGAGAAGACTGTACAATGGTGATATTTACTGGTCTAGAGAGACGCTAGTAAAAAACAATTTTTAATGAAAATTCATAAAATGAACATAAGATGAGTTTGTTAACATTCAACTCAAACTACTATTAACCCTTCTGCTTATGTAAATATGTAATGATATATCTTGATGCAGTTTCGGAAGCAATCAAATGGCCCAAAAACAATGATTCAATCAAAAGCTTTAATCGAACCGAATGGTTCAAAGAAACCTCAAAGATGTTCTTTACAATAATCAATAATAAAAAAACTAACTAACATCAAACCCTAGATCCCAATTTATAGAGTTGGATCTTAATTCAAATAGGAAACAAATAACATAAAATTGGAATTGAAATTCAAATAAATAATAAAAGATATTATCGTGATTGCATATCTCCTCCAAAGAAATCGTCTTTTTCCAACCAACTCGAACGGATAACAATTGGGCACGGGTTCGGGTTAGAGCTCGATGCTCCTGCATCATATCACAACTTTTAACTCTTTATATTTCATATTGTTAAATAGAAAAACTTAAAAAAATAGTATAAAGTTAAAATAGCCTATTCATACTTTAATGCTTACGCTAAATAATTTATTAAAAGTAACTAAAGGGAATAGTTGATCAGGGCGAATATTTTCAATCTAAATCATACTTTATTCAACTTGATTAAACTTGGAGGTAACAAGAAAACATTGATAAAAGCATAAATAAACTAGTATTTTGATAAGAAAACAAAAATAAGAAATAAGAAATAAGAAATACGACAAAACAATTTATCGAGTATGTCGAGCCTCTACATATAATATAAATGAATTACTCTTTCATTTCAAAATAAACGTTTTTTTTTTCTAACTTAATTTATCATATTTATTTTTAGTTTATTAAGATTACTATTATCCTCTTAAAGCATCTGGTATACATGTTGGTTTTGTGACGTGATCCTATGTGGCAAGAATAATCATGCCGTGATCATCAAGCTACACCGCCCCCTTGGGGTGTGATCCAGTCCCGTGGTTCATTCCCGTGATTTTTTTCACGGCTATCATTCCAAATCAGGGGCAGCAGAGGCAGAGAGGTTATATGGCAACGGCGTCGTTTTGGGGTCGTATTTTCCTGAAGAGAGCGCGACGGGAACGAACCTGACCTGGTCCTCGAGAGAGCGTTTTGGGGTCGTATTTTCCTGTTTGTGGTGGCGGAGGAAACGGGTGGTTGTGGGTGGTGTTGAATTGGGAATTTGAGAGGGAGTGGGTGAGTGGTAAGATAAGTTAATTATTTAAAAAGGTGCTGGCAAAATGGAAGGGGTAGTAGAACATTTGGTTTGGAATACATTAAATAAATTAATTTATTTAAAATTAAAAAAAAACATTATAAACACAATTGGATTTTAAACTCGTTGTAGGTGATTATTATGTTTTATTTCTTATTATTTATTATGTTTTATTTTATTTAAATAAAAATTTAAAAATAAACATTTAATTATCACAGCACCACAATCACTTGGGTATACCCCTTGCCAAGTGATGGATGGTGTGATAATGAAGGTAGTGACGTGGCGCCACGTTGCGTTCACTTTATTATTACACCACAATCACACGGGTATACCCCTTCCTCTTAACTGTTTTCTATCTATCACTAAACAGTATTTATTGCATATTTCTCAAATTACATGTATTTATACTTTTATAGAGAAATATTATGTTTAAATTAAAAATAAGTTATGGTTTGTATGTAAAAGAAATAATATTTATTTTTAGACAATTCCACAACTGATGTGTCATGTTTTTATAGATATTAGACCATTTGCAATCCATGGTTTGTAGTATTTCTTTGGCGGCTCATATTTTGGGGCATAAAACGAATATCAAGATTGTGGTTTTTTTTTTTAAGTTTCTAAATATATAAAAATTACTAAAATGTAATTTTATGAAGCGTGAAAACGTATAATGTTAACACAAAGTTGACAGATTATTATTTCACTCTAAAAACATAAAAGTTGATAGATTATCATATTTTTTAGAGTAAACTGTCATTTTCGTCCCTGTGGTTTGGTCAAAATTGCCACTTTCATCCAATAGTTTGTTTTTTTGTATCTGGGTCCTCGTGGTTTTAAAATATTGCCATTTTCATCCTCGTGGTTTTAAAATATTGCCACTTTCATCCAGTCAGCTAACACCGTCCATTTTTCTCAATTAAATGAGGGGTATTTCAGTCCTTTTACATATTTGTTTTATTTCTTCATCTTTTTTACTCTCACTTTTTAATCATAGAAACAAGCGACGGAGGTGTTCCAGTGGTGCTCGTCGGAAACTGGTCAGGAAAAGAGGAAGAAGGCCAGCAGGTGGATGATTAAATTAGAGGTTAAATTGGGGATGATTAAAAAGTGAGAGTAAAAAAGATGAAAAAATAAAACAAATAAGTAAAAGGACTGAAATACCCCTCATTTAACTGAGAAAAACGGACGGTGTTAGCTGACTGGATGAAAGTGGCAATATTTTAAAACCACGAGGATGAAAATGGCAATATTTTAAAACCACGAGGACCCAGATACAAAAAAACAAACTATTGGATGAAAGTGGCAATTTTGACCAAACCACAGGGACGAAAATGGCAGTTTACTCTTATTTTTATGTTAAAATATAGACTGAAATAGTTTCTTCAATTTTTGGGCCCTTAAAATTTGGGGGCCCTTAAAATTTGGGGGCGTAAAGCGGTTGCTTTAGTAGCTGGTATTGTAGAGCCACCTCGATAGCTTACGCTGACGTGGAAAGAGAGAGGGCAGTTGTGAGAAGGTCTTGAGAGAGAAGTCTACGGACCGTAGACATAGACGGTCCATTAAATAGGAAAGGATTGATGTGAGAGGGGAGGAGAGAAAAAGGTTATGCGGCCCATGAGGAAGGACAGAGAACTACGTGTTTCACAGGGGCAAGTTTTTTTTAGAACAGTAACCTACACGCTAATCTAATCTAATCTATTCCTAATTAACCTGACTGTTCGTGCGAATACAATTTATCACACCCGAATACCATCAGACTAAATGCACTTTCGTGAAAGAGCAAGTAGTTGGGACTTGGTAGGGTGATATAGAGAAGTCATTGGCCTCCTTTGTTGATGATGCTCCTATAGAAATAAAATTTTATGGTATGTTTGGTTTTAAAGGTAAAAACGTTGAAGAAAAGGGTATAAATATGTTAAAGTTGTTAAACATAAAGGGCTTGTTATGTAATAACACTAAAAGCATTATTCTGGAGTCTGGTTCTGGATGATGGAAAAAACACGCACTCCACGTGTTTGACTGCGCACACATTATAATCCAAGTGGGCCTCCATTTAAACATTAATATCCACGCAAAGCATATCTCAATGAAAATAATAAATTACAATTTTTATCATTTATGTTTTACTTACTAAATTATAGAATGTATTCTTTAATTTTTTAACTTTTATTTCTTGTTCTTTATTTCATAAAGTTCTTACGAATTTCGTCTTTTATACTAATAGATGTTAAGTTTTTCAATTAAGTCATATGAGAGCATTTTAGTATTTTTATTAATAAAGGATAATTTCTATAATTTAATTAAGTTTTATAAATTTAATAAACTATTTTATTTATTACAAATAATATTATATATATATATTATTAGACTAAAATTAAAAAGAGAATATAAAGCCAAATCCCATCGATTCATCTCCTTCTGCTAAAGCCCTAAAACAAACCCCAAATCAAATAGATAAACTTCTCTTGTGTAAAAATCAAAGCAATGACTGATGATGGATGCAAAGATTACTGAGGATACTAATCAAGTTAAGAACTATACATACCAGTACCCAATTTTTAAACCTCCACTTGTTGAGTCTTTGCACTATCAACAGTCGTACCCCAAATCAAGTGAAGAAGTGTTGGTATCAATTGTATGCTGGGATTCCTTCAAAATCGATCTCACATGGATGCTAATCAAAGTCGTATCTTGGATAAAAATCCTTGACACGAAGGTCAGACGGAGTGGGATGTATCGAATGGCGGCGGTAGTGGCGTGGACAACCGCCATAACAGGTGAGGCCAGATTGTGATTTGTATGCCTGGTTTACCGTAGATCAGGGAAAAGACAATTTGATTTTTACAATCCCTCTTTTAGATCTTCAATAATCCATCTTTTGATTTACCACAGATCGGGGGAAAGACGATTGATTGTTCTTTCATGAAATTATTAGTTAGGGTTTATAAAGTTTTGTTTTTTAGGAGGTGTGTGAAGTGAATCCAACTCAGAATGTCATGAGAAATAAGGGTTAGGGTTTATAAAGTTTGGGATAAATGGGGTGTGTGTTTGGGAAGGAGATTCATCTTCTAGGCCACCGAGTTCTGAAATGTGTGTAGAGGGGAATATGGTGGTGTCGCCGGAGAGGAGAACAAGAACAACGAGACCTGGGTTGACGAGAACGACGAGGCGGTTGCAGGCGACATGGTGGTGGTGGGGCGCTGTGGTGGTGGTGTTACTGACTTGCTAGCGTTATGGTGGTGATGACTGGTGAGTGGTGATTAAGTTTGGGGTTCTTCGTTAACCAAGAGAGAGAGGGGTTTTTAATTAATAATAATAATATATTATTATTTTTATAAGAATTGTCCTTTTAGATAAAAAGACTAAAATGTCCTCATGTGCAGTGCACACGAGATGACTTAACTAGAAAACTTAACATTCATTAGTGGAAAGGACGAAATTCGTAAGAACCTTATGAAATAATTTTTGTAGCTATTTGTAGTTTTTTTTTGTCAACGTTTCGATATAATCTTTTTTAAAACGGAGTTGTATTCAAAATCAAGTTTTTTTGGTTGCCTATAGCGAGTGTCGTTACCGTTGTGGTACCGTTACGCGCCGAACCTATTATGGGCAAACAACATCATTGTCGATATTGGTATTATCAGAATCCGTATCGGTATTCGCCTTCTGGTTTTCGACGACCCGAAGCGGTATTTTTTTTAATTCGTTTTTTTCTCTTTTCTTATTTTTTAGCTTTATGTTTCCTTTCTATTAACATTATTTTTATCGTTGCGCCTACGTTTTCGTTTAAATTTTATTAATGATTGGCCCGACACCGTTTTCTATGATAACTACCGTTCGTTAAGTTTTTTTAAATAACGGAATGCGCCGTTTTCTTAAATTTTTTAGGTCAACGTTCTGGTTAAAATTTTATTGAAGACCAAATTCAATTCAAATTCGAGTGTTTTTTTGGTATCGTACGCTATAACAAGTTTGTGATTCGATGTAAGTTTTATTTAAGGAAACAAGTTAAACAACCCGCCGCGAAGAGCGCTGGTAAAAACTAGTTTATATATAAAAATCATAGTATTATTAAATATATTTATTTTTAAATTGATGACTTGTACTCTTTTGTCTCCTTCTCTCCGAGTTACTTAATCGTTGTTTGACCTTTATGTTCAAATTCCAAAGAGTTATTAGTTTAAAGTTTATGATTTAAATTATAAATATTATATCTTTGGAAAAATATTGAATATTGAAATATGCAATCTAAAAGAAAAAATCCTTGCACATGAGTTACAATGTTTAACCTACACATGTTTAGATTATTTGTAGGAAAAAATTCTTGCACATGAGTTATAATGTATAGGTATGTATATAAATGAAAATTTTTGTATTTTTTTAAACGAGAACAACGTGAAAAACATGGTCTCTGAACTATTTTTTTAGTTTTTGATTTATATTTTGAGTTATGATTTTTTTTGAATTTTTTTTGCCTTTGATAAAGAGTTCTCTAGTTCTCTCATTAAAATGAGTTTTCTTATGATATTCTCACTGTGTGTGTGTGTATATATATATACACACTCTATAATAAATAAAGGTTTCCGTGAAACAAATTTTCCTGCCTCTCTCTCTTATTAATTGTCCAAATTTTCTTTAATTGTTTTTTAATATTTTTTTATTTTTTATTTATTTCTCTTTCCTATTAAATAATAATGATTCCTATAATTATTTTTAAAAAACTTTTTTTATTTAAAAAAATTAGGTTTGTTCATAAAACATTTTTAGAAATTGAACAGTTTTTTCATTCTTTTTATAAACATTTTTAAAAAATAACAATATGACGTTTTTAAAATTTGTATTAAAAATTATTTAATATGCCATAAATATTTAATATGAAAATATTTATTATTAAGTATATAATATTGCATACGTAACCACAATATTTTTGTAATACACGAGGTTTCTAACCTAGTTAGGCGAAAACCACAATGTTAGGCGAAAACCGAGAAAACCACTAAAACAAAATTTAACACTATGGGTTACGTATACGTAACCACAATATTTTTGTTTTCTATTTACGTAAACGTAACACTATGGTTTACGTATACGTAAACCAATATCTAAATGATTTTTTAGAAAAAAATGTGTAATATTACATTTATACTCTTATAAAAAAATAAAAAAATAAATAAATATTTTTATATTATTGGTTAAAATTGGTTTTTAGTGGTTTTTGTCTAACTATGTAGTTTTCTCTTGAACCCTCCTGTAACACCCTTAAATGGAAACCCAATTATTAAAACATTTAAACGCACGCGGAAGTTTTTATCCTAGATTTTTTTTTAAACCTCGCGTGTCGCGAGGGATTTTGCCCCTCCCTTCACGTACCGCGAGGGAGCTCCAAATTATGCCGCCCGAGAACCAGGTCTCTCACGTACCGCGAGAGAACCCACCCTGGTTCTCGCATACCGCGAGGGCCCTGAGTAAACAGAAAGTTTACCCAGTTCCATACTTGGTCATTTTTCCAACATTTTTTCAATTCAACTTAACACCAAAATTTTCCTACACTTGGGTTTTGGTTCAAAAAACATTCATCACTACAAATATTTACTAAAACACAATTCAAATGTCAATTTACGCCACATTAACGGATTTTCCTTTAAATCCCAAAAACACCAAAAATGCATACAAGAACCCTTCATGCCTTGGACTTGACTTTGACCTACATCGGAGCTTTCCCTACATAACCACATAAACATATCACCGTTAGTAATGACGATAAACTTATCAAACAAGTATTTACAACTTGTTTCCGCCCATTCACCCATTTGACCCGTTTGCACCCATTTAGTCAAATAAAGTTTTTAACACTTGCAATTCCACTACAAGTTTCATTCATTTCATTTTTCATTCATGTACCACCACCCATTCACCCATTTGACCCGTACTTGGAGTATTAGACCCCAAGTCCACCCTTTGAAGTATTCCACACTTCTTATTGAGTTTACGACCTCTTGGTGCGAGTGCCACCACTCGTCTTACCCGCACTTGGAGTATTTGACTCCAAGTCCACCTTTTGAAGTATTCCACACTTCTTATTGGTTTACGACCTCTTGGTGCGAGTACCACAACTCGTCTTACCGCACTTGGAGTATTTGACTCCAAGTCCACCTTTTGAAGTATTCCACACTTCAATCCACCATTTCATCAAATTATCACATTTTGTTTGACTATATACCACATAAGTCAATTACACCAAATTCACCACATTTACATATTAGATTAACTATTTACCACATAAGTCAATTACACCAAATTCACCACATTTACATATTAGATTGACTATTTACCACATAAGTCAATTACACCACATTTACATATTAGATCATACATAATCTTACACATTCATTTCATCTCATAGTATGCACACATATACCACCAATTTATCAACATTACTAAGTAAGTGCAATGACACTTACCTTTTGAGTTGGAAGATCTCGTGCCTCCTTCTCGATTCACAATTTGATTACCTAAACATATACACCTAGTTTAGTAATCTAACATTCATCCAAATCACATTACAATTGAGTCCACAACCAAATTTTCATTTCCAACCCAAATTGACCTGTTTGGGTCATTTCTATAACCAAACACCCTTTTTCAAATCCAACTCACATACTTGAGTTTTCTTTCTAATACCTTGACACTAATTTCTCATTCAATAACTTTTATTAGGTCAATTTGGTGTTCATTCAAGTGTCTAATACCACCTAAACACTTAATCATCACTAATTCATCATTCTAGCATCATGATCCAAACACCCCCAATTTTCATCATATGAACCTTAACTTCTCAAAATCAAAATCAAAGGGTTCTAGGATGTTAATCACCACCTTTTACCTTTAGTTTAGCTAGATTATCCACAATCTAACACCAATTTACCACATGCATACATAATTTTTGAAAAAAATACAAATATGAATAAAGAAATTGCAATTTAATATGTAACAGTCCAACACAAAAAAAGAAAAAAATAGAATAAAAATTTGTCGTTCAAAAAAATTAAAAAATAAATAAAAATTGTAACAGTAGAGTTGCTAATTTGAAAGAATAGAACACGCATGGGAACAGTTAAATATCTATTAGCAGAAAAAGAAATATTCTTTTCTGGGAACACAAGATTTGCTTGTGGTCTTGTAAAATATAATGTAATTAAAGCAAAAAAAAAAAGAAGAAGATTATATCATTTTTCTGTTTAAAATAAAAAGTGCAGAATATTTATTTTTTAATGATGAAACATAGTTATTAATTGAGTGCTTAATATATTTTAATCATTTCAAAGAAATATAGTTAGAGAGTATATTCATTACTAGTTTTGATAAAGAGTATGTTTTTGACACTTCATTCAAATGATTTTTTTTCCCAAATAAACACCTTTACTTAAGTGAAAGGCAAATAAACACTTGTAATTAAGTAAGTGAAAGGGGTGAGAAAAAAACGAAATAAGCGAACCGAAACCAAATTAATCGAAAAAACCGCATCGAAAAAACAGACCCAAACTAAAACCGACGGTTTTGGTTTTATATTTTTTGAAAACCGAAAATTGCGATTTGGTTTCAGTTTTGTATTTTCTGAAAACCGAACCGAACGTATACATATACTTTAATTATATATTGTGTGCATCCACGCTTCATAATATATATTATATTGTGTTGTGTGCTTGTATGTTAAAAGTGTATACATATTTGTGTTACACGTATTTGCATCAATAGTATGTTATTATTTATATTTATTGAATTTATAAATTATAATGTTTATTTTTTATGTTGAGTATTTTTTTTAAGAAAACTAATAATTTTTGTAGCCAAAATATTTAAACCAAAATATGTGATAATCATTAGTTAATAAAAAAAATTTAGGGCCAAAATTTCAAACACATGTTCATTATTTTGGGCCATTTCTCTTTTACACCAAAAAATTCAAGCCCATTTGGTTTTAAAACCGAAACCGAACCGTACCCATTGTAAAAACCGAAAAAACTGAAACTAAACGGTTTTAAAAAACCAAAAACCAAACTTTCGGTTTTGGTTTTGATTTTACCCCAAAACCGACCCATGTACGCCCCTAGAATTGAAAGGCAATCATATATGACAATGTAATTCAAAATTTATCATGTTCATGGCACATGACTAATAAATAACCAAATTATATTAATCTATCTTCAATCTTTTTTATTGAACTTTATACTTTAAAAATGAGTTAATAAACTCAATTAAAATCAAAACACATTCACAAAATCAAAACCCTAATTTCAAATTATATTCATAATCCAAAATTTTTATAATTGTTTAAAAAAAACCCAACTCATAAAAAAAACTTGATACTCAAAAAAAATCCTAACTAAAATCAAAACAGATTCACAAAATAAAAACCCTTATTTCAAATTTACATAACTTTATTCTTTATGATACCCTAACGAGCACTAACAAACAAGCATGTTATAGAATTTGTCGAGGGCAATTTATTTGTTAAAGTCATGCATAATTAATGAGATCATGGAGTAATCTTGATTATTCAACTAAGCATGTGGCAAACTTTATCTTTTGTACTTCAATTTTTACCGTCACTAACAAAAAAAGCACATGTTCTAAGATATATTGACCCAACGACACGATATAACACGCTTATAAATATGTTATAGCACCTTTGACTGGAGTGTGGAAGCTTAAAGTTAATATGTGTAGCCTGAAATGTTGAAATTCGTGAAAAAGATACAGTTCTAAGTGTTCAGAGTGACATGTGAAAAAAATTTATACTTCTCATATTAGAGTAACGTGTAGAAAAATGTCGCCTTAGGAGTAACATGTGGATTTGGTTGATGTCCGGATGTTTGATTATTTGTGTTCAAGGTCTTTTAGATTTACCATTTACAAACGTTTACGGCTGCATCTACGTTTAAGGTTTTTAATCGATCCGCCCTTGCCGATATTTTAGTTCTAGGTTACGTTTTTTAACGTTATTTTTGCGTCTGAGCATGTGCATGCGTTCAAATTTTTTTAAAAATCGGTCCACCCTATTACGGAGCGAGGGGCGTCACCAACTAGTTAATATTATTTGATAAATGATTGCTTCAAAAAAATATATATTTAACTAAAAATGGTAGGGGCTATGAGAGCAAGAGGAAAGTGGTATTCATTGATAAAAACAATCTCTCTCACACAGAGACAGACACACACTACATACTCCTCTCCCTTTCTCTCCTTCAAGAGATCCAGGTAGATCTCCAAGTCACCAACATCACTTTTTTCACAATTTAATAATCACTTTCTTTTATTTAAGTTTTCCAATTTCTTAATCCTACTTGTTTATGTTAGTTTCTAAGAATTTAAAACCCTCAATTTCGCATCATATTCTAAAAGAATTTGCATACTTTACTTGAACCTTTTTTCTATTAAATTATTTATTTTATAATATTTTCCCTGTTTTATCATAAATTCTCTGGCTTTAATTGTGGGGGTATTCATATCTAACAACCCCTCTGCTGGATTTTAATTCCTGTGATTGGGGTTTTTATCTTCTTTCAAATTCTTGACTTTTGTTCCAAAATTCAAGATTTAACTTCATGGTTCACACTCCAGATGGCTTATAAAAGCTACTATAGTTGACTCAAATCTCAAAAGGGTATCCTCAAAAAATGGATTTTGATGGGCCTATGATGAGCAAAAGTGTGTGTTTCTTGATTTTTGGTATGTGGGTATTGTTGGTGGTTGCCATGGCAGATGATGGCATAACTGTAAATACATCATCATCATCATCAAGAGGACCTAAAGTTGTGAACATTGGAGCTTTATTAACAGTGAATTCAGTGATTGGGAGGTCTGTGAAGCCTGCAATTATAGCTGCAATTGATGATGTCAATTCTGATCCATCAATTCTTGGAGAGACCCATTTGAATCTTATTTTACATGATACAAATTGCAGTGGATTTCTTGGCACCATGGAAGGTAAATGCTCTGTTAATGTTATTTTGACTTCTAATTTTGAAATTTGTGTAATTTTATTGGTTTTTTAGGGTAAATTTATTGGCTTTCTTTTGATGGTTTTCAAGAAACTTGGTTAAGGATCAAGACAGTTGAAAAATACCATTATAAAAAATTAAAACTGCAATCCCCAATACCCTTGATTATAAATTTGCTAATACAAATAAGAAATTTAAAGTCAAAGTCAACTAACGAATTATATGAAATCAGAGGTAACATATTTTGACTTTCAATGTTTGAGAGTATGAACCGGAGTTAAAATGATTGTTGCTATCAAGTTGAAATGGATTGGAGTTAAAAATGATAAACAGCATATTGTAATTGCGAATTTGACAAATAATAGTTTGACTCAAAAGTCAAAGATTGTTTTTGCTATTTTGATTTAGCTCTCCAACACCCTTATTGTGTTAATGGTATATTTAACCTATAATTTTGAAATTAATACCACAATATTTGATTTTTAAGGGTAAATTTGTCAGCTTTCTTTAAAAAGTTTTCAAGAAACTTGGTTAAAACCGTTGGTACATTTGACTACTTTTGAGTGTCAAATATAATAGTTTAAAAAAGTAGACGTAATAGTTTCAATTTTGAAAAGGGTAAATCTAAAAGAAACACCAATGAGGGGATGACACAATATATACACATCACTCACATGTCATACGTGTTGTATAATTTTTTTATATGACGCAAATGATCATACATGTAGTACGTGTTAGAATAGTACATCGTACAACCAATAATTTGTGCATATGCATACGGGTTGTATGCGTTGGTGTCGTCAAATTATACGGCTCGTATGAGTGGTACAATAACATGAAAGTGACTAACGTGACCACTGACAAAGTCATACGATCATATAATAACCATGTAATGTCTATATATAGCATCACCTGTGTATCCACAACGGCACCCATTAAAAAACTGAAAATAATGTCACACAACGGCACCCATTTAAAAACTGAAAATAATGTTAGAACGTACAATCTTCAAGACAAATTTCACAGTCACATCAAGCAACATAAAAATCAGCATATCACTATCGATTAGAAACAAATCGGTATAAAAAATGCTAACAAAAAACATATTATATATTTGAATTTAACTTCAAATGTCAAAGATTGTTCTCACTTATTTTTTATAACAGCAAACTCAGACGCCCACTAATCTACTATTTTAATGCAGCTTTGGAGCTAATGGAGAAAAATGTGGTGGCTGCAATCGGCCCACAATCGTCAACAATCGCACACGTCATCTCACACGTCGTCAATGAGCTTCACGTACCTCTCCTTTCATTCGCTGCAACCGACCCCACTCTATCTTCCCTCCAGTATCCTTATTTTCTCCGAACCACACAGAACGATTACTACCAAATGTCCGCCATCGCAGATTTAATCGAACACTTCGAATGGAAAGAAGTAATTGCCATTTACGTAGACGACGATTACGGCAGAAACGGGATCTCATCATTGGCTGATTCGTTAGTCAAAAACCGCGCCAAAATTTCCTACAAAGCCGCATTTCCATCCGGCTCGCCGTTAAACGAGATAACGGAAATATTAACGGCGGTTAATTTAATGGAGTCACGTGTTTACGTCGTGCATGTAAACCCCGATACGGGTGTCGGGATTTTCTCAATCGCGAAGAAACTCGGGATGATGACGAGTGGGTACGTCTGGATAACCACCGACTGGCTTCCGGCGGTGCTGGACTCATCGGAACAACCAGATTCCGACAGTTCCGACACCGTGGCGGTTCTACAGGGCGTCGTATCACTCCGGCAACACACACCGGTTTCCGATTTGAAAAAATCTTTCCGTACAAAATGGAAAAACTTCAACTCATACGCGCTTTACGGTTACGATTCCGTCTGGCTAGTCGCGCACGCGCTAGACGCTTTTTTAAAATCCGGCGAGAGTGTCACTTTCTCTTCCGACAGGAACCTTCCAAACGTAAACGGGTCAACGCTCCAGTTGACCGCGCTTCAGACATTCAACGAAGGCCCAAAGCTTCTCCAAGCGCTTCTATCCACCAATTTCACCGGATTAACCGGTGAATTCCGGTTCGATCAGGATAAGAATCTTGTCCATCCTGCTTACGAGGTTCTTAACATCGGTGGGACCGGATTCCGTACGGTTGGATACTGGTCAAAGCTTTCCGGTTTATCGGTCAACTCGCCGGAAAACAATTCGACTGATGCCAAACAACGGCTTTATAGTGTGATTTGGCCTGGGGAAACGATGGTGAAGCCACGTGGGTGGGTGTTCCCGAACAATGGGAAGCCGTTAAGGATTGGTGTGCCGTACAGACATGGTTACAAGGAGGTTGTTACGAAGGATGTTCGGTCTCCGCAAGGTGTACGAGGTTATAGCATTGATGTGTTTGAAGCTGCTGTGAATTTACTACCTTACCCCGTGCCTCGGAAGTATATTCTGTATGGTGACGGCGTACGGAACCCGAGTTATAGCAATCTTGTGGCTGCTGTTGCTGGAGATGTAAGTGAATTTAGAGTTTGACTTTTGAAGTCAATTTATCTGTTTTAAGTTTGAAAATTTTTAATTTTGACATCAAAAGTCAAAATATGGGTTTCTTGTTCAACATTAATGTATTCATTGCATACCGAGTTTGCCTTTTGAGGTTATGTAGTCTTTATTAGTTTCATAATTGAGAAATGGAAGCTAAATTTTGACCTCAAAAGTCAAAGTATGCAAGTTTGACTTTATTCAAAAGACAATTGATTTGCCTTCCAACATAACTTTACTCATTGCATCAAGAGTTTGACATTTGAGATCAAGTAAATGTAAGTTTTTGAAGTATTAATTATGACCCCCGGAGTCAAAATCTACAACTGATTTACCTTGTTCTTCAGACATTCGATGCAGCAGTTGGAGATGTTACAATTACTACAAATCGAACACGAATAGTTGACTTTACACAGCCTTACATGGAATCGGGCCTTGTGATCGTTGTTCCTGTAAAGAAAACAAAAACCAGCCAATGGGCTTTTCTCAAACCATTCACCATTGAAATGTGGCTCGTCACCGGTGGTTTCTTTCTTCTTGTTGGATTTGTTGTTTGGATTCTTGAACATCGTTTCAATCACGAGTTTCGTGGCCCTCCAAGTCAACAAATCATTACAATTCTGTGGTTTAGCTTCTCAACCATGTTCTTTTCACATAGTAAGTATGATCATAATACCATTATACCACTAAGTTGTTTGTTTTTGACAATCTTGTTGTTTAAGGTACATTGATCAAAAGCCAAAAAGTAGTGGTTTTAGGGGTGTAAACGAGCCAAGCCAAGCTCCTTTTCAAGCTCAAGCTTGGCTCAGGTCCGGCCCGTTTATTATTTGTTAACTATTTAATAATTTTATATATATACATTTATAATTATCTTTTATATATTTATAATTATAATGTTTATATATGACATCAAATATATTATTTAGTTATTTTTATCAAATTTAATATATAATAATAATTATGGCTCGTTTAGGCTCGTGATCCTAGTTAAGCTTGATATGTGAAACTTGGGCTTGAGCTCGTTTATTAAAGGAGCTCCAATAAGGTCGAACTCAGCTAGTCGATCTCGAGTAGCTCACGAGCGGCTCAACTATTTTATACCCCTAGCGGTTTGCATGGTGATAATGTCATTTAAGTATTTTACTCCATTTCACTTGCAAGAAATGTCATGTATGGTGATTTATCTATTAATTTATTAATTAATCAGATTTTGGAAAGCATTAAAACATCTGATTAACTGATGATTATATATGAAACATCAAAACCAATTACAAAACATGTTTTCTACAACTGTTCTGTTTTATACTTTTATTACAGCTGATTATTGGTGATTATTCATGCAGGGGAGAACACAGTTAGCACATTGGGGCGATTCGTTCTACTCTTGTGGTTATTTGTTGTCTTGATCATTAATTCAAGCTACACAGCTAGTTTGACTTCGATCCTCACCGTTCAACAGTTGACTTCAGGAATCGAGGGGATCGATGGGATCATTTCAAGTAACGAGCCAATTGGAATTCAGGATGGATCTTTCGCCTATAATTATTTGGTCCAAGAACTTAATATTGCAGTATCTAGGATCAGATATTTGAAAGACCAAACAGATTATATAAATGCTCTTCGACTTGGTCCCAAACGCGGGGGTGTAGCCGCCATTGTTGATGAGCTTCCTTATGTCGAGCTCTTTATGACTTACACCAACTGTGAGTTCAGGATCGTGGGTCGGGAGTTCACAAAAAGCGGCTGGGGATTTGTAAGTTTTTTCTAGACTAATGTTTTCATAACCGGACTGGTAATCGAATTGGCCGCGTTACTGGTCCACTGGTAGGACTGGTTTCAAAAAATGGATAACACCATTAATAATTTAAAAACTATATATGTATATAGTTTAAAACAAAATATGGAACTATTTTATCTTTGAGTGTAGATAAAATAAAGAAAATTGAAATTCGGTCCGACCACCCGGTCCAGTTTGCCTGTTCAACCAGTCTGAGCGGTAACCAGCTAGTTCAAATGGAGGCGGTTCAATTAGATTCAACTGGACGGTTATGTAGCCAGTTCCTGGTCCTACCGGCTAATCCAGTCAGGTTTTAAAAACAATGCTTCTAGTTTTGACAAATGTGGTTTGACTTCTCAGGTCAAACTTTAACCTTTCCAAAATTAAACTTGCTATAGATTTCATCACTAATATACACAAAAATCTTGATATTTACGAAGCAGTCGTTCTGAAATTCGATTGCTTGTCATATTAATTTATAAATTTTCAGGCATTCCAAAGGGATTCTCCACTATCACTCGATTTATCAACCGCGATTCTCCAACTCTCAGAAAACGGGGACTTAGAAAGAATTCATGACAAATGGTTAACCCCGAGGTCTGCAACTTCTTGTTCATCTCAAGCTACAACTGACACGAATAGCCTCTCTTTAAGCAGCTTTTGGGGTCTGTTTCTCATATGTGGGATCGCGTGCTTCATTTCTCTTGGCATTTACTTTTATAGAGTGTTATGCCAATATCGTAGATTTAACCCGGACTTAGAAGAATCACACGAGATCCTAGAACCTGAATCAGCAAGGCGGAGCTCTAGCCGATCATTATTGTCCACCAGTTTTAAAGATTTAATCGATTTTTATGATAGAAAAGAAGCCGAGATCAAGGAAATGCTGAAACGCCATTCACTTCAAGGTAACAGGCATAACGATTCGCCTAGTTAAATTTAGAAATTTTGATATTGTGCAGAATGGGTAACTTTCCTAAAGTGGAAAGATATGTTCTTGCATGCTTTTTATTAGCCGATATTATTGTAATGTGTATAAGCTATAAATTAGAAGATATTATTGTAATATAGATTAGGTCAAATACTTGTATAAATATATGTTATGAGAATGAGAATGATTACAAGCATACCAAATATCATGGTATGAGAGCAAGATCTCTGGTAACCAAAATAAAACCCTAGCCGTCTCCTTCGGTGTTTACTCAACCCTATCGGTAGTCTCCTTCTTCTTCTTCCCTACTCTTACTTTCTCACCCGATTATAACTATTTACAATACCATGGACAAGATTCACTCAGCCATTACAGCAGCAAAACCGTCCCCCTGATCACGGTCTTTCTTATCACTAGATCGATTCTCAGCATGGTTATAGTCCTCGTGGCCGTGGCCGTGGTCGTGGTCGAGGCGTACGCAGTCGTGGCAGGTCCCACGGTGGTCGGGGACGAGGAACATACGGCCAACCACAACAGAATGGGGCATCCGGGTATCGGCAGGTCCAGTCTTGGCCTGCTCCACCACCTTGGGCTTACTCTCCATTCCCAAACTGGGCCTACCCACCATGTCCATTTCCTACTCAGAATAGCGGCCCACCTAGAAACAGCTATGGCCCAACACCTACTTATGGCACGTCTCTTGGACAAGGCCCAGCTCTCGGATCTGGACAAGGTATTCTCGGCCCTCGCCCGTCTCAAGCTTATGCCGCCTCTGAGGTTAGCGATACCCCAACTGAAAGCAAAGTAGAAGAATAAAAACATAAATCCTATTTACTATTAATGATCAAACATTTTTCCATTGAAAGCAAAGTATGTTGGGAAAGAAAAGAATCAGGAAGGATTGCAAGCTAAAAGAATAAAAAAAAAATTCTTTTTTTGTTTTTTTTTTAACGGCAAATTTTTTTACGTAGTGAGACTTGAACCTATGATCTTTAGGTGTTTAACAGGCTTTGCCTCTACCACTGATCTTTAGCTAAAAGAATCCTAACTTTCATTTTTGTTGCCAATAGCAGTCATGACATAATTATCATATATTTACTAGGGGTGTCAATTCCTGACACAACCCAAACACGACACGAAAATAATCAGGTTTTGGGTTGGCCATTTCAACCCGTTTTAAAAAACGGGTCGGGTTTGGTTTGACCCGTTTAATAAACGTGTCGGGTTTGGGTTTACCCATTTAAAAACGGGTTGACCCGTTAACCCGTTTAGGTAACAAAATATATTTTTTTTATTTTTCACATTATAGAAACGACTGCTAATTTACTTTTGTATTTAGTTTTTAACATAAAGGAACTAAATTATACAAAACTTTTCTTTTTTTCCTTTCTAGAGATAACTAATCAATTAATTTTTTGTTTACCTTAAATGAATTAGATTTTGGATTTAGTACTTTATGATTTTGATTTAGATAAATGGGTCAGGTTCGAGTTGACCCGAATTTAAGTGTATCTAAGTTAGGGTTGAAGTTTTTGACACGAATAAAAATATGGGTCGGGTTCGGGTTGCATAATTCAACCTGTTGACCCGCCAACCCGCAACACGCCAACCCGACACCCCTAATATTTACATTTGATTCTCACTCAAAATGATTATTCTAACCGGAATGGAGAAATGTACAAATGAAATCGAATGAGAATCAAATGTAATCTATGGTAATTATGTTATTGGGACTCTCATCGGTAACAAAGGTGAAAGTCAAGACTGTCAACGTTCAAATTGCTAGTATGGATTATTATCGGTAAATAGGTAATAGCTTGGATTATTAAAATCAAATTTACTTATAATTATATTTATAAGTAATTTTAATGTTATATAATCTTTATAGTTATAAAGTATATGAGATTATTTTATGTTCGGATATCATTAAAAATGTCTTGAAATATATAAACTTGACTTACTTTTTTCTTTTTCTTTATTTACACGTGAAATTTTGGTCGGGTATATGTTTTATACAGTTATGGACTTTATTTTCTTGAAAAATGGATTCGGTTTCTACATTCCACAATATTTCTATGATTCTTGAATAAAAATGGATACATATCATGCGGTTTTGTTTGGAATAGGGTTCCAATGGAGTTACGTTTTTATTAACGGCAATTTGGATCACTGACGGGCCACTGACTCACCCAATCATCTCCACCTCGTTCAGGAGGAAACCCACCATAGGTGAGAAAATCCACTGACCCAACCTGAACCCCCTTTTTTGTCACAAGTGGGACTTGAATCTAAGAACTTCCCATTTTAGTAAAGTTTTGTCCAATGGAGTTATGTAAGTCGGGTTTTAAGAGTGTATATATAGATCTTAAAAAGAACAAAGCTGGTAGATTTAGAGGGAGTGTGAAGGGGCAATGTCGCCAGAAAAGCTTTATACGTTATTATTTAACTATTATAGTTTAATCTAAAGATGAATCAGAATCGACTAGTAAGAACACGATTGAAACTTGGCTACAGCAAAAAAAATGGTATGTGGCCAGGTCAGGGGGTTTACCCAGTTGGGGGGTTTCTCCTGAGGTGGGCTGCCCTTGATGTTTCTAGGTATTGCCCCAGAAAAACCCAATTATCCTAAAATATCTAATTGTTGCCGTTCAAAAAAGAAAAGAACAGGATTGAATAAGGACCTAAACTTTATAATATAAAAATTGTCACTTAAAAAAGAGATGTTCTGTGTCTGTCCAACCAACCAAAAAAAAAGCAAAAAGTAGATTTTCATTTGAAATATCAGGTTATATATTTTTTAAAGTCTTTTTAAATGATATTGATAGAGACTTGAATCTATACTATATAATAAATAAAAGTTTTTTCATGTTATGTGTCGTCTTCATATTCATTTTTATTATTTTTTTTTTCGTCTTTCTTTCTTATTAAATACACCTCTATCTTTTAATAATAATATATTTTTAAAGAAAATACCAATCTATACTATATAATAAATAAATGTTTTTTCATGCCACGTGTCGCTTCCATATTCATTCTCATCATTTTTTTCCCGTCTTTATCTCTTATTAAATTCACCTTTATCTTTTAATAATAATATATTTTTAAAGAAAATACTAATTATGCTAATAAAACACATTTATTTTAAATTATCCCTTATTATAAAAAACTTTAAAATCTAATTATGTAACTTTTATTTTTCAATTAAATAGTAAGTGAAAGTCAAACTAAATTAAAGAGTAATTAACGTATTTTCGAAACTCAATTATATATTAATTTTTACGTATTTTAAATTTTGTTTTCTATACTTAGTATATGTAATAAATTTTTATACCTGTAATATATATATATACATATATATATATATATATAAAGATTTACAAATTTTATATATTGATATTTTTCACCCCGTTTGTATTACACGAGTTCTAATCTAGTCATTAATATATAAAAAACTTTAAAGGTGATTTGTATATCAGTAAAAATGCTTCATAAACCATCATAACATCTACCCTTTATAATATAACACCCAATAAAAATGTTGATATATAAAATAAATTTAATGATATATAAATCACCCTTTAACATATATTTGTAAAAATAAATTTTTAAAGGTATAAAAGCATTTACATCAGGTTTCTCATCCACATTTTTATAATTTAATTAAAAATCATCATTTCCTAAATTTATCTATCATTTTCTAAAACCTCTCACATCTCATTCCACATCCATGACCCTACCCCGAAAAGCCTAGAACCACCACCCCCACCCCCCCCCCCCCCAAAAACCTAAACCCCCACCCCCCCCCCCCAAAAAAAAAAAAAAAAACCTAAACCATAAACTCTAAACCCTAAGGCTAAAGCATAAGGCTAAACCCCTAAAATTCAAACGTAAAATTTAAACTTTAAAAGCTAAACCCTAAAAGCTAAGATGGTAGAGTTCGACGAGACAGTTCTAACGCCGCTGAAATTAGCTCAATCAGAGTTCGTTTGATATCGTTTCTTAAGGTTTGTCATTTCTTAGATTTTTTAGCGAAAAACTACTTTTTATTTGATACTCCCTATATATATATATATATATATATATATATATATATATATATATATATATATATAAATTTATAATAATTTGAGTTATATTCTATAAATATCAATACGTCATGATGTCGTATTTATTTTTATCTAGGTTTTGATATAAAATTTATAAGAATTTGGGTCATATTCTATAAAAAAATTTATAAACCAAAAGCGACTTAGTTTTTATAAAACTTATACCGAAAACAAGTGTATATTTGAATTTATATAAAACAATATATACATATATAAATAATATTTTAAAATAAAAAACTAAAAAAAATAATATAATAATAACTTTTGAGGTAAACATTAGAGCCCTAAATTTAGGTGCTTACTTTAACAAACTTTAAAATTTAGAGTATAGGGTATGTAGATAAAGAGGTTGATGTGGAATGAAAAAAAAAAGTTTTTTTTTTACATTTGCAATAAGTTTTAAAGACGGGGAAGGATATGGTTACGCCTACGTGAATGCTTAACACCCAAAATATTTAATGGTACAACACACAAAATATGAAATCACCCTTTAAAAGCATTCACATCATCTTATTCATCTCGGGTGAGGTTCAAATGCTAACCAATATTTATGTAATAACCATGATAACCACTCTCAAATATAGTGTTACGTATATGTAACAATTATCATTATGTTAATGTTACATATATGTAAACATTATGTGTCACGTATATGTAACATTATTTGTACGTATATATAAGACTCATCATTTTCGTATTTACGTTCAAAATATTTATTCAAGATACTTAAATACTATTTTAACAATTAAAAGAAAAAATAATTTGTAAATTATGTGATTGTTTTATAGTGGTTAGCATGGTTATCACATAAAAAGTTGGTTAGTATTTGAACTCTTCCATATTCATCTCTATCTCTATAATTTAACTAAATATCACATTTTTCATTGTTTTTTTTTAATTTGTTTTAACCTCTCAAATCTCATTCTCTATATCACTCACAAACATTTATTTTATTATTTTTTTTCTTTGCTATACACTCACAAAAAATATAAAGATTAATGGAAATAGATCTTTATATTTAAAGAACCTCTATTTACTAAACTCTAAAATTTAAAGATGGAGATAGTGATAGAGATAGAGATACTGATAAATGTGTAAAATAGATGAATATAGAGACTATGTGGCCAGGTCAGGGGGTTTACCCAGCTGGGGGGTTGCTCCTGAGGTCGGCTGCCCTGGATGTTCTAGGTGTTGACTCGGGAAAACCCAATTATCCTAGAATATCTAGCTATTGCCATTAAAAAAAAAACACGATTGAATAAGGACCTAATCTTTATAATATAAAAATTGTCACTTAAAAAAGAGATGTTCTGTGTCTGTCCAACCAACCAAAAAGAAGCAAAAAGTAGATTTTCATTTGAAATATTAGGTTATATATTTTTTAAAGGGGAGCTATTATTTATACACCCTATCATCCTTTCTCGCACCACCCCCACATCACATCACATCATATCGATTAGGACAATTAATAAAAACTTTAAAAAAATTAACTTGTAAAATGATGTAAATTAAAAAAATTACTTTTATATTTTTATTTATTTACTTTTTCAACTTAAATTTCATTTATATAAAATTAAATAGATTAAAAAAAACTTAAAAAAAATCATTGATAAGTACATTATTATGTGAGACACCTCGTTTTATAGTAGAATTCATTGATAATAATTGCAGTTGCTTTACTATTTTTACGTGCCGGTCTAGTTTCATCGTTATGCGTGTAAATAATTTGAAACGACACAGGATTCCGTCAATATTTTGAAACGACACAAGATTCCGCCAATTATTTGATACGATATAAGATTCCTCCAAAACATACTATATAAACAACTAAATATTTCATTCACTTATTCATTCAATCTGAATTCTCTCTAAATTCTCTCGAAATATGATAAAAACGAGTTAAGTATGACGGGTTTTGGTGAAAACCATCTAGGGAATGTTGATGAATCTTCTAACAATATATCAGAGTTTTACACTAATCGGGTATGACGTTCATGATTATGTTTGTATAATCTAACTATATCGTTGTTAACCATGGACGATAACACACATTTTGTTCTAGGTGTTCATATCTCACCCGGACATGATGCAGTGGGTGCAAAACACTAGACGTCAACATGGTTATGTCATAGTCACTGAAATATCAAAGAAAAACGCAAGACGAAATGTTACCAAAGTTTTCTTAAATGTGATCGTGGTGGCGAATACAAGGGAACATCAACAGTTAGACGTTCAGCTACAAGAAAAACTGGTTTTCGGTTTCAACTGATTGGGAAATACGTGAAAGATGTTAGTGGTTAGATGTTACTGGTGAAACATGCTGAACATAATCATCCACCAGCTCAACATTTGGAGGGCCATCCATTTGTAATGAGATTAACTGATCAAGAAATGCATTTGTTGGAGGACCTCTCAAAGCACGATGTTCAGCCACGTAACATTCTAGCAACACTAAAGGACCAGAACCCTGAAAATGTGTCTTCACTTAAAACCCTATACAATGCACGCCAAAAGATACGTAAAGCCATAGAAATTGGATCAACTCCAATGTAGGTTCTTTTCTCACTCTTTCATTCTAAAGGCAATATTTGGGAACATCAAGAATCTGGTGGTTTCTTGGAGCAATTGTTCTTTATACATAAAACCTCGTATAAGATGTGGCGTGCATTCCCACATGAGTTGCTAATAGACGCAAGAGAAGAACAAGGAGCCCGCTAGACATAGTTCATTCGTGAACTCTCAAGAGGCTGTCGGACACAATTCATTCGTGAACTCTCAAGATCCCGTTAGACACAGTTCGTTCGTGGACTCCCAGGATCCCGCTAGACACAATTCGTTCATGAACTCTCAGGATCCTACATCAAAAGTAATTGGTTTTATGAGATGTCGCGAGGAGTCTTCTATATACGGTTCATTCGTTAATAAGAGGAATATGGTTACTGCACAAGATCATTATTATTTTAACCAGTATGAGTCTCAAATTCCATCCATATTCCATCAGTATGTGTCTCGTGTGCAAGATGTTATCCCTGATGGAAATTGCGGATTTCGGTCTGTAGCTGTTGCTCTAGGATATGGTGAAGAACAATGGTTCTTTATCCGAAATGAACTTCGAATCGAGCTAATCCAATATGAAGCTATATACAGAAGAGTTTTTGATACAACCTATGACGAGTTACTTCATAACTTAAGTTTGTTTGGAACGTCTGCTGCACCGCAATCACATTGGATGCTTATGCCATACACGGGATTCTTGATTGCTAATAGGTTTGGTGTGATTGTTATCTCTTTAACCCCTCTTTATAATGGTAGCACAACAATTTCCCCGTTATGGACACGTCAAGAACATCTTGTGTCTCATCGAACAGTTATAGCTTGCCATGTTTATACTAACCATTTCATCATGATAGAATTAACAGGAATATATCCGATGCCGACGGTTAATATTCTGTGGAAAATTTGTAGACATCCAGATGCAGAAGGTTGGGAAACAACTTACATGTCACAACTAGAAATGTATAATGGTTTAATAAGTGGTAAACGTACAACTACAGGTTATGTAGTTATAGATTGAGTAATGTAATTTCGGATTGGTCAAATGATTACTCCTATTAGAAATAATTATGTTTGCATGTTTTTATTTAAAATCTGATATTTTAGTGTCACAATTCCAGTAACTTAACTACTAAAAATATCTTATATATTAAAAAAAAGTTTTATAAGAACAAATTATGTGAAGGTCACCCAATCATGTATTTACTATACTAAGGTCATATGCTTATTAAAACTTTTATATAAACTATTAGAATATATCTTATGACGTTTACATCTTTTTTATAAAAATGACAGTGTTTTTAATTTATTATTTTTATAAAAATAACATCTCAAAATACGTTAATCCATTTAAAAAAAAGTGAAAATGACTTTAACATTTAATAAGCACTTTTATTAAATTTAATATAAAAAATTAAATTAAAAAGGAAACACTGAAAAAACTATGACGGAAACATTAAAGATTCTCTCAAAATTTTATGTTTTTATGACAAAAACATTTTTAAGTTCATAAAATATATCTTATAAAGAAAATGTAAAAAAGTTGTAAAATATTAAAGATTATCTCAAAATAGAAAAATGATAGTGCGAGCATGTCACATCTGACATCATGAAGGCATCTTTTAAGAAGGTGTGTCTGACTTTTTTTACTTTTTATGTTGCAGGGGTGTTCAAATAGAGGTTTCCTTTTTAAAGTCTTTTTAAATGATATTGATAGAGACTTGAATCATTATATATAAAAAAAACTTTAAAGGTGATTTTTATATCAGTAAAAATGCTTCATAAACCATCATAACATCTACCCTTTATAATATAACACCCAATAAAAATGATGATATATAAAGTAAATTTAATGATATATAAATCACCCTTAAAAATAAAATTTTAATGGTATAAAAGCATTTACATTAGGTTTCTCATCCACATTTCTATTATTTAATTAAAAATCATCATTTCCTAAATTTATCTATCATTTTCTAAAACCTCTCACATATCATTCCATATCCATGACACTATATTCTTTTTTTATTATTTCTTTCTCTTTCTTCCAATTACAATCTTAACTACCTTTATATATATATATATATATATAGGGGACGGTTCCACTAAAAAGTGGTTTTTCGCTAAGAAATACTAAGAATTGGGTCAAACGAACTCCGATTGAGCTCATTACAGCGGGGTTGGAACCGTCTCATCGAACCCTAACCCTGACCCAAAAACCTAAACCCCCTCCACCCGCACCCCCAAAAACCTAAACCCCCCCTCCAACCCTACACCGAAAAGCTTAAAACCACCACCCTCACCCCCCAAAAACCTAAACCCCCCACCCCACCCCCCAAAAAACCTAAACCCACTCCCACCCACCTCTAAAAACCTAAACCCTCCACCCCAAAAAAAACCTAGACCATAAAATCTAAACCCTAAAAGCTAAACACCCAAAAATTTAATGGTACGCCTACGTGAATGCTTAACACCCAAAATATTTAATGGTACAACACCCAAAATATGAAATCACCCTTTAAAAGCATTCACATCATCTTATTCATCTCGGGTGAGGTTCAAATGCTAACCAATATTTATGTGATAACCATGATAACCACTCTCAAACATAGTGTTACGTATATGTAACAATTATCATTATGTTAATGTTACATATATGTAAACACTATGTGTCACGTATATGTAACATTATTTGTACGTATATATAAGACTCATCATTTTCGTATTTACGTGCAAAATATTTATTCAAGATATTTAAATACTATTTTAACAATTAAAAGAAAAAATAATTTGTAAATTATGTGATTGTTTTATAGTGGTTAGCATGGTTATCACATAAAAAGTTGGTTAGTATTTGAACCCTTTCATATTTATCTCTATCTCTATAATTTAACTAAATATCATATTTTTCATTGTTTTTTTTTAAATTTGTTTTAACCTCTCACATCTCATTCTCTATATCACTCATAAACATTTATTTTATTATTTTTTCTCTTTGCTATACACTCACAAAAAATATAGAGATTAATGGAAATAGATCTCTATATTTAGAGAATATCTATTTACTAAACTCTAAAATTTAAAGATAAAAATAGAGATAGATATACTGATAAAGGAGTAAAATAGATGAATATAGAGACTATGAATGCTCTAACATGTTTTTATACCATATAAAAACGAATTCAAATACCATTTCTCAAGCTTTCATTCCCATAGAAAGGGACGTTAGACATCTAACCTTTAAAGTCAAATTTTGAGGCAACTAAAACCCATCACTAGCTTCTAAAAGAATGTTCTTTATCCCAACCTCCAATCTTGAATTTGTCACATGTGTCCTATCATGAGAGGAACCTCACACCCTTTACTCAAAATACAAAGTTCTGTGAATACAAAGTTATAATGTTAATTGTATTATCATATACATGTTTTTTATGTTACCTTTTACTTTTATAGGCGAGAGCATACGCGAAGGCCATAAACGCGACATTGTTCTTCTCAAGTGTGTCTTACAATATTAACGTAAATAAAAATTTCAAGTTTGTAACTGTAAAGTTGTTTGACTTGACATGGACTCTTGAATGTAATCTTACGATTGGTGAGCCTATTATCGATTTCTAGTATGAGTCTTTCTTTTCTTTTTTGCTACGTACGCTATACATTTGTGATGTACATGCTACAAAAAACAAATATAAGTTAATTAGGAGGAAGCGGTCATTAGATCAGTCATGAATTGTCTTTGTAGATAAATGGGATTTTTAAGTGTTCTTAATTTCTTTTTAACATTTTTTGTTGTT
The DNA here is from genome assembly GCA_023525975.1 of Smallanthus sonchifolius. Taxonomy (NCBI): domain Eukaryota; kingdom Viridiplantae; phylum Streptophyta; class Magnoliopsida; order Asterales; family Asteraceae; genus Smallanthus; species Smallanthus sonchifolius. The sequence continues at coordinate 3,991,684 of CM042024.1, read as the reverse complement.
TACTTGGTTTTGATCGTATTATGGAATTCTTGGTCGAGGTATCGAGGCTTCAGCACCTTCATGTAAAGGCGTCGAATCCGCCTTTATCGTAGAGTACCAATGGCTCTTATAGATATTTATCTTTACCTTCTAGTCAATTATGCATTGGTCAAGCTTGTCCACACATGTTCTTTCTTTTATAGCCATAATAAGGAAATAAACTCTCAAAGATGTTGTTTTTACGTCTATATAGTCTATCAAAACTTTTTTTTTTATAAAAATAATTAACTTTTTAAATGTAAGACAACATAAATTTTGATTCATCCTTAAAACCCTTAAAAGAACTGATAGTATTTTCATTAAACCCGACTTATCTAGAGTAAATAGTTTGGTATAATAAGATATTATTTTAAAATCGACGACTTTCATTTTCTTATTTACACAAAAAAAAAAGTTATAACATGACACTTTCTTTTCTTGTTTTCAACTTGATAACAAGAGAAAATTATGAGTGCACTACTTTTATATTCTCTTTGATTGTTTTTTCTCTAAACTCGGAGCAAAAGAACTTCGAATTTCTGATTGAGTCGACTCGGTAGGTTACTCGAAGATAAACCATAGCACACTTTTAGTAGCGGGCCCGTTATTTTTTTTTCTTTCACTAGGGTTTTTATTTCAGTGCTCGAATGTCTCTTAACTCAATGTCTGAATTTTCGGTCAGGTCGAGTCGATCACATAAATAATGATAACTAGTCGTTGCAATCGGTAAAATTTAAAACTATAATAAGGTTTTTGAGGTAATCATGACCATAAAAAAGTAATGGACCTTTAATAACCATTTAGAAATAATAACTTAAGCACTTAAAACTATTTTGATACTCGTTATTTTTCTTTTCACTTCCAAATGCAGCATGTATAGATTGATCTTTTCTAAGTAAATTTAAAAATCTCGACGGTCGGTTGAAAAATCATAACAGATTTACATATAAAAAGAAAAAAAAAAGTGATGGGTTACCAGTTCCATCCATGCACATAGAGGTGCACAAAAAAACTGGTTTAGGATCTCAAACCGGTTTTCAAATCGAACCAAACCAATTTGAAACCGGTTCAAACCGCCGGTTTGAAACCGGTTTAAAACGAACCGAACCGATCCAAACCCCCTCAAAAACTGGTTTCACACCAGTTTGAAACTGGTCAAAACCGGTCAACTCCCCCTAACCGGTTTCAAACCGAACCAGCTTGACACCAAACCGGTTTTTATTTTTGTTGAAAGCCTATTTGTGCTCCTTTACATGCACACTTTCATGTATAAACCTTAATTTGGGTTCTCAGCTCATGTAGCCAGCTATAAAGGGCTTGCAATTTCTGTACTGGACTTTAACTCTAGCCCATGCACTCAAAATTGCTGAAATGGGCCTAAAGAAAAAGTGTTCGTCCACGATTATTTATGGTCTGAAAACAATATTTGTTCATTAAATATTAGTAGATGTACTTATTTGTGTACATAGTATGGAGTATTTGTAAGACGTACAAAGTAAGATAGCATAAAACAACTCAAGTTATTAACAAAAAAAATCATTTGAGATGATTTTTTTAGGTGATTAATTAATTATTGATTAAAAGATTAAAAAATCAAAAAACTAAGCGGTCTAGATTTCCACGACTATGGAAATCTCCGCGGAAATGCCTCACTACCGTAGCGTAGGGGGCGCGGTATTCCACGACCCACGAGTGCCACATCGTCTTCCACGACACCCTCCACGAGAGTACACCGAACGGTCAGATTTCATAGACATTCTCGTTTCTCGAGATATATGTTGATCATATATTATATATATAGTCTCTTACTCTCTAATTCATGTATTTGTCTTAAATTTATTATAGAATTATATATTTATTGGTTTATATTATACGGTAACAACGCTAAAATATAAATATAATATCGACAAAACTTTTAATTTTAAAGTTGTATACACTAATTGTATGGAAATGACTTGTTCTCAAATAACTTCCTTGCTTGATCTATTACTTTACTCGTAACAAAATTATCAAACTAAAGTGATTTTGAAAATAATAGGTTTGTCTATCGAAAAACGAATATGACTAAAGTTAGAGAAAATCATCAAAATAGACAATTTGACCATAAAAATCATCAAAATAGACATTTGACTTTTAAACTGCTAACTAAGGCGGCTAAATATAGTTGACGGTTAAAAATCTTGAAAACAACTTATCAAATCAAGACACATGTAATGGTCGTAGGCTTAGCTGGCGCCTTCGCCGGCTTAGTTTGCAATTTTTCATTTTGCAAGGCTTTTTTAATCGACAGCTAGGATTTAGCCGCCTTAGCCGGCGGTTTTAAAATTCAATGTCTATTTTGATGATTTTAATAGTTAACTTATCTATTTTAATGATTTTCCTTTAAAGTTATTAACATATTAGATCTCATGTTCTTTTAAATAAATAATTAAAATTTATGCAATTTTGATTTTAAATCAAAACTTTTGAAATTTTGATTATTCTAAGTCAAAGCTCGTGAAACTTTGATGATTTTTCTATAATAAAAATATAGTTAGGTGAAATAACATATTTTTGAAGACTCCATCTCCATTAACATTGAAGGAGAAATCGAACATTTGTTGTATCTAACCCAACTCCACCACCGAACACCTGCACCATTTTTTGGACTATTGGCTCAATTGTTGTTTGGCCTAAGAAACGGGCCCAACCCGTGAGTTAAGGGGTTTTAATGGTTTACTTATTAACCAGGTTAGGGTTATTAGGTTTCTTGTTAGCAAAGTTTGTGTTAACATGATAAATAGATGTTATCAGGTTAAGGTTTCATCAAGAAAGTTGTAATAGAGGTTTTTGAGTTATATTTCATCTGAGTAATAATATTGAGAGTTATTCAATCCTCGTCTTTCTTCTTTTTATCGTTTGAGTTATACCGATTATGTTTTTTGATGGACCATGTTCCATATCACTTTCAACATGCTGCAATGAACGAGCTGATATGGAAATGGAGGAATGAGAGATGTTTCAACAACAAAACTTGTACTCCGAAATCGGTTTTTGATGATCTCGTGGCGAATTCTAATTCTTTGGATCAAATATCGGGGTAAATTACAATTCTTATAGATTGGAGAAATTGATATGATTTTAATGTAAGTTCCTTCTTGATGTAATTTCGCACACGTAACCATGTTCTAACATCTTGCTAGTGTGGTTCTTTTGTTTTTTTTTTGGTTTTTTTTGTTGTTGAAAGACAGATTTTTTTTTTGTCTTGAGTAAGGTTTGAACTCACAGGCTTTTGGTTATAGAACTTCTTCTTACCACTAGACCCCAACCCCCACCTAATGAGGTTGTTTTGTTTAATATAAGTTTTTTTTTGTTGCCGGTTAAAAAAAAGGTTAGTTGAAATAAAAGTTTAACGAAGGCTAATCAAATAGTTTGAAGCTGACGTTATTTTTTAACCTAAATCTGAAAAGATTGATTACCAACTTAAACTTTCAATCTTTCATACAGCCAAATAAAAACTTTATTATAGTTAGCCTCTCAAATAATAAGTTAATTATATATTTAGATTAACACAACCATATTATTTATATTTGTATTTATCTGAGATTTATATTTAAGAAATTAATCAGTTTTTATACACTATCATAGTCTAAAAAATATGAAAGAGGTATTGATCTAAAACAAGTTAGAATTACGTATTCAAAGACAATTTACTCAATGCCTTTTTAATTAACCTAAAACACAGCATAATAATACAGTGATGAATTATATGTTGAAAAAGAAAAGTAGTGAAAAAGTGAGTTTTTATTAACTCTGGATACAAATAACTATATGTAATTGCTATTAATATAGTTGTCATTTTATGGGTTTGTGTTTTATTATGTGAGAGTTTCGAAACGAACCAAACTGTGTCCAAGACGGAGGTAAGATGAATGAGATATCGATGTTTGAAATTGAGTGGTTTGAATGAATAGTGATAAACTTGAGTGATTCAAGTTTGCAACCGTTGACATCACAATTAGTGTTGATGATGACATCACAATTGGCTCATAATTTTACTTGAATTGACATAAACATTTCATAAGCAAATAAATGTTAGATCTAAAAGGGCGGGTTGGCATGAACGGGATTAAACGTTTTTAACAATTAAATTGTTAATGAATCCCAAAAGAGTTGCAAGTAAGCAATTTGTTTTTTAAACCTATCAATCAACTTAATTCTTGTAATAATGTGTACCCAGCCATATACAAGAAGTTAAGTGTGATGTGAATGTTTAACCTTTAACTAATTAAGTTTTTCAAATAAAACAAGGGTAGTTAATTATTAAAGGATTTAAATATCAAAAGTTTTAAAACCTAATCTTTGCTTATATATATGACCTCATACTCATACTCATACATCCCTACTCCCATCTCGTATCCCTCCCATAAGCTCTGGCACCTAATGCATTCAAGGTTTAAAAGGATGTAATGGCTTAACACATGGAGATCATTAATTAATAGTGGACACGTGATCATTAACTAATAGTCTCTTTTTTTAACAACAAAGACCCGAGACACCCGAGATTATCATGGCAAACAGATCACCCTTCCGTCTGAATAACACAACATGGAGACCTGGCACCAATCCAGGAGGAAACCCACATGGAAAACCCCTGCCAAAGAGCAAGACTCGAACCGGCAACCTCCCATATGGAAAGTCACTGGGATACCACTAGGACAATGCCCCTTAGATATTAATTAATACTCTCACTTACCATTTATCATAAACCATACACAACCACTAGGAATTTGTTGTTGCGTTTCTATATATTGGGCTATGTGTAGTCCTTAGTGACTTGGGGCGTGAGAGGAGCCACCTCATCAACCACGTCTACGCACGCCGTGCCACCCCTCCGTGAAAGAGGGCGTGAGAGTGGGCTCTTAACTCGATGCGAATGCTCTTAAAAAACAATTTAAATAAGCATATAAAATAAAGAATAAAAAGTAAGAAAATACAAAATCAAGTCACCTTATGAACAAACGATTAGGTTTTAGTGTTTACTCAAAAGCGAATGAATTTTAAACGCTATTACTTTCACTTGTATTTTATAATAACTATTTATATAACACACGATTAATTTTTAAAACTATTCTTGTTATGTTGTATTTGGCTTTAACTAACGAATGATAACACACCAACAAGATTTGAGTATTATATGATGACCGTTAAATCGTTAATCAATGAGATAATTAAGTGTTTGGTACACATTTGTCCTCGTATATCGTATGCATGCACAACTCCATGACCAAGTCAAGGTCAACACATTGAGTCAATTCCAAGACTGCATCGTGTGTCAGAAACCAAGAATATACTTTTTTTCATTTCAACGTTTAACGTCCTGTATTTCAAGAATTTACAAAACTAGAAATTGTACCGCGCGCTTCGCACCGGACCTTAAAGGGTTGAGGCGGTGACATTAACGTGGCTAAGCACACAAAGAAACGTGGTTAAAAAAAAATTTTGCTCCGCTCCCCCTGGCGGAAGGTGGACTTAAAACGGTTGAGACGGTCACATTAACGTGGCAAAACACGAAAAGAAACGTATGAAATTACGGCTACTCGGTTATGGAGGTCAAAACATAGATAAAAGACATTTAGATAAATCGGTCTAGGTCTAATTCTTTATGGTTGTCAGACGATATAACCCACGATACCTAAAAAAAATCTTTTATTTTGAATACGACTCCCTTTTTAACAACATTTACGTTAGGACGTCAACAAAGAAAATAATAACCAAACAAACGCGAAAGTTATTGAGAAAAAATCAGATTATATATACTAAGGGGGTAAACTCGAAACTTGAAAAACTTGAAGAAATTAAAGTTAAAATTTATAAAATAAAGGGGTGATTTTTATCATTTAAGTAAAGTATATGGGAGAAGTTGTCGGTGGCACAAAACCACTGACACTTCTAATTGAGTAATAGTATAATTAGGATGTCAATTTCACAAATTTTTATATAATTTTATTAGCTAATGAATTAGAAATATAAAAACTAAAAAGTCAATGAATTAGCAAATATAAAGGCAAAATAGAAAAAAAAAATTACAGGTATGGTTCAGGTAATTTGATTGGGTGTCATCTATTATGATCTTCATAAAAGTTTTTAAAATTAATCACATACATTGTCACATACCTGAATACTTGTCCTGAAAGTTTTGGGTTTGCCCTGGGTTTGGGTTCTTTTGCATCGATGTACTAAATAAATAGTATTTAATAATAAATATTATTTGAAGTCTTAATAGAACTAGTGGTGTTCACGGTTCGTTCTGATTGGTTTTGACGGAAATTACAAGCTTAACTGCTAACTATGGTATATTGGGAACGGCAAGCCAAACACTTGTGTTGGGTGGTTTGGTTGGATGTGCCAATTTAATGGTTTAAACTGTTTTTTTTTCTTAAGATCATTAGTTTGTATTAAAAGTTGTTTATAACTACGTATCTCAAAAATGGAAAAAAATGTATATGCAGTAGAGTTTATAGGACTTGTTGGGTTTACAAAACCGATTCCAAGTTTCAATCAGGCCAAACCGTGAAAACCAAGTCGTTTGGGTTTCAACTTGGCCAAACTGGTCAACTTTCTTGGGGTTGTGCGGTTCAGTCGATTTCGGTTTATGTGCACCTCCTACAATGCACAATAGTTCAATAAATAATATCATCAGTAGACATGGTTGATTCCAACAAATATTACCTAAAACAAGTGATTAGATAGGATTACTAGTAGAAATATATGTTCATCGACTATGATAACCTTACTTAATGGATTGACATATCGAGCACTTGAGATACGTGATAGGACACGAGAGTTGTATGTTCATTAGAAGGTAAGTTCCATGGGTTTTGTAAAACACTAGCACATGTCAACTAGGGGTATCAATCATGTCGGGTTGACGAGTTGAAATTGTTAGCATAAAAAGTTGTTATGGACCCTGTTATGAGCCTTAGCACAGGCCCAGTTATCTTTCTATTTAATGTTGCTTTCTTCTTCATTTGTAAGCTAATCTTTATTTGAGTAATAGAGAGCCTTCATCTTTTCCCTGTCATGTTGATTTGTTAACATGGTATCAGAGCCAACTCGATTCATGCTTGATTGAAGATCTTTGTTGTCGCTTCCGCTCAGTTGTTGATTCGTTCTTTGTTGAAGGGTTGTTTCGTTCGTTGTCGCGTCTGCTTAGTTCGTTGACTCGTGAGGTATCAAAGTTACGGATTTCGTTTTATTTGAACTGACTTGTGTATTTGGAAGAGCTTCTGGACAGATTGACAGGTTTGGACCTTGTTTCTGTCCCGTTTTTCGAAGTTTGCGGTTTGTTCACGAAGTTTGCGGTTACCAAGTTTGCGGTAATTTAAGTTTGCGGTTATTCGAAGTTTGCGGTAATCGAAGTTTGCGGTTACCTCAAGTTTGCGGTTAATTTGAAGTTTGCGGTTATTTGAAGTTTTTGGTAATTCTGCTGTCGTTCGGTTTTGATAATATGGCTAGGAAAGATGACTCTCTTCAGTCTATTAGTACTCGTTTGGATGGTAAAAACTACACCTACTAGAGTTACGTAATGAAAAACTTTTTTCGAGTGAAAGATATGTGGGGTTATGTCACAGATACTAAGGGAAAGCCTACTGATAAATCTAAGGCTGTTGAATATGCCTTAGCTCTCGATACATGGGAAACAGATAACTCTAAAATTATAACTTGGATCAACAACTCTGTAGGTCAGTCCATTGGTATTCAGTTAACCAAATATGATACAGTTAAGCAGGTTTGGGATCATTTGGAAAAGTTGTATACTCAGTCTAACTTTGCCAAGCAATACCAGTTGGAGTTTGATATATGTGCTCTTCAACAGAATGAGATGAGCATTCAAGACTTTTATGAAGCTATGTCAGATTTATGGGATCAATTGGCACTTACGGAATCTGCAGCACTGAAGGTGTTTACACCTTATACTGATCGAAGGGAGGAACAACGTTTGGTAAAATTTTTAATAGCATTACGTTCAGATTTTCAAGGACTGCGTGGAACGATCTCTTCCAACAGTTGATTCGGTTGTTCACGAGTTGATTGAAGAGGAAACTCGGTTAAAATCTGAGGTTGATAAAGGTCCTAAAGTAACTGCTACTCCAGCTGTGTTTGTCGTTCCCCCTAATCAGCCTAGACAAGGTGCTAAAGTTGCATTTGATGAATGTGCATTCTGTAAAGGGAAAAATCATTGGAAGTCTCAATGTTCATTATTACTTAGCAGAAGGAATTCAAACTTGCAGAAGCCTCCACAACAGAACAGATCAGGTGGACAATTTTCGTCTCGCACGTCCACTTCTGCTGGTTCATCCGGTCCATCTTCATGGACATTTAAACCACCTCATTTTACTGCTGCTGCTACACCACCATCTGTAGAAATGAACAAACCACCATCTGCTCTGGATTCGCAAGTATTTGAACAGTTCGGACAGTTTTTTTCCGCCAATCCTACCGCTATGTCTGCTGCGGGACTGTCTTCATTTGGTACCTCAGGTATTTCGTCATCATTATGGATTTTGGATTCTGGTGCCTCACATCATATGTCTCCCTATCTGTCTTCTTTTCTTTCTTTGTCTCCTGTCTCTCCTGTTTCTGTCATGTCTGCTAGTGCTACATCCATGTTGGTAGAGGGTGTTGGATCTGTGTCTACCCCTCATGTGTCTTTCAATGATGTCTATTATATTTCGAAGCGTGCCTTAAATCTTGCTTCAGTTAGTCAGTTGTGTAAATCTGAAGTTTGGGTTTTCTTTTGTGACACTGTTTGTGTTGTGCAGGATCAACACACTCAGAGGGTGATTGGGATCGGCCGTAGGGTGAGAGATTTAAATGTCTTAGAAGAACTCAAAGTGCCTGCTCCTGGTGTTGCTGCTTCCAGCGTTGATTTATCCTCTTTTCGTTTAAGTCCTTTGTCGTCTGAATTTTACATTTGGTATTCTCGTTTGGGACATGTGTCCGCATCTCGTTTAAAATTTTTGGTTTCCACAGGTGTTTTGGGTCAGTTGCAAACCTATGATATTTCTGATTGTTATGGTTGTAAACTTGTCAAATTTTCTGCTTTACCTTTCTAAAAGTATTTCTCATTCTGTTTCACCATTTGATATTGTTCATTCTGGTGTGTGGGGACCATCGCCAGTATCCACTAAGGGTGGTTAACGTTATTATGTTTCCTTTATTGATGATTACAATCGTTATACCTGGGTGTACCTTATGAAACGTAGATCTGAGTTCTTTGACATTTATAAAACATTTAGGGCTTATATTCAAACGCAACATTCGACGGTGATAAAGTGCTTCAGGTGTGACTTAGGGGGTGAATACACCTCTAATGATTTTACTCAGTTGCTTGCATCAGATGGTACCATACAACAATCGTCTTGTACTGACACCCCTCAACAAAATGGTGTTGCTGAAAGGAAACATCGTCATCTTATGGAAACCGCTCGTTCATTCCTTTTATCTGCTGAAGTACCTAGTGTCTTTTGTGGAGAAGCACTTCTAACCACCCAACATGTGATTAATAGGATCCCTACTTCTCACAATTATGGGATGTCTCAATTTGAAAGTCTTTTCGATGAACGCCCAGATTATGGTGAATTATGGGTTTTTGGATGTACTTGCTTTGCTCTATGTCCTCATGTTGAACGAGACAAATTGACAAATAAGTCAGCCTTATGTGTTTTCTTAGGCTATTCCAGTGGTCCCAAAGGATATGGCACGGGACAAAAAAGATACCGTTGTTTTGATCCTATAAGTCAGAAGTTATATGTATCAAGACAAGTTACTTTTCTTGAACATATTCCATTCTATTCGATTCCAGGTAAGTCCCATAATGTAACAAAGTCAGATCTTCAGAATATTGATCCTTTTGCTAGCAACATTGATGTCCCAACCTCTGATGTTCCCGTTTCGTCTGTTGATCCTAATATGCCTGCTCAAGATAACTCTGTTGCACGTGATGTGTCAGTTCATGAACCTTCCACGTCATCTAGCACCAATGTTGATTCTCCTCCACCTCCGAGAAAGTCTACTCGTGCATGCAAGTCTACTCAATTACCAGACTTTGCATATTCTGCTTCGTTTAGTTCATTTATTGCGGGCATTCATCATCTGTCTGAACCAGAATCATATAGAGAGGCTGTCTCTGACCCTCTATGGCCAAATGCTATGGCTGAAGAGCTCACTGCTCTTCATCAGACTCACACCTGGGATTTGGTTCCTCTACCACCAGGTAAACATAAGGTTGGTTGTCGTTGGGTGTATAAGATTAAGACAAAGTCTGATGGCTCTGTTGAACGGTATAAGGCCAGACTTATGGTAAAAGGATATTCGCAAACGTATGGTGTGGATTATGAGGAGACCTTTGCCCTTGTGGCAAAAATGACAACAGTTCGTACTTTAATTGTTGTTGCGTCCGTTCGACAATGGAAGATCTGTCAAATGGATGTCAAAAATGCTTTTCTGAATGGTGATCTTCATGAGGAGGTTTACATGACTCCACCCCCGGGAATAGCTCATCAGCCCGGTGAAGTCTGTCGGCTTTGAAAAGCTCTATATGGACTCAAACAGACCTCCCCGTGCCTGGTTTGAAAAATTCTCTACAGTCTTCACTTCCCTTGGCTTTCTCCCTAGCAATCATGATTCGGCATTATTTGTTCGATGTACGAATGCTGGACGCATTCTCTTGTCTTTATATGTGGATGACATGATTATTATAGGCGATGATTATGATAGCATTGAATCCTTGAAACGTGACTTGACCCATCGTTTTGCTATGAAAGATTTGGGATTATTACGGTATTTTTTGGGGATTGAGGTAGCTCAATCTAAAAAGGGATATCTTCTCTCTCAGACGAAGTATATTTCTGAACTGTTTCAACGTGCAAGACTTTCTAATAACAGAATTGCAGACACTCCTCTTGAAACCAATGCACGTTACTCTCCAATTGATGGTGTTCCTCTATCTGATCCGAGCCTATATCGTACCATTGTAGGCAGTTTGGTTTATCTTACAGTTACTCGCACTGATATCGCTCATGTTGTTCATGTGGTTAGCCTGTTTGTTACCACTCCTACTTCTGTTTACTGGGGAGCTGTTCTTCGTATTTTGAGATATCTTCGTGACACTCAGTATCAAAGTCTTTTATTCCCTTCTACGTCTTCTCTATAATTGCGTGCTTATAGTGATGCTGATTGGGATAGTGATCTCAATGATCGTGAATCCAATACTAGTTTATGTATTTTTCTTGGTGATTCCCTAATCTCATGGAAAAGCAAGAAACAAGACGTTGTCTCTAGTTCCTCCACTGAGGCTGAATATCGTGCTATGGTTGTGACTACATGTGAAATTGTTTGGTTATGATGGCTTCTTGCAGATATGGGGGTTGTTGTTTCCTCGCCTACCCCATTACATTGTGATAATCAAAGTGCTATGCAGATCGCCAAGAACGCTGTCTTTCATGAACGAACAAAACACATTGAGATAGATTGTCATTTTACTCGCCATCATCTTCAGTTCGGGACCATCTCACTTCCTTTTGTTCCATCAGCTTTGCAGATATTTTTACCAAGGCTCAATCGACATCTCGATTTCGTTTTTTGTGTGACAAACTCTCAATGTTTATTTCTATTGCATTGTGAGTTTGAAGGGAAATGTTAGCATAATAAATTGTTATGGGCCCTGTTATGGGTCTTAGCCCAGACCCAGTTATCTTTCTATTTAATGTTGCTTTCTTCTTCATTTGTAAGCTAATCTTCATTTGAGTAATAGAGAGCCTCCATCTTTTCTCTGTCATGTTCATTTGTTAACAGAAATCTATTTTAAAACATTTTAAACGGGTTAACAGGTCAACCTGTTTATCAAGCAGGTCGTGTTCGGGTTGACCCGTTTAAAAAACGGATCATGTCAGCTGACCCAAAACCTATATTTTTTCGTGTCATGTCAGGAATTGCCGCCTTTAATGTCAACATTTGTCCTTACAAGTAATTATCTTGATGTCTAGTATCTAACGGATGCACCAATAACACACAAATTCTACTTGTTCACACTTGTATTTGGTTATTTATCGATATGAACTTGCCAATACTCGGGTTGGTGGTCTAGTGGCAGAGGCAAGCCTCTTGAAACACGTAGGTTTAAAGGTCTTAGGTTCAAGTCCTATAGGAGTAAAGAAATTCACTGTTCTAAAAAAATAACATGTTTATATTGCAATTCGAGGTGTTTTCACGTGAGTTCTTATTAACGGGGTAGTTGGATGATGGGTCTTTATCAAGTAAATTTTTATTTTAATGTCAATAATAATCCTTATATCAATCGAGAGGATGCTATGTTTGTGGTTGGTATCATAAAAGGCGTATCAATTTAATATAAAAATATTTGAATATTTTTTTTTCTAGGTAATGCTTTATTGAGTTATGATTGTATTAAATGAATTACTAATACTTTTTCAAAATAATGAAACACATAACTATTAATAATGATATAGTGTCGTTTCTGTTTAAAGCATTCATTGTCCATGGAGTAGTGTCTCGTTTTTAGGGGTGATAATGTGTTAAGGCTAGAATGAATTTTAATGTTTTTAGTCATAAAACTCGTTATAAAGTTATATATTAAAGTGCTTGTGAGTGGAGTAGAGAGAAAAATTGACCCCAAATTGACCCCAAATTCATTCAGCATTGTCTTGGGTATCTAAAATTTAAGTGCAATTGTACCAATTTCAGATTTCTAATAATTTCAATTTCTTATCAAGTTCAAGATATGATATCAAACATACATAGCATCGTCGTCGATTCATGAAAAAAAAACATAAATATCACAATAATTATGACCGAGCCCAATGAAAACTAGACGAGTTTGATATCAATCTTAGGTGAATGAAATTGGTATTCAAGATTAAAAATAATTTATTATACTTTTTATATATTATAAATAAATATTTGTATATATAGCTTCGTTGTTGTTAAACCAGTCATTTAGGTGTCAATGACGCATGTTAGATGACAGGTCCACTAATTGGGCCTTAATATGATTTTGTCATGTGTATATGAGTTGTTTTACCCTATAACAAGTCATGTTAGACCATAAAAGAGTACACGTTAATGACATATGTTAGATGATAAGTTTACTGATTGGGCCTTAATGGGTTGTGCCATGTGTTAGTGTGTTGTTTTACCCTAAAATAAGTCACGTTATATAATAACAAGACATTTAAGTGTTAATGATATGTGATAGATGATAAGTCCACAAACTGGACCTTAATGAGCATTATCATGTGTTCATGGATTGTTTTATCATATAACAAGTCACATCGTGCCATAACAAGTCATTTATGTGTTAATAATAAGTCCATCAATTGGGCCTTATCGGTCCTTTTCATGTGTTGTTTACCTTATAATAAGTCACATCATGTCATAACAAGTCATTTAAGTGTTAATGACATATGTTAAATGATAAGTCCACTACTTATGGCTTTGATGGGCATTAGCACATGTCCATGAATTGTTTTATCATATAACTGAAAGTTATCATGGTATCATATTGATTGATTATGTTTACAAAGGATAACCCTTATATAGGGAATACAAATCAACAACCTAACCCTATAAATATGGAAACAATAATCACTCTCAATCATCTAAACAAATACAATAATATATAAAATATGACTATCTAATACGCCCCCGCAGTTTGAGCGATGTGAGGACCGACGCTCAAACTGGTCCTGAAACTCTGAAACAAATAACGAGGCAGACCCTTGGTGAATATGTTTGCATACTGGTAGGAGGCCGGAACATGTAGAACCCGTATGTGACCGAGATGAACCTTTTCTCGTACAAAATGGATATCAATCTCTATGTGTTTCGTTCTCTGATGCTGTACTGGATTACCCGAAAGATATACCGCTGAGATGTTATCACAATAAACTAAGGTAGCACTAGTGAGTGGGACATACAGCTCCAACAATATATTACGCAACCAAGCAGTCTCAGCAACCGCATTAGCTACCCCACGATATTCGGCTTCGGCACTGGATCGTGATATCGTAGGTTGCCGTTTTGAAGACCATGAAATTAAGTTGTCGCCCAAGTATACACAGTACCCCGATGTGGACCTTCGTGAGTCGGTACAACCCCTCCAATCCGCGTCCGAGTATGCTATCATGGACGTGGGTGAAGAGGGGGTGAGTCGAAGGCCATAGTGTAAAGTACCTTTTATGTAGCGGAGAATCCAGTGCATGAAAGCCAAATGAGGTTGTCTAGGATCATGCATAAAGAGACATACCTGTTGCACAGCATAGGAGATATCCGGGCGTGTAAAAGTTAAATATTGAAGGGCCCCGGCAAGACTGCGGTAAAGGGAACCATCCTTTAGGAGCGGACCCTCGTCAGCCGGAAGTTTGGAACCTGTATCAACCGGAGTAGCACAAGGGTTGCAAGCGGACATCTTAGCCCGGTCCAAAAATTCTGAAGCATACTGGGACTGAGATAAGAATAAACCTTGTTTGTCTCGAGTACCCGAGATGCCAAGAAAGTGATGCAGAGAACCGAGATCTTTAATGGCAAATTCCTGGACAATGATCGAATGATGTTATCTAATAATGGGACCGAAGAGGCTGTTAAGACAATATCATCAACGTATAAAAGTAAATAAGCCATGTCATTACCCTGCCGATAAGTAAATAAAGAGTTATCACACACACTGCCCTTGAATCCCCTGCTCAGAATATATTTAGAGAATCGTTCAAACCATGCCCTCGATGCCTGTTTGAGACCATATAAAGATTTCTTCAACTTACAAACCAAATGTGGAGCTGTGGGGTCCATAAAACGGGTCGGTTGGTGCATATAAACGGTTTCGTTGAGGTGTCCATGAAGAAATGCATTTTTCACATCGCGTTGATGGATCGGCCAAGATCGAGAGAGGGCAATGGAGAGCACCGTACGGATCGTAGCCGGTTTAACAACCGGACTAAAAGTCTCGTCACAATCGATGCCTTGTGTCTGTGATTTACCATTAACGACCAACCGTGCCTTGTACCTATCAAGCGTCCCGTCTGATTTAAATTTGTGGCGGAAGAGCCACATACAACGAATAACCGGATTGTGTGTCGGGTAAGGAACTAAATCCCAAGTACCATTATCTTTTAAAGCATTAAACTCATCAATCATGGCCAATTTCCAATGCGGATCCGATAGGGCTTTTTAATAAGTTGTAGGGATAGGGGAAATTTGTGTAGAAATAGTATTGGTGTGGAGGTTATATTTGGGGTTGGGTTTGGAGATACCGGATTTAGCCCTTGTTTGCATTTTATGGGATTGGGTCGATGGGTTTTGGTTAGGTAGTGGATCGTGTATGGGTGGGGGATCGGGTACGGGTAGTGGGTCAGGTGGTGGTGCAATGGGCTGGGCGACCGTTGGTGGATCGGGTTTAACATGTGGGCTGGGATTAGTGGGCTGGATTGGTGAGGAGTGTTGGGCCGAATGAAGTGGTGTTGGGGTATGAGGTGGGTTGGGCTGGCAGTGGGTTTGTGGAGTGGGCTGGTAATCGAGGGAGGCTACAGGGAAAGGAAAAGATGGATCATCTAGGAACTTGTAGGTGTGGGCTTGGGTCGGGTTAGAGAAAGGGTAAGAATGTTCATCAAAGACTACGTGACGTGAAATACGAATTCGGCCCGTGAGGGGGTCTAAGCACCGATAACCGCGAAAATCGGAAGGGTAGCCAAGGAAGACACATCGAGTGGAACGGGGGTAAATTTTGTGAGGGATGGTGGCGGTGAGATTTGGGTAGCATGCACATCCGAAAACCCGAAGGTGGTCATAGGTTGGGTGACGGTGAAATAAAGCATATGTGGGTGTAAAAAAATTGAGACGTTTGGATGGAAGTATATTGTGGAGATATGTGGCAGTGTGGAATGCTTCCACCCAAAAGTAAGGTGGTAAGTGCGCATGCATGAGGAGGGGCCGAATGATGTCATTGAGACGTCGTATCATCCGTTCGGCTCGCCCGTTTTGAGGGGATGTTTGAGGACATGATAAACGAAACGCAAGACCGTGTGTCGCGACGAACGTTTTAAACTGATGGTTATCAAATTCGCCACCCGAATCGCATTGAAAAGTTTTTATTTTACGTTGAAATTGAGTTTGAATAAATCTGTGAAATTTGGTAAAGTTGGTAAATGTGTCCGACTTGAATTTTAACGGATAGACCCATACGTAATTGGTAAAATTATCAACGATCACCATGTAATATTTATAACCAGATTTACTAAGCACGGGTGAAGTCCATAAATCGAAGTGGACTATATCAAAAGGTGCGACTGTCACAGATTGCGAATCATGAAAAGGTAAGCGTTTACTATTCGCAATTTGACTAGAATGACAGATTTTCAAACTATCTTTATTACAAGAAATAAAACATCGACTAGAAAGTAAAGATAAAATGTTTTGTCACGGATGTCTGAGTCGATTATGTCAGTTGTTGGTGGTGGGGGTATTCAAACAATTTGCGGAAGCGATGGTTGGTGCGGTGAATGGGTATAGGTCCCCCGTGCTATCATGGTGAGAAAAGGGTCTTTCCAGTTGTTAAATCCTTCAAAGAAAAACCGTATGGGTCAAATTCAATAGAAACAAAATTTTCAAGAGTGAATTTACGGACAGAAATTAAATCTTTGATGACATTAGGTGCGAAAAGGATATTGTTTAAGTGAAGGGTTTTGTTTGGTGTTTGGTATGTGGTAATACCGGATCCGGAAATTGGTAAAGATTGACCGTTACCGACAAGTATAGTGCCATTAAAAGGAATAGTAGATTGAAATTTAATTTTACGTGAGTTTGCTGTGAGATGGGACGAGGCACCCGTGTCCATGTACCACGGGTCCGGTTGAGTCAGTTGCATGGTTTGAAGGGCTTGACTGAGATTAGTTGGGCAAAAAATATTTGGGCCTGCTTGCATGTTACCTGGCCCATTCTGCGATCCTGGCCCATTCCAGGTGACATGTGCTTGCTGCTGTTGGGCTGTGAAGCCCGATGGGCCTGTGCCAGTAACATGTCATTTATGTGTTAATAACATATGTTAGGTGATAAATCCCTAACTGGGCCTTAATGTACATTGTCGTGTGTTCATGAGTTGTTTACCATATAACATGTCGTATTAGGTTGTAATAAGCCATATTAGGAATAATAAATAATTAAACAAATCCCAAAATACACATACTGTATCTTACATATAAACTACATACTTTTTGCACCGTATTATATTTCTAGATATTACACATAAAATACACATATTTGTGTATTATATTACACTCTTGATCTAGCTATAAAAATGATTTTACATCGCACTAAATTCCCGGATATTACAAATATAATACAAATATGTTTGTATCACATCACATTTTCAAATCTTATAGAGTAGGACGAACATTGTTATTCAACTAAAACAGAGAAATGGGTGCATTTGGTAGAACCTTACACGCATGGGAAAACATCTATTAGAAATTGTTTTCTGCTGATAAATGCATGAAAAGCTTGGATCGAAATCTTATTTGAATTATTATCTTCACTTCTACCCACACATCTCCTTCAAAATTGCTTTCAACCAACAACCACAAATAAAAGTCTAACAAAAATCTAATCCAGAATCTTGCATGTGTATTTACCGATGGATTTCCAACAGTAATCCATCGGTAAAAGTCTTTTTGTCTTGGTTAAAAGCACCTATCAGTAATCACCTACATAAAACCGATAGGTATTTAAACCTTTTATTATATTTTTGTGTGAACCGTTGTTGATTCATAGATATTTACCAACATAGTCTGTCAACCCATAATATTTTGTTAGCGATAATTAGTTTTCTAGTAGTGATACAAATAACATTAAATTGATCTTTAGGCATGTTATTATCATGGGTTATGATTGCTTTAGTTTGAAAGCACTCCAGGATGATTTTATATACCCCTTTTTTATATAATATTTTTCTACGCATCTAAATTGATAAATAAAAAAAATGTTTACATGCCCTTATATTGCGTGTTCATCTCAAGTAGCTACCTAAGAGTCATAGTCTTATTATAGATATTAATGTAGATTAAGAAGTAATTTTAGATAATGTGTGAGTTAAGTGTTCTAAAAGCATTCACAACAGGTTTTGTATATGTTTGTGAGTGGGTTCTGCATATTTTAGAGAGTGATTTAAAGTGGTTGTGAGTGAAGTAGAGAGAAAATGTTATTGTTCATTTGTGTATTTGTGAAAACATTGTTCACTTCTATTAATTTTTTAATATTTTTTGAAAGTAGTTGTGAGTGGAGTAGAGAGAAAAGGTAATGATAAATGTATAAAAAAATATTATTTAATTGAAAATGAGAGAGAAAAGATAAAAAATTTTAGTGTAATTATAGAGATGGAGATAGAGAAGCTGATGGGAATGTTCTAAAAAAATTAAAACAACTATATATAAATCATATATAATTATTAATAACATAACACTAGTTTTAAAATTTCGTACATAAATGATATTATACAAAAAAATGGTTTTGATTGGTTTTTTGACGAGGCTCAAAATATTTAAGAGTTATCAAATGATCAATTCTCTATATATATATTGAACAACAAATGTTGCTCATACTTTAATTTACACAAATAATTCAAAACTACTACGTTGCTCATTTTTAAACCTGAGACCTCCCTCTAAGAGGCATGTACCTCACATGAAACACCGTTATATTCTAGTAAACTAACTTTTATAAATTTCATTTTCACAACTAATGTCATTTTTATTTTACTTGAATTAACCTTTTTACTAATAATTTTAAAATCTCATATAAATAAACAAATATAATAACTAGCTTAGCCTAGTGGCAAAGGTATATACCTAATACTTCACTAAAATAGGGAGGACTTGGGTTCAAGTCTCACTTGTGACAAAAAAAGGGTCCAGGTTGGGCCATGGGGTTTTCTCACCTCTGGTGGGTTTCCTCGTGAGAGAGGTGGAGATGATCGTATGGGTTAGTGGCCCGTCAGTGATCTAAATTGCCGTTAAAAAAATATAAATAAACAATCCATTTAGAATAAGAGTAATGTACCCGTGAGTGTGTGGGCGTGGTGCCACCTCACCCCACAACGGGCGTGAAACACTGCGCCGCTGGTGGGTGAGGGGGGTGTGAGAGGCTGCAGGTGGTGGTGTTCACCTGCGTGAGAAGGGGGAATACCAAGTCAAAGTAGCCGTTTGTGGTCAAAGTAGCCGTTGTAGGCCGGAAAAAAAACTTTTTTTAAAACTATCTATATATATAAATCAATTACCACATCTTTAAAAACCTACACTCTATATATTTCTAAATACTCTCTACTTGTTTCAAATTCCAATTGATTTATCTTCGTCATCAGATTTATCATCTGACTCATCTGACGGTGAAAAGCTTTTCATTAGTGCGGATCAAGTCAGTGATGTTTATAAATTATCTAGTCGAAGAATTTTCTAGAGTTTCAAGACGAATCCGAGTCAACGGGGATCGTGCGGCTGCAAATGATTTCCTAGTGAGAGATTATTTTATGAAAAATCAAAATTATAACGATAAATCTTTTAAACGTCGGCTTAGAATGAGTCGTCCGTTATTCCTTCAAATTATTGGGGATTTAGAACGCGAGTTCGAATATTTTCAACAAAAAATATGACATATAATTACAAAGGTGTACGTCGGCAATTTGACAACTCGCGTACGAGAAGGCAACTGACTCAATGGATGAGTATTTGAAGATGGCGGATAAAATATCGCGTAATAGTCTTTTCCATTTTTGTGAAGGTATTTCTAAATTTATATATAAACTAATTTATTATGGTAAAATATAAATTAGTTTTTGTAACGTGTATGTATAATTAGCTTGTATGAGAAAATTTTTTTTTAAGGAAACCGACGAAAGTTGATATACAGAAATTGTAGGACTCACATGAGTCTGTCCATGGCCTTCCGGGGATGATTGGTAGCATCGACTGCATGCATTGGGAGTGAGAAAATTGTCCTACTGCGTGGCGAGGTCAACACCAACGCGGAGACCATCCTCGGCCCACATTAATGCTCGAGGCCGTTGCATCGAACGATTTTTGGATTTGGCATGCATTCTTTGGTGTTGCGGGATCAAACAATGATATAAATGTTTTAGATCAGTCACCTGTTTTCGACGACATCGAGAACGACGTTGCACCCGGGTCTTCTTTTATTGCTAATGACAACGAATACAGTTTTGGTTATTATTTGGGCGACGGTATTTATCCAGAATATGCTACTATTGTCAAAACATTTACCTGTTCGCAAGAAAGGGATGAAAAAAGATGACACTTTAAAAGAACTCAAGAGTTGGCGAGAAAATATATCGAACGAGCATTCGGTGTCTGAAAAAAGAAATGACATATAATTAGTCATCCCGTACGTATGTGGACGAAAGACAAAATTCGGAATGCAATGTATGCTTGTCTGATATTACACAACATGATTATCGAAGATAAATGGCGATCTATATGCACCGATTATGAAGAGTACGAGCCGGCTAATATAGAAATAATAAACGAACAGAGACAAGCAAACCGTCGGATAATCCGTTGTTCGGAAACTCATACAAACCTTAGAACTGATCTGATAGAGCATCTATGGAGCAATCGTAATTATCGTTAGATTTATTTGTTGTATTTTTACAATGTATTCGTAATCCAATTTATTAAATTAAATTAGGTTTTTTATTTATTTGTGATTTAAATAGCATTATTTTTTAATATAAATAATATATATAAATTAAAAAAATAATAATTATGTAATTATTACAAAACTGACCACCTTCGTCACACCATTACACACCTGGATGAAGGTGAGGACAAGTTCTACCAGTGTCTACGTGACACCTACATGACACATAGTATGTTCTCACATTCACACTATCATTACACATACTAATGGGAGCGTAACACCAACGTTGCCCAATAAAGTGATGAGAGATGATTGGGTAACTAACCCTTGACCTCTCCACTGTTATTCCCGCTCATTTTACGCAACCTTTCGAAAATAATATTATCGCCCGCGTCACTTTCACGTTTAAATTCTCCCCCACATGACACCTCGACTTCTTAACTCACCCACATGACATGACTACTATTTATATCCTCACAGTCACACTATATGCTTCAAATTACCAATTATCAAAGTTTTGTAATTTATAAACATTATGTTTGGGGCCCTAATATTTATGAAAAGAAAAATATCTTTAGTCTTGTTAAAATTATACGGATTTTAAATTTAAAATATGTTACTGTTACGATGTAAAATATGTTAGACGTATAATATCTTACTAGGATAGTGTAAGTTGGTATAACGACGGATGTGAAATATCGAGATGGTTTTTTCTACATGATTTTATATTTATGAGTACTAGTTTTGTTAGGATTTTGACAACCGTTTTGGTTGTATGGTATCACTAGATTAAATGTTTGTTAGTGACATTGTCAGCAGTGGTGGATCTAGAATATAATTTCAGAGGTAGCACAAATTTTTTTTACCGTACATTAAAAAAACGATAATAAACACAGTAAACACATGTACCTAATAGATTTCTTCTCTCCGGCATTTGAAAGCTTTAAATCGAGGTGGGTGGGACTTGGGGGCGACAACTTTTCTGCTTTTGGGTAAGACCAATTTTTTTTGTTTGTTAATGGCTTTAGGTTTAAACTAATTTGGGTTTTAAATCTTTTAATTAACTTGGGCTTTAAAGTTTTAATCAATAATCAGTTTTGGGCTTTTAAAAAAATATTGAAGGGTAACCAAATATATTTTTCAGTGGTAACGTAATATATAAAACGTAAAAAAAAATTACACTTCACCAGAGAAATTAAGGGGTAACACTCCTACATAGATCTGCCCCTGGTGGTGAAACACCCATATACAGTCGTTTTATGACATTAAGTATATAGATGGAATAAATGTAACAGTATGCTAACTGTTTTGTTAAAAGAAATTATAATTTTCTTTAAGTTTAGATCATCGCCAATGTGAGCGGGGTATGGGCGCTCCCACGGTGGCACTGCCCATTTGACCGGCCTTCCTCCTCACGGATTCCCCTTTGATGATTATGCTACAGAAAATACTATTGATAAAGAAAATGAAAGTTAATAGTGTCACTAGTAAAGTTGTCAGCATGCATTATTATCGACCACGAGTGATAGTGTTAAGTATTAAAATCTAATTTATGTTTTTTTTTATTTTGTCATAGTTAAAATATATTTTATTTATCTAGTTATTTATTAAATATTTTGGTTAAACTAATTATCAAATAAAAAATTATTACATTTTTCAATGAAAAACACAACGAATTCAAAGTACAAAATTTAAAATTTAAAATTACAATAAAATGAAATCCTTCCATCGTTCTCATCCTCTCCTTCCACTCTCTGCAACTCTCTCCTGTATCTTAACGAAGAAGAAACACGCACTGATACTCTCTCTCTCTCACTAGCACACACTTTCTCTCTCTATACGTGTAGATACTCACATTGTCTCTCTCTCTCTACAATACCTTCTCACTCACTCGCTTACTCCGCAAACAATGTCCTTCACTTTACTACCCAAGCACCATGTGAACCTCTGACAATCGTCTCCATCAATCTCTCTCACGTACACACTTTTTGTATATCACTTGATTTTTGGCGGATTCCTATTGGTTACTTTAACCGGCTGGATCGGTAAATGGCAGCTTCTTCATCAAGAGGAAGAAGCGGTTCACCATTCCACCACAGGAAGTCATCAAGTCCTTTCTCTTCGTCTTCGTCATCGTCGTCTTTTAAGCAGCTAATTCCTCGATCCTGCTCATCATCAGCAACGTCATTCTACGGTTCATCCGTTAACGGTTCCAGATCCACCACTCCAGGCCAAGCTAGGTCTGATTCGATGTACTCCAAAGGAGGTTACGGAGGCCGGTCGCCGGTAGGTTTTCCGTCTTCGGATGAGCTTATTGGAGAGCCGGTTGATAGTATGCCGAGATCGGGAGGAGGAGACAGTATTTCCGTGACGGTTCGATTTAGGCCTTTGAGGTAAATTGATTTGTTGATTAGTTTGAATTGAATTAAATTGGTTTTAGATCTATGCATAAGTTTGATTTTGAGCTGGTTAGGGTTTTCAGAAAAAAAAGTCGGTAACATTTGTCTGATTTGTCAACATTTTACTATTTTAGTGAACGAGAGTATCAGAGAGGAGATGAGATTGCTTGGTACGCGGATGGAGACAAGCTAGTGCGCAACGAGTACAATCCTGTGACTTCCTATGCATTTGGTACAAAATTTTGGCCTTATTCATTATTAATCAAGGAAACAAATGATGTTGTACCAATGATTAAGTGAATCATTGGTTCGGTTTATTCGGTTTTGAAATTTTTTTAGGCAAATCTGAAAACCGAATCGAATTGGAAATGTGCCTAACCGAACTGAATTCAACCAAATAAACCGATTTAAAAAACCGGTATATCCGATAACCAAACCGAAAACCGAATTCACAATTCGGATACGGTTATTCGATTAAACTTACAAATATAGTTATTCGTTAAATAGGTAAAATATATAGTTATTCTGTTAAATCGGTTAAACCGAATAAACAGATTTAAAAAAAAAGTATATCCGATAACTGAATCAAAAACCGAATTCACAATTCAGATACAGTTAGGAACCAAACCGGAAACCGAATTCACAATTCGGTTTTTAGTTTTTTTGCACACCCCTAAATTGATACTGTAAATTATGTGTGTGATGGTACTACAGATAGAGTTTTTGGATCATCTGCTGTCACCCAGGAAGTGTATGAAGTAGCTGCTAGGCCTGTGGTAAAGGCTGCTATGGAAGGAGTAAACGGTAAATTGAACATTTCAATTGCACTTATGTCCTGATAGTTTGTTCTATTCTGATTCCTGGTAGATTGGATGAAAAACAAGTTGTTTTAGCTAATGTAAGACCGCTAATGCAGGCACTGTCTTTGCTTATGGTGTTACGAGCAGTGGGAAGACGCATACAATGCATGTAAGAGTAGTTGCTACTCCTGTGAAGTTATTAGTGTTGAATGATTACTGAAGTTACATATTGAATAATTTCATCTGAAGAGGGGAGGTAAGCTAGAACACAGTTCTTTGTAAGACTTTATTCTTGATGTGAATAGTATGTCGTTATAGGCGTTCTGGGCCTCTTGGATAGTAAAGGCGACATTAAGCTCTTATTGGTGCTCATAAAACTGTGTTGCTGCTGCTCACATAAGTAAATAAGCACCAGTATGCAACTTATGCTTTTATAGCTACTAACGAAGCTTAGTGTTGACAGTAATATCTTCTTAGTTGTGTTCTTTAAGCTCCATTGGTTCAGAGCTAGCAGAGGAGCTGTCATTGGCACTAATTAGAAAGAAGTCAGTGGGGATTGGGGATTGGTCTATTTGTATAGCTGATTAGATAATTTCCTTTTTTCTTAGTTGTTTGAATGATCTCGTTAAAGTACATATTACCAGTTCTGTACTTCTGTCATAAAATTACAAAGGGAAACGCTGTTTTGATTTGAGACGAGGAAGTATGATGCTGCTATTCTGGCCACAATGCTACATAAAGGATTACTTATGATTCATGCACTTTATTCAAACTATAAGCTGGGCTTTGTTTCTCTATATATATGTATTTGTGTATTTTGTTCAGAACTCTTTCTCAATTATTTTCTCAGGGTGATAACCATTCTCCCGGAATAATTCCATTGGCTATAAAGGATGTTTTCAGTATTATTCAGGATGTAAGTGTTTCTCAGAACATTATCTTTAACATTTTAAGAATTTAAGGCATGATAATTGCAAATTTCTTATACCATACCTTTGGTTCAGTGTGTATATATGTGTATCTAATATCTGTATGTAGTTGTGCCACACTTGGTTTATTACTGACATTTTAGGAGCACAGTTTATGAGTAATAAACTCCTTATATTCACATTGCAGACTCCGGGAAGGGAGTTCCTGTTGCGTGTGTCATATCTTGAGATCTACAATGAGGTTAGTAATACCACCTAAACCACTCCTTGTAAACTAATCAAAATGCAAATTATATTTCACTTCTTACTGCCAGTATTATCATTTTCCTTGTTGTATCGTACTGTTTTTTGTGAAGCTTATTTGAATGAACTTAGTATCCTATGCTTCTTGTGTCAGGTGATCAATGATTTGCTTGATCCAACTGCACAAAATCTACGTGTTCGAGAAGATGCACAGGTTTGTGCGCTCACTATAAATTTGATTTCTTGTGTTGCGTGTGTCTTCATTTAGTATATGTTAACTGTTTTGAACTCCTTGTTTTGTTATAATTTATAGTCACTCATTCCGTCGATGTTTTAAAAATACTTCTTTGGGATGCGTAAGTCCTAGGCGTTAAACACTCACTAAGCGCTTCAACTTGTCAGGGCTGCATATTTGCCTCCAGTCTTGCTGCATCTTTTAGCAACTAGTTGTTGAATATGGTGTTCTGGAAAACCAAGCAGAAATTAATCAACTTTTCAACTTGTTTTCTATCGGTTGATTTTTCTCAATTTGGAGGGAATCGTAGCATTTTTTTTAGTATTTTGTCTCAGTAAGAATGAAACTAATAATTTGAATAAGTAATAGTCTCAGTTTTATCATCGTATGTTTAGGCAACCTGTAAATATTTTTGCTTATGCATGTGCTTAATCATCTTTCTTGTTTAGGCGATTGAATTCTAAAGGTCACTTGTTTGCCTATCTCTGGTTAATGCTTTTTATAGCATTGCTAATCAGTACATCAAGTTGGAATTTGATACTAAAGACTTCCAGTTTTACATAATTGTTGGGGCATGTATCTTTGTAGCTAAAAACAGAATTTAGTTTTTGAAGTTGAATTGTTTTAAACATTTTTCCATCTTGTTCTGTGGTAGTAGCTTTATATATTAATGTGTTTATGTGACTGTATTCCTGATTATGCTGCCTATTCCTTCATAGGGTACGTATGTTGAGGGTATAAAGGAAGAAGTTGTCTTATCCCCTGGGCATGCCCTTTCATTTATTGCTGCTGGTGAAGGTACTGCTGTATCTGACATTCTGACTGTACAATTACAGTTGTTGTATATGTGTTTATGGCTTTATGTAATATTCATCTTCTGTTGACTACTTTCTGTTGCAGAGCACCGCCACGTGGGTTCAAATAATTTCAATCTTCTTAGTAGCCGTAGTCACACAATATTCACTCTGGTATGTATTTAGTATATTGCTTATTATTACTCTTCAATTTGTGAGGCCTGTGTTTATTCTGCCTTTATTGTTTGTATTCAGATGCTCATATGTTTTCTTTTATGTTGATTTCAAATGCCTGGTGATATTTTCTTTACTTCCAGTATTGACAAGCAGTATTCTTTAGTTAAAACTGCATATCTTTTGTCTAATTTACCAATAGAGGTGCCAAAATGAGTGGGTTGGGTAATGGGTCAAAGTTGGTAATTATATGTGCTAGTCAAGTAGGTTGGGTTGGGTCGAACCACCAACATATTGCCCTTTGCTAAATCTTGTAAAAATAATAAATATATTAATTATAACTAAAATAATAATATTGGTAAATTAGTAATGTAATCTTATTTAAATAAATCGATCTAGGATGTTGTCCTTGTTCAGTCCATTTGACACATTTAACAAACAAGGACTACCTGCAATAAACCTGCCATCATATAAATAGGTTGAAATTGTCACCTCTACTCAACAAGCACTATGATTGTACATCGATAATCTAAATCAGGATTAATATTCTGCAAGGATTTAGTCAAGTGACTTGCTGCAGTAAAATATTAAGTTGGTTTGATCTATTCTCAGCTTCATTTTGTTCTGTTTGCAAGTTATTGGCAGAGGCCTGTGGTATTGCAAAGTTTATTTAAATAATATTAAATTATATACCACTTTAATTTTCCAATTGTTAACAAGGGTTTTGATTTTCTGTTAGCAAGTTACTTGCTCTTTTGATTTTAACAACTATTTACAAAATTGTCTCTAAAATATATTTGAATGGACAGATGATTGAAAGCAGCGCTCATGGTGATGAGTATGATGGAGTGATCTTTTCTCAACTTGTATGCACATTTGATTCTTAGTATACTTGACATAGTTTATTGCCGGTTTATAGTCTACTTATATAATTTTCACTTATTTATTCTAGAATCTAATTGATCTCGCGGGATCAGAGAGCTCAAAAACTGAAACAACTGGACTTAGGAGTAAGGAAGGATCTTACATAAACAAAAGTCTTCTAACCCTTGGAACTGTAAGTCACTATAGATTTCTGATGTTGCTGGAAAGTTGATATGCACAAATACTAACTCAATATGTGGTATTACCTGCTTATTTAATTGTAAATGAGCATCATTAGGTATTTAGGCACTTTCAATTCATATACTCCACCCCATGTTAAGGCCGTGCAAATATGTTGCCAATGCGACCCTGAAATGTGTGATTTCTTGCATTGCATGATCATCACCGTCCTCGTTTAGGGACAATTTCAGCTTCTAAGATGTCATAATATTATCATATATTTGTCCATGACTGACATTTTGACTATGGTTTTTGACAATTATATCCAGTTATGTGATTTTAATTGGAAATTTTTCAACCGGACTTGCAGGTAATTGGAAAGCTTAGTGAGGGGAAGGCATCTCATGTTCCATATAGAGATTCCAAGCTTACACGCCTATTACAGTCTTCATTGAGTGGCCATGGACATGTTTCAGTGAGTATATAGAAAATGCTACAAGTGACAAATATTTAGTTGAATAAATGAGTTATCTGATGAATCACTTGCATTTTCTATTTCTTTTTGTTTTACCTCTGTTCCTACCAGCTCATCTGCACCATAACTCCAGCTTCTAGTAATATGGAGGAGACGCATAATACATTAAAATTTGCAAGTAGGGCAAAGCGTGTTGAAATCTATGCTTCTCGGAACAAGGTCTGCTATGAAACTAGTATTTTATATCTTTCTCAGAAATTATTAAAACAAAAATACTAAGCCGACTGTTATATGCTATCGAAACATTCACCATCCAGATTATTGATGAGAAGTCTCTAATTAAGAAGTACCAAAGAGAAATATCAGTTCTCAAACAAGAGCTTGATCAGCTAAGAAGCGGGATGCTTGTAGGCATTAATCCTGAGGAGATAATGAGCTTAAAACAAAAGGTACGATATTGTTTTTGGGATAAGGTATGTTGAGGCCACCTATGTATTCAACTTTTTTCATCAAGGCCACCCATATATTGAAATTACTACATAAAGTATGTATCCAGTTTCGTTTATCGTATTCTGGCCAAAAACAGGACAGGTGGTGAAAATGCCCTTATGAACTTTTAAATTTCAAAAAGCATGATTCAATGTAAAAAAACTAGCAAAAAGTATAACTTTTTCCAATTCTGGCCAAAAACATGATGGATGATAAAAAACCACCTTAGAATTTCAAAAGACAGAAATACCCTTGTATCAACTTATCAAATCATTGTAAAATAACTACGGTGTTTTTGTCATTTTACAATATTCTGGCATGTTGTTGGTCTGATTGCTTTTATACTAAGTCATGCTTTCTTTAGTTCATGAGGGAATAGTAGCAGGCCAGTTTCAGTTCAACAATATTTATTTAGTGCTATATTTTTAATAGTTAGAAGAAGGTCAAGTAAAGATGCAATCGCGCTTGGAGGAAGAGGAAGAAGCTAAGGCAGCTCTAATGAGTAGAATTCAAAGGCTCACAAAGCTAATACTTGTTTCCTCAAAAAATACAATTCCTGGATTAATAGATGTATCTTCTCATCAAAGGAGTCTCTCTGCCAACGAGGATGAGGTAAGTTACATAATGTCATTAGATTCTATCTAGCTAGTAGCTACTGCTTTATTTTGATTTTATGGTGCTTAGAACTTTAATATTTGCATATTTGATTAAGGGGCTTAGAAATAATTAAGGTACTAAATATGATTACACAAAACTGTTACTAAAATACTAATCGAGAATGTTTAAAACTTTCTTATCTATATATTTGCCTTGTTGGTGTTACATCTCAAGGTGGTTGGGAGATTGGTCGCCTGGTATGAAATATGAATCGCTTAACTTTTAGCTGGCTAACCTTTTCTGTCACTGTGAAACCTGGTTTTATGCAAATTTATTGAACTTTTTTTTTCCATTTGTGTTTCCATGGATATATATATACATATAATAATAATAAGGCAGTTTAAGAGGTTGGGGGCAGTTATATTTTTGGGTCACTTTTCACTCGTTTAACCATCTCTGATTTGACCTGTTGGTGGTAAAGTATAACCCGAATCAACCATTTTTAGGTGAACTGATTGAAAATTTGAAATTGCCACCTCTAAATGTTTCTGCTTTGGATTTTTAACTGTTGTTTGATTACATTTTCTTATATGAGGCCTGAGCTTGATCTTTTTTCTCTTTGCATATGTTTCAGAATGATTCTATGCTATTGCAAAGTGAGAATCCAAACGACACTCCATCAGAAATATCTTATGAACTCAAAAACAGAAGAAATTCCAGCAATTTATCAGCAGCAGGTAGCACTATAACAGAATCAACTCAAGCGGGTGACCTAATTAATGGTTCTGGTGGCGGTGCAAACCTGCTAAAAGTATGTTTCAATACTCTTCTTGTTGCGTGGTTAACAATAATATTACCTAGCTTTTACTCCTTTGTGAAAGGGCTATGTTGGATTCGGTCAAGCTTTAGTTTTAACTCTACATAACTTGTTTAATGTGATAAAAACGCGACATTGCCTTTGAGCTCCAAGCATTTTGTATATAAGGGCATCAACAATGTAAAAAAGCGTCAATTTTAAACCAAATTTGATTTCAGTCCAATGTATGCACCAAAATCTTTGAACACTAATAAGTTTATTTTGATTAAATTATTTTTTGAAAAAATAACTACATACTTTTTTTAGAAAGTAGTTTTGTTTTATTTGAAATGAGTTGCTTTTATGAAGTTAAATTAATTAATTGCAAAAACATATATTTACGTATCTTTATAAGATATATTTACTTAATTATTCGAGAAAGTAATTAATTATAGAACTTATCAATAGAAATTAAAAATGCAAAACAATAGAATTTAATTTTCATATTCAATACTGCTCATTTTAAAGGTCTCAATGAGACTGTTTTAAATATATCTTTAGTATTAAGCATTGTTTTTTTGTTGAGTATTCTACAATGAGTAATATACATATGCCAAAAGAGTATGTCTTGATATCCTTGTTAGTCATATTTTTAGACATACAAATCATTTTCTTTAACAGTTAAATAAGTTAAGCATATACAACAAGGGTATAAAATAAAAAAACGAAGGTATAATTCAAAAGGGTTTAAATTGAACTTACGAAAATTGTGTGATGAATAGTATTAGCGTGTTACACCAAATATTGTTGTAAAATGGGAAAATGATCAGTGTCACTGTCACCAGAAAACTACACCAAATTTGGTTTCTTGGGTGGCGAAGAATTGATGATCCCTGTGTCTAACCATGCATATTGTTATGGTTCAGACACTATGATGCATTTTTTCTTCAAATATATTTCTTCTGGAATTATCGTTTTCATATCTACAGATTAAGATTTACTGCAAATTTGCAAATGTAGCATCTATAGATCTTGATCCCAGCTTTGTTATGAATAACATGTTGTTTTACTATAGGGTGTAATCTCGATAGATCAGATGGACCTTCTAGTGGAGCAAGTTAAAATGCTTGCAGGAGAGATAGCATTCAGTTCAAGTACAATGAAACGTTTAGTGGAGCAGTCTGCAAATGATCCTGAGAGCTCAAAAACACAAGTATTTCTTGTTTTTACATTTAAATTTAGCTTTACATTCAACTCTAGGAAGATATTTCTTTAATATTTTGGCCTTACAATTGAAGAAATATGGTTTTGAAAGAACCTATTAAACTTTTACGATGTTGGGACTTATATAAGATTTGTATGCTAATTATAAATATATATATTCAACAGATAGAAAACTTGGAGCGAGAAATTGAAGAAAAAAGAAGGCAAATGAGGGTCTTAGAGAAACAGATTATTGAAAGCAATGAAGCTTCAATTTCTAATACATCGTTGGCTGATATGCAACAGGTAGTCTCTTTATTTAGTTTTTAAGTCTCATTTTTGTCGCCTTTGTATTTACAAACCTATTATTTTTTAGAGTAAACTGCCATTTTCGTCCCTGTGGTTTGGTCAAAATTGCCATTTTCATCCAATAGTTTGTTTTTTTGTATCTGGGTCCTCATGGTTTTAAAATATTGCCATTTTCATCCTTGTGGTTTTAAAATATTGCCACTTTCATCCGGTCAGCTAACACCGTCCGTTTTTCTCAGTTAAATGAGGGGTATTTCAGTCCTTTTACTTATTTGTTTTATTTTTTCATCTTTTTTACTCTCACTTTTTAATCATCCCCAATTTAACCTCTAATTTAATCATCCACCTGCTGGCCTTCTTCCTCTTTTCCTGACCAGTTTCCGACGACCACCACTGGAACACCTCCGTCGCTTGTTTCTATGATTAAAAAGTGAGAGTAAAAAAGATGAAGAAAATAAAACAAATATGTAAAAGGACTGAAATACCCCTCATTTAATTGAGAAAAACGGACGGTGTTAGCTGACTGGATGAAAGTGGCAATATTTTAAAACCACGAGGATGAAAATGGCAATATTTTAAAACCACGAGGACCCAGATACAAAAAAACAAACTATTGGATGAAAGTGGCAATTTTGACCAAACCACAGGGACGAAAATGGCAGTTTACTCTATTTTTTATTTATTCAGTTGCAAGTTTATTTTATTAACATGTGTTTTCGTTTTTATACATAGACAATGATGAGATTGATGACACAATGTGATGAAAAGGACTTTGAACTTGAGGTATGTATCCTTCTAAATAATGCCATAGTTTTTTTTTTTCTTTTTTTTTCTCTGTGTTAAATACACAACAGTCTTCTTTTTGCAAATGAAAGTATATATTATTATCTTCCGAATGTATTATGTGATATATGGGATTCTCTACATTACATGATTAGTTTTTTTGTGTTAACATGGTATTTAGATTGAACGCAATTTTTATTTGTCTTCCTTGTTAAAATTCTTTACATCCACAGATCAAGACTGCAGACAATCGCATTCTGCAGGAACAATTGCAGAACAAGGTATACTTATATTATTTGAATTCATTTCATTACATTTGGTTCATGGCATTGCTAAAACTAGTTCAAAAAACATGTTACACTGTTGAATCATATTTCCTTATTTTGACCTTTTTTTTTAATTATAGTGTACTGAAAATAAGGAGCTGCAAGAGAGAATTACATTACTTGAACAGCA
Organism: Smallanthus sonchifolius; assembly: GCA_023525975.1. Taxonomy (NCBI): domain Eukaryota; kingdom Viridiplantae; phylum Streptophyta; class Magnoliopsida; order Asterales; family Asteraceae; genus Smallanthus; species Smallanthus sonchifolius. The sequence goes on along the minus strand of CM042024.1, from coordinate 3,959,240 downwards.
GTTGGCTGCAGCCCAGAGTGAGAAAGCCCTGTCATCATCTAGACATCATGGATCTGAAGAATACATTGATGAATTAAGAAAGAAAGTTCAAATTCAGGTAATTGATATCAAGCTAATGGTGGGGTAGTAGGTCGTATTGTATGTACATGCGGAAAAAGAAGGGGGGGGGGTCTGGTAACTGATGCTAACAGTTTGGTACGGGTCGAGTTGATCGGTAACTCCTTTTGCCCATTTTTAAAAATAATTAGAGGTTTTTATATGATTATAGAAATTATATATATAATTTTTTACAATAATCTAATTCTCTTGTATAAAATGATCTGGGTGGGTTGGATGATCAAAACGTGTAATTTTGGTACAACTCAGATTGACGTTAAAAAAAATTGTGTCAAATATGATTAAGAACTAATATTATTTCAACAATAATCTAACTTTTATGCATTAAAATTACACTTTGCGATTTTCGTTCTGTATAATCCGTCAAGTTTATTTTTTATTTTACATTTACATGCTTGACCCGCCAAATTGTATCAAATAAAATCGCTTTCTAGATTCATAGTTACAGTAAAGACCTCAATAATGAATACCTTCAGGACCGGGAAAAATGTTCGTTCAGTGAGGTTATTTATTTATAAATAATGATAATAATAATAATAATAATAATAATAATAATAATAATAATAATAATTGTTACCAAGAGAAAATGATTCATTTGGCGAGGTTATTCATTTATCGAGGTTATACTTGACAATTTTAGTTAATTTACGGTGTTGTAATTTAGTTAATTTTCATATTTCAACCTTTTGAGCAGGAGGTAAAAAATGAGAAACTAAAGCTTGAGCATGTTCAAATTCTAGAAGAAAACAGTGGATTATCTGTACAAAATCAGAAACTATCTGAGGAAGCATCCTATGCAAAAGAATTAGCATCTGCTGCAGCTGTCGAACTAAAGAATTTAGCCGGGGAAATCACCAAACTTTCCCTACAAAATGCAAAACTTGAAAAAGAGTTGGCGGCTGCTCGTGGAGGTAACCGCTCAAAACCGGGTCGAAATGGACGGGTATCGGGCCGTGTCAATGATGAGTTTGACTTTGACTTAGAAGATTTAAGAAGAGAGTTGCACACAATGAATCGAAGGGAAGCAAATTTTGAAGCTGCATTGGCTGAAAAATATATTATAGAAAATGAGTACCGGAAAAAATCTGAGGAGTCAAAGAAAAAAGAAGCAGTTTTGGAAAACGATTTGGCAAACATGTGGGTTCTTGTTGCTCGGTTGAAGAAAGAGGTTAAAGGATCAAATATTAATAATGAAGCATGTGTTGAAATAAATGAAAATGTGAATGAACCGAGATTAGATAATAATGGTGATTTGAATAATTCGGTTAAAGAAAGGCAGGTTTTGGATGTTCAACCAGTAGTTCATGATGTGCCAAAGGAAGAGCCCCTTGTTGCTCGTTTGAAGGTAATTTTGTTATTTTGAGCCATCTTTTTATCTTGGGTCGGGTTGAAAGGGGTACTTCTAGTACAAATTGAAACAGGTGAGGTTGACCTGCAAACTCATTTTTGTCATTTTTAAAGATCTATTAGACAATTAATTAGTAAATCATGGGTGAACTTTACCTGTTCAACCTACAGTCCCCCCTTTTTTATTTGATTCGACTTATTTGTCCCGTTCAAGATAAAACAAATCCCTGATTAAGTGAAGTGACATATCACCACCTATACTTGTTATCCTTTAGTTTTAGGTCAAACCGCAAGAAAACGCAACGACTTTGTTTTATTGAGCTTCCCTTTAATACAGAGATCACTGGTTGAAACGGGTCAGGGTGCCCTGCAAACAACTTTTTGCCCATTTAAAGATTTTTTTATATATAATTAATGTGTTAGTTATTTTTACAAAACAATATTCGTATGATGATAACCTAAATCTTAAAAAAAAATGATTTAGAAGGTTGTATACATTAAAATTAGGGTTTGTGTGACTTTTACCCATTTGACCCGTTTGTCTTTTACTATAAATTTTTATTTGACATTTGGCCCGTTTAAGGTAAACCAATACCTAAATGCTTTTTAACTTAATAATTTAAAACAATGTTTTTTTTTATGGTTCATCATTAATCAATGTGGCATCCAGGCTCGAATGCAAGAAATGAAGGAGAAAGAACTTAGTTACAATGGTCAGAGTGATGCAAATTCTCATGTTTGTAAAGTATGCTTTGAATCACCGACTACAACAATGCTTCTTCCTTGCCGCCATTTTAGTTGTAAGTTGCTTCAAATTATCCCATTTTATTTGAACATTTTCTTTTATGTGTTCCCGAGTCTCATTTAAGGAGAGAAAAGAAGGGAAAAGAAAAGAAGGGGGAAGGAAACTTTGTTCCAGAGTTTTTTTTTGAACGGGAAAAGAAAGGAAATGGATGTGTGTTCCAGAGATTTTTTTAAGGAGGGAAATGGAAGGAAAACAAGCTTTATATTTATCCTTCCAAAATGGAGAGATTTGGAGAGAAAGGAAGAGAAGGGAAGAGAAGGGAAAAGAAAAGAAAGGAAAAGAATCCTTTCTTTTCTTTTATTTCCTCTAGTAAACTCGGGAACATAGCGTACCATCTATTAAAGTTTGACATACTCATTTTGTATTATAATATCTTGTAATTTATTTTGCAGTGTGTAAATCTTGCTCAGTTGCGTGTTCCGAGTGCCCAATTTGTCGTACAAAGATCGCTGATAGAATTTTTGCTTTCACCTCTTGATGCTTGCTTGCAAATCACCTCCTATTAAAATGAAGGTATATCAAACTTCTTGTTTCTGATATAGTTTGAACAATATCTGTGTCCTTTTTCGTAATTTTACTACTCATTCCCTCCCAAATAATGTCCAATAAAAACACACATTTTAAGAGATTGCCAATTTCACCCTTAAGACCTTAATGTGTTTATGATACTAATTGTCTTGGAAGCTTGCAAAACAATCTAATGATTAAAGTTTTTAAGGTTAAAATGGGAAAGTTTATAAATTATGATCATCCATTTTTGAAAATGGACAAATTAAAATAGAAATATGGACAATAAATTTGGGACTTTTTTTGAGGCCATCCAAGTTTTTGACTTTTTTTTTTCCTTCAAATGTTGAATGAAAAAAATACCCTCAGAAAATTTGAAAAACAAAAAATATTTTTGATGAGGTGTTAATGTGTTATAGGCTAGAATTGTAACCTTCAAAAAAAGTTGAAGGTTATTTTCGTCAGGGTTAGGTTATACATACCCCCTTCCTACTTGTCGTACCCTCTCCCCTACAAAAATAACTTTTAAACTTGTCATTTTACCCCATTTGAAAAATCATTATTTATAAAATTGTTATTTTAAGTTTAAAATCACTTTCTATAATATAAAACGTATACCCCTCCCCTCTCCTACTTGTCGTACCCTCCCCCCCCCCCCCCCGAAACAATAACTTTTAAACTTGTCATTTTATCACATTCGAAAAATCATTATTTCTAAAACTGTTCTTTTAAGTTTAAATTCACTTTCTATAACATAAAACGTATACCTCTTCCCTCTCCTACTCGTCGTACCCCCCCCCCCCACACACACCAAAAAAATAACTTTTAAACTTGTCATTTTATCACATTCGAAAAATCATTATTTCTAAAACCGTTCTTTTAAGATTAAAAGCATTTTCTATAACATAAAACGTATACCCATCCCCCCTACTTGTCGTACCCCTCATCCTCCTTGTCGTACCCCCCATCCTACTTGTCGTACCCCATTTTACCCCTTTCGAATATCCATTATTTATAAAACCATTTTTAAGTTCAAAAACACTTTCTATAACCCTAAACGGGTTAGGCTATACATCCCCCCTTCCACTTGTAAGAACCAACCCCCCTCCGGAAAAATAACTTTTAAACTTGTCATTTTACCACATTCGAAAAATCATTATTTCTAAAACCATTTTTTAACTTTAAAAACACTTTCTATAAAATAAAACATACCCCCCCATCACCACCGCAAGTCCGCCACAACCGATAAAAAAATAAAACGTATTTAAAAACACTTTTTCTAACTAAGTTAACGAAATTGGACTAAAAGCGTTAAGAAATGTAACCTCAGGGACTCGTACTGTTAAGGAGGGACTGAATCTGTTAATAGCAACAAACCTCAGGGACGAAAACTGCAGTTTACTCTTTTTTTTTTACAAAACGTCATTAAAAATATAATCATATAATGTTTTTAAAAAATATTTAAAACTAATGATCTGATATTTATTCTTGACTCAAAAATATAAACTTAAACAACTAATTAACCAACAATGACTAATTAACAAAAAAAGACAAAAGTAATAAAAAGAAAGCAGAAAGGTTGAATTGTATTCATTTGAAAACATAGGGAGGGAGTGCAACAAGTAAAAATCAGTCAAAGAGGGTATGTATAGCACGACCCTTTTTGTCATCCGTGTTTTCAACCAGAATTGTACAAAAGAAACCAGATACATAATTGAAATTAAATAAGATGAAACTACTTTGTAAAAAAAATGGCAAAATGCCCTCAAATGTTGACATTTATTCAAAGAATTTAAGGCTATTCTCGTCATCTTGACATTTTTTTTGTTAGAATTGGTGTATAAATAAAACCAGATGACCTCCACATACATTCTCAAATATTATATGAAATTAAATACCAATCGAATATCTAAAAAGTAATAATATATTATATCTTAAACAATTATTTCTTATAATTTTAATTTATAATTTTTTTCTGAATTTGATTTGCATATTAATAATGATTTGTATGGGTTGCAGGAGGTGTATCAACCGCCTGCTGGTTTATATTTTGCGTCCCATAGTAGGTGTCATTCTTTGATTGGTCATGCTGTGTATGTAAACTGCTACTTGTTATAAAAAAAAGGTATAAAAAAAGGTATAGTACGATTTCTGTTTTCTGCATCTTATTAGCAACCTTATAAAAAACATGAAATAAAATCTAACCGAATACAAGTTGTTTTAAAGTGTTCGCAATGTTTATTAAAACTATTTATCTGCCATATGTGTTATACAAAAATAAAAGATAATGGGTTTCACTTGAAAAGGAGAAGAGAGAACGGTAGGGCAGGGTGATGTGGCACGTGCAAGGGTTACACTGAGGGCTGATATTAGCGTCACATCAGATTTTACAGTAGGGGAGTGGTTTCATATTTCTACACCCCTTCACGTCAGCGTCACATCAGATTTTACAGTTTTTCCACATTCTCCACGTTAGAGGGAAATGATTCTACATTTTCACACTGAACGTCATTTTCTTTTTCTAATTTAATTTAATATTAATTTGTTTTAATAATTTAAAAAATAAATAATAATAAATTAATAACATTAAAAAAAGAAAAAATAACATTATTAATAAAAAAAAGGAAAAATACATTAATAATAAAAAAAGGAAAATTAAATTAAAAAGTTAATAATAAAAATAGACTTTAATTGTTGTCCGAGTCGAGATGGAGCATCAAATCTTGACGAAGATTGTTGTGTATCTCACGGTTGCGTTTGTATTGTTCGTTTACACTTTGTTCGTTTACGGTTACGTTTGTATTGTTCGTTTACACTTATGTAGGATGATGTAAGTGTACATAACACGTCTTATTCTTTTGAGCTTTCACGAACGTGCCGGATTTTTCACTATTTGAAATCTTTGTTTTAGTACACCAAAAGCGCGTTCAATGTCTTTTCTTGCCGATTCTTGTCGACCTTTGAAATATTTTCTAGCTTCATCTTCCGGATACGAAAACGATTTCACAAAAGTAGCCCACTCGGGATAAATACCATTGTCTCTAATTATTTCAACGAGAGTAGCGGCAACCGTTTGGAAAAAAAGTGGAGCGACACCTTCGGATTCGGAAGCGGGTGAATTGAGGGAATCAATTTGAGAGTTTTGGTTGGAATGGTTTGGAGAGAACTGTTTGATTTTTATAACTTTCAGTTTGTATATATATATAGAGGTAATTAAATTTAAAAATAAAAAAAATTAAATATTTATACCATTGGGCAACGGCTCAATGCCACCCAACGGTCACTTTTCTTCCTCCCACGAGCATGCATATCTCCACGGTAATGAACCACGGCCGTGGACCACGCCAGGCGGGCGTGGTGTTCCACGCCAACCACGTTGCCACCTCAGCCTCCACGGCTGTTTCACGGGGGTAGTCCCCTCAGCCTTAGTGATGATCTAAGAAGTGGCTAAAAACACTAATTTATAAATTTAAACATGTGCACAAAATCATTTCCTTATATTGTTAGAAAATCATGTTTTTTAACCATATCCAAAGTATTCATTAGATATATTGACATTTAACTATAATATATTTTAAAGCGTGCTTAATTACAAGATCAAACACTTAACTTATATTTTTTTGATGAAGCCAGATCAGCCTACCTGAATTCTGGCCATAGATCCCTCTTCCGCGTTCTCTCTTCTCTTCTTACGAACCTCTTCTTATTTCTACCACCCTCTCACTTAACATTCCATTTTCCTCCACGAATCGTTCATAGACACGGCGTTGTCACTCCCTCTCTCCTCTACGTTTATTGGCTCTTCTTCCACCATAGGCCATCAACCCTCTCTTTTACATCTGCCATCCAAAGAGTTCAAAAACGTGTATTGCAGGTGCTCTTATATGAAGTATATAGTCATAATAATTTAATATGAATTCTTGAATTAATATCAAGAATTCCTCTTATTTTTTTGGTACACAAACTTTTTTTTCGAGAATACGAATTTTTTTACAGAGTATAAAATAGTTTGAGTTTGTATATTTCAAAGACATTTCTATAGATCACAATTAATTGTTGATTTAATAAAATCTTGCTACATAGTTATTCTCCTTTTTCTTACGAACTTTTTTTCAAGAATGCGAAACTTTTTATAGAGTATAAAATAGTTTAAGTTTGTATATTTCAAGAAAATTCACAATTAATTGTTGCTTTAATAGGAAAACTTCACAAAATAGTAACTAAGTTTTCCAAGTTTTCTATTTAAGTCGCTCAAAGTTTTTTTGTCACTCTAAAGTCACTCAACTTTCACTAAGTGTTCCAATCCTATGTAATATTTTTATAAATGTATAAATTTTTTAAAATTGAATAAGGCAAATGAAATATATATGAATATTAGCTACCAATAAGTGAAATTTTTATTTCAATTAACTTAAAAAAGGAGGTATTAGTGAAGAAAAAAATTCACCAAATAATAAACAAGTTTCAAAATTGTTATATTTAAGTCGAATTAGAAAAAAATAATTGTTAAATAGTAAACAAGATTCATATATGTTTCATTTATCTCATTTAATTTTAAAAAACTTAAACATTTATAAAAATATTACATATGATTGAAACACCTACCGAAAGTTGAGTGACTTTAGAGGGACAAAAAACTTTGAATGTGTTAAATGGAATACTTAAGAAACTTAATTACTATTGTGTAAAGTTACCCCTTTAATAAATTAGAAGATTATTTTTATATGATATAAACACTACTCGTATAGATATAGTACAAAATAATTTAACATAATTTTCTCATATAATATAAGAGACAAATTCCTGAAGACCTATCAATAAATTATAAACCTACATGGAAACCATATAGTCAAAGTATAAAGGCTAACGTACTCTTCCCACATTATACTCAATGTTAAAAAACAATGTGAACGTCTGAGGGTAATTTATAAATAACAAACATGCAATCCAACTCGTAATGACGGATTCAAGAATTTTTTTTAAGAGGTTCACTGTTTTTAGATGCTCCAATTTCATAGAGTAGAACATAAAAAATTTCAAGTCGGTTCGATGGTTCGGTTCGGTTCGGGTCGGGTAAGGTTTATTACATAACAAAAATACGATATAATAATAAAAAAACATCTTTATTAGAAATTATAAATACATAATAAAAAATAAAATAGTATTTATGAATTAAAAAAAAATAGAGTTGTTCCATATGAGTTTTCTCTAACACATAGTGGCATTCACTACCGCAGCTAAACATAGAGTTTCACCAATCAGTGATGAAGAAGAACCTCATAGCAATAATATAAACAATCCGGCCACCACCCACACAAGGGCGGCTCAAACTTTTTTTGCTTTAAATTCTACATTTTATCCATAAATTCTAAAAACCGGGTAATTAAACTTGTTTTAAAACAGATAATTGAACTTTAATCCAACCAAGAATAACTCAAATCAAAACTCACAATTTTTCAAAACTTTAAACCAACTGCCTATTTATATCCTTCCCCTAGGGGAATAAACACAATCTTATAATGAAACCACACACATACATTTAACTAACTCAAGCAATTAGCCTATTGAATAAACACTATGATATGATATTATAATTAAACCACATACATACACACATACAGTTAACTAATTCAAGCAATTAAACTATATATGCAATAAACACTATGGTTTCATCTTATCATTAAGCCACACATACAATTAACTAATTCAAGAAATTAATTCATTCAAGTTCTAGGTCTTTGCAACAATCTTAACATTAGATAATTAATTTGTCATGACCATACAACAAAAAACACTTTATTTGTTTCCATGAATACAATGTATAATTAAGACTATCAACAAAACACAATTGATCATACCTTGCTCACAATATAATCAATTAAGCATGCAGTTTGTCAGCAAAACATAAATCGAAGAAGTTGTTACCTGATTTCAAGAACAAGAAATTGAAAAAGAAACCACAATGAAGAAGCAGAGAAGCTTGTAACTAAGTCGATTAAAACAATAAATTGAGGAAGAAACCAAATTGTAGAAGCAACAACCAAGTTGATTGAAGCAGATTGATAAATTAGAAAGCATCAATTGGGGGCATCATTAAGAAAGCTGATTGATAAAGAAGACAACAAGTGAAGCAGATTGATAAAGAAAGCAACAAGTTTAAACAGATTTAAAAAAAAATACTATAAGGGGAGAGATTCGAACACAAGACCTCTTTTTTACAAACCAAGGCTTAAACCACTACACCACTTGTTCTTCTTTGTTTAGGGGTTCACCCAATATTTTTTAAGGGGTTCACCCAAGTTTTTCTATATAGTTTTCTACTACAATTTCGAAACTCAGGGGGTTCCGGTGAACCCCCTCGAGCCTATGTAAATCCGCCCCTGCCAACCCCGCTGGTTGTGCTCTGGCGCTACACACAGGAGGTCTCCGACTCGAGCCACTTCCCATGCTTCTCTGTGTTTTTTTGTGCTTTTTCCTATTCTGTTTTATTAATTTTTTGCAAATCCAAGAATGCATACTTGCACAATGGTCTCAATCCAAAGCCTCCATGGAGAGGCTCAAAGGTCGAATCCCTCCACTCGGCGGTATTCTTTTTACTTTCTATTCTTTTTCGACTTTCTTTTATTATTATTATTATTATTATTATTATTATTATTATTATTTCCGTCAATGAAAACAACTACTACCTTTCACAAACCATTTCTATGACTTTGTTTTGGTTACAAGACGCCTTTTTGTATAATTTATCCTAATATTGTGTAAATAATTTTTTTTTAATTTTGTATTGAATGGTAACCAAACCAATGGGTTTCGATCGATGTAAAATATGAGTCGATATCCTTTTAGGCATGTCACGACTTTACTTTTAGGTTTTCTTTTTCATTTGCTATAGTGAGTGTCGGTACCGTAACGAACCGAATCGATACCAACCGAATTCCCGCCACGTTACGGGGATCCCACTAGTGTAAACTTAAACGACAAACGCCTCGGTGTCACTTCCAGAGAGAATTTGTCCCTAAACTTATCGCCCGAACGCTCCGTCTATTTTATTTTTGTTTATATAAATAGTAGTAGTCGCTATATTTATTATACATATCTATCTAAATACGCTACTAAAATCATGACTTTAGATGATTAATTTTTTTTTAAATATTTTAATGCATTTTAATACTAGTTTTAATCCACTTATTTTATTTTTCACTACATTTTAAATTTAATCCTTTTGAATAATTTGAGATGAAATAAATTATGTCATTTCTTACTATAGACAATTTACTATTTTTACCCGTAATAACAACATACTTGTTAATAAGATAACGCACCTTGATATCTTGAAAATGTGACCACGGCGGAAGTATGGATTTTAAGGGGAGAAAGACATTCACAAATTGAGCATATTGTGTAAAGAATTTATTTATACGAATAATACTTTTTTTATAAAATACACCGGCTCTTGTTAACGTACTTTTTATAAGTCCCTAACCTCACCCTATAAATAGAGCCCCTATTCCTCATTTATTATTCGCATCTCAACGGTCCTCTAGGGCTCTCTAGCTACTAAAGGTCATTCTTCTCATCTTCTGGAAGATTATAACTTAAATCCTTCCATTTTAAGTAAGTTCTTCTTATGTTCTTACTTTTTCTTTCAAATTCCCTAATAGATAGCTTATATCTATGATTCCCTAACATGTTTATGTTATAATAATATACCTATCCAAGATCAAAAGCCCTATTTTAATTAAACTTGTTCAAACTTTTATTTAAAAAACTTGGTTTTGATATTTCTTGTTCCTTTAAATGTCTAAAATCATGTTTTTACTAAAACTCTTTATTTTCAAATTAAACTTTTCTAATATTCAACTGATTTCATTTCTATCCATACCAAATTTATATTTACACTTTAACCCTTATACTTTCCAAACAAACCCTAAACTTGATCTAGTATACCGATAAAGTAACCATTCAACCGGTATGTAGTTATCTGACAAGCAGAAAGTTCTGTCTAAGGAAAGAGTGTGTATAAATCCCTCCTGGACTCGTCATTCTTTCCTATAAACTTTTCTGTTTGAGGTACTACTCTGGAATGATAACCACTCTAGTATACGACAACCACCTTCCTTTATTTACAATAACAACCCCTCTAATATTCAAAACTTGTTTCCGATTAACTTAACAAACTTACTTAGGGAATCCTTAAGGCATTCAAATCCAAGTCACTACAAGTTCAAGTTCAACCCTTTCACTTGTAAGGTGAGTTCATAGCCCCTATTTTATTTCTACTTTGGGGTGGAAAACATGCTCATATATCAAAACTGAAACCAAGTTCTCGAGTCAAAACTATACTTTTGCAATCAATAACAAACTTTATAATTCTAGTAAAACTAAACATGTTTATACATGTTGCAATGTCACTTTTAACTACAAAGTCTCTCTTATTTCTAAAACTACACAACCATTAACTTCGGGGAAGCCACGGGAGTACGTAAATAGATCTATTGGCCTGACTAGCCCATCCGGTCCTCGGGTTGATGCATGCCAATCAATTCTGAGCAACTTTGTCACACCCTCAAATTCCACCTACGGGGTTCTACCATGAGGCGCGTGACAAATCAGGATCGTAGTCATCGGTCATGTTGAACGGCCACTATATGAATTTAAAAATACCGAGTTTGCACATTCAACATGAGTAAAACGCGGTTTCATAGTTTAAGTTGCGGAAGCATACATTAATATAAAACTCAAAAGTAATTACGCACAAACAAAGCGCCAAGTAATGTAAATAATGTGTAATAAATCATTGTTCATTTAATGATAAAACCAATGTGACTCCATGATGCATCCTAGTCCTGATGTGTACCATAGTGACCTGAGAAAACATGCTTAAAGTGTCAACACAAGTTTGGTGAGTTCACAGGTTTGTAAGTAAATAAACTGTTTGAGCGTTAGCAGGATCCACATACATAAGTCACACCTATTGTTAGCAAGACAAAGTACAAGTTACTCTAAGTGTTCGCAACCGAAGCTGACTGTTTGTGTTTGAATGCCTTCCGTCATTGCTAACATCAACAATGGCAAATGTTTAGGACAATTTACACCCGTTCGACCTCCAATCGAGCTAGCGCGACTAGCCCGGGTGGGGTTTGTCAAACCCAGTAGTACTACTTGAATTTCCTCGCTATACACCTTATACTAACGGTTCGAGAATATAAGGACTTAGTATGTTATGTTTGCGCTTAAGTAAACAAGTGGTAATGAAATATTATGTTATCCGTGTTTGTTTGTGTGCATGTTTCTCCCCCAACAGAAAAACAAGTAAAAAGGGGCCGTGAAACTCACCTTAGAGCGCATGCTAGACTGTAAGTGTTGTATCGGTGGCCCGCTAAAGGCTACCTATCATGTATAAGTCTATAAGTGTATGTTCGTGTTGGTTCATATGAACCCTTAGTATCCAAACAATCCAAATTGTTTATAGGTTTTGAAACGGTTAACATGTTTGACTAGTTTGCCCAAGTTTGACTTTTGTTGACCAAGTTGACCTGACGACCCGTTGGTGACTCGATTAGTGATTTAATGTTTGTTTAGTATACTAATACACATAATATACAAATAGTTCATGTTTCACGATACATACATGTTTCACAAACTTCTTAACATGGCAAGCTATGAACATTCAATGTATTTGTACCAACAAAGTTACTATCATTAGTAATGTATGAACATGGGGTTTCTATAATACGTTTGCATGATTCTAATATGTTTATGTAACCATACTAATGTATAATAGATCATTACATCATGTAATACAAGTTTATGAAGTCAAGTTCCAAAATCTAAAAGTTTCTACTTTTATAGTAAACTATGAACAATCTCCATAATTTCTACAAACAACTCTTTAGCATGTTTTAATACATTCATATTAGCCTACTAGTATCACACCACATCATTATGCACATATTAAACTCATACAAAATTTGCAACTTTTTAATAAAGTTTCCTCTTTAGAAAATCATTCGATTTCTAGCTTTGTTAATGAGATTCAACGCATCACAACAATTACATACAACCTAACTAGCATAATTACAACCATAAACACCATCCATTACATCTAACATAAAATTCTATAACTTCACATAATCAAAAAGTTTCCTCTTTAGGCATGTTGTGGATCATACACATTTAGGGTTTCATCATAAACAATATAATCATTACATAGATACAATAACATCAAATAAATAACAAGTCACCAACATTTTTACAACATTTCATGTTTGGATGAACTAGCATAATTACAACCATACAACCATAAACACCATACAACCTAACTAGCATAATTACAACCATAAACACCATCCATTACATCTAACATAAAATTCTATAACTTCACATAATCAAAAAGTTTCCTCTTTAGGCATGTTGTGGATCATACACATTTAGGGTTTCATCATAAACAATATAATCATTACATAGATACAATAACATCAAATAAATAACAAGTCACCAACAATTTTACAACATTTCATGTTTGGATGAACTAGCATAATTACAACCATACAACCATAAACACCATACAACCTAACTAGTATAATTACAACCATAAACACCATCCATTACATCTAACATAAAATTCTATAACTTCACATAATCAAAAAGTTTCCTCTTTAGGCATGTTGTGGATCATACACATTTAGGGTTTCATCATAAACAATATAATCATTACATAGATACAATAACATCAAATAAATAACAAGTCACCAACATTTTTACAACATTTCATGTTTGGATTAACTAGGGTTTCATTCTAAACCATGGGATCATAAAAGTAACGAAATCGAATGGAAAAACTTACGTAGAAGTGTTAGCAATGCCTAGGATAGACCGGATACAAGTTCATGTAATGAAAACTAAGTTGCTGCTTTGATCACGCTAAGATTTCAAGGACTTATGCTTTAGAGGACTTAGCTAGATATTGACAAAAGAAGATTTATTTGTTCTACTTGTCTTGTTTGATTTCTTTGTAATTAATGTAATCAACTATTCAATTTAACTTAATAGAAATTTCTTTTGATCCATGTGTAATGATTTAATTTCGTTGCCCCCTCGTGTTTCCGCCTTGGCGGGGGGTGTGACAGTTTTGATTTCATCGACTGCTTATATTTACTTTCTTCTTTGTTTTTGATCTAATTTAATTTTTCTTTTGGATTGATTATGATAATTTTGGGTGTTTTTGACCTAATTTAATCTTTCTTTTGGGTTGATTATGATAATCTTGGGTTTTTAGTGGTTGACATCACAGTAAAAAATTTTTTTATGGTGTAATTTTAAAACCTTAATAACTTTTTCATACATTATCATTTAAAAAAAATTACACCATAAAAATTGAGCATTTTTTTATCTTTATTTTGATTACAATATTGCTATATTAAAAATAAACTTTTTAACATGTCAAATTTATTCGATACTACATATATGTATTATGATCATACTACATATATGTATTATGATCATACTACATATATGCAGTATCATCATATGATCATATTACATATATGTGGTATCATCGTATTGCATATACTGCATATATACAGTATTATCATACTGCATACGTATATGTAGTATCATCATAGAGTATTGATACTACATGTATGTAGTATCGAAAAAGTCCGACATGTTAATTTTTTATATAACAATATTATACCCAAATTAAAGATAAAAAATGTTTAATTTATTGGTGTAAATTAAAAAAAAAAACAATAACGTGTGAAAAAGTTATTAAGGTTTAAAAATTGGGGGGGGGTTGGTTTTCTCATGAAAATAAGTTTTCTCATAAACCCAACCATATATATATGTGTGTGTGTAAGGGTTCTAGAGAAAACCATAAGTTAGGCAAAACCAAGAAAACCACTTTTAAACCATTGATCAAAATTGATCAATGGTTGAAATGCATTAATGACAAATTTGTAAATATTTAATAGATAATAAATCTAATTAAATGCTCCAGGGGTATATTTGATAGATTTTAATTTTCTTATTTTGGAAACAAACAAAATTCCTTAATCTAAATCTCTCTCTCTCTCTCTCTCTTTCTCTCCACGCAAAATCAGATTCACTCTAAATCAAAACTTGTGTTTTTTTTCATATGAAGTTTTTTGTCGGTTTTCATCACCTACATATATGCTTACGTACATGTAAACATGTACACATATATGCTTACGTATGTGTAAACATGTTTATATATATATGTAAATATGTGTCAACAAAAAACAATATAATGGAGAAGAAAAACCGAGTTACATATACGTAGCTCAGAGAATGGGTCAGTGGAACACAAAAATGGGAAGTACAATAGAGTTACGTATACATAGCTCTTATGAGTTACGTATATATAACTTATACGAAAAAAAATGTAGATCAAATTTGAAGTTGTACCGGATAGTACATAACTTGAAAATTACAATTCAAATGAAAAACCATGATCTCAAGCACCCACAATTAAAGAAATCGAAATCACTGAGGCCGCCGTTATCATCCATGGCAACCCAAATATGACTACTATCATCTCAAAAGAAGTGAAACAATTTGAAGAATACAAAATATACGTAGCTTGAATGTGAGATTGTACAAGAACAATGGAAGAAGATGATTGAACTACTGTCTCTCCATCCTCATCCTCTCCCTTCGTTTAGTTTTACGACTTCCGGTTGCACTGTTGTTCTAGACGTCGTCGTTGTTCACTTTCGTCCTGTTCCGACTCCGGCAATGCTTAAAAAACGGCTCGGGATACTTTAATACGTCTTAATCTCGTGGTAGCACACACTCGCCACCACCATCCCTGTCCAAACACCACTATCATTGATAGAAAATTAATGCCATCCCTGTCCAAACACCACCATCGTTGATTGAAAAATTGATTGAATCTGATGCATGCTATCATTTTGAATCTCATATGCAGTGGCACCTTTCATTTCAGCAAAACTTACCTCAATCGATTCTTGGTACGTAAATATGTGGCCCGAAAATGAGTTATCCCTGTAAAACCAACCAAAAAAATATAAACAAATCTCCAAGATTCCACCCACAAACAATCTTTTAATATGGAGAAAAAGTAAAGCTTGCCTCAATCGATTCATGGTATGCAAACGAGTGGCCTGAAAATGAGTTATCCCTGCAAAACCAATCGGAAAATATAAACAAATATCCATGATTCCACCCACAAACAATCTTTTAAATTTCCAATTGAAAATTCAAAATATAAAACATAAAATTTGGAGAAAAAGAAGGGATTTTCTTGGAAAAACAATAAATATTAAGTATATATTAATGTACATTTACTAAAAATACCCTTTTATATAAAAAAGAAATAATTAAAATCTAAATTTTCTTATTGTTTGAGATTAGTTTTCGTGTTTTTCACCTAACTTTGTGGTTTTCTCTTGATACTCTTCCTATGTGTGTGTGTGTGTATATATATATAGGAAAGGGTTCAAATGATAGCCAGTTTTTTATGTGATAACCGTGATAACCACTATCAAACAATCACATAATTTATAAATTATTTTTTCTTTTAATTGTTAAAGATTGTTTAAGTATTTTGAACATATATCTTGAATATAAATACGGAAATATTGAGTCTTACATATACGTACCAAATAATGTTACATATACGTGACACATAGTGTTTACATATATGTAATACTAACATAATGATAATTGTTACATATACGTAACACTATGTTTGAGAGTGGTTATCATAATTATCACATAAATATTGGTTATCATTTGAAACTCACCCTAAGTATCTTTTGAGAACTCATAAATACTTAAGAACCGCAAGAACGCGCATAAAACAATCAAAACACATTTTTTTTGGTTTTAGCACATTTATTATTAAAATACAACATAAAAAATTAATTTATCTGTCCAATTAATTCATCTTTCATCTCTAGATTATTCTTAAAAAAATTTGTACACATGTATAAATAGTAAAAACTTACACATTTGTAAATGGTAAACTTAAATATGTGTACATTTTTTTAAAATACGAATACATGTAAATTTACATATATAAATTAATTTTTTTACGTTGCATTCTAATAACAAAGGTAGTAAAAACAAAAAAAAATGATTTTGATAGGTTTTTTTGCCGAGTTCTCGCAATATTTAGGAGTTCTCAAATGATCCATCTCATATATATATATATATATATTATTTTTTTAAAGTCTCGTTTACAGATTTGTTTTATTAAAATTATAACTTCACACCAATAGAATTAGTTCTGTTAGATATATATGTTTAATGCAGTTGTTAAGGCATTAAGAAGCGTGTAAAATTTGAAGATACAGTTTTAAATTTCTTAAAAGGGCAGGAAGGCTCAACCATTTATAAATGAGCAACAAAGTGGGAAAACATCCATCCTTTTCCAATGGTTGTCATGATTTAGCGGCACCAGTTGTAATACGACCTTATGATAAGTTAATAATAGTGCCTAACGCCACGCATATGATTGATCTTACAAGCCAACCAAAAAATGACTTGTCTTACAATTATAAAAAACATCTGGTATACTTGGATCACCGTCATCAATAAACACCACGGATGAGTGTATGTGTTTAAATAAATTATGATTTAGTGTTTAGACGTTTCTAAATTTAACGTATTAAACACCAATACTAATACCAAGCAGACAAATAAAACAAACAAACAATACACAATCGCTTTTAACTTCATCAACACAGAGCAATCAAAGAAGAAGATGACATCAAATGCACAATTCTCTCAATGATTTTTATTTTGGGATTAATTTAATGGCTTAAATTTAATAGCTTCATTTTTGCCCTAAATTTAATCGAAATAATTTCAGACCCTAAATTTAATGATCTATACATTTAGATGCACAAAAAGTTCTTTTTATGGAGATCTTTTGGGGAATATATTGTTTGTCCTTATACGTGTGAATTAACTAATTTGAGTTCTTCAAAAGAATTTATTGTGATTTAGATGGCATTGAGCCGATGAGCATACCTCTAGATGTAGTAATAACAGTTGTGGCACATCGGATGATCAGCAACACCGGAATCCTTACCGACATCATAAGAAAATTGAAAAATTAGAGATTTCTTTAAGGACGTTGATGCGAGGAAAAAAGAATCTGCTTCGATCGGTGCTAGGTTTCCATCGAATCCATCTTTGCAGTGATTTGCAACCGTGCATCGGAGTAGTGACAGTGGAAATGGAGAAGGGCGGTGATTGGTGACAGTTGTATCAGTAATCATGATAAATTACACATGGTGCACATTTGTGGGTTTTTATATTGTTTTTATTTTCTTTTATCCTTTTTAGAGTAAAAAGACACCGATGCCCCTCATCCGAGTGGCACATGACCTGACTTAATGAGTGTTTTGGATGGGGTTAGTATGAAAGACTAAATGTGTGAAAAAAAATTCAAAAAAATGATATCTAGTGTAATTGAAACCAAAGAACATAGTCTCTAACTTTCTATAAAGTTAAAAGACATAATTTATAATTTACTCAAACTAATAACATGAATACTTAATCTGTCAATAATCAATAAAATAATTACACCTGACTCACGAATATAATGTAGTTTTTTTTAATGGCAAATTTCTTAATCTTGTGGGAGTGGGACTTCAAGTCTTAAACTCATGAACTCTTCAAACCTTGATGTTTCAAGAGGTTTTATCTCTATTACTTGACCACCAACCCCAATGACGAATATAACATAGTTAGAGGGTGTTTGAGATTGCGTTGAAAAAATGTTTATTGACTTATTGGTTTTTTCAAAAGCCAATAAGCTAAAAAAAGTGTTTGGCAAACATAAAAGCACATTTTGTTTTAATTTTTTGATAAAACTAAAAAGTTATTTTTTAAGAAGCCACAAATTCCTGGCTTTTCAAATAGATTTTAGCTTTTGCAATAAAATATTACCAATCTACCCCTAATAATTTCTAAAAAATAAATATATATCATTATATTACGTGAATGTTTTTTAATCATTTTGGTTTTAAATATAAAAATGACCTTTTTGGTCATTTTACGTGAATAACCTAAGTCAAACACTTTTTAAAAAACAACTTATTAACTTATTGACTTTTCCCACCACAAAAGCTAATTCAAACACTTTTTTAAAAGCTTTTTTTTTAAAATTATAAACTAAAAAAAAAACATTTTTTGAGTTAAATAAGCAACAAGTCATAAATCACAAAAAAAAAAAATAGATAGTTTGAATTTCTCTTTAAAGAAAAAAAGGATTATATCCCCAGAGAATTCGAGAAGAAAACAAAACGAATCGATATAACGTGGCTACTGTGATAGATAAGCATAAGCCTGTCTGACAGGCACAGGCGCCGATCGATAAATAACGGGAGCTATTATTTGTACACCCTCTCAACCTTTCTCACACCACCTTCATATCAAATCAATCACATCAAAGTCAAACAACATCAAATCTATTCATATTATTTATTTGTTTACTTTTTTTTAACTTAAATTAAATATTAAATTAAATATATATAATTAGTTAAATTAATAAACACTTAAAAAATTAACTTGTAAAATGATGTAAATTGTAAAGTTACTTTTATATTGTAAAGTTATTTTCACTCTTCTTAAATATATTAACGTATTTTGAGATGTTATTTTTATAAAAATAATAAATTAAAACACTGTCATTTTTATAAAAAAGATGTAAACGTCATAAGATATATTCTAATAATTTATATAAAACTTTTACTGAGCATATGACCTTAGTATAGTAAATACGTGATTAGGTGACCTTCACATAATTTGTTCATATGAAACTTTTTTTTTAATATATCATATATTTTTAACAATTAGGTTACTAGAGTTGTGACATTAAAATATTAGATTTGTGTAATACAAACATAATCATGAACGTCAACCTGATTAGTGTAAAACTCTGATATATTGTTAGAAGATTCACCAACATTCTATAGATAGTTTTCACCAAAAACCGTCATAAACCGTCATACTTAACTCGTTTTTATCAGATTCTGAGAGAATTTATAGAGAATTCAGATTAAATGAATAAGTGAATGGAATATTTAGTTGTTTATATAGTATGTTTTGGCGGAATCTTATGTCGTATCAAATAATTGACGGAATCTTGTGTCGTTTCAAATTATTGACGTAATCTTGTGTCATTTCAAATTATTTACACGCATAACGATGAAACTAGACCGGAACTTAAAACTAGTAAAGCCATTACAATTATTATCAATGAATTCTACTATAAAACGAGTTGTCTTACATAATAATGTAGTTATCAATGATTTTCTTTAAGTTTTTTTTAATTTATTTAACTTTATTAAAATCTAATTTAAGTTAAAAAAATAAATAAATAAAAATATAAAACTAACTTTACAATTTACATCATTTTACATACAAATACAAATTAAAAAAGAAACGTTAAAAAGACCATGAGAGAACATAAAGTTTTAATTATTTGAATAAAATATATTTTTATTGTAAAAATTATTTTTAGTATATAAAATTGTAAAAAAAAGGTTAAAAATAATGAAAGATTCTCTTAAAACATAAAAAATGATAAAATTTAAGAAGAGTATGTCACATCAAGAAATCATCAAATTAAAAAATAAGCTTTTAAATGGGTGTATAAGATTTTTTTTACTTTTTTTTTGTGCGGGGTGTAGAAATAGAGCTTCCCTAAATAACAGAGAGGGCGGAATCGGACGGCGACAGATGGCGGACCACGGTGGCGGAGTAGGATGTTGTCCGCCGATGGATCTGTTTCGTTCAGAACCGATGCACTTAGTACAAATCATCATTCCTGTCGAGTCTGCTCACTTGACCGCTTCTTACCTTGGAGATATTGGCCTCATTCAATTCAAAGATGTACGTACTCTTTCTGTATTTCTGCACGGGAATTGTTGTGCGTATGAGGAATAATTGTAATTATCATGCATTTGTGATGCATTAGGACTGTATATAGTAGTAATTTGGAAGTGAAGTTTGAACGTTGATGATTTACCGTACTTAGGGTTTTACAGTGGTTTAGACTTGATTATATGAGGAAAATTTGATTGTTCGAGACTAGATTTATCTGCATAGTCTTCCGCTTTAACGAGATTGTATGTTTTCAATCATGTATTATGAACTGAATCGGTATCGGTCCTAGAGCAAGATCGAAGTTCTATACAACTGAAGTTAAGAGGTTTAAAGTGGAGTTTAAACTGAATCGTAGATTTTCTCTGCATAAATGGCTTTCGATATTATTATGTACTCTAAATCTGATCTGAATCGCTCAGATTTTATTTGCATAAACAATTATGTATATTGTTATGTATTCTGAACTGAATCGTTTATAGGACCAGATGAAGATGATATGGTTTGTGTGATTTAAGTTTTGATGTTCTGAAGTTATTGTTATCATAGAAGGACAATGAACAATTAACTTTACATCTTTTCAGTTGTTATAATAACCTGTCGTGTGCAATGTGTTGGCTATTGAAAATTTCAACTAGACATAAATTAGTTATCTATGTAAAGGGCTTAGATGATAGACTGATAGGTGGAGTTTGATTTAAAAGATCATGCTTAATCCTGAGGAAAAATAAGAAGCATGATGATTACAATTTCATTTTTAATGTTTACATAAAAAAACATTTCTTCAGTGTTCCTATAGGTTCAACTTGACTGGGTCGAAATGTTTCTTATTGTTTTGCCTTTTTACACTGATATTCTCTAGATTTTCTTCTACGGGTTTTTATTATTTCTTTCATTGGTTTTTGCAGCTGAATGCAGAAAAAAGCCCTTTCCAACGAACATATGCTGGCCAGGTGAATAATTTTTGTTCTTCCATGTGTTTTAACAAACCTTTTATGATTACATTGTCTTTCAACATTGAAGCTGAGTTGTACGTTGTGGCAGTTCAGATAACAGCATGATAATAAATATTAAAACTGTTGTAGCTCATTTGTGCAATTGGCGGCACCTAATTTGTTCTACCTGAAAAGTTCTGTTAATTTGAAATTAGGGTTCCGTGAATGGTTTTCTAAAGTAATGCTACATGGTCATTGTAGAGAGCTCCAAATAAAGTTATTGCACTTTATGTGCATTTTTATGAATAGCGTTATATGATGCCCCACATAAGAAACTTACTTACCTCCTGAGTTATGTTAATGCGCATCTTTATAAACGAGTCAGCCCCTTACAGTTACACAATGTGCTCCACTGTTCTATCTTCCAGGTAGCAGAATAAAGATAAATGCTCAATGTTTGTTTATAAAAAGATGCATGTTGGGAGTTTGTTACTTTCTACCATCTGCTGTAGTACTGCTTGATTACATTTTTAATACTCAGTAAATACCAAAAGTTCCTTATTAAATACTCTTGTTTATTAGGGATTTGATTTATTGTTTTTGAAATTTAGATAACAAGTTATATTTAGTCAAATCTTGTAAAGGGTTTTCACTGTTTGTATGACTGATTGTCAAGTACATCACCGTCTGCTCCCAATTCTGTGTGTGAGCACACTAAACAGAACATATTTATTAAGCTCAAAGTTCTGTGTTTTAGTTACTTCTTGTAGTTTTCATTAGTGAGACCACACTTTAAATTGCTCTAATTATGAAGATTAAAAGATGTGGAGAGATGGCACGGAAATTGCGGTACTTCAAAGACCAAATGTCAAAGGCTGGTTTCACATCCTCGGTGAAAACTGAAGCAAAAAGTGATATTAGTCTGGATGACTTAGAGGTACATATGAATTAATTGAATTTTGATGTAAATGCAGGAAAATGAATACTGAATGAGGCCCATCCTCATCGTTGTTTAGGAGATTGATATTTTTCCTAATGATGGTTATTTTATAATAGGTAAAACTTGGAGATCTTGAAGCTGAGCTGATTGAAATAAATGCAAATAGTGAAAAGTTGCAGCGTGGTTATAATGAGCTTGTAGAATATAGACTTGTCCTACAGAAGGTACATAACACTAACTTCCCTCTTATAGGCTGGTGCCAGTGAGATTTCAAAGAGCTTCTCTTAACTTTTCTTTGACCAATTTCTGATGACATTATTCGTTTAACCAAATTCCGATGATATATTAATTTTTGTTAATTCTTATATATTAAAGATTATTACTACTACTGCTATTTTAATTATTTTATTGTATTTATTTTAGTTATTATTATTTGTTATTATAATTACAATTAAAAAAGATGGGTTTACGAGATCTTTCTTCATGTTATTACCAATGCTTTGTGTGATTAATTTGGTGATTTAAATTTCACCCCATGCAACTCATGGGCAATCTAAAACTCTGGCTTTTACATTTTCTGTGAGAATCATTTTAACAGCTTATTCTAAAGTTCCATTACAATCATATAACTGTAAAAATTATTTTAACAGCTTATTTCAAAATTCAATTACAATAACATAAAGCCATTGAGGGCTTCATGTATGTTTGCGCACACACCTATTCAATATATATGTATCTACCCACTCTCTTTAGTCTCCCTAATATTTACACTCGATATGGTAAATATCCTGCATCAAATGATTTTTTAAATTGTTTCCCAGGCTGGAGAGTTTTTTAAAGCTGCACAAATCAGTGCTTTAGCTCAGCATAGAGAAGCTGCATCAGATCAGCCTCCTGAAGAATCTTTGGAAACTCCTCTTTTGACAGATCAAGTACAGATCATGATATTAAATTATTAATCTTCTATTTTCTTTATCAAGTGTAGTTTTTACTCTTAAAATGGGTTATTTCTGATGAATATTTGTAGGAATCAAAAAATGACCAAGGGAAACAAGTTAAATTAGGGTTTCTTGCTGGCCTTGTGCCTAAAGCAAAAGCTATGGCCTTTGAAAGAATTCTATTCCGTGCTACAAGGGGTAATGTCTTTTTGAAGCAGGCTGCTTTGGAAGAAGCCGTTGTTGATCCTAGCTCTGGAGAGAAGGTTAATAATACATTTCTTATTGTTGTGTATCGGTTGACATTATTTTTAGTTGATTTAGGTTGGTTTTGTATTCTGGAATGTTATGTAGATGGCGTTTGGTTTGCACTCGGAAATCACTCTGGATATGTGTTTGATAACAGGATGGAATGGGGATGGGTTTCTAAGCACAACACTTTAAGTGGGCTTGGGGGATGCTCAATTTTACATGTATTTTCAAACCTGCCCTCTTAAACCACCTATAACACCATCAAAGGTCAAACCCATATCCTGAAATCCAAACCCTCAGACCTATCACTCAGTTAGCTTCTTTCTTGCCTGAAACATGCATTCACCTAGATTGATAATACATTTCTTCATGTTGAATATCAAATGACATTATTTGAAAAGCAGTGTGTCCGTTAGGGTGTTCAATTGTCTCAAAGAAGTATGACCACCCTAGAATGTGATTTTCCACTCAGGAATCACTATGAGTATGGGTTTTATTACAATCTGAAATTGGGATGGAATGGCCATGAATTTCTAAACCCAACACTTTAGGTGAGTAATGAGTTTGGGGATATCAACCCTATTCCTCCAAACCCATACCCTCAAACATAACACTTTTAGAGCGCTGCTTTCTTTCCGAAAACCCTTGTTCACCTAGTTGGGAATATTAGCAAATTTTGACATTATACAATTTGTGATTTTTGTTGATTCATTAATGGGTTGGTATACCCAGATAACTATCATGCTGGCATGCTATCACTTTTTCTTTTATTTCATTGCATTAAGAATATTGATCAAGTTCCATTTTTACAGATGTTAACATGTGCCCTACCACTGTACAGGTTGAGAAAAATGTGTTTCTGGTTTTCTTTTCTGGAGAAAGAGCAAAAAGCAAAATCCTCAAAATATGTGAAGCTTTTGGGGCAAATCGTTACCCTTTTGCAGAAGATCTTAGCAAACAAGAACAATCAATAACTGAGGTATGCTACAACCTTCTTCATTATCTATTTCTGTTACTTGTATTACAAGCCATTGGTGAAAGTCAAGAATGTTTACTTACTTGTATGACAAGGCATTGATGCTCTAGATTTTGGTTTTAGTGTGTTTGGGCCACAGGATACTGATAATTGAGATTTACACTTTTAGGTATCTGGAAAGATATCTGAGCTAAAGACAACAATAGATGCTGGCCTTCTACACCGTGGAAATCTGTTACAAACAATTGGAGAACAATATGAACAGTGGAATCTTCTGGTACGTGCTGTATCACTCTTTATTTCTTTTTTATTTGAACAAGGCAGATGGAAATACTTGCTTACTGTGTTTGTGATCATTATTTATAGCACATGCTTTATGACCTTTATTTGTTTTGATCACTTAACCTCATTTGTATTGCTTCTTTCAGGTGCGGAGAGAGAAGTCCCTTTATCACACTCTAAATATGCTCAGCATTGATGTGACAAAGAAGTGTCTTGTGGCTGAAGGGTGGAGTCCCATATATGCAACTGAACAGGTCTTTTTGTTTTTCCTTCTTTATGGATGGATCGATTTTGGGTTGTGTTTTATCTTAGAAAGGTCAAAAACAAAAAAAAATTATCCAAAAGGAGAAGGGGTCAAACAAGTTGAAACTTGAAAGTATTTTCAATTTATGCAATACAACCTTCTAAGTCCTCTACTTCAAAGATTCTGATAATCATTGTGATCACATTCTTTTTGTGATCACGATTAACACATTAGTTATCTATAAAAAAAAGTAGACAAAAAAGTGCTAGTGGGCCAACACAACTAGACATGGCTAATTAGATCGTACTAAAAATGGCCCTTTCCAACTTGAGACTGTTTTGACCTGTTACTCAACTCGCCTGTCCACCCCATTTAGTTGTGCGATTGGGGGATACCCACTAGATGGATAAACATTCTTCTGTTTGTGGGATATCTCATTTCAAATTACTTATTCTAGGCGGATTAGTGTTTCATACTTTCATCAGTCTCAGCTTTATGTGGATTAAATCCAGGGTATCCAAAAGTTTTCATTCGAGTATATTATCTACCTTCTTTTTGCAGATTCAAGATGCACTCGAGCGGGCAACAACAGATTCAAACTCACAAGTTGGTGCCATATTTCAAGTTTTGCACACAAAAGAGTTACCTCCAACCTTCTTCCAGACAAACAAGTTTACCAATTCCTTTCAGACTATTGTTGATGCATATGGGTAAGAGTTACTTTACTTATTCATTGGCCCTTATTAATCATTAATTTGGGGGTTTTTGGTTATTTAATAATGTAAAACAAAACATTTATTTTACCGGACAGGGTGATAGACTTGAAGCCGATCAAAATCCCTTTCTACTATATATTTGGCATGAATTGTTATTTGAATTCAATCAATGTGAATATTGTAGCTGTTTCCTTATTAGTTTTTCATACTGGCAAGTATTTAGTCTGCTGTTACTATAGGGTTGCCAAGTACCAAGAAGCAAATCCTGGAGTATATACTATTGTCACATTCCCATTTCTGTTTGCTGTAATGTTTGGTGATTGGGGCCATGGTATATGTCTGCTGCTTGCAACTTTATTTTTGATATTCAAGGAAAAGAAATACTCCACTCAGGTAACTTGTTCTCACTATTTTGACCTAATTTAACCGTTTATGGACAAACCACATGAAATACTTTTTCCCAAGTTTAGCAACCAACTTAAGATTAGAAGCCAAATAGAAACCAACTTACACTTTATTACGTTTTAGCAGTCAACCTCATTTTCAAATAATTATACTTGTAAATTGCTCATGTGGCATTGGTTGATGCCATGCAAGGCTCCCAGACCCACATCCGATGTTAGAAATTGAGGAAGTGTTCATTTAAAAAAAAAGTAAACTTATTTACTTGTTTTAAGAAGTTATCTGTTTTAAAATGTTATATTTTAAATAATTATTTAATGTACACAGAATGCCAAGCGGAGTATACATACATTAAAAGGACAAATAAGATAACATGTGATCAATTGTTGAAAAATCAGCAAAAAAATGACCTACTGATCAAGTAATGTTGTTACAATCAGGAATAAAATACAACTTTGGTTGCTAAAATTGGTAATAAAATGTTGTAAGTTGGTTTCTATTTTCTGCAGTTCGCTTTTCTTTAGCATGCGTGAAGACTAATAGAGCTATGTTTTTTTTGGTGAATGCAGAAGCTTGGAGACATTATGGAAATGACCTTTGGGGGTCGATATGTTATATTGCTGATGTCACTCTTCTCAATCTACATCGGGTTGATCTATAATGAGTTCTTCTCGGTTCCATTTGAGCTATTTAGTCCTTCAGCATATGTATGCCGTGATGCTGCTTGCAGGTACTCATCACCCCCCCCCACCCCTGGGACAGCCGGCCCTC
Organism: Smallanthus sonchifolius; assembly: GCA_023525975.1. Taxonomy (NCBI): domain Eukaryota; kingdom Viridiplantae; phylum Streptophyta; class Magnoliopsida; order Asterales; family Asteraceae; genus Smallanthus; species Smallanthus sonchifolius. The sequence goes on along the minus strand of CM042024.1, from coordinate 3,932,131 downwards.
ATTTTTGTGAGGAGGTGGTAGTTCAAGCCATTTACTTATAAATGTGATACAAACCAGAGTTATCAGGGGGGTTTGGGTAATTAATTAAAATATTACGAGGATGGGAGTCTCTTTAGGCAAGGTTACTTGGCCATCAAGATAGTCGTTTATTGTAAATAGGATGGGTCTAGTCGTTTAGGGGGTGATTTAATCGAGTCTTTTGGCTTGGGAGATTCCTACTTCTCAATAGTAGGTTTGGGAGAGACGGATGCCTCTCTAGAGCATGCTGACTTTTGTAATTGTTGGTACTCCGTTCATCATTAGTAAAAAGTAAATGATTGATTTGTATCAGATTGGGTCAATTTGGTTATGTTTTATCTGAAACGGGTTGGATCACAAAAATTAGCTAAATGGGAATGGGATGGGAATAGGAATGGGTCAAAGAGGATGAAAGTTACCCAAAGTCTATTTTACACGCATACAACCTCCTAAATCATTTTCAACTTAGATTTAGATTATTTTTTTAGCAATTTTGTTTTTGTAATCATAGATAACTCATCAGTTAATCATGAAAAAAATTTAACAATGGATATAAAGATTTTCCACCTTGGTCCCAACCCTGCCTCTTACGACTCATACTAAGAAATGTTCCCTTTAAACCCAAGCACATTTTGACCCATTACCCAATCCACCTGACTTGCCCATCTTGAAATTTCTACTTTCAACTCGTCTTATATTTGCCTCTTTGTTTTCTGCAGTGAAGCTACCACAATTGGGTTGATAAAGGGAAGGGATACATACCCATTTGGTGTGGATCCTGCTTGGCACGGGAGTCGAAGTGAGCTGCCATTTCTCAACTCATTGAAGATGAAAATGTCAATTCTTATTGGCGTAGCACAAATGAACCTTGGAATAATAATGAGCTTCTTCAACGCGCTATACTTCGGGAATGCTGTAAATATTTGGTTAGTTCTCTGTGCTAATATCTTATAACATGCCATTGATAATTTATTAACTTTCTTTGCTTCAAATAGAAAGAGATTCTTATGTTTTCACCAAGTAACATTGTTTTAAAACTTGTAATAAATAAAAGAGGTATGAAAGATAATAAAAAGGTTACTCCTTTTCCACACTTTCAGTTACATGTTTATAATATATTTTTGTCAGTTACATGCTTGTACTCTTGCGTACATGTCAATTATAACAAAAGTGATCAGTGTATACAAATTTATACGTCACTCATAATTAAGATCAATTTGCAGATCCATGCATCGTAAGTTAACTGACGTCGTTTAGTCCAATAAATGCATAGAATGTGTGTATAGGGGAAGGATCATGAGAAAACCACATAGTTAGGCGAAAACCGAGAAAACTGCCAAGAGCCAATCAAATAATTTATAGATTTTTTATTTATTTTAAGTGTATTAATATAATATTACGCAATTTACCAAAAAATCATTTTACGTATTGTGTTTTACGTATATGTAACTGCAATTATTTTGTTTTCTGTTTACGTATGTGTTATGTATACGTAAGCTAATACTTAAAATGTTTTTTTGGTAAAAATGTGTAATATTAGATTGATACTTTGATAAATAAAATAAAATAAAAAAATAATCATTATTATATGATTGGTTAAAATTGGTTTTCTTGGTTTTCGCCTATGTGGTTTTCTCATGAACCCTCCCCTGTGTGTACATACAATATCATTAAATAGTATATAATTCTCGCTCATAGTAGAGCCTCTTTAATTTTCAGGTTCCAGTTTATCCCTCAAATGATCTTTTTGAATGGTTTATTTGGATACCTTTCCCTACTCATCATTGTGAAATGGTGCACTGGTTCACAAGCTGATTTGTACCATATAATGATATACATGTTCCTTAGTCCCACTGATGATCTTGGTGAAAACCAGCTTTTTGCAAACCAGAAAACCATTCAGGTTTGTTTTTTTCTCATGATACATAAGAGTAATGTTATTGCATGCATATGTTTCATCTCCAATAGGTCAAGTGTGCCAAATCAAAAAATTTAGGGAATGGGTCCAACTGGTTGAAAGGCATCCAAAGTGTATTTTAGCGTATAGAACTTTATGTCCGTCTTATTGAAACATGGGTTATTGTTGTAATAATAAATATTTTTGTAGTTACCTTTAACGTATCAACAGTTTAGAAAACGTAAAAGAAAACTGGACAGAAATCCGTTTGGCTCGTTATCCAACCGACCGACCCGACCAACTGTTTTGCCACCTCTATGTATGATGCATCAGTATTGCTCAGATAATACAAATTGTTATTTCATATTTGCACATATGATGCTTTGGTATTGCGGAATTAATAATGAAAATTGTTGCATTAACAGCTTGTGTTGCTACTACTTTCCCTAATTGCTGTTCCATGGATGCTGCTACCTAAGCCTTACATTTTAAAGGCACAGCACAACAGGGTACACCTTCTGTCTCCTTCCATGCACACACATTCATTTGAAAGTCTTCTATTTGTACACCTTTTAATTTTTCTTAATTTTTTTTCTATGGCATTTTATTTAAATGACCTTTAGACACACCAAGGCCAGTCCTACACACCCCTTGAAGGTGAAGATGAGTCATTGCAAGTGGAGACGCATCATGATTCCCATGATCATGAAGAATTCGAGTTCAGTGAAGTATTTGTTCATCAACTCATTCATACAATTGAATTTGTACTCGGGGCAGTATCAAATACAGCTTCATATCTTCGTCTATGGGCGCTCAGGTATACATACACCTATCATGATATAAAGTATAAACTTATCATGTTGGTAAAAACCTATTTTAAGAAACTTTTGTTTTTCTAAACGTGTGATTTCTTTTTTGTAAATCAATATATGTGTCTGTCCACTCAATCATGAAAATTTGTGGGAGCTCAGAGAGTGGGGTTGGGTTAGTTGCGTGTTATTTAATCCCGTTGTCTGCTTTTAGTTGTGAACATGTCATACAGATTTTAACATTATTTCAGTTTTTGGTATTGATTTGGAAATAAATTAGAGGTGTTAGTTTCACAACTTCATCCCATTTATGAATATGAACGAGTCGATTTGGGTTGTAGTTTATCTCAAAATGGTCAAATAATAAGTTTAGCTAAAAGGAGAACAAGTCAAATGGGTTGAGGTCACCCGCAGATGATGCATATAACCTCCTAAATCATTTTATTAATTTTTTTGATTGTTTTGTGCATCAATTTATTTATAACAAAATCGACTAAAAAATACACGGGGCTACCCAATAGGCCAATATGACCTGGCCGGTTTCTGACATGGATTAAAAATGATTTGCAGTCCCTATTTCATCCCATCATCGTTATTATTGTTATTATTATTATTACTATTATTAATAATCTGAATATTATGCTATAACTAGTATGGCTGGTTTCCGACATGGATAAAAAATAACGCCCATTTTCTCTACCATTTTTTTAATAATCTCGACGCTAAGAATGTAATAATCTCCTTTTCAGCTTGGCACATTCAGAGTTGTCAACCGTGTTCTATGAGAAGGTTCTTCTTCTTGCTTGGGGGTAAGTTAAACCCCCTTTATAGCTTTACTTTATTCAACTAGTTGATAGATATGCTTTTTTTTGCCAACAGTTGATAGATATGCTTAATCAACTATTCTGCAATTGATGCGAGGATACATTAAATCTGCTACATATAACAAATAATTTATTTCCATGATGAATTTATACGAAATATTATTTTTTGAGGTGGCAATTTAGACCTATTTTTGGAATGGATAAACCTGTCAATTTGGGTTACACTTTGTTTCTAACGGGTCAAACGGGTGAATTTTTTTTAAAAAATTATCAAAACCAAACACGGGTTGAATGTATCAAGCGGGTCAAAAGTCATTGAAAGTGTATTCATGATCATTTTATTTAAAAATTTAAGTTCTCACTCTAACAACATGGTTTTGTAAATTTTGCAACACCATGTGCAGGTACAATAATATCATCATCCTTATCATTGGCATAATCGTGTTTATTTTTGCAACGGTTGGTGTGTTACTCGTAATGGAAACTTTAAGTGCCTTCTTACACGCGTTAAGACTTCACTGGGTTGAATTTCAAAACAAGTTTTACGAGGGTGACGGTTACAAGTTCCACCCTTACTCCTTCGCTTTACTTGGTGACGAGGATGAATAAATTATTAGACCATGTTCTAAGCACAGCAAAATCGCTTTGTGCATATTTGCATAACGTCGTGTTGTAATCTTCCCATTTTGCCCCTGTTAATAAATAAAACGACTATATGCAGCAGAGGGGAGGATTGAGATTTCACGGCTGTGTTTTCTTTGTTCTTTGTTCGATGATGTCGTGGAGGGTAAGAACTGTTTTAAAACTGCATGTATTTAATTTATATGTTTGTATTCAGATACTCAACCAGCTGTGTCAATATTCTTATGAGGCGTGTTGATAAAATTAGTAGTTTATTGTTCGGATGTGAGACTTGTATCGCGATTGTCAGTTTTCAATTATCAGAACTGTTACAGTTGCAATCGAACTGGTTACAACACGGTAAATTTACTTACATATGTGACATTCTATTGATGACGTTTCTAGTAATGGGTCAAAATAATTTTGTACTTTTACACCATATTCGCAATAATTTAGTGTGAATGAACGATGCTTCACCATTTCGTGGTCATGATTGCATAAAAAAAACCTGTCGTTGCTTTTAGTTTTACCGGTTGCAACGGTAAGTTATCATTATTTATATAGTTATATGGCCAGGTCCTAATAAAATTCAAACGTTTAAGAGACATCCGAGCACTGAAATTACCCGACTCGATAGAAAAAAATCTCGAGTCCGCCTTCTAGTGGACGTGTTGCACGAACTAAACGATCAACATGATCCACAGGAACCCAAGTTTACATTCATAATTTGAAATCGACTTCAATTTTTGCATAGCAGATTCAACTTACAAATATAATACTGATACCGACTGTTTAATTTTGTTCTCCGATTAGAAATAGTACAGTGACAATTGACAAATACCTTATTTTCACATCCATGACATCCCCGTGATCTCTCCGTTCAAGATCAACCAATCAAGAGAAGCACGTGGGACCGATGGAGCTTGCTTGTTGGGTCGGTATTCTTTTCCGTACTATTGGACCGACCCGAATCAAATCCTTTATAAGAGAAGACCACGGTAAACAATTTTAAGCGAGAAACATAACATCTTGTTTTAACTGTGATACATACTCCTGCTTTTTGAAACTCTGTTACATGCATCAAACAAACAAACACTATGTACAAATTGTTATGCTTGACATTTCTGTTTATAATTGAATTTGTATTGCATACGCGTATCTTTAATAAAACCGGGTTTACAAAATGTGAGCATCACTCGTTAAATGAAACAAATAATAACTTACCTCTTTTCTTTTTTTTTCTTTTTTTTTCAGACAACTTAATTTTTCTTTATAATAAATAGTAAAATTGACCCCGGGATTTACCAAAATTTTAAGCGAGAATCATAACATCTTGTTTTAACTTTGATACATACTCCTGCTTTTTAAAACTCTGTTACATGCATCAAACAGATAAACACTATGTACAAATCGTTATGCTTGACAATTCTGTTTATAATTGATTTTGTATTGCATACGTGTATCTTTAATAAAACCGGGTTTACAAAATGTCAGCATCACTTGTTAAATGAAACAAATAATAACTTACCTCTTTTCTTGTTTTTTCTTTTTTTTTTCAGACAACTTAATTTTTCTTTATAATAAATAGTAAAATTGACCCCGGGATTTACCAAAATTTCATTTGGGGTTCTTTCACTTTCATCTTTATTTTTAAATTGTTATTTTAAAACCAGTTTAAAAGAACATAATTTATATCTATATTATCTAATAAACAAGTAAACTAAGAGGACAATTGTTACATTTAGGCCTCTTCATTCTCATTTTCCCACCTCTGTCTCATATTAATAATCAACTCCATTATTTTAGACAACTAAATTAATTATTTGTTTCAATTTTTATCTACACATTTTTGAATTTAAAATTGTGTTTATCATCAATTAATTTGTTCAATCATATTTTTATAAATTCTACAAAGTGAAAACAATTTTATAGCCGAGCCAAAGATTGCAACACACGAGCCCAATAAACCAAACTTATTGGACCCAACCCGAACCAAAGATTGCACCCATGATAGGAACTGAACTTACATGGGTACGAATGTTAGAGAGAGAGAGAGAGAGAGGGGTTTAAAATTTTAAATACAAAGGTTTTTTTCGTGTGAAGGTACGAATGATTCCGGATAATTGATCTAGAAAATCAAGGATTAAAATAACTAACAGGAGTTTAATAACTTAGTTTAGGTCATTTTTATTTTGGACAATTTAATTTTATAATAAACTAGAATTATACCGCGAAAGAAATTAACGTACTCGAAAGCTTATAAAAACAAAACCTTTAGGTAAACTCACCCTATAACAGCATATAAGATTTATATTTAGAAATTAAAACGAAAAAAATGTATATATACATGTTTCGAACCACCATCGCTGGATGCAAAGAAAACACTCAGACCAATACACCAAACCCAAGCTTTATTTTATTCTTCATGTTGCAACTTCTTAAGGAGATATGAGTATGAGAAAAAATAAAAATAAATAAACTAAAGCATGCATGAACATCTTGTACATAATGCATGACTATTTGTAGCATATCTACAGTGAATTCCAGTCACACAAAAAAAAAGTTGTCTTTTAATATAACTATATTAGTATATACATTTTTTAGATAATTATGAAAATTGGACCGGGTTCGCTAAAATTTCATCTTGGATTCATTCTTCTATGAAATTTTAATTAGTCAATATTTTCATTGTTTCGTTTTTAACATTAATCATTTCTCTTAAACTTTTGTTAGATTGCCTATTGTTCAATTTCTCATATGCTTTGAGCATGTCAAATCTATTAAAATAAATAGATAAATTGGTTTTTAATAATCCAAATTATGACTCATTGGCTGATAATAATCCAAACTAACAGTTTGACTGGTGATAATCCCAACGTTCACTTTTATTGTCAATGGTAGTCTCATTAGCATAATAATCATATATTTACACTCGATTTCCACTCAATTTCACTTGTACGTTTCTCCTTGTCATTTAAAATCGTCATTTTGAGCCAAAATAAATGTAAATCGAGTACAAATTTATGATGATTATGCTACTGAGACTGCTATTGACAACAAAAGTGAAAGTTGGGATTATCACGGCCAAACTGATAGTTTGGATTATTATCCGCCAATGAGTCATAGTTTGGATTATTAAAAACCAATTTGCCAAATAAATATGATGGTTTTTACTTGTTTTCTTTGTAACTTGATTTCTTTTTTAAAAAGTAAGTGAAATGAAGTAGAAAGTAACTGGAAAAGATTTGTGTTTCTAAGTTTTTTAATGAAAGTTGAAAGAAGAGAAATTAAGATTTTTAATAATTTTCCCTCCTAAATTCCCTCCCAAAATGGACGGATTTGAAGAGAAAATAATCAAATACAAATATAAGGTTTTGTCATTTACCGATTTTACCTTTTCACTTAATAAATAAAAAATCTTAAAGGGTATAGTTGTAAAACTGCAACTTTTTTTTTCCGCCTTTCAACTCGGGAACACATAAAATCTTTAATTCCTTTTTTTCTTTCCTTCGAACTCTAGAACACGAATCTATGAATACTAATAAATAAAGGTTTTGTATTGCCACATGTCACTCCCTCATGCCTCCTCACATTGGTTTTCCCGTCTCTCTCTCCTAATAAATGCACATATATCTTATTAAATAATAATGATATTATAAATATATTATTAAAGAAGAATAATAATTATATTAAATAAGAATATATAATAAGAATTCAAAATATAACTAATTAAAGAAAAATACTAATCTATACTACCTAATAAATAAAGGTTTTTGTAAAATGGTTTTCCCACCTAAAGTTTAATTATAATTTAAGATTTTAAACCTCTCACAAATAATAAATGCTTAACAAATATAATTGCTAAAATTATTTAATATCATTTGACTAGAACTTAAAAACCGTTTGATTTGAAAATTTTGAACTTTGTATTATTTAAATTCTAACAAAATCAATAAATTAACTCTCACAAATTTACTATAATTAAAGAATTAAATTAACAATTTTTAAAAAAAATTAACAACTTATCTTTGTTAAGCAAATAACAATTAATTAAAATCAACTTTCTAGAATCTAAAAAATTTACCTTATGTAATTTGGTTTTATGAATATAATTGTAATTTTATTTTTTTTCACTATGTAAAGTAATTATTATTTAGACACTTATAAATAATATATGTTTCTTTTCATTAACCGTGTAATACACGGGAACTAACCTAGTTACACATTATATATCTACCTTCCTCTTCCTTTTCCTTTCTTTTCACTCCTAAATTCCATTTTCCTACTTTTTTTTCATTTATTAAACTCGGGAAAATGAAATGAGTATTTAATGTTTTATTTTTTAAGATGAAATAATAATGTAAATGATAAAAGAAAATTGACTATTTAATCCTCTGTCTAAAATATTGAATGCAAAAAAATATATATTATTACCTAAAAATTAATCTCTCATGAAAATCAAAAGTTGCATCGACAAAAGGACATAGTTTGTTGGACTAATGCTTTTTGAATGCATCTACATTGAGTTGTTGAGTGACTAGCAAGTAACAATAATTTGGTTAAACTAGAGTAAACTTATTCCTTTTGCATTATCAAAGAATCTTTTGCATTTTATGCTAAAATTAGCAAATTAACTAATATGGAGGAACAATATCAAACTGAAGAAAGAACGTTAAGAATTGAGGGGGAGAGCGCGACGTACAATGTTTTCAGAACCAGACCGGACAATGAACCGGCCGTCTTAGAGGTTCACCGGTTAGATTGGTTGGACCGGATGCGTCATAAATAATATAAAAATTAAAACTATATATATATATATACAAATATAAAAACATTTTTTTGTTTTGATGTGAATTTGTCATTTTAATGACATATAAAGATTTAAATAAATAAAATATGTAACTTGCAATATTAAATTAATCATAAAATTAAATTTTAAAGAAAAGAATACAAAAAAAAAAAAATTTGAAATCCGGTCCGATCGGTTCAAATGAAAGCGGTTCAATTAAACACAACTGGACCGGTTATGTGTCAGGTTTCCAGTCCGACCGACCGGTCCGCTTCTGAAAACACTGGTCGCGGATGATAATTGGTCAGTGTGACGATGGAATATGACAAGTTAGTGAAGGGCAGCGCTGCTTAACGAGCGAGCCGAGTCATGTTCAGCTAGTGTTTGATCCCGGAATTAAACAAGCCAGCTAGACTTGACTCGAAACTTCAAACAAGTTTAAATTTAAGGTCGGATAAAACTTGAGGTAGTTTGTATATTTTTTAAATTTAAGCTATGCCCCTATTTTTTTAGTATAAGCCAATTTTGGGCTGAAAGTTTGGAACCTAGAAATTAGAAACTAAGCTTCACTTTTGTAGCCCCTACAATCTTCAAGATATTTATTTGTTTGAACGTTTTTTTTCTTTATTTCTATAACTAGTATACTTTTATTTAGTTAATTATTTCTTGTTTAACTTTGTTTATGTTAATTGTTCTTCGATTAGAGCTATAGAAATTGTTTTAATAAAAGTCTTATTTCTAACCCGATTCAAATCTAACTCAACCCACTTTTTGCACCTTTATCAAAATATTTTGTATCAGTCACTACAAGCACCCCCATTGTACAGTGGTGGATCTAGAAATTTCATTGGGTAGGTGTTAATTTCTTGGGTATCACTCGGAATTAGATCGTGTATATAACAAACAAACAAAAAAATAATGAGTGTCAGGCGACCGTAGATACGCCACTGCCTCTGTATGAGTGTATGTTTACAAGTAAACCCTAAATCCTTCTCTTTTACTTAATTAAGGAAAGCTTGATAAGGGGGTGTTTGAGACTAATTAGGATTTGTTTGTTTTTATCCCTATTAAGTTTTGTATAGATATGGATAAGCATGCATAAAATGTAAATGAGTATTTGTTTGATTTTTTTGAGATGAAATAAGAGTCTAGTTACTGATACGGATAAAGATTGGGTTAAGATTATCTATAATTTAAATTTAAATTTGAATATTTATCTCTTTAATTATTTTTTTTAGTTTATCATTATCTTTGGGTTGTTAAGAACTAGTATAAATATTAGGGTTTGATGAACGTTTATAGTTAGTTTTGATTATTGATTATTGTAAAGAACATCTTTGAACCATTCGGTTCAATTAAAGTTTTTGATTGAATCATTGTTTCTTGAACCATTTGATTGTTTCCGTTCCCAGATCAATCTTTATCCGTATCAGTTACTCTTTAAATGATAAAAGAAAATTAATATTTAACTTTCTGTTTAAAATATTGAAAAAAAGAGTATATTATAGAAGATATTAGCACAAATACAATAATATTATCAACTCAATATTTTTACCTAAAAATAAATAACTCATTACATGGGCATGAATATCAAAAGTTAAAATGACAAAAGGGCATGGATTGTTGGGCAATAGTGCCATTTTTAATACAACTATAGTGAGTTGAGTGACTAATTAGCAATAATAATTTTGCTGTATTAGAGCAAGCATGTTCATTTTACACTGTCAAAGAATCTTCTTTTCCACTTCATGATAAAATTACCAAATTAACCGATGAAGAATAACTCAAGAAATTTAGCAAACTAAAAAAAAGAACACTGAGACTAACGACCTAGTGGTATGATGTTTGTCTTCAATAAAAGTAGTGTAGGTTCAAATAACTACAAGGCTATATGATATTTAGGTGTAAAAAATTGTTAGAAAAAAAGAACCTTGAGAATTGAGGAGAACATGATGGATGATAGCTTGTCACTATGAAGATGGCAGCTAAGTGATGGAGAGGGCTGCTTAACGAGCGAACCGAGCCACTTTCAGCTTGTGCTCGAGCTCAAAATTAAATAAGCATGTTCGGCTTGGCTCGAAAACTCTAAACGAGCTGAAATTTAAGCTCAAACTCGGCTTGAACAAAACTCAAGCCAACTCGCTGCTCGATAAGTCAGCTTGTGACAATTTTTTTATTTCTTGTACATATGAATAGATATACCAAAAAAAAAAAAATTCTTGCAAATAAATATAGATATAACAACAAAATCTAGTTGGTCAAGAAATGGCTTCTTTAACTGGCAAGCCAAAAGAGCGAGCGAGCGAGCTGCTCACCTCAGCTCGAAAATTATATGAGCTGAGCTGATTTCAAATAAGCATTTTTGAGTTATTTTCGAGCCGGTTTCAAGTCACAAACTGTTTAATCATGCCTAGCGGCGCAAAAGAGAATGCAACCCCAGTGAGGCCATTTGTGAAAATTTGCAAATTTCATAACCAGAAGTGCCAACAGTTATAAGCAATTCAACAAGAATCTATACAGACATTATGTCATCAGACAAAGCTGCATAACAACATTAAAAGAACTACAAGAAGATGGTAAAAACTAGTTTCCATATATTTATATATAAATCCATCACAGGTAATAGAACTTAAACCCTTTACATAGAGAAAGGACTTGAATATTTGTTTATATAAATATAAAACTTTGTATTTAGCTCCTTCCCAAAACACACACACATATATTTGATATAGCACGCAAATATAGCTAAATTTCAGTTATTTTTTTAGTTTATTTACATTAATATGATTATAGATGTATTATATCTCAATTCACCCTGATAAATTGCAATTACTTGTGTTGATTCCTTCTTGTTATAGCTGTAAATAGAAGAAAGAATGGCCATATAACCAGAATCACTATGCAGAGATGAAAAACCCACATGCAAATCGTCGAAGATCTTCGACAATTGCACCAATGGTGATCCACCTTTTTACCACATTTGTAGCAAAATTCAATTCCACATCTGTAAAAAAAAGTTTAATTCAAAATCATAATTAGTTTCTTCATAATCGACCGATACAAACAAAATAACAACAATAATAATAAGGAATCAAATCAACTTAGGGGGTTATTTCGGATCGTTTATTAAAGTGCTTATATATTTATGGCTTTTTAGAGGGCGGGCCTTGGAGCAACTTGTAAGGTTGCTGCTTTGTGACCATGAGGTCACGGGTTCAAGCCCCGGAAACAGCCTCCTACACAAAGTGTAAGGTAAGGTTGCGTACATCAGATCCGGCCCCTCCCCGGCCCCAGCACAAATGCGGGAGCCAAGTCAAGTACCGGGTACGCCCTTTTTTATATATTTATGGCTTTTTAAAATAAGCAGATTAGAATAAGCAACTTCAAACTGCTTAAGGTGTGTTTGGCAACAAGCTTTTATAAGCTTAAGGTAGCGTTTGTTATGCGGGAATGGGAGGTGGAATGGAATGGACGATTACGAAGGAATGAAAAAAATGGTGTTTGGTTGGACGATGGAATAGAATCATCCATTCCACAAGGAATGTCATTCCTTCTAAATCCCTCAAATTCATTCCATCCACCCCTTGTTTTTTTTTCATTTCATCCCCTCTTTCACCTTTCATCACCACCACACCCTCCTACCACCACAACAAACAACCACCCACCACCACCACCGTCGTCGCCGCCTCCACCACCCACCGCCAACTCTCGCCACCACCACCACCGCCACCCACAACCACACCACCACCACCCACCGCCACCACGCACCCCCACCTCCCACCGCCGCCGCCACCTCCCGCCATCCACCACCGCCACCGCCACCACCACCACTACTGTCGCCTCCTCTACCACCCACCACCACCACCCCCACCCACCACCGTCGCCATCACCCAATACCGCCACCCACCACCGCCACTCACCATCGATTTTATTCCTTCGTCTTTTCTAGCCTACCAAACAACATAAAGTAATGATTTATTCTATTCCCTCATGGTAACCAAACAAGAAAATGGAATGGAATGGTCCATTTCATTCCTTTGTCCATTCCATTACCTCGTTCATTCAATTCCCTCGTCCATTCCATTCCTTTGTCCATTTCATTCCCTCGTCCATTCCATTCCTTTGTCCATTTCATTCCCTCGTCCATTCCATTACCCCATACCAAACAGACCCTAAAGCTTTTAGGTTTCAAAAATGAGCTCCTACGAAAATAAAAGCCGTGTTTGGATGTGAGACTTGGTAGGTTTTATTTTTAAACAACTTGAAGTAGCTTTTAAGAAGAAACAAACTACATGAAGTAGCTTTTTAGAAAAACTTCTAGCTTCTGCTAGCTTTGCCAAACATACTCTTAGTTTTGGTAAGCTTATTTAAACAGCTAAAGTTTTTATTTTATTTTATAAAAGATTGCTTATGACACACCTCTTCAAATAGTTTTTGGACTAGCTTATAATGGTAAATGACGAAAATGGACAAATATTTTGTAGAAATGTAACCAGGTAAAACTTGAAGTTTCAATGTTGATATGCAAATGATGTTAGGTATGATCTGTTAGCATAATATTCCCAAAAAACAAATATTTCCCAATTGTGGAATAGTATTAGGTATGCAAATTACAAATGTCATTCTCAAATTTGTAAATCTAGAAACAACATATGATGCAAACTTTAGTCTGTTAACCATCAATTCACCCTCAAATGTAAATCTGGTCTTTCTAAAATTGAAGAATAACAATTTTCAAATAGCCAGAATATTAAACAAAATTTTATAGATAATATTATAAATTATTTACTTTAAAACACTAAAATATAAGACATATTCATCATATCTGGTCAGATTTGTTCAATTGATTGTCTAATTTGTTCAAATACTGGTCAACTGCATGATGCGATCTCATCACCGCATCGCATAACGCGCGCATTTTAAAACTAACAAAATAATGGAATCTTGATTAACTTACTCTAACTTAAAGAAATAAAATTTACCTGCATCTAACAATGGCACAACCTTTAACAAGTTCAACACAATGCCTACACATGGGGCACCTCATCCACTGCTTCCTCTCCGAAAGAACCCCAAAAGCGATGTCGTTTTGATCCCTAGTTTCCCCACTCTCCTCACACCTGTAACCAGCATGCCATGGAACCTTACACCGAAAACAAAACGCCTTCTTGCAATTAGGACACACACACCGATTCAAACTACCCCCACACTCATTAACCACCAACGCCGAACACTCTCTGTACGGACAGTAAACCCTATCAAGCCCTAGCACCGCCGACTCACACAACACATCACACCATTTATCAAACAGTTGGTGTGCAATTTTCGCACGGCATGAAATCGGCTCCAGAGAGTGATCGCACGTGAGCGCGGGGCACTTAATGTCAGCCACGTTGTCTTCGAGCTTCACCTGGATATATTTGATCATACAATCGGTGCAAAATGGGTGAACGCATCGGTTACTGTTCTTGAATTTGGGGAGTGATACCGGTTCTATGCAAATCTCGCAAGTGAATGTGGACGACGATGATTCCTGATCTTCGAGTTCTTGATCGGATGGTGAATTTGGTTGGGGTTTTTGATTTACGTTCCCCATTGATTCGGAATCGGGAAAAAGTGAGGGAAATTGGGGTGAGATTGTGGTAGGGTTAAATTGAAGTGGTGAGGAGCAATTTGGAGGAAATTTGCAGGGAAATTTGGTGGAAATTGTAGGGGAGATTAGTTCATTTATGGTGAATCTTGAAGGGGAAGATTTTAGGGTTCTTGTTGGTCATTTTCAAGCTCACTTTACGACTCTTGAGTCCAAAGAGGGTGTGAATTGGGACCGTGCTTGGAAATTGTGTATTCGTCCCATAATCATGCCTTTAACCGTTTATATGAAAAATATGAATATGATATTTTCATGATAAATTCAAATACTTACAAAAGCCGCCATGTAAGAAAGATTTCCTGCATACTGTACAAGTTTCTATGCAGCCTTAGTATTTTCTTTAAAAAAAAATTTCCTCTTCCATTTACACGTATTCTAACTCCATCTTTCTTAATCAAAATGTTATATTAAAAAACGATAATTCATAACAATAAATAATTAAAAATAAAAAATGTTATCATAATTTTGTGTCGAGAACGTATAGCCTATTTTATTATTTTGCTAAACATAATTCGTTATGTTTTTACTTTCTTTAAAAGGTTTTGCTTTCTATTTTTATTTTTTTAACCGTTAAATTTTTTTTTAACATCTTTTCTACGGTTTTGTTTTTTTATAAAGTGTTAGAATATTACTAACTATTTTCACTGCAACGCGTGAATATGCGTAGAGGTTCTTCTTTTTTTTATATTAAGATTCGAATACGTTTATTTATTTCGTACACAAAAGCTTTCTTAACGGTTTAGTTTTTCTATATAATATTTTTAATATTATCAACGCTCTATTACATGTTTTGCTTTTTTTAAGTATTGCGGGTTTTAACGTGCCGCTACGTGCGAATTAACGTGCCGCAACGCGCGTGGCTCTTCGAAGATTTTTATTTGTTTAGCAGTTAGCTTTTTTTTTTTTAAGTTTCGAAGCCGTTTGGTGTCTTATTTTTTCAATGATTTTGATTTATTCAACGGTTTAGCTTTTCATTTTTCTTTATAAAGTTTGATGTCGTTTAGCTTCCGTTGTTTAACGTGTCGTTGCGTGCGGAGGCCGCAACGCGGCCGAGTAAATTACTAGTTTATATGATTTTCCATTTTGGTAATTTTTTTTTAAGAACTATGTCTATTTTGGTATTTTTCCCATTATGCCAAAAATACCAAAATGGACATTTTGTCCATATAAATTAAAAAGGCGCCGGCTAAGCCGGCAAAATTCAAAGTATTAGCCGGCTTAGTTCCGATTAAATGTCCATTTTGGTATTTTTTAGAGAACTATGTTCACTTTGGTATTTTTCCCATTATGCCAAAAATACCAAAATGGACATTTTGTCCATATAAATTAAAAAGGCGCCGGCTAAGCCCGCAAAATTCAAAGACTTAGCCGGAAAAAACTAAAGGCTTAGCCGGCTTAGTTCCGGCTAAATGTCCATTTTGATATTTTTTTAGAGAACTATGTCCATTTTGGCATTTTTCCTTTTTATTATTTACTAGCTTACAAACTTGTGTATTACACAGGTTGATTAACGAAAAAGATATAAATCATAAATTTGTATACACTCATTCCCAGTGAAATGACTTGTTTCATATAATAGTGAAATAAAATAAAAAATTACATTTATAATTCACAAATTTGTAAATATTTCTTTATATACAACATTTGATGTAACGTTAGTAACTTTATTATCCTTATCTAAGATCAACAGTTTCAGTCTGTTTCTACTTTTGACTTTGAATAACGCGACATAAAGTTGACCATGTGTAAATACAGGTTCTTTAAAAAACAAACCAACCCTGGATAATGACTGTCGTTAACTCTTATTTATCGTCATCGCAAAATATAAAAAAATCGTATTAATTAAATAAGTAACAACTTAAATATAATTGACAAATCAAAATTTGGTAAAGATTGCATGATTTTCGTGAATTGTCTTCGGTTGAAAATAAAGGAAAAAAATCATGAAAAAAATAAACAAATATGGAAATAGGAAACGGGAAGGCGATGATTTGATTGGTCAACGTGAGTTTGAAAATAGAATATGGATTTTGTTAAGAATTCAATAATTTTTTAATTACATTTTAATTTTAATTTTAATTTCTATATATATAAATCAATTAGCTTAGAACCCGTGTAATACACACGGGGTGAAAAATATCAATATATAAAATTCTAAAATATTTATGTATATATTTTACAGATGTAAAAATGTATTACGTAATAAGGATAGAAAACAAAATTCAAAATATGTAAAAATTAATATATAATTGGGTTTCAAAAATACGTTAATTATTATTTAATGTAATTTGACTTTCATTTACTATTTGATTGAAAATAAAAGTTAAATAATTATATTTCAAAGTTTCTTATAATAAGGGATAATTTAAAATAAATATGTTTTATTAGTATAATTAGTATTTTCTTTAAAAATATATTATTATTAAAAGATAAAAGTGTATTTAATAAGAGAGAGACGAGAAAAAAATGATGAGAATGAATATGAAGGCGACACGTGGCATGAAAAACTTTTATTTTTTATATAGTATAGATATAGATTTTATTCATTTATGAACCCTTAATTATTCCCCTCATTTAACGTTAAAAAAGGCACATATATCCATCATTTAACGTTAAAAAATGGATAGGGTTAATCAATTGGATGAAAATGATAAGTTTTGACAAACATGAGGATACGCATGAGAAAAATAAACCTTTTGGATGAAAGTGACAAAAGCGAACAAACCACATGGATGAAAATGACAGTTTACTCAAAAATTAACTTAACAGAATTTATAACTGTCACGTCAAAGTACATTTTTTTAAAGACATATTTTGACGAGTGTATGTGTTAACAGATTACATTATATTTTATTCAACCCGTTTAATACACGGGTTTTTAAAGACATAAATTTTTTTATTACTAAGTATATAAAATTATATTTATTCAACTCGTGTAATACTCGGAATTCTAACCTAGTTTAGGATAATAAATCTAACATGAAATTTAGTTGGTTTAAAATAACTTTTATAAGTTGAAAATTAAATTTTAGTGATGAAGAAAAAAACTAGTTAATGAAGAGAAAAACTACTTCATATATGATAACTTGAGAGATTAAATTACAAGAAAATAACGATGATAAATATAACAGAAAAATATTGTTACCGATGTTAAATAAAACAAAACTAGTTTTTACCCCCCCCCCCCTCCCCGGCGCTTTGCGGCGGGTTGGTTTGACTCGTTTGTGTGAATAAAACTTACATCGAATCTCAAACTTGTTAT
Organism: Smallanthus sonchifolius; assembly: GCA_023525975.1. Classification (NCBI taxonomy): domain Eukaryota; kingdom Viridiplantae; phylum Streptophyta; class Magnoliopsida; order Asterales; family Asteraceae; genus Smallanthus; species Smallanthus sonchifolius. The sequence continues at coordinate 3,914,261 of CM042024.1, read as the reverse complement.
AACGTACGATACCAAAAAAACACTCGAATTTGAATTGAACTTAGTCTTCAATAAAATTTAAAACAAAACGTTGACCAAAAAATTAAGAAAACGGCGCATTCCGTTATTTAAAAAAACTTAACGAACGATAGTTATCATAGAAAACGGTGCCGGGCCCATCGTTAATAAAATTTAAACGAAAACATTGGCGCAACGATAAAAATAATGTTAATAGAAAGAAAATATAAAACTAAATAATAAAAAAGGGAAAAAACTAATTAAAAAAATACCGCTTCGGGTCGTCGAAAACCATAAGGCGAACACCGATACGGATAACGGTAACGCTACTCGCTATAGGCAACGAAAAAAACTTGATTTTAAATAAAACTCCATTTTAAAAAAATTATATCGAAACGTTGACAAAAAAAACTACAAATAGCTGCGCACTCCGTATTTTGAAGAAAAAAAATTAACGAACTAAAGTTATTAAAGAAAAACGAAATTAATAGAAATCAAAACGGACTAAAATCGTATAATATATATACTATAAGGGTTATAAATGAAAATTTAAAAAAAAATATTTATTTTGCCACATGACACTCCCCCATTATGTGAGTTACTGTTCATGGGAGTTAATTTTTAAAGTGGGTTTCTAATGTTACCGATTTGTAAGAGTATTCTCAGCCCGTTCTTTATATTCCATATACTTATCCTTATAATTACACTAAAAAAACACTACTTTTTTTATCTTTTATCTCCACTTTTCTCTCTCCTTATTTTTATCCTTATAATTATTCTAAAAACCACTAATTTTATCCTTATATTTACAAAAACCTTATATATTTTCTCTCTCCTCAACTCACAACCACTTTAAATCACTCCATAAAATATACAAAACACACTCACATAATTATAAAGAACGGGTTGTGAATGCTCTAAAAGGGGTAACTTTACACAATAGTAACAAAGTTTTCTAAGTGTTCTATAAAACTGTGTGAAACTATCGCGAATATAATATTATAAAAATAAAAACCGGTAAAAAGTAGTTATAAAAAAAAAAGATAAATTAAAAACACAATAGTTTACATCGACCGAAAACAATAAAAACAAAAAATAACGTGGGTTCCAATAATACCGATAACGGTACCGATGTTGTACGTTAGTTATCGGTTGGGTTCGTAAATGCACCGAGACTTGTTGTACTTTACGATAAAAAAGGTTTATTTGTGATGATTTCGTCACACAAATATTGTACGATATAACCCAAAAAATAAAACGTGCTTTACATTGACCGAAAACCATAAAAACGAACACTAACACCGGTTCTGATAATACCATATTGGCAACGATATTGTTCGGTCATTATCGGTTCGGTTCGGTTCGTCACGGCTCCGGAACGGTAACGACACTCAATATAGCTTACAATACAAAAAGTACTCGAATTTGAATACAACTTCGTTTTCAAAAAGATTTATATCGGAATGTCGATCGAATCCAGGTAAGGCTTCACAATTCTAGTTAATCCTAGAAGTCATAAACTAACTTAAAAGAAAAAAACAAACAAACAAATCAAGATTAGGAAATAACTTAGAAACTTACATTAGTGCCAAATTCATGACATGTCAAGTCCATATTCCATTGAGATCATAAGTTTTAGAAAAGAAAAAGACTTGAACTTTAGTCGCAAATCAGTCAAGAAACATCCTTGATATTGCCTCATTCTAGGGATGAGCATTTGGTATCGAGTACCGGTACCGGTACCGATACTGAACAGGTACCGTACTGATAGATTCGGTACCGTACCCACTTTTCTATAAATTCGGTACCGATACCATTTAGAGATGAACATTTTGTAACGAGTACCAGTACCGTACCGATAAATTCGCTACTGGTACCCACTTTTCCATAAATTTGATACTGGTACGGTACCGATCTCATCCCTACATTTACATTTACGTGGTACGGTACCCTCTTCTTCCCCACTACACCACCACCACTACCACTTGCCGTCGCCACCACCCCTACCCACCTACCGCCACCACCCCCACCCACCTGTCGCCGCCACCACCCCACCCACCTGCCGTCGCCACCACTTGCCACCACCCCACCTGTCGCCGCCACCACCTGCCACCACCCCTACTCACATGCCCCCCCCCCACCTACCACCACCCACACCCACGGAAACGGAACTGATTGTGCTCCGATTAACAAATACTCCTTCGATTGACGGAACTAATCATATATCACTGGAGCTACCAAAATACCCGATCCTATCCATAAAAATATTTTTAAATTTCAAAAGATTACCAGTTTTATTTTTCTTAAAGTTGCAGCGAATGATCCCAATTGGCAGCGGCGGAGCGTTGACGGGGCAAATTTCAAAAGATTACGAGTTTTAATTTACCTAGTTAAAGGACGTATTCTGAAATTTGAGTAATACTTAAAGGGCGTAATTTGTATTACTCAATTTTCAAATTTCAGAATACGTCATTTAAGTATTACTCAAATTTCAGAATACGTCCTTTAACTAAGGAAATTACAGAAAACGTCATTTATGTGTAAAAAACCTTGCACGTTACGTTCTTTAGACTAGTGGGCGTTAAATTTCACCGTTAAATCCAATCACGGTGAGGGTATTTTCGTCTATTTACCATTTTAATTAGATCAAATTACAAATTACGTCTTTTAAGTATTACCCAAATTTCAGAATACGTCATTTAACTAAGGAAATTACAGAAAACGTCCTTTGTGTTTAAAAAATTTGCACGTTACGTCCTTTAAACTAACGGACGAATTTCACCGTTAAATCCAGTCATGCGTAAGGCACATAAGAGCAAATGTGTCATTTCACCTATACAGGGACTAAATGTGTAATTAACTTAAACCCTTAAATGTAAAATGTGATCCTTAAAGGGCTAAATGTGAAATTTGGCTAATACCCCCACCATAAGAACTTTCGGCATCCGCCATCTTCAACATCGTCCGGCTTCTGCCATCTTTAACACCCTCCGGCTTCCGCCGATCCACCACCATCATCACCATCCACCGCCGCATTCTCTAATGCCTCCAACACCACCGTTTCCATCCAACCAAACACGTTGTCTTCATCTTCTGCCCTAACACAATGGTTACCAAACCCCAATTCGGAATTTCAGGTCATGCATGTTTGGTCCCCTTCATCGGAATTGTAGGTCGTGTAGATTGGTTTGGTCCCCTTCATCGGAATTGCAGGCAGTCAAACCAACTCTCATACGAGCTCCCGACGGTTCATTCATTTGACCGTAAACTAGAGCCACTTTTGATTCTGCAATATTTTGTTCATTAATTACTCCAGATTCTTTCATTTCCATGTAAAGATAATTTCCTTCACGAGTCCGTTCACCGACTCCGCCAAAATACAGATACACCTCCATAAGCTTTAGCAATATTGTTAATCAATTCCATAATGAGTATTGTTTTACCCACGCCAGCTCCCCCCAAATAGTACGATTTTTCCTCCACGACGATAAGGGGCTAAAATATCTACTACTTTAATTCCGGTTTCAAAAATAGCTAATTTTGTATCTAACTGTATAAAGGCAGACGCCTATCTATGAATAGGAAATGTTGTGCTGTTATCTACAGGACCTAAATTATCAATAGGTTCCTCAAGCACGTTGAAAATTCGTCCGAGAGTCGCTCTACCGACCGGAACACTTAGCGGATCTCCCGTATCAATTACATCCATTCCTCTAGTTTTTGCCATCTTCAACACCCTCCGGCTTCCGCAGATCCACCAAAATCATCACCATCCACCGTCGCCTTCCCTAATGCCTCCAACACCACCGTCTCCATCCAACCAAACACGTTGTCTTCATCTTCTGCCCTAACACAATGGTTGCCGAATTTCAGGCCGTGCAGGTTGGTTTGGTCCTCTTCATCGGAATTGCAGGTCGTGCAAGTTCTCGTCTCCACCTCAAACATAAAGGACTTTTTATGTAATTTCCTTAGTTAAAGGATATATTCCGAAATTTGGGTAATACTTAAAGGACGTAATTTGTAATTCGCTTCAATTAAAATGGTGAAAGGACGAAAATACCCTCACCATGAATGGATTTAACGGTGAAGTTTAACGCCCATTAGTCTAAAGGACGTAACGTGCAAGGTTTTTTAAACATAAATGACGTTTTCTGTAATTTCCTTAGTTAAATGACGTATTCTGAAATTTGAGTAATACTTAAAGGACGTAATTTGTAATTCGCTCAAAAAGTTAACAACAACACTGGACGGTGTTAGTGGTCTGGCTTTGATCGAGACAAAAATGAAACTAATGGACTGAAAAGCTAAATTAGAACTTTTGGACTAAAAGAGTTATTTTGATCAAACCATAAGGACTAAAACCATATTTAACTCAAACTTTTAAATACAATGATTTAATTAATAAAAAATAGGAAGCGCTCATGACCGGTACCGATCAGTTAACCATCGAACTCAGAGTTTCATTTTGAAATCACCGATTTAACGAATTAGGGTTCCATGGGTCTCCTCTGCTACCCTGCTATCATCTCTGTTCTAGGGTTATTGGTGTTGGAATCAGTTTTGTTTGTTGACGGTGGATCAACCAGTAGTTTCGTAAGACAAAATGACAAGACTATCGATATGCCTCTCGATAGTGATGTGTTTAGTGAGCCGCCTGGTTATAACGCGCCTCAACAGGTATTCATTGATTTCAATCCATTTTGTAACTTTTATTCCATGATTCGTGTATTAAGTAATGAATACAATGTGAAGTTTTTTTTTATTGATTTGGAAAGATTTTGGGATGGATTTTACGTATTCAATTTGCAATTTGATTTGATTTTGGGTTAATTTCTATCCCCAATTTCCAGTTCTTGATATCTATAGATATATCTGCTTCATTTTTGATGGTTTTGGTTCAATTTAAGAAGCCCATTTTCCAATTAATTGTTGGTGATTTTAGTGTTATCAATGTCGTTTTGTGTAACTGGATCTACTTTAGATCAAATGAGAAATTGGAATATATATTGATATGAGCTTGGAGGTGTGGAATACCAAATACACAATCTGATTTCGGGCACTAGGAAATCTTTAAGGTTCTTAGCAGGGTCCAAGGGGCACCGCCAGTTGCTCCGGATTTGCTTGATTGATGAAAAGTTGCATGAAATTTGATCTTCAGAAAGAACTCATAATCAGTAGTAAGTTCCTACTTACGACTGGGATCAATGGCAACTTTGCTCCTCAGAAACTATGCATTAGTGGCAACTTGGTCAGCAATGGCATTGGACATCAACTGTAACTGAGTTCTTAGCAGGGTCCAAGGGGCACCGCCAGTTGCTCCGGATTTGCTTGATTGATGAAAAGTTGCATGAAATTTGATCTTCAGAAAGAACTCATAATCAGTAGTAAGTTCCTACTTACGACTGGGATCAATGGCAACTTTGCTCCTCAGAAACTATGCATTAGTGGCAACTTGGTCAGCAATGGCATTGGACATCAACTGTAACTGAGTTCTTAGCAGGGTCCAAGGGGCACCGCCAGTTGCTCCGGATTTGCTTGATTGATGAAAAGTTGCATGAAATTTGATCTTCAGAAAGAACTCATAATCAGTAGTAAGTTCCTACTTACGACTGGGATCAATGGCAACTTTGCTCCTCAGAAACTATGCATTAGTGGCAACTTGGTCAGCAATGGCATTGGACATCAACTGTAACTGAGTTATAGAGTTTCCCCTGATGGGCTTTCCCACTGATATAACTACTTAACTACCGGCAGTTATAACCAGTAACTGTCAACCACCAATTGAAACGTCGTGATCATTCAAACCTATATAAAGGAGTTCGTTTGGTCTGATTAACAAGCGATTTCAACAACTTTGTTTTTACAGAAAAGAAAATCTCGCACTTTGTAGACCATTTTTTAGTCTTATCAGATTATTGATTTCATATAAACACGAAATATACTTTAATCTGAAAGTGATCATTACACGATTCAGAAAGCTATCCAGGATATACGAAACCAAAACCTACATTAATTGCTTTGAGATAAATCTGATGGATTTTGTTTAACTTGAGAAATTTATTTTCCAATTAACTGGGCTCTATTGATATAAGAATTGTAGGCTGCAATTTGGGTGTTCTTGATTTCAATAATAAAGTTTATTTTCTTTTCTCTCTCTGTTTTTTTTTTTTAATTTAAGGTTCATATAACTCAAGGAGATCATGTGGGGAAGGCAATGATTGTATCTTGGGTAACAATGGAAGAACAAGGTTCAGATATAGTCATTTATTGGAGTGATGACGATACAAGTAAGAACATAGCAAATGGCATTGTTACTACCTACACATACTATGATTATACTTCTGGATTCATTCATCATTGCAATATTACCGATTTGGAGGTACTATTTAGTGGTCGCTCATATAATTTTCTTAATTCTTTTGATATCATTCTGGGATTAGGATCTTTAACCCTGATTAGGGGTTGCTTATTTAGATAATTTATCTGCTTATCATGCTTTTTTAAAGCAGATAAAGCTTGAGTATTTGGATGAAAAAAGCGTTTATGCTTATCTGCTTATTTTAGGCGAAATAAGTTGTTTTACAATAAGGAGATTGAGATTGGTTATTTCAAACTAATTATTTTTTATGGATTCAAAACTGCAGGGTGAAATAAGTTGTTTTCATTAAGCAGATTAAATGAGCAAACACTAGATGACTAATTTGATCTAAAATTACATTGACTATTTTTTTTTCTATATTTCACAGTATGATACAAGATACTATTATGAAGTTGGGATCGGAAACACATCAAGATCTTTCTGGTTCACCACTCCTCCTGAAGTTGGACCAGATGTACCGTATACTTTTGGCCTTATTGGTATTCTGTTCTTACAAGTTTCTTACAATAAGAATCCGCTAGTAAAATTTCTAAACAAATTGCAGTAGATGTGACAATTTTGATTCATTTATTTATGAATGGGTTGGCTCGGGTTGTGTTTTATCTCAAACGGGTCAAATAAAAATAATTAGCTGAAAGGGGAATATGTCAAATGAAGTGAACGGATCTCAAAGTCTATGCTTAATGCATACAACCTCAAAAATGTTTTTATTTAATTGTTTAGATTAGTGTTGTAATAATATTGATTTTGCAATCATAGTTGACGCATAGGTTATTTACAAAAAAAAAAGTATACAAAAAAGATGGATCAGTTTCATATATATTCTTTTAGAAGTTCAATCTTCCATTATATTCTTTCTACATTTCATAATATCACATGTATCTTTTCAAAAAAATAAAAATATCATGTTTACACATTCCATATAAATAAAATAATTCAGTTACTTATAACAGTTTTTTCACTGAATAAACAAATAGGAAAATAAACCGTTAATTTAGTGAAACAAACCGTTTTTATAAGGAACTGATTTTATTTAATTTACATGAATAAAAGAATATCTTCGGTAAATATGATATTATAAAATTTAGGACATCTATGATATTTTGAACTTTTTAGGAAGATATATATGAATCTGCTTATTCAACCCAATTTTACCTGTTTCAACACTTTCTCATTTCGACCTGCTACCTATTGTGCCCTATTAGACAGTTAGATAATACTTTGTATATTAGTATACTAGAATGGATTAATGTGTAATTATGTTATCTATTTATACTCATTGTAATCTCTCATTATGATTCACAATAATACAATACATTTACCAAGATTAACTTGGTATCAGAGCTAGTTCTCTACAACCCTAAATTGCCACCTTTCTTTTTTTT